>JAIWYQ010000015.1:0-1355808 GCA_022818035.1 Armillaria solidipes
TTTACCGGACCCGAAACCGTTGAAATCACGGTAAAATCGCCAGAGAACGATGAGGACGGCAAAAACTTCCACTCTTTTATACAGTATGCCGACCGGTTTCGTTCAGACCTTCGAGCAGACCAGCAGTAACCGTCCTCGACAAGAGCCTCCTGAAGGATCGTCAGTCGTCCCAGACCCATACGAAGCTCGCATCAAGAAAGGGGAGAAGATCGGACCCTTGAAGTGCGCAGCGGATTCCATTTCATTAAGATCCATCGTTCCAGTAGTGGATCATCAGCTCAAAGTCGAGTGCATCATTGATCCCGGATCACAAGTGATCTCCATGTCAGAAGCCGTGTGCCTACGCTTGGGGTTAATTTATGATCCTACGGTCATTTTGGAAATGCAGTCGGCGAATGGCACCACGAATTATTCCTTGGGTCTAGCACGAAATGTCGCGTTTTTGTTTGGAGATATCACGCTTTACCTCCAAGTTCACGTTATTCGGCAATCAGCGTATGATATTCTCCTCGGCAGACCTTTCGACACGTTAACTCAGAGCATCGTGCGCAATTATGCTGATGAGAATCAGACCATTACCATCCATGATCCGAACACCGGCAAAACCGCGACCATCCCGACGATTCCTCGTGGTCGTTCCCCGTATCCTTAACCACGTCCCATTTTCTTGGGAAAATTGACTAGAAGAACCCGAAAATGATATAGAGGAGATCGCCCTCGTCATTGAATTAGACGCGAATCAAGAACCTAAAATTATTGCCTACGCGGCCTCTCAGACTGAATTTGACTCAGAAAAAGCTTCAACCCAATATTTATCGGCGTGCGACCCTAATAAATTCCCTATCCAACCCACTACGTTTACACAATCACTATGGTCGACCGAAACCGTGTACAGTTCCACCCCATATGCCGAATTCCCTTTACCAACCGATCGCGAACAATTGTTACCGTTATATTCCGTTCCAACCCAGATTCCACAAGATTTATCAGATTTCCGTTCCGTTTCCCAGCCCCGAGATTATATGTATCGTCTATACGGTTCTAATATTATTGGAGATCAATCCTACGAGCCATGGTTCTCTAAGAAAGTCTCGGTTTTTGCAGGCAAGAAGTACAAGCCAGTCGCGTTAAAAACAAAGCCTGTGCTTGCAACCTTGCCTGATAAATTCCGTATCATTCGTAATATTCGAGGAGATCCATTAGCCGATATACCTACGTTATCTCCAACACCACCCCCTTTCATTCCTACCGAACGCTATACCCAAGAACGCAAGGAGTATATTGACTCCATCCATAACGATGGTTTTCTTTGGCCAGAAGAAATGAAGCTTATGCATCACTTCATGACGGTTCAGGAGAAAGCATTCGCATGGGAGGACTCAGAACGAGGCAGTTTTCGTAAAGATTTCTTCCCTCCAGTCGATATTCCAGTCGTCGAACACACCCCTTGGGTTCTACGAAATATTCCTATTCCACCAGGCATTTACGCAGAAGTTTGCCGTATGATCAAGACAAAGATTGACGCAGGCGTTTATGAACCTTCTAATTCTTCCTATCGCTCGAGATGGTTTACGGTTTTAAAGAAAGATGGCAAAAGTCTTCGTATAGTTCACAGTCTAGAACCGTTGAACGAAGTTACTATTGCTCATTCCGGATTACCACCGACAACAGATCCTCTCGCAGAACATTTCGCAGGTCGTGCATGCGGCGCTACTCTAGATTTATTCGTTGGATACGATGAACGTCTACTAGCAGAGTCGTCTCGCGACCTTACCACCTTTCAGACACCCTATGGAGCCCTCCGACTCGTTACCTTACCCATGGGTTGGACCAATTCCGTACCAATATTCCACGACGACGTTACGTTCATTCTACAACCCGAAATTCCTGATTTTACCATTCCTTACATCGATGACGTCCCAGTTCGAGGACCAGAGACTCGCTACGAAATCATAGGAGGCTACGAGACTATCCCTCTCAATCACGGCATTAGGCGATTCGTTTGGGAACACTTCCAAAACCTAAATAGAATCGTCCAGCGCATGAAATACTGTGGGGGCACGTTTTCAGGCAAGAAAGCCTACCTTTGTTGCGCCGAAATTACCGTGCTAGGTCATAGATGCACGTATTCTGGCCGACTTCCTCTCGAAAGTATTGTCGCTTCAATATTACGATGGGGACCTTGTATTGACGTCTCTGACGCGCGTGCCTTCATTGGTACCGTTGGAGTTCTACGGATATTCATCGACAATTTCGCAACCCGAGCCTTACCCATCACCAAATTATTCAGAAAAGACGTACCATTCAAGTTCGAAGCAGTAGAGATTGCCGCACAAGAAGATCTTAAAGACGCAGTCAAGGACAGTCCTGCGTTAAGGCCTCTCAGTTACACGTCAACCGGAGCTGTCATACTTGCCGTTGACACAGGGCCTGCCGCAGTCGGCTATTATCTTGCACAGTGCGACCCTGTCGATCCGAAGATTCGATATTTCGCCAGATTCGGTTCAATCACTCTTAATGAACGCGAGTGCGGATATTCTCAAGCCAAGAAGGAGATATTTGGACTTTACCGCGCGCTAGGAGATTGCAAAATCTATCTTATTGGCCTTCCGACGTTTATTGTTGAAGTAGACGCGAGTGCTATCAAGGGAATGCTCAAGAACCCTGATATCGCACCTTCAGCAGCAGTTAACCGATGGATTATCGGCATTCTATCTTTTCATTTCGTTCTAGTCCATGTACCAGGCTCCAAGCATGGTCCAGATGGATTATCGCGACGCCCACCCCAACTAGGAGACCCTCCCCCGCCCGAAGACGGCATGGAAGACTTCTTACACACTCATTACGGGCTTATGCATTTTATTAATTCGACTTCACCTACGGTTAATTCACCAATCAAGTTGATTCAAGTTCTACAGCAAGACATTACCGAAGAAACCACGGAAACCATTCCTTACTCGACAGTTCCTCGTACAACAAAGCAAAAACGTCTAGATGAACGGTTAATGCACTTATTACCGTGGCATCTCCATCTCAAAAGACCTCCAGGATTCGACGATAACGCATACGCAAAGTTCATGAAATATGCCGTTCATTTCTTCGAGAGACAAGGAAAGCTATGGCGCAAAAACGTAGATGGGAAGCATCAGCTCGTATTGTTCCCCGAACGTCGCATACAAGTGATGACGTCTTGTCACGATGACGTTGCTCACAAGGGTTTTTATGCAACGCATGCGTTAATTAAAGATCGATATTGGTGGCCGGATATGAAGTATGACATAGCCTGGTTCGTAAGGACGTGTCATCTATGCCAAATCCGTCAAACCCGACAAATCTATATCCCGCCTACCGTCGCTCTTCCCGCTCCATTATTTTCCAAGATGTACATGGACACGATGATCATGCCTGTCTCAGGACAATACCGTTACATCGTCCAAGGCAGATGTTCACTCAGTCATTACCCTGAATTCCGTTGCTTGCGCAAAGAAACAGCACGAACCTTAGGAGAATGGATTTTCGAGGATATTCTATGCCGATGGGGATCCTTAGTCGAGATCGTTACCGACAACGGATCCGCCTTTGTTGCCGCAATTAATTATTTGAGCAAGAAATACCACATCAATCACATCCGCATATCCGGTTATAACTCCAGAGCCAATGGGATTGCCGAAAGACCTCATTTTGACGTCCGTCAAGGATTGTTTAAGGCGTCTGATGGTGATCAAAAGAAGTGGAGTCAAAACGCCTATTCCGTATTTTGGGCGGACCGAGTAACGATCAGAAAGCGCATGGGTTGTTCACCGTATTTTGCCGCAACCGGGACGGAACCCCTTCTCCCAATGGATATAGTCGAATCTACTTGGTTGATGCCGCCGCCAGATAATATCATCAGTACCACGTCATTAATTGCACGTCGAGCCATTAGTCTTCAAAAACGTTCTCAAGATCTCGAGCGCTTGAAGTCTAAAGTCTACGAAGCCAGACGAAATGCCGCAGTTAAATTCGAAAAAGACCACGCGTACTCTATTAGAGACTTCAATTTCCAGAAGGGAGATTTGGTTTTGATGCGTAACACGCAGATAGAGAAAGCTCTAAACCGCAAAATGCGCGCCAGATATTTGGGCCCCTTAGTGATCTTGGGAGAAATAAAGGCGGCGCATATCTCCTTTGCGAATTAGACGGTTCGACCTTCGCAAGACCAGTTGCCGCATTTAGATTGGTGCCGTACTTCGCCAGAAAGAAAATTGACGTACCGGACATCAATGCGATCATTGACGTACCACCCGAGCGGATCAATGATCTCTTCGCGTCAACTGATGATGGCACGCTCGACGAACTTCCAGACCAAGAGGGAGCGCATAATGAAGCAGAACTTGCTTAGTTTCACTCGAGACGTTGGCAGAACCAAAAACTTTTCTATAAATAATTGGACTCCATTTTGGAGCCCCTACACATTCGTTCATAGCTAAATTCTGACCGGTATATCCATACCGGTCCCCCGACACTCATTCAACATATACCCCTGCGCAAATGTCCGTACGAATTGAATATAACCACCTCGAAGACCACGGCAACTCTAGTAGTGGCGACGACCGCGCTTGGAGCCCGACGCCTTGGAACCAGAGGCATTGCCCCAGCCGCCGCTGTAACTGCCGTAGCCATTGTCGTTGCCCTGGTACTGGTTGACGTCCTCGTCAGTCTGTTCCCAACTACCTTTGTTAAAAGTACAAGCGGGAAGATCGCAATTGCCCCAACCACCGCAGTCGCAAGGACCCTGCACGGCATCTTCAGGCTCCTGGTAATAGTCGCAGTCCTTGTGCTCGCAAGCCCAACCAGGGCATTTTTTGAGATGAGCAGCGGCATGGTTCTTACCTTTGCCTTTGCAGTCGTCCTTCTTGCCCCTGCCCTTGTCCTGAGCCCGGTTCTGCTTCCTACCATAGCCACGAGAGTTGCGCTGATGCTTCCTATTCCACCCATGACCGTGATTATTGTGGGAAGAAGAAGACGCGTGATGGTCGTTCCTCATCTTCGCCGCAGTATTGGCCTCAGCCTCCGCCTGTACGCGAGCCTCATCAAGTTTGGCCGTGACAAGACGGTAATGCTGAACCAGGACATGGCGCATCTTCAGGTCCAAGTAGAGATCGCGCGTGTTGGACTCGAGACGTTGGAAGAAAGCTTCCTTCGTATGAACCAAAGACTCGATGGATTCGTAACCGCGGAAAGGAAATTGACCAAAGTTGGTGCCGACATATTTCATGGCATTGTCGACGATCTCCTCGGTGCGAGGATCGCTTGGAATATCGGCCGGCGGTTCTACAAAGTTAATTGGAATTAGTAAACGCAGTTCGAACAGTACGAATAACGGAACTTACTAGTCCCATATGGGTCAAGGTCGATCAACTCGTCAATGATCCCCAGGATATGTTCGTCATCCTCGGGATGCGCATCCTCGAAGGGCATCAACAGGATCTGCCGATCAGGGACTCCACCAACGCATTGCCGTAGAAGTGACTTGTGACAGGCTTGACACTCGGAAGACAACCCCGCGAAGTAACACTCGGTCCCTCGCGCATACAAGGACCACAAGGACGTACAGCCTAGAAAATCACGTTAATACAAGAACAGACGAGATTTCAAAGGAGAAAACGTACCCTGGCAGAACGAGCTGGACAAGTATGCGCCGGATGACTAGGAGTGCCCGAGCAATAGGCACAGAAAGAATTGCCGTAGCGGAGGTCCGCCTTATTGAACGACCGACGGTAAAGATCGGTAATCTTTTCGCCGATCTCCACAGCGTCCTTGAGGGTGCCTTCTTTTTCGGCAAACTGTTCAATAAACGGAGCTGGAGCTGCGGCGACCGGCGAAGGAAGCTAAAATATGCCAAATCGAGTTAACGTGATATCACGGTTATAATTGATTCGAAGCACGTACCACCCAATCAGCAGAAGAGACCGTAGAAGGAGACATAGCACCAGTGTCTCTCAATGGGGTCTCCTCTCGAATCTCCGGCTCGGGATCCTTCGAGGCAGAGGCAGACGCGGCGTCAGAAGACACGGGCGCGGTCTGAACTTCCTTGGAAGTAGCGAGAACAGGAGTGAAGGGAGCGGACGACATTTGGATGTCATCGTCAACTCGGATCCTCAAAGGAGGCAGAGTCGTGAGAGCATCGACGATCTGGGTACCCGAGATGGAGTAACGCCCACTGACGGACGCCTTGATACGGTTGGACTCGATCTGGAGCATCGTTTCCCAGGTCTTGCGGAAATTGAAACGAGAAATGCACCCTTCCACGACGCTTTCGAAATTTTTGAAGAAAATCTCGTTGAGCGCGGACGGGTAGTAAGTCTCGATGTAGAACTGCGACACGTTTATCAGCACACGAAAATTCGACCAACAGTACGGCAATGTACCTTGACCTTGACGGCCTCATCAAAGTAGGCAGTGACGCGAGGCAACAGAGCGTTCAACTCAAGAGGATGATTCAGGACGTTGTCAGCACGGTTGACAAGGGAGATGAGAGAAGGAATAGCTTGAGCAGCAGAGGTAGACATTGCGATTCAGTAAAATGCGATGGTTCTGAGGATACAACGACAATAAAACGTCCTCTTTATACGAAAATGAGAGGACGCCTTACCTCATCGCATTTACGCGAAAATTCCTATCGAGCTCGGATCGTACGTTCGACGGAACACAGCACGGAATCCCAATCGCACGTTTACGACTTTCAAAACTCAGCGGCATTCACTTTCAAATTCCAAGTGTTCGAACCTCGGATTAAATCTTTTCAGCCTTCGACGGCAAAGATTTAAAAAGTTCAGGGGGGAGAGACATGGTCCCCATGTTGTCCACGAGACGAAAATACGCTTTCTTTTCAACACGACATTTTCGCGCAAAAAGTAACAAAATCACAAAACAAACAAACTCACAATTCACGAAATACTTCACGAAAATTACCCCACAAACGACAAAAATATCTTACTCCACCGTCAATTTGACTATACACGATGGAGATATCACCAAAACACATTGCAGTAACGAACACTCATGACCACCAGCACGAAACACGACGAATCCAAAGGCCAACGGCGCCAGAGCCACGGCCATCCACATTCCTTACCATTTCAATTTCACGAGAATTCGGACTTAGAGGAATTATTCAAGAAACAGCCAAAGGTGGACTATCACGTGAAACCCAGCACGTGAGCCCCAGCTGCTGAAATTTCTCTAAGTCCAAATTCCCCCAAAATCACCCAAAAATTCACAAAATCACACGAATCAAAGTCCAAAAATACGAATTTATTTATTTTCACCCTCTTTGGGGGCGGTTACATGCGAGTACGAAATATTTTGCCCGAAGGCGCGCGATACAGTCCGTGTATACAAGTCCAAAAATATTGGAGCCAAGCTCCCAAGAGATTCCGCCAGCCAACAAGCCAAAGCACCCCGCAGCTCAACCAGACTTAGATTTCTTCTTCTTCGACGGCCCCGCGACACCTCCAGTTACCTCCTCGACCTCACTATCTTCATCATCGGCAACGACTTCCTCGACCGGGTTAAGACACTCGCGAAGGCGCGACGACTGGACGCG
The DNA here is from genome assembly GCA_022818035.1 of Armillaria solidipes. Classification (NCBI taxonomy): domain Eukaryota; kingdom Fungi; phylum Basidiomycota; class Agaricomycetes; order Agaricales; family Physalacriaceae; genus Armillaria; species Armillaria solidipes. Next base: position 7,589 of record JAIWYQ010000015.1, read on the forward strand.
GATGCTTTCGGTGTGCGAGAGCACGTCGAGACCGGCAAGGAACTGCTGCACCAGGGAAGTAACAGCGGCGTTGTTCACCTCAATGGCGTTGAGAGCGCTCTCGAAAGTGTTGATCGCTTCTATAGAAAGAAGTCAGTATCTGGAAAGCAAACGAAGATAAGAGGGAGAAATTTACTATAGCCTTTTGGACGATAATGCGACACCGGGTTCAGTGCGACCTCGCCATCAACCGTGCAAGGTTGCTTGGCATAATGACAACGCACGCAAATCACAGTGTGTGTCAACAGCTTGCGGCATTGACTTCCACGGCGCCGGCAGGTATCACACGGTTCGGTATACTACAAAAAGAACGAGTTAATAAGACGATAGTGAAGCCAGAAGACTTACTTGTTCCCCAACGAACGGAGCTACATCCTTATTCCAATATCGCCCATCTACCTTCACAAACTTGCCATAGTCCTCCTCGACAACAAGGACGCCGATGCTTTTGAGGCCGTCCTTGATGGGCTTCGCAGTCGAAGGGACCTTTTCACCAAAGCCCCCACCACTGATACCCATTGTCACGACTGGCGGTTTTGAGGGAGCAGGGCCACGCTTTCGAATAGCTGGAGTAGCGCGAACAACTAAGGAGATAAAACTTAGTTGGAGCCAAAAGAAGCAAAAGAATAACGCACTTTCAGCTTCGTCTGCTTTAGTAACCGCGGCCTTCAGCTTTTTGGCAGCAGGAACGTCAACAGGTGGCAAGTCACCGTCGTCTTCGTCCCGAGTACGCTTGCGAGCGACCATCTCTTTTTCTTTGCCCTTGGCATCCTGCTTGCCCGACGACTCAGCGCGGTTTTTCTTGTCCTTTTTGGCTTTCGAGGGCTTAGACCCTTGAGTCATCTTGAGATAAGCCGCATCCTGGTTGACAGGAGAAGTGTGAGGACGAGTAGAGCGACGAGGATTTTGTTCTTGAGTAGCGGGGCGCCTAGGAAGAAAGATTGTAGGGTGAGGCTCCTCGAAATCCCCAGTAACATCGTTAAACACGAACGAAATTCGATGTGTCTTACGACAAGACTGGGTTGGCGGAGGACTGGAGTCGTCATCGGATTGTTGACCTTCGTTCTTGTCTACATCCATCGGAACATCCCTTGGAGGGGTTGGCGCGTCATAGTCTTGAGCTTGAAGATCGTTGTCTTCACCGTCTGTACCCACGACTTGTTCACCCTTGACTAAGTCATCCTGAATTCGCTCCTCGTCCTCATCTGTACCCGGAAAGAATAAGGGAGTGCGCTTAGAAAGTCGATGAGGACCGGTACCTTCGTTTTGAAGACTAGGATCAGGGCCTGGGACAATGCTCGAACGATCAGGCACTGAAAAATACTAAGTCAGCACGGAAATTCAGCAACCAAGATCAAAAACACGTACCATTTACAGCAAAAGGACGCGAAGACGAAGATTGCGCAGACGCTTCCGAATGCGTAGTATTGGATGGAGGACCAATCTTGAGCTGTTGATCAGACTTCTTGTGTAAAGGCGAAGTGAAGTCTTTGGGAAAAGACACGAAGTTCTCAGTAGGACTAGGAGGAAGACTGTTAGTCAGGGAAATGGGAGACCACGCAGGCGAACCCCACCCCGAATTATCGACACCAGTCTGGGTGGGAAGTCTCGTAGTCGTCCCAGAGGTTTGTGCAAGAGGTTTTGGCTTCATCGAAGATGCCAGCTTCTTCGGCGCTGTTGAAGAAGGCGGCGTAGCCTTAGAAGATTGTACGGCTCCCGAAGTCAACGGTCTGGGAGTTGGTTTCCTCTGAAGAGTCGCGGACGATTGGCCAGAAGGTTTTGCAGGATTTGAAACAGGAGGTTTGGCGACGCTAGCATTGGAAGTAGAGGGATTGGGAACTGGAGGCTTCGGCGTCGCTTGAGCACGAATAGACGACATGGGCTTGGCTAGCATCAGAATCGTTGAAGTAGAAGCATCAGGGCTAGGAGCCGTAAGATTGAGCTGATGCACGGGAACGTCGAGATCCGGAGTAGGCTTAGTAGCCGCGCGACGAGGAGTAGTGGGCGCCGTCGACCGTTGTTTGGAAGGAGGAGGAGGCGGAGTCCGTTGCTTTGAAGGAGGCGGCAGCGGCGCAGCTGTTTGTTTCGGAGAGGTAGGCGAAGGAGAACGTGCCCTTGGTTCCAAAGGGATGGGACGGACACGCAAACCATAGTCCTGCTATAAAAGGAACGGCAAGTCAGTCAAACGTACGCTAAGCAATGAGCAGCAAACACACCGCGCGGAGAGCCAGTTCATTAAAGTCGCTCCCAGCCCAAGAAACATCATCCTGGTCCACACGAGCTACCCTCTCCAGGACAGCATACTCTAGGTCGTTCCAGACTTTCTTCTTAACCCCAGCCGGCTCCCAAAATTCATCACAGAGGGCCCACTGAACGTAGGCGTCGGAAATCCACTTGTCCACACCATGCGGTACGCGATTGTCGGGCGCAAATCCGGCTTTGTGTTGAAGAAGAACGGCGGCAGCCTCGTACGTACTCAAAGCTTCGTGCTGGAGGGCGGCGGTGTCCTTGACTATGGAAGGTTCGGCCATTTCGCGTAGTCGGCGGGTCAGACGTTCGTACGAAAGCTTCACCAGCGTGGAACACCGATGAAGCAAGCGAAGAGGAATTGAGGAAACGAAACTGCAAAGCCTTCAGTGAAACCGAAGGAGGTTGTCAGTACGCGTCGAACGAAAAGAGATCCGCCTATATAACAGGCGGTGTCTCGAAGAGAATAAACTCACCTCCAGAAGATAAAGGAGGAAGAGCGTCTTTGTGAGGAAAGACGGCGAACGCGAGCAAAAGAAAAGAGGGCGAATGCGCAAGCTAGAGAACGGACGCGAAGGTGGAAGGGAAAGAAAGGAAAAGAGAAAATTTCTCTAAGTCCAGCCAGCCACGCGGCACAGAAGCCGTGCAGTCCCTTCACACATCACAGAATAATCCGTGACGAAGCGAGAAGACATACTAAGGCTTCCGTGCCTGTGAAAGAGCAATTATCGGTGTCTATCTTTAGATCACCGACGCGTCTAAAGCATTTCGATCACCAATATTGGCCGTCGCGTACAGCCACCACGTTATCCCCTGGCAACCAAGCCCAAAACCTTGACTTCTCATGGGAATACGATTACTCATGCAACGGTTTTATGTTCCCGAGTAACATAATAAAAGTTTAGGGGGGATGATGAGCCTCCAGGCTCTGTACGCTCAGAATTCGCGGATTTTAAAGCACTAATTGCCGCTCCTGTCCACCCAGCGGACTTTCAGTAAACCAAAGATTGCACACAAGTTCATACTACTTTCATGCTACGGCAACGACTCCTCACACGCTTTGTTATCCATCTCATCTGGTTACGCATCATAATTGCCGTGTTCCATCACGGCAAGGCACCTTCGATCACAAATCATCCTAAAACGGAACTACCGCATCACTTCTCATAGCCTCATGGACGCGTCAATCAATCACTTAATGAAATGACGTGATTGCCGCGGCCACTCATCCATCCACGATATTTCAAGCACGCGGCCACTACAGACCGCGTTTTACTAAGGCTGTTACTTCGCCAAGACCTTGAGAAGACGTAGACCCAAGCGTACACCTCAGTACAAAAGACATACCTCACCAGTCCGCAGCTAAACAGCACCTCACGATCCGTTCATCGCTCCAAGAAACCATACGGTTTTCGTCCATACGCGGCAACGTCGACGAGTTGCTGTTACTTTCGAAGTCAAGAAACCATATGTTTGCCACGGATTTTATTAAGCCACGGCCTTACAGCCTGACTAAGTCGCGCATGTGTACTCTATTTATAATTTCGTACTTGTAATATAAAAACTAGCTAGAAAAACGTCGTTTAGCTTAGCTTACCTCGAGCATAAGATCGCAGCTTACCCCCACGCATCGAGTCTACACCACACATCGAGTCTACCTACGTTTATTACCGTTTCACGGCAATATACCGTTTACCCCAGCACATTCTCGAGTGCACGTCAATTCTTAAGCTCACCAGAGTTATTCTACGGTTTTTGACTGTGAAGAGTCGCTTGACACTCGCTCTTCGCTCTTGACACTATTGGTACACGCTCATATTGTACCGATACGTGATTGCCGCGCCATATCTCGTCCCCGTTTATCTTTTATCGGCCGTTATCGTTTCAACTTCACCAGCATAGGATCTTTTCACGTTTTCACTTTCACCATCGTATCGTCGCCCACTTGGGTAGTCTCCGAGCAGACTTAGGATCGTTTTCGCACCAGTATAGGACCAGTTTCAGCATAGTTTTCGTATAGGACAGTCCCCCGAGTGGACTTGAAGGTTAGTTTTGACATAGGATAGGATCGCTTCAGCACAAGACCAGTTTTCGACATCAACATCAGTATTTCCGTATCGTTTAGGATCAGTACCCCACCACCGCCAGTATATTTCCGTTCTCACCCTCAGTACCATCGCCAATTTCCGTATTTCCACGTTTATTCTCGACGCTCCGCCCTCAGTACCTCGTTCCACGTTTCCTCTTTCTACCAGCCGTTCTCAGCTCTAGTTCCACGTCTTCGCATCGTTTCCCCCGCGTTCAGACCCAGTTTCACACGTTTATTTCCGTTTCCTTCGCTCGCTTCGCTAGGATTGCCGTCTAGCGACGTTTTCTAGTCTCTTCTCACGTTTTCGCTTACGGATTCGTGGTATTCACGTCATACCCGTTTCCGTTCCCTCTCATTTCGAGAGATCCCTACCGGCTTACAGCCAAAGCTTCTAGTACTCGACTACCAAGCAGTACTACTTCGCTGACTGAAAAGTCGCAGTGTATACTTGCGTATAGAGGAATTGATTGACTGCACGGAGGTGCCCCGAACCCACTCGCACACACGATCGCCTTGATTGCCGTGTTATCACGTTAATTACCCAATCTCGTTCCTGAGTTGGTGTTGCCGTTGCCACGGAAGTCTAGGCTCATCACCGCCAATGTTTGTCCGGCAGAATGCCCCGCATTTCACGAAAATATGCACCGGACCAGCCATCCGACTGCCGTCGACGGGACGACTCCAGCTGAATTTGTAGCTGAGTGAAATCAGGAAGACCGTCATTTTCCTTCACCACCACCGCGTCATATCCTTTCTGGTCTGACTATCATCTACAATGACCGAATTTACTCTGGAGACGGTTCCGGACTCGTCGTATCGACGTCAGCACATTTCGAAAGCCCACAACGATGGATTACGCGGTGTAAAGGAGTAGGGAGCAAACATCATCACGTACATCACTTTCGGTCTCGTTGGAAGCACACAACTTACACCAAGGGTTGCAGACAAGATCAAGGTAATTAGCTCCCTCCACGTATGGCTTCGCATCGAGGAGCTGCCAGGAACCCAACAGGAACCAGAGGATCAGCGTCTCTATCTGAATCACCCATTCCCGTACTCCGGCGCTCGATGGATGTGAATGCCTTGAACTATTGCACATTTTCGTTGATGCCCTTGCTGCCGAACGACAGCGCAACAGGCTCGTCATCCAAGGATCGGTCCAGCAAGGCCCTAATTGAACTTCCAAGTTTAGTTGGATCTTCAGAGGTATGACAGTGACTCTATTTCCCCGGAACGGATTCTTACAATTGCTCAGGCCGATATTTGATTGTTTCCTCGACGCTGCTCTCCATTCGTTTCGTCGAGGGAGAAGACTCCATGCCATCCGTCACCCTCCTCCGCATCCTCATGAAGCATGCTCCTCGGTGGAGAAACCTCGACTTCATCTTTACCAAGCCCGAGACAATAACCGCACTCGATGCTGTTTGTGGACGTCTGGACTCTTCATTTGTTCTGGCTCTCCTGTGATTATTGCGGCCAGGCCTTGGTCAGTGGCGCCATGCCATATTTTTGCGGATGCGCCAAAGCTGAGATCCGTCGATGTGTCTTTAGGAGGCTTCACGTTCAAGCTGCCGTTTGCGCAGCTGAAGTCATTCAGTGATCATTGATATTGATGTGGTGCTCGGGCGAGGGAGATCTCCATACCCAAAGGCATATCGAAATGCCTTCAGGAGATGGGACAGGTGGAAGAGCACAAACTCTATGGACCTGAACTCGAGAACGTCACGCCCGTGGTGGACAATATATGACTACCTTTTCTGCGTACCCTTTACGCTGGAGACCCATGTATTTGATCCATCATGACGCCCAGGCTGGAAGAAGTCCATGTCCAGCCATTCAACAAAGAGTTCGGGGAGGTCAACCTTCCCGTCCTTCTGTTCCTAATCGAGCGATCTGGCTGTTCCCTGCGCAAGATCACCCTCGAAGATTGTATTCTGGGGGTGAACAAATTCATTTCCTTTCTTTGGACATCGTTGAACCTTGAAGAACTCGGGCTATGCTCCACCGTGTGGAATGATAGGATGGATTCCTGTCTTTACCTTCTATGCATGTCAGAGGAGGAGAGGGAGAGGGAGATAAAATTAGTGCCTCGCTTGACGGAACTCACCATCGTCATTCAATACAATGGTTATTCGTGCACGGTGCCGTCAATGTTGTTCCTGAGGGACACCTTCATTGACGCAGTCGAAAATCAGCGAAATTACCAGGCGGCGGGGGTTCGCGAGCATTGAAGTGCAGGCTGCTGTTCTGGTCAAGGAGGATATGGTGGTTTCCCCTGGAGCAGGAAACATGAAGAGGTGGAATAGGTTGCAGGAGGAAGGAATGGATGCGCTGTTCCATGTGATTGGGGTAAGGCCGACGATGAGTCTCCTCCCGCCACCGTGCGTATGATGCGCATCGATCCATATTCCAAGAGTCCTCCGTATCTGCAAAGACAGTATGTCTGAGGAACTTCTGTGTTATGGGATGGAATGAAAGAAATTGTTTCTGATACTGTAATGCGGCCCCCGGTGATTACTGCTCATCAAATTTTATCAAAGACGATTACACCGTGGTAGATATAATGTGTTACAATAGAAGCTTCGAAATATGTACGGAATGAATCTCAACCTGACGCCGTCCCATTGTAAATGAGTTCGTTGTCGCGTCTAAATAGATAAGTCCTTCAAATAATGCGCCAAACGAGAACCCAAGCGCATGAGCAGGGGAATCGCACATTGAGAATTGAATAGGGTCACTGGACACAGAGTCAAAGATCCTTCGTTGCCTCACACTGATCTGCGATAATCCATCTATCATCTGTCAAGCTCTCTTTCAAACGCGAGAGAACTAAAACCCACAATCCTCGATTCTCCTTTTCCGTCCTTTCTGAGAGGATCTGACTGTCCCATCACGAAAATGCAGCCCCATCAATTTCTTGTTCGGGGTTTCATCCTGGTTCTGTGGTCCAACATGAGTGATGTTGCATAAAGATGATGTACTCCATGCAGGTATACTGGGCGTTGTTAGCTCAACAGGACCCAGGGGCTGGGGGCATCTGAAAAATTGGAAATCACGATGAGTCTGATACTTATATACCGCGAGATACGTACAGGATGGATTGTACCAGATGATGGTATCTGTTCTGACTCAGAGTTCAATTCCATAATGATGTGAGCTAGCTCTCCGTGTCGCGTAAATGAGAGAAGGGAGGAGCAGCGGACCCCAATTACTTGAAGACTCGGATCCAATGCCTTCCAGGTCTTTTGGTCTTTTGCCCAACGCTGATATATTTTCAGTTTGTATCCACCAAAAAGTTTATATGCCTCGCCGCTATACACTGAACAATTCCATTTACTTGTGCGGTTGTCATAGTCGGAAATGGTGTTTATAATTAAATATGGAATGAAATTTTGACGCTTGCCCGACGAGCCGTGTACAAAGCAGTCTCGCGGACACTCCATTTTGGTCGATCCCAGCGTCACCCATCCAAAAAGAAGGCTCATCTGCAGCTCTGCCAGCATCCATGGACGTTGTGATTGTTGGGTCTGGGATAACGAGTGCAGCATTCGCACGTACTCTGCTTGATGCGGATGGGTCGATGGAGGCTGGGATGTTGGGAGCGAGGGATGCGTGCTCTGGGGCCACAGCGCGGAGTGGGAGACATATCACACCACCGCTGTACCGTGACTATCACGATTTGTAAGGTAGGGCTAAAAAATAGGTATTAATTAACATCGGTTTATTAACACTGTTATTAACACGTTAGTAACATGTTAATAACAGGGTACCCCAACGCACCTTGTGAATAAAGGTGAATAAATCCAGCTTGGCCAGGCCTGTGGCCGCCGTGCTGACTCATTCCACAGCTAGATCCTTAACACTACGCCAGGCACGAACGACTTATTCCTTTCTTGCCGCCCTCAACTACACGGTCAAACTCGGAAACATGAATCTTGACGCTTCTTCTTCTGAAGCAGATGCTGCTTCGGCGCTGCACCCAGTTGGCGGAGTTGCCAATTTCGTGGAGCTGTAAACGGTGTCAGCAGGCACATCCAGAGGGACTAAAAAAGATCAATTGAGCCAATGTACGAGTAGTTCTGGAGTTTTTAACCTACCTTTGGTAATTAACCTGTTAGAAAATGCATTTTTCGCCTGTTATTCACATTATTTCGCGAGGACTTTATTAACTGTTAATAACCTAGTGAATAAATACCCTCTCGCAACCCAATGTTAAATAACATGTTATTAACAGGACCGGGAATTATTAGCCCTACCTTAACGTCGATTTGAAGAAGAAACACGACGCACAGGCCGTGAAACAGATCATCAAGTTCTGGCTCTCGCACCTTGACGAACTGATTAGCGTTGCAGAGGAGGAAGGCCTGACAGAAGAGAGCCAGTGTCGCAAGGTGGATACGTATGACGTCTTTTTTTATCGAGACGTGTTTGAGGGAGAAGCTGGGGCGATACTTGGAGGAGCTGCCGAGCGAGAAGGGTGGCTGGGGTATGACAGAGGGACCGGACGGGGATGCAGCTCGCAGACAGGGTGTGCGGGGTCACCTCGACGATGGGCGGCGCGGTACATCCATATCGGCTTGTTACGGGAATTCTGTCGAGGCTGCTCAAGACGTACTCGTCATTCCGGCTGTACATGCACACTCCTTGTCTCTCTATCTATGACAACATCGTCCACATGCCCCGCAGGGATATCCATGCCAAACACATCGTCCACGCTACCAATGGATGGACGTCCCACCTCCTCACGCCAATGCGAGAAAAGATCGTTCCCGTACGAGGACATATGATGGCACACTAGCAGCGCACAGGATGGGCTTGGTCGACGGATGGCTAGTTTGTGCTGTACCCAGGCGCATCCGAGGATCGATGGGACTACCTTACCCAATAACCGACTGACTCTGCGACACTCGGCGAGAACCCGCACGCATTTATGTTTGATGGTGGTATTGAGATGGGCACCGCATCCTTCTGTGATGCTGTCGGATGTGCTGACGACAGTCAAGCTGAGTTTCGAGCGTCGGTATACCTTGGTGGGGCACTTTGGATGGGGATATGTTGCCAATTCAATTACTCCCGGTGTCAACGGAGCAAAGTTCGTGATCCAAGGAAGTATTATATGTAAGCGAAACAGTGACACACACTGATTCGAGGTGATAACATTCTAGGTAGAACCTTGTTGCAACTACACCCCCCTGAGGTTCTCCTTGTATACATCTAGTAGTAACGGGATGAGCACGCGTTGTATGTACCATCATTTTCCTCCCACTTCAAGTCTCCGTACTGACTAGAGTGGTTAGTGCCTTGGCACTGGCGACAAATTTTGATTCAAGAGGATGGCTATACAAATCCTTCATGCAGAGACAACATGGTATGTAGCTGTAAAATCCAATACAAATGCATTAAGTAACAGTATCACTGAGAAAGACATATCTACAATACTATTCAAACCTCTCCAATGTCACTATCACCATTGAAGACTGCTTGTCAATCGAAGATATCAAAGTCCCAAATCAACGAGCCTATACGGGTCCAAAGCCCGTCATACTATCCTCTCTCGCTGATACCCCCTGCGTCAGCCTGGGCATTGATAGACTGCTGGAGATGCTGAACAGCACTCTTGGCACCAAATACGTCCTCACCCCTTCTCTGTCATCCCTTCTTGAAGTGTACATCTCGTATGAATATGACTTTGGCACCATATATGGCTATCTCCGCCCCATATGGTATGACCGCGACTTGAACGTCTTCGAAGATTTACTGCGCACCTTTGAAGCGACGGACCTGAAAATACGACAAGAAGCGCTGGTTGATGGCCAGATCACCCAGCAGGGACTGTGCATGGCCCCTAGGCGCGTCTGGGATCTCTTCAGCAATAGGGTGGTACCATGGTGGGTTGCCTTGTATACACCATGGGGAATATCACATGCCTGGCTGGATGTCAGGCGTCGCAAAAATGTGCTCACTCCCATCAATGGCCGAGAATGGCCTGTGCCCATCCCAGAAGATGCTAATCTCGATCTCATCCGTATCAAAATGCTGAATCTCGGAGCTGAGTATGCATGGCTGGATGTCCTCTGTTTGAGGCAGGAAGGGGGGCAAAATGAGGATTTGCGTGCGAGGGAGTGGATGTTGGATGTGCCCAATATCGGAAATGCATATATCTTGGAAAAGGTGGTTTGCTACTTCAATGGGCTTGGACGGCCCTTGGAGCATGGTTTCGATTCCGATAGTGATCGGAGTTGGTTCAAACAGACGTGGACGTTACAGGAGACGAGTGACAATTGGATGATAGGCGGGGATACGGGCGACAAGATGTTGAATGAGGAAGCACGGGAAAGATTTAAGTCGCAACTAGCATCCGTGGAGAGGGCCGGCGGGTCCCGCTGGACCGTGCTAGACGTGGTTCGCTTGCTATCGCTGTTGCGGGATCGCACATCCGAGAAGGATGTGGATAAAGTTGCAGCACTGACATACTTTTTGGCAGACGACGGCACACCAGCACACAATGAAACACGACCCACTACATCTACCACTCACGATTACACAAAGATTGACCCCACTTCAAACAATAATTCCATCAGAACGGGTGATCCAACCTCGACCATAGCACCGGCATACTCTGAGCTGGAGTCTACTGAAGATGCTTGGACAGCTCTGGTGAAGGTGATGGTGTCGTATGATCGTTCAAAGATGCTCTTTTTGTATCATGAACCCGGGCCCGAAAAGGATGCATGGAGACCATCATGGCAGCAGGCTATGAACGGGGATACATGAAGCTCTTCCATTTTTTATGGACTCGTTGATCACGATATGAAGACGGGTACCTATTCATACAATGGTTGGCACATTGAATCGGTACAGGTGCAAGGGTTGGCTATGCCAGTAGCAGCGCCCCGCAAAGGACACATGATTGTCCAAACCTGGTCCTGGTACAGAGGAAAGCATCGACATCAATACAAAATTTCCGCCTGCCATCAATACCCAATACCGGATGGTGAATATTCATTGCTATGTGCCCCGGGCCTACATTTCACAAATGGGACTGCATGCGTTGTCAGGAAAATGCTGCCCGATCAAACGTTTCTAAAGATATCAGTGTTCAAAATCACCGACTGGCGATGGAGGCTAAGGTCTTGGGAGAGTATGGGTGCTAAAAAGTTGCATACTATTCTTGGTTGAAAACACATAAACCAAAGTCAATTATAGTTTCTGTTTGGTTTCTGTATGCTCTTCGGGAAAGTGTCACTCCTCGCACCATAAAATGCACCGTGTATTGAACACTACCTCCACAACTAAATCCATGTTCATTCCCCTTCGTTCCGCCTTGATATCAGATGAATTAACCTTACAGACCCATCGCAGCAAGCACAGGCTTGATAATTTATATCTTCAGGGCAAGCATGAGATTGTAAGCAAATTCCTGGAGTTTACAAAGGCTGCAAAGAGGCTCAAAAACGGCAGCATCGAAGGAGGGCTCACGTTCAAGCAGTCTGAGCCTCGGCTCATAGGCCATTCTACATAAGCATTCACGACAGGCCATCTCCCCTGTCATCGTCTCCATCTTCTCTACTCACCCCTTCCAAACCTCGACGGCTAATGGCGAGTACATACAGCTGCGTAGCATCGAACGTAACACAGCAATATTCTCTTGGACATCAGTTATATTCTCGAGATAAGGTGAGTTTCCTCATACTGTTTACAGCGGTAGGACTTGGTGGAACCGACAAATACCAAGCTTCGAGGCGGTGTTTCAAGCCTACATGTCAACGAAGCAAAGAGGATTCATTGACAGACGATACTGTATATCACTAGATACGTCTATTTCCTGGAGATCAACAGCGAAGCAACAAGATCTTACCAGAACGTCGAAGAACAAGGAAGAGGTTAGTGTTCTTTCAACAGAACTCGACAGAATGTCTCGTTCATCGTCACTAGCAGAGAACAAATCCGACAGGGCAAGGACAGTAAAACGAATAATGTTTCCGGTATTCCTCTCTAACTGCAATAGCATATACGATGTTGTCCAATAGCACAATCTGTTGCTGGATGCACCCTGTGAAAATGAGGTCAGAGGTAAGAAGAAAACAACGATAACGGTAATTGATACCACCTCGGAGTTCGCTTCCTCTTCAGCGATGTGCTCGTCAATGTCATTGGTAGTGCAACATAGCCTCATCAGAAGTTTGTCTGGTCACCGGCCACCATGACCTCCTACTGAACGGCTCTTATACCCCATATACCCTCTTGGCAGCTTTCTTACCACATCCAATGAACTCTGCCATCCAAAGTATCATCAGCGAGCGCGAGCACGAGAACGGAAACCTCGACTGTTTCTTGACTGCTTCGTCTCCATTGGGACCACATATACAACACGTCGAGCAGAATCCACTTATTATCAGATGCGGACATTTGTTCAAGTAGCTTAGTACTCTTGAGGTTCGATGCGTAGCAAGCGACGCCGGTCACGCCGATGTGGAGATTTGGAAAGTTCTTGAGGAGGCGGAGGCCGAATGGTGAAGCAGTGAATGCGAAGCTGAAGATAAATGTTGGCTTGAAGGGTAGACGGCCGAGGTAGACATATGATTCTCTCCGCGTCTCCTTCCGTCTCCCATGTATGCGGCTGGAAGCACATCTGGCATGTAGTGGTAATGCAAGCCGATCTCAACAAGTCCAACACAAGATGGATGCGATAGCGCAGTGAGAATCTCAGATTTGATGGCAGGGTTATGTGATTTTGCTTCGTGTCTGGATGAAAATTATCAAGAGGCAGCAGCTTCAAAATCTCAAAATGTATGGGTGAACGCCTAGTGGTGAGTCAGTAAAAAAAATCGAAGCAAAAGGGAGAACGTACCGATAACGAATGGATACCCTCCCATCTCCCATCCGCCAGCTCCTTCTACGTTCCTCGCATGAACACTTCCGACTCGCACCTCTACCGTCTCTACTCCCTCACCCTCATATATGCCCTTGACAAAGTCAGAATCCGTCTCATACTCCCCTTCAGGGTACTTTGAGCGATACAAAGAACCGTAGACGGGAAGTTGCAGCATGGAAATATCGGGAAAAAAGGGCGTATGCCATCCATACGAGTCCTTCTTTCCCCCTTCAATACCACTATCGGAAAATCAAATCCCATCCAGAAATGCCGGGACAATACCCCCCGAGTTGAACAGACAACGTTGAGGAGTGGGAGGTGAACATGAAGGGAAGCGCGCATGCGGTGGAGTTGCTGATGACAAGTCAGGGCACTGGTGCAGCCGTCGAGAGACTTGCTAGAGAAACCAAAAGTCCTGGCACCCGTTCTTCCGAGTACGTGTAAACCGGCATCGAAGTCAATCAAAGTACGGCATTGGATGTGCACCAATCAAAGTGGATATCAGTAACGCCAGCGTCGGAACTGTTTCTCCAAGGTAATACGGTGGTGGGTCCGGGCACTGGGAAGGGAGGAAACGTGGAAGATTCTGCATAGCCGTGACAGCCGAGCGTCACAGTGTTGCAAGCGTGTTCTTGGACACGGAGTCGTGGCACAAGCTGGATCAGGAGGTAGGAGACACGCAAATAAGCGGGGACGCGTCGGGCATCCAGCACATGGGCGAAGAGAAAAGCCATCTTCGCAACGTCACGCCAAACATAAACTCTGCATGGGGCTCCTCAGCGAGTCTAGTAGCAGGGTTGGGCGGCTGCTAGGCATCCATCGTCCAAGCATGTTCCAGTGCGCTGTGCCGTCATATTCCCTTGCATAGCAACGATCCTTTCCCGCATCGGCACGAGGAGGTGGGACGTCCAGCCATTGATAGCGTGGACGATGTGTTTGGCGCGGATATCGCCGTGGGGAGTGTGGACGATATTGTCGTAAATGGAGAGATAAGGAGTGTCCGTGTACAGCTGGATCGTCGAGTATGTGTCTTGAGCTTGAGCAGTCTTGAGAGGATTCCCATAATGAGCCGATATGGATGCGCCGCCCCGCCCGTCGTCGAGATGACCCCTCACACCCCGTCTGCGAGCTGCGTCCCCGCCGGTCCCTCCGTCGTACCCCAGCCACCCGTCTCACTCGGCAGCTCCTCCAAGTTGCGCCCCAGCTTCTCCTTAGATCCAATGAACTACTTAATAATCTGCTTCACCGCCTCCGCACCATGTTTCTTCTTCCAATCGAGATAATCGTGGTATAGCGGCGGCGTGATATGTCCCCCATTCCGCGCTGTAACCCCAGAGCACGCATCCCTCGCTTCCGACATCACAACTTCCGAATATCTATCCCCATCCAGCGCAAACATCGTGCCCGTTATCCCAGACCCAAGGATTACTGTGTCGCCGCATATAAAGATTCATTTCAGACTGAGCGAATCTTTGGGCAAGGGAAAACTATCCGAGAGATAGAGGACAGAGTAACACCCGGGCTGTGAAACAGAAGGAACAGAGTGGAAAGAATTTTTGCGCACGGTGGGGGGTAGGTTGCAAAGCGGAGGTGGCAGCAATTTGAAACTCCGAGTGACCTTGCTCTTCCGTTACGAACAACGTTATTTATTCAACGCATCCATATCATCGCGTCGCCTTGTCGTCATGATGGAACTTTTCTGACTCTCTGTGATCTACGAGCAGACCCACTCTCAAATGTGTTAAGTTCGGACAAGGATCCGGGCTTCTCAATAATATCTCAAACATTCAACTCACCCGCCGACCCGAGTCAGCCGTTTCCTCATGGGTTTTCGATAGACGAACCATGTTTAACTTGACGGCTACTTATCTGAGTTGCTTATACTCGAATGCACCTCGTCCTTGGACTCCTTCCTTCCCCGGTTGCTCACAGCGGAACAAGGTAACGACAGAAAGAAAGTCTCGGTAACCACGGTCATGTCTACGAGCAGCCAATGGGACTCAAACATTACCACCCCGTCACCCAGGCAAGTCAAGTTGGTTTTCGAAGATTTCAAGTGCTGACATGCGTAGGTCATGATGCTGGGATTTGTTTGTTTTGTGAGACCAGTTAGGCGACATCCATCCCTCCTCGGTGGCTGTTTAACGCCATCCCTGCACAAGATTCTTAAACGGACTGGGCACCGTTGGTCAAGTCGATTCCAAGACCAACTCTAACTCGAATTCCACTCTGTATTAGACGTTTGCCGCTATGGGATTCTTCACTAGGTGAATATATTCCCTCCAACGTTTTGGGGCACTTATCTTTATGTTTCCTCAGATCGGTCAACACGATGCTCGGACCGAAACTTATGCTCCTAATTGACAGAATGGGTTACAGCTTGTACGTTGGATCCTATTGTGATCACCACTCTCGTATCCCTTGTTAGTCGACTCTGATATTATTTCTAGAGCCAGATGGATCCATGAACATTCATTTCACTTCATCGTCAGCCATCCTTTAGATGTGCGCTGGTTTCTTATAGACCGCACAGGGCTCGTTGATGATGGCGTACCCTACTGCAACGTGAAACGGGAAAATGCTCGGGATCTTCTTGTCTATCTACCACCTCGGCAGGTCGAGGTGTCTGTTACTGCTGGGAGAAACTGGAAATCAGCAGTAAGTACCCGAGCTTTTGTGACACACGACTGCATGTTCATTCGTGTTTACAGGCCAACGCTGTTCAAACACTGTTGATAATGGGACATACGTGCGTTGAGTTTTCCACCATCTCACTTTTTGCTTGAACCGGTTGCAGATTGGATTTCTCGTCCTTACACTCATCGGTGTTCTCATTCCGATGCTAATGGCGAATCCTGACAAGATTACACGTTCCGATGTAACGAAGGTTACGATGCCCAGACATCACTCTGGAAGACCGAAATTATAAGTCTCCTCGTGACGCTGAAGACTGATCCAGTAATCGGCCTTCTCTTCCATGTTCTTTACTTCCAACTGGTTCTACACATGGTATCAGTATCCAGCTCTCTTCTCTGTATCCATCTAACCGACACTTCAATTCCATCCAGAATCCGGCTTCAACGGCGCCATCTTCAACATCCGTGCCTGAGGTTCGAACAACGTCTACTACTGGATCTCCCAAATCATCAGGTCCATCCTCATTGATCTCCTCCTCGACCGAAAATCTATCAGCTGTCATATCCGCGCCTACATGATGCCTCCTGATACTTCATAGGTACATGACTATGTTCATTTCGGAATAGGCTCTCCTTGTCGGAGGTCTCGTGTTTGTGTATCAAGGATCATAATGATCTAGACGACGAGACCATGTCAGTTCATCTATCTCATTAACTTTGATGTTTTCTTACGGCCTTACTTCTAGCGCGCGGATGAATGAAAAAGGACAGATACGTCCGACTGAAACTGTCAGACTCACTGCTGAGATGAAGCTACCCAGGCGTCTTCATGATTTTCATATTGGTGATTAAGGACGCTTCATGACTGACGACTTTATTCCAGTATATTCGTATTAAATACTACCCATTTTCGTGCTTGCCATACTAACATGTGCTGATGAAAAGAGCGTTGATATATTTTGGGGCTAGTCGTCTTCTCTCAAGGTTACCTGGTGGATCCGACTTCATTTCTGGTGTAAATGAATTAACTGCGGTCGGTGGCAGGAGTCTGTTGGTTGAATTCAATTGACGCACTTCTTCAGTACTTCAACTTGTTCACGCTTCGGTCCCTAGCCTGAGAGACTTCGATTTTCTTTTGGTTTGATCTTACGCCCCATCTGCTGGCTCGACGAGGAAGTCGCCACTTTTCCGAAGATGCTACGCACATATCTATCGTTACGACTAGTGGCAGAGGCTAACGTTCTGGTTTCTTCTCTCCCTTTCGACACTTCTTCAGACTTATCAAATGATCTATACCTCGCTATCAAAGGTGTAACCGGGCGTTCATCTGCGGGCACACGTAAAAAACCGGCGCTGAACAGCAATGACTTATATTAGCGATTCTTCTCCTATCGATCTGTACTAGTAGTCTATACTGTAGTTCTTCTTTGATAAAATAGTGCTTAGTAATCATCGCTAGACATGGCGTGTAAGTACACCTCGAGTTTCGTCCTTGGCATTGGGAGTGTGTGTCATACACGCATGTTGATCTCCCTCGGGAATGGAGGAGTCTCGATTGGCGTTGCATAGATTTTGAGTCTCGGCTGCAATCTTCTCACATAGCTTCAAGAGACCGTCGAAAGAGAGGATTCATCGCAGATCGGTGACGCCAGACAGGGAGTTTCGTCCTTTTTGGGGCCCAACTCAAGTGACGTCGCATAAAGATGGCTTTGATCAATGTGCACCATGAACTCCTTGCAGGTATACTCGGCATCGTCAAAATGATTCGTACGGTAAAGGTGTTGTATAATGACCATATACATATACTCTTCCACATACTATAAATCAATAGACCCGATATCAGAGCACCGGATGAGTGTCAGTATGGATTGTATCAAAGGATGATATAGACGTATAAAATTCATCCCAAAACCCCAGTCACCTTCCGCTCTTTGATTCGACTCGGTGATGCTATCAGCAATTTCGCATCTCTACAGGCGGTATAGGCGCTTTTACTGAATTTTGCCTGGCAGGCAAGAGAGATTATGCAATGCGGTTACTGCCATCGGCTAGGGAGTGCATCGATTGGCCCAGTCTCTGATCATGGCGCCCACATGTAGTATTCGAGTTTCCGAGTATGGCGCGCCCGTTGTCCATGGGGGAAGGTCATTGTCCCGTATCGTCGAGCTGGAACAATGAAGCGCCATTTAGACTCGAGAAAGAGAAGGCTGACATTCGGAATTCTCACTTTCCACCCGTATCGGACTGTTCTAGACGAAAAAACAGCGAAGTGATAAGCTGGTACGAGTAGAAATGAACAAGATGATAAAGGCAAGCCACGAAGAAGGAATGGAAGAAGCGAGCATTGTATGGATAAAAAGAAAAATTAGAGCGCGATAGTGGTCAAGGAGAGGGAGGGTATTGTCACCCAATCCGATGTTCTGCGGTCTGCGGTCAAGGGCTCGATTTCTCCTGTGGTCGTTCGAACTTCCACCGTAAGAGAGGCCATTTAACAATACTTCCACCCCTTCTCTTCCAGCAAGAGCCTTCCACATCCACATCGGTCCCGCCGCGAGCTATTGTGGCTCCAGCATTGGCCCTAGCTGTTACAGCTCCTGTTTTTTGTTCCGTCGTCAAGCTGCAGCTGGTGGAAGTCTGCCTTGAATGGAACGTCACCTGCGAATAATTCTATCGATGAGTATTCGTTGAGTGGTCGCCGGAATAGAGCTTGATTGGCGGCAGAGTGGAGGCATCTTGGACTGAAGTTGACCCAACCCTTCATCATGGCTGCGCTAGCGATCAGGAGGGAAGTTGTATGAAATTCCGGGGCTGTTCATCATCTCGGGCTCCGGATCTTTTGAAGTATGGTCGTCTGACATACGTGAGGGCGTAGTAATATAGCGTAAGGTCATTCGAATACGACGCGTCTCCCTAACTGAGAGGGTTTCTAATTCTTCAGTCGTTAGGTCATTTTGCTGTCGTTCGAAGACGAATCGACGTTGGGTTTCTCGACAGTCCAGGATCGTCCGGTGGTATATTGCTGTCCGCTCTTCATTCAGCCCATTGAACCATTTTTTTTAGGTGAACAGCACTTGCCTTCTTCTGCTCGAGGAATGTAATTTGAACCATCCACCCAAGGGTAGTCCGACTATCCTTCTCGACTTGCATCAGGAACGTTTCCTCGGTTGCTGGTTGTGTTGGCAGATAGAACTTGAAGGATGTATGCACGCAGGAGTGTGGAGCATAGATGTCGGATATCCCCTCCCGTGGCCCATTTCCGCACTGCACGACATCTTGGAGGGCCCACGGCAGTCCATCCGCGGAGATGCCCAGACCACGCCTTCTTCACGCTCCCTCTCTCAAAGTGATCATTATCGTTAGCCGACTCGCCTCCCCACTATTTCCCAGCATATGCAGCCAGCGTCCCATCAAGGTAAACCGATTTGGAACTCGACTTGATTGCCATCAGCACATCCCACAGCATCAACGAAGGTCGGGGTGCCGATCTCATTGCCACCGCCAAATATAAACTGGGTAGAGCACAAATGACCGTACCATCATCCAAGCCTGTTCCAGCGCGCTGTGCGGTCACTGTATGGCCACGCACGAGAACTGTTGTCGTGGATGAAAAGACAGGGATATGCGCGTACAGCTGGAACGTCGAGTACATCTTGAGGAGCCTTGAGGGAATTCTTGTGACGAGCCGGTATGGATGCATCGTGCTATCCGTCATCGAGCTGGCCCCGCACACCCCATCCGCGAGCTGCAATCTTCAACCCGTGTGGTAAGGTTGTTCATGTCAACAGCTGGTCTTGCCCCGAGTAACTCGCGTACCCTCAGTGGAAAATCGGTATAAAAATGAATTGTACATACCAGCTCAGCATTATATAGTA
Source organism: Armillaria solidipes (assembly GCA_022818035.1). Classification (NCBI taxonomy): domain Eukaryota; kingdom Fungi; phylum Basidiomycota; class Agaricomycetes; order Agaricales; family Physalacriaceae; genus Armillaria; species Armillaria solidipes. The sequence continues at coordinate 27,347 of JAIWYQ010000015.1, forward strand.
TAGTGTTGCTCATCGAGGATAGGCTTCAAGAAGTGAGAAGTAAACGGATAGTGATTACTAATCAAGCAAGTGAACTCGGAAACATCGGCAAAAATGTCCGAACCTTCACCACCACCATCCACCACGTTATATCCTTCGGTCCCATTCTTCTGGTCTGACTACTCTCTTCCTCTCCTGGACAACGAGCAAATTTACTCTAAAGACGGTTCCAGACTCGTCGTATCGATGTCGACGCGTACATTGCGTCCTATATCCTCTTGAAGGGCGCACAACGACGGATTACAGGAGCGGGGAGAAAACACCATCACGTACGTCGCTTTCGGTTTCTTTGGAAGCACAATTTACACAGAGGAATGCAGAGAAGGTCAAGATAATAAACTCCACGTATGGCTTCGCGTCGAGGAGCTGCCAGGAATCGGAAGATCAGCAGCTCTATCTGAATCGCCCTCCGATACTCGATGGATGTCGACGCCCCATACTATCGCTGGTTTTCGTTGATGCTTTGCCGCCGAACGACAGCACAATAGGCTCGTCGTCCAAGGATCAATAGCGAGGCTCTACTTGCCCTCCCAAATTTAGTTGAATCTTCAGAGGTACGACAGTGGTTCTTTCCCCCTGGAACGGACTCGTACAGCTGCTCAGGCAGATATTTGGTCCTTGCCGTCTTGCGGTCGAATTCACGCTGCAATAGGGAAACAAGAAAGTAACGGCTCCGTCCTTTTCACAGACAGGCGCGGGAATCAGGCCAATGGTAGTTACATTTCGGCGTGCACCCGGCCCTACTCATCAATATACAGGTATTCCAAGTAATCATCAGGAAAAGGGGCTGCCACGATCCGTGACGACGCGATTTACCATTTACCTTTCACTCTATACATCTACCTTATTATCTCGTCGCGTCCTCGTTGGAAGTCTGTCAGCTTGTCTACAATGATTTTGGATATCCGCGCACAGCTTGGTCTTATCGCGTCTGCTTCCACTCAGACTCACTCACTCTATGGTAAGGTTCCTCAACGTTCAACGGGAGGAGCCCGGTGTCAAAGCTGAGGAAGTCAAGGAGACTGCCAGTGAAGATGTCGATGCCATCCCGTCACGAGAAATGACAATCTCGGATGCTGCGGAACGAGAGATTGCTTGATTCAGTGGGTCATCGACGAGGCATAGCCAAGAGAAGGACCGCCGGTCTTCATGCTCAAATGTATGCCTCAAAAGAAGTATCTTGGCTTGGTGATAACCTTGGGCTATATCTTCGGTTATTTCTGGGCCCACTCCCGCACATTCTACTTAGTATGTCTAGACGCAGTTCGTACCGATACACTCAGCCACAAGAACGAGACGAAAGACTGGCTTAAAGGGTGCAGTCCTAATGAGTATGACACCCTTGATGACCTGTTAACACAGACCAAGTACGTATTTCTTGTCATTTCTACGAGCGATAACTGACACAGCTCACTAGCAAGGCGAACAAGGCTGTCATCGAACTACAAAAGCATCTCAGCCCAAACTCTGTGTTCCGCAAGCGCTGCGACAGAAAGGAGCTCCGGAAAATGGCCTGATTTCATCTCTCCCTTTCAAACCTTCCATGGACTTGTCGGATGACGTGCACCTCGCTATCGGAGATCGTAACTGAACGTCCATCTGCAGGCACATGCAAGAAGCCAACGCTTAATAACGATGGCTTGTATTACTGATTCCTCTCTTAGTATTAGTGAATCTGTAGTGGCAATATGGTTTTCATCTGATAAAACGGTGCTCAGGAATCATGGCCGTAGGCATTCACAGCCTCGAGTAAGTAATCAGCTAGTCGTCTTGATATTGGGAGCATGCAAGCCCTCGTGCCGATCTACTACAGGCGCGACTGTGTGTTTGAGAGGGTGGTCACTTCAGACGAAGCGAAATCGATTGCACGACGTAAATAAGTCCTTGGTAATAAGAATCTGGGAAAATAAGAAAGTGACGTCTTACCTTGATGATGATCTACGAAGGACTAGCCAATGTCTAAATTTTGAGCATGATAGCGAAACCCATGCTAGTCGGACGAGTTAGCAATGAGCGAGGTTGGCTCTGACGACGTGAGCGACCATGTCCATTTTTGTCTTCCGACTTCTGGAACCGATGTTGTTACTTCCAAGCATACGCCCATGAAGTGATTGTGTTTTCTCGTACGAAGCTGAGATTATTCGTGGTTGATTCCTCCGAGTCGTCAGGCGTCGGTGACTAAACATGGGATGGAGTTTTGAGGCTTGTCCAACGGGCCATGTTCCTGCTCCCGACGATGATCATCGGCAAGTCATTGAAGGACGACTAGTAACACCTCTTCAAGAGCTATATTGGCGTTGTTTTTGCTCCTACGCGTGGCTATCGACGCTCTACGAGAAATAGTCTCTTCGTACTGGCGCGTCTCAAAGCGGATAAAGCAATCTCCCCTGACCAATTCTACTTGGTCGATCCCAGCCTCACCCATGCAAATAGAAGGCTCGTCTGCGGCCCTGCCAGCATCCATGGACGTTGTGATTCTTAGGTCTGGGTTAATGGGCAGGGCATTCACAGGTACGCTGCTCAATGCCGATGGGTTGTGATGCATCGATGTTGGAAGTGAGGGATGCCTGCTCTGGAGCCGTAGTGCGGAACGGGGGACATATCACGCCACCACTATACCATGACTACCTCGACTTGAAGAAGAACACGGCGCAGAGGTCGCACAGCATATCATCCAGTTCTGGCTCTTGCACCTGGCCAGACAAACTGATTAGCGTTGCAGAGGAGGAAGGCCCGACAGAAGGGAGCCAGTGTCGCAAGGTGTAATGTCTTTTTTTGACAAAGATGTGTTTGAGGGAGTCAGAGAGAAGCTGAACCGCTACTTGGAGGAGTTGCCAAGTGAGAGGGTGGCTGGGGTATGACGGAGGGACGGGCGGGAATGCAGCTTGCGGACGAGGTGTGCGGGTTCATCTCGAAGACGGGCGGCGTAACTGTCAAGGCTGCTCAAGACGTATACTACTCGTCATTCCGGCTGTACATGCACACTCCTTGTCTCTCCATCTATGACAACATCGTCCACATGCCCCGCGGGGATATCCACGCCAAACACATCGTCCACGCTACCAACGGATGGACGTCCCATCTCTTTGCACCAATGCGGGAAAAGATCGTTCCCGTGCGTGGCCATATGATGGCACACTAGCAGCACACAGGAACGGGCTTGGTCAACGGATGGCTAGTTTGTACTGTACCCAGGCGCATCCGAGGATCTACCTTACCCAATAACCGCCTGACCCTGCGATACCCGGCGAGAACCCGTACGTGTTTATGTTTGGTGGTGGTATTGAGATGGGCACCGCGTCCTTCTTGACGCTGTCGGATGTGCTGACGACAGCCAAGTTGAGTTTCGAGCGTCGGCATACCTTGGTGGGGTACTTTGCACGGGAATATGTTGCCAATTCAATTACTCCCGGTGTCAACGGAGCAAAGTTCGTGATCCAAGGAAGTATTATATGTAAGCGAAACAGTGACACACACTGATTCGAGGTGATAACATTCTAGGTAGAATCTTGTTGCAACTACACCCCCCTAAACTTGCCTAAAGTTCTCCTTGTATACATCTAGTAGTAACGGGATGAGCAGGGATTGTATGTACCATCACTTTCCTTTCCTTCAAGTACTGACTAGAGTGGTTAGGGCTTCACTGGCGACAATTTGATATTCAAGACTATGGCTATACAAATCCTTCACGCAGAGACAACACGGTGTGTAGCTGTAAAATCCAATACAAATGCATTGAATAGCAATATCATTGAGAAAGATATCTCTACAATACTATTCAAACCTCTCCAACGTCACTATCACCGCTCCCATTGAAGACGGCTTGTCGATCGAAGATATCAAAGTCCCAAATCAACGAGCCTATACGGGTTCAAAGCCTGTCATACCATCCTCACTCGCTGACACCTCCAGTGCCAGCCTCGGTGTTGATGAGTTGTTGAAGATGCTGAACAGTACTCTTGGCACCAAATACGACATCACCCCTTCTCTGTCGTCCCTTCTCAAGTCATACATCTCGAAGGAATATGATTTCGGCACCGTGTATGGTTATCTCCGCCCTATATGGTTTGACTGCGACTTGAACATCATCCAAGATTCACTGTACAGCTCTGAAGCAACGGACCTAGAAATACGAAAGAAAGTGGTGGTTGATGGCCAGATCACTGAGGAGGGACTGTGCATGGGCCCTAGGCGCGTCTGGGATCTCTTCAGCAATAGGGTGGTGCCATGGTGGGTTGCCTTGCATACACCATGGGGAATGTCACATGCATGGCTGGATATCAGCCACCGCGAAAATATGCTCACTCCCATCAATGGACACGAATGGCCGGTGCCCATTCCAAAAGACGTCAAGCTCGATCTCATTCATATCGAAATGCTGAATCTTGGAGCAGAGTATGCATGGCTGGATGTCCTCTGTTTGAGGCAGGAAGGGGGTCGAAGTGAGGATCTGCGTGCCGGGGAGTGGATGTTGGATGTGCCCACTATTGGAAATGCATATGTCTTGGAAAAGGTAGTTTGCTACTTCAACGGGCTTGGACGGCCCTTGGAGCGTGGTTTTGATTCCGATAGTCCTCGGAGTTGGTTCAAACGGACGTGGACGTTACAGGAGACGAGTAACAATTGGGTGATAGGCGGGGATACGGACGACGAGATGTTGAATGAGGAAGTACGGGAAAGATTCAAGTCGCAACTGTCATCCGTAGAACGGGCCGCGCCGGATGTGGTTCCCTTGCTATCGTTGTTGCGGGATCGCACATCTGAGAAGGATGTGGACAAAGTTGCAGCACTGACATACTTTTTGGCAGACGACAGCACACCAGCACACAATGAAACACGACCCACCACATCTACCACTCACCATTACACAAAGATCGACCCCACTTTAAACGATAATTCCATCGGAACAGGTGATCCAACCTCGACCACAGCACTGGCATACTCTGAGCTGGAGTCTGCTGAAGATGCTTGGGCAACTCTGGTGAAGGTGATGTGGAGGAATCACCTTTCACTGATGCTCTTTTTGTATCATGAACCTGGGCCTGAAAAGAATGCATGGAGACCATTATGGCAGCAGGCTATGAACTGGGATACGTGAAGTTTCTCAGTGGATTCCAAATTCGTTTCTTCCACAACCGTTCTTTACTATATGGAGACGGGTACCTATTCATACTCTGGTTGGCGCATTGAATCGGTACAGGTGCAAGGGTTGGCCACGCCGGTAGCAGTGCCCCGCAAAGGACACCTGATTGTCGAAACCCCGAATGGAGAGCAGCATCGATACGAAATTTCCGCTCGCCATCAATACCCAATACCGGACGGTGTATATTCGTTGCTATGCGGCCGACTGTACAGATTAAAGGTGACTCACAGATCAAATGAGACTCTATGCGTTGCCGGGAAAATGCTGCCCGATCAAACGTTCATAAAGACATCGGTGTTCGAAATCATTGGCTGGCCACGGGATAACGAAGAATGGGAGAGTACGGCACTGAGTATGGGTGCTAAAAGTTCACGTATTATTCTTGGTTGAAATACTTAAACCAAAGTCGATTATAGCTTCTGTATATGCTTCGGGAAAGTGTCACTCTTCTCACTATAAAATGCACCGTGTATTGAATGCTACTTCTGGTGCTGAAGCCACGTTCATTCCCTTCATGCGACCTTGATATAAGATAAAGTAATCTTACAGGCCTCCCACCGTCGCAGCAAGCAGACTCCTGATAAGTCATACGTTTCCGGCGAGTCCCTTCCCTATCACAAATCATGGCGAAAACGAATGAGGTTTCATGCAACGATACTTCATATCTTTCTTTTATGTTGAGAGTAATACTATAATGAGAAAATTGAGATCCCTTTGCCGTTGCGAATATAATCCCAATGGAGCTTCGTTCCACTCATCTTGGTATCATGCTTAGAGGGTAGTGATGTTCGCGCAAGGATACGGGGACGAAGTGTCATTTTTTCTTCCATTCTGCGGTCAAGAGCTCGATTTCTCCCGTGGACGTCCGAGCTTGAATCGTAAGAGAGGCCATTTAACAATGTCTCCACTCCTTCTCTTCCAGCGATCTTCCGCATCAGTCATTGGCCCTAGCTCCTGCCTTTAGGTCTCTCTTCCGTCGTCAAACTGCGGCTCATGAAAGCCCGCCTTGAATGGAACGTCGCCCGAGAATAACTCCATCAATATGTATTCTTCGAGTGGTCGTCGGAATAGAACTAACGAAGACGTCGGTATCACGAGTTTGGAATGACGATGGATAGTTGGCGGTGGAGTACACATCCTAGGCTGAAGTTGAAGTCTGCTGCGCTGCGATCAAGTAGGTATTTTCCAGCAGGAGAGGATCCACGCTGGGTCCCGCTCATTCAGCAAGAGGTGGCGTGGATTCACGAAAAAGAGGGAGTTTTGAAAATCTTGTATGAAATTCCCCGAGAAGTTCATCGTCTCGGGGTCCTTTAAGGTACAGTTGTCTGCTGTATGAGGGTGCAGAAGACGGCGCGTCTCCCTGGCCGTTCGAAGATAACTCCTCGTCATGTCCCCCGCTTCGCTTTTCCGAATATAACCTCGATGATCCTGCTTCAGCGCCATAGTTCCAAGGACCAGGAGGAATCGTCGGAAGATGCACCTAGTACGGTCGTCTGCCATACGTGAGGGTGCACTCCGTGGTAGGATACTCTAATCCTAACGGAGACAGCGCAAGGTTTATCACAGCGCGTTTCCCTCGCTGTTCGAAGATGGGAAGGATTCTAATTCTTCAGTCGTTGCGCCGTTACGCGTCAAGATTGCTGTCGTCCAAAGACGAATCAAGCAGCGTAGCCTTGGGCGTTCCCAGCAGTCCAAGATCTTCTGGTAGTATAAGACAGATCCTCCGCTGGTATGTTCCTGCTCGCTCCTTGTTTAGCTCAATAAACCATTCTTAGGTGAACAGGACTTGCCTTCCTCTCCGTGAACTAGCTGCGCGGCTCGACAAACATTCCCTGAATTTCGAAGATCCATCCATCTATCCAAGAAAAGTCCGACTCTCTTGCATCAGGAAGGTTTCCTCGGCGGTGCGTCTGCGAGGGGCACATGTGTTGTGGTTCTATTGGGGGATAGAACTTGAAGCTTGAAGTGCAGAATGGATGACCAAATCCCGCACACACCTCCCTCTCTTCGCTCTCGGAAATTGATACCGCGCCGAATGGAATTCATCACCCAGCAATGGCAGGGTCTACACAAAGGTCCGGTTAACGGTAGTCAAATAATGGAGAAAGTAGAATTCACCAGAATGAAATTTCGTCCCTTGCACCTTGAGCGATGCGTCGTCTCACGCAACCAGAAATGTCGAGGTTACCAATGAGACTGGCATAAATTAGGAGATATGCATTCGAGATTGACGAGTTGTTGAAGAGTATAGGTCATCGAGGAACGGAAAAAATCTCGACTGATTTGACGAGCGTGGTGAGGAGAGGACGGACTGATATGAGCGAGCGGAATCGTTCGATGAAGCGCTCATTTATTTCCATATAGGTGGTGTCGATTGAAGCTGATTTGAGGAACTTGGGAAGGATGTATGTCTATGAATGAGTAACAAGAGACCATGATCGTAAAGTCGACGTATCTGGCTGTTGGCATTGTTGAGGAAGAAGTAGCTTGAACATCAAGGTAGGTGTGAACGAGCGGAAGATCTACTCGGAACCCTATCAGTCACAGGAAACATAAGCATGAAAATACAACTCACTTTCAACCTTGAACCTCAGAATGCAAGAGTCCCAGCCTTGTACTTGACTGCAGGGAATTCGCTGGTCTTGAGTTGTGTACCACTAGACAAGAAATCACGTTAGGGCTAAAAACTGGTGGGATGTCGGTATTGATCATACCATGTCGAGCATAAGCCCTTAGTCCTGCCAAATTGTACTGGAGTTTCATGGCCTGTTACATTTGACAGTTCCGTTAAGTTGTGCCCACATGTTGGCTCGTACAATCTCATGGTAAGAAATGGCGTTGATGACTAAAAATGGAACGACAATTTTCACGCTTATCCGTCGGGCCGTGTTCCCTGATCCTTGACGATGATCATCGGCAAGCCATTACAGTGGCCTGATATCGTCGTGGGAAACTGCTTGCCAGTGAAAACCCCAGGTGTATTCATCATCGACAACCTCTGATGGTAGCACTATTTTCGGTCCTACGAGTAGCCATCGATGCTCTACGAGAAATCGTCTCTCCGCACCGCCGCGTCTCCAAGCGGATAAAGCAGTCTCCTGGGCTTCCGGTTCCCAATCCCACCACTCTGTTCTGGTCAATTCCCGCGTCGCCCATCCAAAAAGAAGGCTCGTCTGCAGCCCTGCCAGCATACGCGGATGTTGTGATCATCGGGTCTGGGATAACGGGCACGGCGTTTGCACGTACGCTGCTTGATACGGACGGGTCTTTGGGGGTTGTGATGCTGGAAGCGAGAGATGCATGTTCTGGGGCCACAGCGCGGAATGGGAGTCATATCACGCCGCCGCTATACTACGATTACCTCGACTTGAAGAAAAAACACGGCGCAGAGGCAGCGAGACAGATCATCCAGTTCCGGCTCTCGCATTTGGACGAGCTGATTAGCGTTGGAAGAGGGCCTGACAGAGGAGAGCCAGTGTCGCAAGGTGGATACATATGATGTCTATTTTGATAAAGACGTGTTTGAGGGCGCCAAGGAGAAGCTGGGGCATTATTTGGAGGAGCTGCCGAGCGAGAAGGGTGGCTGGGGTACGACGGAGGGACCGGCAGGAATGCAGCTCGCAGATGAAGTGTGTGCAGCACAGTGCATCCGTATCGGCTCATCACATGGATCCTATCGCGGCTGCTCAAGACATACTCTTCATTCCGGCTGTACACGCACACTCCCTGTCTTTCCATCCACGACAGCATCGTCCACACGCCCCGCGGCGACATTCGCGCCAAACACATGGTCCACGCTACCAATGGCCGAACGTCCCACCTCCTCGTGCTAATTTGAATGCGGGAAAAGATTGTTCCCATGTGAGGACATGACACAGCGCGCTGGAACTGGCTTGGACGATGGATGGCTTGGTCCGCGGTCGGTTGTGCTATACCTAGGCGCGTCCGAGGCTCAATGGGACTACCTCACCAAGCAACCACTTGACCCTTCGACACTCAGCAACAAACCCCACGCATTTATGTTTGGTGGTGATATCGAGATGGGTAACACGCCCTTCTTGGACGCTGTCGGATGTGCTGACGACAGCCAAGTTGAGTTTCGAATTTCGGCTTACCTTGGTGGGGTAGCCTGAGTTTGCACAGGAATACGTTACCTATTCAATTACTCCTGATGTCAACGGAGCATTCGTGATCCAAGGAAGTATTACATGTAAACGAACAGTAATAAACACTGATTCAAGGCGATAACATCTTAGGTGGAACCTACACCCCACTAAGGTTCTCCCTGTATACGTCTAATCATAACAGGATGGGCCCGGGCCCGCATCGTATGTGCCATCAGTTTCCTTCCACTTCAAGTCTCCATTCTGACTAGAATGGTTAGCGCTCCACTGGCGACAGATTCTTATTCAAGATAAGGGCTATACAAATCCTTCACGTAGAGACAACAAGGTATGTAGCTGTGAAATCCAATAGAAATGCACTGAATAACGGTTATTTGAGAAAGACATACTATTCAAACCTCTCCGACGTCACTATCACTGCTCCCATTGAAGACGGCTTATCGATCGAAGATATCAAAGTCCCAAATCAACGAGCCTATACGGGTTCAAAGCCCGTCATATCATCCTCTCTCGCTGACACCCCCAGTGCCAGCCTCGGCGTTGATGGACTGATGAAGATGCTGAACAGCACTCTTTGCACCAAATACGACCTCACCCCTTCTCTGTCATCCCTTCTCGCAGAGTACATATTGGATGAATATGACTTTGGCACCGTATATGCTTATCTCCGCCCCATATGGTATGACTGCGACTTGAATGACATCCAAGATTCGCTGCGCATCTCTGAAGCGACGGACCTGGAAATACGACAAGAAGCGCTGGTTGATGGCCAGATCACCGAGGAGGGACTGCGCATGGGCCCTAGGCGCGTCTGGGATCTCTTCAGCAATAGGGTGGTGCCGTGGTGGGTCGCATTGCATACACCATGGGGAATATCACATGCCTGGCTGGATAACAGCCATCGCGCAAATGTGCTCACTCCCATCAATGGACATGAATGGCCTGTGCCCATCCCAAAAGATGCCAACCTCGATCTCGTTCGTATTGAAATGCTGAATCTTGGAGCAGAGTATGCATGGCTGGATGTCCTCTGTTTGAGGCAGGAAGGGGGCCGAAGGGAGGATCTGCGTGCGAGGGAGTGGAAGTTGGATGTGCCCAATATCGGAAATGCATATGTCTTGGAAAAGGTGGTTTGCCACTTCAACGGGCTTGGACGGCCCTTGGACAGTGGTTTCGATTCCGATAGTGCTCGGAGTTGGTTCAAACGCACGTGGACGTTACAGGAGACAAGTGACAAGTGGACGATGGGTGGGGATACGGGCAATGAGATGTTGAATGAGGAAGTACGGGAAAGATTCAAGTCGCAACTGTCATCCGCAGAGTGGGCCTCGACGGATGTGACTCGCTTGCTATTGCTGTTGCAGGATCGCACGTCCGAGAAGGATGTGGATAAAGTTGCAGCCCTGACATACTTTTTGGCATCCAACGGCACACCAGTACACCATGAAACACGACCCACTACATCTACCACTCACGGTTACACAATGATCGAACCCACTTCAAATGATAATTCCATTGGAACGGGTGATCCAACCTCGACCATAGCACCGGCATACTCTGAGCTGGAGTCTACTGAAGATGCTTGGACAGTTCTGGTGAAGGTGATGGCATGGTATCCTCGTTCAGAGATGCTCTTTTTGTATCACGAACCCGGGCCCGAAAAGAATGCATGGAGACCGTCATGGCACCAGGCTATGAATTGGGATACGCGAAGTTTCTCAATTGATTCCAAGGATTTCAACTTCGCTTCTTTCGGGTTCGTTGAGCACAATATGGAGATGGGTACCTATTCATACTATGGTTGGCACATTACATCGGTACAGGTGCAAGGGTTGGTCACGCCGGTGGCAGCGCCCCGCAAAGGACACCTGATTGTCCAAACCCTGAACGGAAAGGAACGTCGATATACGATTTCCGCTAGCCATCAATACTCACTACCGGATGGTATATATTCATTGATATTCGTCCCACGGTCCCGATCAAATGAGACTCCATGTGTCGTTGGGAAAATGCTGCATGATCAAACATTTCTAAAGACATCGGTGTTCCAAATCATCGACTGGCCACGGAAGCGAGGGAAGTGGAAGAGTCGGGGTGCTAAAAATTCGCATACTGTTATTGGTTGAACTACTTAAACCAAAGTTGATTAAAGTTTCTGTATATGCTCCGGGAAGTGCCACTGCCTCACCATAAAATGCACCATGTATTGAATACTACCTTTAGCCCTACTAAAACCAAGTTCATGCTGTTATGGTATAAGATGAATTAATCTTACAGACCTCGGTCCTCACATCGTCGCAGCGAGCACGCTCCCACCTTTCTGTCACATAATCCCTGATCGTGTTTTCTATGGTCCATTTCAAAGTCTCTAAGAAAAACACTGACGCAAAATGAAACTCCCCGAGAACTTCGTCGTCTCGGTTTTGGCTGTCTGCTGTACGTGAGGGTGCACTACTACGTAGGGTCGGCGCATCTCCCTAGCCGTTCGAAGATTAGATGGATTCTAACACTCCATTATGGCCCCCGCCTCGCCTTTCCGAATATAACCTCGATGATCCTACTTTAGCATCATAGTTCCAGGGACCAGGAGGAATCGTTGGAAGATACGCCTAGTACGGTCATCTGCCATACGTGAGGGTGCACTCCGTGACAGGATACTCCAATCCTAGCGAGGACAGTGTAAGGTTTATCGAAAACAGCACGTCTCCCCGACTGTCGAAAGACAGGAAGGATTCTAATTCTTCAGTCGTTGCGCCGTTACACGTCAAGATTGCTGTCGTCTGAAGACGAATTAAGCAGTGTAGCCTTGGGCATTCCCGGCAGTCTACGATCGTCCGGTGGTAGAAGATAGACCCTCCGCTGGTATATTCCTGCTCGCTCCTTGTTTATCTTATTGAACTATTTTTATGTGAACAGTACTTGCCTCTTTCAGCTGCGTGGCTCGGCAAACATTCCCGGTTGTTGAAGATCCATTTGATAGAACTTGAAGCGCAGAATGGATGAAAAGTGCGCCTCCCTTCCCTTAGCTCGCTCTTGGAAATTGATACCTCGCTGAATGGAATTCGCCACCCCAAATCGAAGGCCAGATAAGAATGAGCAAGGGGAGTGAAAATGAGGGTACGTTGACAGGTTCTACACAACAATTAATGGTAGTCAAAGAATGGTGAAATTATAATTCACCTGAATAGAATCCTGCACTGCCGTTCTGGCCCACATCTCAGTGTATTGACACCCTTGTAGTGGTACCCTGTTCGTCGCCATAGGTAGCTTGCTTAGAGGAAAGGGATACGTCGTCTTTGTGCAAACCGCGCAGCCGAAAAATTGAGGTTAGATGTTGGTGTCATTGATGATGTGAGCGGACATGACCGAGTGGAGGATCTTAGAGGATCTATTTAGAATCATATCGGCCAAAGACAAACGTAAGCATTAACTTTCAGCTTCAACTTCATCCACCTTATCTCACAACATGATACCCAATCGACCGTTTCGAAGGGAGTGCACTTGCTTCCAGGAAATCCATTGGTCAGAGTCGATTTACCCCTAGAAAATAAATCACGTTAGAGCTGAAAACTGGGATGTTGGTATTAATCATGCCATGTCGAGTATATTCCCTTCAGTCCCAATATTGGCTTGTACGATACTCATGATCGAAAATGGCGTTGATGACTAAATATGGAATGAAACTTTCACGCTTATCCGACGTGCCGTGTTCCCTGATCCTGACGATGATCATCGGCGCGCCGTTATAGTGGCCTGATATCGTCGCGGGAAACTGCTTGCCAGTGAAAACCCGAGGCTCAGGTATATTCATCATCGACAACCTCTGATGGTAGCACTATTTTCCATCCTACGCGTAGCCATCGATGCTCTATGAGAACTCGTCTCTTCGTACCGCCGCGTCTCTAAGCGGATAAAGCAATCTCCCGGACTTCCAGTTCCCAATCCCACTACTGCATTCTGGTCGATCCCAGCAGCTCCCATCCAAAAAGAAGGCTCGTCTGCAGCCCTGCCAGAATGCACGGATGTTGTGATTATCGGGTCTGGGATAATGGGCACGTCGTTTGCGCGTACGCTGCTTGATACGGACGGGTCTTTGGAGGTTGTGATGCTTGAAGCGAGGGATGCGTGCTCTGGGGCCACAGCGCGGAATGGAGGACATATCACACCACCGCTATACCACGACTACCTCGACTTGAAGAAGAAACACGGTGCAGAGACAGCAAAGCAAATCATCCAGTTCAGACTCTCGCACCTGGACGAACTGATTAGCGTTTCAGAGGAGGAAGGTTTGACGGAAGAGAGCCAGTGTCGCAAGGTGGATACCTACGATGTCTATTTTGACAAAGACGTATTTGAAGGCGCAAAAGAGAAGCTGAGCTGCTACTTGGAGGAGCTGCCGAGTGAGAAGGGTGGCTGGGGTACGACGGAGGGACCGGCGGGAATGCAGCTCACGGATGGGGTGTGCGGGGTCATCTCGACGACGGGCGGCGCGGTGCATCCATATCGGCTCGTTACGGGAATCCTATCGCGGCTTCTCAAGACATACTCTTCATTCCGGCTGTACACGCACACTCCCTGTCTCTCCATCCATGACAACATCGTTCATACGCCCCGCGGTGATATACGCGCCAAACATATTGTCCACGCTACTAATGGATGGACTTCTCACCTACTCGCGCCGATGTGGGAAAAGATCGTGCCCGTGCGAGGCCATATGACAGCACAGCGCGCTGGAACTGGCTTGGACGATAGATGGCTCGGTACACGCTCGTTTGTGCTATACCCAAGCGCGTCTGAGGATCGATGGGACTACCTCACTCAACAGCCGCCCAACCCTGCGACACTCGGCGAGAAACCCCATGCAGAGTTTATGTTTGGCGGTGGTATCAAGATGGGCACCCAGTCCTTCTTTGACGCCGTCGGATGTGCTGACGACAGCCAAGTCGAGTTTCGAGTATCTGCATACCTTGGTGGGGCACTGGCGGCGTATTTCGGGAAATGGTGGGGAGGCGAGTCGGCGGATGTGGATGATGATCACTTTGAGAGAGGGCGCGTGAAGAAGGCGTGGTCTGGTGTTTTGGGTATCTCTGCGGACGGACTGCCATGGGTTGGTAGCGTTCCTTCAAAGGTGTCTGGCAGGTCAGAAGGACGAGAGTGGATTGCGGCGGGATATTCGGGCGAGGGAATGGTACATGCCTGGATGAGCGGAAAGGTGTTGGCATATATGCTACTTGGGAAAGACGTTGATTGGCTCCCCGCCCCGTTTCACGTGACAGAAAAAAGGTGGAAAAAGGCAAACATCGCGTCTCTACTATAACCAGTAAGTACTGTTTGTAAGTATACCAAAAATTATGCTTCGGAAATATCCGAACAATTCCTCCCTCTTACCGTCATGACTTTATGTATCTCCCTGACGCTAGATTCGAGACGTCGGCACACGATTTAATTCTTCACTCAAAGAGGATGAGAAACCGTGTTTGGCCGGCCAGTTCTCATTTGGAGACTCGCTTGCGCACAAATACCAAATACATGCAGCTGCAGCATATGGGATGAATTCATTCTCGGGAAATCAGCTCGTCGTCTTGTGTACATAGCTATCCGAAGACACGGCGATTCGTCTTGACCTATGGTGTGGAAACATGCGTGTGTTGAGAGATCGCCACCGAAATACTAACTGGTCGGGTTCAGACAAGGTCCTGGTTATTTCTACACAAGCCTCTTCTCCTTCACCGTCTTCCATGGGCCGTACTTGACAGTCACAGATCTTGTGTGGGAGGGAAGCGAGGATGAGTTGTTGGAATGTATGGGTTGCGTCGATCAATATTCAATCCTTGGGAACGAGGAGGACTAGGGCAAGACTCGACAGCCGCATGCTCCAAAGATGCATCCGTGTATGCGTGTGTGGTAAAGATTCCATATGCTGCCCCAAGTAACCAAAGACGAGTCCGCATACCTTTACGACACAATGGATCAATGGTAGATCGTCTCCAACCTAATATGAGACAACAAACCAAGGTAGGAGGAAATCACGGTTCGAATCCGTGTTGTGGCACTGGTCCATTCCGAACACAAGTTGCAATACTTTTGTCCTTTCACTATTACAAGAAACATATGTATTCCGCGGTCGTTGAATTATACCAAATAACAAGGAACGTTCGTCAAAGTGGTCGTGGCTACACATATAAACCAGTGCTTCATATATTTCTCTTGCAGGTATACGAAAAATCCATGTCGGAGATATCCGTGCAGTCCTTCCCTCTTTCCATCATTCCTGGATTCGAGACGCCGGCGCGCTATTTGATCAATTCTTCGCTATTCCTGCCGTTCAACAATTCCCCTGCACAACTGGGTGAATGCTCTCTTATCCTCCTTCGAATACCCCGCTTGATGGATGGACAAAGTCGAAGAGAATGTGTTTCGCCATCCGGTTCTCGTTTTGTAAACGGGCGAGGATAATATGACTTGAATTCGAGTCGGCTTGACGTCAAACAATGAAGAGGACCCGTACAACGTCTGCCGCCACCTCTTCCTCCCTGTCGAGATTACCTCTACACAGGCTTGAAGTTAATTGGAAAGGTTCTACGTGTGCGTCTCGTCTTCTCTTTTTTTTAAACATCTGCTGATGCATCTACAGCTGAATCCTCTCGGTTTTCAAGTTTGCTTCCTACCCCCAAGAACCGAGCGCCTACATCATTCTCTTTCGTTGATCTCAGCCATCCCTTCCACTCGATGTGATGTCCTCCGCTCATTTATCCAAGTCGCGCGTAGCACGTAACCAATATCTCAGGACCGTGTAAGACCACCCAAAAATCCACTTAGCCTTGAGTCGAGGAACCCGAGCGCCGATTCCAAGATGGTGCTGGGGAAAGGCGTTGATTAGCTCTCGGAAAAGCGGAAAAGGCAAATATCCGAACAATCCATCCCTTTTACCATCACGTCTTTGCTCTGGATTCCATAACTCGGTGCATTATCCAATCCTTCGCAGTTCTCTGTCATAATATGCCATGCATGTTGGACGAGCAACTGTGTACAGGGATGACATCACATATCCATCTTCGCTCTGGCTTTGACGCATCATGTCCATACATCTCGGGCAAGGGACATGAAATCGGATGTCACTTTTTCGAATCGTCTCCCTGTGAACAAAGGTTTATAGGCAAAGTCGGCCATTACCTGGGGTGCGAGATATTGACTCGGATGCTGCTGTGTCAGAAGCACTTTGGTATTCAACACTTGCCTAGCGTCTAGCACATGCAGAAACAGCTTGGGTTTATTGTAATTCCGCGTATATCATCGTCTCGCTGTATTATCGACGACGGTTCCATCTCTTCGGGTTCTTTACTACACGGCGAATCTCGTGCTCCACTGTGACCCTGCTTAGGAGTTCTTCAACGCGTCCTTGCTGTAACACGATGACATAAATGAAGAGATGACTTCCGAGCCATCCTTCGATTGTCTATTCTTGTCTCGGTTACTACGCCTGTTTTCCAAACTCTAAACTCTTGAACGGACGACGAGGACAACATCGCATGAATCTGAGTCGTCATCTCTAACCAGTGCTTCTCTTGTAACTTGGGTACTCTGGACGACATAAACGACAAGTAGACATTGCGTTCGAGTATACGAAATATTATGTGTCGGAAATATCCGCAGTCCTTCCCCCTTACCACACGATGTTGCCTCTTCTACAAGGACTTGATTGGAAAGTTTATACGCGGGCGTCTCGTCTTCCTTTTTATACATCTCTACGTCTGCATGCGAATTGAAACTATCCTCCTTGTCACTTGCATCCTACTCCAATATCCTACTTCACCGGCTTATGAACAGCACCTACACCATTCGCTGGGATACGTTCGTTCTCCTTAGCATCCCTTCCATCCACCCTCAAAACATGCGGCCAATATCTCGTTGATCACGCTCTTGTTCGGGTCCCAACAATGGATCGCTGCCAAATAAGACGAAACCCTTCCTTCCCTCACAGTACACACCAAATCTGCGATGATCCATCTATCGCGCTCTCTTTTGATGCGAGCCGAGACCCATCATTTGGGGCTGATCCTCTCCCTTGGACGTGGACTCCCGCCATTTTACACCTGCTGCAACCCAACCCTTGGACCGAGTCCTGTTCTTTGATCCCGCCCGTGCTCTTGGACTGCACACCGGGCATTTGCGTTATCATGATTCAGAGTCAGCTCACCTTGGATTTCGACGCGTCTTCCGGGATGTAACATTTCGGGTGAAACTATATGGGAGGAAACTTTCCTTGATCTAAGTATGTTGTTGGGGCTAGATCAGATTCGTGGCTACACAGACAAGTGCTTCATATTTCTCTTGTAGGTATACGAAGATTTACCTGTCGGAAATATCTATGCAGTCCTTCCCTCTTACCATCATCTGGATTCGAGACGTCCGCACGCTGTTTGATCAATTCTTCGCTGTTCCTGCAATAATGGACGTTCCCTGCTCAACTGTGAAAATGTATGCAGGACTGATGCTCTCTTATCCTCCTTCGAATACCCCAACATACGCTTGATAGATGGACAAAGTCGGAGAGAATGAGAAATCGTGTTTCGCCATCCGGTTCTCGTTTAGTTTCAAACAGACGAGGATAATACTGCGTAGATTCGAGCCGGCGTCTCAGGATTTGACGTCAAACAACGAAGAGGTCCTGTACAACGTTTGCCGCCACCTCTTCCCCGCTGTCGAGATCACTTCTACACGGGCCTAGTTGGAAAGGTCCATAATGTGCGTCTCGTCTTCTCTTTTTAAATATCTCTACAGCTGAATGCCGTCCTCCCTTACTTGTATCTTACCCCCAAGATCCTACTACACCGGCTTATGAATAGCGCCTATGGACCTTAGCTCCCTTCCACACGCGCGTACTACTCAAAACACGCAACCAATATTTCGTTGCTCATGCTCTCATTCGGGCTCTGCTGCCAAATAGGACGAAGCCCTTCCTTCACTCACACCAAATCTGCGATGGTCCGTCCATCGAGCTCTCTTTCGATGCGAGCCGAAACCCATAAACCGCTGCTCATCCTCTCCTTGGACATGGACTCGCACCCTTCTCACCTGCCACAACCCCCCGTTGCCTCCTAGTCCCGTTCTTTAATACCACATCCTTATGCGGCGCTTGTTGTTCGCGCACCGGGCTTATCACTGGCATAACGAATCAGAGTCGGCCCCCCTAGGATTTCGATGCGCGTCTTGGGACGGGATTCGTCAATCTGCAGCATTTCAGGGGGACTATACGGGGAGAATCTATCATTGGTCTATACTATTGCTCGAACAAGCAGCTGAATCAGTTGTTGCGGTCATCCCTTGCCAGTATCAAGCGAGGGGCATGGAATCCCGTCACACGTTAGTCAATTCAGATAACTGCTGGTTATTCTGGACCGACGAGGACCTCATTAGATTGTCAAATTCTGTACAACACAACCTATTTGAATACCTACTTAGTAGTATCCATAACTCACAAGCCCGTCATTTTGGAGTGCTTCCCAACGTGCAGCCAATGAAGGATCGTCAAACGTCAGAGGTTCGTCTAGGTAAACCGTCTCTAGCATTACAGCATCCTCCGAACCTTCCTCCTCTTTGTCAGCCTCCTTGTCGTCCTCTTCGTCGTCACCTTCGTCGTTCTCTTCATCATCCTCCGTTTCGCCCTTCATACGTGATTCCAACATCTGTAAGAGCAACCTGTGATCAGGAATCGTTTCCGATTCTCGTAAATCGAAAGTACGGAGCCGGGGGAGGATCCCATTATTGTCCGAACGCGCAAGTGCAGAAAGGAGGTCTTTTTTGACAATCTTGGCTGAAACGGTGAGGTGTTGCAGGTTTGTGGTGTGGGTCAGCACTTCAATCAGATCGACTTTTCCAATCTCGCTCCTGGGTGCATACACATCCAATTCGATTATTCCGCGATGGGGCAGAATCTTCGGAAAGGCAAAAACGGTACTGTCATTGACCTTATCGTCTAGGTCAAGTTGCAATATCGACAGTGCGGGGAGCTCCAGAGATTTGAAAAAATGAGCGATGGAATTCGGTGCCGCGCCATCTCGTTCCGTAAGTCTCAGGAGCCTCAATTTGGGCATGATAATTGGGGCATCTAGGCACTCAAAGGAGTCTGACTCCTCAAAGCAAAGATGGAGTTTTTTAATGTTGGGAATCTTGCGCAAAAAGGAGAATATGTGATTAGCAAACGGTCCGTGAATTACTACGTCTGTTAGCACCTTTCCGCTATCCGGGAGATAGAGATGATGACATAATGTTGAATCGATGTTCAGGGTGCGGAGGCTCTGAGCCATCTCGAAGGTATGGATGGCTGATATAGCATGGTGTTCTGGCAGTCCTATCTGGAGATATTGAAGCGACTCGAGATATGGTCCATAGGTGGAGAGCACCGCAAGGGACTTGGCGGGGATACATGCGCGTAAGTGCGTCCAAAAAGGTATGGATGTTAGGAGGATAGGTATGAAGACGTGAGAGGAAACGTCGTGTATGCTCGACAGTTTGATCGTCAACTGGCACTGACGCGTCCTTTGAAGGTGTAACCCAAGCATGAACTGGTGCAGATATACATCTTTAGGCTCGCGATACTGTTCAAAATCTATGGAGAGGCACTTCCACAGCGATGCAGTAGATAAAGATACTCTCCGCCAAGAACGACAGACTTGGGACAGTGTCCATGGTGGTTTGCGCGAGTCAAGGGAGTCGGGTGCATCGTCTTCCTCGAGGAGGTCGTAGGCCTCATAGACACAAAAGGAAAAGATATGCCTGAGTACATCATCGGGAATAGAGCGAATGGGATGCAGCAGGGTTTTAGCCACCCACAGATTTTCCGTGACTTTTGCTTGACCGTCCAGAAGCGCGTTTAGCGTTTGCTGGACACGATCAATCTTCTCCTTCAAAACTGAAAGTAAATTCGAAGATTCGGATGCCTTGGCAAGCAAGGATACGCGCTCTGTTTCCAGCAGCGGACGATTGCATTTTAGTAACGCTTGGATTCGTGGATTGTCTGAAATTGACTTTGGAATATCAGGGCATGTATGCAAAAAGCAGGTCGAGGATATCTGAGGGGAAGAATGTGCTACCATGGAAGATATCCTGGACGCGAGTTACTAAATTATCGTCATTGTAGAACAGGGAGCACATACGTGTGTTGAAGATGACGGACGATCTAGCGCGATTTTGACACAAGAAAGGGACCGGTTATCTTGAGAGTGTCTGCAGATGTCCATCAGATTAATCAGTCAGCCACTTGAGCGCCAAAATCCACGGCAAGTTCAACGAGAAACACACATTGGCACAATGTCTGTCTGAAAGAGCCAGCAGCGGCCCTCCGGAACGGCTCGATCCCCCGTTGTCGTATAGCTAATTCTGCTGTCGGAGTGACCAGAGTAGTAAGACTCTTGAGTCCGCACAACTCTGCAGACGGTAGTAGACACAACAGAGGTCGAAAAAAAGTCTGTCACACTGGGTCGATGAATCACGTGAGTGTGATAGTCGCGTAAGTTGCGCCAAATCCTGTCACACCGGACCCTGGTCCAATCCCTCAACTTCAACTTGACAATCTTTTCCCGCATCGGCGTGAGGAGGTGGGACGTCCATCCATCGGTAGCGTGGACGATGTGCTTGACGCGAGTGTCGGCGTGTGGACGATGTTGTAGTGGATAGAGACAGGGAGTGTGTGTGCACAACCGGAATGTCGTCGGTATGATGCCCGTCGTCAAGATGACCCTGCACACCCCATCTGCGAGCTACATTCCCGCCGGCCCATCCATTGTACCCTAGCCACCCTTCTCACTCGACAGCTCCTCCAAGTAGCGCCCCACGGCCTCCAGCTGATCCTTGGCTCACTCAAACACGTCTTTGTCAAAAAAGACATCATACGTATCCACTTTGCGACACTGGCTCTCCTCTGTCAGGCCCTCCTCCTCTGCAACGCTAATCAGTTCGTCAAGGTGCGATAAGCGGAACTGGATGATCTGCTTCGCCGCCTCTGCGCCGTGTTTCTTCTTCAAATCGAGGTAGTCGTGGTATAGTGGTGGCGTAATATGTCCCCCATTTCGCGCTGTGGCCCCAGAACACGCATCTCTCGCTTCCAACATCACAACCTCCAAAGACCCATCCGCATCAAGCAGCGTACGCGCAAACGCCGTGCCCGTTATCCCAGACCCAATAATCACAACATCAGCGCATGTTGGCAGGGCTGTAGATGAGCCTTCTTTTTGGATGGGAGACGCGGGGATCGATCAGAATGGTGTAGTGGGATTGGGAACTTGGAGTCCAGGAGACTGCTTTATCTGTTTGGAGACGCGTTTCCTGTGATCGATATGGTTCCGAGTAGATCTTCCGCTCGTTCACACCTACCTTCATGTTCTAAGTTACTTTTTCCTCAACGACGCCAACAGCCCAACATCCAACCTTGATATGTCTGATCGCGTGCTTCGCACAGAGACAGTGCGGCTGCAAGGGATGGGATTTTATTCCGGTGAATTCTACTTTCTCCATTCTTTGACTACCGTTAACCGGACCTTCGTGTAGACCCTGCCAATATTCACTTCCTTAACGCGGTATCAATTTTTGAGAGGGAGGGTGTGCAGGATTTGGTCACCCCCCGGGCCGGTGATCCATTCTGCGCTTCAAGTTCTATCCGCCAACAGAACCACAACACGCGCGCGCCTGCTCGCCTCGCCCGCATCTGCACACGGAAGATGCACCATTGAGGAAACGTTCCTGATGCAAGTCGAGAAAGAGAGTCAGTCTTCCCCTTGGGTGGATAGATCATCGAATTTCGAGTCGAGCTTCATGGATATAACGAGCCTAATGCGCTCACATACATACCGTCCCTCCCTCTGTCATCGGGTATGTATCGTCTGTCTGTCTATGAGAGACTACGCTCATCTGAAAGATTCTTCCAAAGGTCTACAAAAGGCGCGAGTTTACCAGCTAGAGAGAGAACGGCTGTCCAGACGATCGGGAACTTGAAGAGTTGGAATCTTTCTCGTTAGGGAGGCGCGCGGTGTTCGATAGACCTTACACTATCCTGGTAGGATTATCACGGACACTCTCGACAAGGTAGTGCACCGTCGCGTATGCCAGACGACCGTACTAGGCGCATCCTCCATGAATTTACGATGGAGGATTGTCGGGACAGGCGAAGCCGGGGCCATGACGGAGAGTTAGAAACCGTCTAATCTTCCAACAGCCAGCAAGACACGCCGTCGTTGACAGACCATTACCACGGACCCGGTTATTCAAGACAGACTTTCACGAGCCGCAGCTTGACGACGGAAGAGGAGCCCAAAAGCAGGAGCCGTAGCAAATGCTGGTGCGGCAATAGCTCGCAGTGTGACCGATGCTGGAAGAGATGGGTTTTAAATGTCTTCTCTACCTGTACAAGTTTGAACAATCACAGGAGAAATCAAGCCCTTGACCGCAGGAGACATCGGAATGGATGAAAATCCGAATCATCCCTCTCTTTAAACACCATCACGATCTAACTTTCTGTATCCATACAACGCTCAAACAAATTTTTAAAAATCGAAAATTGGATTTTTCCATTCAATTGGCGTGATCTTGTTCGTGCAAGCTTATCGCTTCGCCTTTTTTTCGAGTGGGAAGTGAGAATCCCGAACGTCAACACTTCTCTTTCTCGAATCTACGACGATATGGGACAATGCCCTCTCCTCATGCGCCCGCGTCAAGTCGATACCCAGTAACTCGGATCACCGAGTGTAGCCATTGACGGTGACACGGTCAGAGGCTGGGCGAATTGATGCACTATCTCTCTTGCGAGAAGAAAATTTGCCATTAGACTGATTCAGTGAATGTGCCTATCCCGCCACTGACATCGTGTAACCGATGCCGTTTACCTTGCCTGGTCTCAAGTACAGTCATCGTTTCAAGTACATATGATTAGAAGGCATCCACGAGCTTTGGATCATCGGTATCATCTTATCTATGGTGGGGAGGTGCACATTCCTTGAAGCGCCACAGACATGCTGATTGTCTGATGATTTGGTTATGAGGTAGTCACGTACAAGGCATCTTTTATTTGTTGTATTGATGAATTTATGGGTACAACGTTATTTATCAAAGGAGAACTATATTAGACTACATACAAATCAGCACGCGAACCATCAGTAGTAATACAAGTCAACGTCGAATTTTGAGTGCCGGTTTTTTACGTGTACCTGCGGGTGAGCGTTCAGCTACAATTCCTTTGTGAGCGAGGTGTAGGTCATCTGATAAATTCAAGGATGTCCTGAATGGGAGAGACGAAACCAGGCTCGTGGCCTCTTCAACTAGTTTCCTGAGTTCCTTGCTGTCGCAACGCTCGTGGAACACGGAACTCGGGTTGAGCTGCTGTTGTAGTTTGACTGCAGCCGTGTACGCCTTGCTGTTGAACAAGTGAAGAATTGTATCAGTTATCGTCAGTAGAAGGGCTGGTAGTGCGTACTTGGTCTGTATTAACTGGTCGTCGAGTACATCGTACTCGTTATGACTACACGCTTTAAGTTTGTCTTGAGTCTTCTTCCTCTGGCTCAGTGTATCGATACGAACTGTCTCGAGACAGACTAAAATGTGCGCCAGCGGTCCCAGAAACAAGTAAAGATATCGCCCGGGATTATCACCGAGCCGGGATACTTCTTTGGTGCACAAGGCGTATATTTCAGCGTGCAGCGCTGCTTTCCCTCTCTTAGCAGCAACTCGTCGACGACGGAGGACTTTCCTGTATACTCGCTTAATTAAAGACGCAGCGGCAATCTCCCTTTCCGTGGGTTCCGGGGCTGTGAATGTCATATCTCGTAATGGAATGACGTCGACGATACCGTCCATTTCATCGACGAACTCTTCTTCCCAACGAACAGTCTCCTCATCTGAAAGCCATGAATAAGTCCCAGACGTCGCAGCCAGAGGCTCAGGTAGGATGGAGGAACCACCGCGACGAATGTACATAGGCGGAGTGCACGTGTTGAGATATGCCACATTTCCAAGATAATCCGCTTGGCTTTGGTCGAAAATGAGGGCCAAAGTAGTTGCCCGCATCACGTCCATTCGGGAAGTCGTATTGGGATAAAACGCCCGTCTGTAAGTAAGCGTTCGCACCCAATCTTTGACGACGTTCACTGCTCTGGCAGTTTCCGGGATTGTGGAAAGATCAAGATCGGAGATGGAACCGAATACATGGTGGGGCGGATAAACAGCCTCGTAAAGACGGTTAAGCCAGAATCTATACCAGAAAATGAACCGGTGTCGTGAGAGAATTATATGACAACGTACTCGCTATTCTCCCCGAATGGCTGCAAAATCAAGATTTGTTGCAAGTGCAAGCGGATGCGCATGTTATAGTACTCAGCATCTACCACAGAAGCTGATACATGAGCTTCTGGACAGTCAGGCCGTCCACAAAATCCAAGTACAGCGAAAACCCGGCAAGGCTGAAAAGCCTTGCTTCTCGCACATTCATCATTTTCAATGTCGATCCTCCGCTGGAGACGCAATCTAAGAAAACGCTGGAATATGCCACGCAGTTCTGACGCTGACAGAGTGAAGCCAGAATCACTGGTCCCGCTCTTAGGTTGAAAACGTTGAACTTGAAGAGCTGTCGCGTGTAACCACGTGTTTCGGGGCACAAGAAACCCGTTCTCGGCGGTGCGCTGGAAACCGAACAATGTGGCAGTCGACATATCCTGACATGGGTCTATTCGGTATGCAGCAGCGGAGAGTAGGCTCACGTAGATATGGAACAGGCTGAGCTCTTCAACGACGTCAACGAGGTCCATATTCTGAATTCGAAAAGCCCGAGAAAAGTGTTGATCAAGGCATAGTAGAGCGGCGGAACTATGGCCCATCTTGTGAAATTCCAACGCCAGCTCACGCAGTCGAGACGCCTGATCCTGCAAAATGGCAGTAAACATGGACAGCTGAAAATGCACCTCTGTAAGTTGTGATGAGTAAGACATCCAATTAAAACGTACCTCGGCAGCTTTCGTCCGCTCCATGAAAGTCGTATCAAGCTGCGAAGCAAAGCGCATCAACCGCAACACGACGGAATCTGAGCATATAGCATGAAAGTCCACACCAAAGGATACCCTACGCCAAAGCTCTTCGACGATACATTCTTCAGCACGGCGTAAAGCATCTTTGTTGTCTGCTTCGCGAAGGAATAGCTCGATGGCGGCTTCTCTGCGACCCTTGGAACAATGCAGTTCAGCAGCTTCACAGACTCGCCCCGTCGTCTCCAACAAGTCGGCAAGAGCAACATCGAGGTCTCTTTCTTTCAGATATTCCGCTTCTTCTTCGAACGAGTCAAATAGTTGGTGGGCTTTTCTGTTTAGGAAAGTAAGAATGGTTGCTTTATATGCCTCCGAAGGAAAGACTTACCTCATCTGGCCGCTATGAAAGTATGTGAATCGCGCAAGCTTGATGACATTTTGGACAACCGTCAACTGCATCTCGTCTGCATGGGATTTCACAATCGCCACTGCCTCGTCCAATTTGCCGATGTCTCTGTACAGGTTTGCCGCATGGGTGTACTCCCGAGCATGGACAAATACTTGAGCAGCCCGACGCTTTTGGTCAGCTTGTTCAAAGCATTGACCGCTGATCCTGAGATAGGTCACGGAATCCTTCGAGTTTGTGCTGGCCTTGGCACATTCAAAGAACGAATGTGCAGCCTCTGCGAAACAAGAATGTCGCTCGAGTACTTTTTGTCTCGATGTACCAATGACTTTACGGGCCTTTGCTCGCAAATCATAGGCGTCTGCAATGGATGCTAGAAAAGGAAGTTTGGCCTTGTTATAACAGTGCTTGGCCTGCGAGAAGTGTTTTGCATTAAAAAGTTTGCGTCCTTCTGTCGCCCATTCTTCTGGTGTCGACGACGATGCAAGACGAGGAACATCGGACCCCCGAGCGTAATTACTAATCAAATCTTTGTGTGTCCAAAAGGTCTTGACGGACCATGATAAGAATGCTGTCTTGAAAGTTGACAAAATAACGCCAACTTACTCTCATAGGTTCTCCCGCCTCAGATCCATCTGCGATCCAAATATTTTCACGCGCTCTAGTAATTGCAACGTAGAGTGATTTTAGCTAGACAATGGAATCATTCCTTTGATGCCGAGTGGTGGCGCGCTATTTCACACTCACCTCGTTACAAATGCTGGCATGACGGATATGATCGAATTGAGGGGGAGGATTCCTAGGGTCCTGTTTGCTCTCTTCGACGGCGTTCAGCACCACACGCCATTGCGCAAGACCGGCTGGTGAATCGGCAAAGAAGTTATAAAGCAGGACCTGAAGGGACGCAATACCACACTGGTAAATTAAAAAAACTTGTAAAAGTGCATTTAACCAACGTCGTTGAATTCAAGCCCCTTGCTTTCGTATATGGTACTATAGTACCGGCCATCAGTTTCTTGGTCGACCTAAAGAGAAGAAGACACTCAAACAGGACAAGGCCAACTTCACCAACTTGCTGTCGGAGTCTCTCTCTTGCCACTTCATTCCTGACGATGATGCCTACATACGTAACTTCTGAGTCAGCTAGCTTTGATGTAGGTAACAGAAGACTAACATTGCTGGGCACCGAACTCGATATGATCGCCACCATCACCGAAGATGAACTGCTCCAACTGGGCACCACTTTCATTGTTAAAAAAGACAGGCTTGACCCCGTCTACGATCCCCATCTCGGGAGAAAGACGATCAACGGAATCCTTCCAAAAAGTTGTGATGAGGTCAATGATAGAATGCGCGCAATCAACAATGCCTGCATGGGACCTATAGTTGACAGTGAGTTGAAATGTCTCAGGCGGCTGCTGAGCTGCAAGACTACGCTTCCTCCGATACTGGTCCTACATGCCTGATTAGATTCGCATACAAGAATTATTCTGAGGAAATCCCACTTCAATAATCCACTGAAATGACTTTAGAGCGTTGAAGCTGAAAGAACTTCCAACGGAAATGGTCTGTGCAGTGTCACCTGCCCATAAGAGACCATTGGCGTTGCTACATAATGCTCTCAAAACTAAATGACAAGTTAGTTGACCATGGTGTTGGTGCGAGATAAAAATGATTACCCATAGTGTCAATAAGCATATGATCCTGTACTTCGTCAACATATCTGTAACGGCATTGATAACAGATAGAGATTATGGGCGAAAGACGTACAAATGATCGAGTCCTTGATGTGGGGTGCCGTGCTCCGTGAAATACTTCAAGATACTGTGGGTTCTAGACTCCAATTATCTTCTGCTCATGAAATTTCGATGAAGCCCTTACCGATCACCAGCGTCGTACTCTCCCCGCAGCTTCTTCCTGCGCATATACAACTCGAAGAGTTTGTACACCTTGTATCTCTGGTCTGCAAATGTACTAGATTGCTGGCGTTTAGTAAAGAGGTCGAGGTAAGCGGCTTTGCTAAGATGCCGATTTTCTTCTCTCAGTGTCTCTGTAGATCCTTTGATGACACCTGAACAGAGAATCAGGTCAAGCCCTCGAAGATGACATAGATACATTACCTATTATCTCGCTGAATACAAAAGCAGGGTCTGAAGAACACTGTTTCAGCGCCAATGCTTAGACAGAAGAGAGAAGTGGAAACCTAATCCTTTGACCAACGGCGCAGGAAAATGAGGCCAGTAGGACTCGCAAAATGACTCAAAAGTAATGACGCCCATGTGAGACTCGTTGTGCTTGCTGCTAATAGGACTCGTGGTGGTCGACATTTGAGCGCCCACGTCGGCTTCCAACATCTCGCAGAGCTATACTCGGAAAAAATGAGAAGCATGGACGAAAAAAGAGCTGTTGCTTACACCATCAAACGTGATGAATAAAGGGAAGTGTTTCGGCTTGAGTTCACTGTACTTGCACGGCAAGTCCATCCGCCAGTCTACAACATCATCCACGTCAATAAGTCCTAAATCATCTTGGTACTGAGGGGCTCTCGTTAAGTTCGTGGGGTCAACAGACAGCTGTGACGCCACTGCTAAAGAGCTGGCCAGCTTTGCAAAGTACTCTTGCACTTTCTTAGCAAGCGTTCTAGATTTGGTGATAAAGACTTGGCGAGGATGAGGTAAACCAGACTCCATGACTTGGAATGTCCGCTCGATGAGCAACATCTTGAATAAGATAGTAGTTGTTTTCCTACATAAAATAGGCGTGAGAAAGAGCATGAAACCGCTGAACCACTTGGGTATACCCTGTGCCGCTCCGACCAATAACGTAGCAGGACTTCGGGTGCTCGATGATACGTTTCTCTTGAGAACTGTGAATATATGTTGTCATCAAATGGATAAGAAGAGTTAAAAACGGCGACGCACGAAACCATATGAGGAAAGGATGCATCTACATCTGCTAGGATGGCTGCAACGAACCATCAGATCTTGTTTTTCCGACAAACCTCATGGCGCAGATACATACTATTCAAAAAAGGCTGAACATCCTCACGGTTAAGGCGTTAGTCGGCAGATAAGTGCCAGGACAACGTACCTGCGAGAATGTGACATATTTCTCAATACTGTAGGTGATCAGTGACTGGAACTCGGCTCGACTTTATGACTTACACGAGTCTTGAATGAATCTGAATGAAATTGTCAATGTTGGGTTTGGAGGAACGAAAAATGACAAATCAACCTGGGCCGTTTCCTCAGGACGTAGGTCTGGCATATCCTCAATCTCTGATGGTAATGCTTCAGGTAACGGAGGAAAGGAAGCTGGATAGAAAGCGTCCTTCGAGGCTTGATCTGCATGGTTCCTAACTGTACATCTTGTATCATCACATTTAGGTCACAGCCGTTTAAGATACTGTCAAAAACGTCACCTTTTTCGATACTCTCGTCCTTTTTTGCGGAGTTGGCTACTGATGGAGCTCCAAAGTCGATTGTCCATTTGAGCGTGGGTATATATACCAAAGATTTTGATGGCTTCAAGACCGGTGAGAAACAATCAAAGAAGTATCATGTCAACCTACCTTGTTTCTCTCTCTGTCGATGAATCAAGTGGTTTTAGTAGCGCCCTTCACAAATCATACTCCGAACGTACACTTTCGTCACCCGGGATGATGTCAATTTGATACTGCAAAGCGACATCAACGATGTCCGGGTCTATCAAGAACCAAATATCTTACGATGAGTCTAAGATTTCGAGTGATCTTAGCCTCGAAGACGGCGACTTCAGTCATGCTTCCGCTCAAACGCCTTTGATTATTGTCGGTAAAGTGCCCACATGAGAGCTCCCTACAGTGCAGTCATATCAGCGTGTCTTACATACTATGATAGCTTTTGATCTGACACGTACTTGATCTTCTTCACAGCGATGTTAAAAGTGGAGGGATCTTTCCTGTGAGCGCTCCGTAAAAAATTGTCAGTGTTTGCAGATATAACGACCGTCCAGTCGCCAAAGCCCTCAGCAGTATCAAAGTATAACGCCCTTGTTAGATATCAATGTAATTATCGTTTCGCGAAAAGATATGACATACGACTTCATCGGCTGAACGGTCGGATATGCAGAAGGGACTTCGACCACAGACCCCGAAGTGTTCTTCTCCTCCATCGATGCCGCGGATCCCATAAAATGTTTCTTCAGAGATGTAGTTATCTCGTCGGAATAACAGACCAGTTCTAGATAGAACTGAGCGCCCATCAGCGAGAATCATGCGGATAGAGAAACGCCTACCTTGAGAGTATCTTTTTGACTTTGCAAAACATGATCTACGAGTAGAGATGCTTGACTCGACGTTTTAGGTATATCAACATCCAGGACATTGAAACAGTTTTCGACGAAAGCTGTGGCATCGTCTTTTCGTCGTGACTGTTTGGCCTTGCCCTTCTGTTCCGATCCAATGCTAATGGGATGGAGAAATGAGATGAGATGTTTCAAAACCATGGGCGTCGCCTGAGATACTTCGTGGTACCGAGCGCATAATGCTTTATCTTCAACGAAGGAGAAGGAAATAAGCTCTGTAGAGAGGCAAGATATAGCTTTGTAGTGAACGGTCGCCTCGTAGTTCGTAGCTTCGGCGGGAAAGGACTCCAGGAACCACGAAGTCAACGATGCGGCCTCGCTCAACGCTGTGAAGATATAAGGACCTGATATAGCTTAACTACGTCAACTTACACGACAAGACCAGGAGGAGAACATTGGGGCTTTCGTTATCGATTAGCTCTTGAAAAACATGCTTGAAATTATCCTTTGTGAGGACGCTTTGTAGCTCCTGCAACGCAGACTCAAGCGCATCCGTCGACGTGAGCTGCTCAGTGCTGAAGAGATCACTCCGATATATGCGCTTGCGGGACATGGTTGCATCATGGCTGAGGCGTTTTCTGGTATATATAGGCACGGAAACATACTTTCTGCAAAATAAAGCCAAACTCAGACCCCGGCGAGAGGTTCGAATCAATCACTCACAGAAGCAATTTAAGCGCCTAGATAACTTCGAGACGCGTAGAACTCAGGGACAAGATCCAGCACGGGCTCCCTTTGGTCATAGATATGCACGTAGCAGCTTCGGGAAAGTGGCGACTCCCTCGTTGAGCCAGCGGATGGAGCGTAAGATCGAACCGAAAGAAATTCGAAGTCTCTCAGGCTAGGGACCGAAGCGTGAACAAGTTGAAGTACTGAAGAAGCGCGCCAATTGAATTCAACCAACGAATTGCCTAATCGGGAGCACTGATCCTGCCCGGACTCCTGCCACCAACTGCGGTTACAGCAGAAATGAAGTCGGATCCGCTAGGTAACCTCGAGAGAAGACGACTAGCCCAAAATAAATCAACCCTCTTTTTCATCAGCACATATTACGATGCAAGCACGAAGTGAGTAGTATTTACAAACATACTAGAATAAAGGTCACCAGTCATGAAGTGTCCTTAATCACCGACATAAGTAAAATTTATGAAGACGCCTGTGTAGCTTTTATCTCAGCAGCCGCCAGTGACAGCTTCAGTTGGACGTATATGTACTTTATCATCCAACAAAGGTCATGAGAAACCATCAAAGTCAATAAGATAGACGAACTAACATGGTCTCGTCGTCCAGATCAATATGATTCTTGATACGGAGGATGGCCATAGGCAATACAAACACGAGACCTCCGACAAGGAGAGCCCATTCCTAGATGAACATATTCATGTACCTATGTGAAGCGTCAGGAGGCATCACAATAAAGTGTCAAAGAGAACGTACGGAATCTTGACAGCGTCCGCACGCCATATTTCAGCTGCTCCAGCCGACTGCATCGACTTGTAGAACCCAGCAAAGAATGCCAGCTTTGACAGATCATTCGACATCACGCCCATGAGCCAAAACGCCGTCGTCTGCCACATTGCATAGACAATCCCACAGAAGATGTAAAACCACACTCTACTTGTGTATCCGTGATCATAGATATCCATTTTTTCCGTCTCTGGTGCGACGCTTTCGCGTGTATGCTGCTTTTGGTAGAAGTACCCCCAGGTGTGGACAACGAAGACCATTAGGAAGAGGACAGTCCATCCTGTGTAGGCGCGGATGGGACAACTGATGGATTTTCGGTCGAGGGAGGGACCAATGAGCACAGACCCGATGATTTGCGAGATCCAGTAGCAGACATTGTCTTGGGCACGGATGTTGAAGATGGCCGTTCAAACCGTGGAAGCGAAGGGCATAGGGAAGAGAAGGTTGATCATTAGATCAGTCTTCAGCGTCACGAATAGACCTATAATTTTGGTCTCCCAGGAGATGTCGAGGCGTCGTAACCTTTGTTCCATCGGAACGTATCATCTTGTCGAGTTCGCCATTAACATCGAAGCACATGTAAGGACGAGGAATTCGATCTGAAAATGATTTGAGCGAAGAGTGAGATGATTGAAAATACCAACGCACGTATAACCCATCCTGTCAGCGAACGGCAGCAAAGGACGCTGGCGAAGATATAGTCGTTCTCCGATTGCCTATTTCCATCCAAGGCGAGAGTCCTGTTCGTTGTCCTCCTTTTGTATCGTGAATCTGAGTCGCAAAGATTACTCCGAGCCATCGTGGTTTCTCCTCAAAATTGTTAGCGGCTCCGTACTTGTAGCTGGCCTCGCGATTCGATTGCTGAAGAGCGTTTGCCATGGTACTGTAGCATATTGAGGAGTCAAGGTTATGTTGGTCGGTGTAAATAGATGATGGTGGTCACAAGCAGTGATGGACCAACGATCGCCCACTACGGCTAGGCCTTTACGGACGACCACATCCGAGCATTATCTATTTCTGCTTCGCACAAATTCATTCGACATCCATCCTTTCTCGAGACGAACAAGCACCAGGATGTCCACTGTTACCCTGGATCGAATCTTTCGAACGCTACAATCCTTGAAGCCAGCTCTGCCTAAGGAATTTTGAAGGAAAAGGCCTGTAGCTGAGGAGTTGCGGCTGAATCATCTAGAAATGTGTTTGCTGGGCCCGTATGTGTTTACCAAGGTGTGTGTGGCTGACGAGGAGAGATAGATCTGCATGGAAGACTGCAATACCGGAGCGGTATCTGTGACCCTTCAATTATCTTGGTCCTATACTTTCGGAGACGATAACTGGGGCCTGATACACCAGCGACAGAAAAATTATTGGCAAACTTCATCGAGCCACAAGAGCATCTGCGACTAATAAAATCAACGCGCGAGGTTATTTGTCACTCACTTCACTGGACACTGCCGTGTAATGCTACGTTCCTACCTACCAGGTGCATTCATGCTGCGGTAGCGGTACTGCTGCGACATCACAAGCCTTCACACAGTTTCGACGCCAAGGATAGCCGTTAACCCGGTCAAGCATAGGTAACTCACTTCCAGATGATCATGGTCAGCAGACCTGCAGGACGAATAATTCATGTGCACATGCCGTTTGGGTATCGTCAGACGCCGCTTAGCGCTCTTCTATTTTGTGTTATTTAATCCAGAAATAATGTGATGAAAGATTGATGTACCTGAAATGTGTTTGCCTCGAGGCGTGAACGCACCTCTGCTGGTCCTTTCTCGAACCGTCTGTCGTTGACCTTGAAGGAAGAATTTCCAGATATTTCTAGAGCTTTCTCTGCACCGAGTCATAGGTCTGCTGCCTATTCCTTTTTACATACACCCTCGCTCACTTGAATTACAGGACTTGACATTAACGGACCCCCAAGTCTTCTCAAAGCAAGCACTGCCATTGTAAGTAGCAAGCCCTTCCTGTTTACTCGCAACCTGATCCTGTCTTTCTGTCAGTTTCAAGACACTCTTCGAAGATGTCGATCGAATTGAACTTCGACAAAGTAATCGAGGAAATGAAAGAGTGGGAGGTTTCGAAAGGTAATATGATAATAGACCTTTCCAGCATTTTCGCAAATCTTCGTAAGAGGGAGAAATCGAAACAACCCGCCTTCATAAATGAGATGCCTACGGAAATACTACTTGATATCTTTTCTCAGGCCATACCTTCTTCTCCTATCAATCCGTTCAACACCACCGCTGGTCCTTGGGCACTTAGTAAAGTGTGCAAGAAATGGAATTCCATCATCACTGCATACGCACCTCTATGGACGAACATCACCATCGACACCAGTCCTAATGCTATGGGCGTCCCGAAACCATATGGCAAATGCCTCCTCGACGTCCTTAAGCATTCACAGGACCAGCCTCTCTCCATTCGTTTCGTCGAGGGAGAAGACTCCTTGCCATCTGTGACCTACATGCTCCTCCGCATCCTCATGAAGCACGCTCCTCGGTGGAAAAAACTCGACTTCACCTTTTCCAATCCCGAGACGATCGCCGTATTGGATGCCGTTCGTGGACGTCTGGACTCTTTGGAGTCGCTCAAAATCTCTGGCTCTCCAGGGATTATTGCGGATATGCCTTGGTCAACCACATGCCGTATTTTTGCGGATGCGTCAAAACTGAGATCCGTCGACGTGTCTTTGGGAGGCTTCACGTTAGAGTTGCCCTTTGGGCAGCTTAAGTCGTTCAACGATCATTGGCGTGGTGCTCGGGCAAGGGAGATGTCCATACCCGAAGGCATATCGAAGTACCTTCAGGAGATGGGACAGGTGGAAGAGTACAAGCTCCACGGACGCGAACTTGAGAACGTCACACCCATGATGGACGATATACGACTTCCTTTTCTGCGCGCCCTTTACGCTGGAGACCCACGCATCCTTCGATCCATCGTCGCGCCTAAATTGGAAGAGGTCCATGTCCAGCTGTTCAACAAGGAGTTCCGGGAGGCGAATCTTTCGGCCCTTCTGCTTCAAATCGAGCGATCTGGCTGCGCCTTGCGCAAAATCACCCTCGGAGATTGTGTTCCGGTGGTGAACGAATTCATTTCAATCCTTCGGGCCTCGCCAACTCCTGAAGAGCTTACTTTAACTTTCACCGGGTGGAACGATAGGGTGAATTCCTATTTTTTGGAGATTTTACCTTCTCTCCACATCAAAGGAGAGGGAGAAGGAGGAGTGTTGGTGCCCCGCTTGACGAAACTCAACGTCATCGTTCAACACAAACACAAGTCACGCTCGGTGCCGTCAATGTCGTTCTTGAAGGACACCTTGATTGAAGCTGTCGAAAATCGGCGGAATCACCAGGTGGCGGGGGTGGCTAAGCTCGCAAGCGTTCAGGTATGGGTTGCTGTTCTGGTGGAGTGGGATATGGTGGTTTCCCCTGGAGTGGGGAATGTGGAGAGATGGAATAGATTGAAGGAGGGGGGAATGGGGGCGCTGTTTTATGTGATTGGGGGTAAGGCCGATGATGAGTGTCCGCCTTATATCTCGTGTATGATACGCGTCAATCCGGATCCCAAGAGTCCTGCGTATCTGCAAAGACAGTATGTCTGAGGAAATGGGATGAGATGATGGAATTTTTTCTGATATCGTACTGCCACCCTATGCAGAGTCCTCGGTGATACTTACCTGCTCATCAAATTCTATCACAAAGGTCGTAAAACATTAAACGTAGATGAGTATAATGTATGTTACAATAGAAGCTTCGAAATATGTATTGCATGAATCTCAACCTGATGCCGTCCCATTGTAAATGAGTTCGTCATCTCCTCTAAATGGAAAGGTTCTACGCGCACATGTCGCCTCCTCTTATTAAATACCTGTCGACGTATCCACCGCAAGATATCCTTCTGATTCCTCCTACTTGCGAATAGTTCACATCTCGCTCCTTCGATAGAAAATCTTGCTGCTGGAAAAGCGACCGGCACGTCGCCGCCCTGGGACTTGGAGTATGACATGTGCCGCTCCCTCAATCTGCAAGTATTTTGAGTGGACTCTATTATATCTTTGATCACCAAGAACTATACTTCGGAAATATCCGAACAATTCCTCCCTCTTACCGTCACGACTTTATGTATCCCTCTGACGCTGGATTCGAGACGTCGGCACACGGTTCAATTCTTCGCTCAAAGAGAATGAGAAGTTGAATCATTTTTGGCCGTCCAGTTCTCGTTTGGTGACTCACTTGCACACGAATACTAAATACAATTTTGACAATGCAGTCGCAACGTATGGACGAATTCAATCTTGGGAAATCTAAATTATCTTCCTTACTCTCAGATAAAATAAGCTCGTCGTCTTGTGCCCGTGCACAGACATTCGTTTTGTGGAAAGACGCCGTTGAGAGATCGTCATCAAGATACTTACTGGCCGGGTTCAGGTTTTCCCCACAAGGTCCTGGTTCTTTCCACAAGCCTCGTTGTCTTCCGTAGGCCAGTCGCGGATCTTGTCGTGTGGGAGGGAGACTAAAGGACGCAAGGATGATTTTTCGGAATGTATGGGTCGCCCTGGCTGCGTCGATCAATCCTTGGGAACGAGTAGAGTGACAGGGCAAGATAGGCACTGATCCGACAGCGTGCTCTTCTGTAGTAATGATCCAATCAGACTACACCAAAGTAGCCAAAGACGAGTCCGCATTCATCTGCGACACAATGGGTCAACGGTAGATCGTCTCCAACTTATTTCAAGGCATGAAACCAACGTTATACTATAGGAGAAAATCACGGTTCGAATCCGTGTTGCGGCAATGGGTCAGGATAGTACTTTTGTGCCTTCACTTCTAAAAAAAACATACAATATTCTCAGTTCTGCCGGCGTTGGATTGTACCAAACGTTGGAACACATCGTCGAGGTGTTCGTGGCTACACATAACAGTGATTCATATATTTCTCTTGTAGGTATACGAAGACTTCCATGTCGTGCAGTCCATCCCTCTTACCATCACTCTGGACTCGAGACGCCGGCGCGCTATTTGATCGATATTCTTCACTGTTCAGACGCTGGACAATTCCCCCGCACAACTGGGAAGACGTATCCAGGACTGGCATTGCTTATCCTCCTTCGAATACCCCAGCACACAGAATCGCCGCTTGATGGATAGAAGAGAATGAGAAATCATGTTTCGCCATCCGATTCTCGTTTTGTAAGCGGACGAGGATAATACTGTATGAATTTGAGTCGGCGTCTCAGGATTTGACGTCAAAAGACCTGTACAACGTGTGCCACCACCACTTCCTCGAACATGTTGCCTCTCGAGATCACTTCCACATGGATGGAAAGGTTCTACATGCGCGTCTCGTTTTCTCTTTTTAAATATCTCTACAGCTGAATGCCATCCTATTTGTTACTTTCATCTTAACCCCAAGATCCTACTACACCGGATTATGAACAGCGCCTACATCGTTCGTTCGTTCTCCTTAGCGTCCCTTCCACCCCCGCGTACTACTCAAAACACGCAACCATTATCTCGTTGCTCACGTTGCTCCGCTGCCAAATAGGACGAAGCCCTTCCTTCACTCAAATCTGCTCTATCGAGGCTTGCACCCTTCTCACTAACCCTTGCACCCGAGTCCCATTCTTTGATCCCGCATTCTTATCCCTCTTATCATCACGTTTTCGCTCTGGATTCAAGACCTCGGTACATCATTCACTTCTTCGGTGCCATAGGTACTGCGCATGCTGGGTGATTTGATTATACGATGGTGTAAACCAAGAGATCACTTCCAAGGTCAACGGTGCCATCTTTCGACTGTTTATTACTGGAGTGCATGGCCTGCCGCTGCGCTTACCTTGATCCCTGCACGTCCTCAGCGCCGGGGGTAACGTTATCACCCGAAAGTTCCATCCGAGTAAGGTCGTCGTATGGACTACACGATACTTGTTCGGCATCTCGTCTGTCCTCAGCGGTTCCTTCAACTCAATGCAATGTCTTCTACTCGTTTATTCAAGACGCCGCCATGAGAGCGCACACAACCGGTGTCTCGCTGGTCGCGTTCTTGTTCGACTTCAGGCGTCAACCAGGCGCACATTAATCGAAGCCGGTCGGGAGCCCAAGTAGGACGAAGCCATTCCTTCAACTGCCTTGGGTCACACCAAATCTGCGCTATCGGGCTCTCTTTCGAACGAGCCGAGGCCCGTTATAATTTGCGAGCTTATCCTCTCCTCGGTTCTCCCTTGCTTCTAGCCTCCGAGAAACCGCATCCTTATATCGTTCCCATTCTCTGCACACCGGGCAGTCATGCGTTCCTGAGTCGGCTCGCCTGGGATTTTGGCGTGCTTGGGAGTATGTCATGCGCCATCTTCCAAATCTGCAGTATTTCGGGTCAAACTAAGTTGTCGCGGTCATCCCTTCCTTATGTGATGGATCCTTCGGGAGCGTTGCCTCGGTCTTTGCTGCGCACCGTGCATCATAAGCTCCAAGACCAACATCTCAGCTAATGGTGTATAAGGGTTGGCGGGCGGCCAGTCTTGAGCATGGAACCCAGACGGATGGGACGACTCAGATCACTGGTGGTAACTGGTCAAGATCGATGTGAAGAATTTTTGTACAAGGCAGCATGTTTGACTAGTTTCCATCATATACAACCAGCCCATTACTTTGTAGCGCTTGCCAACGTGAAGCCAGTGAAGGATCGTCGAATGTCAAAGGTTCATCTAGGTAAACCTCTTCTAGCATTCTTAACTCGATCATACCTTCCTCCTGTTCGCCATCCTCCGTTTGACCCTTCATACGTGATTCCACCATCTCTAATAGTATCTTGTGATCAGGAATCGCGTCCGACGCTCGTAAATCGAAAGTACGGAGCTGGGGAAGGATGTCGTCATCATTCCCCGAACGTGTAAGCGCAGAAAGCAGTTCTTTGTCGACAATCTTGGCTGAAACAGTGAGGTGTTGCATGTTCGTGATGTGGGTCAGCACTTTGATTAGCCTCGTTTTTCCAATCTTGCTCCTGGGTGCGGCCACTGTCAATTCTACTATTTCATGACAATGATGATGAGGCAGAATCTTTGGAAATACGAGAACAGTGCTGGCGCTTTCCTCATTGTCCAGACTGAAATACAAGTTGGACAGTGCAGGAAGTTCCAGAGATTCGAAAAAATGGGCAATGGAACAGGGCGCCGCGCCATTCGATTCCAAAATCTCCAGAGTGGTTAGCTTGGGCATCATGATAGGGGAACCTAGGCGTTCGAAAGGTTTCGAATTCTGGATGCACAGCTGGAGTTTTTCAACGTTAGGCGTGTTGCCCAAAAGGAGGAACATGTCCTTAATAAACCGTCCATAAATTGCTAGGTCTGTTAGGCCCTTTCCGCCATGAGGGAGACAGATGTGACGGCATAACTTCGAGTTGATGTTCAGGACGCGAAGGCCGTGAGCCATCTCAAAGGTGTGGATAGGTACTAAATTGGCTTGGTCCTGTTGTGGCTGTTTCAGCTCGAGGTAGTGAAGTGATTCGAGATATCCTCGATAGGCTGAGAACACATCAAGGGACTTAGCGGGGATACGTGCACGCAAGTGCTTCCAATAAGGCATGGATGACAGGAGCACGGGTATGGAGACGTGAGAGGATATGTCCTTGGTGCTCGTCAATCTGATCGTCAGCTGGCAGTGACGTGCTCTTTGAATGCACAAACTAAGCATAAACAAGTGCAAGTGTACATCCCCAGGCTCGCGATAGTGTTCAAAATCCAGGGAGATACATCTCCACAGAGATGCGGCAGATAAAGCTACTCTCCGCCACGAACGACAGACTTGAGACAATGTCCATGGTGGTTTGCGCGAGTCAAGGGAGTTGGGTGCGTCCTTCTCCTTGAGGAGGTCGTATACCTCATGCACGCAAAATGAAAAGATGTAGCTGAGTACGTCATCGGGAACGGAACGAATGGGGTGCAGCAATGCTTTTGCGGCCAGCAGATTTCCCGTAACTTTGGCTTGACCATCAAGGAGCGTCTTTAGCATTTGCTGAACATTGTCAATCTTCTCTTTCAAAACAGAAAGTAGCTCCAAGGATGAGGATTCAATGGCAAGTAGGGATAGCCGCTCTGCTTCTAGCGGGGAGTCATTGCATTTTAGTAACGCTTGGATTCGTGGATCGTCGGAAATTGACTTTGGAATATCAGGACACGAATGCAAAGAGCAGACCGAGTGTATCGGGGGAGAAGGACAAGGTGCCATGGGAGAGATTCTGGACGCAAGCTATCAAATTATCGTCAAGTCAGAACAGCATGGAATACATACGTCTGTTGAAAATGATGTACGATCTAGCGTGATTTTAACGCAAACAAGGGATCGGTTATATTGAAAGAGTTTTGCAGATGTCTATCGGATTAATCAAAAACCACTTGAGCGCCAAATTCTACGGCAGGTTCAACGAGCAACGCACATCACGGTGTCTGAATGACTCTAGGCAGTGGCCCTCGACTCAAGCTCTTGCTGTTGTAGAACCGTGGTAAACTCAGTGTTGCTGTTGGAGTCACCAGAGTAGTAAGATGTTTGAGTTCGCACGACCCTGCGGACGGTAGTGGACAGAACAGGATGTTGGAATGAAGGCTTGAGTGTCACAATCGACAACTAACCACGTGATTGTGTGATAGTCGCGTCAGTCAATGTCACGTCAATTCCGATCTCTGCCTGCCCCAATTCCCGGTCTTTCCCAGCGTCGCCTTGGACTTTGGCCGGCCCCTCAACTTGAAGTAAGCAGGTGCGCGAGCTTCAATACATTGCCCGCCTCTTAAAATACTGTAAGCCAGTCACACAAGGTCTTGTAGACAGACCATACGTTCGGACACTGGACGTTGATTGGTTTACCGCCCCATTTCGTGTTCCCAGAAGAAGCGCCGCGGGAGAAGGAAAAAATCACCTCCTAGCTGTCCTATGCCCATCTCGTAAATATTCAAAATTACGCGTCGAACAATCCTACCTCACGCCGGATTCAAGACCTTGGCACATAGTTCAATTCTTCCACTCCCTGCTATGGATCGTGCTTTATCGAGCTACAGCTAGCCGAAGAGACGATTCTTTTACTGTAGGACATCGCATGAATCAGAGTTGGGCCATCTAAGATTTTGACACATCAAACATTATCGAGGACATATGTATGTCCAACCCCAAGGCGTATTTTATATGCTTTATTGACGAGTTTCACAGGCCCAGTTTTATCAAAGGAGAATTATATTACACACTACAAAATACGCGAAAAATCAGGAATACAAGATATCGTCATCAAGCGTCGACTTTGTGGTGTGTACCTGCGGAGGAGCGTTCAGTTACGATCCCTTTGATAGCGAGGTGCAGGTCATCCGATAAGTCCGAGGAGATTTTGAAAGGCAGAGAAGAAACTAGGCTGTTGGCCTCTTCCACTAGTTTCCCGAGTTCCTTGCCGTCGCAACGTTCGTGGAACGCTGAACCCGGGTTGAGTTTCTTTTGTAGTTTAATTGCAGCCTGGTTCGCATTGCTGTTACAAATGGATAATTGTGTCAGTTATCGTCAGTAGAAGTGAGAAGTAATACGTACTTGATCTGCGTCCACAAGTCATGAAGTGCGTCTTTCTCATCAGGACTGCACTTTTTAAGCCTTTTATTCGTCTTCTTCCTCTGGCTACGTGTTTCATTACAGACTGTCTCCAGACAGACTAAAATGTGCGGCAGCGGACCCAGAAAAAAGTGAAGATATAGTCCTGGGTTGTCACCAAGCCGAGATACTTCTTTGGTGCATGATACATATATTTGGGCTGCTATCCCTCTCTTGACTACGTCTCGTCGATGGCAGAGGACTTTCCTGTATACGCGCTGAATTAAGGACGCAGCGGCTACCTCTTTTTTTGATGGTGGCCAATCTTGTCCACCAAGGGTATCATCGGTGTCATTAACAAGGTCTTCTTCGTCACTCACAGTCTCCGTAGGTGGAAGACGCTCCGCTTGCTTCCCTCTCACCGTCTGATCTCGGCGCACCGGCTGACATGCCTCCAGGACAATAGACTCAACCTGATCCCACCCTTGCCCTCCACTAATCGAAACAAGAAAAGGGAACATCCCATCTAGATAACGTGCTACGCTTGCAAAGCGTGAAACACTCGTATTGGGGGACGATAAAATGCGTAATTTGTGCGAAAACGGGCCATGATCATCCCCAAGCGGGGCGTCGTCACTGGGAAATGCGATGGGCATGGAAAGCTCACTCAGATGGGGACAGCATTTTGCTAGAGTGCATAGCACTTCGTAAGTCGGACAAGATCCCTGGATAAGTGGGATATTAAAGACTCTGATCTCCGGCCATGCAGGTGCAAGGAGAAGCTCGACGATACCGGTTTCCAGGGTGGGCATGGGATTGTAAGTGAACTCCCGGAGTTTACAAAGGCCGCACAGGGGCTTGAAAACGGCCAATGTAGAGTCCCGGGACTGCTGGGTCAATTGTCCGTTACATTTTCGATAATTTATGGACAAATTCAGAAGAGAAGGAAATCGTGAAACGATCTCTGTGTGGAAATCTTGCATAAATTGTCCGATCTCGTTAAAGGACTGGCTATGATCATCGATATGTACCAGGGAGGTGAGGGATCCCGAGCGAATCAGCCGAAGAACACGAGGCATTAATGAAACGGGAGTTGTGATATGCAGAGATACGAGAGATCGGAATCCATCATCGACTTTCCAACTGTCGGTGGGCAGGCTTTGGGAGACGACGATCTGGAGGTGTGAAAGGTCCGGAAGTGAGGAAAGCTGGACTAAGAAGTCGACGTCGGCGGAATGTGACTCAATTTTTAGTCTACGCAGCTTACGAAGACCGGAGAAGTTGGTGAAGGGGCATATCGTGCCTAAA
This sequence comes from Armillaria solidipes, assembly GCA_022818035.1. Lineage (NCBI taxonomy): Eukaryota > Fungi > Basidiomycota > Agaricomycetes > Agaricales > Physalacriaceae > Armillaria > Armillaria solidipes. The sequence goes on from JAIWYQ010000015.1 coordinate 69,739, forward strand.
GATCGAGGCCTGTGGCCTCCGGTGTGTCGTATGGAGGATATGGTGAATGACTGCAGCATCGGTAGCTTCCAGCCGACTGTCCATACAGAGGTAGAGGCCATAGCAGCCTCTGCATTGGAAGGAAAAACAATGTTAACAGTTTCCAGCCGAGGGCTGACCAAAAAGAGAAGTATTGAAGTGTCGGCGGCGAAGCTCATGTCCACAGTCAGTTTCTGCAAGTTGGGGAAGAGAGGTTCCTGTCTCCCGGAAAGGCGCAGGAATATAGTGGATGAGTGGGCGGCACGCAACTGTGCGTCGAGAGTGATGGAATGGACGCGGCACGAGTAACGTTCGAATCGAGCCCATGTATCATCCGATATGATATCGGGGAGTATCTACAAGGATCAAGACCAATTTGGAGTGAAAGGGAGGGCGACATACCCATTGATTATTATCCGGTGCGGGGGCACGAGGAAAGATATACAGGAGCGGTTTCATCCCATGTATCTCTTGCCAGAGGAAATCAAGCGCTGTTTCAGAGACAGCATGGCATGTCAGCGCCAGGGAGAGAAGGGAATGAACGCGTATTCCGTTCACAAGACCGCCGGGCGCTTGTTCGATATCCCAAAGATTCTTGCAAATGAAACCAAGTAGATCGGCATTGTAGAGCACTGCCGTAACTAGATTGTCGGCGATTAGGCCTGCCATGAATTAAGATGAGAGACGGAGCGGAGAGGTAGGTGTGAGAAGGTGTCTGGCTTGGCACTGAGGTTGAAGGAGTGAATCAGGGAAATAACACGCCTTGTGACTGTCGTGATGCATCATGCATCATGGCTGAGTGTGAGAAATAGAAGCCCTGAAAGCAAAAATACCGTCTACGCCGTGTAGGCTTTGATTCCTGTATCACAATTGCAGATCATCGGGTTTCAACGAGGTTTATGCAAAGTGAATCAGTAGAGTATGTCCTATGATCATCGGAGAATTCACTACAACTGCCGGAAAGAAGTAAGACCCTTGGACAATTGTTGAGCTGACCTTGAAATGATGCACAAATCCAAAGCGCCCCTATACAATGAACCTAAAAGCCGCTCGAATTCTCATTCCGTCCGCGTTTTCACTCTTCTCTGGATAGGCACATGCGAGACGGAAAGAACTTGGATCCATCAAGTCGAACGCGACGTCCGCTCTTCAGGTCCCCGTTTGACACTTTTGACGATGGTGCACCGACAGGTCGGCCAATCTTAATCAACCTTCAATAAGAATCATAAAATCGTTTCAGGCATCGAATATGAGAAAACAAGTATCGTACATGCGTTTGCAAAGAACATCGTATGGCACGCGTCTGCGTGCCAGCGCATTGAACCCCGAGGCAGAACTGGTGTCCGAATTGTTCTCCGAAAATGTGTACATGCAAATTCATCGACCTGGTGCCGCGTGCTTCTCTGCTCTTCATTGAGTTCCAGTCCTAAAAGCACGGTGGATGGCTGCAAATATCCACCATAAGTAGTAGCGTCTCGTGAGTGCCTGTGCAGTTTAGCAGAAAGATACCCGGGGAAGGGTGTTGGTGTTGGTGTAAGAGCGCCCGGGCTTTTGTTACGCGCATTTTGATGGCGTGCCACATATGAGCAAGGAACAATCTCAGCCGATGGAACCGTACCGGCGATAAATTAGAGTTGAATCTGGCCAATGAGGAGAGGCCGATTTCGAATTCGAGATGGGCAAATCATACGCGCTTTAAATTCGCGGCACCCGTAGTAGCTCCTAGGGACTAGGAATTTGTCGCGTTGATGACGGAAGGCTTATCATTACCGCCATATACTTCTCTTTGCCTTTTTCCAAAATGTCGGACAATTCCAATAACCAATGAATCAGACATTGAATCAGAAAATCGCCTTTCGACAGGGAATATTTTCCTGATTATGGCGTTAAACGGGTGGACTGGAAGAGCACAGCGCGTCGCCTAATCAGCACCGGCTTGCACATAACATTTAACAGACTCACTGGAGACAAGCGGTGTTAGATGCCCATGCCGATTTTCCACGTCGGTCCCGCAATTGTCTTTGGCAAGAAGGTTCCTACTTTTCTTGTGGAAGGGCGGAAAAAGCGTCGTGCCCGTACCGGGCCGTATCTCCGTCCCCCCAAATCTCACGGTCCGAAAATAACGGTCCGATATGTTTTTCTCTTTCAGACATTCCCGTGCCTTTAGGCGTCGGCCCACAATCATCGTTTTCAGCCATGTGTATGCTCCCTGGAACCTAGCCTGGCCTGGTCCCACAGGATGGGAAAATAGAAACAAGGTGCGAGTTCCTAAAGGCAGCGACAAGGTTGGTTCCCACCGTCAATACCACCTTGGCATCCTGGAGCTTCTTTCATTCATAGAGAATCAGAAACTGATAACCTAGCCGTTTGACGGAACAAAAAGCTCAATAAACGACGCGGACCCGATGTCAAGTAACACGTCACCACAGGGCGCGAACGTTCTCGTGCAACTTGACAACCTGAAGGGTAAGATTTGGCTATGAAGGCCTAGTAGGTGCGTCCTCAAGCGTTCATGTACAGAGGGATATAGAGCATACCAATCTCTGCGTTCAGGGTTGCCAGCCTTGTTAACGGAGCCAATACCTTGATGGAGGGACAGAACATTCGTACAATTTTGGGGGATATGTCTGCCAGTCCCATTCCGGCCCGAGTTTCCGAGAAAGGAGGTACTTAAGCGTCGGTCACCGACTCCACCCACCCCAACAATGGACTCCCTCACCTCATCCCTCGTTCTACACGGCCCACGCGACCTTCGTCATACCCGCCGTCCTCTCCCGTCACCGCCCGCCCATCACGTCCAAATCGCTGTTCTCTCCACCGGGCTCTGCGGCTCCGACCTGCATTACTACCTTCACGCGCGTAATGGCGCCTTTGCTCTACAAGCACCACTCGTCCTTGGCCACGAATCAGCAGGAATCATCACCGCTGTTGGGCCTCTCGTCACGCATCTCCGTCCCGGCCAACACGTCGCCATCGAAGCCGGGATTCCTTGTGGATCATGCGAGTGGTGCAGATCCAACCGGTATAATCTCTGCGAAGGGATGCGTTTCCGGAGTAGCGCCAAAACGTTCCCCCATCTCGACGGTACGATGCAGACGAGGATCAATCACCCGGCGAAACATGTGCATGTGTTGCCTCGCGGGGTATCGTGTGAGCAGGGAGCACTCGCGGAGCCTTTGTCTGTTGTATTGCAAGCATCGAGACGGGCAGGAGTCTCGAGAAACACACGCAAAGTACTTGTATTTGGGGCTGGAACTATCGGGATGCTGGCTGCGGGACTCGCGCGTTCAAGGGGTGTGCCTGTCGAAGCAATCGCTATGGTTGACATTAACCAGCAGCGGCTGGCATTTGCAAAATCCCGCGGGCTTGTGGGAAAGATCTTTTGTCTAACGCCGCAGGCCCCAGCGAAGGGCGTTGACGGTCTCGAGCGGAGTAGAGCCCAAGCGGAGGTATTTGGCGGAGGATATGATGTCGTATATGAATGTACTGGTGCAGAACCGTGTATTCAAATGGCTGTCTATGTGGGTACCTCTTCTTTTCCGGGTTTCTCGAATTCTTGCTAATGTCTATCAGAATGCTAAAAGCGGGGGGAAAGTCCTTCTCATCGGAATGGGCACCTCTAACGCTTTGATACCCATAAGCAATGCTGCTACGCGGGAGGTCGACATAATAGGAAGCTTCCGATATGCCGATACATACAAGGAGGCTCTTGAGTTACTTGCTAGCAGTAAGCACTCTCATATTCACGATGTATGTATCTGACATTTTGTTTCAGACTCAATACCACCAATAATGGATCTCGTAACCCACCGTGTGCCGTTCAATGTCGACGCAGTAAAGAAGGCATTTGAGGCTATGGCCAAGGGGAAAGATGAGAAAGGACAGCTGGTGATCAAAATCATCATTGACAGTGAATCTTTGACATAGAGTATGGAAGACGGACCTGTGTAATTGTGATGTAATTATTTTGATATGACGACGTATCGCCTTACGCGATCTCTTATCCATTTCTTTGCGACTTCTTCTAGATGATGATTGCCGAAGATCGACACCCGCACCTTGACCACTATGGACGCCCATGGTCTCCTTCAATGGTATACCTTGAGTAGTAGCCAGAGAGCCTGATCTGTAACATGCGGCACATTCATTGTGCCCTTCAAATCGGGGAGATCAAAGGAGATTTTGAACCTAGACAATCTAACACAGGAGCATTCAACGTACGAACGTTCCATATCAAGGACAAGGGCGATATGCGAAGATTTGCGGATGACCGCACCGTACAACCGAGCATCACACGGGCCGATCATACCGTCCGAGCCTCGAACATTGAACCAAGGAAATTTTCGACATCCGTTGTCCTCGTAGTGTTGCAGGCAAATCGATAGAATCAAACTTGAACTGTATTGTACATGAAACTGACAAGGTGCGTTAGTCGCTGCAAGTAAATAATAGTTAAGACTGACTTGCGCTATTAGATACAAATTACATTCCGTAGCTTCAGCGGATGTTCAAAATCTGTGTGTCAAGGCACAATATAGATCAGGCTTGCCTCAACTGCTGGTTCCTACAGGTCTTTAGCTTCAAACAGTTCCCACCCAAGCGCCGAATTCCCCTCCTCCTAAGACACGCCAACAGCGCATAGCCTAGTTGAGCGTAAATGAAAATACCCCCGCCCAGACAATCGCGTGGGACAAACTGTAATATTATTGTCATAAGACAGAGATATACAAAAACATGTTCAACGTACCAAGATATTACTATTCCCAAGCCGTCAGTGAAGGCGGGGAACCACAAGTTCCGAGTCTATACCTCGAAGCACCTCGGTCTTTTGCACGTGGAATGATGCATCTCGACAAACCCACACATCCTACGAAGGAAAGAGGCTCTCTTTGGGTTGCAGGATAGGCACCGGAATACGTAAGCTTGAGCAGCCAAGAAGGGCATAGTCTTAGTTCTACGTCGAGTCAAGTCTTGAAGAGAAGAGCATGTGAGATCCATTCCCCATGAAACCCTATAGATCATCAGGAAAATTGGGGCAGTCGATATCTTGGGCCTTCAACACTAGATGCAAGCCGTCAGCTGGGCGACTAGCGCGCCTATAGCATGTCCCGAACCGAGTTACCTGTCCTTTTTCCAAGTATGATGAATTCTGAGGCCGAGGAATTATTTAAAACAGGCAGTGAAATTTTTGGGTTATAGCTGGCAGTGTCTTAGCTCTGAGAGTGCTGTTAGTGGGAGTAGAAGTGTTTTGATGTACTAGCCATGATGGAAATTGGAGAAGAAGAGCGACACCCAGAGTTTTCCCACGCTTTACTTTCTCTTACGACGGCGATGTATATCGATGGGCTCGTATAACTTTAAGTACTTGTGCCTAGGTTCTTCCCAATCACCGCCGGCAGGGTGTTGGTCGTCGGTCTTGACAACGGATGTGACGTTCTTAAATGAGCGCTGTCGTTGGATAGGCGCACCCCTAATTGCAATTGCAAATTATTCATATTTTCCATGTCGCCTCGTTTTCTCTCCTCGACTGTCCTCTCATGCCTCCAATCAAAAATCTGAATCAGTCTCCCTTTGATCGAATATTAGGCTTTCCTGATGCTCCCGACATCGAGACGCGCACAGCGGATTGGTGGACGGTAATGGACCGACATACCAAAGCACGTTACGACCTCAAAGCCCCTTTACCATCCCACCACTTCCGTTCGCAGTCCGCCTCTGTCTTCGAAGAAACGACGAACGAAGACGTCCTTCTCGAGTTCATTCACTTCCGTCGTTTCACAGCTAGCAATCAGCTCCGACGATCATGTCGCATCGTCGACGTTATAACTGAGGAGGATTTTGAGAAAAAATGACTTGCACTCTCAGCGGAGGAGCGGGAGAAGCATTTTTTGGCTGGTCTGCGTGCGGCAGAGAAAAACACGACCTACGTCACGTTCATCAGGAGCAAGGCAGATTGTCCGGAGCTGGATAGAGACGAAGTTACGCGGGATGGTGGACAGGGCTTCCTCGATCTCATGCGCCAGCTTGTGCTCCCAGATAACACCAATACCCCAACGCAGCCTCATGTTATGGTCAACTCGCGGTTCGACAAAATGATTGGGTTCAAAGAGGACGATCCTCACAAGGCACGCCTAGCACAACTTTCAATGGCAAGGATGATCAGATCAGAGTATATAGGTGCGTGTATATACATATCTGTATTTGACAGTTATCTAACATTACCCAGCAAGCTTTGTCATGGCTGCTCTCATGTCATACAAAGGTATAACGCCTGAGATCACTGTCTTCACCACCGAACACTCGAAAACCAAATCCACACTCAAGAATAACTCGAAAATGTTCGATGAAATGATGGGAAAAACTGCAAGCAAGCAGTTTAAGAAGGACGAAGTTAAACGTCGCAAAGAGATGAAGCTTCACTGTCAGCGCTGTCTCAGGGTCGAAGACAAGGAGAAGGACGGTAAAATGACGGTCTGCTCTCGGTGTAAATCCATTGGACGCGAGATTCGGTATTGCGGTCGTGACTGCCAAGTGGCCGATTGGAAGCAGCATAAGATAGGGTGCGGCAAGCCTTTGGGTACGAGAGGCCACTTCATCCATGGCTATTCATTCATCCATTTCTGATAGATATTTCTGCCGCATTTAATGACGTTCACATCGGAGATAGCGAAAGCAACACCAAAAGACCTGACATCCCGACGTGCCCACCTGGCCATCGACGGTCACCACATGTCGTTCGCCTCATCGAGTACCTCGAGAAGACCACGAAGCATGATTACGTTGTCGAAACAACACCTGGAAGAGACGACATCTTCGGTATCAAGCTCGACGAGGTCCCTGGCGCGGTCGCATTTATTCACATGCGGAATATGCTGTTCACCTCGTCTGGCCCTGGCGTTGAAGGAGCCCTGCTCTACGTTTACCGTGTGCTGCAGACGTATGCTCAAGGTCACGGTGGTTCTAGAGAACGCTCCGTACAGGAGCAGCTTAAGCGCGAGTACGGGGAACCTCTATGGAATCGAATGCAGGATCTTGTTAAACGGGGCCCACCATTCTCTATACCTGAAGTATCTCGCAAAGACGTTGACGCTACGATCAAAGCTTTTAGGCAATTAAAACGCTTTACTACAGACCTTCGGTCATATACTATCGGTACCGGAGCAGTATCTAACCTTGGACTTCAAGTCGGACCAAAGAAGGATATCTGTGTAATCGTGCGCTTCCCGGAGGACGCAATGCCTCCGCCATGCATACTCGCCCCCATCCCTAACCCAGCACCTAAAGTCCCCGCCCGGAACGCCGTCGGGCCCAACTTCAACCTACCTGAGCCCAGGCATTTCGACGACTTTGACTATCAGTACATCGACCTGGCTCAGCAGAAAAAGTACCTTCAGCTCTGCCCGCATGCGGATTACATCCTCTGGGGTAACAACGGGGTACCGCTTGCCTTTATATATACCGATATGCGATTCGCCATGGCGTTCCTACACTATCGGCATCGTTTATTCGAAAATGGGCCGTACGACCATGACGCGTTGGCGTACTTGATCATGGCTTTGCGACCTGCTGTGCGTGGGAAGAAGATCCCCGAGGCGGTGCTTTTGGCGCAGCTGGAGAGGGAGTACCATCCGGGGTATGTGGAGACCGTGAAGGCATGTATCAAGGTGCGCCCGTCCGATGGGAAGGAGGTGTACCATCGAAGGGATGGTAAGGTGTTTGAACTTGGAGAGATCCCGGCGGATAAAACGCTTATGGGAAAGATCATGAAGCAGCTCAAGGAAAGCGGGAGGTTTGGAGATCTTTGGGGGCGCGTCTCGCTGGATCGGTAGTGTACGTGCATTCTACATTTTTCATTCTGCAGTTACATAAACAAATTTTTTTCGTAGACTAGAGCACTATGTTGCATAAAGATCGAAGATCCGCTTTGATCCGCGGCACCAAGGAATCTGGCGTGTCTTGGTGCCTTACTCCCTTGTTCATATCATGCGACACTTTCGTTTTATTCTTCAAAACAATCTAAAAGCAATCTTTAAGTATGACGCCAGTACTATGTGCCATGCCTGACCGAACGTCTGCCATTGTCCCACCTCTCTAGGATTTTGACCGTAAATGACCCTTAGGAAGCCAGTTGATGAAGGGATAGTTAATAATTCAGGCAGCGCCAGACTATCCATCTCAAAAATAAATGGCGCTCGTTCGATTACCGGATCTTTCGCCCGTCTCCAGCGCCCCAAAAATGCATGTCTTTTGCTTCAAACTGCTCTTTGGCATCGTGAAAGTCGAGCCATGGAGATTACGGCACATAAAGGTCAGATGAAGAAACATGAAACAAGACATTACCGTGACACACCTTGCTTAGCCCGGGCCTCTTAGAGTCTTAGTGCACATTTCCTATACTTGATCTTTTCCTTACCAACACCATGTCGCTGCAGATCGAGACTCATGCTTGGATGGGACGCATATGCGTTCATCGTCGCCTCCAAACTACATATCGCCATATCGCCGGCTGAAGCCCGAAAATTCACCAACACCCCTGCGCTCTCCGATGTTTGAGGGCCATTCACCGATTCTTTCGCACTTCTTGGTCACTCAAGGTTCCCCAATGCCGAATTCTGACTCATGCCTCCATATTTCGGGAACTGCGTGCACCCAAACCCGCGCCCTGGTCAGTCAGCTTTGACTGTCGCCCGTATATCTCCTCCGAACGTGGTCTATAAAAGCGGCTTTTGTCGAAGTCCAATAATCTGCAATAACAACGATGCACTTCCTTCCTCTGTTCCTCGCCCTCTTTGCCTTCCCAGCTCTCATCTTAGCTGGCACTGGTACTATCACCTCGCCGGCCAATGGGACAGTCATCTTGCCTGGGCAGAGCTTTGCCTTCTCGTACGATCCCAAGGCAGACTACAGCGTGTCCACCTACAACTATACCGTCTTCCTCCTTACGAAGCTCCCCACCTCTCTTTACTCGTCTAATGAGTGGTCGAGCGGGCACTACTTCGGTCGCTTCGATTATCCCAACTACCCAGGTCAGTCATGCTATTTGTTTATGCAGCTCCCACTAAATACATTTGCTTAGCTGTCCCGTACCCCACCCACCCCGCTCCGGCTAATCTGACCATGCCGGACTTTTCCCAACGCGTTGGGAGCGGGTTTGGTGGCGGCATCAACATCACCGATGCTAAAGTTTATTTGGCGGTTTTGGAGGAATGGGCTACCGGAACGGCAAGTATTAGCAAAATTGGTATTGCACGCATGTGCTGATTCTTCTTCCGACACAGGACAATTTCGGATTGACGATAAGCCTAGCAATCAACGAACTCATTTACAACGGAACGGCGTCAGGTTGAGATTCATTTTTTAAATACATATTTCGAAGCTTCTATTATAACATACATTGTATCTACCTTTAAAGTTTTACGACCTTTAATGATTTTTGGATAAATATCACCGAGGAACGCGTAGGTAATTAATAGTACAGTGAGAAATTTTCTTCATTTCGTCCGATTTCCTCAGACATACTCTCTTTGCAGATACGCACGACTGTAAGGATCCGGATCGACACGCAGCATACGCGAGTCGGCAGGCGGACACTCATCGTCGGCCTTACCCCCAAGCACATGAAACAGAGCCTCCATTCCTCCCTCCTTCAATCTATTCCACCTCTCCACATTCCCCACTCCAGGGGAAACCACCATATCCTGCTTAACCAAAACAGCAGCCCGCACCTCAACGCTCGCGAGCTTAGCCACACCCGCCACCTGGTGGTTCCGCCGATTCTCGACTGCGGCAATCAAGGTGTCCCTCAGGAACGACATGGACGGCACCATGCGCGACGTGTGTTTGTGTTGAACGAGGATGTTGAGTTTCGTCAAGCGGGGCACCAAAGCTCCTCCCTCTCCCTCTCCCTCTTCCCCTCCTTTGACGTGGATAGAAGGTAAAATCTCCAAAAGATAGGAATCCATCCTATCGTCCCACTCGGTGAAACTTAACGCGAGCTCTTCAAGGGTCGGCGACGCCCGAAGAATGGAAATGAATTTGTTCACCACCGGAATACAATCTCCAAGGATGATCTTGCGCAAGGAGCAGCCAGATCGCTCAATTAAAAACAGAAGGACGGGAAGGTTCACCTCCCGGGCCTCTTTGTTGAACGGCTGGACATGGACTTCTTCCAGCCTGGGCGCGATGATGGATCGAAGGACGCGTGGGTCTCCAGCTAAAAGGGTACGCAGAAAAGGTAGTCGTATATTGTCCGCCATGGGCGTGTCGTTCTTGAGTTCGGGTCCATAGAGCTTGTACGCTTCCACCTGTCCCATCTCCTGAAGGTACTTCGATATGCCTTCAGGTATGGACATCTCCTTCGCCCGAGCACCACACCAATGATCGCTGAACGACTTCAGCTGCGCAAAGGGCAGCTCTAACGTGAAACCTCCCACAGACACGTCGGCAGATCTCAGCTTTGGCGCATCCGCAAAGATACGGCATGGTGTGGCTGACCAGGGCATGTCTGCAATAATCCCAGGAGAAGCGGAAAACGTGAGCGACTCTAAAGAGTCCAGACGTCTACGAACAGCGTCCAATACGGCGATCGTCTCGGGGTTGGAAAAGGTGAAGTCGAGTTTTTTCCACCGAGGAACGTGCTTCATGAGGATGCGGAGGAGCGTGTGGGTCTCGTATGGCAAGGAGTCTTCTCCCTCGACGATGTCAAGGAGGCATCTGTATGGTTTCAGGACGTTTATAGCCTTAGGACTGGTGTCGATGGTGATGTCCGTCCATAGAGGTGCGTATGCGGTGATTATGGAATCCCATTTCTTACACACTTTACTGAGCGCCCAAGGACCGGCGGTGGTGTTGAACGGATTGATATCAGTAGAAGGAATGGCCTGAGAAAAGATATCAAGCAATATTTCCGTAGGCATCTCGTTTATGAAAGCGGGTTGTTTCGGTTTCTCTTTATTGATCCTTGGGACGTTTTCAGCGTCCAGGTTGTCGGGATGAAGACTTGCGGTCATGAAAGAGGGAAGCAAGCTGGAAAGTTCCTGACGATGTTTGATACAATACTCCATATATTCCTTCGATTCCCATTGAGCTTTGCTTATAAGCGGTTCACGGAAGAACATCTTCGAAGAGTGGCTGTCAGAAGGATACAATCAGGTTGTGAGTAGACAGAGAAGGGCCCGCCACGTACAAACGACGATGCTTGCTTTGAGAAGACTTGGGGCGTGTTTCAATGCCAAGTCCTGTCATTCAAGTAAGCGAGTGCGTATTTAAAGAGGAATACGCAGCAAACCTATGACTCGGTGCAAGAGAAAGCGCTAGAAATATCTGGAAATTCTTCTTTCAAGGTCGACGGCAGATGATTCGAGAAAGGACCAGCAGATTGTGGCGGCACCCGGTGCTTTCACGCCTCGAGGCGAAGACATATCAGGTACATCAATCATTCATCGCATTTCTGGATTAACGCCAAATAGAATGACACTAAGGGGCGTCTGACGATACCCAAACGGAAAACATGAATGGTTCGTCCTGCAAGTCCGACAAACTGACCATGATCATCTGGAGGTAAATTACATATGCTTGATAATGGGGTAAACCGCCATCCTTAGCGGTCAAAGTTGACCCACCCAGGTGAAGGCTTGTAATAGTAAATACCGCTGCTGCGGCGTGACACTCTTGGAATGAGTCGCCGTAGAGATAGCCTCATGCGCACACTCGATGAAATTTGCTGATAATTCTGCTGTCACTTGCCTGTGTGTATCAGGCCCAGTCATCGCTGATCTCGCCTCACGAAAGCAAAAGGCCAAGATAGATATATTGCAGGTCACAGATACCGCTCCAGTATTGCAATTTTCCAGGTAGATCTATCGCTCCCCGTCAGCCACTCCACCGCAGTACAGTAGGATACCCACCTTTGACAACACAATCTCGAGAATGGATGGGTATGAATGAAATTGTGCGAAGCAGAAATAGATAACGCTCGTGGTGGTTGTCTGTAAGGCCTGGGCGATCGTTGGTCCCATCAATTGTGACCACTGCTGTGGTCTGCCGCTGTGGTAAGCCGGTATTTTTTGGGGGGGGCCAAATACCTTTGTATTTTTAGCTCCGTATTTTACTCGCCTTCCTGCCAAAGACGGATCAAAATACGCACCATTTTTTGAGCTTCTTTTTCTCGCGACATCCTTTAGGTAAAGAGCTTTCCAAAAACAATTAAGTTTTTGTTCAATACTTTCTCCGGTGGATTTGCGAGTAAAATCCAGAGCGAAAAACACAAAGGCCCTCAAAATACCGGCTAATCACAGCACTGTCACCAACATTGCCTTGCCTCTCTAATATACTACGCTCTCATGGCCAATTCTCTCAAGTACAATCGAATCGCGAGGCCAGCTGCAAGTATTGCAACGGAAGAATTCAACGGAAGACTCGCTATCAAATTTGAGGAAAACCACGGTGGCTTGGAGCAAACCATTTGCGACTCGGAATCACGATACGAAAGGAGGACAACAAGCAGGACTCAGCTGCTGCATGCCTATAAGGGAACACTGAGGCCTTAGGTGTCCTTGGTTGGTCCTTCACATCGGCTTGAATAGCACCGCTAGGTTGGAACCGCCACTATATGCAAGATAATCGTTCCTTCCGAGATCTCTCGCCTCGGGGCATTTTCGTTCCATCTTATCCCCAACAATGTCAGGAGGTGTATTTGCGATTGGATGATGCCATTTTGAATGATGCATCCATGCCTGTGAGTTTCGGTGGTTCTTTACCTGACCCCCCGAGTCCCTCACCAGTCGAGCAGGTATTGGGTATATCTATCATATTACCTTTTCTCGGATAAAGTCTTCCTTTAGTCGCTCTCACATGCCCACCCTCGTGTCGTCTTTAGAAGCGCGACCACCAGCACCGTTTCTATCGCAATTCTCACAGGTATCCAGTTGGAACGCCTCTCTTATGCCCCACAATCTCAAGAGGGATCGAGGTTGACGTTGAGCTCGTGGCTATAGCATTTGGACTCACGCTTACGACGACAATGGTGCAGCTGGAAATATGCAATTGGAAACGACTATATCTTACTCGCCAGCATCCAAATTTCGCTCTGCTGCCGTTCGCTGACCTCTTCAGAAGCCACGCCGCGTGGCGTGTCCAATGGCAATGGGCCACCGAATTTCGTCGACATGACCGGAGGATCTTCAGTCTCAAATGCGACTCGAGTACGTGTCAGGGCCTCACTAGCAATCTTGAAGACCTGTGTCTAAAATTATCATTGCTAGATCCTGCAACATCTCAGGCCTATATCTCTCCTCCCCACTTGAGGCACCGAAGGGACATGCAGGCCATCAGTAGCCCTTCTACTTCGATTCGCACTCCCACCGTAGTGTCCGATCATACAGGAAATTGCTGTTGAAGCATGGGTCAACGTTCACGTGAAGTGGTTGACGCTGAGAAGCGCTCGTGGATCGCACTCCTCTCACAACAGATACCAAATGCTGAGTTACAATTGGTGCGTTATAAAGTACCTGATCAAGATCCAATCAGCGGCGCTCGAAGCCAATCGCGAAATTAAGGCTTTTGTAGCAGTGTTGAGGCAATTTACCTACCGCACGGTCAAAAGCGTCTATGTGGTCCGTATCGGAATTCGAAATCCTCATATCAGATGACACCATCGAACTCATCTTAAAAGTCAGCGTCGATGCTCTCCCGTCTCTCAGTCTTTTCCCGCCACTTCAACTCTTTCTCACCTACCATGTCTGTCAAGAACTTTGTCGAAGTACGCCGTCTCCCACTCCCCGCTACTTGCCGTGGATCTTACATGATTCTATTCAGGAGACTATCAGCTCGCACAAGATAACGGTCTTCTCGAAATCTTACTGTCCTTATTGTCGGCGCGCGAAGACGTTGTTCAAGGATAACTACCCCGATGTGGACATTGGTATCATCGAGTTCGTCATTCGCTCCAACCAATGATGACAATTGTTGACCTTCGATTCCGAATCCGCAGGCTCGATGAACGTGATGACGGAAGCGACATTCAGGAGTACCTCCGTCAGAAGACAGGTCAAGGTACCGTGCCCAATGTATTCATTAGTGAGCCCCACAGCGACAGATCCAATTGACCTAGCTAACATGTTGCCCAGACCAAGAGCACATCGGTGGATGCGATGACACGATGGCATTGCAGAGTTCCGGACAACTTGCTGGAAGGATTGCAGCATAAGCGAAGGATGCTTTATTAGCAGACAACAAGAAATCTTCAGAAGTAAATTGTAACCTTGCATAAGAATCTATGTACATCCTTATCTCTCCGCAAACAAGTGGAGCAGACTTTATACCGCCGCAGGACTCTTCTCCACTTCGGGTTTTTCTCTACTCCCATCATCGAACACCACAGCTTTGAGGCCTAAGCACAGAACCGCCTCTAGCCCCGCAACCCCAACGAGAACCCAACAGCCCTGCTGCCACGCGCCCACATACGCACTAACAACAGCCTGCCGTTCCGGTTCGCTCTCAGCAAGTCGCGAAAGCGTATCAACAACGGAGTTTGGGTTCAAACTTGTTATCTCTGATAGGTACGGCGACCTGACGAGAATATCACGAAAAAAATTGTTGATCACTACCCGAAAAAAGAATCAGAGGCTGGGGGAGACGCGGGGGGAGAATGATCTATACCATTACCAACTATTGCTACGCCAAGAACACCACCCAGAGTAGGCGCGGTGCCAACCAAGGCTGTCACAGTTGACAAATAATCAGCAGGTAGGCCGATCTGCGCAATGACCATCGTCATCTGTGTTCCCTAGAGCGTGTTCAGTATCACCACAACGACTCTATAAATCAGAGCATACGGAACCAAAGCCCACACCACAGATCAACGAATAACCTATGATGCGGCCGATACTGCTGCCTTCATTCAACGTTGACATAAGACCCTATCGAATTACGTTAGTCTTACCCTACCAGTACGAGCTAGGTACCACTCACCATCCCACCAGCCAAAATTGCCAGAGGTATGACGAACAGAGCCTTCAACGCGTAACCACCACCCCATTTGGGCGCAAGCCAGCTCGTAGCAGTACTGGAGATTGCTGCCATGATCAAGAATGGGATGATCAATGCAGACGAGACTACCGAAGACATTGAAATTACTTGAAGAAACACTATGACGAACGAATTAGTTGGCCATAGAGTCTTAAGGACTAGACATTTGAGAAATTAACCAGGAAGATAGAAAACCTAGACGCGAACCTATCAGACTATCAAAGAGAGTGGATGATACGGACGCAACTAACCAGTGCAAATATATGGAAGAACGATAATGTTCGCACAGCTACGGCGTTGCGATCAGATACCCAAAACTCTCACCGAGATAAATAAATCCGTACCAGTCATAATACTCACATTCCTCCATTTCCACGTCGAAAACAGCTCAACCGGAAGAGTAGGCATCTCCGCCTTTGTTTCCACGACGATAAAAGCCAAAAAGCTTGCCCCCGCGCCTGCAAAGCAGCCTATCACCACCGAAGAGTTCCAAGGTAGGTCTTGGCCGCCCATGTTGAGTGCAACGACAAGACAACTGAGGGACACTACAATGAGGAGCATACCGAACAAGTCGATCTTGGCGAGGGCTTCTCGGAATGTCCGGATTCGTGATGCTGGCGGTGGTATACGAAGCGTTGCCCACAGGAAGATGGTAACTGGCATGTATCAAGTCAGCACAGGCGATAAGATTTCGACGCGGGAAACAATACTGACTAACAGGGCCAAAGGGCGCGGTGAACAAGAATCTACAAGAGCTGTCAAGTTCACACACCCCGAAAGAAATAACAAATTTACATCCAGCGCCATTGACCGGCGTTTGCGAGGGCTCCACCAGCAATGGGCCCGATCGAATCCGATAGGATGAAGACGATGTTGAAAATATTCATGTATGCTCCCCGCTGCTTTTCGTGGGTTAATTCTAGCCGAGACGCATTGATGAAACAAGAAAAAGAAGTTCTACGGAGATGTACGCACGAGCGATGATTATACCGGTCAGACTCAGCAATCCAGCGCCACCGATACCACTGATCAGACGCCCGATGATCATCTGCAAAAGGCCGTAACTTGTTCCAGCGATGATATTGCCAACGATGAATACCCATAGTTCTAGGAAGACGAGCGGTTTGACGCCAACAGCGTCCTGGTCTCTCGATTATGGGGAGGGCCGTATAGAAATAGATAACACTCACAGCAATTCGTCCTGTGATGGGCTGAATAACGGTCGTCGTGAGCAGGTAAGATGTTGTGATCCATGACAGCGAGCCTTTGATATCGAGTTCCGCACCAATGGTAGAAACCGAAGTCGCCACGATAGTCTCATCTATCTCAATATAAGAGACGCGCAGAGTTCTAAAAACATTTTGAAAGAGGCACCGATAGCAAAGAGAAACAATGCCAGACCAAGACTAGAATCGGGCTGAATCAGCGCTTTGATACATAGAGTGCAACAAGATTTTCTAAAGACCTCAACAACAGAACGGAGACTTGGACGAGAGACATATCATTGACTTTGGGGAATGGATCGCTGAGTTGGACGGGTACATTTTCCTGCGCTGGGGTACGACTCTGCGAGGTTATCGAATGCCGAGGCTCTGATTGGATTTCCGCAGATTCTTGACTTGGAGGCATCACTCAAGAACTCGTTCTTTACTTCGATGGGTCATTATGCATTATATAGGACCTTTGAGCAGAAGGACTCACGATAATGTCGCCGAAGGATTCAAGGAACGTGTCGATAAGATCACGCGGTTCAATGTTGCATTGATGGCTCGTAGGGTCGGATTCTTTGATGCTTTATTCTTGCAGCCCACGCAATGGTAGCGGCTGTAGCCGTTGTGCGTATCCATCCATAAACAAGAGAAACAGCACAACATAGAAGAGCGTGGCTAGCACTGGTTCCCGTTCAACGCAAGTTCAACGTTGTAAGATCGGAAACCAGTTACCAGACCGGAACAGGGAATCCCCTGCCGCGGTATGTTACCGCGGCACGGAGACCGCCTAGACGGTCATTGGATTACTATTTTCTGAGAAATTTTATCGCGTCTTCTCATGATGCACATGCTACGGCTAGCGCTCAAAGCTCAAGGGTCTGGTGCAATATTCATACCCTTCTGATAGAAACAACTCGAAGTTACCCGATACTTACTCTACCGGCATCCAAAGTACCAGAGTCTACACCGTGACGCAGGCTGTCCATGCGCAAAGTATCTCAAGTAGTACCGTCTGGCATTGGTAAAACGCCAGTTTCCGCGGTAGAAAAAATGTTAATCCTAACAAATGGTAACGACCAGTCTCGTAAACCAGACTCATTGATCTGTATGAAGATAAGTCGTTCAATGGATGTAGGGTAACCTCGTCCAGTTCATGTAAGTGCAGATTTTTCTATCTTGGATTTTACCCCGCTCATGTTGTGTAACATTTAGATTTTTTCAGCTTGCGTAAAGCCCGAATCTATCATGTGCTGCCATTTTCTTGTCTTTACCTCAGGCCTCAAGCCTTGTCATGATATTTCATTACGGCTATCTGATCAAAGCTTCTGGAAAACAGTGTCAAAACTTTAGATACTGAAAGAAGTACTACGACCGCAGCCATAGGAAAACCTCGCCAGCGCTCAAGCCACATTGGATTGTCTCCTACGAGGACGGCACCAAGAGCCAGCAATGCTAAAACCTTGCCGTATCCCCATATACAAACCCGCGACGGTGTCGCTGATGCCGTTCGACCCTAGCCGATGTCATACAGTCTCTGCGGTCTCTGCGGTCTTTCGTGTTTTGTCCCTTCTAACAGATGGTACGAGTCTACAACCTCCCTAAATGCTATCACGAGTCAACTGGGAATGGAGAGGGTCGCATAATCCACAGAACCTCTAGTTCTTGTCAGCTCTCTTGCATCCCCGGAACATAGGACATTGTGCGGTACTGTCACCTGTTACAAAAGATACGCATTCATACAGTTTGTACGTTTACTCGAGCTCTTAATCGTCCCCGAGTGCAAGTTTTGTGCCCCTCGCAACAAAACTTGTTACGGACCCCCTCATGTTCTCCGCGTACACAGGCCTCGGGCTCGAGCATGTCATTCTCAGAAGCTCTTTCAGCTGACTTCCTTGCTGAAGACTCTTATCTCCATGGTTGCAGAATAAGATGGCGCGAAGCGTTATCCAGCATCCGCACTCGCCGCTCAGTATTTCGAATTCCCCTCTCTGTCAACGCACACCCCATTGTACAGTAAGGAGGATTGAATGACTCGAGGAACGCAATAAAGGGGTGTGGTAGACAACATCCTTACGCATCGCCAATGCTACACGGTCTACGATAGTCCTGAATAGTCTGGCATAGAAGCGGACGATCGTGCCCGGTTTCTCACCTACTGTTGACTCCGATGGCCTGCTGGGGTTATTACAAAGTTTATTGAAAGCGGCGATTTCTCTGCTGACAGGTGATAAGCGTTGCGATCAAAGAACTAGGCGCTACCACCGCCCGTGGGGCAAAAAATTGTCGCGATGAATTGAATATTCATAGGAGCAGGATGGGTTCACGTATCGGAGGAAGACCTCCGACCCATATATACGGAGAGGAGACTCGTACGATCTCGAGTCTATTACCATTCTTAGCTCGGAAATATAATTGTTCGAAAAAGAAAAGAAAAAATTCAACAGTCAGAACGTTGGGGCAGAAGAAATGGGGCTCACTTACTTTCTTGACAGGGGCGTGCCTGCGACCGACCGCGCTTGGGCAAACCGGGCAGGGCAGGGAAACCTGACTGCGATGCCGGAGGAAGATGTCGATGAGCGCCTGCTACACTGTCCTGGGACTTGTTGACACATATCCAATCGTGGCGATAATAATAGCCCGGAGGCTTTAGTGTTGACAGAGAATGAAGCGGTCAACCTCCGGCGCGCTCGTGAAAGCTGCTTTCAATTTTGTGACGGGTTGCGGAAACTAATGGACTTGTGGGAACCACGTTCCTCCTTTGTAAGTAGGTTCCTTCTCTGTTGTAGTGCCTCGACCCAAACTCGTTCCCGTTTCACGCTATATGATCATTATGTTTCCGCCCACAAGGTATCGGAACTTGGTTAAACCCTTTCACCAGGCAATTCAACGCGACTGACTGACGCGCCACCTTCCAGACTTGAGACTCTGGACTCTGCTGTTCCGTCAATTTGATTATATTGCCGAAGAAATGTAGAATGCTCACTGCTCCCGAATTATACAAGCTGTTCCTGCAGGTTCCTGCCCCTCTCAAATGTCAATTTACGCCAAGAACGCGTTCCGGTCCGATGTCTCTTTAGTGGAGACGCGGTGTACTTATCATGCACATGTACTTAGGACAGTTGTGGCCGTCATGCTAAGTCATTGCTATAAAGCGTTAGAATAAGAACAAATATAGTACAGTCACCAGTGTGACCTTTGCAATCTCCCGAAGAGAGACGATGAAAAACAATGGTCCTGTGGTGATACTCACTAAAGCACCTCGAGTTCCAACTTCCAAGTGTCGAATTCAGTGTCGAGTTCTAGTCTTGGAAGGTAATGCCGTAGAGCCGATTACGACGGCCGATTACAGCTGTCGTCTGGATCAAAGCGTAGTAGTAACATGACAGCCTGCTTTGCACGCCTAGGACATACGTACATCGTAATATGAGGAAAAACATCCTGTCTATGTTAACTGCGCATGAAAGAAAATACACTCCCAAGTCAGATGTGCGGTGAAGATCGAGCAATGATTTCGAAATCCGTTGTGCAGCGTCGGCAAATCACAATAGTGTAAGGCGGAGGAGCAACAGTAGGCAGATGTACAACCGTTGTCTGAACATAAATGACGCGCCGTCAGCATCGGGGTTTGAGAGCTTCTGGGGCTCCTACCCAAAAGCAGCTAGTACTTGTGGGTAAGGAAACCCATGTCAGACCGGAGTTGTCGAAATGTCTCCATTGTAGCGAGGATTGAATATTGAAGCTCGAAGAAATGCATCAATTTTAAGATTTTAACTTGATCGTAAGGAGAATCAAGAAAGGCAGTCCCAGTAGGCCGCGTGTTATGGTGAAGTCGCCATCGTTCGGAAGCACATAATGGAAGCAGGCTTCTCGAAGAGCAGGTGATATCTAGGCGAGTCGCAGCGTACAACCTCGCTTTGTGATATCGACGCGTTCTTCCATGTAGAACAAAGATTCTTGTAGGGATCTGTTGGTCCCCTTGTGGCCCCCTGAGGTGAGAGAGCGCTGATAAGTAGATAGCTGGCTGGCAACCAATTAGATCCCGGCTACAGACCGGTCATCTTGGATGGTTACGAGAGAACGGACGGCCGCTTCAAGGTACCGAGACCGACAACACCTGGGATGATTTCTTCAATAGACGGCGTTCCCTGAGCGGATCAAGAACAGAACTAGCAGCCACCGTACAGTGAGGTAATCACCAAGAAGAAGACCATAGAGAAAGACAATCTTAAGTTCCAGGAATACTGACAAGAGACGCGTACTATGTTAAGCCGGCCAAGATTTAGCGGCGAGACTTGATGGAGGGACTAGTCCTTACTTGAGGAAACACGGAAAAATACGCAAGTTCGGGGAAAAGCGTGACGTTGTGACGGCGGGACCACGTGGCTGGACTATTTGGCCGTGATTATTGATTGTGGCTCCCAGCAACTGATTTGCACCGTCGCTGTCGTCGTTGTTGCCATCGACCAGCACCCGTGTACATTCTCAGCGGCTCTCGTCGCCGTTGCCGACGTTCTCTACGACCATCCTGCCGTCGTGCTCGATCCCTACTAACACTCAAAAGCGGTGCGTTACGTTTCCCATTCGCATCATTGAATCCCACTGACACGCGAAACGATTATCTTCGTCCTATTTGCTCCTCGTCCGTCTCCTTCACGGCTTGTATTGTGCTCATCGCATCGAATTCCTTTCATTTATTCAGAAGAACGGGACCTGCTTTTTGCGGTCAAAGTCGATGGCCGTTCTCGCACCTTCAGATTGGCAGAATCCTCTGAGAGAATCGACAATGGACGTTCCTTCTTCCAACTCGAAACAGCGCTCGCCGCCTGCAAACGACCATTCACCGTCACAGATGACCACCACGCACAATCAGCAGCAGGGCGGCTACCATCAGCCGCAGCAGCTCTCACAGCCTTATCCGTATCCCGTCCAACAGCAACCGCAGGGCGCTTGGACGCCGTCTATCTCGGCCCAGCCATTTTATCCGGCTTTCTATCAAAATCAGCAGCAGCAGCAGCAACCCTATCCTCAGATACCCCAGCAGGCCCCCTACTTCGACCCCGCCAACGCACAGCTCGCGGCACAATGGGCGTATCACAACATGCTGATTGCTCAACATTCCCCACAGAATTTCCCACACGTCTCGCCACCCCAACAACACCATTCGTCTTCTTCGCAAAGAAGCGGGCCCGCCTCTTCCTCTTCCAATGACTACTTTGCCCAAAATCAAATTAACAACGTGTTCAATCCATTTCCTAGCGGTACCCCTCCGCCTCATTCGAATCATAGAGGTGGCGCTGGCGACCATCCACAGCAACAACAGCAGCAGCAGCCGAACGGACAATACCCTGGTTTCCATCCATACCGACGCCCCAGTCGGCAACAATCACAAACTAGTGAGCCCAGTGACTGGCGGTCCGGTGGGGTTCCGAATCCTCCATATGCTAGGCCAGATGCATCAGGATCAACTTCCTCCGTCAATTCGTCGCACAGTTCGCGCCAGCGGACAAACAGCAATCAGAGTGGTCACAGCGGGCATAACGTGCCGTCTGCGAACGGGAGCGTCCGTAGTAGGAATGGCTCTTCGGCGGCCTCAGCCCCAAACTCTGCACGGTCGTCCCCCTCAACATCAACATCGCCGCCGGCGTCCGGACCTCAGCGCGGACCACCTCACAATCGCACATCTTCCTCATCTTCCGCCTCATCTTCTAATCGTCCCGGTTCCAGCAATTCAGCTACATCCCCCACAACCGCAACGTCGTCAGCAGCGTCACCAAGCACACCACGTCCCGCTCGACCGTCCCCTTTATCACAGGGAACGTTTACCGCGTCCGAGAAACGCATGTCCCGTGACGATAGTGATCTGGGAACCATGCTTGATCCTACACCTAGCGCTAGCATGCTACGTAGTGGGGGACTCAAGGGTCGACTGCGACGGGCGCTGTCTTTCAATGCCGCGCAAGCTTTGAAAGAGGAGGAGGAGGAGGAAGATGCAGCGGCGCAGGCTTCATCTCGGGGTAGTAGCTCAAAACTAAAACCCAAGACGCCTATTCTTATCGACGCTGCTGTGAGCAAACCTGGAGGTGGTACGCGTAGTCCAGATAGTCCTGGTGACGATGTTTCGACAAGAGCTCCTTCGACGGTACAGACGAAGAAGAAGAGCCGGGCGGCTTCCTTATTCAATTCACGGTTGAACGTGAGTACGGACAACATATCATTATCGTCTACTGTCAGTAGCGCGAGTGTAATGATCCGGAAGCTTGGATCAATGGGGAGACTGGCGAGGCGGAACTCATTAGCTGGGATCACGTCTTTGTTCAAAGACAAAGAGAAGGACAAGGACGGCGACAAGAAAGGGAAGAAAAAGGACAAGAAGGGCAGCGCAAAAGGAGAGGCGAGTGAGGCAAGCGTATCACATGTCACCGCGGAGTTGGACAGGAGCAGCAGTGACTGGAATGTTGCAGGGGAGATGAGTGGGCTGAGTCCGGCGGCTAAGCTAGCACGGCAGCATACGCTAAAAAGCAATGCGGAAGCAGCTGCGAAGGCTAAAGCTCAGCAAGAAGCGGAGGCTGCGGCCAATGCGAATGCGAATGCGGTCAAGGTGAACGGAAGCAGCGGTGTAGCAGCCTGGGAGAAGAATACGACGACGCGACAGGGATCAACGTCGCCTGTAAAGGGAGCAGGGATGCGGGTAAACGAAGATGGCACAAAGGTTCTAGTGGAGGAAGATGAAGAGGACAGTGAAGATGGCCATTATGGTCGTCAGGCTGGCCCTAGTGATCATATAGAGGGTTGGGAGGATGACGATGATTGGGGTGAGGGCGAGGAGGAGGAGGACGTGACAATACGGCAAGGACTCGAACGGGTGAGCATGGATGATGAGTATCAGTATCAGGAGGATCCCGAACCTTGGGCAGTCGATGTGAGACGTAGTGTTGAGCGGGCACGGACGCCAGCCAAAGGTATACTGAAGTGTGAGTGGGACTCATCGCCCAAATACTTCCACTCATTCCATTCGCCCGTCCACAGATGCAGCCTCTTATGATCAACAAGCGTATCTCGCTGAGCAGGCGCTACCGAACCGGGTACGGTCAAACTCATACAATTCACCTCCGCAAACGGAGTTGGGCCCGCTGGCACGGATACCTTCGCCTGATCCCGATCATATTGATGGCCTTCATAGACATCCATCGCACTCATCGGCGCATGGACAATTGCCGTCAGCTCCCCTACTTCCACCTTTGACTTTCGAGTCGTCTGGTCGAATGAGCCTCGATTCGCCCAGGGAGATGTCCTCATCGCCTCAGCCCCATGCTCCCATACCTGAAAAGGCATCAGCGATATTCAACCATCCTAATCTCAACTCGTCAGCGCCTGCTTTGTCGACCATGACATCTGCAGCGCCTACCTTGACGCATCGGTCTGCGACAGCACCTACCAGCAAGCGGTTAGCTTTCGCTAGTAATCTGTCGGTATACGATACGTTTTCTGCTTCTGTTTATGATCGACGGAGTGAGCCTGCCACATGGAGCCGACTCACGCCTGCACTGGCCCAGCGGATTAAGGAGGAGCTCAATTCATACAAGATGGAGGAGATGGAAGTTCATGCCGCCAGCCGGATCCAGTATGTTCTTTTCCCTAGTCTTCTACATGCAAGATGCTGATATGTGTCATTTTAGCACACAGTTCTTTGTTTGAGTTATAAATTTTTGATTCGCTACGACTACCTATACACATAAAACGCTCATTTCCCGATCTACGAAGCCACGACCATCTCACCATCTGCCCTTGAAACGAACTACCACCTTCTTACCAGTTCCGGATTCACACAACACATCTCTCGAAATCGTCATTAACAGTGTTCTCATATATACCCTCCTCACGTGTAATAATTTTATCGCGCAAGGCTCCGGCGCTTTTCCTTCACGTTCGCACTTGGTCAGATATCTCACACTCGCTATTAACTAGTATGTACGCTGTAGTCGTGCCTTATTCTTTCATTTCGTTTTTGGACGGACATTCTGATATAATGCAAACCCAACGCCACACGCACTCACCATCGTTCCCCACCCAGCCATCCCATATATAAAGCTAACTGTTTTCATTTGTGTTATCCTTTCATGCTTTTTATTCACTCTGTTCCTCGTCGTTGTTTGATTTTAATTCAGTAAAGAATTTTAAAACAGGGATTAGACTACTGCGTGGATGTAAATAATCGAGCAGACTAGGTGTAAAATTTATCTCATTTTTTCGCATCAAACATGAAGTGAGTGCTGCGCTTGAATTCTCCCATCCTCTCAGCTTACTATGCATCCGTTAATTACGGTAAATTTTGCACCCCCGAACGGCTTTGTCACGGTAACAAAGTTGAAGACCATCTGGACAGCATCACGATGTATGTAACTGGTCGTTGCCTTCGGCCTGAATATCGGAGGACACATCAACTTCGGGATAAAACTTCACGCATTCAAAAGTATTCATGTTGGATCTACATGCTACTTGCTCAAGAATGGCCGAGCGCTCGTAAAGGGCTCTAAAAAAGCGGAATGCATAAGTATGTCACCGTGTCTTCTCGGTTCAGTTTACTCTTGGTCCAGCACAGACGTGTCCGAGACTTAGACTCAGTTCAATTTTATGTCCGGGCCATTGATGATCTTTCCTGTCTATCGTTTGGCTCTCGCTATGCCTGCCGTCACCGAGCATATGGTATTAAATACCCCCATTTACCCCAAAATTCAGTCCCGGCCGATTACCGCAATTCAGCTCATCTTTCTGCTTGTTGAAAACCTGCGGGGGTATTCTCAATTCACTATCCCATCCGGAACTTTGGTCTTCAATGAGGTAAGTACGTCAATCATCTCAATACAGTCCAATGCTAAAACGCTAAAAGGTAAACGGTTATCATGAATGGGAGATTCGCCGAGACTCGACACCCCCAAGTTATGTGGCGACAACCAGTCCCGTCACGGTCGTATGTCGGCGGCATCACCATCTCTACAGACACATGTGCTATGTCTGATGTGAGTGGATCCAATCATGTTCTGTGTTCGGGGTAATCTTTTGACTTTCGTTTTAGCTTTGATCATGATTTTGACATACTGTCGCAATCGAATTAAGGACTCAGTAAGTATAAACCAAATTTATATTGGTGGTCCTCGGAATTGGTATGCGATGCGCCGGCATTCAGCAAACGTATACCTGAAATCTCCGATTTCTGCAAAGGCTGTTTCGCTTGGCTGAAGAGATGTCTGATAGGTCAGATCTGGGCATTACTGCCTTGATCCTGTCATCATTCGTTTACTTCGTATGAAAGTACGCTACGTTTTCATCCTAATTAGTTCTAAGCCTTCATTAATTCAGGGCTCGCTCAAAGGTAATAACAAGGACATTTCACAGAGGTCAAATCTAGCACAACACCACGGCAGATACTGCAGGAGGACTCGGTCCCTAATAGCAAAGTGACATCACTGGTGGTTGCAATCTCCAGGACCCGGTGGTCCAAATTCATCATCGGAATACCCTTCCTCCGGTTCTTCCTCCATAATCTCTTTCTTTTCTTTTTCAGCTTCTTCCTTCTCTTTAGCATCTCTCGGAAGCTGGAATCCACAGGCCTGCCTCGCCTCTCTAGCAAACCACTTATCCGTGTTGCCATGAGTCATCCAAGAGATATGACCGAGCTTCTTGTCATCGATTGACTCCCACTCTCCAGGGGACTTGTCCAGAATATCGTCCTTTGTAGAGATCTCGTAGTCCATCCCGACCGCAGCCAAGACAACTTGGACAGTGCGAATCAGCTCTTCCTGTCGCTTGACTTGCGCTTCCCTGTCATCGGGCTGCAAATCTGGTAGGGGGCCAAATAGAGCTTCGTGCAAGTCGAGGACACCATCCGGGTAGAAATCACACCCTCTCGTCTCAACGCGTTTGAACCTAGGCCCGAAATTGCTTCCTCCCATGCGATCCCAAGTACCTATACTCATGAAGATTGATAGATGTACGTTCAGTTGCAACATAACGACCTACCCCAGAATATGCTGCGCCAGCCGTTATTGGTATGCATGTTCGAGAGACCACCATTGATATCTTCCTTGAGCTTCTTCAGATCCAAGTCAGCGGGCACTGTGTTGGCCGGAGTGTTGGGAATGCGCGTATAAATCTTATAGCCGACGCTGATATGCCATTCAACCTCGTAATATCGCATGCGGGAGTGATATTGGAGATGAACATCGATGTACGTCGGTGTACACGGCGAATAGAGTCGCGTCATGGCGTCAACAGTTCGGGGCTGAAAAACAGGGATTGTTAGAAAAAATCTCGAATGTGAGGCCATTCTTACATTGTACGATTCCTCAAACGCTGCGTTGCACCATAATACTTTGCAGCCTTTCTGCAGACTCTGGGCAGGTAATTTCAGCTCCCCTTCGAGTCGCGCGTAGTGCGACGGATGGAGCGCAGAAAATAGATACTGTCGCTGAATACGTCCCATTCGTCGCCGTCGCTCTCCGGTGACTCGTATCCAGGCTTCTCAGACTTTCTGTCTCTCAAGCGTATTTTGTCTGCTGCAGCACGATTCCCCGCATAAGCTCTCCATCGCGCTGGGGTCGAGGGTACGGGGTGATGTAAACGGAATGCCTTCGTCGCTTTATCGAGAAATGATACAATTGGAACAGGCTGTGCGTCGGGGGGATCTGCTATACTAGAAGCCATTACTAGCCGCGTCGGTAGCCCCAAGAAGAAGTGAAGGCACGCAAAATTGGAGAATCACTTTGAATTTCAAATGGACATCTAATCTCGGCTTCCCGGTCCGTAGATCCTTGGTACCCAATCACCATGTCGACCTGCTTGATGAGCCTATCTATCTCTCTGAAGACGAGCCCGTCCTACGGAAACTCAGAAACTCCTTCTTAAAATCAGAGTCCTGGCCTTATATCACACATTACGACTCTTCGGCGATTAAGTATTGTCTCCATCCTGAGTTCTGGTGTTTCAACGCCATCAACGAAGACGGAACGACGAGCATAATCAACGACAATATCTTTAGATTGGTGCGTCTCGACGCTTTTTTTCTCACCGTGGAAGGCTTCTTCACGGTAAGGCGTGCTTTTGTGGACGTATCGCAGACTACTCACAGCCATTTAAAGGGTCCTTTCAGGGAGACACCCTCATGTCAGTGATCCAGGATCTCCTCATAGAGTCGATTTAAATGCTTCTGTAGCGATTCTCTTATATTGAGCCTCTCTGGTCGTTGCTGCGTTCGGATATGGATGAACTTATTCCATCGGCTGTCGAATCTTTTGTGACTTGGGAGGATTTTCCTGGGGAGACAGGAACCTCCGTGGTATACGACATGACAGACCCAGAACTCTGGGAGGGCTTCCAGTCCAGATGGCTTACACCAAATCAAGGTGAAGGATTCGGATTTGTGCTATGCAACTACAGTAAGTACTCTAGTCCACTGCGTCGCCCGAATTGTCTCACTGTGAGGTTAGACCGGGTCTCAAAAGTGATGGCCCTGTGCAATTGTCAACCTAGGTTACAAACATTACGAGCTGCTGGATTTAAATTTTCATTGGGCAGATTGTGCAGAAACTGCGCGGCGCCTGTCTGCGACATGTTACCGGATGCGTGACGTATCCCTTCCCTATATCTATCAAGTGAAGTCACATTTCTTGCGTGGTCAATCAGGGACTAATACCTTGTTCAAGTCGCGTTCACTAGGACTATTCTATTCTGGCTGTTTTGTGGGTAACAGCGTAGAATCACGATAAAGACTTGTCATAGAACCTTTTGCCGAGGCCTGCGCTGATTGCGTCTCTGAGCTCACCTTCCTCCGTGGTCGCCCCGATATAACAGGAAGGATGGAGCCGGTTCGTGTTACAAATGAATGGTCAGAGCACCTGGATGACAGTTTCGCCGGTGGATTCAGTGTCACACGTCATATGCCTGGTATTGTGGGACTATTGTGTGCCACACTTGGACTCGGAAAATCTCTGACCAGTATCAGGATGTCTTTCGTCGACATTGACACAAGTTTTGTTGAAACGTTTTCGGTTCTCCCTCGTCTTCACACTTTGCAACTTTACGCTTGTCACCTTTTCCGCGAGGGAATGGATGGACGCAGATTAGAAAACATCAAAATTCTGATTCTCAGTCTTTCCTCAAATGGCGTCACTCTGGGATATCCTTGCGCTCTTTCCCAACGTGGTCGATCTTACTCTATTCGACAGAACGGAGACATCAATGGGTGTTTCAGCGGACGTGATTCATTTCGGCAACTTTTGCAATTCGACGCGCTTTTCGATGGGCACCATGGCTGATAGCCTCAACAGACATGCCATCGAGGAAGTCGTGGATTGGCTAACCATGGCGACTGAGCATCACCTGACACATTTCAAACTCTCCATTCAGAATCCCGCGCCAGATTCCGCTTTCGTACTTCTTCTAGACGCATTGCAGCCATTTCCTTTAGAGGAGTTGGTTTTCGACGGATTACTGGATGGGCAACCATTTATCTTTCAGGAGTTGATCCGATGTCTTCCTCGCTTACAATCCCTGTCTATTCCGCTGCGGAAGCGACCGACAGCAGACAACCAGTCGGTGCGTTTGGCCATCGCCGCCTTGGGAGTATGCTATGCGTCTTCCGGAACTCATCAACCTGCAATATTTCGGGTGGAACTATGCCTTTGATCAAGGGGAAATTTATCCTTGGTCTATCCTATTGCTCGAAGAAGCGGCTGAATCAGACGTCGCGGTCATCCCTTATGACTGCTGGAATGATGGACTCTTCGGCAATGATGATGGGATCCATTTTTTTGCTTCAGTCTTTTCTGCATATAGTCCTTCTTTGCGAACCGTGGTGTCGTACAGCTCTGAGACCGACATCTCAGCTAATGGGGTATGGGATATTCGAAGGGTTGATGGGAGACCGGTCATTGGTAAAGTGAGTAACCATGAAGTGATGAAGAGGAGAGCATGGAACCCAGACATGTGGGACGCTTCAGAAAACTGGTGGTGATTCTGGTCAAGAACGACGTGGATCTTATTAGATTTTTGTACAACGCAACTTGTTTGACTAGTCTCCATAGTATACGACTAGTCCATTACTTTGTAATGCTTGCCAACGCGAAGCCAATGAAGGATCATCGAATGTCAAAGGTTCATCCAGATAAACTTCTTCTATCTTTCTTAACCCGATCACACCTTCCTCCTGTTTGTCATCCTCTGTTTGATCCTGCATACGCGACTCCACCATCTGCAAGAATATCTTATGGTCGGGAATCGATTCTGAGTTCCGTAAATCGAAAGTAAGAAGTTGGGGAAGGATGTCGCCATCATTATTGTTCGAACGTGTAAGTGCAAAAAACAGGTCTTCGTCAATAATCTGGGCTGAGATGGTGAGGTCTTCCAGGTTTTTGATATGGGTCAGAATGCCAATCAGACCGACTTTTCCAACCTTGCTCCCAGGTGTAGTCACTGTCAATGCCGTTATTCCACGACAATGGTGATGAGGTAAAATCTCCGGAAATACGAAAACAGTGCTGTCACTTTCCTCATTGTCCAGATTGAAACACAAGTTGGACAGTGCGGGAAGCTCCAGAGATTCGAAAAGATGGGCAATGGAAGAGGGCGCCGCGCCATCCCATTCCGAAATTACCAGACTGGTCACTTTGGGCATCATGATAGGCGTTCGAAGGGTCTCGACATCTGAATGTACAGCCCGAGTGTTTCGATGTTAGGCGTGTTGCCCAAAAGGATGCACATGTTCTTAACAGACCCTCCATAAATTGCTAGGTTTGTTAGGCCCTTTCCACCATCAGGGAGACAAATGTGATGACCTAACCCTGAATTGATGTTCAGGATGCGAAGGCTGTGAGCCATCTCAAAGGCGTGGATGGGTGAATTGGCTTAGTCCTGCCATGATGGCTGTCTCAGCTCGAGGTAGTGAAGTGATTCGAGATATCCTCGATAGGTCGAGAACGCTTCAAGGGACTTAGCGGGCATGCATGCACGCAAGTGTTTCCAATAAGGCATAGATGATAGGAGCACGAGTATGAGGACGTGAGAGGATATATCTTTTGTGCTCGACAATCTGATCGTCAGCTGGTGGTGACGTGCTCTTTGAATGTACAAACTAAGCATAAACGGGTACAGGTGTACATGCACAGGCCCGCGGTAGTGCTCAAAATTCAGGGAGATACAACTCCACAGGGAAGCGGTAGATAAAGCTACTCTCCGCCAAGAACGACAGACTTGAGAAAGTGTCCACGGTGGTTTGCGCGAGTCAAAGGAGTTGGGAGGGTCCTTCTCATTGAGGAGGTCGTAGACCTCATGCACGCAAAATGAAAAGATATAGCTGAGTACGTCATCGGGAACGAAACGAATGGGGTGCAGCAATGCTTTAGCGGCCAGCACATTTCCAGTAACTTTTGCTTGGCCATCAAGGAGCGTCTTTAACATTTGCTGGACATTGTCAACCTTCTCCTTTAAAACCGCAAGTAGCTCCGAAGATGAGGAAACAGTGGCAAGCAGGGATAGCCGCTCTGCTTCTAGCGGGAGATCATTGCATTCTAATAGTGCTTTGATTCGCGGATTGTCTGAAATCGGTTCCGGGATATCAGGACTCGAGTGCAAAGAACATGCATCACAGGTCGAGGATGTCAAAGGAGGACGTGGCGGCATGGAAAACGTGATAATGAGATTCTGGACGGAGTTACTAAGTCATCGTCATTTCAGAACAGCATGGGAACACATACTTGTGTTGAAGCCAGTCCAAAATGTCGTACGATCTAGCGTGATTCAAGGTAAAAGGGGATCGGTTATCTTGAAGGAGTCTACAGATGTCCCATCAGATTACTATATTCAACCAGTCACTCAAGTTGGGCGCTAACTTGAAGTTCTAAACGCGCACCACGATTTTCGAAAGAGTAGAGGGGAGCAGATCAATCACTTGTTGTCGTAGAGCTGTAATAAGCTGTTGTCACTAGAGGATCAAGACGCTTGAGTTCACCCGAGGCGATGGAACTTGAAAAAAAGAGACTGAGTCGCGCCTGGCAACCGGGGAATTTGGTCAGGTGACTAAGTGACAGTCGCGTCAATTCTTGTCACATTAATATTTGGCCCGTTCCTTTGAACTACTCATCTTCAAACGGATTGTTATCTGATTTACGAGACTAGCCCGTTCCCTCATTCCCTTTCAACCTGGGGGAGGGGTACGCTCTTCAAGAATAACCATGATTCTTTCGAAAGACGGAGAAACTCAGGTGGCTTCATTCGGAGGTGAAGCTTGAAGGTTGGTAGTGTATGTTCCATACGTCGTTAGCATTTCGGTCCCCCGGGCCCGAGTGATTTCAAGAAAATTTCAAGAGGCCGCGGGAACTCCCGACGGGGATGTTTTGGTTCACACTTCCATTCAAGTCCTCGTTGTGGCCCATCACTGGAACTGGCAGCCATGCATCCGGGCGCTTATCGATACATGAGGTAAGCATGAGGCAAAGAAAAAAAAAGTATATCTCGTTGCGTTTTGAGCGACGGCATCTTTCCAACAATCCATCATAATGGTCTCTCCAGACTCGCCTGCAAACAAACTTCTCGACTATATCAATGAAAATTGGTACTATCAGGCAACGAAGAGGGCACGGTGGATGGATTTGATAGGAGACTACGCTGGCGATGAGCCTTTCATAATCGACGGTAAGTTATCACGATTCCTTTGTGACAAGACGACGACTAATTCTTTTCGGCGGCATAGGGGAATCCCTAATACAAAGTGTCCTAGATGATCCTCTTCTCGCTATTGGGCGCAACAATGGCATGTTTTCCGAAGGGGTTTTCTTATTAGGAAAGGCTGACTGACACACTTACAGACACCGGTTTCCAGGTTCTACACGTTATTTACAGCCTCGAGAATACCCTGAAAAGTTTCGTCTCGCGAAAAGCTAATGTTGAAGTTGTTTTCTGGCGCAGTGAGTAGGGATCTGAAATCAAAGATGCGCTTCTTTTAAACAACTTATAGATAACATTCACGCTACAATCAGACCGGGACAAACACCTTTCATACACTCGTCGCGGTATTTGGCGCGACAAATTCTTCTCAAGCATCTGCAGCAACTTTCTCATATCGTCCCGATGCATCAGTTCGACGACCTGCGAGATAACTCTTGGAAGAAGTATGAAGCCTCGAGAAAGGTACGCGGCACGTATATCACCCCTTGTGCTCTGCCCTAAAATCACCTTTCAGCCTATGTTCGTGCTCATCAGCGACAGCGTCCCCGACCGCGACGATCCTGCTGATGATCTTCACCCTGGCTACATCGCGTGTCAACGAAACTTGATATTTGAAATCCTGTCCTTTGGCCTGCCCGTAGCCTTATTCAACGGGTTGGAATTCAGAGACTCCAAGGTATGGGATGTCTTTGTTATGGACGCGTTAACTAGCTTATCAACACCCAGATCTTATCCTTCGTCATCGAAAGGACATCTGCCACTAGGGACTCGGGCCCTCCTTGGTCCTCAGTTGCGCCGATATATGGCCGAATGGATTTGGTTAGCCAGAAACATGGCGTCTTTGAGATATTTCAGTGTTCTGGACCGTCTTGTACACATGAAGTTCTCGAAAAGATTTGCCAGCTATTCTTCGCTGAAGATTCATTAACTGGATCCATGATCTCATCTCATAAACCCTTAATGGAAGAGCTTCTAGCTGCCTTTCTTCTTCACGTCTTCAGCCTTCCGGAACTGCCTATCAAGGCTCGAATCCAATCCCGTATTGAAGTCCCATCGGATTTGCAGGACACTTTGCGACAGTCTTTCCTCCCTCGACTTTTCTTTTCGGCCTCTGCCGTTCTCCAAAAGGCCACTATTGGTCTGGACATCGATCTTCACGTCTTCTTCGCGCTCCTTCAGTATCTTGGCCATGGCACGCCTTTGGCTTCAGCCGTTCGCGCTGATACCATCGTACAGGCAAAGAATGTTTGGCCTGGTGAACATTTTCCTGATCACTTCCCGTGTCTGGAGGCTTTCACTTTTGTACGACCTGATCCGCCATCCACGGAGTCCCTGTCCTTATCGATGTTAAGTAATGGGGGTATCCCGCAGTCTTCCACGATCCTATCTTCTATCGCAAGTATAACAAGTGACAGCGACGAAGAAGACGATTGGGAGAAGGATTCAGATTTAGACGAATGGGATGCATCTGACTCCGAATCTAAAACGAACCCTCAGGAGCCCGCTCCGATACCCACACCCCAGACGCAAACTCAACTCCTACCGTTCTCCCACCCCGTCTTTGACAAGGCACTCTCTTCAATCAAAATCTCCACTGCCACTGACGATCGGCCGCTCAAATCCAGCGAGTTCCTCAACTTTTCCGTATTGTTTACGGATACGCGCCACTGGCATAACAGCAAGAAGATCATTACTCCTGGCGAGAATGTCCCCGTGGCGAATTGGCGTGTTCTCCGTTCCAATCAGCGGTACACTGCCAATCTGCAACGGCAAGCAGAAACATTGACGGGGGCGTCGGGAAGAGGGCTTCAACAAATTACCATTACCGTTGATTCTGCGGCGCAGAAGAAGCCTGAAAAGGGTCATAACCTGCAGGTTCGTGTTTTTTTCTTGCTCATGTCCGTTCCAGGCTAAGGTTTCACGTATTTAGAAGATTCAAAAGACGACAAAACCGGTCAAACTCACGAAGAAAGAGCAGCTGAAGAAGGACATCCAGGACAAGAAAGATGCCGAGAAGGAGAGTCAGACACGACAATGGTTTCTTAATCAATTGGGCTCTATGTCCGACAAATCAGCTGAACAGAAGCTCTATCTACTGGAGCAACTGACTCGTAGTCCCCGTATGACTGACCCTTGGGTCACCGTCGAACATCTCATGTACAAGACGCATCTTCTCCTCAAGGTTTGGATTGAGGATTCTGATCACGAAAAGGACACTGTTCGGGATCGTTATACCGTAACAATCATGCGACTGGTGAAAGATATATGTGACAAAGGTGCCACAACGCCAGCGCGAGGGAAAGCGTTATCTGCAGTCTTGACCAGTTTTGGTTTCTCGGCTTTCATTGATGAGTTCGTTACGGTAGCGGAGCCGCCAACGCCTTGTCCGTTGGCCTTTGACTTTGTTAAACTTGTTCGATCAAAGGGAGACATTCTTTATCCCTGGATGAAGATAACCGAGCACCCTATTCTCTGGCAGCTACGACTCTTTGGACCATATATGGACCGTTCTATGGATGGCCGTTCGGATAGGCGCGTCAATTTCGATCCCGATGCCTGGCAAAAGAATGCTCTCGATTGCATCGATGATCCCAACCATTCTATGCTTGTCGTTGGTAAATGCCATCTTTAGATACGCTCCCTTACTGTCTCACTGACCGATATTTCATCTAGCTCCGACTAGTGCCGGAAAGACGTTTATCTCATTCTATGCGATGGAGAAGGTTTTGCGCGAGTCAAACGATGGTATTTTGGTCTATATAGCACCAACAAAGGCGCTTGTTACTCAGATTGCTGCCGAGGTTTACGCTCGTTTCAGCAAAAAGGTTCCCAATGGTACGCCTTTCACATACTTTTCCTATTCGTAGTTCATGCAGTTTCTAGGGAGTTTATGGGCGGTCCATACACGGGACTACCGTATCAACGAACCGCACAACTGCCAGATTCTTATCACTGTGCCTGAAATGCTTTCGATTATGTTGTTGTCTCCTCCACTTGCTTCCAAATGGACACCTCGAATTAAAAGGTATGTTCACGTCCACCAATATCATCAGCCTCATCATATTTCTGAACAGAATTATTCTCGACGAAATTCATTGCATCGGCCAGCAAGAAGGAGGCGCTGTTTGGGAACAAATCATCCTTCTAGCACCATGTCCAATCATGTAAGTCTTCGTTATGCTTAGACGTGTCTTATGCTTATTATATGCTAGTGGGCTGTCGGCGACCATTGGAGAACCAGAGACCTTCAACGACTGGCTTGCATCTGTTTCACGGGCGCATGGATATAAGCACACATTCATCCAGCACAAGCACCGGTACTCGCACCTTCGCAAATTCTTCTATCGTCTGGATGGGCTGAAGAGCCTACTGCCATTCCAAGGACATGAATCATACAAGCCGACGTCTAGGATGAGATTCCTCCATCCACTGTCAACGCTGGCCTTTGGTCCACGGGCTCTGCCGGAGGATTTATCGCTCGAGCCCGCCGACACGCTGTCACTATATAGCGCAATGAGCCGACACATTGACAAGGGCCTCTCCAATAACTTGGTCAAGCTTGACCCGATCCTGTTCTTTTCCTCTGTCAAAGGATTTTTGAGGCAGAAGGACATTCTGCGATATGAAACTGATCTAAAAAATCACCTGATGGATCTGCCGCCGCCATCTCTGAATGAAGTTATCCACAATCTTGCAGACAAGGACATCCCGCAAGGCCCAAATGATAAGGAACCTAGTCGCAAGAGCTTCGAAACAGGACTTTTACCGCTCGTAGCTGACCTTCATGCTCGCGGGGAACTGGTACGCATCAGTGCTACACAATTCCGTTATTTACGCCATTGATACACCCTGTTTCTAGCCTGCCATCCTATTCAACTTTGACCGAGCCGACTGTGAAGATGTCGCTAAATTGCTTCTTCGAGGACTCCTGAAAGCCGAATTTGCTTGGAAATCAAGTAGCCCAGAGTGGCAGAGGAAATGTCAGCAATGGCAGAAGTGGCAAGATAGCTCCAAGGCTCGCATCCGTGAAGAGAATAGGGCGAAGAAATCAAAGCGTAAACCTGATCCTGATGACGTCGAGCCTTCGACCGCAACAGAAGCCCCAGCATGGGAAAGCACCTTTGACCCTGATGCACCATTGGACAATTTCTCATTTGCAGGCCATTACTCTGCCGAAGATTTGGACGAAGCGATCAAAGGTGTCTGGTCGGACTACTGGAAATCAAAGCCTGTACTCTTGGCTGCACTTCGGCGGGGAATAGCAGTCCATCATTCCGGCCTGGGTAAGGCTTATCGAAGCTTAGTTGAGAAGTACGTCTGTCCGTTTATAAGCTCTTCTCGTCGTGTTTAGTAATTGCTTTTGTAGCCTATTCCGGCGAGGATACATCCGAGTTATGATCTCAA
This sequence comes from Armillaria solidipes, assembly GCA_022818035.1. Classification (NCBI taxonomy): domain Eukaryota; kingdom Fungi; phylum Basidiomycota; class Agaricomycetes; order Agaricales; family Physalacriaceae; genus Armillaria; species Armillaria solidipes. The sequence continues at coordinate 106,116 of JAIWYQ010000015.1, forward strand.
CCGGTGCAGTACATCTCTGATACTATACTTATGGACTCTGACATGTGTTAATAGGGACGCTTGCCCTCGGGATCAATGCACCTACGAGGACTTCGGTGTTCTGTGGTGACTCACCTTTTCTTACGGCTCTTATGGTTGGTTCCACTGTTGTTCACTTGCTGATTGAATGTACTCACGGCAACACCATAGTCTCGCCAATGTGCAGGTCGTGCAGGACGCCGTGGATACGATCTATTGGGCAACGTCGTCTTTTATGGGCTTACCCTCGATCGAGTACAACGTCTTGTACTATCTAAACTGCCTTCTCTAGGAGGAACATTCCCATTAACCCCGACACTGACATTACGACTATTCAACCTCCTGGACGGCTCGAACAATGCGAAAGTGGCTATAAATGCTATCGAGAGTTTGATGAAGCTACCGCAGATCAGCTTTGGGTCACAGACTGGACAAAATCAACTGCTTCATCATCTACGCTTCAATATCGAGTATCTTCGTCGAACACATCTTCTGGACAGGGACGGAAAACCCATCAATCTCTATGCAGTCTCGGCGCATCTCTATGTAGGTGACCGTGACATCTATTTGTTACTGCAGTTTCTGACAACGACGATACAGTACACTGAACCGAGCAATTTTGCGTTGCCGATCCTTCTCCGTAGAGGAATACTACATCGGATATGCGCAGGACCATTACCAAAGTACCACTTTATTCTCCTTATGTGCCACTTTTTCGGTCGTCGGTACTTGGCCAGCGCAGCTACGAACATTCAGAACGTAAAGCGGCTCCAAGATCTCGTGGTTCGCTTCCCATCTATGATCGTTCTTCCTCCTCTTCGTGCCGACGCACGCAAAGTTCTTGAAGAACACGATAAAGAAATCCTCGGGATATTTACAGAGTACACCAAGGCCTATACGTCTCAGTACTGCTCAGAACTTGGCCCGGATGACATGCTTCCTCTCAGTGGAATGAAGTATATCGGCATCCCTTCCACTGACGGCTTCCGTACGCACCTGGAACATCACATCCGACCGGTCTCTGTGCGATCCAGCTTCGTGGCCACGTCAGGACATTTTGACGAATTTCAATCGGTCGAAGAGCTGGTGAGGTCTGCCCGCTCTGGCCTCCATCTCAATGAGCATGCCATCCCGTCGATGACTCGATTCACAGCGGCACACGGCAGCACTATCGGTTCTGAGCATGCTCTCAACGCATATCTACTCGACTTTTTTACGCATGGCCAAATTTCTGCCCTGGAAAAGGCTAACGGTATTCGGCGAGGCGATGTCTGGTACTTCTTGCAGGACTTCATGCTTACTTTGATGGTGATCAAATCATCTTTGGAGCAGCTCCTGACAGACGCGTCTGTTGGATCTGACAAGACTGTTCCGTCTGAAGATGCAGAGCCATCAGATTATTTTGTGGCCGATCCAGCAGAGACAGATGAGCTTTCAGATGATGGCGCGGATGCAGAAGCTTTCAAAAGGCCACCAGGAACGAGCGCTAAGGACTGGCGCATGTATGAGGTCGTAAGGGATGCTACTGCTGAATTCAATGAAAAGTTCAGGAGTATGTGGGCTTGATGCGCATCAGATGGAACATATATACATACTATTTTACCTAAACCACAAGCTCTACACTTAGTATACTTACAAGTACGTGTAGTGAAAAAATCTATGAATCAACTACAAGAATAGTGAATGGCGAGAGGCGGGGCAACTCGCCGTCGATAATGAGCCGCCCTTCCCTATGCACAGTGCCCATGTACTGTCTTATGAGACCCAATGCCACGGGCCAAAAATGCTTCCCAGCGCCTGCCACTGACAGTCATTTTGCACAACCCTGCCATCGCTGCTATCACTGCTGGGGCCCGTTGGTGTTTTTGCCTGAAAGAGGGCAGGTAAACACCGGCATGTGTTTGTGTAGATCTTTCGGAAAGTAAATACTGCGATGTAATTACATGAAGAATGACTCCCAGTTTTTCGGACTGTTACTATTTCCGTGTTAATGCAAGTATTTTTGTAAGAAAGTACCTAAATAAGGAGACACTGTCATTTGGTCCGTGTTTCCCATTGTGTTCTTTGTCCAAAAACACCCGTGCAACCACACCATGTGTAATGATCGGTGTTTTATTGAGGTGTTTGTAGTAGGAAACACCTCCAAAACAAAGGAAAGACCGGGTGTTTGTTACCAGAAACACCGCAAGAAACACCAATGATTACACATGGTGTGGTTGCACGGGTGTTTTTGGACAAAGAACACAATGGGAAACACGGACCAAATGACAGTGTCTCCTTATTTAGGTACTTTCTTACAAAAATACTTGCATTAACACGGAAATAGTAACAGTCCGAAAAACTGGGAGTCATTCTTCATGTAATTACATCGCAGTATTTACTTTCCGAAAGATCTACACAAACACATGCCGGTGTTTACCTGCCCTCTTTCAGGCAAAAACACCAACGGGCCCCAGCAGTGTATGTTGTGTTTTGGATTGGTATCTGTAGTAATAAACATACATCTAATGATCACTAAGAATAGCACCGAATGGTGAGATTTCCGTCAACGTGCCATTGCCCAAACTCGGCGCATTAACAAGAAGACGCCCTTCTTCACGCACAGTGACCACACACTGAACAATGAATGTCAAAGCAAGTCTTTCCGCCATTGCGATTTCCATCGTTAATATTGATGCATCTGTTTCCAGGATGATGTGTAGGTAGGTTTGTTTGTGCTGACCGAAAACATTGTTGAGCGCCAACCACTGGCTGTTATCCCGCACAAGGGCGTCGCCTGTGTGTTGCGTTAGACTTAATAACACAAGCACGGTGGTTTGAGGCAACGTTGCGAGCGAGTCCGGAAGGGTCTGTGTGTATGATTCGGATGGAGCTGCAAAGGCATTCAACGGCATCCGTAAGCACAATGTCTTCAGCTTGGAATGGTGACTGAAATTCATCGGTGGTGCTAAATATGATCGAATAAATACCTGCCACGACAAGTAGAAAGAAACCTGGACTTACGGAAAGAACGCTCAGGGATCACAAGCGTCAGGTTCTGAAGAGAAGGCCGGGTCAGAACAAGTAACCGTTCAATATCCCAGCGGTCTTGAACAGACACGCGGGATATGCGGACTTGTAGTGATTTGATCTTGTCCAATTTGGCCCCAGGATTTGGACCGGTGAGGTTATATAAAACTTCTGATAGAGTACGTGCATCGGTGACGCTGAGGAGAATGGTCCGGGGAGAGGGAATATTCCGGTCTTTAGGAAGAAGAAAGGAGATTGGATTGGCATTTTCAAGGCCGATACCCTTCAGCTCGAGTGTTTCCACACTCGGAAGAAGGGAAATGACGGTCGGAAGGGTGGAGACATTAGGTAGTTGCGCTCCAATAAGACTGAAGACCCGGACGCTTTGTAAACTTGTGTGCATGTGCTCGGCAATCGATACAAGACAAGGGCGATCGACATTAAGCTTGTACAGATTGGGGAGACAGAGAAGGACATCCACGACGATGGGGGATACGGAATGGTAATACATGCGCAAACTTGAAACGTAAGATCCAAGGTGGGGAGATTCCGACAGTAAGTCTTTAAACTGTTTGCACGACTTGCGAATCAGGTTGATATCCTTAAACAACCGGGCTTGACAGGAAGGCGTAAAACGCCTTGATGTCAGCGAAAGCGCTCTTAACGACGGATAATCTGGTAAGAGGATATCCTCCCACTGCGTAACAGATTCATCGAGTATTTTATCGATGAGCTCGTGCGGGAGATCGGTAGCCATTGAGGCCTTGAGTGGGAAGTTAAGGGAAGATCAGGAGAGAATAAAGATAGAGTCGGGGGTTGTCCACACCTGCTCAAAGCAAAGAAGGTCGAGAAGACTGCCTCAAGAGTAAATCAGCGACAAAGAATCAAGAACTTTTATATCGTGATTCGTCAAGTCGTCAAGTCTTTTCCGAAGAGAATGCAAAGGATGCTAGCAGAACAGGAAATACAATGACTAGCCGAAAGCAGAACAACGGCTAAAATGACCAAAGACGTAATGAAGTGCTGTTGCTTGCAGGCTTAGGACGGAACATCTTGCCTGGCCCGCCTAAAATGTTTTGTTATACTTCATCAGCCGGTCTCAAGCCGGAAAAAATGGATTGGGTAAGCAATTCTCGGATGCGGCACTTCGGGCCGCGAGCCGTTACCTCTGCGGAAAATGTGGGGTCTCCCCTTCGACTACTACTCCGACCTCAACATTCGACCTCCTGAAGTTTTCATGAATGCACTTTATATGCAGCATACATGATTTCCGACGAATTCCTCAAGCATTTGCGTCGCTCCGACTCGTCTGGATTTATCGTTAGAGATGCGAGAGACTAGAGCTTTAATAATGAGACGAACTCGTGGAATTCAATAGGAGTTTAACATTGGTATGTTGCCCCCCCCATACTTCTTTCGTGACTTCCCACCCACGTCTTGTTCCTCAAGGGTATCGTTCCTGGCAGCTCCGAGAACGGAGAAAAAACTTGTGGCCATGTTGCTTTCATGCCTTTCCTATCTGTCGTGGCCGTTCTCATGTACGGGCATTATGACAAGTGGACGGCCGTTAATCTTGGCCACAGCGAGCGCAGTCTCTTGTGCTGGACCAGAGTCCTCATAAAATACCTTCTCCAATTGATAGATACCGTGACATCCATTTGCGTAGCTGGCCAAATCTACCACCACGACGGAATCACAGGTCCCTTTGCCCGGGGTTCACACGTCTCAGCATCATTTACCAGTTGAACAAAATGGGCCCATTTTTCCCAAGAAACTGTACTCATGATGTGGATGACTCAGTAGTCAGTTATCGAGGCCTTCCCTGGATTCACGGAAGAAGCAATCTAGGTTCGCTCAGCGTTGGACATTACTGCCGTAACTCAATTATATCTGCCGCGCAGTTAGTGCGCGCACCGCTACAACAGTGATGCCATCCTCAGTTGGCTCCGCTGATCGGCCAATGTCTCTCTTTCTCAAACTCTCACCTATGGGTCTTGTCGCCTCCAACCCATTGCGACGCTTCAAACAGAAACCAAAATGCAACGCCCACTGCCCAGTTCTCCCACAGGAACTAATCGACTACGTACTGGACCAGTTATACGATGATCACCAGACATTGATTGTGTGCCTGCGTGTTGGCCGACCTTTCCTGGCTCGCGCTCGAGTGCATATTTTCAGTTCAGTCCACGTCCAACTGGAACCGCGACGAAATACATGGAAACGATTCCTTCGTCTCTTCTCTTCCTCACCACATCTCGCTCCTTTGGTCCATACAGTTCACCTACAACGAAATCACCAATGGCCTACAGAATGCCGATTCATGTCGGCCAAGGCCGTAGTACGAGTCTTGAATTCTCTGATCAACCTTGAAGAGATTAAACTACAGGGATATGGCCCGAAGATATTCCGAAAGAAGGAGAGCATGGAGGCGCCTCTGTTCAAGTATCTCTTTGCCGACAACCGCATCAAGAAAGTCCATCTGCATAACTGCAAGTTCTTCAGGCTGGAAGACTTGTTCGCCTTTTTGCGAGGCTTTTCAGAAATGAAGGACTTGTGGATAGACAAGGAGTTCAAATGCCCGGTCTCCACCTCGGCGTTCACCAACAATTTACTCGGCGAGTCGGGGGCCATTCATTTGGAAACCCTTCGAGTCATTTCTGACTCCAAAAATCCTCTCGGCTTCCTCGCACAACCCAAATCACCTCTTTCGTTAAAGGAGGTGAAAGCGTTGGTAGTTGGAACAGGTTCGTGCGTTCAATACGACGTAGCGGCGAACGTAGCGAAGTTAGCGGATGGGTTCCAAAAATTGGCGTTACTAAACATCGGCGTCTACGAGGCGCTTGTTACTCATGGTGCGGAATGCTCTCTTCGCTTCCCTGTGTAACGACTATCTGACGGAGACCACCAGATATTCAGCTCAACCCGTTTCCCATCCATCAACTCCGCTTCCTTACTTTTGGTCTTAACACAGACAGGATGGAACTAGCTCCACTCTTGGGGAAATGGATATCGTTGTTTAATACTATCCAATCGGAGTGCGCACTTCGAAAAGTGACGATCATCATTTTTGGCTTCCGTATGCAGCAGTGGCCGTTCCATTTTGTGTGCGACAGGGTGCAGTGGACAAGGCTGGATGTTTCCATGACGCGATGGGATTCGTTACGGGAAGTCTGCGTGAATGTCAAGGTCCACAGGCCCAACGAAGTCATAAATGTCATCGAGGCAACCTGCTGTGAATTGATGAAGAAGAATTTATTGCATATCCTTAGCATGGATAATAGGTAAGTCGTCGATCATTTCCTGCATTGGATCAACAATGACGTCTTAGTTCTAGTCCCCCCACATGTCTGTTGTAAAGCGTTCGTATCCGTTGGTTCCTCCCGATAATTCCTTCTCCCGTCCTTCGAAATCTCCCAAAACGTCTGGCAACTTCCATGCGAGTTTCCTTGTAAGCGGCCCGAGATCTAGGTTTTCATGTCCGGGTCTAAGTAGTGCCTCATGCAGTCAAGACTCCGCAGTACGGTCATCATGCTCCGACGCCGTGTTCTTCGTCGCCACATCGTCAGGCAGCCTTTTTTTCAAACACCTTCTAACGGAAAACTGTATCCATACTCACCATACACCACAAAATAATGAACATGCGCTCATACAAAATCTCCCTTCCTCTTCCTCTTCTACTTTTATGTATTTGCGCCACGCTCGTGTCGGCTACACATTGTTCGTTCCGCTCTGTCTCCCCGAGAAAAAAATTCTTCGCTCACGACCTCTTCTTTCGAATTTTTACCAGCTTACTTCGTTATCAATGAACCCCAGTCATCTGCGCAATGGTCTAATGACGCTGTCAACGTAGTCACATGGGAGAAGGGCGTGCAAGATGATATCACACATTTCGACATGGAGTTGATGAGGCTCAGCCAGGACGGAGTGACATACATAGCCTATAATGGTACGCCTTGGTTCTTTACTGTATTCTTTGTCTTGACGAGTCATCTTACTCAAATGCAGTCGAGGCGTTACCCAGCTCTCCCAAGTCGCTCAACATATACTTACAAGACATACCGACTGGAGACGACTATTTCCTTCTCTTCCTCAACTCGACGCTTGGCGTCATGCATTGCCTATCGTCGCGATTCGCTATCGTTAATGCTACAGACGTCACGTCTTCCGCAAGCGCGTCTGCGACGCTAGACTCTTCCATACCAACAGTGACTATCAGCGGGTCACCGAATCTGACAAAAGGATTCGTAACAACTTTCGCGTCGAAAGCGAGCTCTATCGTATTTGGGATTACGTCGGGGCATAAATGCGGTGGGGCGATGGTGTTAGTAGGTGCTGTGGTTGGAGCGGCGTTGGTGCTGTGGTGAGGCGAGCTTGCTGTATAACCGTTTCTTAACTATCTTGGACAATTTTTGCTGTGTTACTATGCATATTCTGTCAAATGTGAGTTTCAGTTTCTTATCTCTCGGAGCCGCAGAAGGTCCTCATTATTTTTACCTAGACGATACCATAATGATAACTTGTAAACAAGACATGGGATGTAACCTTTCTTTGACCTTCGCTTCTGTGTCATGCGTGAAAATTATGCCTTCCAGGCGGCACATGTATGCCGCTACTTATTCAATGCAAAGATAAAAAAACAGCAGTCTCGTTTCAGATTCCTTGATCGGCGTCTTCATGGCTATGAACTCTAAACTCCAGTACATTCAAAGGCCGTCGTCTTCTTTCCAGTATGGAGCCATTGCTGATGATTCTCGCTGCTGTGGAGTATATTGAAGGTACGTACTGTTGTCCTTTTCACAATACAGGTCCTTATTAATATGCTCCATATACAGAGAATACTATATTACCAATCCTTCCGTTAAGAACGCATGTGCCGTAAACGTAATACGCATTTATGACGAGGTCTGCCCTGCCACTGCCTGATATTGATACTTCTCCCGCTGTAGGCTAGATGCTTTTTGGCGGCGGATATCCCTCGCCTTAGCGATAGATCAACCTCAGATTCGGAGGTACCAGTCAATGTCAGTATCCATTTTTCTTCACGCTCCCTTTAAGCTATAGTAACATGATTCAACACGAGAACCTATGACATACCTCATACGGGCCAAGACGCGGGCTGTAGTTCAGTATAAGAACGTGGGTGCAACGGCGAGCGAAGATAAGTAAGTTAGACGGCACATCTCCTTGAGGCGAACTGCAGTTATCCTCCGAGCTTACGGCAAAGGGGATCACAAGGCCCTAATGGCTCGTACAGCCACCAGTCTAGTACATCTTAGGTATAGCCTATATCTGCCTTTCACTCGGACCTTACTTGTGACTTTTAGAGGTATATTCATGGATTGGATCGTTCAAGGTATACTGAACCGCCCTGGCGCTACTACGGACTTGTCCTCTTACAAAGTACAATACTATCTTTTGAAGTAGGGGAGATACCGTTAAGCTTGACTAAGTAGGCACATCTGGGACCTCACCGGTTCCAAAGCAAAAGGGATCATTGCCAGCAGTCCAGACCGATTGAGCGAAGGGCAAATCCAAGCACCGCCACGATCATATCTGACTGTCAGTTTGCTGGTTTACGGCACCTGTAAATCATGGACATGCGCCAATCTTGAATCAATAGGTTCCCAGTGTACCTTTCCCAGATCAGTGGCGTCAATATAGGTATCAGGGGGCATCACACCGGTATAAGTGGGTCTCAAAATGGCTAGGCTCATGATCGAGTTAGCCCTCGCATCGGAGTAGGGCAAGGCTTCGGGTTCCTGTAGTAATTCGGGGTTTTTGCTTGCCATACAGCTTACTTCGTAGATTGCGTTTCTGCCGTCATCTGAGTCTGGGTAATGAACATACCGATTCCGGAGACTCTGCTTGGGTAAAATGCAACTTATACAAATATCATAGTGAATCTGACCAACCTTCTCAGAACCCCCATGGCGGCCCACCAAGACAATAAACTTGAATACGTCCTCACCCTAGCTTCCACTGCATTCTCCACCTCCACCTCGTTGTATACGCTCGCCTGTACCGTCGCTTTCTGCAATCTTGTCATTTACCCTGTCCTTCCACCTCTCATGGCGCGAGCAAAGCTACAGCATCTCGAGGATACCATCCATGAAATTGCAACCCTATTCAGCGAGAACAACTGCGTCCTGACCGATCCCGTCATGGTCGATATACAGATCAATGAGTGCGTGATTGGCAACCCTCGCTTCCTACTGATACTCACGCCTTCTTTCATCAGTATACAAGCCCACATATGCTCCCTCATCAGACGACTACTCTACGCAAACGCAAGCGTCTCTATAAACTTTCGGTCTTGGTTCAGATACCTATCAGAAATCAAGGCCATTTGGACTGATGCGCGCAAGTGTCAAATGGAAGCCAACAGGTTGAAGAGGAAAGTGAAGGTATGTTGCATGAAAGGTTGAATAGACAATGAGAATAAAGCCCTACATTTTCAGATTGCAATGATCGAAGAGAAAGAGGGACGACTGCGCGAAGAAGTCATACGCAAGAGAAGATCGTCTACCAGTCGGGCCTTGACTGCCAGCTTCCAATATCTTCCTCTTTCCCGAAGCAGTGATCTTGCTTGATAAATCACTTGAATATTACTGATTCAGCTATAACAAACGAATATGGGATAATTTGAAACTACAATACTGAACGGAGGTGTTCGTGCTCCCCTTAGGCTACATTCGAACGTTTGTATTCTCCGAAAATACCGACCATCGCAATATGACTTAGTAACTATCAAGATCACTCTCAAGCGCCTAAGATTTCCATCTTAAAACTCGTGATTTTGAAGACTTGCCGCGGCATCGTTCGGCCAGTCTGTTTAAATCCCCGCGACTCGGAAGTATCATGCTACCGATCACTCCTCTCAAATCTCTTCCGTCAAAGGGGATGCATGTCGTCCTTTTTCAAATGTGTATCAACCTCAGCGGTGTAACTGCATACAAGTACATGCGGTATGACCTTCTGTTCCTGACTCTTCGCATCACAGCCTTACCTATTTATTCAGGCAAAACAATGTCAGGCCGTCTCGCCGCTACTAACGCATATTTTATCATACCATATGTTCGTCTCAACATCTCCTGCTTTCCCCACATTCGAATAGGCGAACCGAGTGTCTGTACTTGCGCTACGCAAAATGTTTCAATCATTATCCATGGTCAGTAAGTAGTCAGTCACCATGTGCACAAACTGATTTCTCGGTCCGATTTGACGGGTAGGTTCCTAGTACATGGTAGCTCTTCTATTCTGCCATCGATGGTTCCATATGGCGTGCTCGGAGCCTATTTGTAGCCTGATGCTTCTTATGCACGAGAACCCTGATATCTTTCGGTCCCACCCTCCAAGAGCCGGATCCCATGTCTACACCGCAAGTGCAATATGAGATCGCGGAGAAGGGAAGCGATGTAGACGCGGACGATCACTTTAAACCCAGGGTAGCACTATCGAGGACGCAGAAGTGGTACCACTGGTATAACCAAGACGACACGCCAGAAGAACGCAGACTTGTTCTGAAGCTTGATCTTCTGATTTTGATTCGTGAGTCCAATTTTGATTATTTCGTAGGACGTCGAGCTGAGAACGCATTGATTTCAGCTACATTCCTTGGTTATTGGATCAAGGTCCTGGACGCGTCGGCCGTGTCTACCGCATATGTTAGTGGAATGAAGGAAGACCTATGTTCATCTCGTTCATCATATAATTACTAGACAGGACACTGAGTCTTGTTTTTGCAGCGATGTACGGGAACGAGTTGACGTACTCGACATCAATCTATACAGCGGGATATGTAGCTTTCCAAATCCCTTTCACCTTGTTGGCTACGGTTTTCCCATCGAATTGGTGGATTCCGTTTTGCGATCTGATGTGGTGAGTGGTCTCTGTTCGTTAGAGCTTCTATACTTGACCAATCGCCTGAATAGGGCCGTGTTTACGATAGCACAATATAAGGTCAAAGATGTGCATGCGCTTTATGCACTGCGGTTTTTCGTAGGAGCCTTTGGAAGTCTGTATTTTCCTGTAAGTCTGCACTAGGTTTATTATCCACTGCTATGGTAACAGCGTTACTCAGACAATACAATACATCCTTGGTTCATGGTATAGAAAAACAGAGATAACTAAGCGAGCGTTCGTCATACCTAATTTTCTTTTCGCTCTATATCTTATTCATTCGACTCCAGCGCGATATTTTTCGTTGCCTCGCAAGTCGGCAGCATGTCTTCTGGCTATCTCCAGGCGGCGATATACACCACTCTTGACGGTCGCCACGGTCTTGCTGGTTGGAGATGGCTCATGCTTATAGACGGCATTGTCACCATTCCTGTCGCTCTTATATCCTTCGTGCTGTTACCCGTATGAACTCCAAGCCTTTCTTCCCCGCGACAGCAGTTGGATCCTCACATCCGTTTTAGGGTGTCCCGGAGAAGTGTACCAGTCGCTGGTTAAGCCCGCGCGAGAAAGAGCTAGCTCAAAAACGCGTCGTGGATGATAACCGCGAACCGCTCGGAAAGCTGTCGTACCAGACTTTTGTTGGTCTGTTCTCCACCTGGCATTGGTGGGCGTTAGTAGCACTGGCCATATTTTTCTCCAACGCGGATGGCATCATGAGCAACAGGTTTAGCTCATGTTTTCCTTTACTTTCAACTGGCAGTGGTCTGACGTACTGCGTATAGTGGTCTTTCTCTCTGGTTGAAGGCGACGGGATACAACGTAGTTGAAATAAACACTATATCTACCGTTACACCAGTGGTAACCATTCTCTTTGCTATTGTTATCGCCGTCAGTACGTTTCCAGATTTTATAGAAAGCGTCATGTTAACTTACTCGACACAATCAGTATCGGATGCTAGGCCGAATACCGAGAGCACGCTAATCATCATTATTGCGATCATTAACGTCTTCTGTGGTATCGTCCTAGCAATATGGTACGGCGTCCCTCTAGGCCTCAAGTTCTTCGCGTTCTTCCTCTCTGGATCAGCAGATGGAGTTGCAGCAGTCGTGTATTCCTGGGCAAACATCATATGCGCGTCATTAGACGGTCAACAACGCGCACTGGTGCTGTCTTCAATGAACAGTATTGGTAATGCGTTCGCTGTCTGGCTTCCATTACTGGTGTGGCAGACTATGGACGCCCCGCGGTATCTCAAGGTATGTCGGTGCAGCTATTGTGTCTCATCAACTCATCGATATCTTCAGGGATACACTTTTGCAGTTGCCGACGACGTGGCGATGATTGTCCTAACAATGGTAGTTCGCGCCTTGTGGAAGAGAGAACAAGGAAAAAGTTAGCAAGATGATGAACATGCAGGTCTGCACTAGGTTTCTTATCCACTGCTGTGGTAACAGCGTTACTCGGAATTCTAGACTATACATTATATCCTTTCCATGCTATAGAAGAACAGAGGAACATTCGTCATACCTTCTTTTCGCTCCAGCTCTTATCTATTTGACTCCAGTGCATGAGGAATCAAGTATGCTTGAGTACACGAAGGCATAGATAGTCTCTTTCCATATGAAAGATTCATACTTGCAGTCGCACTTCGTCCTTTTCCCGACGTCGAGGATGCCGTAAATACCGATATATCTGACCGAAGAAGGACCGCACCATCGATTCATGTGGGTGCATCTAGATCACCGGTCATATGAGATTCGCACCAAACAAATCAGTGCAAGACTACTCACCGAGTGCGTACTCACTGAACCAGAAAAGATTTCGTCGAGCTCGCCCAGGGCCAAACGAATATTATTCTTCGCTTCGTCGATTTCCCCGGGCTTGAGGGATTCAAAACCCCGCGGCGTCCATTTCTGCTGCTTGGCGAAAAACTCGCCTCCGTCATCCTGCAGTAAATCGCGCAATTTCCGACGGCACTGATCCCAAGAAGGATCTGACGGTCGAAGACTTGCTAGTGCCCGTATGTCCGTACAGATATCTTCTGATCGTCGAAGCGGTGGTGAAAATATGGTATTGGGTGTTTCACCGCACGCGTTCCACCCGTTGGTGATTAGAATGCAACACGCCAAGAAGAGATTCTCGGGCTCGTGAAGGTAGTCCAGATGTCGCTGGAGACCGATCGATGTATCCAATGTCGCATGTCCAGCAACGTATCCGTTAATCACAGTGACCAGCCCTGGACGAAGGGAGTGGCTTCCGAAAACTTCCAGACATCGCATATCGAGGAAAACGCTGTACACGGTTTCCACGCCATGCCTGAGGCCAAATCCTAAAATTTTACACATAATGTCGAAGGGCGTAAACTGGTCAGTATCGTACAGTGCGTCGTACTGATTGATCAGGATTTCGATCAGTGGTTGTAAAGCGGGCCAAAAATTGTGCTTTGTGGATCGACCCGGTGTCCAGACACCGACCATCCCTGAATACACCTCCAACAAAGCCGTTTGAGCGCCCGTCCATTCAGACTCGAGCTTGAAGACGGGGCTATGAACGACCTGTTCCACGACACTTGCAAGAGCGACGATCTGTTCGTCAGGGGGAATCTTGAGCATGTACATCCAGAGCCCGCGCTGGGCCTCTACTATGGCACGGCGAATATAGACATCGAAAGAAGATAGGGAGATCCGATGAAGTAGATAACGAATGAAAGCTAGCGTGAGCTTAAAGGTCGAAGGAAAAGACGTTTTATCGGTTAATATATCAAACGACGAAAGCATGTTCAGCAAGTTGACTGTCAATTCGTCGATGAAGTAGACTTGTGCTGCAATTTCGAAGTGCATACACGGCGATGCGTCTTTGAGCGTACTCAATATCAGAGGGAAAAAGCGACTGCACAGATCCATAGGAAAGGAATCTAGTGAGTTGACGTCGATCGGAGTAAAAGCGCCATTATCTTTAGCCATTCGCATGAGTTTGAGCCAAACGACTGGAGGTAGCTTCATTGCTCTAGAACACGTTACTTGCTCTAAAAACGCGGCGGGAGTAGGTGAATTGGTCGGTTTGTATCGACTCATCTGAAGAGCATCGTTTGATTGAACGGCGGCAGTGAGTCCCAAATCGCCGTCGGCAATATCAACGTATAACCGGTTGCGTCCCATGTAAAGCACGTATGGGATGAACAACTCGAAACGAAGTAAGCGTTCGACCTTGGACTCCATTCCTGGGTTTGGCTTTGAGGGCCATTGGTGCTGCATGGAATCCCACAGTAGGTCACGCTGAGCCGCACGAATGTCTGCCGCTTCCCCAAATACTTTCTTCACTGCATCCTGCGCCGATAGACTGTACCACGATCCTGTGTACTGTAGGATTCGATGAGGAAGAGAACAACCAATGTAACGCTTCCGCCGAAAGGATTCCTGACCGTTCTTGCACCACTTCCCTTTCCAGATCATCCAACGAACTTATGCGCTTCGCATCAGGCTTGTCGAAATCAAACTCCTCTTCCACGAAGAACGGACGGATATGTTTAGGGATTAGGTCCTGTGTAATATAGCGATAGGGAATATACACAAGATCCGACAGAGGTGTGCGGTAGGGGCATTGTGGGTATAGAATTGGCAGGAGGATGGTTATCAGATACGTCGCGTATGCAGCGACAGTACCTATGCCGATGACCCAGGAAAGGCCAGGTCGGAGCGGTACCAGGAATATGACCAATCCGACAAAAAAGATCCCAAGCGCGAGGTGCATGAGGACGGGAAGAAGACCAATGATGACGAGAACATGCCACCTCTGGAATCCCCCGTATCTATATTGCCGAACATGACTTCGCTCCCGAGGCGTCCCCGAAGGAAGTGCAAGGTAATGGTGGAGCCACTGTTTCACGAGCACGGCGACCAGGGCAGTTGCTAGACTAAGGGAGAGGCTCGTGAACCATAGCCCGTTCACCCAGACGTCTGTGGTTGCAGGAGTGAAGGCGGTATATGGATTGAGAGAGGACACTGGAACGTTGTCGAGAGAGGAACTGTTGGCAAGAGCGCGCTGAATGAGGACCATTTCGAAGAGCAGGGCTGCCGACACCTGAGTGTAATCCGCCTGTAAGCTCTGTGATGTTTGCGATACGAAGGTTGTCACCACCGCTGAGAAAAGACCGGCCTGAAACGTCTTCAGTGATGAAGAAGAATAAGGGCAGTTACTCACGAAAACAAGAAGCACATCGACACTATCCCTCGATTCCCCGACCATCCTGGCGTCGTAATTGGTACTCTCGTCCACGTATGTTCTCCATACTCTCGCATTCGGCGCTGTTTCTTCGTAGATATTATCTTCGGGGTACTTGTCCTCGTAGTTGAACGGGTCATTGCCTAAAGATAGCCTTCATTAGGCATAATTATGGGGGCAGGGAATCGAAGGAAGAGCTACAATACCTGTCTGTAAACCAGCATCTGGTCTGGACTTCTTCGCACCTCTATCATCCTCGACGCCAGCTACTTCCTGTATTCCAAGGCTCAAAGATGGTTCGAACCCAATACTATCTGAATAAACGTGTTCCTTGCCGGTCTCCATTTCCTCTGGCTTCTCTTCGTTGTTTTGACCCAATTTCGAGCCATGATTCTGAGACGACCCTTCTGGAAGGTTCTGTACATCGGAGATGCCTTCAGAAGAGCTTCTGCTGGATACTTCGTCGACTCGGTGCTGGTCAGACATAGCTGGTCGACCGCTGCCCGCTGACACGACGTTACAGATGGAGATGAAAAAACCCTGGTGGTCGGCCCTGATCCGAGCACCTCTTTCCTGTTTAGCGCGGGCGCCGCGGCTGAGACCGAATGCAAGCGCCGTAAGCTGTGGTTCCTGCTTGTGCAGGGAGCGGCGGGCTGGATAACATGGTGGTTAAAGAGAAAGGAATCCCTGCCGGTCAGGAAGGCGGCCCCTGTGTCTCTCGCGACGCGGTCACGTTCGTCCGCCCATCATCTTTCCCTTTCCAGTGTTAGTAGTGTCTCCCCGCCAAAGTTCCACTCGGATTTGTTTTCATTGACTTGTTTTCATTATTCCTCTTCTTTGGAAATTCTATTTAATGACATATTATGTACATTAGCTGTTGACCCTTTGAAGCCGTAACATGCCGGGGCAGCTGTTGTGTTTCCTCTTGATTTCCTCAAGTTATTGATATCTTCAAGAGGTTCAACAATCACCTTGGAAGGATAGAGTTAGCATTAGAGCCGATTAACTTATTGAGGTTCAACGACTGCTTAAGATCACTCAGATTGATGATGCATAAAGCAGAAGTTGATTAAAAGGCTATATTACTACAGGCGGAGTGAATTATATCCTCCGAGCTTCGTTCTGATAGCGAGAATATTCTGTTGACTTTTGGTGTGTTGAAACTAGAGTCATTATGAGTACACAGGGCTGCGGCGTACGCGCGCGCAGTTATCGTTAAGAAGGGGAACGTAGGTAATTGGTATGTAAGAAGGAATGGGAATGACGAGGCATTACCATAACAGATACGCTTTTACAGTTGCCGACGACGTGGCGATGGTTGTTCCAAACGAGGAAAAGGTTCGCAAGATGATTAACAGCGAATTATTGAAGTTGAACAAATAGTCGGACGATGATGACGACTCGTTTTCTATGAGTAAAGTCTCCCTTCACGCCGCAAGGTGTTGCAACATAGCTCCTTCCACTCTGATTGCATCCTTTCCTTAGTCAGTGAGACTAGCATCCTTGTTCCTAGCACCTCCACTATGAGAATACTACGAAGCATTAACCTAAATGCCTCCAATTTCTCAATGCGCGAATGAATCATGCGGAGGAGCCGTCCATCCAAAAAATCTGTTCCGTCGCCATGAAAATCGATTGTCAGGTGCGTCAAATGGGGAACGACGACGGAGCTGTTGCCCCTCAAAGTCAAGGCAGTCAAGATGGGGCGAACTTCAGGAAGAGGAACGCGATGAAGGATCAAAGACGTAAGTGAGGGAGATGCCTTCAAAAGAGGAAGGAACTCCTCCAGCTTGAACGAAAACTTCAGCTCGAGTCGTTGCAAGGGTGTATGGGATCGCGAAACTAGCCCAACGAGGGGGGCTAGTCCGTCTTTGCCTCCGTGTCCGTAAACGACCGAAAGATCCTCCAAATTAGATAGGGTGACATTATCGAAGGCGCTTAGCGCATGAGTTGTGGATAACTTGCGGATGCCGGAGTGAGTGACTTCAGAAGAAGTAAATGGTCCTTTGAGATCTTCATTGAAATCGAACGAGCACTCCGTAAGACACTTTGCTTCCTGGAGGACTTTGAAGAAAGCAGCGGCATTGGGTGGTCGACAATGCAAGGACTGAAGGGTGCCGAGAGGAAAGGATGTTCCCAAAAAAGGAGACAATACCAGACGCTGAAGCAGGGGTGCATTGACTAATATCTTGAGGACATCAATGTTTGCGATATCCAGCTCTAGTGAGCGCAAAGTCCGCATTTCAGCGGCAACCCCTTGGACATGCCAAGCGTGGTCCATGTCGTAGCTTGCGCGAATGGTGGCCGACTCCCAGCGAGATCTTGACTTCCACAGCTCCTGGAATATGTGTTCGCAGCCACGGCTGTAGAAGTGGACGGAGACATGTAAATTGGATGACTGGGAGCGGTCAAGGAAAACTCGGAGAAGGGCATGGGCATTACGAATATTTCTGATGTCGTCGGTGACATTAATAATCGACCAGGCGTTTGGGGAATTGAGAGAAGTATCGCGCCACTTGCTGCACACCTTGCTGACTGTCCAAGGTGCGCTATTCCGGTCAAAATGGCTATGCGTTTCATGGCTGAGCATGATGAAGATGGAAGCGAGAAGTTCAAATGGCAGCTTGTCAACGGGAGACGGTCCTGTGGGAACAGTAGCTATATTATAATCAATATTTGATGTGACTATGGCAGGAGAATATTTACCTGGAATGTCCACATCCATTTTGAGCAACGTGACTGAAGCTTCTAAGGCTCTTTTAAAGTTACTGTCGAATTCCCGGTACAGTTGTTAGGCGTCGTTGATGATAGATAGGGAAACGTTGTTGGCCGGAGGAAGCAAAACCTGCGTGTCTCTTATATAGGCAACTGTCAAAGTCATCCTGAGTCGTCGGTGTTTGCCGGCACCATTCCTCTCACCAGTTATTTGCAAAATTTGGATAGAGTTGCTCACTCTCGCTCCCGCCGTTCAGCTCAGCTAAAAGGTATCTGTAAAGCTCAAGCTCAAGGACCGAAGACTCTGTAACTGAATTCGCCTTTGTAATTACAGATCGATGGCTATTTTTTACCCTGCCTGGTCTCCGTGCACGGAATGCCATTGCCCGAATCACCACGTACCCTCTCACAGCTTCCCTCTCGAACGGCACGCCCTAGAAAATTCTAATCTTGCGCCTTTGACGCGTTCAAATGACCCGCCTTTGCCTGCCGAAGCAGATACACTGAACGCCATGATATCGTCGTATCAAGCAGAAATAAAGGACATCGACTCAGAAGAGTCGAACATAATAAGGCTCTCTGCAGAAATGAGGGAAAATATCGCCCTTCTTGATCAAAAGGTAGAGCTACTACGGGGGGAACGCATACGGATATCCGAGGCAATCAGCGAAAGAAAGCGTCTTCTCAGTCCCATTCGGCAGCTTCCCGCTGAAATCCTTTCCCACATATTCCTCCAGACTATTGAATTCCCAATTAAAGCCACTCAGACGGATGCTGCGCGCTTGTGGTGGAAATTTCGAAGTGCCCACAACGCTCCTTGGTCAATTGCGGTGGTTTCTAGACGTTGGAGACAGGTGGCGCTAGACTTTCCACAACTTTGGTCCTACGTGAACATCTTAATCACGGACAAGACCTTCACAGAAGGTGCCTACGGATTCGCGCAACGGATTGGCGAGCACATGCTGCGCTCCGAAAAACACAAGTTATCGGTCTGCATTGCCAACGATCCGTATCGCGCAACCTCCGAGAAGCTACCATTGCCTTTGGCTACAATTATTTGCTCGATTGCAAACCGGATACGCGACCTCCATCTCTTCCTTCCATCTTCACAATTTGCCGACCTTCCATCTTTACAACTATCTTTGCCACAACTCGAACGTCTCTCCCTTCTTTGTACAAACGGCGGGGACAACTTAGTACACCTCACAGACCTGAAGATTTTCGACTTCTCCCCGAAACTCCATCGCATACAAGTTATGGATGTAGCTGTGGTCTCACCCTTGTTCGACCTCCCCTGGACCCAAATTACGCAGTTCAAGAGTGAACATACACATTTAAAAGATGCCCACCCTAGTCCAACGTTCAATGAGGTGCTCGATTTTCTTTCGGTGGCCATCAACCTGGAAGAGTGTTTCGTTGAGTGCGATAACGGTTACGATACCCTGACTCGGGATCCAGTTGCATGTCCAAAGCTTCACACCCTTACGGTTTTGGGGATATACAACGACGAGCATTACGATCCTGTTTTTCCACTTCTGGAAAAGCTTACGCTTCCCTCCCTGACCACCTTGGTGATCGGAAAAGTAGGACACAAGGACCGTGAACCGCCAATGACGTTTACTGCCATCTGGGACATGATTACCCGGTCAAAATGCAACCTCAGGGTGCTTCATTATGATCACGGTGGTGTTCTGGCAGAGGATTTTATTGGCCTCCTTCGAGGAACGCCCACCCTGGAGGATTTCCGTCTAACCGGGAGCGCGCTCGACGCAGATACCATCACCGAACAAACTCTCACAGAGCTGACAGTGAAGCTCGACGGAACGAGACCCCTCGTACCAAATCTTCACACTCTGTTCCTCAACGGCACCATAGCCTTTCCCATGAAGGTATTCGCCGAGATGGTAGAGTCACGATGGACTCTGGCCGACGTTGTGTTTCCGCCCGTTCGTCAACTACGGAATATTAGCATCTGTACATCTGTCCGGGCGGATGAGATGGAGGAAGAAAACGAGAAGACTCTGGCGGACGTTATGGCTCTTTCCGCGCTGGATGCTTATAAGGCGCAGGGCTTGGTGGTGACAATGAACAGCCGGCAGATATAGCTCTTGGAGTAAGAACAGACGAAAAGCTTATTCTGTTCTTATATATATCTCAAAGCGAATTCATCTATGATCTTCCGGCAGTTACTCTATCAAACGACGAAGAATACATCCGTGTGGGCCGACTTCAATCTATGGTTCGTTCAATCCCTCGTAGCTCAGACAGCTGAAGGCAGTCGTTGGATGCAAGTGTGTATTGTTACCGTCGAATGCCTCCGAAGTCTGTGCCGACCGACCTTGGTCTCTGTCGTTTGCTGATAAATTGTTCATTACTGCGGTTGAACGTCGTGTTAGAATCGCGCGCCGTACACAAAGCAAGGTGAATGGTAAGAGTGGATTACATTTGTGGTAAACGTGACATGGGAGCTAACTACGATATCCATAGCTATGTTCAGTACAAAATTCCCACGGGAATAACCAAACACGTAAGAGTAAAATTAATGAATCCTATGGGAACCAAACGGCGACTGATTGTCGGTGCCATGAGAAGCTTAAAATAGAGCATATTCGAAACGGCCTTTTGATTCTGGGAGAAGCAAAAACTTATCAAGCCCGTTTCCACGAGATGTTGGCTGTCCGAGCAGAAATCCTTGCCCAAAGGCGTCATTCATGTTGCCCATTCTAACTGTCACTCAAGCCTTTATCAATTGCTTATGTTGGTTTACATTCGTTAGCTTTCCAGCAGCATCGTCCCTCTTGAAAGGTTGCTCTGACTCGCAACCTGAGCTTGTTTGTCTTGCCGGTGGAATGCCGAAATTCCTGAATCTTTTGAACGGCTTTTCCCGAAAACTCCCAAAAAGCCGTTTCGAAGATGCTCTAATCCCACACGCCGAACGCCGAACGTTAAGCCGGTAGAAGGGCATAGCTTCTGTGCCATATGCAGCCGTAATTGGACCCGTTTCAGTAGAGTCCGTGCCAACGAACGGAGCGGAATCTTCCAAGGAACGGAAGGCATAAAATTTCCAAGAGGAATAGTATCGAGACCTAGCATAGCTATCGAATTTACTCGATACCTGATTACCACCGCTTCTTGGTCCTCTGCACCATTGTCATCCCCATCGTTGGAAGAACATGTCATATAGTGATGGGTGAGCAGCAAGCGATTCCATTGAAAATCCGTAAATATTGACTTTCATTAACAGCTCATATTACTGTGATAGTGACGAAGATTCTCATTCCGGCGGTGCTCAAAAAGATATCCCACCTCGAGGGCACGCAAAAATCAGATTAAATCTTGCCCGCACATATGGCCGCACACAAATCTGGAACCCCACGAGTGGCGTTCGTGAATTAGTGCAGAATTGGTTTGACGGCATCCTCCAAAAGCACCAAGTCGAGGCAGACGATGTGGTGGTCGTGGAGAAGACTCGCGGCAAAAAATCAGAAAATTGCAACATCGCTCTTGCCTCCACGGATCCACAACCCAAAAAGATTGTTTTCTCGGCCTCTATTCCTCTACAGTCGAATGGAGGGAAACCTCCTTGTGTGGCTCAGGTCATCTTCACAGATAATGGAAATCCATTGCGCAGGAAGCTTGAACTGATTAACTTTGACGTAGCCTTACTTCGAAAAAATCTTCTCATGGGGCAGACATCCAAGCAAGAAGATGCGAATGCTATCGGAGGACACGGTGAAGGGATGAAAGTAGGTAAGGGGGCTTTCTATTTCCTTCAATAAATGACAGCTGCCATGTGATACTCATTCAAACTTATAGGGATCCTGGCTTTGAAACGCAATAGCTATAATGTCGTCTACCACACCAACTCTGAACGGTGGGGGTTCAAGCATGAGTACGATGAAAATGTCGGGGAACATAGCCTCGTTGTTCGCTGCACAAATGCTCGTTCTACTAAGGACGGCTGTGTTCATCGTTGCGACAAAGACACCCACGTTCTTGTTGAAGGACTCTCGCTGGATGACATTAAATTCGGCCACTTCCTCTTTCTCTGCCCTCCTTCCGAATCTTCTATTCTTCGGGCTAATAAATCCTATTGTCCCGGATATATATGCACTGGTGACGGTTTCCGTCGGAAGTTATTCATCAAGGGTATATTTGTGAAAGAGTACTCGCAAGGCACTCGCAACCACATATACTATGGGTACAACATCACAGGCCACCTACCGTTGAATCGGGACCGAGATCTACCCGAGAGCAATCAGCTATCTGCGATGATTTCTTCAATATGGGCAGCCCTGCTTTACGACGAATACACAATAGTCTACGCCGGCCAGAGTCCCGTCCCTTCCCCACCCGATTCGGCCTCCAACCGATACTTGGAACTCTTCGAAGAAGACGAAAAATGCATCGACATCGCAGACGTTGATCACTACTTCAGGCCCGAAGTATTTCGAGGGAAGGAGGTTGCCAAGCTTTTGCTATTCACGTATCTCTTACGACAACGTGGAGCGAACAGCGGGAGGAAAATATGGCTGTATGGCAAGAGTACAGATGATAGTGAAAAGCAATGTCGAATCATCCATACCCTGCAGCGTCTACCCATAGCTCCACCGGACTCGTTGTACAAGCTTTTCGACAAACATAAGCTCATCAGGACAGCAGACGCTGAACGACAACGGTTGTTCCAGCTACGACCAGATACTACTACTTTTGAATCACGCCTTGCATTTCCCCATCATGTACGGCATCTCCTCAATGTGATACGAGCCTCTCATTCGTCTACCCAGCACCTTAACTATGTTTGGAAGGATGCCGAGGACATAAATTTGGACGTGTTCCTCACGGACAAGACGTTGTATCTAAATGACCGGAACCTTTCCATCGAGTATGTTCACAAGGCCGTCGACAATGTGTCTCCTTGTGTTGCCTATGATTCGAGGTCGGATGATGAAGATGACACTTTCATATGCGATTGTTCTGTTATGGATCTCGTATCCCAGATCACTGACAACACAATGGCTAAGCTCCCGCGTCATGAGATGCGTGCTGCCAACGCTCTAAATCGTAGTCTTGTTACACTCTTCCCGCGGTCTTTGAAGATAAAACCTCCCCCACGGCGTTTCGGCTATCCCGACAAAATGGAGTTGACTTGGACGTGTTCAGCCCCCTCAGCTTTCACTGTTGTCATCAAGCCTGGGCGGCAGTCATTGAATAATGAATTGAAAGTTCCTATTGATTTTGATGAAGAGGAGGAAGCCCAGCGGGATGCACCAGTAAACCATAGCGGTAAGTCTTACCGACCAATCGCACGCAGGGACGGTCTGCTGACCACAAAGATAGGCGATATTGTTTCCGACATCAACTATATAATCACGACAGACACGATGGCGCTACTATCCGACTATCACCCAGGACACGTCTATACCATTCAGGTCTATGCAAACCGGCCCCATTTCCCTGTCGCCTACTCCCAGCCACTTCTATTTGAATGTCCACTCAATTGTGTGGATGACTTGAACGGGGAAATGCGAAGCGGTACCCTTTTCGTCTCGTTCACCACGGTTCGCGGTGCTTGTCGATATGAGATCATAACGATATTCCCCGACGAAGTGAGGAATACTGACTTGACTGATTGCACGGAGTGGTCCAAGAAGATTTTGGGTAAACCGCCAATTTGTGTTAAGGTTTCGGCTATCAGTGCAGATGGGGTGCGCAGTTACACAGCTATGACTGTGGATGTCATTGCTGAATCTGCTGCTACTCCTTCCCAAGCATCTGAAACTCCTTCCAAGGTGGCAACATCAACATCGGAAAATCAGGACCCTCCTAAAAGAAAATCTGCCCCCCCCCGAAACCTCGAGGACGGAATTCTAAGAAGGGTAAAAGGCGACGGAAGGGGAAGAAAACTTCAAGCAGACCTATCCCTGAACCTGATTCCGATAGTGAGGAGTCGGAGGACGATGTAGAATACGAGTTCGCACAGAACGAGAGTGAAACCGACGATGATGACCCAAGCGATGATGACTGGACCGAACATGTCGTAGGCCGTTCTAAGCGGACTACCAAAGTTGAAGTGCGTTCATAATGACATCGCACCTGAGTCTTCAACTGATACGTTAACAGACTACACTTGACCATGATCGGACGACAATTTGCGGAATCGAGGTCCATGTAAACGATGTCCTTGAAGTCGAACTAGGTACCTCGAAATCTCAACAGAAATCTCAACACCGCTTCATCTACGTGGAAACTATTTCCCAAGTACAGAAGAACAATTCGGACTCCAAATTCACTCTGGAGGGTCTGAAGTATCTGACTGTCCATGATTTTCTCGATCCTTGTCTCGGAAAAGACCCTCTAAAATACCGGCATGTAGAGAGTCTCTCAGAAGAAAGTCGGGAGTTTCTACTTTTGCCAGACGATGCAGACTATGTCACATCCGTTGTCTCTGTCGCAGATATCACGAAGATCATAGCCCATCATGGGAAACTTCCAGAGGCCCCTCACTGGGTCGGCGGAACGCCAGCAGGTTTCCGATGCGGATGGGCCCTTCAGGTGAACAATCACGTTCGCGAGCACCTTTGTCCTCTGGATCTATTGAAGGGAATAAACCGGCCTGTACTTCATGAAAAGCCTGTGTGTCCTACTACATTGGCAGCTGGTGACTTCTTCTGTGGCGCGGGTGGGTTTTCCGAAGGGTTTAAAATGGCAAATTTCAATGTAGCTGTTGGAGTCGACAGGAATCTTCATGCGCTCAATACGTGGAAGGTACATAGGATTTTTCTATGGTGAATGTCGTTACTCATTGCGCAACCACTGTACCAGATCAATCACCCACAGGCTGAGGCGCATTTTGCAACCGTGGACACCTTTCTCTCCGAACTAGAAGATAACAATATAACATGTCCTAATCTCACAGTGGCCTTGATTTCACCCCCTTGCCAGGGGTTTTCTGCAGCCAATCCCGGTGGCAAAGACGACAATATCAATCGTAAAGCGCTATCAATTTCAACACGCGTCTTGACGGCCACCAATACTTATTACGGATTAATTGAGAATGTTACTGGGTATGTATGATCTACAGACTAACCCGATGAAACATCAATTGACGGTGCTTGCATCAATGATCAGGCTTTCTTTCCCCCCGCATCTGCATCATCTGCACGAGGTCATGATCGATTGCATGAAGGCAGGATATCAAAGTCGCTGGGCAATCCTTAACGCAAAGGAGTATGGCGTTCCTACGATTCGCAGACGGCTATTTCTGGTCGTTGCCAAACTAGGACTTACCATGCCCGCTTTCCCCAAGCCTTCTGTAGCTGAAACGGAGGTAGTAACTCTATGCGATGCGATAGAGGACCTCGATATTCCTAACCCCCGGGAAGACGCCAATTCGGGGAATCCCGTTTTTATGCGGTCTCGAGAGAGTCTAGAGATGCTTACCCCGTATGCGGTATCTATGAATGCCTCTGACAGGATAGAACATCACGCTATGTCTGCTGCGTCTGTAGAAGGTTGGCCTGTTGCAAAGTGGAACGAGCCAGCATGTACAATTCGCACCTCATGTAGCAATCGTTGGGCATGCGTACACCCAGGTAAGTGGATCACTTCTGAATCGGGAACTGACCTAAATCATTTAAACAAGGGGGAGAAAGACTGTTGTCTCCGCGTGAATGTGCAAGGATTATGTCCTTCCCTGGTACGTCTTTTGACGCCCTCATTAGCACAGCAGATTCAGACTGACATGCGGCCCAAGATACATACTTTATATCTGGCTCAGTGACGGATCAATATAGACAGATTGGTAACGCTGTATGTGTTCGCCGTCATATGAGTTATCGTGCTCATCGAACTCGCAGGTTGCACCTAAAATGGCGCAAGCTCTTGGCGAGACTTTCATGGAGGCCATTCTGACAGATTTTCCTTCCCTTTGTACTGCTGGAAGATCTGAAGACGGTCGAGAGGCCAATAACGAATCCTCCTTTATTCTAGGCAAACACGTTCGTGAAAACGAGAACCTCGATAACGACATGAGCCATAAAAGGTGCCGCATGTGATAGTTGTGATGCTATATCACTGTCTGGCAATTGTTAGCTACTAGCGTGTACGGTGTAATGTTCATGACCACCACAAGTGATAATCATCAAGATGCGCTTAGCGTATTGTCGAAATACCATATATTCACAGTTATTTAAAGTACCAATGCAACACCTCAAGCTCAAGGCTCACATCGTTTCTCCGTGGTTCGTCAAGGTCAAAATGGTCCGGGAAATTAACCACTACGCGACTCTACCAACGCGCCATCTGTAGACGCATCCGCACATTTCTTCCGTGCCTCAAGCATGTCTTGAACGTCTTTTTGAGACACGGTAAAGGTGGAGCGGTGAAAGTTGATGGTATTAAGGCGAGGGAAGTAGTTGACGTCATCCGTGGGAGTGAGCTTCTTTATTACATCTGCCCCGATGTTTTGCGCATCTAACGAGAGCTGCGTGACATCCGAGACCTGAGACAGGATATTGAGGAAACGGGATTTGTTTACCGGGACCGCGAGGTCGTACTTTGGGTACTCCAAGGACATGGCGTCAAGCTGGCGGTACGGGTAAGACAGCGATGTGGGAAAATCGAGGAGCATGGTCCCTCCGTCGATTTCTGTCGCTCCAAATGTTACCATCCTCAGAGAGGGAAGGTCCAGCATGTCAAATACCCCTGCCACCGTGTTTACCATGTGCGCCGATCCCCTTCTCCTCAAGGACAAATACTGGACTTTGGGTAGAGTGATGCGGCGCGATACGTCCAACTTCCGCGAGCCCGAGGGGAACATGAGTCGGAGTGATACGAGATTTTTGAGTTCCTTGAAATAACGGAAAATGCCATCAGAGTCAATTCGGGCAAACAGGTGCGTGAGTTGCGACCAGCCAAGATGAAGGTTGTGGTGATAGAAATGTCCGTTTTCATAAAGCTTCAGCTGTCGAAGGTTTGAGGCCATCTTGAATGTTTCGATGTCCTGCGTTTGTATAGGAAAGATGCTAGCATCGATGTGCACCTCTTCAAGAGATTCTAAAAACGCTTTGCATCGACCAAGCTCGTGGAAAGATGAGACTGGGGTGCGTATGTGCAAGTGTCTCCATTGCGACATGCTTGAGAGGACGATGGGAAAGGCACTGTGCAAGTTGATATCAGACATACTCTCGATCCTGATTGAGAGCGGAGACCTGCGAGCCCGCTGGAGATGCAACGCAAGCTGGAGGGCCACGTCCGCAGGGCGATCCCTCTGCCTGAAATATACATTGAAATCGAGGGAAATACAACTCCACAGTGACGGCATGGACAAGGCTACACTTCTCCAGTTTCGGCAAACTTGTGCCATCACCCATGGCCCACTCCTTGCGTCGAGAGAGTCGTAGAAAGCAAGCCGCCTCCCCGCCTCGGCCATCTCATCCCAAGTCGGCGTATTGTAGATAAATATTTCGCAAAGGATGTCGTCGGGTAAGGCTCGCATGGGATGAAGTACGGCTTTGGCATGTCGAAGATCTACTGCAGCCTGGGCCCGTTCTTCCATAAGAGCATGCAGTAGCTGCTGTGTCTGCATGATTCTTTCGTCCAAATCAGATATAACAAGGGGGAGATCTTCCTTCGCCTTGTGGAAGGATGTTTTCTCTGCTTCGAGCAGGGGCGCGTTGGTGCTGAGAAGTGCTTTAAGACGCGGATGTGGCGGTTCGCGTTTATTCTGGGGGTGAGAGGATATGAAGCCACATTTGAGGCACGTCGGTTTCGGTGGTGCAGACGGTGCGCTGGGTTTTCTGGATTTCTTCGCCATCGTATAACGACCTAGGAAGTGGGTGTACTCGTCAGATAATGTTGAAGCCACCACATTGAAGACCCAACCTGAATGATTCTGCGCTTCAAGGTGATAAGGATATGCGAATGGCAGCCGGGGCAAGGTGACAATGTCTACGAGTAGCAATGAGCGACCGGGCCGTTAATAATACTAGCAAGTTGAACTCGTACCAAGGTGTAGAGAACTAGCTGCAGAACTTGACTTGAAATGAGAGTTCGGAGTAGTAGAGGGAGAAAGGGGAAAAGCAACCAGTCCTCTAGATATACGGTTGTCAAGGTGGTGTTTCAGGAATAAGGAACCGTAATTGGCGCTGTCGACTGAAGTTAAACTTGACAAAAGAGTAGAACAATAGCCGTTTGACTGATCCGCGATCTTGTGGTCGATTTTCCTGCCGGCCGAGTTCCGACGCAGCGCATACAATACTTAATTACCCCCAGCACAAGGCAGTCGCTATTATTATATATTCGCGCCAGATTTGATGTGTGCATCTCCTGTCTCTGACCAGGAACCTGGACGTCGTATCAGATTTAAGTACTCGGACCATGATCATCGACTGTAGGCCTTACTTGGAGCTCCGGTACAAATGATCGAGACAATGCATGGATGATTCCAGCGCTGTGAGTCGCTTCTTCACGATACGAGGCTGCTGAACAAGGACCGACTTGAGATTGGGTGCCCGGTGCATGAACATCAAGGCTTGCAATACTCTCGCACTCTTGCATCTGAATATTGAACTCTCGTCTGCTGTGAAATATGCGTATTTATTTGGGTGACTACCAAGTAGTGAGAACCGACATTGCATCGGAAAACGCGTTCATGAAAAGCAAGACTCTAGTCGTGAGACGTTTGCGACCAAGCAGACCCGAAACAGACTCCGCTGTAAGTAAGAGTTGAGGTCACGTCGTATCGAGATGAATAGCCAGAATCGCAGCACATTGACTTGTAAACTCCATGCTCCCGCTCGAGTCCGACGAGTCGAAGAAAAAAGATTACGAGATATCAGACACGAAATTTCAGCCGGAGCGTTCCGGAAGGCACCTGGAATATCTTTAGTCCGCCCTCTTCTTCCCAGAACACGTCGTCGATCGATCCTGAATTAATTCTTCCGCTTGACTAGCATCATCCATGGCGGCGCTGGCTCAAGCATTTGCGTACGCGTTGCGTCCCTTCGCTGATGCTCTCACCTTCCTGACGACTACTCACGTTCATCCTACGTTGTTCCCTTATCCATGGGCTTCCACTCTCCATGCAACACGGGTTTCCATGGCTTATCAGAACAATATGAGAAAATCAGGAAACAACCTTTCCTGGGGAACCTACATTGTGGGATACCTTATAATGGTGAGGGCCTTGAGGTTATCTTTGCAAATACACCGACTGACTAACTTCTTTCCTAGTGTTGGGGAGGAATGGTTATTTCGCATACTCTGCTATCTCTTCCGCCGCCAATCCTATTCTCCATCAACCCGTATATAAACTACATCGTTCCGCACCTTTTTGTTACCCTGCTCTTCGCCATTTTCCCCGACATCCTCACTAGCCCAAACCTTGATCTCGTGTTATTTCCCCTCGACGGTCTCCTTCGGGCTAACGCCGTAACAAGTACCCTTGCCATGATCTCATCCAACCCTGCTATAGATAGCAAGCTAACTTCATCGCCACTATTCCACGTCATCATCGGTGCGGTCGTTTCCTGTGGAGGAGGCGTATCAGCCGCTACTCTAAAGACATGGACTTCAGAATGGAGTTTTGGGACCCCCGTGTTTTTACGGAGCGGTGTAGGGTTTTGGGGATCTTTGGACGTCTGGGCTGGCTCTCTCGTGGCCATCGTGTATAGCACGACGACAGTTCATCCGGCTTTTGATGAGGTCGTGCCTTTCGAAGTGAGGCCGGCTTTCGCGCTGAGCTCACTGGGGGCCAAGGCTGTTAGCGGCTATATCTATACGATCCTCTTTGGGTTGAGAGTGTGGAAGGCTAGATTGACGTCCGCGGCAGTGGCGAATAAGGGAAAGGGGAAGACTAAGACTCAGTAGAACGAAAAGCAAGTTAGTAGTCGCCAATTATTGTGTACCATACGAGGTATGTAGATGCAAATGGATATTAAATAAGTATGCAATTCCAACATTCAGTCATCGAGATCAACCATCATGGCATCCCCGGCGCTAGCATTCCCAGCTCTCTCCGTAGTCAAAGGTAGCTCTTTCTCTCCGACTGGCACTGTAACATTAGACCGTACCCTCAGTCCGGGCCGCGGCGCCAAATTGAAATTTCTCTTTGATGACTGCATAGCTGCCAGCACCTCGAGCTAGTGAGAAACGTCAGCGACATTGAAGAATTGTTATGTAAGAATGAACGGACCTTCTGCCTCAGATGAGAATCGTCCCGCGGTTGACCCGTTCTCGCTGCCGGATTGAAACCTAGTTGCTTGACCATCTCTGCACTATAATGGCTCTTCGGGGTACTTTCCTTTGTACTCGGTTCAGTCTTGGAACTCTCTTCATTGTCTCTTCGTTTCCTCTTTTTCCCATCCTCCTTTCCTTTCTTATCCTCCTTCTGAGCAAATTCCCTAGCGGCAATCACCGCCTTCATCCCCTCCTTGTCTCGGTCTAAAAGGGTCTTGAGAGCCTTATCTGCATCTTTAGCGCGCAACCGCTGAGCCTTCGCTTGCCCTCCTCTGCCAATATTTTCCGAAACCTCTAATGAGCTCGGGCCTGAGCCCTTTACGACGTGTCCTGATACTACGTAGGTCGCTGATCCCTCTGCATCTTCCGGCTTCAGACCCCATTGCCTCGCAGGATCGTAGGCGGGTTTTCGTTTCTTGATCGTGGTGTTCGACATGCCAGAAGTCCTGATAAACAATAAGAACGAATCATTTTTCAGAGGTTACTCTACTTACGAAGCGGAGAATTCGGGACGCGCAGCGCGACGACGTTCGACAGCGTTCTGAACATGCCATTCACAGACATCGCTCACACGTTTGTCGCACCACGAACCGCAAACTGACCCGTCGCGCTTGAGGACTGTGCACATTCCCAGGTCTTTTGCTCGGCCTATCGCAGTGATCGTGCCAGTGGATTCCGGTGTCAGTGCGAGGATGTTGTTGGTGGGGTGGGGAGTACTGGTTGCATGCTACGAACGATCAGACAGACCACGATGTAAAGGAAGCATGAATACCTGAAATGGCTTCAGAATTTTGGGATTCATCAACGCAATGACATCACCCTCTTTCAACTTGGACATTGATTCGAAGGCACCTCGGCTGCCGCCCTTGTAAATCTTCCCCTTCGAACCATTTTCTCGCGTTTCTACGTCAAAACCGTCCGACTCGAACAGCAACAGTGACAGAAACGCATCCCCACGTATGACTGCTTTGCCGCCAGTTGCAGAAGATGCCGAGCGCGACCTCGAACCAAAGTCAACGAGCTTCATGTTGACGTACTTCTTCCCTGATGGTTTGGGTGGTTGTTCCTTCCCCTTCCCCTTCCCTTTCGCGTCTGTTTTCCTGCCTTCGTCATCCGCATCGATGGTCACGGGTGCTTTACTGAACTTGATAGGACCACGTTCGGCGACGACTGCAATAGTAACCCAGTCGCCACACACAGGGACATCATAACCTCGTTTGTCAGGAAGAAGTCGGACACATGAGTAGAGTCGGGACGGGGAGATGTAGATACGGCCTGCCAAGTGATCTTGTAGGTGTTCATGGGGAAGGATGCGAGAGCTAGAAGAGCAAGTGAGAATGAAAACGTCAATTTAAGGCAGACTACATACGAAAGCCGTATACCCGAATTTGGTTCCAGCTGCTCGAAATTGGGGTCATCGAATGGTGGTTTGTGGTCGTAAGGGCCCGGTTCAAAATCTTCGATGAGAGCCAGCCTTTCGTCGCGGTGCGTTCCTGCTGCTGGTTTCACTTCAGCAGGCTTGTCGGTGAATGCAGCTGATCGCGAGGGTTCGACCTCTCCGTCGTCTTCGTCATCGAGGGGCTTGTTTTGTGCCAATTTGGCCAAAACAGCTGAGGGCGCAGGCTTTGGAGGCAAAGGCGTCGGGATTTTGGAAGATGAAGGAATTGGTACTTTGGCTGCTGGACGTGGTGCAACTGAGTCGGTGCCACTTTCAAAAATCCTTCGTTTCTTTTCTAGCATAGATACGTTCAGGTAGCGCCCACAGGATAAGCATCAGCCTACTCACTTGGAGACGGCGTTGGCGGTGCCAACATATTCCCTAGTTGCCGTTTAGTGCTCGTCTTTGGCGAGACTGGGACATCGGATTGGAGCTGAGCTTGGAGTCGGGCGATTTCCTTACGGAGGTCATCCTGCGTCCGTTGGGATTCATCTGGTATTTGGGCGAGCGACTCCATCGGAGACCGTCAAGCAAGTCAGCGGTCGTCGTCGTCGTGATCAACAATGTAGGCGCGCGAAGTTGCACACGTGAGTGTGACATTACTTCACGTGATTGTGACAGATTTTAATTTTAATTAATTTTTTGAGGAACTCCCCCCTGCCGCTCACTCATTTGCACCATACACTTGCGGCACTGCGTGCACGTTCTGCACCCTCTTCGCCATCGCCGCAATAACCAACAGCCTGGCGTTCATTAATTGATGGTCCCGTGAGGCTGTTGCTCAGCCAAGTAGGCGCGTCGGGCCTTAACCTGAATCGGATGTGAACGAACTGAGCAAACAACGTGATGTTCTACACTATGGCGAAGCCAAAGAATTATGCTGTTCGCGGTAGCGGCTGTCCTGATATCGGTTTCCCTGATCTTCCTCGGTTTCGACAGGGAGAATAGATGTGTACGATGTAGTACAACTACAACGATTTATCAAAAAGCTGGCCGGCGCTCGAAACATGTGTTGAGGATTCAGTCAACCCCTCTTAGGGATGCCTGCCGTTAAACTTACGGACATTGACGGTAACGGGTCAACCGTACCCGTACCCGAACCGTAACAACCTCGTTGAAGGCACTCGGTGGTACGGTACGGCTAGAGCCGCTAGACTGGTGACCGCTAGGTGACCGCCTCTCTAACTACCCTTGACATTGCTGTATCAAAGGCCCACATTGCACACAGAGCTGTTTCTGTCATTGAATATGACTTAGTTCAAAGCCTGTAATTGAACGTATTCGTAATAGTCGCCCATTCGATTAATGAGCTGGTCGTGAGTTCCAGATTCACTGACACGCCCTTCCTTGATGAAATATCTATCCAAGAGGTCAATAGACATGTACACGAGCCTCAGGAACATATCTTCTGCACTCACATACGGTCGGCATTCTGAATTGTTGATAATCGATGTGCGATGGCGATTGTTGTTCTGCCTTTCGCTGCTTGGTCCAGGGCGGTCTGTACAACCTTTTCAGAATTGGAATCCAGGGCTGAAGTAGCTTCGTCTAGGAGGAGGACTTTAGGGTTACGAAGCAAAGCACGGGCGATCGCGATACGTTCTGAATGCATAAATGGTCAGGTAGTTGCACTTTGTGCAGGCATAGTACACACGCTTTTGGCCACCCGAAAGCTGGGATCCTTTTGCGCCAACTTCTGTCTCAAATCCACTACGACCGCAAATGAACAATCTACTTCTACGTGAATCAGCGGAGCCAACTCACTTGGGCAGTCCGTTGATGAAGTCCAAGATGTTCGCGTCCCGACAGGCAGCCTCGATTTCTTCTTGCGTGACATGGTCTTGTGGTTTGATAGCACCAAGAAGGATATTGAAACGTATCGTCCCCGCATAAAGAGCTGGCTCCTGAGACACCAAAGCAATCTGTTTACGGTACTCCTGTACGTTGTACTCTTCGATCGGTATGCCATCCATCTAGAGAGCTGAGTAAGTACTGGTTGAAATGCAGGCATGGACTACTAACAGAGATCCGGCCTGCCAGCGGCTCGTAAAATCGTTCAATCAATTGAATGCTAAAGCGTATTAATTGATCATGGATTCCACAAGCAAGACGGACCAGACATACACAGTACTCTTTCCGCTTCCGGAGGCACCCACAAGTGCAATATATGTGCCTGGCTCCACTTGAAGCGAGAGCTCCCGCAAAACACGAATACCAGGCCGAGTAGGATAACAGAATTGGACGTTTTCTAAACAGATGTGTCCTTGGGCTTTCGCGACATCAACCTTCTTGCCTTCAGTCGATTCGGATTCAATTTCCGGAACAGAGTCAAGCAATCGAATGATATCACTGCCTGCGCTCTTCGCTAAGGAAACATCAGGTACAAAGGTGAAAATGCTTCCTATTTGAATAGCACTGAACATAGTGGACTGAACAATGTATCAGCAAAACAAGGTAGCCGCAGAATAGGGAAGCACCGCACAATGAGACCGACGAAGAACTGGAAAGTTGAAAATTCCTGTCTTGACACTAGGAACGCTCCATACCAAAAGAAAAGAGCAATACAGAAGAAAACCGTGGACTCCGAGAATGCATACAACATGTTGCTCCAGACAGCAATTCTGTTAGACTGGCGGAGTGGTTCTTCCAGGCTCGAAGCATATTGATTACAGCAATCGTCTTCCATTGTAAGAGATGCAACAGTACGAATGGCACCGGCAGATTCGCAGGCGAGTTGTGCAGAGGCTTCACGGGCTTTCTTGGTTTTTTGGTCTTTCAGAACAACAACACGCTGTGGAGCCAGTTATCAATGGCGAATGTTTTTCATGTAAACAGGCTTACAAAGCGGATGTATCCCGTAGACACGAGAAGAGGCGTAACCGCTGCGTTGTGATCGGTGTTCATTCTCAAGGATATCCATTGGACATACCAAGACCGACAAGGCCGACTTTCCAAACGAAGACTAACCCGAGAACGGTGCCCCCAATAAGAGTGGAGATGCTCTGCACGATTCTGAGAGGGAATTAGCTAATTATATTTAATTTGAGAAAGATGCTGACGTTGCGAGGGTAACACCAGCCAAACCGAACACCTTTTGAGGGTGTTCACTAAGGTTCGATACCAAACCACCAGTCTATAAAGAAAGTCATGACAGAGGTCTGGGCACAAAGTCATGTGAGCCACTTACGCTGTGCTCCTCCTTATCGAAGTATTCAACTGCTCAGATTGTGAGGCAACAACATAAACATAGAAACTGACCAAACTTACTGTCTTGTCTCAGAATAGCCTTGAAACTCAGAGACTTCAGTTTTGCCATCAACGCTGTAGCA
Source organism: Armillaria solidipes (assembly GCA_022818035.1). Classification (NCBI taxonomy): domain Eukaryota; kingdom Fungi; phylum Basidiomycota; class Agaricomycetes; order Agaricales; family Physalacriaceae; genus Armillaria; species Armillaria solidipes. Next base: position 140,986 of record JAIWYQ010000015.1, read on the forward strand.
GAAGATGAATAGAAGTAATTCTGCAGGCCCATACATAAGGCAGCGATGATGGCGATGATGAAGAACCTAGACTCGAAATCAACGATATGCACTAGAGCAGTATGATATACGCTGACCAAAGGGCGTTTCGGTCGCCAGAATGTCTGAGTTCCGAGCCTGAAAGCGAAAAGCCATTGATAGCCTTGGCTAAAGTATAGCATCAGCAAAGGCGGTTCATGAAGGTTGGAGGAAATACCATGAACCATAGACAATACCGTAGGCTGGATACACCATCCCACTCATACTACAAAAGATCGTGCCGAAAAAGTACTTCTTCCATTGTGATCTATTGATTCTACCCATTCGCCTGAAAAGATAATACATGCTATCTTCAGGCCCTTTGCCACCATCCCGGTCCCTCTTCTTCTGCTCCGAGATCTGGCTGGTAAGTGACTGATGGGTATATCGCCTACGGAGGGGGACCTCCTCGCGTGCAACCTGTTCCATAGCTTTGGATGTATCATATTCTGTTGGAGTTAACGAGGTAGGTGCTCGGACGTGGTGACGGAAAGTAGGCTCGAGAGAAAAATGAGAGCGATGCTGAATAGAATAGCCGTAGCGTTAATCTCAGCGTGTTGGTAAAAAGCTTTGTATTATATACCTGAATAGAATAGCCGTAGCGTTACTATAATATGGTAAGTATGATACTAGGACGAATATACGTAGAAGTACTCACATCTCAGCGTGTTGGTAAAAAGCTGAGATGCGAGGCTGTGCAATGTAAACGAAAAAGGAAAGTAAAATCAAATACGTAGTTCGTGTGCGTCTCGTACTGATACCACGTCTAACATATTCGTCCTCGGCATCCTCATCTGCAATGTCAGTGGCTACTCTGTCACTTTCGCGAAGTTTCTGAGCTTGGACGAGGCGCGCATAGGCTCCTCCCTCTCTTTGAAGCAGTTCCTGGTGGGTCCCATGTTCGACGACCAACCCATCTCCCATGACATATATGACATCGGCATCTTTGATCGTCGAGAGACGGTGAGCAATGGTGATCGTTGTACGTCCTAAAACAATGAATCATTTTCAATTGAGGCATAGTCAGAATTATTTCTGACTTACCAGCTGCAGCCTTGTCCAGGGCGTCCTGCACGATTCCTTCACTTCGAGTGTCCAAAGCACTAGTTGCCTCGTCGAGAAGAAGGATGCGAGGGTCCGACACGATAGCTCTGGCAATAGCAACGCGTTGCTTCTGACCACCACTCAGTAGGAATCCTCGCTCGCCAACCACGGTATCATAGCCAAGAGGTAGATTAGTTATGAAGTCATCAGCGTTAGCCTTGATACATGCTTCCTTGATCAACGCAAACTTCTCCTCCTCGGAGGCGTTTTCATATTTAGTTCCAATGAGTCCGTACGCGACGTTGCTTCTGATCGTGGTGGAAAATAGTGTTGGCTCTTGTGATACCAGTCCGATCTGTGAACGGAGCCATCTGAGATTAAGAGATTTCAAATCCCGTCCGTCCAATTTCACGAGACCAGATGAAGGATCGTAGAATCGTTCTATCAGAGAAATCACTGTCGACTTTCCAGATCCTGAAGCACCGACGAGGGCAGTGGTTTTACCCGCTCGGAAGGTGAGGTTGATCCCTTTCACAACCGCGATGTTGGGGCGTGAAGGGTAATTGAAGTGAACGTCCATGAGCGCGACTTCACCGATTACGGTTTCTGGCTTTTCACCGCTAGGATCGGCAGAATCGATGTCTGGCACACGGTCGATTGTAGCATAAAGTTTAGCGGCAGCGCCAAGTCCGCGAGAGATGGCTAGAGAATATTAATGCATATACAGTCCAAAAATGCATGATGCATACCTTGCATTTCGGATCCTAACAATATCAATGAGAAAGAACCCACTAGGATCGCCATGAAGACGTTGATGACAATGCCAGGGTCAGCTATAGGCAAAAACTTTAATGCTTGTAGTCATTTTGAGTTTTCAATGTTGCGGACGTACCATCCCCTCGCAAAATGAGGGTCGTACCGAATGAAAAGGCTAATAGAGACGTAAGCGGAGAAGACAACGGTAAGTCCTATTTTTTGTACGTACCCAAAGCGTAGGTTGAATAGATGCAGAAAAAGGCGATAGAGAGACTTCCACCCGTCCATATCGCGGACTTGACATCGACCACCTTTGACTTCTCGACGTGCTGATCGTACAAGCTCGATAGAATTTGCTGCGCGCCAAAGGCATGTGCAGTTCGAACAGTAGAGATGACCTCTTCAGCAATACTGCCAGCATCTGCAGTGTACTTTAGGGAAAGTCTGGCGGAAAGTCAACACCGGGCAAATCATGCATCATTGGACGTACTGTGTGTATTTGGATATGGCCTTGTTCATAACCGCCCCCGTGATAACAACACAGGGCAACAAGGACGTCAAAGCAAGAGCCAGACGCCAACTTCGAACATAGGCCAATATAAAACCAGTAGCGAAGCCCGACAAGCAGGACACCGCTTTGGCAACCTTCTCGGACATTCCCTCCTGCACCAGATCTGGCAAAGCGCTTACTAAAGATATAAAGAGAAAGAGAGCGAGTAGAAGCTCACGAGTGTCGGTCTGGATTCGAGTAGCAACCTCTCCCGCTCCGACTTCGTCAAAAAACGGGATGTCCTGGCGTAAAACCGCTCGCAAATAACATTCCCGAATACGCTTTGCATTGACCTCTGCAGTATAAATCCATACATACATGTAGAAATAGGTGCAGACGAACATGCCGATACCTTGAAAGCCTGATGAACCAAAGAAACCTATGTCGCTGAAAACACATACCTATAGCGATCAGATAGAGCGCGTCCTTGGATGCTACATGGCGAAACGATGCCGCGACAGCAGGTAAATCGTTTATAGCCTGTTGATTGCCCTGGCCAGCATTGTTAACGAGAGACTGGAACACGACGAATTCATTGCTGAGGTTCCCAAAGAGTAGTGACATTAACGGCTATCGAGGGAAAGTTATGAATTAAAGCGTATGAATGCGAATACAAGACAAACTTGAGCTGCGCCAGCTGCTGCTGCTGCAACCAAAGCAATTCCGTCACTGATAAGTTCGAATTTCGTGGAGAACCTGCCAGAGTCTCAGCTGCAGTACAGTAAAATGCTACAAACATAGGCACCTGAAAAGCTTCGTGAAGGACACAGAAGGTGCCTCTGGCTCCGAGGGTGGGGCGATGTCGACTTCTGAGCCTTTCTCGTCAGTGTCGATAGATTCGGTCAGTTTCCAACGACTGAACCAGCCCTCTTTCTTTGAGTTTGGGCCAGTAATACCGGTAAACTTTTCTTGGACAGTGTTGGGTTGTGAATCGGACATCTTGGCGAACAGCAGAGGCTGATTTTACAGCTTGAAGGCCCTTTATAGAATGAAAAAAAATGTAAATAAACGAAGGTGTACGTGATGTGATCGGCAGCGAATAATAGAGTCAGAGTCATTCTGACTCGAGCATTTTGATAGGGCAATCACGGCGGCCGGGGCGGCGACCAATATTTTCAGGCAGGCACGGGAGTACTACGGACCGTCACTCCAATACTTTTATTGGTACTATGTAGCTTTCGTGGGTATCGATTTGTGACTGACGGCCTCGCGATCCTATCGCCACTGACGTACAGGCATGGAGATTTTGTGTCCTGTTGTACTGGGACACATGTCAGAGCCCGTCCGAGCTTGAGGGCGAGAAAACAAACAATATCTGTTCTATTCGTTCAACATTCAAAGTCAGCATGCCTTCGGGTCCAGAGTCACCCTTTTTGTGATTGCTGTGCTTTGTGAGGTGATGCATAGAGGAAGAAGAACCTCAACACAACACATTGGTCGCTCCTCGCTTAGATTAGGCCTGGAATTTGTCCGGCTATTTCGGAGTTTGAGGTTAAAAGTCCGCAGAGAGTAAACCGGCCAGCCGCTGATGCCGCAGAATCCACCCTATCTCATCTCATCATTACACGGCACGGTACCTCACCCTATCATAGTCGTCAACACCGTCCATAGCCTGGACGACGACACATGAATTTTGACAATTCAGTCTTTCTATCATACCCCCACCCCTTTTATATTTATTCACCTCGATTTTGTTTGTTATCTCTAGCCGTTTACATCCTTTACCGAAATTCTCGAAGCCTCGATAACAAGACTTTTTATGGAACTTGATTTCTCTATCACCTAGAAGCATACAACGTTCGTGTCTGGGTACAATGATGCCAGAGCTATAATATTGAAGAGTACATGGAAGCAATTTCCAAGTTGATAACTGTATCAGCGCCTTCGTTATATATTCTCCACACCGGACGAATTAGATTCGAGTCTCGACGACACTGGTTTTACTTGCAGGCAGCTAGCTACCCATGGGTCTATGGGGCACTCTTATTGAAGTCATCTTTTCACTTCCTGCCTTGGATTCATTGCAGCTGGAAGCTCCGTGGTTCTCCAACGACGAAGTTTTCCCCCGCTCACTTTGCGCCACGCCAATCTGCGGCGTTATGTCTATCGAACAAATGGGAATCAGATCGGACCGAGGTCTTCCCACTTGACTTTATTCCTCGAACGTTACTCTACATAGAATCCTTGGGCTGAATCGATATGGCATGAAGAATAGTCCTTTGAGTTATAGCATGTGTTTTCTTCAGATCCTAAATAAACCTATGCTCACACATCGAATAGTCGTCGTTGAAAAGGTCGCTCCGGAAACTCAAGTTATTATCACATCTAAGCTTGAATTTGGAGAAAAGCGAGGGAAAGCGACATGGTTTGTTCAGTACCAGGATCCGATAGAACAAGGCCGCCACCACGAAGATAATTATGCGACAGTCAGGGCGTTCAATCTCTACATTATGTTTTATTTCATGGCTGGATTTGGTATTTCCGGACGTAACACTTTCGCCGGTCTGGCTGTGGCACCGCTGGACAGTCTTGCGCATGGGGCGGTCCTGTCGAATTACAGGCTGCAGGAGTGGAAGCTGTGACACTCAATTCACGAGTAACCATACGCCTAATATTTCCAGAATTGCGTGTGTGATCCTCTGACCTCTTTACAGCCTTCCACGAGGCGCCTAGCCTGCGTTCTGGCGTTGTCTTCGTAGGAGCGTCTACGCGGGTGAGAAGGAATCGCGATCTTGAGTGAGATTGGGAAATTGGGCGATAAATGCTTGGTGTCGGTGGTGTTTGTCTTACGACTTGATGTATATGCATCAACGACTCGGATGCCGCGGACACAATGATAGGCATAGGGTGGTCGTGGAGGGGTCACACCAGGGCTTCGGATTCCCTATTAGTCAAATGTACACCAACGCACTTCCTATGCAGTATGTAGGTAACGCATAGGAATCGGAGTCACTCACCTCTACGGAGAATATTGAATATTTGGCCCAGACCGACAATTTGAGTCTTAAACCTTCCAGTCTACTCCACTGAATGTACGATAAATCACCTCTGTTGACTTCCAGGTCGAAGATCCGTACGTATTGTAACGCATGCTAATCATCTTAGGAAGATCATAAAGTAAATTAGTAGGAATCTAATATCTACATGTTAAACAGTACAGCTCATTCTAGCAAGATCGTTACTGTTCTTCTAGGGTATCATTATGCTGCCTTCTCTCCTTGAGCGGCCTCTGCCTCAAGCTGTCTCTCAATTTCTAGATCCTGCGGCTATCGTTAGCTCATAACCTGCGAAACTACGCGAAACACTCACAATACAAGGCGCAAACTTGCTATGCCTCCTGATCTGTTTGCCGAATTTGTAAAAGAGGAAGGGGCTGGGCGCTAGTACCACACCAATCAGACCGACCAACGTAGATGCCCAGTTAATGCCCAACTACATATAATGAGTAAGTTTGATAAAAGAGAGATGGATACTCTTACATTGTGATACATCTGGACGGTGAAAAGGGGGAAGGCGGCGGCTACAAGAGAACGGATGATGGTGTTCGCGGCAAACGCAGACGCAGCGTGGATCCTAGAAGAATGTGTGAGCAACGAAGAGAGTTCAAAAAGTAGGCAGTGTTAACATACAAGTACACGTCCAGTAGATAGCTCTGTCACAGTGTCGTATCGTCACGAGTTTCAGTATATCATGAGAGGATATAAGACGCACCAGGAACGACATGAATATGAGACTTATACTAGCCCCGATGAAGATCGTGCTGATGGCAGGAACATACCAATGGATGCTCTCATACTGTCCTGTCCATCCCAGCCAAAAGGCGCCAACTATAAGACACGGTGCACCTATCATCGCACCATAGAGCCGTTCTTCGGGTGGAGGAAACCCCTTCCACTTCCGCACCAAACCTGGATAGTGCAGGGAACAGAGAATATTGATTACAGCACCCAGTGTTGTACCAATCCCGACACCAATGAAGATCAGCCCGTTCTCCCAAAGGGTAAAGCCACGCGTCTCGATGAAGATGATCGGAATAGCCTCAAACACTATCATGCCGCACGTTAGGAAAACATGAAACAGTTATCAACAGAAGAACAGGGTCCTTACATGTGTACAGAACAGCATATACGACTGAAATGTAGACTGTAACAAGAACGAGAATGGGTTCCAGTATAAGCATCTTAAACGGCCGGTAAAGCGTCCGCTGTGCTATTCCTTTCAGTGTCCAGTCTTCCATTTCATGACTGGCAAACAGGTGGGCATTGTTTTCGGGGTCCTCCTTTCTGAGACGCTTAACCTGTGATTTTGATTAATGTGTTTCAGTCGGGGACTGCCAACGGTGAAGCAACTTACTTTCTTCAGTAAAAGCACCGAGGCATTAGTTTCAGGAAGGAAAATGGCAGCGATGGCAGTGCATGCGCCTGCGAACATCATCATCACCCAGTATATCCATCTCCATGTGACTGAGCTGCTGGCGATACTAGCATGATGGTTAGATCACTTGACGACAAGTCGAGGCCATAGACTTACAAACCGCCAACAAGAGGCCCAAGTACAGGCCCAAGGAAAACGCTCGTAGCAAACAGGCTTGCGGCAGGACCTCGACCGATCGCGGGCCATATATCGGCAAATATACCTTAAGGACATCATACATGTGGTTAGGGCGAGGCAAGCGGGCTAGAAGGGCTTCACTCTTACCTCCGTCGACGGCGAGGGGGGCTACACCAAAGAAGCCTGAGAAGAATCGGCAAACTAATAGTGACTCAATATTATGAGCCAGAGCCTGTCCGAGCTGAAACAAGATGTACGCGAACATCGCTCCCAATATGACGGGACGTCTGCCATATAGCTCACTGCCAGGACCCCAGAATGATGGCTGAGCTCAACAATTAGAAAAGCCAATTAAAAATTGGACGGGCGCGTACCCCAATTGCAAGTCCCAGTAAGAAAAGAGTCACAATTGAATAGGCAGTTTCACTGTTGATGTTGAATACGCGTGCTGTCTCTGCGAAGGCGGATGTGGGAGCTGAAGATGCGAAAGAACTAAAGAGAAAGAACAGTTTAACAAATGCAACAATAAGGAGGACAAGAGACTATACGCACACAGATAACGCCAAATTAACACTAACAATAGTGACGACCCATTTCTTGCTATCCGGCCAATTTTGAGGGTTCTGGGGATCGTCTGGACCGTCCCATGTTACCATGTTGGGGTCGACATAAGCTGTATGAGATATATGATTAACAACGCTTGGAAGACGAGAATAAACCACCTTACATTCAGAATCGTTATTAGGAAACTTCTCTCCTTTAGCTTTAGTTTCCGTCGCCACCGGATGCGCAGGCAAGGAACGCGTCACGTCAAGAGCAGTCATGGAGGAGCGCGGAGCCGGGTTCATGTTCATAGTCACCTGAGGATGACGAACCTCAAAGTTTGTGTACGAGGGGAGCACCACAAGGCATATCGGCGAAGCGAAGTTCTTTATATGAGCGCTGTTCGCAGCCCCATGATGAAAAGCTAAATACAAACGAAAACCACGTTCGGGATGGATCCACTATTGAAGCGCGTTCTCGAAGGTAGGTCTCCGGCTCTAATAATGCCGAATACCCGATATTGCGGAGGTGACAGTTAAACAGCGAAACATGTGAAAAATAGTTCCACGGGAAAGCTCGGGAAAGCCAATATCATCGTCAGATAAGATGACTATCGCCTTCCGTGGGCCCTGAGGCTGAGCGCTGAGCACTTTACCAGTGCATCCAAGGAGGGGGCATGGTGCGGCGTCGTATATTCATATCCGAGATCAATGGAGATCCTTATTAGCTTCGAGGCCTGACACCTTGCTTTGGGTGAATAGCTTGTATGAAGGGGAGCATCATGCGGTGTCAGACCCGAGTCCTGTCGGGCTAGTAGGAGGAAGGTCTGAATGCAGCGGTCGACTCCGAGCCCTTGATGTCACCGCGCGGTTGTAGGAAGATAACTCAATTGCCCTAGACACAACCTAGACACATGTATGTGTTGTCGACACAGCATCAACTATCACCGGCGTTTGCTATCCATTGTACAACCCTCACAGACCAGCCCAAGAGGGTGAAAAGTGACAGCGAAGGACCGGATGAGAAGACAAGGTATTATGCCAGAGCGTTTCCACTAGCATATAGCAGCTGGTGCGAAATACTAAGCTGGATTAAAACTCCACGAAGACGGCGATAGGCACCCGTGTGATGGGAACAGTCGGAGGGAGACACAATGCGCATGCTCTTCATGGTGGATTGTCAACTCGGGGTGACCTGCCATCCAAATGTGAAGGCATGCGCCTAGGGAGCGATTCGAGCACGACGTCTACCATGGTCCACGACACTGACCGCACACTAATCACTTTTCTCGTGGGTCGTGACGCAGCAATCAGTGGCTGTGACGCCAATTAGCCGAATTTTACACCTTCAACACTTCCTTCCGACAATAAGTATACAACCCTTCCAGATATAATATCGATCGTCGGTGAAATGCACAAGCTGCACTTCATGCCGGGTGATTATTTCCGTAAAATCTGTGCCAAGCTCGCCTTTTTGTGGTTGCCCTTGAAATCTCATCTTTCCGGTGTGAATGTAGGCTTTTGATAATTATTGACTTCTTTCAACTTACAAATTCGACATCTACTTCAAACTACAATTTTAAGCAACGCTCCCAAAGAAAGCGCTCAACACCTCCCAATACTTACCCGTATTATCAATCATAGGAAGATGCCCTGCCTGTGGAATTTCTTGATAGGCAATGTCTCCACCTTTCTCTGCCCAGCGCTCCTTGAGTGCTTTCAACCCCTTACCGACGTTTCCACCGCCATCCAAATCTCCTGCGACAAGCAACGTCTTGACCTTAGAGGCGTCTAGCCCATCCGCATAGAGATCATATTCCATCAAAGCACTCGCACCCAACGCGAAACCGTCCAAATTCGTGCCCTCTATCATCTCTTCTATCGCTTGTCGCCTGGGGTATATTATTGCCGATCCATCTGGAAACCACCGTGGGACGGTGATATTTGCGAGCTCTTTCATGCCCTTCTCCTTCGCTGTTGCAATCCGTCCCTCCCACGCCTCTTTGTTTCCGGCAGGCGTCTTTGCAGATGTATCGCATGCGACGATACTCTTCGTGAGATGCGGAAATTGGGTACCAAAGCTGAGAGCGACGGCTCCACCTTGAGATACTCCAATAACGCTGTGCACCTGCTTTATCCCGAGGGACGCAAGGACATGGGCGACGTCCTGCGCGAGGATCGGCATGGTGCAGGGCTCAGATAGCGGGGAGACAGAGGCACCGTGTCCGCGTTGATCGTGCAAGAGGATGTTGAATGCACGTGGAGGCGCGAGGAGGTACGTGAGAAGGGGGTTCCAGAGGGTGGTATTAGTCAGTAAGGAGTTGCAAAAGACGAGCCAAGGCGCAGAAGGCGAGACTATGTAGGTCTTGGCATAGATATAATGCGAGGGAGATGAAGATAAGGATATCTTATGCTACCAGTCAAGGGGGGTAAGCATAGCAAACAAAGAAGTTAAACAGTGTAGCACCTCTTGCTCATCTGCAGGCCACGGAACGAGATCATCGCTACCTCCACCAACATCAAGCGAAACAAGGAAACGAGAGACCATGTTGTACGTAGCAACTACTGCGGCGGCTTCAACGAGGAGATCGTCGTCATCTTTAAGGTTTTTCTTGAGCGCGTCCGTCACCTCAGGCGACACCTTGACCTTGGTAGTGCTCTCTTGCGCGAAAGCCAGTGCGCTTCTCTGCAAAACACTCAAGACTCCCCCTCAGTTGGTAACCGAGACGTATCGCGTATTACTAGCAGCTGTTCTGTCGTCAGTCCAGCAGATCTCCCTACATGTTCATGGTGAATCCATTCATAAGCTGCATGGTTATGTGCTGCAACGCGGAGGATCTAATGGATTTATTCAGTATTAATGAAAGCAAAAGTTATAAAAACGTGCCATGAGTTCTCTGACATCACCAGAGAGCCTTCCCCTGGTTCGTATCGCTCCAAGGAGAGAATTCCAGCCTTGAGCTACTGGCGGTACATGGAGAAGGGTACCGTCGAGGGCGGTCAGTCCTCTTGCACCCCGTCTTTCACGAATGGCATCGGCGATAGGAGAGGTGCCCACGGGAGGATAGCGACCTGGGACGAGTCGAGAGCTGGGCATGGCGGAGAAAACGTGGGAAAAGACCGTGGTCGGACCCCTTTAAGGTTGCCCGAAACGGAATAACCTTATTCCGTTCGATCGTCCGCCAAGCCACTGCGGCTCCCCTCGTCTGCCAGACCAACGAGACCGTTTGGATGATGATAGGACCAGCTTATACTCTTATTCAACCAAGTAGCGTAAAAGACTACATTGAAGGACGAAGGTGCCAAGTACGCAAGGTCTAGTATCTATGTGAACATTGCTAACCGAAACGCCTCTCTATAACTATTAACCTGATACGGTGTTCACCTCAAAGGAACACAGGGATTCTCTCAAGCGCGTAAATATACGATCTATTTACATCTAACATGACTCAAATCAGACACAGAATCCCAGGGATACCACTGAATCTTACCAACATGCGACTCAAGGCCGCAATCTTGCTTTTTGGCGGTGCCTCATCTTCTCTATAGTGTAAACCCTTGAGAACCATAAAGTCCAGAGACACGATTACTCACGTAGCAGCAATCACCTCAGCAACTTCGCCAACAAAGTCCATGTCTTCCGGTTTCATCATAAATTGCCGGTAATAAATCGCAGAACAAATCCACATCGTTGGAAACATCACGAAAGGCAGATAACTAGTTATGAAGCTATCTGTTAGGCTGGTAAGCATCATGGTCATCACTCAAGTAATCGGAAGGCTCTACCCGTGGCCCAATGTCCTTTCAGAAATACGGACCAACCGCAGAACTAGGCACCAGCAGTGAGAATGATAATCGGCACTGGCTACGTATGGAGCCAAACGCACGAAAACAATGATGATTGAGAAGATCATTGAATACCTTAACTTGGAATGAGAACAGCGGGCTTTTACGAAGTATGCTTAACTCACCATGCCAAGTATGGATTCAACCTGTTATAATAAGGCAACTTCTTCCGGTCAATTCCCTGTGCTTTGAGCCCAGCGTAAAAACGTATATAGGTAATACTGATACCAAACCACGACATGAGCCCTAACAAATAATTAGTTTAGCCTGCTGAATTCATGACTGTCACGTACCTGCAACAGCAGCCAGATTGGCAAACCAACCGAAAACTTTCCCAGCTTCATCGTTCACAGACATGTACGCCAGCAGCCCAAAAGAAGCGTAAGTTAGTATGGAGATGATAGGCAGACCATTCTTCAAAGTGATCAGAAACATTCTCGGTGCATTTCCAGTCGCAGCCAAGCCATCTGAAGAAAGGGTATAAAGCGAATTGAAAGAAAGGAGATACAGCATTCGTCTTACACAGCGCCCGAGAACTGGTGTAAAGATCGCTAGTAGCCGCTGACCATGCCGATGTCAATAGTGCCGCGTTGATGATCTTTGAAAATACGTCTCTGTGTGGGATCAGGCAGGTTGACTGAGCTGCTCACATGCGGAAGGACTAGCAGTACATTTCAGATAGTGTATGATACTGGATACCAATGAATACGCACTAGATATTCCAGCACTTTCAATAGCAATCACCTACGGAGTTGTGGTTAGTGGATACACCAGTTACATACGGACCTTACAAATGGCGACGACGCTGCAGTGCCGTCGTTCAAATTCAGTCTTGGATCATTCGAAGGCACTAATAAGCCTATGACCAAGGTACCGAGAATATAGAACAGGATGATCCTTTCTAACGTATGAACACTTCGCTGGGCTGAGATGCCAAGAAAGCGCACCGGACGTAAACTTTCTTGATAGCTTTTGGTAAGCTTGTTCTGGGATTCTTCGCTTCTCCAGCGGATATCTGCACGCGGCTATTACTTTTTTAGTGTCCTCTGCACAAAAGAGGACTACCCACAGCGACAATCTCTGTACCGATGAAAGAGAATGCAGCTTGCGTCAAGACTGCCCAGAAGCCCAGGAACCGCCCTTTCGCGCCGGGGATATCTTGGTAATTGACGAATGGCCCTGGGCTCTTCCAGTATCGAAAACCAAGACGATCGTGATTTGGTCCGCCTGGGTAAGCTCAAAATACAGTCGTGCAAACGGATGGCTGTGAACATACCGCCGAGGTCGAGGACGACACCCAGGATGATGAGTCCAACAATTGTGATCACCTTGATGGAAGCGAATATGAACTCTGCTTCGCCGTATACACCTGAGAGTAATGCGTGTCAACAATAACTCGTTGCGCTGATTGTGCAATGTTAGAAACATAACCTGCTCCGAAAAGATTGATGATAACGGCGACCCCAAGACACATCGATATCCAAGCCGCGTTGTTGGTGTCTCTATCCCAATAGTTTACAAGGACAGCTGCCGCGGACAGCTCCGCTGGCACGCCAATGGTCCAGTTGTACCACGCATTCCAGCCAACGGTGAACGATAAGGCAGGTCCAACGAAACGCTCGGCCATTTTGATGTGTCCCCCAGGGAGTGGTAAGAAGGCAATCATTTCTCCGAGAGACACCTGATCGCCTCGCAGGTAAGTAAAAGAGACGCTGAATGGTACTTCTGACGAACCATTACACTGAAACATAAACTCCCAATGGTTATGTATCCAAGTAACAGACCTAGTGGTTGAGTGACGTATTAGTAAAAAGGAAGATTTACATATCTGTCTACATGCCGACAGGTCCGCCCATTTCCAAGGAAGAAGCGGTACCCAAGAACAGACCAGTTCCAATGACACCTACAAAATCGTATCGAAGACTTTACGGTGCGCCAGAATTAGGATATGTGCTCACCGCCAAGGCTATGCGAACTCTATCAGCGTTTCTGTAGGCCAAAATAAAATTTCTGGCCTTACCTGATCATTGCAATATGCCTGTTCTTCAACTGGCGCTGCAGAGGAGTGTACTGCTGCTTAAAATCGTTGAGGCCATTGTCGCCACCCAGAGACTCGACGTCGACGGTATCTGGTGCATTCGACACTGGGACAGGCTTTTCGATATCAGCGAGCATTGTTATGGAAAGGGTCAGAACCCAAGGTGAGGGATCTGAACACAAATGTCATTAATAAAGACCACCATGATGCTCCAACTCCCAACAGATAAGAACGCCCACGTTCTATAAAAAAGTAGCCAGCGCAAGGCATATCTCTGGAGATTCTTTCCTAGATGTATGGCCGAAATACATTAATTACGTTGTGAACCCGAGTCGAGATCTGAACTGATGGGAATGTAAAGGTCAAAGTGCATCGGCGCAGTTGCGCCGGTCGGAATCCTGAAGGATCGCGTTGACCCTGACAACCTGCCAAATCCAACTTGAGCATTTGAACGACCTTGCAACGTCTTTTTTCCTTGGAGGAATGTATGGGGACCCTACTCATTATCTCTCTCTGTCAGGTCGCCTCTCGGTGCGTATCTATCACATCTGATGCCCGTCCTCCGCCGCTCAACCCCCAATCACCTAGAACTCTACTTTGTGATCACTGAAAATTTGTCTTGCCGCCGTTTCTTGAGTGAATACAAAACCGGGACTATGAGGTTGCCGTCGTTCTCGCTCAATGATAGTTTTTTTTTGCATGATGTTAGATCAGATATTATAGCTACTGTTCCCACTCACTGGGAGATTATCTCTCGTGTGTTTGTGGGAAACACACCGCATCCATCAGTTGGCGCTTGTTATCATTGTCAATGCTTGTCAAAAAAGAATTCCCCCGCACCTTATTTTTTGAGGCATTCATATGGGACAAATTCTCTAGGCCCATACCTGGCTGCAGCCACCTTACTAAGGTGGGTATCCTGACCTGCCATATCGTTCGATGGTCGCGTCAAAAATCGAGCGCCTGTAAGGGTCCCGGGTACAATGATCATGGCGCATAATCGTCCCGCTTTACAAATAGGATCCCGGCGCTTCTTCGATCGAGGCGTGCTCATTCTAATGGGACCGCCCCATTGCGTTGTTGTTGGTATACTGTCGCCGATATCAGAACCTGTGGAAGTTATCATAGTACCGATGTGAATTGCAGTACATGTATGTGAACATTGTTGACCCCAGAACGATAGAGACGCCGGGCCACGAATTAAACTTTACTTCAAGCTTCAAGAGCCAAGCTAGCTGGTTATGTACATTATCGGGCAGGCAGGCAGGCAGCATTGTCCGATCTATTTTGGTAACGGTGTCGGCGTTGGTGTCGGTACGGTTGGGGATACAACATTCCTTGGATCCACTGACGCCTCCGTCACTGCCAGAGGTAATCTCTGCCATCTATTATTTCCTACTGAGATCCAAGTCAGTCCTTTCGAACGAGTCAAGAGCTGACCATATCGGACATGGCACATCGTGCCCCAGGTACTGAAGATGAACAAGACAAACTCTACATATCGGGAATTATAAGTATGGCCGAGACTGACAGAGTCCCTCACCTTTGACAGCGATGAGAAAGCACATCTCTCCGGGAATCACGTTGTGTGAGTGCAGAAACGCAATGTCCTTAGATTGATTGTGGCCGAAGCACTCCATGAAATCTTATACTTCGGCAGTCGACGCTAAAAATATTTGTTTTTTTGTTGCGTAAAGGTTGTACCGGGCAGCACCCCGGACGTCACGCAGACAAATGCTTTACTTGATCCCTGTTGACCTGGATTTATGTCCCGGTTCCTCAAATTGGCATGGAATACGTTCATGTATTATGAGATCTCCGCAGAGTATTCTGAACGGCGTCGTACAAATCGATAGAGTCCATTCTCGTGTACTTCTTTCTACCTTCTGACAAATCCGTGGCCTCCTTACGTATATGCAGCTTTTGTGGGGCAGGTAGCAGGCAATCTGGTGGAAGAGGCGAAGACTGCATATACTCGGAAAGAACATCGTCTGTCACGCTGGCACCGTGATGTCCATCTCTTTCCTCCAAATCCACCACCAGGGGACTTGCGCTTATCGAAGGAAGGTATGTGCGATCGGAATTCTTTCGTGAAGGTGACATAGTCGACGACCGAGAATGTGAAGAATGAGAGGAATCGCTTCGCATGGATGACCGGGATGATGTCGAACGAGAGTAATGATGCTTCCGTCTGCTCTCATGATAATACATCGGAGGCACGAAATAAGGCATCTGTCTCGTTCTTTCTCGAGGCATCTCGACGGGCATGAAGAGCGGGACTGGCATGGCGGATCCATAGTGATGCATGTCACCCTGACTCTTAACATCGCTCTGATACGATCTCAAACTTCCAAAGCTCGAGTTGCGTGATACAGCAAGTTTCTCTGTGTCACGCGCACGTTCTCGGTCCAATTGACGATTGTGACGTACACAAAGACCTGCCGCGACGAGGAGAATGGCGCCCACACAGCAGAGGGGCACAGCAAATGCAGCGACGGGCGGTGGGGACCGTGTCGCAAGAATACTTGTGGGAGATACTGGTAGAGATGCAGGGCTGACAGCGGGTGAGGTTACAGGTGCTCCGCCGACTGGTGATGCAGCTTGGGAAGGGGCGCTTGGCAGAGAAGCACCGAAGGGTGCCTGAGCAGTGTTGCTATTAGGCAATGGTGCTGGTGTAGACGCGGCATCCTGCACAGTCGCAGAGGATGTGGCTATATGCATGTTAATCAAGTACAATGAAGTAGAGGGATGTACTGACGCGAAAGCAGAAACGAAGGCGAGCGATACTTTGAGCCAAAGTTGTCCATCATGAGAAGGTAAAAAACCTCATCGGAGGTGACATTTGGAACGGTCCTGTTAAGTTTAAGAATCGTGGTGGACCCGGTATTCAAGTTGTATACTCACAGTGAAACGGAGTCGGAACCATTGCCATGCTGAACAGTAGGCCAAACTGTTTCTCCGCAGTTGCCTCTATCGCCGTCGCCAGATGTCCGGTTATCACTATTCCGAGAGCTCACTTGCGGGGGCGACGAGTTTCCACACAGCTTAAACGACGGCGAAACGACAGGTGGATCTGCTCGCCATTTCCCGTCAATCATGTCCCCCGGACCGAACCTATCTCCTGCTGCAGGGCTTTCCCATTGTACCGCACCGCCGCGTTCGGATAGGACGATGAGCACGAGAGTGATTCTAAGGGCGCGTCCAGCGCGGGAATTCGAGTACCGCATGATAGAAATGAGCGATAAAAAATGATATGAACGAGGCCAGGCTCGATGTGTAGAATGTTACGGCCTGCGTGGTGGTGGTTGGAAGAAAAGAGAATTGGAGGCGTGACTGTGGCGGGATATTTGGTCCGTGGCTGAGCTCAACTAGGTGTGGACGCCATCGAGTCGACTTCCATGCTCATTTCAGCCGATGATGACGACAACTCCAACGTTTGAGCGGAAAACTGTTCTAGCTGCTGCCTGTTCTACCTCAGCGATGATTTCGAGAGCGCATACATCGAGGACATACCTCTTCCTGTCCCGTAGCTGGGTGAGCATCTCGATTACCTCGTCCTGCTCGTCAATCCTCAGTTCTCCCCCAGGAAGCTCAGCAGCCAGGTCCTTCGCCTGCGCTATTGAGCTCTTAAAGTCGTTCGTCTGTTATGGTACTAAGCGGGCTCCGTGACTGGCTGGCGGTGAGTGACATACTGCGTGCAGGAGCGCCTGTTTCGCTTGGGGCGTTGCTGTACCCTCGGGCTTCTGAGTGAGTTCTAGTATCTTCACAAGCTTGGCGAGTAGACCTTCATACAGAGATGTTGGTAGGACGCTACTGCTAGACATGGTAGGAGGAGGACAACGCGAGTAATAGGCAATATGACTGCCACCATCAAACTCCGGCAAAATTACGGAATTATCTCTCTGCGTTGCTTCTTTGACGAAATCCTTGGATTTTGGTCTGGTATCGAATCATTCACGGTAACTCTGGAGTGCGATATGGTTGCTGTACAACGAGCTTAGGTAGTCTAAGGTACGTGAGTGATGTTCCAATTTGTCTCGACTTCGAGAGTACTCATAATATGATCTAGCGCTCAGGTGCCTCATTCCAAGGGCAACACCACGTCAAAGTAGTGACCGCTATCGCTATTGGAACCGATATAAGAGATATTCCAAGCCGATAATCCTAGCTCAAGTACTAGTGTCTCCGCGTCGACAAAATAGCCTAGAATGTTCGCCAGGATCAATCTTGACCGGATTCGTTCTTCAACATCGTTTGTCCTCGATGATTTTGTTCATCAAGAGAATTTTCGGCCAAGATAGCACAGGACATGGAGTCCTAAACAGAACTCCTCCATATCTTGTAGATTCTAGTTTTTCAGTGTACTAGAATTGGTTGAAGTGCTCCCGTCTTTGATGATCTTACAAACAGAATCAACGGTGGCACAAGAGGCTGTGTACATAGTTACCTGTTGCTTCCTTGACTCGATCTTCCATCTCGCCGTCGCAGGACCTGATTGTTTCTAACCTGTGAACCTCCTCCTATCGAAGTAAGCTGCTGAATAATTACCGCGAAGGTACTTGACTGCAATTGAGGTGGGGAATGGTTGTGTAAAAGGCAGTATCGCACTAATAATACATTAATATCCGCAGATAGCGCAGTGGAAGTTGGAACCCGCAATGTCATCAGCTCCTGGAGGTCGATACTCGTCGCAGTTCCTTCGAGAGCTTTTGGTTGGCTGGTGATGGGAAGGATTGCTTCGATGCCAAGCCAGGTCCAGTAAGTGAATGTTTAATATGGATGATTGCTTTGATTTTGCCTGTTATTTTGAAGAGCTGGAGAACCGCCTATCGAGGCGGCTCCCGGGATATAGTCTGACAGAGGTCTTGCTATAAGGGTAATGAATCTTAGGACGAAGCTGATTCTACAATTCAACGTACATACTAATCGGGTGCCGAGCGTTTTATGGACAGGTAATTGCCGACGGGATTGAGATGCGGCTGGCCAAGGCAACGGTGTGCTCTTGGCTGCGGAGCCTCTCCACTTGGGGGCCGATACCATCAACCCGTAGGAGGTTCCCACAATTGTGTTCAATGTTCCTATCCTCCGATTTACATTGTGATCCCGGTCACAGAAAAGGCTGCTGCAGGTCAATGGCTCCACATTGCAGGTTTCCACCTGTTTCCGCACCTCCATGGGTGTTCTGTAGCATACGCTTTGTCCCCTGAAACGCGCCGGCGCCTTCACTACGTCGGTGCCTTGGCATCAGCGCCGGTTGACCGACAGACGCGACAAGAAGACAAAGCACCTGCCGGCAGATCTACATGTGTCGTTCATCGGACTCGTTCACACGTTTCTGTGAACGTTCCTGCGCAGTCTTCCACGTTTTCCCGGTCAAACCAGTTTGATATGGGGGCTTGTTTTGCTATCTTGCTACAGTATTGGAGGGAAGGAAAACTTAGCTTCCGTCAATTTAATCGACCGTTACTTTGCTTCAGCCTAGCGGAACTTGGCGCTTGTCAATTATCGTCCCGTTTCCGGGGAATCGGCCAATTACGTATCTTGGATTGGTAAAATCCAATTATCGCCCAGGAACTGAGCTTATGAACATGTTGAACTTGATCTTCCTAGCCTCCCGACGTTCATAATACTACTGAGACTCGAAGAAAAGTTTTTTCGACTATGGATGGCAGATAGACCGGGTACTGGACGATATTTGAAACCATCCAAAATTTTTGTCGCATCTGGCTTGGTTTGGCTTGGCAGGGTTAACGTTGATGACATCAACTGTGCACCGGACTATGCACACGACCAATTTTATACCCACGTCTTGACCACAATCTGTTACCGATGCTTAGACGATCTTGTTGGTCGGCAGTCTTGCCGTGATACTTCATTGGACACTTTCGTTGATAACCTTCTTTCTTGCTTCTGCCATTCCTTCATGGCGACTGGGTCCATCCAGCTCTACCCTTATCCCGATGCTGCTGCCCACTATTCCGACTCTGACGACGAAGCAGTCTATTCCTCTCCCGCATCTACCAACAGTTGGCATGCGCGATTCATACGGGCGTTCCGCGGGCACGATTATTCCCCACTCTCTCCTCTTCCCCGAACCTCAATATCACCGAAGAAACCGCGGCTGTGGATCCTGGCGCTAATATGGGTGCCCATAGGTGTTGCAGCTGTCATGGGTATGCTATACCTTATTTTCCCCAATTCAAGATACCACTACGACTATCTCTCCCTCCCTTTATGTCATGCCAATGTTTCGCGGCGGCCTTCGATTGATCTCCAACAATGGCAGGCTAAATATTCCCCTTCCGCTCTTTGCACTCCCACAAACCAGCACTCAATTCCGGAACTAACATATTCGCATTCCAGTACTTACGACAAATTTACGAGCCATCGCGATGCAACCCCAACGCATTTCAGCCTACTCCCTGTCACCCCGATCCCCGGCGTGTGTTTAGAGGATTACTTCAGTGGTCAACCGTGCAGTTGTATGGGTTATGAGAACAGAACAACACCGGAGCCGATGGACATTGTTTGGGCTTGGGTGAATGGGAGTGATCCGTTGCACATCAAAGCATTAGAAGAGACTCAGCTTGTGAATGGGTACGGGACTCCAAAGCCCAAACTGTACCGGTGCGTGGCAACATTTTCTTTCGTTTCTTCCCCTTCAACTAATTGGACAAAAGAGATCACAACGAGTTGAAATACTCCATGCGTTCTGCCCTCGCCCATTTTCGAAACGGTCTTGGCTCATTTCATTTGTTGACGTCTGACAACGCGGTTGACATCTCGGGGGAAGACTCGGAGGAACTACGATACGGACAAATCCCTCAGTGGCTTTCTGGTTCGCAATGGCACGATGGGAACGTTTCATTAGACATTCAACATCATTCCCAGTTTTTCGTGCCCAATGCCTATTCTGGTCCTACGTTCAACAGTTTTGCCATCGAGTCCCAGCTAGGCGAACTATGCGGCGTTTCGGAAAATTTTATCTACATGAACGACGACTACTTCTTCCATAGCGACGTCGAGCCGGAAGACTTCTATACACACTTCTACGGTCCAGTCGTTCGATTCGAATATTGGTTGGTCATCGCTCCGCAGAACCCGTCGACTAGGCCGCCGGAAGGAGAGTGGAGACCCCTCGAGTATAGCAGTCATCTGCTATCCAAGCGGTTTGGAACGCGTTCGCGGCCGTACATCGTGCATGCCCAAAAGGCGATCAGCATGCCCATTATGAACGAAATGGCCACCGGAATGTGGGCTGAGGAGTTCAACGCGACCGCACGCCGACCATTTAGAGGTATGAACGGGCATATTGCAACTGGAGACGATAGTATGTTGATACATAAACGCGTCAATAATAGAGGAAGCTAATAGTGTCGCGTACTAGATTCCACTCTCGTTCCCGATGGTGACGACGTTCATCCCGGGTTCATGTTCGGTAACTTCCTTGTTGATCGCGCACGAGAAGCGCTCCTCTGGTCATGGGTGGTGGCTCGTATCGGCGGTAACGGAACGCCCCCGTCCGAGGATCACGATTGGGACGATGAAGATGCGTGGGCTACGGAGGTCCACGCCTATCGAGCGTGGAGCGAAATTGGTGGTGAACCAGGTGCTCCATCCGTGTCAGTTGCGCAGCCCGAGAGGGAAACGCTCAGCCACGACCGTGTTGAAGATATTGTGCATTCGAGATTGGACCACATGGAAAGTCAGTACTCGTTCTCGTCACAGGACGGCTGTCCGCTGGAGTACATCTATCCAAACGAACCCGGTCATCCGCCCGGCCTTTCTTCAGACCCGCATTACACCAACTACGGGTATTCTCAGGCTGCGGATTGTGTCGTCAGATGGGACAAGTGTTTCGAGAAGAACGGGATGCCGATAGGGAATGCGAGCGAATTCTTCGTTCACATTGCCTTTGAGGAAGTCAGCTGCGGTGACTGCAGTAAGCTTATTTTTTCCTATGCTTCGGGAGCCGACGTCTGAAACGTCTCCACTACAGTGATCCGAGCGCTCACGAGCGCCTCTGGACCTCTGGGACTATCCGAGTTCCTTCCGTCCCCAAACCGAACCTTCCCGCTACTTTTCTCCATCGTACCCGACCAAGATGACACAGGTTCGAGCCCACCGCATCTCCCGTTGACGGCTGAATATCACGCCAAGGACTTTGTGTTGGATACTGTGATGGCACCATGGGCCCGGGAGGCCTTCAGACGAAGGGGCTGGGCATCAGTGGAGGGTGTAAACATCCGAGAGTGGACGATGATGGTGATACAGAGGTACCGCTATGTTGTTGGTATGTCATCTCGGATTTTCCCTCGCAACTGATAATAATGTGCTCGAATCCTAGGCGAGCTACCGTTTAGGTTTGTGTCGATAACGGACGCCGCCGAAGCTCGCGACACCGTTAAGCAGCTTCGAGAAAATGAGAGACTCAGATTGTTGTGTATCAACGACGATGTGGTCAAGGAGTCGGATGTTCCGGAGGTCGACCGTGCGTTGCAGGGGTGGTTCCATGAGAAATGGCCAACACCAGCGGAGTGGGAGTCAATAACTTAAAAATAAAAATAATACTAATACCACAGATTGTATACTTACATACCCCATCAAGAGGATATTTATGAATTAGACCATGCGGGAAAAGACTGTATTTGTGAGAAAGGTGACTAATGCACAGAAATAAACGCTCCATGAAGGCACCAAGTAAGCTATTAGGTTAAGTAGATGATCGATACAGATAGACGCCGGTATATACAGTTCCCCAAAAGAATGACAGAGTAGAGTGAGAAATCAGTTGTCCTTGTCCGCTTTGACCAGTTCCACGGCAAGTCGGGCGAGCAGCTCCTCCGATTTTGGATTTCGGGGGAACGTGCGCCCATCTCCTTTACTATCATTGATATGAGCAAAAAGTAAGGGTCAGACGAGGAATGCAAGCAACTCACATCGCACCACCACTCAAGATACGAGCCACCCATCCGTAGGTATGATTCCAGCCGAAGACCTGGGTCCAGTTTTGTTTCCAGCCGACATCGTACAGCCTGATGTGCCCGTGGGCGTCTTTGACGAGTCGGCGCTGGGGGTAAGAGAGTTCGGGCTCCAGGGGAGGGTCAGAGAGTGAGTGGCCGGTACTCGGAAGAGGCGGGAGGTGTCGCAAGAGGAGAAAAGGAGAGAGGTTTTCTAGAGTCGTCTGATTTGTTCTATTAGAATTGTTAGTAGGATGTGCGGTGCGTAGGAGGGGAAACGACTGACGTGACAAGGTATACATGGTAAAAGAAAAATGAACCGATAACGAGGGAAAACACCAGGCCTGCGAAGGCGAGTAATAGTTCATGAATGGGCGTGGTTTCGTCCTACAGACACGATGAGGGTTCAGCTTCTAGATTTGAAGGACGGCGATGTGAGGACTTACTACCACGTAAGGATTGCTGAAAGCATACACCAGAGCAAAGATACACATTATTGCGATATATGTAGCGAGTAGAGTAATGCAAAACAGAAAGTGAAGGAAAGCAGGGTATGTTCTATGTCCCTGCGCACGGACATGAGTGGGAAGCGAATAACAAAAAGAAACAGCACCTACAATACATTTTGCCCCGACCCATGGGCAGTGGTGATCTGAAACTTGTGTGAGCGTAAAAAGATGAACGAGATGATCAACGACATACCCATCTTCAGAACACATCTGCTGCAGTGAGTACAGTGATGTGTTCGATCCGGTTTTGGCGCCTAGAAAGATGCGATGAGTCTTCGAGCGAGAAGGGTTTGGGTCAAGGAAACATACCCAGCACTGTCTGCACCATTTCCCAGGTGCAGAAAAATCAAAATCAGGCGGCATGAGTGCCTCGGAGAGGTCGACTTCGTCCGTGTCTCGTCCGTGGTCTGATGGAGTGATCTGCACTGGCCCAGGATCACGGACGACGCAGACGATCAGAGACGTGATTATGAGAAATGTGAGTGTATATGTGACAGCAAGATGGACGCCGAAGACGATGGGCTGGCCTCGAGTTCGTAAATGGTAGTTAACCAGGACAATGAGCAACGAGGGTTGGGGTGCGAGGATAAAAAGGACAGTTCCTGTGCGCGTCTTTATCGTTAGAGATGCTGGTAATCGAGCAATGTATTCTATGGCGCACCTGCAAGGGGTAGATAATGGTACCATCGTTTGGACGGCGTGTCTTCGTCGAGAGTGGGGGAATGGATGGTCGAGGTAGGGGGGATTGCATTTCAAAGGAAAGCAAGGGGCGGCTGCGCGATGTCGATGAACGAGTAGGCATTATGATTAGAGAACGTGAGAGGGCGTTAGATATTCGTCCAGGATGCCGCGAAGCTGAAGGTCATGAGAGTACAAGGATAAGATATATTGGCTTGCCAAAACGAGCGAAATCCTGATGTGTATTTCCTTTGATTTTTCCGGAAGTCGGAACAACTTAAACTACATACATATCATCTTTTCTTCTTGTGTTCTCTCTTCATCGTATTTTTATTTCCGTCCTGTCGGAGAATTTGTCTTGACCTTATAAGGTAAATCGGCATGTAATGCCGACATCAAATATAAGATTGGCATTGCAAGGGTCTAATAAGGTCACCTGATTCGGCGCTATACGGCCCCAGGGTTCATCTTGAATCTTGATGATGTCATCTACGGAAACCATTCTATGCGAAAGCCGGGAATGACGTCAGTGGCAACTACGAAGGATTTGCAAAGGATTAGCGCAACGCAGAAAGTTTAATAGGTAGCTTGTGAATGTAAGAGACTCCGTTGTAAGAATACAATCATTTTTCACAAGTAAAAGTGCACGTTATTGTAAGGATATTGATTCCGATGGATCATGGGTTCAACCATATCAGATTTTGATTAGACTGTCTACTTTTGCAACAGCTGAACCTCTGAATGTAATTGGTAGATAATGAAAGTGCATGTGCTCTTTCTGCTTCTATGACTGTGGTTCCTAGATTGCATGTGTCCTGCAGAATGTCCCATCTCTCGCCCCAATGCATGCATTCTGGGATATTTCTTGTGTAGTACTGAGAATCCGTGTAGTCCTTGTGGAGGATCATAGCAGACATGCGGTCCTTGAAACATATCTTCTAGGCACATCCTTATTTAGGGGATCTCTGCAAAGATACTTCGCTCAGCCACCATTCCGAATTTTGCAACATCATCTATAAAAGATACTGCGTACACCTGTGCTTCATCTCCACCGCACATCAATTTCTCCATGGCTACCACTAATACAGGACAGCGAGCATGTCGCTTCTGCTCCAAGATGTTTGCAAAACGTGGAGTCAAGAATCATGAAAGGACCTGCCACGAGTTCTTGCGTCGCCAACAACAAGATGCTGAATTCGAGGCTCAGCTCCTTCGTATTTTAGGTAAGCGTCTATGAATTATCAGAGAATACTCACTCACTTTTGTATCTTGAATAGAGGTGGAAGTTCCATTACAAGCCCACAATTCTCGTACTGTTTTATCCCATCTCTTCTTTACTGATCTGTGCTAATGTCATGCTGGTTTAGATTCTGAGACGAATGATGAAGGAGACAATGGGATTTTCCTGCATGCACCTGATATGCACCGTGCGTAAATACTGTCTTGAATGTTCTGAGAAAGAGAACCTGATCTTTGGTGTAGCACTGGATATGCAGTTACACAGTGATGATGAAGCACCTGTCCCTGACTCATCCGACAGCTTAGAGGAGGAATCCCTTCGACTGATTGATGACATCGAAACTGTCTATCACCCATACAGTGGCTTGTTGCCCCGAATCGAGTCCCTCGAAGAGTATAATCTTGGAGTCGCTGAAAGCGATGGTGAAGGTGTTGTCGCTTCAGCGATAGATCCTCAGCCTTGGCGTCCCTTCCGTTCTCTCCTGGAGTTTGAGCTTTGTGAATTCGTTCTGGATGCTTCTTTGACCAACGAGCTCACGGCAACTTTACTGGATATCTTGGAACGGTGTTCAACAGAGAAGAATCCGACCAGCGACCAGTCTCTAGCTCACCTTCGATACCCAAAAGATATCAGCAAACTTTGGGACCAGGCGTCAATTCATCGAACACCAGTAAGTTCATCTTGATGTTGCAATGAATGCTGCTCATGAATTGTAACAGTTCAACAAATCAACATTCACCGTCAATCTTAAAGGAAAACAGCACCATTATGATGTCTATCACCGCTCTCTGTGGCAATGGGCATTGGACTTGATCCAAGATCCAATTCTCGCTCCGCATTTTACCTGGGATGCTGTTAGGCTTTCTAAGTGGAATGGTAAGGAGTTTGTGAGGTTTCGGCATGAGCCCTGGACAGCTGATCAGTTTTGGAATTTACAAGTATGTGTTCAATACTGATGCTCACTCTCGTGTCTTACAGATTGCAATAGGACACTTTACCAGCTAGCGGAAAACCCCTGGCTTACATTCTGTATGCCGATAAGACAAGACTCTCATCCTTTGGGACTGCTCAAGGATATCCCGTGGTTGTAAGGTGTGCCAATCTTCCAGTGGATATTCGAAACGGAAACGGTGTTGGAGGTGGTCGGGTTGTTGGATGGTTACCTATAGTGAGTTTATTTGCTGTTTAAGTTGGTTATCATTTATTCTCTATGACGTTGAGGTACCTGAGCTCCCGGAACACAAGAGAAAACCGTACTTCGCTGATTTCAAGCGAGAGGTTTGGCATGCAGCATTGAATCGCATTCTTCAACCTGTGTATCAAGCGAGCAAGCTTGGAGAATGGGTGCAAGTACCAGGGAGATCTGAACCGATTCATGTCTTCCCCATGCTGCTAATGCTCTCTGCAGATTATGAAGAACAGTGAGTAGTCTTTCCTGCATCAATGTGAAGTGTACATACTGAGATATTTACATTATCAGATCGATCATGGCGCTGATCCGTGGAAGTGGAGGGAAGAAACCGTGCACCATTTGCCTTGTCCCAGATGATGAGCAATATAAACTCAATGTTGAGTATGAACGCCATAGCAGAGGTCAGGTCAGGGCAGTGCTACAGTCTGTTGCTGCGATGAGAATGAAAGGGGAGCAGAACCAACTTTTAAGTGAGCTCGGTCTCCGCGGTATTGAGGTGTGTAGGAATACAATAATTCTGAACCTTCTCCTGTAGTTAATTACAGACAGAACATCTTTTTCAATTGGGAACGAGCGGATCCGTACCTTGCTCTATCATTTGATCGGTTGCATGCTTTCCATGATGGTTTGTTTGGGAAGCACTTCAGGGGGGAAGTCGTCTTACGTATAGACCACTTGGATCGACAGGATCGTGAGCAGGCAGACAACCAGTAAGCATTTATTCTAGTACCTTTTATATTATTGATCACTGGGTGTAAACAAGAATTCGTTCATTCCCTCGGTGGAGAAATCTTTACCATTTTCAGGGCGGGTTTATGACCATCACATTTACTGATGGCGCCAAATACGAGGACCTGTCTAAGGTGAGTGGTTTTGGATTTGTTGACATTCATACCTGATATGATTATTCCATTAGCAAATCTTATTCGTCGTCCACAACATTCTCACTAAACAGCGAGATAAACATGGTTATCTGCTCTTGAAATGCATACGCAGTTACTGTTACGCGCATGCCGCGGCCCTCCGCTTCACACAGACTTCAAACAAGGATTCCACTTCAACACATATAACATCGGAACTCCGCGGCCTCCGGCCGCTTACCATTACTCTGCTCCATTTGATATTTCATTTCCGTTTCATTTTACTATTTCACATATTAATTCTAGAACCCGAATCCGGTAGCGAACAGACCTCCGTCGGATTCCATCAGACTCCGACTCGGATTACCTACTCATATATATACTGTACAATTACTTGTAGATACTCAGTTCGAATATCAACTTGGTTTAGCCAAATCCCTCTCTGACTCTAAGTCTAATCTCATCGCTCTCAAGTCCGCGGCCTCCGCTCCGTTGGACTATCTCTTACTCTCTACTCCACTCCACGTTCTCCGCGGACTCCGCTCCGCTAATCAACTTAAGGGCTTCGGCTCAAGGGTGACGTTGCTAATAGCTTCGCCAAGGCCCACGCACTCCGCGGACCTCCGCTCGTGCGATCTATCTTGATCTATTTGGCACGTCCCTAACAGTTACCTGGAACTCGACATGTACTCCGATCTCCATGTGCACACCACCGAGACTCTACAGGCCATTGAAGCACATGCACAGCAATTCGGCAAACTTGTACAGGTGAGTGAGCCACTTGCAATGTTTATTCTATGCCTGAAGTCAGAGTCGTTCCAGGAATATGAAAAGGTTACGCAGCAAATTGACCCAAATGCAAAGTCGTGGAATTTCCCGAAAATTCACTCGCTGAAACATATGGCGAGGGATATTATGGAGAAAGGCGCTACACGCAATTATAACACAAAGCCAAACGAAAAGATGCACGGTTCGCTGAAAGACTTGTACCAGCTGCATACAAATTTCAAAGATGTGGCAGAGCAGGTATGTCAAACTCATTTTGGCGACTGCTAGCTTATATTGGTGATGGATAGATTCTGCGTGTAGACCAATGGTTTAATGCTGCCTCCTTCATTCGGCAGCAAATTGACCTTCATGATGAACAGCTTCAGTTCAATGAAGACGACGAGATCAACGACGACAAGGAAAACAGCAACGAGGATAAAGGTGGCGATGAAGATGGCAGCAACGAGGATCATGGTGATGGGGATAATGACAACGAAGATAACAGCGACTCCACTGCCCAGGAAACAGAAGTCCGTGTTGATTATTCCACAAAGGCATCTCTGCATGGAGGTCGTGGTAAGGCCAGAGGCTCGTGGAAGTTGGAGGATTTGGAATCACGGAAAAAAGACGATCCCGCATTCACAGATCTCTGCCAAAGACTATCAACGTACATGATTAAAGTCTTTGAAGACCATCCAGAGGAGATCCCCATGCAGAACAATGAGAAGGTTGTATTCACTGGGTTTCAACCATATGATAAAGTGAGTTCATTATATCTTTCGAGAAGCTCGTTAATGACGGGACATACAGGTTCAATTGTATGGCTTACTGAAGACATATTACCGAAGCACCATTGACTGGAAGGCAACAGCCGATTACCTTCGATGCAGTCCAAACTTCTATAATCACCCCCGATACGACTGTGTCCTAATTAACGCGGTAGAAGGCTTGTATTTTGCCCAGCTCGTTCTCCTGTTCGAGTGCAAGATAGAGGATAAAGCCTTTCCGATTGCACTAGTGCATCCATTCAGCGAGCCTGTTAGTCAAGGAGGAGGTCGAGGCACCTTGGATGCAGATCTTGGATTTTACAGGGTTCGGGCGGCAAAAAGACACTCATCAGTCTTCATTTCCACTTACTCAATTGTTCGAGGTGCATTACTGGTGGAGGATTTTGGTTACAAGACCAACGACGGCCCCGACGCCATGAAGGAGTATTTGGTTGTTGATGTTATTGATGCAGACATGTTTCTTCGCATGAAAACACTGTCATACATTGGTCAACGGGGTCAACGATGGCGACAGTAGATACACAAATAATAAACATGCTGTCAATCACAAGAAATATTCATCCTAGAAAGATGAATGAGAACTGCTTTAGAAGTGGGGAAAGAGCACGAACTTACCAAAACACCTACTCATACTGTGCAAGATCAAAAACTATACCAGGCCTATCTGTATGCATCTGTTCGTGGACTTCCGGAGTGAACGAGGTTTGAGGATGATGCGCAAGATGGCGTGGAATAACAGGTGCACGCCCAAAAAAGCAAAAGAATGATTCAACATAAAACTTCGCCATTTCTCTCTCCAACATCAGAAATTCTTCCTCCGTATATCCATTTCTCTTGTCCATCAGCGGCTGAGGACAGTCTCTCCAACTTCTCATGGCGTTCATCAATGCAAAGACGTACGGAGCTCGCTGTTGCCAAGAAGGATGACCCAGTCCATGGTTTGCGCTGCCAATGTCTACAGAGACGAAAGGCATTGTTTCACCATATGGGATGGAATGTAACAGCAGATGTTGATTCCCTCCATTTTGGGCTGCTCGGGCGTCTAAGGCCACCATCTCAAATCAGAAATTGAGCTCAGCCAGCTCCCACAGGACTTCCCGACGATCATTATCGCTCAATGTTGAATAATCCTCCCCATTCCAGAACACTGGTCCCGACAAGTTGAAATCAGTGCTGATCTTCATCTCCCCATTGCAACCCGCTAAGAAATCCACCGCTTGATCTTGACGTTTCCGAGACTTTGTCAGCAAGTTTGACGGGTGTTCGTGACGCTTCTTTGTCAGCCAGTCAATGTTTAGAACAGTGCGCCATGCTTGGTGGGGTAGGGGTTGAGCCGAATATGCAGTACATGAGACACGAGCCAGCAGTGAAGGCCGTAGACGAAGCCATGCCTGCATGATGGTGTGCATTTTTGTGTCGCTCTGAGTATTTACAAAGATGTCGGGGCGGGGGAAAATGTAGCCATTGGCCTCTCTGATCCTTGCCTCTGGATGACAACGTGATTTGTCGGCGCTGGTTGTCTCAACAGCAGTTCTCCAGACCGGAACAGGGACAGGAAGTAGAGCATGTGCAGGCACCGTCAATGACGCTGCTCCTGAGTTACCATGTTGTTTTTCTTGCCGAGGGGCTGCAGTATCTGTAAAAGAGGATAAGTGTCCATACTACAAACCGAAGAGGTGTACATACAGGGCTGATAACGACGAGACATTGATGATTCCGGCAAGGGTGGATTTTCACGAGCTTCTCCTGGAAGCAGAGAGAAAGGATCAGGAAGCTTCAGATGGCTTCTGGTAAAGGCTTGAATTGCATGGTACTTTGCTACCTGTGTTGCTGAACCAGTGAAAACACTCCGAAGCTTCAAACACGGGGCATTGAAGTTCAGATGGTAACAAGGATCAATAGGGTGATCTAAGGAGTCGATGCGGGTGAAAGGCAGTTGCTCTAACTTCTTCAACACCCAAACTGGCACTCGTGCCTTGAAGAATTCTTGGACAACAATTGCGTCAGAGGTGAAGACACCAATGAGGTCGGATTCAGCGCCAGTCTCCACAGACATGTTAGAATCACTCTGCATATGAGGACGGAAGATGGTGATATATTCGATGAGGGCGCGTAGTTCGATTGCCATGCGCTGGGTCTCCGCTACAGTAAGGCATAACCGATTGAAAACGAAGGGGAGAGATTCAATGGAGTTCAGCAACATGGAGAGCGCAATACGATTATCCCGAATGAGGGACGAAGAGGCCCCCCATTCTTGTGTCTCTGACATATTAATGACCCTTTGGCATGCAGCCTGTAAACGGGAAAATGAAGGACCCGATAGAATCCCAAGGCCACTGACTAAGGAAGTACTATCGAGCATACTGAAGTCTCGACGTGAAGGAGTGTCGTATAGGGGGTAAAATGGATCGCTTTTACTGATGGGGCGTTTACGAATGCATGCTAGCCAACAGTGTGACCTGAGATAGAATTGGGGCCAGGAGAGCGGGTCATCATCACCGTAGCGGAAATCCGCTCGCATGAACATCTCCCTGTTACGACCTAGGGGGGGCTGGTACAACTCCGTGGCATTTGGAGTGAGTATGAACCACTCTGGTGATAGGACGGCTCCGCGCTTTCCGTCTAGAGGACCAACAGCTGAAAAGTGAGATAATTGATTAGATATTCTTCCCTGAAACATTTAGAACATACGAAGGTCTGGCTGCTTCTTGTGCAGAATAAGATTAGGATTCTTTTGAAGGGTTTCGTATGAAAATTGGTTCTCCATGATGCTTGAGATAGATCTAGGCAGTGAAATTGAGTGAATGAAAGATTACTGAACAGGGCAGTGACACCCAGGTATGTACTTGTAGGGCGCGAGTCAAATTTACTGGTCGGGTAGGTGTGTCCAGGGATAGCCTCGTCTAAACCGTCCAGGAGCCGACGTTTCGTCTATGCTCTAAACTTGAGGGAGGGAAGAGCACCGACGTAAGTCGTCTAAGTGCCTGGGCAGTGACGTTTCGTCTAACTGCAGATTGTAAATCGCGTCCTTGATGATATAGAAAGAGAGCAGGCGTGGAGGAAGGCGTCAGAGGGAGAACTCAGCAGCAACAAAGTGGAACAACTTGAAGGAGGGAACCGGCGCGACGCGATCTATATCAAGCACGTGGATATCAACGATTATGTAACACTTGGTTCTGTGGTCCGGTTCTGCTACCACCTACCATGGGTTAGACGCTTCGTCGCCCATTTTGACTGTATAGACGATATCGTCTACAGTTCCGTGCAATGGCATTGTGTAGATGTTCTATCCACAGGTCATTTCCGTCTTTGCCTGTCTAGACGATATCGTCGACAGCCTTTTGAATCTTGCTCGTCAGGGATAGATTCGTGCAGGCAGAGGTAAGGCTTCCTTATGTGTCAAAGCTACCACAGTCTACTAACGAATTATTGACAGTCTAGAGTGTACTCAAAGATGTGGCAGATGGGTGCGAGGTACGTGTACTAATATCTTACGATGCCTCACTTTTCTTAGCATTCTCCCAGACCACGCAACAATCGCCTCCTCTTCAGAGATACAACTGCTTCCTCCCCCCCTACTTAACTGCTTGCACAGTGCACGCGGTAGTACGCGACATGGCCCAACATGACCCAACATGGCTCACCCCAGAACTTTACCTCCGTCGTCCCCCTGCGGACTACCCGGAATATCGTCTTGATCGCTTGCTAAAGCGCAAGGCAGAGCAGGGGGTCAAGATCTATGTCATCGTATACAAAGAAGTCACGCAGACGATGGCTATGGGCTCTTGGCACACCAAACATACGCTCGATGATCTTCACCCCAATATCAACTGCCTGCGCCACCCAGATCACATCGGTTCCAAGGATAGCGTCCAGTTCTGGTCCCACCACGAAAAAGTTGTTGTGGTCGACAACCATTTTGCGTGTATCGGGGGTCTTGATTTATGTTTCGGGCGGTGGGACATGCATAATCACCCTCTCGCAGATGTGCACCCGACAGATTTTAGTCGGACCCTGTTCCCCGGCCAGGATTACAATAATGCGCGGATCATGGACTTCAAAGATGTGGGGTGGTACGCAAGTAACACGCTTTCGATCTTGGAGGGCGCGAGGATGCCTTGGCACGATGTAGGTTCTCCATCTCATCGTAATGTGCAGAGTGTTTGATGAGTTTGTTATAGGTACATATGTCCTTGACTGGACCCATGGTGTTGGATATCGTTCAGCACTTCGTCGAGAGGTGGAATGAAATCAGAGGTAACGATTTCCCCACTGATTGCTGAAAAGGTTTGCTAACAAATTCTTGACTAGCTAGTTCCACCTGCTCTGTCCGTTACTGAGTCCGGATCCGTGCGGGAAGCCAGAGATGGTGTGCGGAGGGAGATGGACGTGCGAGAGACAGACGAAAGCAAGATGCTTTGACTGTTTCTCAAGCATGGTGTTTAGTGTGACGGTGGGCATGTATAAGGTAAGCCTTCCTTATCTCAATCCTCCAGCAGTTCACTAACAATAGTCTAGTATTGCACTCAACACTACCACGCCCACCGTTGACACTGAAGTTCGATGTGCTCGCAGGAAGCTGGAATGGTATGCGGAGGGAGATAGCCAGACAAGAATAAATGCTGGTGGTAAGCAGACTCGACTGAGATCCTCATTACACCACTAACAACTTTTGCAGGTCAACAATGTTAATTCAACACTTGTCTCCTCGCCGACTTGACTCGCCGACTATGCTCGACCTCGGGTCGATGGACTCGATCTATCACGCATCAGGTAAGTGTTTCAATAATTTCTATTGAATCAAACTAACGACTTTACTACAGAGGACGGCGCACACGGAGAGGAGAGAGTGCGGAGAGAAGGAACACTACTACGTCCACGACTCGCACGCCATTCCTCAGTAAGTTAGCGCATATGTATGGTATCTAGCTAACAAGTCTTTAGATGGGTTTCAACTCCTCACACAACCGTCTCTTTTTCCAGGCTTGTCAATCATCGCAGCGGAATTGGCTTGTCCGTGATGGTCATTGCAGACAGGGCAGTATATACCTGGGCGACGACATGTTCATGGACTCGATGGGATACAAGCCAGGATCAATGTCCACCTACCCTGTCCAACGTCAGCTGCAAAAGCTCTGAACTAGTGACTCTGCTACCACAACTTCGCTCACCTCTTTGTTAGTCGGATATCTCTCAAGGAACGAGTCTCGGAATCAAGAAGCTGACGACGTGTCGTTCGAACACAATGCATCTCAACGCGACGATGTGTCGAACAGGCCTGCCATCTCCCAGCACAACGACAGCACAAACACCGTGCAGGCGAGCGCTTAGAATACGACACACCCGGACGACCTGACCCTTCCTGGTTCGCGAAGTAAGTGAGGCGATGTCGAGACTATCAAAGGCACTAGGTGAGTTCTCTCATACGCTGTGTGATGCCTACATCCTCATCTTCCTCAGACAGCACCGCCGGCGACACGTCACCCACCTTTCGCGTGAGTCCCCAAAGCAAGCATCAAGCCTCTGTGGAACGGAATTCACGACGAAGAGCATGGTGGATCCGCTTTCTCCCCACCCGCATGCAGAGGGCTCACCTTTCCCACAGATCTCTCCTTCGACCAATGCGGCTTCAAAATCTTGATCTTATGTCGTCGAGCATGACGAGAGGCCACAGGGTGGAATGACACATACCATTATGAAGTGGTACGAGGAACTGGGCCCGCTTGCCAGGGTATAGAGAACATGCCTGCGCTGGATTTGACTCCAAGATTTCATGAGTGTGATATTCAAAAATCCATTGTTTCGTCACTCACTGTTCCTGTCTCAGAAAAGTCAAACGAGCTCAGCGTGCAGTTCTCTCAACCTCACTCCCTTTTCAGATTTTTCCACCCCACATCATCTAACGTACCAGTAAAGCGATGTCTCTTTGTTTGGTGTCGCTGGCCTCGAGCTATCCGTGCCAAGTTTCATCCATACTGCACATACACACCCTGCCCAATGGCGATCCTTAGCCTGTGGAAATTCGACTGCTTATTCCTTGCGGTAACAGCGAGAATCAACCTCGCAAACCTACAAGGACGTTGGTCCATTATCGTCCTTGCCACGTAGGGTGAAGGGAACAACATCGCGGTACGAGGAACTGGGTCTCTTGCCAGGGTATGGAGAACGTACCGTGAAGAATGCCCCGTGAAGCTCTTGGGAGGATAGAGGGGATGGACCAAGTAGATGCTTTGCTCGTTTTCGTGAGTGCATTATTCAACAATCATTATTTCTTTACTGATCTTTGTACATAGGCCATTAACATTCATCATTCAAACATTCAGACGCCGCAAAGCCGACTACGGTTCAGGCCACAGCAACATTTCTGCTCCAGCCCAGCGCACGATGGTTCTCTTGCCCCCTCAACCTCACTCGATTCTCTCGGATTTTCGCCCCGCATTATCTGATACGCTGGTTAACGCACCAGCTTCTCGTTCAGTCTCACTATGGCCCTGTTCGCGGTCCTGACAAAACGGAGGATCCCACCACCAGGTACGTGTCAGGTCCTGTTTGTCATATACTTGGCATCTGACTTGGGTTCCCAGTTCCCGATGGACTACCGCAATGCGATTAAGTGGTACCAATACGACCCAATGAAATGGTTCATTTGGTCGATGCAGAACATTGGACTCGCTAGTCATGTCAAGGTCTTCCTTGAGAACGAAGTTCGTCAGGGCCAGCTCACGATGCAGCTCAAGCGTCTTCGGGAGACGCAAGAGTCGCTTGCCTGGCCTTCGAACAGTGACGACCTACCTGTTGTTTCATTCGATAGCCGTGTGTATATTTTTTTCCACAATGCCCTGCGAAGGTGATTAAACGTTGGTTACATTTCAAACGCAGTCGCAGATGTACGACCACTGAACGCAGCTCACAATGTATGTCACGTCCTTGCTCGACTATTCTTAGCTTACTCATACTTCACAGCTTCTTGCTATGAAACGCGTAGGTGTACTCCATGGCAGACATCCTCACATCCTTGATATCGCCAAGCGAGTTCCACCCTGCCAACGGCTCAAGATTACGCGGTACAACAAATTGAGCTCCAACTACGCTAGGAGTCCATCAATACATGCCCACCCCGCGTCGATATTGCCTTCCTTTCTTACTTTCACGATGGCGTCACAAGACCTGGCGGCCACGTATCATACCAGCTTCAATATCCCAGGTGCGGACGCCATCTTATCCTCACTCGATGGCATCCTATATCGTCTCCCATCGTCAGTCTTTCGACGGTCAACCAAGTTCTTCACATCTAACTCTTTCACGTTCGACAACAAGCCTATTCCCATCTACGAACATGATGTCGTCATCGAATGACTGTTATGGATACTTAGCGACCTTGCGATCTCTATTTGACGCACATTTGACATCCTCAAGGGTGTGCACACACTAGCTCAGATGGGAAATGGACGCAAGGTCATCGGGGGATGGGCTGTGTTTGTTGGAGATAGAAGAGTGGTCTTCGTTAGCTTCAATGTGAATCATCTCGAAGTATGCTCGATGGCTCCTGGTTGTGGGGTAGATATCATGGACACAATGCATCATCTTCCGGCGAGAGGCATTGAGTGGGAGTATGGCATGGAGGAGTTTGTGGAGGGAGGGAGGTGTCGACAGGGCACGATTAGCTAAACCGATGCAAGATGATCACCACACCTGTGCGTCATCCCTTTTCTTGTTCTGTTACTCCTTCTGATCTAATTCTAGGTCTTGAATACTTACTCAAGCTTCTCCGAGGTCGATGGCCAGCAGCAAGCCATACCATTATCAATCTGTTTGCTCACGGAACATGGTGAGTTTTCTTTTGTCCCTAACCCTGGCAGTCAAGGCCTGACCCAGTTCTTTCTAAGCGACGAAAATCATTTCGACGTATCGTCAGCATCTCCTGGTGATGGCGTCGACATATTTTTGCTCGAAGACGACGCGTCTGCTTCCGGTGAGCAAGTCTTCCTGTCCTGCGTTGGCAGCATGTGCGTCTGTGGAGGGAAGCACGCGGCAGATTCAGAGGAAGAAGATTTCGAGTGTCCGATCACACTCAGAGCTCGCCTCTCCCAGGTCGCCTTTGATAAAGACGTGGAGGTCTACTATCCAGTGACTACGTCCGCGCCAAACTCGTTATGCAATGGACTAAAAAGACCAGCCGGTGATTCAGACGCCACATCGATGGAATTCGTTATCTTGTGATACCTCCAACTTTCAGAAACGACTGGATCAGCTCTTGAACCACAATACGAAAAATCATCATGGAAAAGACGTCAATATTATTGTCATCTCTACCGTCGCATCCACAGCTACGTTTGACATCCGAAGTTCAAACTCAGCCGACAACTTCGGTGCCGACAGTACTTTTTTTTCCTCTAATTCCAACAAGAAATTTCTCAGCGATGATGGACACTCAGCCCGTAAACGCCCTCTCTCAACTTCTCAGAAATATGTCCGTTCAAGATCTGGTGACAGTAAGCTAGCAAGACATCACAGTAAAGTCCTGCCGAAGTTTGACGTTTCCAACAGGCTTTGAAAGACACTCAAATACAAAATCAGGCCCTCAAAAACGAAATCCATGCTCTACGCACAGCTCCCATTCCCATTGAAGCAGTCAGTGGACCTCCCTCGGCTGCTCCTGTGTCCTCTCCAGTTCCAACCGAAAGCACCGATTCCGTATTAAATGAGGCCTCTGGCCAGGCTTCAATCCTCGAGACAAAAGAAAGCAAAGATAAATTCCAAATAGCAGCGAGGAGAATGATTATTACCGGTCATGTGTGGTGGGAGAAGAAGAACATTTTTGGTATTGGGCAGGCTTCAGCACAACGGGAGCTCGATGCTGCCCTTGCGCTCTATCTTCAAGGTTCAGCCACGGTCGCGAACGTGGAGAAGATCGTCAAGATGAGGCTTGTCCTTCAGCTTTACATATCTCTCGCTCCTCAATACCATGTCTTCGTGGGTGGAACCATCCCTGGATCTTATCACAAGCTTGAAAAGATTGTGAGTGTATTGAGAACTTTGTGTATTTGGTGCTAATTCAGATAATGTTCTAGATGAAGGATGCAGCAAAGGACATTCGTCCAACCATTATCAACCGGATCAAGTCATACGCCGCCAAAATTTGCGAAGGCGTAGCGCCTTACGACCGCTTTCAACCAGACTTCGACCGATATACTGATCCGCTATGTCGGCAGCTTGTTGGTTATGAAGCAGGCAAAGAGGGAGTGGCATGTTTGTGCCCTTGTCTCTATGAACCTGGGAAACGAGTTGGCGGGGATACTTTATTCAGAAGTCCGGCAACCTTGAAGGTACGTATCAATTAGGCTTTGAGCAATCAAATAGTACTAACGGGTCCAAAGATTCTTATCTGTGTTCTTTGGGGAGGAAGCGCGCTCAGAACCAAGAAATTCCAGACAAAGACCACCTACGGCAGGCTATGGGAAGTTAAAGAGGTGACCCCTGCTGCCATCGCGTTCGCAGCAATTGCAGTAAGCTCCAAATTGAGCCCCATATGCCATGACTGATGGAAGCCATGCAGCTCCGTTTTCTACTATCAGGCGATCCCTCCTTTAGCTCAGAAAGAGGAGCCAACTCCAAAATCAACTACTTCTCCGACTTCGAATTCTACGTCAGCATTATCGAAAAGAAGCTCGCCAAAGGGTCTAAATCGATGCTGGCCACCCAAAAACTGTATAATGACGAAGTCTTCCCCAACTTTAGACACGCAAAATCGGCCGCACCGAATCTGCAGGCCAATCTCGAGGAGAATTCGGAAGAAGAGGAAATTCTGAGAGGACTGGATGAAGTTGAAGCAGAGGTTTATTCGGACGAGGCGGATTTCACTGCTTTTGCAGATGCCGTCGATCTCCAGGTTGATACTCAGACTGTGCCGGCCTCCATAGTCACTGAAGACATTGTTGAGGCCGCACCTGTCCCTTTGGCCATGCCTCGTGTTACAGCCACGAAAGGGAAAGGAGGAAGGAAGAAAGGAAACACCAGTAAGGAGGCTCCAGCGCGCCGAAGTGCTCGTGGCCAAGGACTCGAGGCACCAAGCAATATAGACCAACCACCGCCTGCAGAGGGGATGCGACGCCGCGGCCGAGGACGTAAGCAAACCGATTCTGATACGCCGGCAACCACTCTACCCACCAGATCGACCAAGTCAGGGGCCAGATCAGGTACCAAAGGTGGTGCCCGAGCTGTAACTATACCTGAGGTAATCGAGGGCGAGAATGACGATGAAGAAGCAAGCGAGAATGACAACGACGATGGTAATGGTAACGGCAATGGCAACGGTGAAGGTAACAGCGGTGAGGATGAAGAAGAGGAAGAGGAGGATTATGAATACGCTCATTGACTGTAGTAGTTTTCATACGGTAGTAAACTGCTTCAAAGAATAGATCTATTTTTTGTAGCTCTTGGTGGGCCAAAGCCTGCGTGTGCTTTATAATAAGTTGAGATGCATAAACTAATATGTACATATAGTGTAATGGCATAAGCTATTATTTGAATAATTTGTAACTCTAAACTCTAAGACGTTGCTGGTTCGACTCCTGTACTTAACACATTATGATTTATAACACATGATTGATTACTAATTGCGGATGTTACAGTTTGAGTTCGAACTTCGAAAAGGGCCTTAGTAGTGAGAGCTGGATTCTCTTTTTTTTCGCAATCTCAGCAAATCATGTTGGACATTGACTGGCTATTATATGGTATCTTATTATATACATACAATATTATACTCAGAACGCAAGATACATGACAATCCCCCTTGCAATGACATTGTATGGAAGTAGGCGGAGCAAGTAAGGACCTTGTAAGGTATGCCGTGCCGGCAATGCAAGGCACATGCAAGGTACCTTGCATGGTACCTTGCTGGCAGCGACTCTCGGCAAACAAGGTCATACATTGTGCCGCGGCTCCTTGCGGCATTACATTCCATTTTGGCACCTTATTTGGCCATATTAGGCAAATGCAGAATCTCCGACATCCCCGTTCCTAATCTTTCCTTCTTTCTTTTTTCTGTTTGGTTCTTTTATTTTGCTTTTTTTTTCTGGGGGGGAGGGGGAAGATGTAGGGTGATAAATTGCTTACCTACAGATTTCTCGTGTACTCATTCTGAGCTGCTGGCTCTGTTGCATTAAGGAGCTAAGAGCAAATACTTTTTGCCTGATTGTATGAGCAATCATTGAAATAACTTGTTCATAAAATCTAACATACTACATACAATATTCAACTACCCTTCCCCCCCTCCCCCACCAATTATTCGTATTATTGCGTGCGATACACTTTACAGAGCGCCCGGAAGGAGGCGATGGACACAGACGCTTCCATTGGGGGGATGACTAAGTTTACATCACGTGAATTAGGAAGGGGGCGGTGGAAATAAAATAGCTACATTTGGTGTTTAAGGACTGGTGGGACCCCTCCTCTTATTATTAATAAGTAGTATTACAACGGCACGAGAATGCCGGCCGGGTTGCCGCGGCTCACTCATAGCAAGGAAAAAGTGATATAACATATATTCAACTTGAAAAGCATCTCAGTCCATCATACTTCGACCAGAAGTAAACAAGTATCGAACTTTCACATTCCTGCCAGTCGATCAATAGTACCACCACGTTGAGATTGAATCGCCACTTTTCTACCTTGTGACGCTCCAGTGGTACTCTATACAAGGTAATTAGATATCGTGTTTAAGGTCCCCTCTACCCCTTATACCCTCTTTAGGCTTTGCCGGATTGTAGCCGTGCCGCGCCCTTTCCTTTACAGCACCATGTCCTTTGCAAGGGTCAAACTCAAGGCTGCAAGGGACTTTATTGCCAAAAAAGACTTTGCCGCCGCGAGAGATAGCGCTGAAAAGGTGCTCGAGTTCGAGTCGGACAACTACAACGCGTAAGCGGCTCCGTCAATATACCCTTTATTGAAGCCGACTTGCATTTCAGGACGGTATTTCTTGGCCTGGCACTTCTGGAACTCAAAGATTTCGACAAGAGCGAGCAAGTAACTCGGAATTTAGATGATTTCTGGACGTCGCTGATCTTTCTCGCATAGGCGTATCGGAGAGCAATCGAGTTGAATCCGGAGCAACTGCTCGCCTGGCAGGTTGGGAATCCGCAACTTGTCGTCTTCGTCTATCTTACGACGGGCATTATAGGGCCTCTCAAAGTTTTACGAAAGGACAGAAGCCTGGGATAAATATGCGGACACGCTTCATCATTTGCTAGGATTTTTCGCGAAGTCGTACGCGCGAAATTACTGCTCTGCGCGTTAAAGCTGACTATTTACAGCAGAGATGTTGTCAAATGCGCGGAAACGATTCAAAAGTTTGTTCAGAATCGTAGAGAGCACGGACACCACTTACAGGTCGTCGACGCGATATCGCTTTATCTACCCACATCACCTCATTATGCACTGCTGTCGACTCTACCCCTGCCAGACCCTACAAACCCAACATCCTCGACCACATTCGAAGCCCAAGAGGCTGTGCATAACGGACTACCTATCCTGGAAGAAATTGTCCGCATATTGGAGAAAGACGAAGCTGACAAAATCACAAGGGAGTTTGAGAAGCGTCGAACACGACTCGGTGCTGGAACCCCGGAGCAAATCAAGAAAGACGTCGGTATTGAAATCTGGAGCGTATCTCGCGTAGGCCATCCTTATGCTACCCTGTATCCTGTCTCTGACTGTCGCCCAGCTTCCGACATTGTACAACGACATCCTTAATCACCCCAACACCTCCGACGAGCTCCGCCGTGAAACGGAGACGAAGCTGCTGAAGCATAAACAGCAGTATATGTACGCCCTGCCAAGCGCAAGCGAGAAAAAGCAGACAGTTTCGCAAGAGGTTGAGGACTTGATCAACGGCGCGATCATCTTGCAATTACCTGATGAACTCGCCTGGTCGTTGTTCCTAGAAAGAAAGGACGTCGAGACCATAGGTACGAGGTGTAACCATCCTCCATGAATTCTGGTATTCACGCCCTTTAGATGGTTATGAATATCCTTTACTGCGACAGTACATGGCATTGTTCCCTTCACTCCCACTGGCATCGATGCTCAAAGGATACTTCATTTACAATGGAATCGCTCTCAGTGATGACGAAGAAGACGAAGACGCTGAGATGGCTAACCCAGATACGGGGCTAGATATGATATTTGTAGGTTTTCAGTCGCAGCCAAGATTGAAGCTGATCATGCCTAGGACGCCCAACCACAACTTGTAGATTCGCTTCTCGGTACACGGGTCTTAGCTGACGTATACCTCCACGAAGTAGACTATCCTGCTGCTATTAAAGCCGCCCAAAGCGGCATGGAACTCGCAAGGCGGGCTGAGGTCAACCACGGGAAGATACTTCCCCAGTACGACTTTCCTCTATTCTGCGAACGCATCGCGTATTAATGGATAATAGTGTCATCCTAGGTTTCAAGGTGATCCTAGCCACCTCTTTGGTTCATCTATTCCCCCCCAAACACCATGCTAGGGCTCTGTCAATAATTGATGACGTCCTCTCTACATCTCCGAATAACATCAGTTGTCTGATGGGCCGTGCTTACGTCCTAGAGCAAGCAAATAAATGGGAGGATGCCGGGGATCTTTTCTCCAGAGTGCACGAATTGTTGCCCGATGATGTGGATGACGGTCTACGAGCAAAGGAGGAACATGCATGGTGTCGCAGCCGCCAGGGTGACTTTGATTTCGCTGTGGCAGCACTGAAAGAAGTTCTTGAAACAATGGACACCCTGAACGATCACGTCGAGGAAAGCGCAAGATGCCTGTGGCGACTTGGGTCTTGTCATTGGGACATGAACGGTAATCAACGTGTCTGTGTAACTTGATATCTTGCTCATCCAGCTCTGTCAGGCGATAAACGGGAAGAGGCGTATAAATATTTCATCGCAGCACTCAAGCGCGATTCTATCTATGCACCAGCGTTCACTTCCCTAGGGATCTACTACGAAGAATACGCGACGCCGCCCGATCCGAACCGGGCTTCAAAATGCTTCCAGAAAGCCTTTGAACTCGACTCTCGCGAGGTATACGCAGCGCGTCGACTGGCCGTGGGATTCGCCGAAGAGCAGGAATGGGACCTGGTGGAAACGGTCGCTCGGCGAACTATAGACGGGGAAGGCGGATCGGATGCTGGGCTGGACAAAGCGGGGCCATCAACCGTGTATCTGCCTATGAATGCTTGGGCATGGAAAGCCGTTGGGGCTGTAGAACTGGTCAGCGCGTCTCTATCAGCATGGATGTCCCGCTTTTCTGAGCTCTACAAACAAACAGGCCCGCCGGAAGTACGACTTGGCTATACATGCGTATCAAGTCGCGCTGCGCGCCGAACCAGAGGATCAAGTGTGCTGGCTGAGGTTGGGTGAGGCGTACAGCAGGTCGGGGCGACACGCCGCAGCGTTGAAGGCACTGGCGCGCGCACAGGAGCTCAATCCGGACGATTGGATGACGCTCTACTTCATCGGAGACGTTCATCGGCAGACAAGTCAATTCCAAGCAGCCATAGATATATTTACGGAAATCCTACAAGAGCGACCGGGAGAGATAGGCGTGTCTGTGTTGTTGGGTCAGACGTATCTTGATCTCGGTCGGAGTGAGCTGTCCGGCGGGTATGTAGCGAGGGCAGAGGCGTCGTTCCTTACTTCCCTTCATGTTGCTCTGGCAGCGATCGAGCAAAGTTCTGGGTTCGGAGGTGTGGTGTGGAAGATTGCGGCTGATGCTATGTTTTCCTTATCAGCGAGATCAGCATTTGTGGACGAGTCTGCCACCCGCCATGCCCTTGAGGCTGTCTTTCCGTTTCTCTCAACCCATTCCAGCGATCGGCTTGCCGGTTTCAATATCAATATTCAGTTGCCCGACAACTCGACTCCTCTGACTGGAATTTACATGTTGCAGAACGCTATCGTGGCTTATGATCTCAGGGTATCCGTAGCTTCGTCGGACCCTCAGGCAATAGGGAGCGCATGGTTTGACCTTGGGATGGCACTTGGGTCCTACGCCTCTCGATTGACAGATGAGGAAAAATCTAAAGACGTCGAGAAAAAGCGGATCGAGTTTTTGGGATCTGCTCTTCGACAATGTCCGTTGAACGAAGAGTATTGGACTGCCCTTGGGAACGCATACTTCCTCACACAAGCAAAATCTGCACAGCATGCATATATCCGTGCTTTGGAGATTGATTCCAAGGTATGTTGTCTTTCTATCCTACGGTCTTGATGTTCACTTGTCGCAGAATACCGCCACATGGACTAACCTTGGATTGCTCTACTTGTACCACAATGATGTTGAGCTTGCAAATGAAGCCCTGTATAGAGCCCAAACTCTTGATCCTGATTATACGCTGGCTTGGGTCGGCCAGGCCCTGGTAGCCACTGCTAACGGCCACGAAAGTGATGCCAAAGCTCTTTTGGAGCATGCAGTAGGACTGGCGTCTTCCGTAGTAAGTCTTTAAGGTGTGGACCATTCCTTCGCCTCTGACCTTGTGTTGAAACAGCCGGCCGCCGATCTTGAATTTTCCGCGCGTTCCTTCGCCCTAAACAAGATATCAGCATCTGAATCCCTACTCCCGTCGTTATCCCTTCTGTCGCGCTATCTTTCCCTCAACCCATCATCAGCGCCAGGGCTTCATCTCTCAAGCCTTGTGCACGAAACACTCGGGCACCTCGATACAGCCCTATCACTGCTTACTGACGCCATAGCCATACTCGAGACTGCCTATGAAGAAACTGAGTCTCCCGAAATCGAACGCCAGTATGTCATCACTCAGTCCAATATGGGACGCATCCGGAACAGCACCGGGGATTACGCAGGTGCTGCTGAAGCCTTCGAGATCGTGATAGGTCTACTTCCCGAAATAGATGACTCGGAAACGAGGATCCTTTGCACTCAAGCTCATTTTGGGTTAGGCTTGGCCCAGTTGAGGCAGGGCTTTGAGCTTGAAGGTGTTTTAGGCGCGTTTGAAAATGCACTGTCGAGTGCTGGGGATGATTTGACGCTGAGTGGGCATGTTAGTGTCCTCATGGCCAAGACGATGTGGGCTCTCGGAGACGAGACTTCAAGAGACGAGGCCAAGAATATGCTCCTCCAATGGTGTGTATATTCTTCATTTAACAGGACGGTGTATTAGTTCTAACTGCCTTGTCAGTATAACGAATGATCCTGAAAACCTTGCTGCCATCAATGCTCTCGCCGCAATGGGTATCCTGACCGATGATGAAAACCTCGTTGATGCTGCCCTGTCAGAAATTCTGGCCTTGCCTCGGGAACAGCGGGCGAGCATGGATCCAGGGAAAGACGTAGAGTATCTGCTCATGAAGCATCACGAAGGACTGGTGCGTCCGTTCTGACATTTTGTAGTATTCCGTTCATCTATCGTACCTCACAGGGAGAGGATGACAAAGTGATGTCTCTGGCACAGCAGGCGATCATTTCTGAGCCTTCGAGATCAGAAGCGAGGATTGATCTTGCGAAACTGACGATGCAGCGAGGATTGTATGAAAGCGTGCTTCCTATTATT
Organism: Armillaria solidipes; assembly: GCA_022818035.1. Classification (NCBI taxonomy): domain Eukaryota; kingdom Fungi; phylum Basidiomycota; class Agaricomycetes; order Agaricales; family Physalacriaceae; genus Armillaria; species Armillaria solidipes. The sequence continues at coordinate 185,915 of JAIWYQ010000015.1, forward strand.
GCAGGAACGTCAGCGGCGAGGCTTGACGTGCAGCGGAACGAGATAGGATTGAGGGCCATTGCACTGTCGGCGTCTGGTGCAGGGGAACTGGCCTTGCGAGAAGCTCAAAAGGCTGTGCTGTTGGCGCCATGGGATAAGGAGAAGTGGCAGACGTTGGTTTATGTACGATCAGTTCTAGAATGAAAGCACAACGGTTATTGAAAACGCTGATCTCCAAGTGAGCAAAATTTCCCACCTACATATCGATTCTCGGTGCTTGATGCTCCACGAAACCCTTCTCTTTCGGTACTTCACTGTTAAAGTCTCAGGCCAGAAGGGACGTGGTGGAGGAAAGAATGTCAAAGGTAACTGTAGTCTGCAAAGTATTGATTGAATTTATCCACCTTGTCGCTTGCGACTTCAAGTGGTGAGAGAGACGGTTACGAGTCTATGCGGAACAGTGCAGAGCATTTGTGATTGGGCACGAAAGGTCAACTAAATATGACCAAAGGGTAGTAATACATTTTTGAAATATCCATCTCAAGACCGTAAATTTCATGATTCGTGGTTCAGCGATAAATGACCTGTCATTTATCACAACAAGCAGATAAAAGTCAAAGCTTCTTATCGCTCAACCCCGTCACGCCCTCCTGGACCTTCTTGCGGGCTCGTAATGCCGAGAGCTCCATACGAATCTGCGCATTCGCAGAACCGGCTTGGGAATCGAGCAATGGCGGTATGATGGGTCTGCGTCTGCGGGCTACGGGGCTTGACGTACTGAGTCTACCGACAACGAAGACGCGTGGGAAGGTGCCAGATTTAGCAGAGGGGGACTGCTGCTTTCCTGCTGGCGAAACTTTGACCTTTGACTCTGGAGTATTCCGTAATTTCGCCTCTGATGTCGTTGGAGTCGTCGTGTCTGGAGTATGGGAAGGCTCCGCCTCAGGAGTCGGTGGTGCTTTCATTGGGGAAGCCTCCTCAACCGGTCTCTTGTCAACGGCTTCCTCTTCATCAACCCACTCAGACTCCGACTTGGTGCTGAGTTGATTTATAGACACCGAAGATGAAAGAAGCTCCGAATCGTCATGGGTTTGGATGACAACAACGTCGGTGTATGCGAAAGGCGACATTGGGGTTCTCGGGGACGAAGATGATAAACTTGAAGCAGAATAGATGGAGAGAGATGTACGAGTTCGGGAGGGAGTGAGACGAAGAGACGAAGGTCTCGACTTTATCCTCGTGATAGACTCTCGTTTAGCGTGTTTGCGGACGGGAATCCTTGTGTTGGAGGAGAATGAACGTGGGATAGATATCTTGAATGGACGAGGGACTGATGTCGGTGTAGTGGTGTGAGAAACATGAGTCTGTGCATCACGCCGTCGCTCCGAATTCTCCTTTCCCACCGTCTTGGGCCTCTTGAGCACCGGTCGTGGCGACGACACGCGCTCTGTATCCCGGATTGCCGTCACTTTGAAGATAGGCTTCTTCGGAGGCTCCTTCGCAAGTGGTTTACCGCAACCGGGCGCTAGTCGAGGCTTTGCTTTGGGTGTCGGTAGAGCCTTGGCGTTCGGCGTTGACTGCAGCGACGACGGCTGTGATCCATGGTACTTCTCCACCAGCACCAGCGACCTGAGCCCAGGCGACTCGGGCGTTGCTGATCTCCTCCGCAAAGGCGATTTCAGTTTGAAGGAGCGCATGGTTGGTATTTTCGAATCCCTCTTGGAGGCAGCCGCGGCAAGTGAGTTGAACCCTGAGGGCATTCTGCACATATTCTTGCTCAATATCGTCCAAAATAAACGATAAAGAAAGACTCACGTTGAGGATAGCAGTCCAGAGAGAGACCTTGATGGTGGTGGTGGTGGTAGGGGTGAGAAAGTGTGCTGTACCTTATCCAATGTTGGCAATGTTGATAAAGGATGACATCGAGGGGTTCCGATAAGACGTAACGACGACTAGAACCTATCGAATGCTCTTTTTCAGTAATGCACCCCAATTGATATCCAATCGCGTGCAAGAACGGCGACCTCGCCACTGCCTCGTGTTCTACCACAGGCCACATCCTCGGATCCCGATACCAGAAATTGATACACGGAAATTACTGACCGTCCTCAAAGAGATACAGTATACTTTGGCTAGAAGACGCGTACCATTCAATTTGGCTGTCCTTCGGTTCTTCATGATAATTAATCAAGGAATCCACACGGCGTCGTGTGCTGGTACATTCCGTGTCAAAGCATGGGCCTCGTGGCAGCCGTGTCGTTGATATGAAGGACAGATGGAGAAATCGGGGTATAGAACACGCTGATCATGGGGGTAATTGATCAAGACGCGGGGTAGCCGTATTGCCACAGCATGACCGCTACCTTACTTTGTTGAGTATATGCGCGATGTCAGCGTGCTAATCGTACGCGAAGATTCTGCTCCAAGCTTTAGTATTCCTGGTTGACATTATATTGCCAGTCTATCAGTACTACTCTCGCTTCAGTCGAAATAAATATACGGGATGGGTACCGGTCGGCGGTAGGGTTGAGGCTTGGTTGAGGCGGCAAAAAAAATCTTGCAAAAATCAGACTCAAACGGAACTTGAAAACAGTGATGGCCGACATGCGGCATCGCGTCAGACGTTGAGCGCGGTCCGGTTTGACCGTGATCACGTGCGCATTCGGCGCTTTGCGACAGTTTGCGACTATCACTGTCCCTCTCAGTGTCACTAGTCCCATTCTCCCTTGGACCTAGCGATACGGCTCCAGCGGTAGCTTCTCGAAACTTACGTTTATGTTTGAAGACTATATTATTGACACTGAAACCTTAGATTCCGTCGATATAGAGTCGATCAACCCGAGGAACAACTGGCATCAGTATCTACCTCTTGCCATTGAATGTCTGCCAAATGTGTCTTGCGACATTGCTCCGGTCACTCTTCATCAAGGCGACAATATATACGCCTACGTTTGACTAGCGTCTGTTGATCGCAGCAACCCGCTTTCTTGCCAACTATTCACTGAGACAAAACCGAAATACGACGGGATTTCCTTGTCGTATAAATATCCTTAAATCTATACCTAGCCCCCCATCTGATCATGTATACTTTTGACACCCCCGGCCTTCGTGTTCAACACTATGCTCTCCTCCCCTTCTACTCTCATTCACCGAGCTCGAGCTCGATTCTATCCAGCACTTTCAGTACCCGCTAGAGGCATGCTTTTCTTCGAGCCCTTTCAATAACACTTCTCCGGCCATGTGAAGAAGCCACGGCTCACGAGCGCAGTTCTCATGACTGGGTGCCCTAGAGACACCAGTTGTGAGCCGGCTTTAAATCGTCGTAAAGCCGTTGTCTAAGGCGGCATTTGCAACCATCAGCGCCTTTCTCTTTGCTCTATTCACCGCATCCGAAGGGAAATATGCGTCCGTGGCGCTACTCTCGATAAAACCCCCACCTCTCATATTCTTTTGGCAACCTAAACAATACAAGACCTGCTTGGCAGCATGTCGCGATTGAAAAGCGGAACGGCGGCGACTCTTGTCAAATTGGATGATCTATCATCCAGGGCACTCGAGATCGAATCACTGCTATAGAGCATAGCCCAGAAACAAGAACCTCATCTATGACATTCTTTTCAGCCGCCTACTCCTTCTCATCGTTTGGAGTCTGCGAACACCGTCGCGACGACGCATCGTTGTTTCCGCCCCATTCTGTCATGACTAAGGGTGAGTCATTCCCAGGATGTTCTGGAAAGTATGGTGAACAGACCTTGAGAAATGGGGGAGGAAGTGGTGGTAGAAAAAGAGGAGGACACTGCCTGTCAGGGCATCTACATACCATCCGGTCCGGGTTATACTTGGTTCCAGTCAAGCGTACGGAAAACATCGCCGATCTCGAGAAACCAAAGTGGGGCCAGTGTTACAACTACAACCAGTTTTTCGACTTGAAACGTCCACCCTCTCCATCTGGAAGACAGACTCATGCAACTCGAAATATTTCACGTTTGGCGGGCGTGATTTCCGGTTGCTGGTGGCGCTTGAACTAACCCATTGGATGTTTTTGGTGAGCCTGCCTTGCCACTGTGATATTTCAACGCTTACATAGATATCAGTGATAATTCTTCACAACATTATCGGATATATCGTCTCTCCTTTCGGTCATATGTGCAGCACAGCACGAACTCTCCCAACAAACGTTTTGTCTGTGTAACATCGTTGGCCCAATCCCGCGTCTATGGTCGTATTCAGCGGCCCACTACTCGCCCGTCTTCTCCGGAACAAAAAGTCTGGAGCGCATTCGAGAGATCATCGTATCAAGGTTGATCAACCTCGGGAGCTCATCATTCGTTGAATTCCGGCATCCCATCGCGGCGGGGTATCTTCAGGCTTATCAGACGCAAAGATAAAGAAACTGCACTCCAGTTCACATGATATCCCCTACCATCTAGTCAACCGACAAGCCGAGCTCACCATCTCTCCTCCCAACCTTGTATCCGTAACCCAGCACGCCCCGACGGTAAACGTCGGGCTGACATGCATTGATGATGGATTTCTCCGGCTATCTTCGGTAATGCGAATAGGACTCACTGAACAGCCATCATTCTGGATTCGGGCAGTCCTCAGGCACGCTCTATTTTAACATCAAACGAGTACTTTCAATGTTCCAAGTAGCGCGTCCCGTCGCTAGACGGACTTTCGTTATCCCTGCCCCCTTTTACAGGTATGTGTGGGTCGTCCTCGCGACCTGCACTGCTCTAGTCGGACCAGTAGACTCATTTGGGCATTTCTCAGAGGATTTACCGCACGGAAATCCTCCCAACATCCTAGTCACTGCATTGTTTTGCGCCGCGTCTCTACAATTCCTTACGTATCGTCGTTCCTGGCGCTCACAAATATAGATATATCCCAGGTGGGTTTCACACTATGGCGGTGTTGTTTCGTGGCTGATCTCGTAATGAAGGTCACCCCCGGACTGGCGCATCATCGGGATGCTTGAGGCGCGAGATAAAACGCCGGCATATCAGCCAAAACGATTGGAAATCGGATCAGTGTCAGTTCACACTGGCTGTGGAAGAGCCCTTGTTTGGCACCCTTCCGCCCAGGTCGCGGATGGGTATGGTGACTGAACTTGGATGTGTTAGCCCATTATGATACCGAAACCCCTAGGGCTGCTATAATTAACGCAATACACCCTCTATAAAGAGCTCCGAAAGTAGGCTGATTTTCCCTCGTCTTCGACCCTACTGTCCTTTCTCTTTCGCTTAGAGGACTCATTCATCATGCTTAATTTTCTGCTAGCTTTCATCTTTTTATTCGAGTCGGTGACATCGCTCGAAGTCATTGGCTCGTCGGGGGATCTACATATTGTTAACAGAGAGCTCGCTCCAGATGGAGTCCTTCGGTCGTAGGTGCACAAATCCTGTGTGAAGGCTTTTATTCTGACTATCTCTAGAACGGTCCTGGCAGGTGGAACGTTGCCGGGACCTTTGATAAGTGGTGTCAAGGCAAGTTGGAATATCTACATGACGGTATTGTGTTCTAAATACAATGCAGGGAGACCGTTTTCAGATCAATGTTGTCGATGAATTGACAGACCACACCATGGCTCTCGATACGAGCGTTGTAAGCACAGCTCTCCTCTCCATTTCCTGGTCTCTTATATTCTCCAGCACTGGCACGGTATTCACCAACATGGAACCAACTTTGAAGATGGTTCCGCTTCCGTTTCGCAGTGTCCAATCGCTCAAAACAACTCATTCCTGTATGATTTCCATGTTCCGGACCAGGCTGGAACGTTTTGGTATCATTCACACCTCGCAGTCCAATATTGCGATGGCCTGGCAGGACCCTTTATTGTGTATGACGGAGAGGACGGGAAGAATGACCCACATCGGGCCTTGTATGATGTTGATGATGGTCGGTATATCTATTTTTGATCTGTCAGGACTATATTGATTTTGCATGCAGAAACCACCATTATTACACTCTCAGATTGGTGAGTGTGAGACGGAGAATAAGTTTAGTACTTTCTTAATGGGATATTTCTAGGTACCATGATACGACGCCAGCTCTAATGGCTACGAGAGTGGGGCCAACACCCAATTCCACTCTGATTAACGGGATGGGTCGATTCTTCGAAGATGTAAGTCAATTGTCCTTCTCCCTACAACGTGAACTCAAAGGACATCCCATGCATAGCCCACAGCTCCACTCTTCGTTATGACCGTCGCTCCAAACAAGCGTTACCGGCTACGGCTAATTTCCGCATCATGCAACGCAGGCCTCAAATTCTCTATTGATGGTCACAATTTCACCATCATCGAAACAGACGGCATTAACATACAACCCATCACGGTCAACTCTCTATCCATACTTGCGTCTCAGAGGTTCTCAGTCATTCTGGAGACTAATCAACCAGTTGATAACTACTGGATTCGGTCTGAACCTGGTGTTGGCAATCGAGGTTTCAAGAACGGAATTAACTCTGCAGTGCTGAGATACGAAGGCGCGGATGATTCGGAACCGACGACTTCGATGCAATCGGACATTGTTTCTATACGAGAGGTGGATTTGCATCCACTGGAATCTCCTGGAGCTCCCGGAGAGCCGGTACCTGGAGGCGCGGATCTCGTACTCAATATCACTCTCGGATTTGACGCAAATACCAGTATCTTCCTGATGAACGGTGTCCAATTCGTACCGCCCACCGTTCCCGTTCTACTTCAGATCTTGAGCGGTGCTCAGCGAGCGCAAGATTTGTTGCCCAAAGGTTCCGTATACGGATTGCCGCTGAACAAGACCATTGAAATAAATCTATTCGGTGGGAATGCGATCGATGGACCTGTACGTTCATCTTCCATTCGTCCTTTCAATGTGGTGTTGAAGTCGCACTTTTCCAGCATCCATTCCATCTCCATGGTGTAGGCCTCTTTTAAAAACTGAACGCGTGTCTGTTTGACTCAATGTGTTTACAGCACAGTTTTGACGTTGTGAAAAGCGCCGACAGCGATACTTATAATTTCCACGATCCGGTCCGTCTTAAGAGCGCACTCGTTGTTATGTGTACACTGATGATCTTGGAATAATAGGCCCGTGGTGATACTACCTCCGTAGCCGAAAAGAACTTAACAACGATTCGGTTCAGGACAGACAATTCTGGACCTTGGTTCTTGCACTGGTATGTATATCCAATCCCTCATGATATATATCCTGTTCTGAAACAGTATCGATAGCCACATTGAATTCCACCTTGAAGCGCACGTTTCATATCCTTCTTTGTGACTATAATCATCTGAAACTGAATTCTAGTGGTATGGGTATCGTTTTTGCTGAAGCTATCCCGGAAGTGGCAGAGGCGAATCCAGGAATTCCAGGTGGGTCGGACTGTTTTGATTTATGATGCGGCAGGCGCTGACGCGCATGTCTCTAGCGAGTTGGAACGACCTTTGCCCAACCTACTACGGTCTACCCCCAGACGTGACAATGAACGATACTACTACGTATTAATATCTCTCGCCCATTGGTCCGAGTGTGATACCTTCTCTTATTTTACGCCTGAACTGGATGCACATAATGTAATTGCCACAATAATAATATTAGGGTTTATGTCGTTGCTATCTTATCGCTTGCCGACGGCCATCAATTCTACTTTGACTCGAACGCCCATCATCATTGTGCTATGACTTCCATTTGCGACACACTCCCCTACGACGTCTTGTTGGCCGTCTTTGGTTGCCTTGAGCATGAGCCAAGCGCATTATTTCAATGTGCTCTGGTCAATCGCACTTTCAATGAAACGGCCTTGCCCAGCCTTTACAAGCATATTGAAATGACGTGCGATTTCTCTTCAGTTCGAAACGGCGTACGTACAATCAAAGTCTCAAAGGCGTGTCTCCGCATGATCATCTTAATGCAGTATTCGTTCTCGTATCCAGCCCTAAAGACGCTAGATAGACGTCCGTACCTCAAACCGTTTGTCCGTACTTTGGAGCTTCACGGTATCAAAGCTCTCTTCCCGTTCATCTTAATTAGCTCTGTAATGCTTCCATAGTTCTAGGATGGTCTACTGAGACCCTTGTCGCTCCTTCAATAGACGTCTTGGCGTCCTTGACGAACCTGACCTCTTTCACGATCCATGAATTTGACGGCCGGCTTCATCCAGTTAACGACTCTATTCTGCACGGGTTCTTAGACAATCTGACGCGTTGCGCCCGTTTGGTAGAAGTTCATATTTTATGTCCTCCAGCCAATTCTTCCGATGTTATACGACAGCTTTCAAACTTTCCTTCATTGCGACGAGTCACTTTGACAAAGCCCATGCCGGTGTTACTGTCCATGAACCCAAAGGGTTTGGCGGACTTCAAAGTTATGGAAGCCATGCAATCATGGGATTCATTGGCCATTCTTGTAAGTACATTCAAAGCCAGACCTGAGGCGACTACGTCTGACTGGTACTTCGATGAAGGGTCCATTTTATGTGTGCCCTCACACACTCCCCCAGCTGGACAATCTCAGATCCTTTACATTCGGCGCACATCATCGTTTCGATAAATATCAGCTCTTGAACCTTCTATCCAAGGTTCCAAACCTAACAGATCTCGATATATACTATGACAACTTCCTCAACGTGGACCCTCGTGTGCACTCGTCTCGAGAGCCCAGGTTCTCCGGATTTGCCTTCATGAAAAACCTTATTGTGCGGCATCAAGGTGTTGGAAGCCTTGGGGCATACACCGAGCTTTTCAGATGGGTCAAGCTTGTCGCTTCCCGATCACCGCTAACAGGACTCAGTATTATCGCTGATGATGAACGCGAATGTAGATTGCTGTTCTTTAGAGCTACGAGGATTCTTTTGGACTGGATTCTAACCAAACCAGACCTCACGCTGTTGAATATTCCCTATGTTCAGCTTTCAAATGCTGACCTGCAGTGGGCCTTCAACAATTCCAATATCGAAGTATTATCCATGTACTTCTCTACGGCGGAAATACTGGTATGTCCCAAGCACATCCAGTTTACTGATGATTATCCCATAATGTGTGTATTAGATGATCGACCCGACGAAATCATCTCTTGTTGCTTTATATCTTCGTTCAAAGATACAACATACGTCTCTGACCAAGACTATGGTTCATGTTGAACGCGTTAATACTGGGCGAAAGTTCCGGGCGTTACCGTTAGTGCAGGTCCGCATTTTCTACGCTGTTCCTTTTTCCTTGACCTCAGCACTACTCTAGATGCTTTGGACTATTAATCCTTTGAGCCTACGTCGCGGAGTAGACCCTCTTGAGGACTAGGAAACACATTAGTACTTACAATTCCATCGTATTCTTCCTGAGCCGCCAGAATGGTAGCATACGAATAAGAGGCCGAACTTTTGAGCCCTATTATTGCATATCTGTAGCATACTTTGTCGCCATGAGAAAAAGAGAGGCTCAAGGATGGCGGGTGAAGAAGGGCCGATGTCCCGTTCTTGGAGGTCACCGTGTCAAAATCGAGGGATACAACGAGATGAAGTGTACCAATCCATGACACTTTCTTCAGAGCGACAGAAAAGTGCAAACGGCAAGAAACATTCGCTAAAGAGAGGACACTGGGAAGTATAAATCTGCAAGGGTTGAAGAAACAGTGATAGAAATAGTTGATTATATCAAAACCCATGCATCGTCCTCCAGGCTGTCGACCATGGTGGGTGGATGTACCTCATTCAAGTTAGTTTGTTGCCCGCGGACTTTCCGCGGACCTTGGAAACTTCAAACTCCAATGATGTCTGCCACCCCGGTCTGGTCATTACACGGTAGGTCTTGAACTCAGTCGGACACTTATAAACTAGTACTTCGAGTCTTGGTCTTGTGCGTGATTGTTCCAAGGAACTTTAATATTGTGGATACATCAGGTTGTACTTAAGAAAGCACAGGGCTTGTCTGTAATCCCATTCAATCCCTTCAACTATCAATTCTGGTCATGAAATAAAGCGTAATGAAGAGGCTGAAAGCGTTAATCTATATGCGAGTCAAGGTCCGATCAATAACAAACATCGTCCATGCTACACTCCAATTCGACATTGCCGTCCCCCGCGAGATCGCCCATTTATGCCACATCCACACCGGAAGACTGAGTATGCTTGGGAATATCAGATCCAGGTATGAAATATATCGTAATGAAGGGATTGAAAGCGATAATTGTTCTATAGCCTCCTTCATGGTGGTGGACATATTCTTTTGGACCCTAGTCTGAAACAAAACCTCACGTTTTCCCTCGGATTTCTCCAAATTCAGACGTAGATGCGACAGGTACTTGAGATGCGGGAGCGAGGTTTCCAACGACGTCTGTTTGGAATATAAACATAGGCGTTTGCGCAAGAGTAGGAAAAAACATACTACGATATCAAAAGGACTGTCCTTCCTGCCGTATCGATTCAGCTCGAGGAATTCCAGGTATGGCGACGTTTGAGCAATAAGATTAAGGAGGGAGATCTCAGCACGGTCTGACTCCCATTGGTACGCCACGTTCAGGCTTGTGAGGCCTCCGAAAGAGCCAGCGGTTAGAATTGCGTTCATTGCTAAGCAAGGAACGATCTTGACGGGTATTTCTGATTCTGGAATCCACCCGATCATAAAGGGGTCGGGATATGGGATCAGCGATAAATGTTCGAGGTTTGGTGGTAGCATCTTGAACAAAGGATCATTAGGACAAGGGTTCGATACTGTTAATGATCGCATTTTGGCTAACTGAGAGCACATCAGGTGCGATGCGATAGGAATCGGGGAAGGGGAGTAGCTGGAAACGATCTCGACGTGCAACTTTCGAAGATGAGATTGTGTTGGAAGAGCGGAAACCCATGTATGACAGTTAGGTCCGTGCCCGAAAAGGGACAACTCTTTCAACGAGGGAAAAGGTGAGTCCAGGACACCATCGGCTAGCTCTCCAGGTAGTTCTAATATCTCCAATGAGTCCCGATTGGCATCGAGCAAAAGCCGCAGATTATATGTCTCGACGGCTATCTGCTCCGCGCTTCTTTTCCCGTACTCTGGTGTACAAATGGCTTCGCGGGACCAGGAAAAGGGAGCTCGATAGACAAAACGCCGCAGATTGGTGCAGCGCAAGGTGAGTGAAGGGAAAGCTTTGTCCTCGGCAAACCACGGAGCTTCCAATTCCAGTGATTCCAAGGCAGGCAATAAAAATATAGCTTCGAGTAATGTGCGCCATGGACCCATCAAGAGCTCTTTGGAGGGATAATTGAGGTTTTCAAACATGATTTGTACTGTGTGGAGAGCGCATAACGAAGGCGCTGCCGTATTCACCATCTCAGATATGAGTTCCATATGATCTTTAAGGTGATGTAACTGGAGGTGAACGGATCCAGGCCCGGCTGGAGTCATCGGACGCATCTGAACTATAACAAACTCAAGTTCCCTGGAAACGCTCGCTATCAAAGTTCCTAGAACATTGGGAGTGTCGTACCGAATATAACGCCCCAAAGATGGCGGCGGAAATGTGTGGATACACAAACATGGGTTGAACCATTTCCACGAAACCTTCTTGAAAGCGACGGAGAGACATAAATGACGGAGATGACGAGAAACACCAGCTAACGATGCAATATCGCCGGGAAGTCGGTGGAGTGAAGGGAAAGGCGATATATATTCGATTATTAACAACCAAACGTCGTCGTCCAGGCTGTCTATGTTGAGCATGGTCGCGGTGAGGTGGACAAGTGCGGACTCTCAAAACTTCGAGCTCGAGGAGGGCACGACACCGGGCCGACTATACCGGACTCATTTCGGTTGGACCCATCGAGCCATGCGCCAAAGGACCGATAGCTATAGCTTGCCTCATATACAGACCTAAAAAAGAACTCGGTCTACTGACATGGTACTAAGTATCATTCCACGTCGATTACCGACGAGTCTGATGATTCCTAGTCCTGTTTTAACCGCGCCCCCCTTGCTATGACCATCGGCCCCGTTACATCAGCAGCCATGTTTGGAAGGACTTTCCCACCACCACAAGGGCTACTACGGCGTGTTGCATCGTCGTACCGCTCATATTTCTGCTAATCTCGTGTCTCTGCCATACCATGGCCTCAACTTTTTATTGGAAGTTACATGAAGGCCTTCATGCAAGGTATCCAGTATCAAAAATGAATTCCACTCTGCATCAGATGAGATAGCAGGGATACCGGTGTTTTGAGGAAATGCGGCTCAAGACCATTGCTTATGGGGAATTTTTAGAACATGGAATTTGATATCAGTATTTACGAGTAGTCCAGCGCGTCGATAGCACAGGAATGAGAGCAAAATCACGTCAAGATAGAAGAATAAATGAACGTGTTCCTTGAGCACGTGATAGTTTTACATAACGGAACCGATGGTTATAGCAAGACCCCCTGGGAAAAAAACAGACTACATACATACCGTCCCTCCCTCTGTCATTAGGTATGTATCGTCCGTCTGTCTATGAGAGACTAGATGATTCCTCTCGTCGGATGGTTCTTACCACGGATTATCTTGAACACTGGGTCCATCATTCGGGCACAGTTTGGCAGCAAGTTCGCTCTTTATCATAATGTACGACTAGACTGCGGAGTCGGACCCGCCCTGTTTCTGTAGGCTCAGATTACCAACGCCCTTCGACTGGGTGCGGTTGAGAAACTTTCTTCTAAGGATTTTGACGATAAGGAGAAAGAAAATTCACAGTAATCCGAACGCCTCCCAGTGTGCTGTATACGAAGATGAGGCCAGCGACTTGAAGTATGGAAAGAGGTTCTTGATTGTGCAGAGCAGCTTCATCTTGCCACCAACACCCCGAGGAAGGATGGACAAAGATACTTACCTACATACACAATTCAGAAAATAGTAAAAGTCATGTATTATTACTCATGAAGTAAGGGATCCACTTCTTCTGTTCCTGCAGCCTGTAATTCAACATTCCCATCCGTCCGCAGGATTTTCCATCGGTGCCACAACCATAATGGAGAACGTGCTACGTTCGGGAATATTAAATCCAGCCACAAAATAAATTGTAATGAAGAGATGGAAAGCGCTACTTGTCGCATGGCCTGCATCATAGTGGCCGGCTTGTTCTGTTGCATCCTTCTCTTAAATAGATCATGGCGGTGTCCTTCGGATTTATCCAGATTCAAACGTAGATGCGACAGATACCTGAGATTTTGAAGCGATCTTTCCAACGACGACTGTTTAATGTATGAGATAAGGGTTCAGTGTAAGAACAGAAGAAAACATACTACAACACCAAAGGGGCTATCCTTCCGGCCATATCGATTCAGCCCGAGAAATTCCAGGTAGGGTGACACTTGAGGAATAAGACCAAGGAGGAAGACCTCGGTACAGTCAGACTCCCATCGGTATGATATGTTGAGGCTTATAAGGCTTCCGAAGGAGCCAGAGTTTAGAATCGTGGTGATCGCAGAATAAGGAACAATCTCGACAGGAATCTCCGACTCTGGGGCCCAAAAGAGTATGAAGGGTTCGGGATATGAAATCAGTGATAGGTGTTCTATGTTTGACGGCAGCATACCGAACAAAGGATCATTGGGACAAGGATTCGATAGTGTCAAGGACCGCAACTTGGTTATATGTTGACGGGTTATATGCGATGAGACGGGAACCGGGGAAGAGGTGCTGCTGGAAACGGTTTCAATATGTAGCTTCCGAAAGTGAGATACTGGGAGAAGAGCGCGGGACCATGTATGACGGTCAGGTCCGTATCCGAAAAGGGACAGCTCCTTCAATGAGGGAAAAGGAGAATCGAGGAGACTATCTGCTAGCTCCCCAGGGAGCTCTAGTATCTCCAGCGTGTCTCGATTTGCATCCAGCAGAAGGCGTAGATTATGAGTCTCGGCGGCTATCTGTCCTGCGCTTCTTCTCCCGTAATCTGGCGTTCGAATAGCTTCCTCAGACCATAAAAAGGGAGCTCGATAAATGAACCGCCGGAGATTCGCGTGGCGCAAGGTGAGTGAAGGGAAAGCTTCGTCCTCGGAAAACCATGAATCTTCCAACTCTAGTGATTCCAAGGCAGGGAGTGAAAAATTGCTTCGATTAATGTGCGCCATGGACCCATCAACAGCTGCTTGGGAGTATAATTGAAATTGTGGAACCTGATTTGTACGGAGTGGAGAGTGTACAACGAAGGCGCCGTCGTACTCATCAGCTCGGAAATGACTTCCATGTATTCTTCGACATCATATATCAACGTGGCATCATAGTGCCAAGGGTTAATTGTACGCCTCTGGGTGATAGAGAAATCAAGTTCCCTAAAAGTCTGGCTGTCAGAGTATTTCGAAAGCGTTGGGGGAGTCGCGCACCGAATGTAATGCCCCACAGAGGACCGAGGAAATCGTGGGATACCAAGATATGGATTATACCATCTCCATAACACTTTCTTCAGAGCGACAGAAAAGCACAAACGACGCAAACGGCAAGAAAGACTCGCTAAAGAGAGGACACCGCGGGGGATAAATCTGCCAGGGTTGAAGTAAGAGTGATACAAACAGTTGATTATCAAAACCCATGCATCGTCGTCCAGGCTGTCTATGTCGACCATGGTGGAGTGGGTGTGTGCTGCATTGTTGACCATCGTGAGGTGGATCCCGGTGAGATCACGGCCTATCACGGCCTGATTGCGGTTCAACATCGTATCGGAATCTCAAAACTTCAAGCTCCTACAAAGAAGGCACCCCGGTCCATTGACTAGGTGCGCGGCGTTTCGCTTTGGTTTCGCGTGGGCCACTACTATACGATGTGTGACCAGAGGGCTCATGCCACAGTCCCTCCCACTCCCATGGACAAGACCACCAGGCGTCTGACAGAATATTTATGACGCCAGATAGACCACGCAGCCTTCCAGATGCTCACTCCGACCGATGAATGGTCTAGGAGCAGTAATGGAACTTGCTAGAGTATGACAGGCCGACGAGATCGAAATCTGTGGCAGCACGCTTTTAACTTGAAGAATGAGGTTAGTATGGAATCGGACGTACTTCGAGAAGAACAACGTCTATCAGAGTTTTCAATGTCTTTCTAGAAGCTCGCGACGCCTCTTCACTGGCACAGAAGCATCTGCGAGACCCTTACGCTGTCGACGCGTTACTTCAGCGGTCAAGTCACTTTATAGGTCCTGGATAACGACGACCACGTCTTGGATACCGCTGCGGACCCTTGCGGATCGGCGGAAAGCTTGGAAGACCACAGTGGTACTAGGGCTACAATGATAGCAGCGAAGCGTTAGGCGACTCAGGTTTTGTCATGTAGCGTACAGCAGGCATTGATGTGTTCAACTGACGAAGATAGACCAAGAGCTGAGCTGAGCTGAGCTGTTGTCCGCAATGCTAGGGCTTTTCTCGTCGACCTGGATAACAAGGCCTGACATAGATGGATATGTGGTAACTTGAAATGACTACGACTGACAGCATACCTTTTACATTGGTACCAAACTCCATTATCGTTGAGTTGAAACGAATTCAGAGACCATGCCTTCCACTTCATCCTCCTCTGCCTCGACAATATCACTTCTCTGACACTACGCTAGCTACACATGAGCTAAGGACAGTGGAAACAAAGCCAGGACGTACCTGGTACATAGCAGTCCAATATCCGGCCCAGTACATTGCGTTAACCGCCCTCATAAATGCCTCGTCCTGAGAAACTGTCTCCGTGGGTGGTTCAGGAAGACTGTACGACGGCCCAACAACAGGATCGTCTCCAGTGTCTAGGGAGGCATCGTGAGAGGGAACAAAAGTGTTAAAATCGACGGGTTTCGAGTCGCCGTCCTCGTCGTCCTCGTCGTCTGCCTCATCGTTGTCGTCGTCCTCTTCCTGGGACGGAAAATCTTCGGTAACATTCTCTTCGACCTTTGAGTCATCAAATGGGATATTATACCATCTGAAATATCATTATTGACGCGACTTTATAGGTGTAGATGATATGCGTACAATGGTGATAGGATTTGTCTTCAAAGCAGTATCGCCTCCGTGATAGGCCTGCGCGCGACTGAGAGAACGAAACTACGAAAATAAAAAAAAGGCCGTACAATATACTCTTCATGGACGGCTTCCCAGGCATTGATGAGCACAGAATCGTTCCAAATTTCTGCGTGAGTAAGCTCCCTGCTAAGCTCGAATGCGACTGCGGCATTTCCGTCTGTCTTTGATTTTTTTGACGGTGAAGGCGAGGCGTTGTTCAAGGATGAACGAGGATCTGATACGATATCATCGTAGGATACGACTGGTCTTGGCATGGCCGGCGGCAAATACCGTTCGCGCTTTGATTACCGACGCGAATGTCAAAACATGATTTCTATGGATTTCTAAGATAAGTTCCAAATTTCACGGAGTTTCACGGAGAGCAAGAGCGCAGTGCAAGGCTGGACTCCTGGAACGCAGTCGTTTATAAGCGTCGTTTGTAAAACTAAACAGCTCAAAACTTGTGAGGCACTCAATGAGGCTATCCACCGAACTTTATACGCTTAGCACAACAGCTTGACTAAAAAAAAAAGTCCAAAAACGTGATGAGAGAAGTCTCACAGTCCGAATGCCAGGATTCGCCTCGGTATAGCTTCAGTAAAAACGATAGTCATACCACTATGATTTAGTTTTACTAGATGATAAGTATTAAGAGCAGAGCCACAAAAAAGGAAACAAACCGCGCCCGTCGAGATGGAATTCAATACATATGGCTATCAATAACGTCTCATAACAGGGTACATATCATGAGGCGTTGCCGATATACGTACCAGTGCAAGAACCAGGGTCCAGGATTGTCAGTCCTGGAGCGAATCGTTGTTAAATTGTTTTCGGCTACGGGGGTCGTATCTCTATAGTGACGAGTGTGCTTATAACTTGAAGACGGACCGGATCGTTGAAATCGTAAGTATCGCTGTCTGCACTTTTCACAATATCAAGATTCAAAACTATGCTGTAAAACATATTGAGTCGGAGATAACTGTAGATAATTTCTGGGAGAGGCCTACATCATGGAGCTGGAAGGGATGCCAGGAAAGTGTAACTTCAATACCGTATCGAATGAGAAGAAAATGCAAGATGAATGTGTAGGTCCATCTATCGCAGTGTCTGCGCTTGTCCACCGAATTTGCACCGAATTGAAGACTGACCTCAGTGGTCTTGTTCAGAGTCAGAACAATTGGTAATGAACGCATCTAACAATTAGAGAAAAGCTTGCAGAACGATACAATCACTCCCGAGCCAATAGTTGTCACTTTAGTATCGGTTCAAGGTAAATGGGACTTCGAAGCATTCCGTAGACTGCCGGAATGCCGACTGATGCCGCACGTGCCCACTGATCCACCGGCACTCAACTCTCCGGTTGACATGTCCTCCTTAGCAATGGCGAATCATGAATGCGAAGAAGCACCTCTGTAAATAATCTTCCTTTAGTCAACGGAGCCGTTGACGGGTAGTTGTCGTCGAATGTCATTCTGATATCTCATCCCAAACAAAGAAACACTTAGTCAACCGGGGGCCGGAGTCGCAGCCACTTCCTCTCTGCTTAAAAGGCTCTGCTTTTTACTGCTCCATCGTACACTACTAGTGGATCATGAATCTTCTATGGGCTTTCGGAACAGCAGTTGTTACATATGGTGTTCTGATCTACCTTGAACGCCTCTTCCGACGTAGACAACTCTCGAAGCAGACGTGCGTCCTGGACGTTGACTCCCTGGGGATCAGGCTTTCTCGCGAGAAAATCAAGGGGACGGCTGTTATCTGTGGTGGAAGGTAATCATATCTCTGAGCTCGAGAGTTCATCGTCTGAATGGTTTTTTCAGCATTGGCGGTCTCATCGCAGCTCGAGTATGCCATGACCACTTTGATGATGTTCTCATCGTTGAGCCGGAAACGTGGTTGAATTCTCCCGATGCAATGCGGGTGGATCCCTGGAACCAAGAAAGCAAGCGTTCGCGAGTGATGCAGTACCACTCGTTGCATCGTATGTCGTTTCTCCTTGTGTGTCATCTTCTTGAAATATGATTAATGTGATTCAGTGCTTCTGGCTATCGGATACAAGGCCATGGCTAAGCTCTTCCCCAATATCGAAGCGCAAAGCAAATCGTTCGGCCTTCGGTCAGATTGGATTCCATGTTTGTTATTTTTATTTGACGGGTATCCACAGGACAGGCGCCAACGACACGCAGTTCCATGCCTGGGGACACAGAACTTGTTTGCCATATGCGGAATACGGTGGCACCCTGCCCAAGACAATCCATGTCGGTCGTGCTGGTATAGAGACATTTACACGCCGCCTGGTTCTCGGCGGGGATTACAAGAATATTCGCCAAATCATCGGGACGGTCACAGGTATCTCACGAAGCGCTCATAATCCTGATTTCATCGACCAGGTTACGGTCCGTACCTCTGAAGGCATCCAAAACATTCCGGCTACTCTTGTTGTCGGTACGACCCCGCTGCTACCATGTATTGTGATCGTATGTCCTGATGAGACTTTTTTACATCCTCAGATTGTACAGGGCCCGCAGCTGCTGGCTTGAAATGGCTCCGGCGGGAAGGATATGGGTTCGCCGACAGTTACGGCCCGAACCAGCTGCCTCTCGATGAGTTGAAGATTGCCTACGACCAAAAACTTCATTACTCTACACTTCAATTCCATGTCCCGCCTGAGCTTGGGAGGAAGCTTCCTGGCCTCCCCTACCCGTACGACGAGTGCGGGGTGATCTACTGCAACTCGCCGGATCCGGAGAAGGAGAACCGGTGTTTATATTCTCAACATCTAGACGGAAATTTCAGTGAGCCTCATTTCCCTGAGGTAAGCTCACAGAGCTAACCTTAGACTTTATCTAGTGCAGGTTTGTTTCACCGCCATGGGCGAATGTGATCTTCCGAAGACTCTCGAAGAAGCGAAAGAATGCGCTCGATCTTTGGTCACCGAGAAGCCTATTCCAGAGACATTCTTCAAAATGCTCGACATGCTCGACGAAGTGAAAGATACAATGACTTGCAGCCAAGTTCGCTATCGTATGTGCGTATTCTTTTATCTCTTAAAAACTTGCTGAAAACAATACTAGCTGGCTCGAGCTACATTAGATACGAAAGTGCTGTTAACTTGCCGGCGAATTGGGTGGCACTCGGTGACAGCGTTATGCGGGTAAACCCTATCTATGGGTAAATTTCTTCTCATTGGGTTCGTTGCAGAGGATACTAACAGTGTACAGGCAAGGGTGCTCAAAGGCCATTTTCGGTGCAATTTGCCTCGATAAGTTATTGAGAAACTTGACGGTGATACCAAAGGGGTTCTCGAAGAACTACTTCAGTAGCCATTCGGAGAAGATCAAGCCAATTTGGTGAGTCTTTCTCATGTTCGTTTGGGCCATAGTTTGAAGGCGATCAATTTTCAGGATGTCACTCAAAGCTAGTGGTACGTACCTCACCGCGCGGACATTTGACGACGTAGCTGAATTATATTCGTATAGATTATGCGTTCCCGGAGACAGTCCCACTCCCAGGGGAGACGTTATCTTACGGCGCGTGGCTTCGATGGTACCTGAAAAAACTGACCGTTTTGTCCTTTGATGTAAGTTTTCGACCATATTAAAACCAGCTACTCTTTCATCACTCACAATGTTCCGTTTGATAGGACGAACAGGCTGGTTCAGCCCTGTGGCGCATCAGGTCCCTCCTTGCACCGCCTACCGACGCTTTCCAGTTGGGGCTTATACTCAAAGTATGCTGGAGCCTCCTCAAAGCCTAAGCGCGCTGCGCAAAGAATGTGTAAGCCTCAAAGGCATTGAACGTCTGGTATACTACGCTCGCCCGAATTTGGAATCGCTTTTCTTGACCAACGCGATCCTGTTTCTCTAGACCATCCGTTTATTTACAATCCTTGCCATGATGTATTCACTGAGTATACGTTTAGCACAACTTGACTAAATACAGTTCAAAAACAAAATGAGTCCGAATGAGTGAGCAATATCTTAATACGAAGGAACGGTATATTCAGTATCATTCTTTGTCACTTCTGGAGGGAGACTGTAGTAGGTCGGGCAAAGGTCGTACCAATTCGCTAGAAACACGCGCGTCAGTACTCGCCGCATCCCAAATCAATGAGGTCCCACCTGGAATGCCAGGATTCGCCTCTGCCACTTCCGGTATAGCTTCAGCAAAAACGATAGCCATACCACTATGATTTAGTTTCAGATGATAAGAGCGACAAAAAACAAAACGGTACGTGCCCATCAAGATGGAATTCAATATGGCTATCATCCTCGCTGTCTTAGAACATAACGCGCATAATGAAAAACTGAATAGACGCACCAGTGCAAGAACCAAGGCCCAGGATTGTCAGTCCTGAATCTAATGGTTGTTAAGTTGTTTTCGGCAACCGGGGTCGTATCTCTGCGGGCCTGGGATTTTGAGATCATTAGCATACACATAAAGAAGAGTGTGCTTATAAGACGGACCGGATCGTTGAAACTGTAGGTATCGCTGTCTGCGCTTTTCACGACATCAAAACTATGCTGTAAACGCATTCAGTCGGAAACAACCGTAGTCAATTTCTGAGAGAGGCCTACACCATGGAGATGGAATGGATGCTGGAAAAATGCAATTTTAATACCGTTGTATTGAGTGAAAAAATGTGAGATGAACGCACAGGTCCGTCTATCGCTTGTCCACCGAAGAGATTGACCTCAATAGTCTTGTTCAGAGGCAATCCGTATACGGAACCTTTAGGCAACAAATCTTGCGCGCGCTGAGCACCGCTCAAGATTTGAAGTAGAACGGGGACAGTGGGCGGTACAAATTGAACACCATTCATTAGGAAGACGTTAGTGGCACTGTCAAAGCCGAGAGTGATATTGAGTACAAGGTCCGCCCCACCAGGAAATGGCTCTCCAGGGGCTCCAGGAGATTCCAGTGGATGCAAATCCACTTCTCGCGGGGAAATGATGTCTTGCTGTATCGAAGTCGTCGGTTCCGAGTCATTGGCACCTTGGTATCTTAACACCGCAGAGTTAATCCCGTTCTCGAATCCGGGATTGCCAGCATTGGGATTAGCCCGAATCCAGTAGTTACCGACCGGTTGATTGGTCTCCAGAATGATTGAGAATCTCTGAGCAGCGAATATCAATAGCGAGTTGGCAGTGATTGGTTGGAGGTTGATGCCGTCCGTTTCGATGATGGTGAAATTATGACCATCGATGGAAAATTGAAAGGCAGCATTGCAAGATACAGAGATCAATCGTAGCCGATAACGCTTGTTTGGAGCGACGGTCATAACGAAGAGAGGAGCTGTTGGCTATAAATGGGATGTTTCTTAAGTTCACATCTTAGGGAGACGGACAATTGACTTACATCTTGGAAGTATCGACCCATCCCATTAATCAGAGTGGAATCGGGATCTGGCGTCACTGACGCGGCCATTAGCGCTGGAGTTGGATAATGATACCTAGAAGGTATCTCATCAAGAAAGTACTAGACTCAGTCCTCGTTCCACTCTTACCAATCTGAGAGTACAACGATAGTGGTTTCTGTAGGAGAAATCAATATAGCTCTGATCGATTCAGAACAGATATACTGACCATCATCAACATCATACAAGGCCCGATGAGGGTCATTCTGACCATCCTCTCCATCATATACGATGAAAGGCCCTGCTTCGCCATCGCAATATTGAACCGAGAGGTGTGAATGGTACCAAAACGTTCCAGCCTGGTCGGGAACATGGAAATCATACAGGAACGAGTGGTTTTGCGCAATTGGACACTGCGTAACGGAAGTAGAACCATCTTCAAAGTTGGTTCCATGTTGGTGGATACCGTGCCAGTGCTGAAGAGTATGAGAGACCAAAAGATGGAGAGGAGAGCCGTGCTTACAATGCTCGTATCGAGAGCCATAGTGTGGTCCTTCAATTCATCGATGACATTGATCTGAAAACGGTCTCCCTGCGTTGTATTAAGAATACATTATCGTCATGCAGATATTCCAACCTGCCTTGACACCACTTATCACAGGTCCCGGCAACGTTCCGCCTGCCAAGACCGTCCTACCGATAGTCAGCGCGCGGATTTCTACACAGGATTCGTGCACATACGAACGAAGGAACCCATCTGGAGCAAGATTCTTGTTGACAATAGGCAGATCTCCTGAAGAGCCGAGTACTTTGAGCGACCTTACCGACTCAAATAGACAGATGAGAGCTAGCAGAAATTCAAGCATGATTAATGAGTCCGCTGAACAGAAAGAAAGGACAGTAGAGGATGAGGCAAAAACGACTCGCCTTGCAGGCTCTTTATAGTGGGTATACGTCAGTAACAGCAGCACTGGTATCATATTGGGCAAACACATCTGAGCTCGCTTACCGTAACTCTCTGCGACTTATGCGGACGGGGAATAAGCGAGTGTTCTTCAAGAGCGATAATCGCACCTGGGATATATCTATACCTGTGAACGAAAGGAACAACAATCTATAAGCAAACGTAGCTGTAAGCTAGTGAAAAAGATGTAGTGATCGTAATGCACTGCGCGTTTACCCTTTCAAGAAAGACATAAATGCTGATAGTCCATCTAGAACGCTGCGGTCGTGATGGCCATCCACACTAATGTGAAAGAGGGGGTAATGACAACGAAAATCCGCCTGAAGACTGGACGGCTGCTGTGCTCCAATACAATACTTATCAGTACTCACTTGATGCTACATAGAGCGTACCTGAGGATCAACTCATGACTGAATTCAGAATGATGCTGTCTAGTGGGTCGCATTCACATTCCCGAGACTATAGTAGGCAGAAGAATACATGCCAAGCCTGTCACATTGAAAGATCACGGGGAAGTAGGACCATCCTGTGAGCGTAGGACTGTATTATAGAGCAGTTTCCAGTAATGAAACAAAAAGGCTTTCACCTGCATCCTCTGCAACCGACACACATATACGTACGGAGGTCAACCTTCTACCGTTCATTTCGAATATTTGAGTGGGGCGTGAAGCAGGATGCTTTCATACAGTGATGATGTGCCCCCAGAATTTGTCACTTCGGAAGAGACGGGCGAGTAGTGGGCCATCGACAGTGACCACTTCTATGGCCGATGGTGTTACACAGATAGAGCATTCGTCGATGAAATTTTGAGCTTAACGTTGCAAGATAAAAAGAAGAGACGGCGATTGGAAAGGATTAGTAGCCATAAGCATTGGATAATGTATACTGAATAGCCATAACAGCAAGACAGGTTTATCGGCAACCTCCAGCGAGCCACTTCGATTCAGAGTGCCACCAGCGACCGGAAATTAAACCCTGCCAGATAGTCGCATGCGTTGCCTATTCAAGTCGTTCAAGCCATGCGATTGTAACATTGGCCCCACTTTGGTTTCTCGAGATTGGTGATGCCTTCCGTACTGTTAACGGCAGGTTGCTGGACGAACCAATGAGAGGGACCGGATGACATGCAGATGCCCTGACAGGTAGCCTCGTGGCGATGGTCTCTTATGTACGACTTATTTCCCTCATGTCTGAATTGGGCCATTCACAGAACATCCTGAGAATGACTTCGGACCTCAGTCGTAAGAACGAGACAGAAACGGCGATGCGTCGTCAGGATCGCAGACTGCAAGAGAGAAGGGCAGATTACAACCTCTTCGTTCGGCAGAATTTCAAAATATCCTAGATAGACACTGCAGAGACGCCCGATGACAAGAGTGAGCAGGCTGCTGGAGGAAGGACACTCTTGCGATCACGCTCGTCAGAAGCCCAATCGGCATCCACAAGGGCCAAATCAGAACGAATGACCGCGTGTGGACCAACTTTCTCTTGCTGGTAAGCACTCCTATACTCGAGCGACCAATCGTCAGTAGCATTTAGATAATGAAGGATACCCTTCGCCGCACTGAGTAGGGCACGATTTGGGGAAGCGTTGAATTGTCCGAGGGCCATTGCCGTGAAGGCGAGGTCGGGACGTGTAGTGACAGCCAGGTACATAGATGTAAGATCCAGTGAGGCTTTGATACATTGAATAAATAAATTCGGAGTCTCTGCTGCTGTTAAGCGGGCCCATTGACAGTGTGCCTAGGCCATTTTAAGTAAAAATTGGCATGCGGCTGGACGTCCATTGAGGTCTCGCGGATGATATAGGACGCATACAATCACTGGTAGTACTGTCAGTGCAGAAAAAGGGACGCAATATATGCACTTGCCAGCATACCACAGCCTTTCCAAGTTCACCCTTCGAGGCAGGTATACCAAGACCCAACATGATTAATGATTGACAAGCCAAGTAGCGTCTAATTCGAATGCAGACAAACATAGGCCAAAGGCAGAGCAGCACTTTTCTCCATCATATCACGCTCTGCCTGAATATCAAGAGTCTCTTAGGACTGACATGGATATGTTGAAATGACTACGATTGACAGCATACCTTTTACATTGGCGAAGAAAAATATCAAATCCTCCATCATCGTTGGGTCGAAACAAATTCAGAGACCATACCCTCGACTTCGTCCTCCTCTGTATCGGCACCGTTACTTCTCTGACACTACGCGATACATGAGCAGAGATCAAGGACAAACAAACCGAAGACGTACCTGGTACATAGCAGTCCAATATCCGGCCCAGTACATTGCGTTAACCGCCCTTGTGAATGCCTCGTCCTGAGTGACGGTCTCCGTGGGTGGTTCAGGAAGACTGTACGACGGCCCAGCAGCAGGATCGTCTTCAGTGTCTAGGGAGGCATCGTGAGAGGGAACAAAGGTGTTAAAATCGATGGGTTTCGAGTCGCCGCCGCCGTCGTCGTCGTCTGCCTCATCGTCGTCCTCTTCCTGTTCCTGGGACAGTAAATCTTCGGCATCATTCTCTTCGGCCTTTGAGTCATCAAATGGGATATTATACCATCTGAAATATCATTATTGGCGCGACTTTATAGGTGTAGATGATATGCGTACAATGGTGATCTTTTGATAGGATTTGTCTTCAAAGCAGTATCGCCTCCGTGATAGGCCTACACGCTGCTGAGAGAACGAAACCACGAAAAGAAGAAGGACGTACAGCATACTCTTCATGGACAGCTTCCCATGCATCAATGAGCACAGAATCGTTCCAAATTTCTGCATGGGTGAGCTCCCTGCTAAGCTCGAATGCGACTGCGGCATTTCCGTCTGTCTTGAGTTTTTTTGACGGTGGAGGTGAGTCTTTGTTCAAGGATGAACGAGGATCTGGCACGATATCATCGTAGGATACTACTGGTCTCATGGGAGAACGAGTCGGAGATACATGCTGTAGCCGTGAAAGGAAATAAATAGCCGGCGGCCCGGTTATGTAATTGCCGACGCGAACTGCAAAGATTCTAACGACGAACTTGATCATGACTCGGAAAGGCAGTGAAATGTCTGCTATACAACTCTCGGCTGTCCATTTGCCACATCGGTTTCTTGCCCTCATTGGACGATGCTGCTTCCCTAGATTGACGGCTTCGCTAGCAATAGACGACCGTAGAGGCAGAGTTACTCATACTATTCATGAACGGAATCATTCTGTCTGATGGTAGGAGGTCTACTAACCCTCAATCTGGCGTCTACAAATATCTTAGAGGCGATTGCAAGAGAAACTCCACATGCGGTCCATTGTTCGTACGACGGCATCGCAGCGTTCGAACAGGCACCCAAGCTGTGCTTCTTACTACTTATTCGCGTCTCTACAGGGCAAAAACCTCTGATGATCAGGACGAATCGGATAGGTCCCACAGATTTCTGCAATTGTCGCAATTGACAGCGAGATATCGTCTGGCTAATATTGAATTTAATTGGCGATATGCTATCGGCGTCGTGGGGAACAAATCATATGCGATCTCTGGACTAGCTGCCCTGCGACTTCAAGCTCTAGTCCTCTCCGTTTGGGTAGAAATTTTAAACTCATCATGATATGTACTCCTTACTCGAACGAAGTCTTGCCTATGATTCCCGCGATTTTTTCCTTACTCTGGTCTACGCCACTGGAGAAAATATCCTGCATTTTGTTGCTTGGAATATTCGGTTACTAGCCTCATGATCAGGAACTGCTCGTGCACTGTACAGGCTATTCTGAGTCTGTATACCAACCCTAAAAAGGTAATGACCTTCAGATGACGTCGTGGGTATAAAGGTCACTCAGGAGGAAATTCACCTCTTCTTCCTCAGCCACCACCATCAACACCGTTTAACCTCGCATACTCACCAATCTTACAATATGGCTCCCAAAGTTGCTATCATCATCTATACCATGTACGGTCATATCGCCAAAAGTACGTACGTGACGCGCTGCATCATCTCTCATCCACTAATTGTGCTTTCACAGTGGCCGAGGCCGTCAAGGCGGGTATCAAGAACGGCGGTGGCGACGCTACTATCTACCAGTGCGTCCAGTTTGATTGATTATCGCTGTCAATCCATTCATGTCTCACCTTTCAGGATACCCGAAACCCTTTCCGCCGAGATTCTCGGCAAGCTCCACGCACCAGCCAAGCCAGACTACCCTGTTATCACTCCTGATATGCTCCCCGACTTTGACGCGTTCGTCTTGGGTATCCCGACTCGTTACGGAAACTTCCCTGGTCAATGGAAGGTGCGTTTACCTTAGTTCTGTTTTCGTACACAGTGGTATCTCACGCGTTCCCAGGCCTTCTGGGACGCCACTGGTAGTCTCTGGGTGAAAGGGTCGCTTTCTGGGAAGTATGCGGGTGTATTCATCTCTACAGCCGGCTTGGGAGGAGGCCAAGAGTCCACTGCCATTGCTGCCATGTCCACGCTCGCTCACCACGGCATCATCTACGTTCCTTTTGGGTACGCCCACGCATTCCCTCAGCTCACCAATCTCACCGAGGTGCATGGAGGTAATGCCCATTGGTATTTGTGCCCACTGAGCAAACGCTGAAGCACTTCGCAGGTTCTCCGTGGGGTGCCGGAACTTTTGCCGCCTCTGATGGTTCTCGACAGCCCACTGCCCTTGAGCTTGAAATTGCTACCACCCAAGGCAAGACGTTCTATGAAAGTGTGAAGAAAGCTTTTTAGCCAATAGAAAAGCCAAGAGAAAAGTCGTTCTAAGTTGTAAACTTGTACTTGTACTAAGTAATAGCTCTCCGTCGAAGTAAAAGATGTATATGACTGCAAATGTTTAGGATAAGTTCAGATAGCATTGAACAAGGCCGCCTAGTCCATGTAAGGGGAAAGAAGAATGAGGAAATTTCGAAACAGCTGCTGGGCTTGTCCTTGTAGCGTGGGAAGTCCGAAGTCCTGCCCTCTCATTTGCTTGGTCAGCACCCTGTACGTTAGGCCCCGCAGGTTCGTCTCCCGAGTATCTGATATAAATATATCTAACTCAATAATGATTGTCAATATTCTACATGATGTATGGGGTTCGAAACGCTAGATAAATGCGACTGGGACCATCACTGGGCCCGAGAAATAAGACACGACGTAGCACAAGCCCAGATCAATCCCAGGAAGGCGACGCCTGATACGAATGGCTGCGTCCAGCACCATTCTGAGTATTGTGCGCCGGAGACGAAGGCGACCATGAAGGCGACGTTGGACTATAAGCAGGTGACGCGGGTGCTGATCGAGGGACATCAGTCAGAATATGTACAGCAGACTTCAGAGGTAGGAACTTACAGTATGCAGGGGCTAAAGTGCGATTAGTATCAAGGTTAGTAAAACGTTTGGCAACGAGGATAGCGGTAGGCATCAAACTTACAGGCAGGGGAATAGGTAGGCGATGTTGGTGCTATTACAATGATCAGCATAAGCTCCCATCAAGATAGAACACAAAGACATACAGTATTTTGGTGAGGACGGCGAAGCCATAGGAGATGTCGGCGAGTACTTCGGCGACGACGGGGACAGTTGCGCAGGAGCTAGAATATGATATGAGCCCGAGATGCAGTTACGACAGTTGAAAGACACTCACAAGCTGAAAGGGTGAAAAAAGAAGGCAAGACAAGATTAGTACCGCAGGAGCCGCGTTCATAAAAGATAACTTACTTGGCGAATCTATAAAGTTACGGTAGTCAGTACTGATACGTACAGAACTTGATTACACTTACAGCGTGGTGACGCAGGACTGAACGAGGGACTTGTCGGGGAGTATCGCGGAGACGTCGGACTGAATGAGGGTGACGTCGGACTATACCGTGGGGAGGTTGGTGAAAACGAAGGGGAGGTAGGCGAGTAACGAGGACTCGTTGGCGAATATCCAGGTGATGTCGCAAATCCAGGCGAAGTAGGCGAGTACGTAGGCGACGTGGGACCGCGCGGATTGAAAGGAGAGGGTGCATATGGCGAGAAGGGCGACGTTGACGCGCCGAAAGGTGACTGAGGAACAAATCCAGGGGACGTAGGCGAATAGCCCGGCGAACTGGGACTATAACCGCCAGCAGGGGACATACCGCCTGCGCCAACGGGACTCTGGCCAAACGCCAACCATTGGAAGCTCGCGGCATCCTCCCCACCACCATTGACAGCCAAAGGTGAGAACGCAGCTTGGTCAGCCTTGAACACACCGTCTTGCCACATGGGCGAATTCGAATCGTAGGGCGTCATAGCGACCTGTCCAGGCGTCATTCCGCCATCAACATGCGCCGCCAGCATAGACTGTACAGGGAGACGATGGTCAACGATAGCATCCTTCAACATATCGATGTCCAGCGCAACGTCAAACGCTCCAGTACCCATCGGCGCCATCTGACCGAACATGACATTCTCCGCAATGCCATGACAATCATCCTTCTCACCAACAGCTGCAGCCTCCATCAGGATTTCAACGGTCTCCTCGAATGAACACCTCATCAAAGCACCAGTGTCCGTGCGATTGATACCATGACGAGTAATGGCCATCAGCGAACCACGATGTGTCATCAGGTCACAAAGAAGGGCGAGATGGCGGTAGTTGACGTATGAACCGTCGAATTCGATAACGCCACGCATTTCTTTCAGGATCGCTGCACGAGCCGCCTCTATGCCAAGAACGTTGAAGATCTCCACGCAGCTGTTCGAATACGTCCGCGTGAAGTCGACACCATCGATGCACATGACGGTCTTAAGGTTGACACCATCCGTCTCCAAAATCCACTCTTTGTCTTTCATCACAACCAGACTACCATCGTCCGTCTCTTCAACTGCATCGTGACGTGACAGGAAGACTCGGTTAATCCCCTTGACGCCCCGCAAGCTCACGGAGTTCAGCATAGTATTCTCCAGCTGTCGAAGGAATATGTCTTCCTCAACCGTAGACATGCCATCCTCGTCCTTGTCCGCATCACCAATCACACGACAACGAATGATGAGCTTCTCGGAATTGTCTTCGCTCCATATCACGAAAAGATCCGTCTTGAAGCTTTCCTTTATGCGGCCGGCAACATAGGGCATGAGCAGATTACGATCAATCATCTTAGCACGGTCGAGTTCGAGCCGAAGCAGCCAAGGAGACTGCGTATGAAGCTTGGATTCGACTTCCTCATCGGGGATGGCGAAGAAGGATTCGACGAAAACGGAGTCCTCCTCGATAATGGTAGAACTGGGATCCGGGTCGTACCAAATCTCGACGGCGGCTGTAATCGTTCGCAAGGAGGTATAGGTGAGCTGTTGCTGGACCTTCTTCGTTGAGAATTGATCGGCGGCGATTTGAGGTTCCAGGAAAACGGTGAGGGATGGTGTTTTGATGTTGGTGGCGACGTTGATGATTTCCTTCAGCCGCGGCACACCAAGCGTGACGTTCTTGCTGGATACACCAGCATAGTGGAAAGTGTTCAGCGTCATCTGGGTAGCCGGCTCTCCAATCGACTGTGCAGCCAGAGTACCGCACATTTCACCAGGGTTAGCCACGGACTGATTGAACTTGGCCTCCACCTCTCCCAACGCCCACTCAAATGCCTCGCGATTCAAATGGAACTTCTCGAGCACTCTCCGAGAGGCGAAAGTAGCCCGAAGATGCATACTGAAGCGCATCAGAGCATTATTTTGTGCCTCTATGCTGAGCTCGTCGTCTCCGCGCACAACAATAAGCCGGCGGATCAGTTCCTTCAGGGAGTCTATGATATAAGCGGGTTCGAGGTCACTGGGTTTCCGACGATCAATATGGAAGATTTGGCTGGCGTTTTGAACGATGCGCTGGAGGTTGACAGGAAGGTACTGTGGTATCGACGGATCCTGGCGAGGGAAAATGAATTGTCGAAGCATACGGCGGTCGTCGACGAGTTGCCGATACTCCTCATCCAATTTAGCTTGCAGTTCTAGAGAACTGTCGTCCAACCCAACCTGCAGCACACCAGGTAAGAAGCCGCCCGTTGGATCTGTTACATCCACACGATAGTTATGTTCAAACTCCCTATTGTTGAGACCAAACGTATCGATGCTCTGCTTTTCAATAAATGCACCATCCATTCCATCCTCGCCATAGACGAACTGAACTAGATCTCCGAGGGAGTTCCGAACAGTGCCGTCGTAGCAGACCTGGACGTCTTCCAGCGCCTTGACCAACCGTCGCTGGATGTAACCAGTCTCAGCGGTCTTGACGGCCGTATCGATCAGACCCTCTCGACCAGCCATAGCGTGGAAGAAGAACTCTTGGGGCGTCAGGCCGCGCAAATATGAGTTCTCCACGAAACCCCGCGCCTCAGGACTGAAATCATCCTTGGTGAAATGAGGCAGCGTGCGATGACGGAATCCGAAGGGGATACGACGACCTTCCACACTCTGTTGCCCCACACACACAGACATCTGCGAGATATTGATGAACGAACCCTTTGATCCGGCAACCACCATCTGTTTGACATTGTTGTCCTCCTTCAAGTTCTTCTGGGCGTATTGACCAGACGTGTCACGGGCAAGATTTAGTTCCCGCTCCACCATGCTCTCGAACGACTCTCGGATAGTCATACCTGGAGAGGGCTTCAGACGATCATGCGTGGCATCCTCGATAATCTCGGTTACACGAGCTTTGCGGTCGGCAATGGTCTGTGTGATGTACGACATTGTCTTCATGTCAGCAATAGTATCACCGATACCGATGCTGAAACCGTTGTGGAAGAGCCAGAAGTTGACGACCATCTGCAGCCCAGAGAACAACTGACGAGTCGCCTCAGGGCCCTTTTCGCGGAAAACGACGTGGACAAGGCCACCCTGAGAGGCACCGACAGTCTTCTTCTCGACAACGCCAAAGATGATCTCTCCGTTCTCAATCAGCATACCGTCGTCAAACACGGGATTAGAAGACTTTGGATCCGGTGATCTATGGATATTGATACCGCGAGGAATTGTCATGCTGAGAATCTGTTTTCCGGTCCAAAGTGGTTTAGGTTTGATGATAGCTGGTGTGGGTACTGTCCCATCCCACTCGGGAACCCAAAGGAGGATATTCTGGACCTGGGTCCAATCCAAGAAAGTATCACGAAGAGTGAACTTCCGGATGCCGCAAAGGGTGTCCTGGACAATACCCATGACAGGCTTATTAGCTTGAGGTGAGATGATCTAAATAAGGATGTGAGCGAGACGATGAAACAGCAGCCCTTGTTGTAACGCACCTGCCGGATAACGGACGCAATCTGGCTCAGTTCCGCTCGCGTCTCCTCGCTTTGAGGAATGCTATAATTAAACGCCTTAGTACATATACGCCTAAGCACAGCAACGGTACTTACTGCATGTTCATTTCATCACCGTCGAAATCTGCATTGTAGGGAGGGGTGCTGTATTACTCGAGAATTAGATCATTCATTGGCGGTCTGCGCCGCAACTTACACAGAGAGGTTAAGACGAAAAGCTGGAAATGAACATCAATAAGTCGTGTGTAATGGAGACGAACCGAAAGAACTCACTGGAATAAGGCATCAATCTCACCCTATGACTCATCATACTCATTTTGTGAAGACTAGGCTGACGGTTGAACAGCACATAACTATCATAACGTAGTTAGAAAGTGTTGAGGCTGTAACAAGACTGCAACTCACTCTCCATCCTTGAGGTGCCTTTCGACGACCCAGCCATATTGCAGGAAACCATCCGCTCGCTTGTTGTACCGCAGATCTATACGTTCACCGGTATCTCGGACCACATATCTCGCCCCAGGGTAATTCCG
Organism: Armillaria solidipes; assembly: GCA_022818035.1. NCBI lineage: Eukaryota > Fungi > Basidiomycota > Agaricomycetes > Agaricales > Physalacriaceae > Armillaria > Armillaria solidipes. Next base: position 217,949 of record JAIWYQ010000015.1, read on the forward strand.
CGGTCCATTACGAACCAGTTCCTGCAGGTAAGCAATATTATACGGAGTTACTACAAATTCATGAGCGACGGGTACGTGATAACATTGTATTGAGAAGACATACCTCGTTCAGGGAAAGTCAGGTTCATCGCGATTGTCTTCGGAACCCCAACTTCGTCAAGCTCGAGATTCGGATCACCAGTGATCACAGTACGTGCGGAAAAATCAACACGCTTGCCCATCAGATTACCACGAAGCCGTCCTTCTTTGCCCTTTAGCCGGGCACGAATGGCCTTAACCGGACGACCTGACTTCTGCAAACTTTGTGGGACACCGGCGATGTCGTTGTCCATATAGGTTGCGACATGATACTATGCAGCATATGAGATTGTGAACACAGCACGGAAAACCTGATACTAACCTGAAGCAGCTGCTCGAACTCAGTTGTTACATGAGCAGGAGCACCCTCCTGCTCACATCGTCGCACATTCGCAGAAGCTTTGATGATTTCACCAAGTTTGAATGTTAAATCATCCTCGCTACGCATCGTGCCGCCGTCGACACTGATACTTGGTCGCACGGGCGGCGGCGGGACCGGAAGAACGGTGAGAATCATCCATTCTGGTCTAGCATATTCATCCGATAACCCGATAAGATGTAGATCTGAATCGGACATCTTCTTGAATGTCGTGTAGACGTCAGAAGGAGAGAATACCCGCTTGTCGGGCTGAATGGATTTGATCTCCTGGGATGTGTCGTTAGCGTCATGTAGTTATCTGAATGATTTGTACGTACATCATCATCATCCTTGGGCTTTTTATATTGCACAAAGAGTTTGAGTCCTTCCTTTCTGACCAACGGTTGAACGTGACCACATCCACCGTGGCCCTTTTTAGGCTCTTCATTCTCCATATCAGCTCCTTCATCCTTCGGATCATCGGGTTCGCAAGTCATTTTTGTTTTACAATGCGCCCAGACTACCGCCATGCGTTTCTTGGGGTCCCGGATGTGTCGAATCTTGTCCGCAAACGCTGGGTCAGACTTACATAGCGTTACGTGCGACATTGACGAAAAGGTTTACAGGAAGATATGCAAATCAAAACGTCAGCATGTGCCTATATCGGACAAAAGGGTTGTCTGGGACGAAGTATATGACAAGGGGGCAGAATGTATCGAGTCACAAGTGCAGGCTAGACACACATCACTCATACTGCGTTACAGCTGAGGGAGGAGAAGCCAATCCAACCAACGCAACCACGCGTTATTCGCACTGCTCGTTCAGCCCCCCATTTCACCACGCAGCATCATGTCCACCCAACACCGGATGCATGCAATAAAGAGCGCGGCGATCAAGCGACCGAAAACGCGCGCTCTCCGCAACACGGGCAGGTGAAGGTCTCGATTGTCAAGACGCTCACGAAGTGCGGGTTTGGGGTTCACCATGGTAAGGCGAGAGCCCCCAGAAAATTGGGTGGTGGGGTGCGAAACGAGTAGAGGAAAGGGGGCCACTCACGATATCGGCTTTCAGTTTCCCGCAATTTATGCATATAGACTCCAGGATCTTCTTCACTTTTATGATAAAGCCTGAAAAAAGAAGTTTAACAGAATCTCGACAGGGGTACTTTTGCCACTCACCTGGATGAAATACAGGTCTCGCCAACTCGATATGCCCAAAATGCCCCGGACACTCCGACATCCCTTCACCACACGTCTGGCACTTGAAGTTCCGATCCACTGTACCCATGCGCGGGTCCACCAATCCACCAATTTTGGGCTTATGAGTCACTTCATCGATGATATCGGGGTGTTCTATTTTCACAACAGAGTAGGCTTTCTGGGGACGCGAGTAGGTGAGTATCCGGAACTAGCAACTCACGGCAACCACGTACAATCTCCTCTGGCGAAAGGATACCAAACTGAACCTCCCTCACCCTGCGGATGGGGGCAGAGGAAAACGCGAACTGGTGACCAAGCATGATGGCAAGTCGGAGGCCGCAGAGCGATTAAAAAGGCGGAAAACGACGAGAAAATAGTCGAAAAAGACGAATTAGGATGTGCCGTGATGATTCCGAGAGATTTTGAGAAAGATGTGGGGATTTTCAGCGCCCTTTTGACCGATGATGAACACGCCTGTGCCGCTGAAAAAGTAATAAAACGAGAGAAAAATGAGACAAAAGTGGTATCCACGAGCAGAGCGCGTAGAGTAGGCCTAATCCCCCTACAAATGGAGAGAATTCGGCGTCCGTCAGGCGAGAGCTCGTCGGCAGAGACAGTGGCAGTGATGGTGGAAGGCCAACCAAACGATGACCAAGTTTGCGGCTCCGCTCCAATCCAACGGCGACTCATGTTTACGCCTATTTACCTCCGTCTGACTACACTTGGCGCAGTGACTCTCTTTCCGGTTCTATACCCTTCCTTCGCTTTCAGATCATGTCAGGCATTAGTAGCTGGCTTTGGGGGACGTCTCAGCTCGATGATGCCGTAGGTGAGCATGCCCGTTTGTTCTAGTCGCCTTCCTTTACTCAGTGCATCAGACAAGGCGACGTCAGAGCTACTGCCATCTGGGGCGGAAGATATTGCGCTCAACCTCGAGATATGCGACCAGATAAGGTCCAAGTCGGTTCCAGCGAAGGACGCCATGCGCGCGCTAAAGCGGCGGCTGAATCACAAGAATCCTAATGTTCAGCTGTTGGCGCTGGGGGTGCGTGATTACCACTGTACGCGTGTTACTGACTGACGCCTCTGTAGTTGACCGATATTTGTATCAAGAATGGTGGCGACCATTTCCTGATCGAAGTAGCATCCAGAGAATTCATCGATAATCTCGTCTCAATACTCAAAATGCCAGCGCTCAATCCTGAAGTCAAAAGCACCATCTTAAGGCTCATTCAAAACTGGAGTGTAGCATTTGAGGGAAAGCCGTCGTTGTTATATGTTACTCAGGTGTATAAGACTTTGAACATGGAAGGTGCGTCAAGAGTTCTGCAACCCGTGTCGCATGCCCATTGATATCCTCAGGATTTACTTTCCCGCCCAAGGACCTTACCGTCACCAATTCAGCTATGGTTGACACCCAGACAGCCCCAGAATGGATTGATTCTGATGTCTGCCTCCGTTGTCGAGACCCGTTCACGTTCACAAATCGCAAGCACCACTGCCGGAACTGTGGTCAAGTCTTCGACCAGAAATGTTCCTCCAAATCAATTCCCCTACCTCATTTCGGTATCGACCAGGACGTGCGCGTATGCGACAGCTGCTACTCCAAGATACACAAGAAAGCCGAGAAGACGTGAGTCTGACTTTGTCTCATCCGACACATCCTTTGACGCGTGACTCTAGGAACAAGACGCACCGGCATTCCACGAGTCTTCATGGCAGTCGGCACCGTAGTGCGCGAGATCTTGCAGACGCGGAGCTGCAACGAGCCATTCAACTGTCCCTTCAAGAAACGGGGTTAAACGGCGCCTCTCGACCGGGCTACGTTCCTGCTCCTCCTACCTGGCAGTACTCAGAGCCTCCACTGGTCGACCGTACTACGCATCCCCGGCCTCCCGTCATCGATGAGGAAAATGATCCCGATTTGAAAGCCGCCATCGAAGCCAGCCTCCGTGAAGCATCCGCACCTAAACCCAGCGCCCCGATTGCAGTGGAAGCGCCACGCTCAGAAGCCCCTTCTTCTGAATATTCAGGTCCTGGTTACTCACAGTCTTATCCTCCTGGCGTCGTCCCTCCTCATCCTTCTCTTCCAAAGCTACCTAACTATGACCTCGAACCTCTTGAGTCGGACGCCATTCTAACCTTCAGCCAAACGATTGAACAGGTTCAAACCCAAGGCGGGAGGGATATTTCTAGGTATCCTGCGGTGAACGAGTTGTATGACAAGGCGAACAGTTTGAGGCCCAAGCTGGCCATGAGTCTTGATGATGCAGGTCGGAAAGAGGGCAAGTTGATCAATCTTTATGTATATGCTGCATTCCTGACATGACATGGCGCACAGAAATGCTCGCGGATATGCACGACAAATTGTCACAAGCTGTCAAGCTTTACGATCAGTTACTGTCAGAACAAGTCGCTCATCCGCGCTGGCGATCTTCGCAGGCGTATCAGCAACCAGTTTCCAACTATAGCCAGCCGCAGCCTTTGACAAACGGATATTCCCAATGGCAGAGCCCATATCAAGTCGCATCGGCATCATCTCCCCAACCAGCCCCGCCACCAGCATCTTATTTCGCTCCCACCCCCGTTCAACCAACCCCTGCACCGCCTCAGCAATACAGCTATGCAGAATCATCTCAGCAATATCTACAGCCCACGCAACCTGTGGAACAGACCATCCAGAACACCTCTCCAATTTCGCAATACTACCAGCCCGAACCAGTCCCTATGTCCCCTCCACAACAAGAAGCCCCGCCAATCTCTTATAGCACGTATCCCGTGCCCGAGAAACTACAAGCGTCACCGGAAACAACATACCAGGTACCGCTTGCCCCGGTTAACGTGGCTCCTGTGTCAGCCCCGCAGGCTTCGCCGCCGACTCAATACACTCCTCCCGCTTTGACCCGACAAAACACGGTCTCTTCATATTCGGCACCTACTCCCCAGCCGCTGCCGTCGCGGAGTAATACTGTGTATTGGCAACCACCCCAGCAGCAGTACGCGCCGCCACCTCCATCTCTCCCCCAATTTCCGGTTGCCCCTACGTCAGCTCCTCAGGCGTTCTCAATGTACGAACCGTCAATACCTACAGGAGTGGTGCAGAGAGAGGATCGGCAGGAGGCCTTGTTGATTGATTTATAAGTTTTGGGACATCTAGTTTGTAGTTTTTATTGAACACGTATACTATAGCATTCATTCGACTCTAAAATCCTCGGAACTGTTCGTAACTTCCGACTGAGATCAGAGACTCGGGTAGTGTCGTCAGATTAAAAGTTGCTGCAGAGAAAATATGTTATATTTCCATGCCTCGCTACAGCTGGTCAAACCGGATGGGACGCTGGATAGAGATAAGGTTTTCACCGACCATGATCCGTATGAAGAAAAGAGGAAAGACATAAGGATACACGCAAGTGTCGTATAATACGTATTTCATGCTTGGTGAAAATGAATCGTGATGGGAAGGGCGGCAAAAAGGTGGAGTGGAAGAACAAACACAGTGCATATTATGACGAAAGTCAGACGATTGGTCAATGGTATCGAGATCGACATTGGGTTGTATGGATCATACAGGCCAAGGATCGTGACACCGTCATGTTGCTTGTAAAATAAGAGGGAGACAGAGAAAGCACTTGATTAAATAATGAACCAGGGAGAAATGGGAAGCGGCGGTGATCATCGGGAAAGAGAGCCGCCGCGGAACGGAAGTTATGATCACTCGTCTCCGGTGATTTCCTCCGGCACCAAATCACACGGTCATGATTGGTCACGGTAGGAATCGGGTCATTATATAATCCCCCCGCTCCCCTCAAAAAACTTTCTCCAGCTGTCTTTATTCCAAACCACATTCGTGTCAGACTCGTCGTCCTCTTCACTGTTGCATATTCCCTTCTTTTTCGCCCTTATATCCCTTATCGACAATGCCTTTTGCTCCTGGTGTGTTCGCTCCACGGCGAGATGAAATAGGCGGGGTACTGACGTAGCGCGGGGTTGTAGGTGACGCTTCCAAGGGTGCTGGTCTCTTCAAAACACGGTGCGCCCAGTGTCATACCGTTGCCGCTGGTGAAGCCCACAAAGTCGGACCCAACTTGCACGGGTGCGTCTCTGATAATCGCCCGCTCGACGTCAACACTAATGAACGCCATTCAGAATTTTCGGTCGCAAGTCTGGACAGGCGGATGGATACTCGTACACTGCTGCCAACGTGAACAAGGGCGTTGAGTGGAGTGAGCAGACCCTCTTCGAGTACCTCGAAAACCCCAAAAAGGTGCGTATACCGTTCAGCGGGATGCTACGTAGGCTGACTGCCCCGCTTGCAGTACATTCCTGGAACCAAGATGGCCTTCGCTGGCTTGAAGAAGGACAAGGACAGGAATGACCTCGTCACATACCTTAAGGATTCTGTATGTCTCCTGCTTGTCGTCGTCAGTCGCCTCACTCACTTTCCGTCCTGCAGTGCGCATAGATGGATACGATTATATTATGATGGGTTGGACTATTACATGCCCTAATGACATTCCGATATTCATTGGATACACCCCACCCGCTGTCTGGTCTTATTTTATACATAGATGATCATAACAATGTCTGGTATCCGGTCCCAACAACCCCCCTCATCTGCAATACATTTATTATCACTTATACATGCGCAGTGGCAGAATGAACCGAGGATATACTGACGTCTGGTCTGACGTAGTGTTAATCCCATCAACCGCCCGATATGGACAAGCACTTCTCTTCTTCTTCCCACCATGTTAGCGCGTTCAACGACGCGTCCTGCATCGGGAACCGTGTCAAGGTCGAGCACGGCGCATCCAGTGAGCCATTCGTACCGTAATCGTCCAATGACAGGACAGAGCCGGCCGTGGACTGCCCAGTCGAGGCCAGCAACTGCACGCCCTCAAACTGCTGCCTCGACCCGACACGATGCCAGCTACGTGATTGCCCTTCTCGAAGGCAGAGGAATATCTCGTGAAGTCGGAATGGCTGCTCTCGATAAGGACACTGGCCGTGTCATGCTTGTGCAGGTCAGCAGGCCCCCAACAACGTCCTTTGCTAGCACTTGAACTCTCGCCTTCCAGCTTGCAGACTGCCAGACATATGTCAAGACTCTGCACCAGATGCATCTGCATAACCCGTGTCTTATTCTTGTGCCCGATACGTTCCTGTCGGCGTCGGACGCGTCCTTGTTGCCCTCCAGAAAGCGCGCGCCTGCTACGTCCCTCCTAGTCGAGTTCATACGTGAAGAGTTTTCCAGCGTGCCGCTCGAGCCCATAGGAAGGAAGTATTGGAACGAGCTGAGCGGTAGGTCTCTTGAATTTCCCTGCCCAGGATTCCATTTGATCTCGTTGTGCAGGAATGCAGTTCATCGACCAGCTATGCGTAGAAGACGACGAGCGGGCAGGTACTCTCATGGCCGTGCGCGACAAGTAAGCGCATATATGCGCTCGTTTTCCATGTTCTACTCATTCGTGCTAGATATTTTACATTATCCGCTGCCTCCGCCTTGTTCAAACACGCTGAAGCCAAACTGAACACCAGATTCGCTGCTGGGTCCCTCCTCATTCGCTATGTTCCCGTCGATGGAACTATGATGATCGATCCTGAAACAATCAGGAATCTTGAATTGGTGGGAAACATGTCGAACAAGAAATTGCCTCATTCTCTTTTTGGGTGCGTCAGTGTTCTTTGGAGTCTGCGATGAACTGAAGCTGGTGAAGAACTGTCAACCATACCTTCACTTCCATGGCATCCCGTTTACTGCGCGTCAATCTTCTGTCTCCAATCACAGGCATGCGTATCGACTGATAGAACAGGCTTCAATCTAATCAATGTCTCTAGGGCAAAATTCTATTGAAGCACGACTAGACGTTGTCGAAGGTACGTAAATATCTCTCGTCGAGACAGATATAACCAAGCATTGGCCATAGAGTTCGTCAAAAGTGAAGATGCCTTCAACAACGTGAAGACTGCTCTGAAGCCAATGAACAAAATGGATTTCGATAAGCTGATAGTCTCTGTAGTGATCTGGCTTATATTGTTAGGAAATGATCTAATTTGTCTCTTGGTAGCTCGCTTCATCTGAAACGAAGCCCACCACCACGGCCCAGGGAGCGTCCACCCGTGTCTCGCAAATGTTGAATCTGCGGAACATCGTCAAGTGCATTCCTCAACTCCAGGAAGCTCTTGCTGGATGCAAATCCCATTTACTTCGGATCGTCTACGACGTATGTGCTTCTTTTCGTTCCCATCATGTATGTAGGCAATTAGACTAAGGGGCCTTCTCTCAGATGGTCTCAGACGAAGGTATTGCTAACATTGAACGCTTAATTATCAAGAGCTTAAACGAAGATACATTGCCTTCCAAGGTTTACTCTCCGTATTTATATAAAATCGATTGTCCTAATGACATATCTTGCTCAGCATGGCATCGGTGCTGTCAATGCTCGCGTCTACGCCGTGAAGGTTGAGCATTTTTTATATCATATATATGCATATTCTGAGCAGCTCTCGTCAGGCAAACTATAATCGCCTGCTAGACGTGGCCCGCGAGACGTATAAGGAAAATGTCGGCGACATATATGCCCTCAATACCACTCTGTCAGAGCAGCATGATCTGCCACTGACTCTCATCTATCACGATACCGGCTTTGTATTCTCGTTGAAGAAGTCCGATGTGATTGAAGAGTTGCCGAAGGGGTTTATCAATGCGTCACTGAAGAAGGGGCGGTGGCAGTTCTCTTCTATGGAGTTGGTAGGGTCGAGTCCTTTGATATGCCATACTTTTCTCACTGTTCTAACAGAAAAAGATGAACGCGAGGATGAAAGACGCTTTAGATGAGACATTGATTTTGAGCGATAAGTGAATTCGAGGGTTTCATGACTACGAAATGTACTGACATACTTGGTTTACAGGATTATTCAGGACCTCGTTGCTGACATTCTTGTCGACGTGGGAGCCTTGTATAAGGCATCAGAAGCGGTAAGTTCATCGCTTTTTCTTATAAGGCACATCCTGAACGAGCAAGATTGCCCTGGTGGATATGCTATTGTCATTCGCCCATGTGTCTATCAGTAAGTCCAGGAGCTTTCATACCGATACGGCCTTACTTACATATTCTATCCTTACCAGTGCGCAACTATGGTAATCCTGGCGTAATTCTCAGGTCACCCAACTCATTTAACCATCTCCAGTTCGACCAGAATTCACGGGTACACTCGCTATCAAGGCGGGGAAGCATCCTATTCTCGAGACTCTGCGCACGATGGGCACACTCGTACCTAACGACGTATACTGCGATGATTCTTCCTCTTTCCAAATCGTTCAGGGACCAAAGTAAGTATAGCTCATTAAGAATACGCGGCTACAACTAACCTTGAAGCATCTTACAGCATGTCCGGTATATACATTTTCTGATTGATGATGTATTCATCTGACAGCCACATCCTTCAGGCAAAAGTACTTATCTACGCCAAGTAGGGCTATTGACTGTGATGGCTATGTGTGGATGCTTTGTACCGGCAGAGTACGCAAGCTTTCGGTAAGAAAGATCCAGAAATTCGCCTCAGTAAGGCCAACATTGATCAAGTTTCTGTCAGGATACACGACGCCCTTCTCACTAGGTTGTCAAACGACGATGACATGGAGAAAAGCCTAAGCACATTCGCTAGTGAGATGGCAACGTCTGCAATGATTCTCGGTATGTCTCAACGGCGCTTCGCCCTTAGATGATATGTATTACTCGTCCAGGTCTGGCCACTCCGAGCACTCTGATCCTCATCGATGAGCTTGGAAGGGGGACTTCTCCTAGAGAAGGCGTGGGCATATCACATGCTATTGCCGAAGCTCTGATGGAACACAAGGTTGCCGTCACGTTTTTCCCGAAGAGAAACCTGACCTAACCTGACTTTTCCAGTCCTTTGTCTTCTTTGCGACGTAAAAACTAACATATACTCGGACGTTTGGTTACTAACGTGCTGGTATTATTTTCCAGGCACTTTAACGAGCTCAGCACCACGCTATCTCGCAAGCCCTCCGTAGTCAAGTGAGTCTGACCTCGGTCGTTTTCTTTCCCAATTTTTATCAGTCTTTCAGTCTGCACCTATCTGTCCAGGTGCGACTTGTTTGATCCTGCCTTATACTCAATTCATGTATCTCTGTCAGAAATCGCGTCCATCTGAGTCCAATTTTGGGATGACTTTTCAATACAAGTACGCCCGATATTTATCGACCGTTTTCCGTTCCTAACACTCCAGCTTATAAGGATCGTCGATGGTGCTCCTGACAACATGTCGCATTACGGCACGTTCAGGAGAAATCGACTTGCCATCGACACAACCCATTAACCTCGTGATTATCTAGGACTTGAACTCGCTCGACTTGCCGACCTACCAAGCGATGTACTCACAGAGGCTAAAAGAGTCTCTTCCAACCTCTCTGCTTTACACGCACGTAATGAAGAGAATAGCGAGAGCACGCAGATTACTACAAGACGAAAGGCACTGTTACGGGTGAGCCACTTTTTGGGACGCCGGTCGCTGGTCATTTATTGAACTCCGTCTATTGTAGCTAAGAACGCAATTGAAACAAGCGCTAGATCACTCTATGCTTCCTGACGAAGAGCTACTGACATACATCGGGCGGTTTCAGAGAGATATCACTAGGGCTTTCTTGTACGGTAAGTGAGCTCACGCGAATGGAAGAAATAGGCTGGAGAAGTGCATCTTTCATTCTAAAATCGTTGAGTGGTTTTCCCGGGGATTTTTCGTATGGTATGTACTGCGCTTCCTTCATATTTATTGTCCATGCTGTCCTTTTTCAATGAATTCGAAAATAAATGTTCCAAGCTCTCTAAATTTCAGCCAAGCTATCAGAATAATGAAGCGGGTATACCAGTTGTCACTTGACTTTACTGGATGCTGCTGACACGTCCATGAAGCCCTCGAGATCCATCCCACCCACGTAGAAAGAAGTTCATCGATGAACAATTCAACAGGCAGCAAGACAGCTGAATGGTATGTGGACCTGTTATTGTGGCATTTCAATGGTCGCGTTGGCAACTGGGAAATGTAGGGTCATTCCTCCGACACCAGTGGCACAATATGAGATGGCATTGTCTATAAACAGAACAACGATTGTTGACAATGTATGCTAAACTTTGCCACTAATGACGCCCATGATCAGCGTAGAATAAAACACCCGCTGCCTTTGCAGTTGTCGCCGCTATCATCTCTGCATCTCGCACCATGTCGCGTACCACCTCTGCCTCGTCGATACACGCGACATCCCCGTCCCCCATTCCCACTATTCCAGATGAGAATGACGAACACACTCTAACAGGGTTCGGCGACATCTCTCTTTCTGACGACTGCTTCATCCCAGGCATTGCCTCAGACATTTCACCAACGAAAAAGGACTCCTTGAAACGTCCAAAAAAGCCCGCCGCTCTCCGTCCTCGCCCTTCTGTTCTATCCAACAGACCTCCTCCGCCCTTGATGGCCAAGGCATTGAGAAGCCCAACCGAACATGTATGTCTAATCGTCTCAATGCCACTCACTTAACCCTGACCCCGTTCTCAGCAACGACTCATCAAAGCCGCTCTCGCAGAGCCCAAAGTCAACTTCAAAACCCTCATCGACAGCGTACGTCTCACAGAGGAGAAGATATCCCAGAAAAGCCCCAAAAAGAAGGGGATACCCTCGCCCATTGCAATCTTCAAACGCGGCGCCGCATCGTCTCCACCACCATCACCTTGGGCGCCAGTCACATCGCCAAAAACACCCAAAATACCCAAGCCTGTAACGCCCCGGACGCCGAAGCCTCCGAGTAGCCCCCAGTCACCCAAGCCATGGCGCGGAAATTCTCCCTTACCGAAAAGGCCACCCCTCCCGACATGGGATCTTGTGTATCCTGAATTGGCGGACGACAAAGAGGAGAACAAGGAGGAAAGGCACCAGGAAAAGTCGCAGCAAAAGAAAACCGTCTAGCTTGGGCGTGCCCGGGTGGTAGGCCAAATAGATTCGTGGAGCACTATACCCTATAATTGCCATTTTAAAAGTAGTATTTCCAGTTCATTTGGTCCTGCGCATTTTCTTGCTTTCGCCCAAGGGGTGGCAGGAAGGAAAAAAATCGATACAGTGCCGACTAAGCTAGAAAACCCATGAGCGCCAGACCCCTACCCCCCCTACCCCATAAATAAATCTCGGGGAGGTCCATTTTCATGCAGGCCTACCCCCCTACCCCCCCCCCCCCCCCATTTTTGGTAATCCATTTGGACTCAGATAACATACGCCATAAAATGAGTAGATACATACAAGGGTGGGGGCTGTTCAGGCAGAATTATAACGGGAGGGACGAGATATGGCAGGATAAAAGGACTAGAATTAAATTTCATAAACATTTTGAACACATAGAATATCAGTGGTCGTAAACAATGGATCTAGGAAGTGAGCGACAATGTAGCCAATGAAAAAGATGCATCTCAGTTGCTTCTCAGGGTACAAATGCAAGACAAATGGCATGGAAATTTCGCACCGGGATCTCGGACCCTACCCTACCCTACCCTGGGTAGAAAAGTGGTAAAACTGCCCATTGTCGGTCACCTACCTACCTAGACAAGGTGGCACTGTGTCCGGGATTTGACCCGCTGCCGCCCCTTGCTTTCGCCACACAATATAAATACGTCTATCCGTGAATACCTTGAGATGTTTAGTTTGGACAGGAGCATTAAAGCCAATGCTTTCTGTATTTCGGAGTGGTTATCTTAGCTGTCGACTTGTCGAAGAAAGGAGAGATCTCTGCCAGGGCCGATCGTATCGATGCCGACTTAGCCGTCGGCGCGTCCCAGGGTCTCGAGTTTTCACCATCTTTACACCTGACTTCCACTTGCTCTACCCGATGCTCAATCTGATATAACCATGAACCCCAGAAAACATGTGTTCGCCTCCCTTTCCGCCCCCTCGCCTTAGGTGCATGTCGCTTCGGACCTAGGTTGACTTTTCATCTTCGCTGGCTTGCCTTGAGACTTCGGCTGAATTCTGAAACGGTTTTCATTCGCAGTAGGAGCACAGAAGAGTGCGCAGTTCCTGATCTTCTAAGCATCTTGATGTATTTTTCAAAAGCATCTCCCGCCGATTCTTCGCACCGTCTGCTCTTTGAACTAATGGAGTAGCTCAGCTCAGAGTCTTCCTGACTATCGGATGTAGAATTCCCAGCACAACTGTTTCCTGCGACCGTCCTAAAGCATGCTGCTTCTCTTACAACAGTGACGATCTTCGCTTGTCTCTCCTAGTTATAATACTTCTCCGTAACTAGGTTAATGGCCTCGAGTAGATCAAGCTAGCAAAGAGGGGTATCATAAAGTGAGAAGTCGAAGGACGGTGAAGAGATATGAAGGAGTTCTCTATGTAGGGCAAACGAGCCCACGATACCATAACTGCTCCTCTACCTCATGTTAGCTCAGGCATTTCTCCTACAAATGCCGGAGTCCACCGAAACTTGTGGAGGGTCCTTGGATCATGATGGACGCCGATTGCCCGTTGACAGAGACTTTGGTGTTCCAGGACGTGACGATGCCTCAAAGCATGATTTACAAAGGGTGTACTGCAACATGTACGGGTGTCCCCTGGACGCCGATGGGATGCATTCTCTCGGTTTTGTCTCATCTACAATAAGGCAAGAAGGGGCACCTCTCATTTTTGTCCGATGAATCCTTGGACTTGTGGCTCATATCCTCTCGTAAACAGTGCGATGTTGTAAAGGGCTACGGAAAGCGGGCCCCAAATCTCTTCGCGATCGCGAGGAAACTGCTATGCTCGCGATTCGTGATCTCCTTGTTGCTTTCGTTTCCGGCAATCGTATCCCTCTTTTCTGTCTCAGCATCGTTTCAGATAAGTACGTGAAGTTTACTACCATTACCGGAAGTCGACATTCCTGTTTCTACGAATTGCTCGAATCTAAGTTCGATCATGCATTCAACGGGGACACGCCGAATATCTGGATAGATATGCGTTTGTCGCGCTGACGTAGATATCAAAAAGCCCGGCTGTCGCCAAGTCTCGAACTTCCCCTCAGCTACGTACTGTTTTCACCTCTACAGGCCCATTTGGTGTTCATGAAATCCAAGAATCCGTGACGCCACCGGACTCAAAAAATCTGCCAAAGTAAAGTCGTGCACAGTGGAAAACTTACTTGGGCCGCTCATGATCACGGAGAGATCAACGTAAATAACTATGTTGACTGACTCGACACTCAATCGCCGGTACGATAAATAGAGCCAAAAGTTCATCTCTATAGACGCGCAGATTGAACCCGATGTCGCTTTGCACGGGGATCGCTGTCAATGGCAGGCACCGCTCGGCCGTTATGCGCGTAATTATTAAATATGTGAAGTGAAAGATTTGATAAAGAAGAGCCGCTGTCGAGGATCTGGAGATCTGGCGTACAATCTGTCAAGGGTGCGGCCCCACTCTTTATGACGTTTAGAAAGAGAACCACCAGATCCTTCGCCCTAGAATGAGGTTCTTTCAACGAAAGGGAAGGGAATTTGGTGAGATCATAGACTGGAATTCGCCGAGAAGTCCCAATACCTCCAGTAAGAACATTTTAGGTGAGGAAAAGCCGCAGGTGGTGGTTCTAGGCAGTCACAGATCCAGCAGCTCATTACCCGTATTCTGCATTTTGTTATCAGGGTTCGCAATGGGCCAAGGCGTACTAGGTGGCGTTCCTAGTGATCCGATAGGATCCATTTCAGCCAGCTACGAGGAAACGAATTGGGGAATTCGCGCGCCGGGCGGAGACGAATATCGCAGCCGTAGTCGTTGTTACTGTGCCCATCAAGCATAGAGACAACCACTGCAGCAAAAGGGGAGATTGATTGCGCTCGCAAGTCATGACGCAGGACGCTGATTACGTTAATGATCCTGTTCCACGACCATCTTTCTCAGCCAGAGGTGGTCGGCAAGCCGTCGGTCCCTGCCAGATTAAGCTCCCAAGAACGAGGGGGGGAGCTTTCGAGATAAGTAGAATTACCGACGTCTATGGCTGTATTTTGAAGATAACAGACGGCCCAAGATAGCGAAGTCAGTGGTTGAGGTCCTGGGTGGCTATCCATAATGTCACTCCCTCCTCTAAGACTACGAGAGACTAGGTCCTCGGTGGCCGTCCCTAGAAGTTCAAGATCGCAAAGACGTCAAATTATTAGCACCAAATAAATAGAGTCGAATTAGCTTGTTATATCAATCATCTCACATGAATTGTTGGTAACGGCTGGGTGCACTGTTAGTTGTTGTACCGACGCGAAGTCCTGATCAGGAACTGTCTGACATACCTTTTGTTTTGTTTTGTTTTGTATCAAAGTTGACGTTGAACTTTCAAGGCGACTCGGCCATTGCCGGAAGCTCTCACCTACTGACCACCATCACCAAGCAGGACTGCAGGAACCCTTGCCCTGGTTTTTATTGCCATTTGGAATGTCACCACTCTTGAAGCTACCGCCGGAGCTTCTTGAAGCAATTAGTAAATATGTACGTACCCCTCCAAATACGAGTAAGGCATTGCGAAGGTCTAAAACCACCGTCTTCAGCTTAGTGTTGATGATCTCAAAAAATTTCGGGCGTCTTGTAGACGGATAAGAGATACCTCGGCTCGAATTATCTATTCTTGTCTCGCCGTTGACGTGGTCGGTCAAGGATACCGGAAGACAATCGAAATGCTTCAGGCTCTGTCCAATGCACATGCTGCAGTCACGCACGTCCGTCATCTCAAGATAATATCATTGAGCGAACAGTGCAACGTATACCCAATAGAATACACCGTTTTCGATATGAAGCTTCGTCACGGGCGTCTGAATTATTCTTTGCCTTCGGAGACGGCGGCGTTCGATCAGGCATTGCACACCGCGTTGCCAAACGCGATTGCTGCGCTAAGCTGTCTGAAATCTCTAACGTGAGTGGCAGTAGTTTTAGCTTTAGTCTCACGATTCACTAGCAATTAGGATATACACCTGCGATTTAGATGCGCAATGGGTTGTCGATCTCGTTATTAACTCTGCCGCTGGCCACATAGGCTTGGAGAAATTCTCCCATTGCGCATTAGGCGACTCGAAGCAGGCAGACCTCCGTCCGTTTATCACTCACGCTGTCACCAACCTCAACAAATTCTCGTTGTCGTCTTATGGGATAGACGGTGGTAGCGATTTGGTTCCAACCCTCGTCGAAATCATCAGTAGGAACTATGCGCTTTCTTCCCTGGAGCTCGACATTTGGGTTGCCTATGGATCCAGGGAATGTTTCAACACACTATTAACCGGAATACCAGTCGATGTTTCACTGCCGCTTGCGCGCCTTGTCTTGGGGGAATTTGATGTTACTATTGATGATAGGTTGATGAACCATTTTGGTTCTCTCACAGAGCTCCGATTGGGGTATTACACTTCGTTCAGCGGCTCGGATCAGTATACTCCGGATCTCTGGGCTGCTCTTCAAATCAACTCAATATTTCTCAAAAACATTTCCATTGCGAGTTCGCATATATCCACTCGATTGATGAAGTATCTGAATTCATATTGTGGTCTGGAGGAGCTGGAATTCCAGCACCCTTCGTGTAACGTTGGGGATGTATCACCCTCGATCCAGGACGAGAATAACCTAGCTGACGAGCTGTTTTCTTCAATCATCCCAAAGCATTCCGCGTCCCTCCATACGCTGATGGTGTTCTCACATCTGGAGTACCCATGGCAATTCTCTGTGGCACGTTCTGCCAGCCTTGCGCAATGCCGCGCCCTAGTCAAGCTCGGTGTGTGCGTGGAGCGAGGTGTTCCTGATACGGTCGACAGTAAAGAACCGCCTGGTGATGACGAGAACAGGAATGAGGGTGACAGTGACGAAGACAGTGACGAAGATGTCAATGATGAAGAGGGCAGTGTTGAAGAAGACAGCGACGAAAAGGGCCAGTATACCCCAGGGGCAGATATTGCGACGAATATCCGCAACATCGTTCGGGATGTGGTAAGCGCGTATCATTCGCTATCCTCATGTATCTGATTTGATTCCACACAGGAGTCTCTCGTTCGCATGGCAGAAAAGTTGCCCTTGTTGGAAGGACTCTGGATTGCCATGGAAAGGGTAACCCTAGAGAGCGTATGCGACAATTCCGTCGATGATCCTGACAATCTCCCGGATCGTTATGAAGCTCTTCGCTATGGATTGGAACGCGTTTTACCTGGACAACGGGAACAACCCTTAAAGATATTTGTAGGAGGCGATGTTTTCGTGGCAAGGGACGGTGCATGGACTCTACAAGCCGGCGGACCCTCGAGAGCTGAATGGGGAAAAATGTTCTTGTCTGATGACTCTGCTTTCTGAGAGTCAGACTTTTTGGGGTCGTAGGTGAATTCACATTATGTAGAATGCATTACGAACATGGCACGCTGATATTAATCATTCCATAGAGTGATATATGAACATTGTGGCTGCATCTTACAAGATATACTTTTGTATTCTATCAACGGAAATACTGCTTATCCGTCAAAGGTTCGGGGAAACTTCACCGCTAACGTTTTTAATCAGGCCTCGCGTCCAGCAGCTTTTCAAATGAACGTTGTTATCGTTGGTGGCGATTTATGCCCTTTTATCAACGATCAGCTGCAAGGTCAATATAAGAACGCCGCTCGTATAGAGCGGGATAGCGCAAATAACACGTCCCGTCACGTCAATTTCGGTCTGGCTCCATTTGTGCGGCTGCCGTGTGGCGAGGGCGCAGCCTGTTTCATTATCTCTCATTTCCGACGTTCACCCAACAGGTTTCACTCTCTGGTTTCTACGCGGCAACGCTCAGGCTCCGTGTGAGAAAAGTGGACAAAGCTGCATGTTAGTGGAGCGTTGGAGCGCGTGTGTACACACGGCAAAATATGTAAGTAAAACGTGGCTATAATATCCTAGGTTGTCCGGGTTTATGAAACGAACGAATAGTAAAAAGGTCCGAAAGTCTCTTCCCAGAATAAGCGAAATAATGCTTTTTTCAATATCTCCTCGCCGCTCATGCAATCGAGAACTTTCCGCTCCAGTTGCCCGAATCACCGAATACTAAAGAAAACATCAGCGGGGATGAAGAACGGACATTCGAAAGGGGAATACTCACGGACAACAACATAGTCATCGCCAATCGTGGCCGTCTCTGGAACCGTCACATTAGTGGCGCCATCAAGAATAGAGAAGCCAGATGCAAGAGCAGCTGTAAGTAAGGTCAGTCACGAGTGGACAACTGTCCAATACAATAAAACGTACGAGTCTGGGTTTTGGATCCCTTCCTCAAGAAAATGGCGCCTTGTTGGTTTGTGATCTGGGCAGGCGCGTCGGAGGTGTCCCTGAAGACACACAAAGTCTGAGCGACAGAACACAAACACGATGCGGAAGGAATATCACCATGTAACCGTGTAAGTCGATCCAGAGACCCAGGTATCGCCAGCATTGGGAGATGTTATGCGCGGGACATAAACATCCAAGGCAGCAGCTTTAACGAGGGTAAGGACGGAGGAAAGGACGGCTGTGGTAGCGAACGAGGAGAACTTCATATTGGCGGGGGAGAAAATAAGGTAAGGAGTTTACTAGGGTTCTTCTTCTTGTGCCCGGCACTTTATACTGCGTGAAAGTTTTTTCGGTTCCCATCTTTAGCGGTCCGGGGAGAAGCTGTAAAAACAGGGTCTGCACAGCCGCCGATGCTGAAATTGGAATGATGGTTCAAAATTATAGAATTCTTTATTTTCGCTCTTCTCCCATGAAACTACTTATGCCCGCGACAGATTAGAACGCTGATGCGCTACGTGTCATATATTCTGACGGCGACAAACTGCGCTTTTCCGACCTCTTCTCTTCCGAGGAGTGATAGGCTCGAATGCGATGTCGTCTTGAACATGGTCTGTATTTTCAATATCAGTCAATATCACAACTGGACTTTCATATTCAATGACGGTAACAGGGGCATGCGAACAACGACAACCTATTAATCACATCAGCATTGAGGGTAAATTGTACGTACGGTCGTCTCGTAAGATGTGAACGATGTCTTTCAGTTAATCGTTATCTCTCCCGTCTTGCTGCGAACCCAGTGATCTCACCGCTCTGGATTGCTTGCGTAAATTCGCACATGGTCTTTCGAATACTGGATGCCTAGTGATATGACTGCATTTGACGCCATCTGTTGACCATTCTCCCAGATTTAAAATGCTCTCCTGTGTTCGATGGAAAGATGGAGGCTCTGCGATTGACAACAAGCACGCGTAGACGGCTCAGCAATGAGGTCCAGGCATCTAGTTTCATTCCAATGACGGGACCTGGTTCCACTGTGGTGCCAACAATGCTTCTAATCCCATTTACCCGCGCGGAGATCTCCAATTTCTGCGGGTTATACCCTTCAGATTGGAGCCATGATCGTCGACCTGGGCCCTGCCAAGTTTTCAAATACATTCTCGCAGACGCCACTACGAACCGTCGGACGATGGAGTACTAGCGGGTGCCGGATTGATAGCACGTCGCGCTGACTTTCAAGCTGCTGTGCGCAACTCCATAAAGCACCTTCTAACATCTTTTTACTTCATCAATCTCTGACCAGTGGACTGAATGGTCGAAATGGTGACACCGCTGCCCGCGTGGTCAATCAATCAGCTTCGGCAGAGAAAGTGTTCTTCTTTGTTCCAAGTAATATCTGTGTACGTAACCTCTCCAGGGATAGCAGTGCCTTTAGTTATGAATTATTATGATAGCATTTATCAAGATGGCCGAGCGCCCTCCATTCTGGCAGCAGCGGCCTGCAGCGGCCCACGACGCACGTTGTAGGGTTGTGTAGGTCCATATTTACCCAGTGCGCTCGGGAGCGCTCTTGGACCCCTAGTCATCCTTGGCTAACAAATGCGACATCGGTAGGACAATACATACGATTTCCCGTTTAAAATATAGTACAAACTGAGCACTGGGAGATAAGACATAAACCATCACTATATGGATCATCGAGAACAGATCATGTTCTTTGTTCGTCCGGCTGGTATTGGAACTGGTAGACACATGCCGCATATTCCCCTTGTGGATTGTCGAAAGCATGTTCTTCGGGCACATGAGCCTTAGGCTTATGGTTGCCAATCAGGGTCGTGAAATAAGCGACGAGATCATGACTTACCATGATAACAATGAGGTTATCCTGCTCCATTGTCACTGCTTCAACATTACCGCGAAGCGTCGCTGTGGTTTCAACTACACCGTGAACAGGCTTTGTTTCGACACACCAGCTGTATTCACCATCCTGACGTTGGTAAGATCTACGTTCCATCACCTTCGTAGAATGATCTGTAAAATCTTGAAGAGTAAACCTGTCCCGAGAGGCGTGCACTGAAAGCAACTTGGACCCATTCAGGACGTGCATGATGCCCTCCTTCGCTTGCCAGCATTTCTGAGATCTGAGAGTAGAGAAGGGCAGCGCAGAGCCTCCGGCATGATCGTTCCGCGTTATGACAAACACAACGTCCGGCTTGCTAGCCCACTTGTAGAAGGAAAACTTTATACCGATGGGCTGTCGATGGGGATCAGCATAGAAGTCGCCATTCCATGCAGTACCTTTAGGTGGTTTGACATAATAAGGACCTTTGATAACCGGATGAGAGTAATACGCAGGCGCCATATATTGGCTAAAGTCAATATCTTGATTGACCGTTCCTGTCGGAAGAGCAACGTTAGGGACGAAAGTGGCTTTCTCGACAATCGACTTGTAATCGTTGTTGCCGTTCTTGTACGCCAGGAGAAAATCCCGGATTGTTGGCAGCTCCGCCTCGAGACGGTAACATTCATAGCGAGGTATCGCCGTTCCACTCCAGTGCACCTCGTCGCGTGCCTTGAGAGTTACGATATATAGCTCTGGACTCCACAGATGGCCGCTCCTGTTGTCGACTTCATGCTTGTCCAAGATGGCCGCGACATCGACAGACAAAAACTGGAAAGACATGGGCATAGCAGGAAGGGCGTCGTCATGAGATTCATGGAACTGGTGGGGCTAATTCGAATGAAAATCAGAACATCACACGACATCGAGAAATAACACTCACATAAACCGTCCGAGTTGTCTGCCAATCGTAGAACACAATCGGCGAATCGAAAATGTGCCCAGCTTTGAAGCAGCACACGCCAACGACAGCCCCAAAGACGCGAAGCGTGATGTCGCCAGACATTGACCAAACACATCCTAGAGCATGAGATGGTCTTAACTTAACAGCATGGTTGAGGAGGTCTCCTGAATAATGGTCATCGGTAAGCTTGTAGAAATGCAGACGCGGCGATACGTTATTGCGCCTGTAAATTCAAAATAAATTAACTTCCAAAAATGACCGTAACGAGGAAACCGACATTTCTAGGAGGACAACGACATTGGCACGTCTGTCTATAGAGACCTCTCGAATCGGAAAGTTGAAGTCAAGCGTATATTCGTCCAAAGAACTAGTCCGTCGCGGCGGAAGACGCGCAGAAGGCAAGCGAGATAGAAAGAGCCTCCACCGTGAGCCATTTCCCCATGCATGATACAGGTATCCATCGCAATGGCCTACGACCGACTTGGCATGTCCAGGCCAACGAAAAAACCTGGTTGCCAGTTTCCTCGAATGATACACTGATCGCACAGAGGCCCTGTTCCAAGCCAATTGCGACCACCGAACGCTATAGTCCAAAGCTCGCAATAGCAAATAATACATATTAGGCGCCGGGGTCCCGCCATACACCATACCTATTATCCTCAGAAAAGCAACGACGTCTTCGAACGTTAACGGGCAGGTACCAAAGCGAGGAAGGACTCTGCCATTAAGGACTTGCTCAACGACATTCCAGCACTGTTGAAACGATTTAGTAGAAATCATAACGCTTAAAGCATTACATCTGTGGACTCACCGTCTCTAGCTGGAAAATGTCATTAGGCACGTTGACCTCCCCGGAAAGCCTATAGCGATGCAGACAAAGAGGGCGCACAATGAGGAGTCCGGTCTGCCCCGAGATAGTCGCCGGCATCGTCAAAGCCTTTGTTTGACGCAACTCGAAGTACCTGAGCTGGGTCCAGGATCATGGGTATCGCATTGCGCTTTTATAGGGCCCTGCTTTGACTTCGTCTCCAAGGTAATGAATGCGCGTGAACAAAACAAACATCCTCGAAAGCTTCAAGACTCCGAGTTAGCAACAATAACCACGTTTCTAGGCGACGACGCGCCTGTGGGAAGCAGAAACAGTGACTTCGCACAGCTTCGCCCACAGAGGACAATTACCTCTTGTCTGAAGCTAGCGATGCTTTGCCTGAAAACGCAACAAGGGTAACCTGAATTCAGGAGGCAACGAGTATGCTGAGTATGAAGAACGAATACAAGGTCGGCACGGAAAAGAGGGCGTGGGAAAATCACGACCCCGGGCTGCTTTGATGGGAAGAGATAGTTGGGTGACTCCTAATCATGCTCGTGTGTGGACTATGCAAGGTTGAGCGACCGCTTGCCGATATCTTACTGTATAAAAGAAGAGCATCTTCATTTCGCTATACAAAAGCAGGACCTTAGCCTCCATGGACTGGCCGTCGAAGGTCATCAAAGGTATCCAGTGCATTGATTGATGCTTGCCAGTGTCTCTTTTCCCAGGTCAGAACCAGAGCCCTAATCATTTATTCGCACGCTTTCTAAACTGGACAAACCAACAGTACACACCTCTAATACAACCACTTCGTGGACATCATTACCACCCTCTGTCGTTAGTGATGGCGGATGGTCAGACGCTTTCTCATCGTCGCTTTGGACGTCCCATCGCAACGAAACCGATGACACGATCGTACTGTCGCTACCTCCGAATATCAGCGCTCTGTAATTCAACGTCGCTAGTAGGGTATTAGAATATCTAATGACACGCGTGAGAACCAGCCACCTAAAAGCCAGGTAGCTTACAATTTGCCAACGGTGAAAAAGCTGGAGACAAGGGAGATTAGACTGTGTGCCGCAGGTAGAACGGTGGCGCTCACCAAATGAAATGAAAATTATATTGACTGAATGTCAGCCACAGGATCAATTGCAGAATCACAGCAAGCGACGTGATAAGGCCCGTCTCTATGGTATAAAATATAAGTTTCGTGACCACTTTAGACGTCGAACGGAACTTCGAATGTGCCCTGGCCCTCCACAGCTGTTGAATTTCAGGGTTAGCAGATGCCCTAGGGTCTTAGGAGAAGTTGTAATTACGACGCAGACAATCGAAGCTGTAATCATGAGATCACAGGCGGCACTACTAACGAGCCACAGCTGTAGGCGCGTAAGTCATAAGATCACAAGCGGATGACTTGACTACAGCACGGACACTGATCATGGGGTTTTCACTGCGTAGATCCTGGATTACTCCCTTTCGACTAACAGCCTGCAAGCTCATTAGTCAACGATTGTTATAATACGGCACCCAATACGATCTCACCGCAATTCCGACATAGAACGCCACAGTGCATTGCATGACAGCGATCTAGAACACCTTTTGAGTACAAAAGGATACAGACGCAATAGAGCAAGAAACGTACACACTCAATTATAATGCACGTCCAGTAATTTCTGGTAAGGTTCCAAATGCGCCTTACATAGAAACTCTGGGCCATTAAAGCAACTGATGTAAACAGATGTTAGAAAAACCGTTCGTAATTCCGATGAACATGGACTGACTGAAGCCATTCAAAGGCATAAGAGGCTTCCAGGACCAATCGATGCCATATAAGGCGTCGGTGTTGCCCCAGTCCTTAACGAAGCTATTCCAGGCTGCAATATTGGAAAATGCAGCAAACGTCGTCTCGACCACAAGCAAAAGCCACACTAGGACCTTTTGTCAGTCGTGAAGAAGTCCTAGAGGAAATGTAAGGTACCAAATATCTTGACCCCTCTTCGATCATTGCATTGAAGGTAATAGAGGTCTACGATGGTGATATGTTAGATTAACCAAGCTTGAAGGAATCACCAACGTACAGAATTGCACAAGAAGAACACCATACAAGCAAGACCCCCACATATAACCTAACAGCTGCGATTCTGCATTAATTTGCGGTTAAAGAATATCTCCTTGCGACACACCAACGGTCCTGCTCTGTAAAGACATTGTGAGTAACCTATGATTGGCATCAGTAAACCTGCTCACAAAAGACGGACGTTCACGTCTGAAGTCTCTACGGGGGCCATAGCGCAGAAGCTAAGACGAAAACGTCGCACTGCATCTTTTAGCAGCGGTGCTGTATTTCAGTAGCCGCTCTGAGTCTTCGATGCGGCGAGATTCCACAGCAAGCGAGACTAGTCGGCGATACCGTGATGTATCCCGTGATTCTTCCAAGTGCTAATATGGTCCAGTGGTGCGGTGGTGCTTGCCCATACAGCTGAAGCCTGACGCTTCGCTTGGAGACGAAACGCCCAGAAGAATGGTACAAGGAAGGTGGATAACAGCCCTGTTTCCGGAACGTGGGGCTTGTCATGCGTGTGAACAATTCTGTACGAGTGCTGAGCGCTGAGCGTAGACATTGAAGCTTGAGTCCTTCATTAGGTCCTTCCCACAGGGATAATAAAGAGAAGACTGGGTATCGGTCTAGTTTGTTACTCGACAGGCGATGACCTGGAGTACCGTTGTCGGACATGCGCCCGCGAGAAGAGAATCCGGGGCCCTTTGTTCGGGTCGGGACCCAAGTATGAATCTGTATGATTTCTGGAATGATCTTCCTCAGTCTTCGATATGATACGAAAGGAAACGAAGCACGCACTGGTCCATTTTATATCGTCTCTCGCCAGGACTTCCATACATAGTTATCTTGTAAATTATCTTGAGGGCACCATGGTTGATAAATATTGAGAGTACTTATACACGTGCTAATAAAAGTCGCGTGTCGGAGACGGAAAAGATTTATGTAAATAAATAAATAAGATATTATTATTATTAGATATTTGAATCTCTAACCTTTTCTAAGTTTAACTTGCTTCCGACGCTCATGTTCGTTAGTTCAATATTCAGTAACTGAACTCTATTTTTATGCGTTTTTTTGCTTTACTCGCTTTGGTACCGTCAGCTCTGGACGCCGCGCCATCTTTCCAACGAAAACCTGGTACTGGCACTGTAACCGGTGTATTTTCAGCGCGTGTTATCACTGTTCCTTGCCTACATAATCTACGGTCGACCTACCCAAAAGAATATACTACCCTACTCCAACTCGTCGTATCGGTGACTAAACGTTTGCACTTCTACCGCAGACTCTTCGTCGATCTCCAACTCTTTCTTCGTTACTTCCAAGTCCATACAGGTCCATACGATACGAAATGGAACTTCGATGAGGGTTTCCATGACTGATGCTGGCATATTTAATTCTCCCTCTCTAGCGACCTGTGCTTCGAGTTCTAGGTCTGCTTTCGTGAAAAGAGCTACCTGAAGAGGGTCAGTGTTTATGCTGTTGTTCTGTCAAATAAAGTCGAGGATATTCAGAACGACTGCTGCTTTCAAGTTCTCCCAGGTGAAAAGTCGGGATTTAATCGTCGTAGTTTTCCTGGGCTGTTCGAGGTCTCAGACTTGGTGTGAGAAAGTCGGACATATTGTGATAGACAGCTCAGGAACGTCTGCATTCCTCGGTATTATGGAGAAAGATGGCTTGACACCGTCGCCTCATAGTTCCTCCACCTTGTCAAAGAGGTAATCCACGACATGTTCCATTTCTTTAGGGATTCCGAAGTAACTTGTAGAGCTCTGTGGTCTTACATCAGAATGCTTTCACATGCATAGGCATTATTTTTTACGTAGAGAGCAAGTGACAACCAATGTATTGTTCGATTCATCTCAGTTTCAATCGGATATCTATTCTAGAAAGACTCCGCTTCAACACGAGTCTCAAAAGCCTTCGTTAGCAACCTTCGTCAACAACTCCCAAATGGCACCCGCAGAAATCCTGGACCTTTACGATCTTGCTCTCTTGTTCAATTATGAGCGCGGATCTTCTGAACCTCGTTATCGTTATACCAAGCTACTTGAAGTAGTTAGAGACAATGAGAGTCTCCAGACAATCCGCCTTAAGGATTCTGCTATAAATTCTGCTTGGGACGCCAGACCCAGTCCAAAGGTCTTTTTTGCATTCTGCACCATCCCTCCGAAAAATCTCAACGAACCAGACTTACCGACTAACATGTTACCCACCCCTATACCTCTTAGTCTCGCCTATCTCTCTTCCAAAGAACTGGAGACCATCTACTGGCAAGTCCGTAACCACGATGCTTGTTACAAATCCGTTACGCTCCTCCAGCATTTCTTCGAATATTATCCACTCGAGACTAGTATTCGTATCCGTACCTCCGCGGGTGCAAACCACATCACCACCCTCTCCCATCGTGATATCGTCGAATTCAAGCTCCACGGGCCCAAGATGGCAACGCACGCATGCGTCCTACCCCGAACTGGTCATTTCACTGGAATGCAGGACGTAATGGACCATGCAGTCCTCGGGTTCGATGGTACCATTCTAGATCTCACGTCGATGCAATTCGGCGACGATGGAAGGGGCCTCGGAGGGAAGAGTGTTTTTGTTTTGGAAAAGCAGGAAAAATATTATGAACGACTGGAGAAGTTTGCAGAAAAATCGGACATCGTGAAGCGTTCGTTTCGCATAGTCCCTCCCGAGAAGCCTGGTGTTAACGAATGGCTTTTGGATGTGGCGAGGAGAGTGAAGGAGAGATGGGACAGGCGCGCGACCCAGCATTGGTGCGGTCATTGCGGTGCACCAGCAGAGATGATGAGATGCTCCCTGTGCAAGGACGCCTACTATTGCGATAAAGGACATCAAGCGGCAGCATGGCCCTTCCACAAGAAATTCTGTGCCGGAAAGATATAGAACCGGGTCGGCTGAGGGCTTCAGGTCGGGCTCTGTTAATCACTACCGGAGTGAGTTTTTCACAGTACTTGGTAGGCTAAGCGTGATGCTCAGGCTCAGGTACTAATAAGATACCACCCCTCAAGTGCTACCCAAATACGAGCGATCCCTCCTCTACAACTACGACGCGACCCCCACTCACACATCTCCACCTTCAAGGCTCCAAGCCTATGGGCCCTTACACGGCCACCAACTCATCTCGCCCAAGCAGACAGCACGCCCTAGCAACACCTTCCTTTTCGCCAACCCTCACTTCTCACGAGTAGCTTACAGATAGATACAGCAGATACAAATAGTTTACCGAACACCAGCCAAAGCAGCCACAAGACGTAGTGTACAGATAGTCACCAGATGTATGCATACGTCCTAAAGGGCGTAAATACTATAAACGGGATCACATCATCATCATAATCGTGATGCTCACATGAAACTCAGGCAGATAAAGTCGAGTCAAGCGCAGTAGATGAACACAT
This sequence comes from Armillaria solidipes, assembly GCA_022818035.1. Classification (NCBI taxonomy): domain Eukaryota; kingdom Fungi; phylum Basidiomycota; class Agaricomycetes; order Agaricales; family Physalacriaceae; genus Armillaria; species Armillaria solidipes. The sequence goes on from JAIWYQ010000015.1 coordinate 244,979, forward strand.
TCTTCAATATGTCAATATAATTCTTTGTATCATGGTCGTAGGACACAAGATCTAAAACCACCTGCGACTCGGAGAGTCGGAGGTGGCATTGCCTGGTCACAATTTCCTTTGAACATTGACAAACATACAGCGAACAAACAGAACAAAACATATCACACATCCATATCGTGACAAAACGGACGCAAACCCAGAGAAACAAAACTAGTCGAAGGAGAAACCAAGCGTAGAGTCTGGAAAGACGCCATATTCTTCATCCCTATCCCAACCTCTTTAAACAGCTCTTCCGGAGGAGGCGGGGTGAGCAGACCAGCATCAGAATCCGACATCGGTGAGGAATCTTGCCATGACATCAACGGGGTGTCCGAACTCCCAGACCCTCGTCCCACCACGTCCTGAATCTTCATCTCACTCATTCTCGTTCCCGTCGCACGTAGCAATCCACCAATCCCAATCCCAAGCCCTGCATGACAGCTCTTCGGTGCCGTGGAGCATATTGACGCTTTCGACAACGCAGCCGCCGGCAGTGTATACGTAAATCCGATGCCTTCACCGATTTGCTCGATGCCAGAAGGAAGATTCAACGGTTCCTGGTAGTTCTTTCGGACTGACATCTGTGAGCGCTTTTTGCGGAGCTTATTCTGTACTGACATGAGTGGTGGAAGAAGAGAGAACCGCTGCGAGTTGATGATCGGGAAGGACCGTTGGCGACAAAGCTTCGGAGGGTTTGTTTCTTCGTCCAGAGTTTGCCAAAAGAGAGCCATGCGTTCTTGAGGACTTGATTCCGACCGAGGCGTGTTGGAAGGCGAGATATAGGAGCTTTGCAGTCGGAGAGCTTGGTCTTGATATATATCAGCGCCCGTGTCTAGAAGCCTGTCCGTCGAAGGAGAGACGCGAAATATAGGCGGAAGCAGATCCTGCACACTGTTCCTAGCATCAAGGCAAAAACCAGACACTGTAGAATCTGGACGAGACGAAGACCAGGACGAAAGAGAATCCTGACAATGAACAGAGGTACTAGCAGTTGACGAGCGGGTCTCCACAAGAGTAGGCTGAGCCGTTTTAGTAGTCGGAGGGACGAAAGGAACTGTCGACATGGCATCAGAACTAGAACAAAAGTAGACAAAATACTTGCCTCTAATCTGTTTATCTTGAACCGCGCGCCAGTCACTACGTCAAAATGAGCATGACATCAACATGAGCCGACAAAGAGACAAAGACAAAGTGTATCGTACATGTTGCCAAAATAGTCATGCATTTTGATCTCTTGTATAGAAAGACGGAGAGCAGGGTTCCTTTCCAAGCACTTACGGGCAGAAATGTTAGACGACCAAACCGGAGAAACAGACAAAGAACCACCTTGAGGATAAGGTCACAAGCCGGGGCCGCCAATACAGACGAACCAAATGCAACGGGGGCATGAATGGCGTCTTTGTCTCTCCTAAATGCGTGCTAATGGAAGATTGTGAATATCTTAGCAGGACGTAGGGACAAAGGAACAAGAAAGAACCTGTCCGAGCAATATGAAGTAGAACAATGCCCCGAATCCCCAGCAATCTACCGCAAAGTCGTATGACCACCCTAGTAGGAGTTCCGGAGCCCTGTACTCATAACAGCAATAAAGTGATGTCAGATCAGAGTCCTCCCCGAGCATTACCGCATCGTCGAATCCTGTCAGCATGATATGGCCTTCGGCGTCGATCATCACGTTTTCAGGCCTCAATGCTCGATGAATTATGCCGGCAGAAAGGAGGCTGCTTAGTCCTTCAACCTAAATCAGCTTATGGTCAGATAGACAATAAAACGGAAATGAGAATGGGAAGCTAACCAGCTCGCATGCATATAACTGTGCGTGATTTGGGTCGAACAGTTTGCGCGAGGAGATGAAAGTCAGCAAGTCACCCGCGTGTCCATTGTCCTGAAAGCCAGTGAGCACAGACATCACCACCGATGAAGAACGACATACGAGAATCATACACAACGAATCATTATCGGCAAAACTCCAATGCATTTTGACAAGAAAGGGCGCATATAACCTGTTCACAACCTCCAATATCATGGTATGCCGAGGCGGTGACGCCGCCTGTCGAGTAACGCGCTTGAGGGCAAACACCTTGCCATTACTCCGGCGCTGGCAGACGTTACCTGCATGCCCGCTGAGGATTTCAAAGTCGTTTATGGTCAACGACACCTGATGTGGCTGCTCAAAACGGAATACAAAGAAAGTAGCCAGTAGAACGCACCCCCGTCCCATTTCCCGGTTCATCGGCGTCCTCCAATATAGTAGGAAGTGGGTGGTATTCTTTGGGTGACATGACTAGGATCTCCTGTGGCTCATGAGTGAAGAACAATAGAACGGGCGCAAGTGCTGGGCCATACGTCGACTTCTTCATCGTCCCATTCTGGCACGACCGCTTTAATATCTGTGATACGCTGCGTCCACTGTAAGCAAAGAAATCTGCTGAAGGTGGCTTCCATACCTCAATGTTGTAGCTTGTATCCACCTTATTCCCAGTGTCATCGATCCAGCCGCTCGCAGAGAAAGATTCCTGCAGGTCGTTAGCAGGAACATGTCGGGATAAAATGAAGACATACAGAAAAAGGTGTGTCGTCGAAGTCTTCTATGTCATGAAGCGATAAAGCAGGCGGTAAGTCAATACTAGGATGGCGGTGTATTGAACTCTGTTACATTGTGTCAACGAGAAAATTGTCAGTAGAACAACAACACGTACCCCGCCCAATGAGCACGTATCGCATGAAGAACGTTCGGACATCTTAGAGGCGATAGACTGGCTCTCTGTCGCACGCCATTAGATTCTACAGGCGCAGCAAAAACGCAGCATACATTCTGTCCAAGGCGAGGTGTCGCAGCGATTGTGGTAGTAAGAGGCAAGGAAGGGCCCGGCAATTCCTGGCCGGCGCTTCGGCTTCGACGCGTTCTTTGTTCGTGTTTGCAAGCTGTGCCATTACCGGCCCGGGATACCGTCTTCTTCGTTATTCTGCCAATCAATCCAGTTTTCTAGTTTTTCTGATAACTTGGATTGTTGCTGTACTGCGGCGGTAGTAGTACTAGAAAAGAGACTATATTTGTAGCACATAAACCATAGGCAGCAGACGGGAGCCGGAAGTTGTGATGACGGCAGCGGCAACCAAATCCGGTTTTGAAAATTTGTTCCTATAAAACGTACTGTATGTCTGTCTACCACCTTCCTCATCATGACCGACTCGACAGCCCCAAAACGACGAATCGTAGTCCTCATATCCGGCTCAGGTATTGTATAAATCTGCTCTGGGAGGCGACAGATTAATATTTTTGGGCAGGGACGAATCTGCAGGCTCTCATTGATGCTCAGAATACCCCAGCGTTACCCGATGTCGAGATATCCCTGGTACTGTCGAATCGCAAGGCAGCGTATGGTCTGACGAGGGCCGCACAGGCCAATCCACCGATACGGACAGCGTATCTGGCTCTACAGCCTTACCTCAAGGCCAACCCTGGCAAGACGCGAGACGACTACGACACCGAGGTTGGGAAGATCGTCCTCAAAGAGAGGCCTGATCTCGTCGTACTTGCTGGCTGGATGCACGTATTCGGCGACGGGTTCTTGGACTTGGCGTACGGTGTCAAATCCGTTGAAGGTGAACGACCTGTATCGTCACCGATCCCAGTGATCAACCTCCATCCTGCACTGCCAGGAGAGTTCGATGGTACGAATGCGATTGAGCGAGCGTACGAGGCGTTTCGGGAAGGAAAGATCACTCGTTCTGGCGCTATGGTGCATCGAGTCGTGAAGGATGTCGATCGGGGAGAGCCTTTGGTAGTGAGAGAGATTGTTTTCGAGAAGGACGACTCCTTGGAAGCATTCGAGGAGCGCCTGCACAAAGTCGAGTGGGAAATCCTTGTCAAGGCGGCTAAGAACGTATTGGATGAAGCAAATTGTAAGCTTCATCATTCCACCAATCCTTCTATGCTTACTATAGTATCACTTGTAGAATATAACGACGAAAATCGAGAGGGCTTTAAGACCCCTGCAAAAATGTATTACTGTGTATCCGTTTTTATGCTGTCGCCTGCAACAATGTAGAGGCGGTTTGGACGCTTCCTTTCGGTCTATTGTCATCTGCACATAGACGTACTTGCGCAACCACGAAATTCGAATTCTTCCCTCTATGACCGTATCATGGCATGAAAATATTGTGTACTATACCTCCTTCATTCCTACCCAGAGATAAGAAAGGACTTCTGGTGCCCTTTGCGATTGTGCCATCGTGCATCGTGGGTGCGCTTTCCTGGAGGGCATCTACGTAGATGAGGACTCATCGGTTGAGAAGCTCGAAAATAATTCCTTGCAAAAATGATATAGCTGAGTCAACGCAAAAAAGTTCTGGTCTAGTTCAAAAATTTCCACAGAAATAAATGGCATTGGTGTGAGAGCAACTACCAATACGTGTGATATTTACACATTTAAAATGTCTACCTGCGTGTAAGTCTCCATACTTTACAAACCCCATCATCACCTGCAGTAGCCAACGTATCCTCGAGACCAACTCTGGGGCACCAGACAACGGCATTCAGGCCGTACACATCGTGTGCAGACTCCAGCTTTGCAATCAGCCTATGTTCCAGGAGTCCATCGTCCGACTTTTCCTATAACAAATTGATTGAGCCTCAAGCTCGCCCAGTCTTGGAATTTGACTCACATAGAGTTCCCAAACGCGTATGACACCGTCGCCACCGGCACTAGCAAGCCATCCTACTCCCGTTCCCTTTCCCTTCCCCCATGATACAGAATACACCGGCCTTTCATGCCCCTCTAAGACCAGCACCTGTTTGAACTCAAACTGCCCCGTCCGCTTCCACACCCTCACCGTCTTGTCATCCGACCCTGAGGCAAGATACTGGCCACTTGGAGACCATGCCAACGCCCATACCGTCGATTTGTGCCCCGTGAGCGTCGCGCAGCAGAACCAGTCGTCTTCTGGGTCGTCCACATAGAGCTTGATCGTGTCGTCGTACGATCCAGAGGCGAGAATCTGCACGAGTGAGCGGTCAACCGACATGGGTTGGGTTAGGGATGCAGAACGACCTCTTCGGTGGGGTGCCATGCTACGCATTTGACATCTTGAGAATGCTCCATGATGACGCCTAAACATTCAAAGTCGGCATCGGGTTGAACTAGACGATAAATATGAGTATGGGTGATGAATCGAGAAAGAAGGAAATGCTGCAAAATGCCGCAGTTCCTGAAAGAATCGGTGAGCTCTCCAAAAATCTTGGTAGATCGATGGTAAAAGCATTTATGAACAAAAAATTGCCCTGCGACACACCTTCCCAGACCCAAACAGACTTATCCCGACTACAGCTCGCCAACAGCGTCCCTGTAGAGGAGTACCCAACACTTTTACATTCTGTTTCGTGACCCTCCAACAGACTCACGCACTCCCACTCTTCCCCGTCTTCCCGCTCCCATATCCCGACATTCGAGTCAAACGACGCTGTCGCGAGTGTGTTGCCAGATGGGGCCCAAGCAATGCTGCGCACGGTTTTGGTGTGCCCCGTTGGTATCGATGTGAGGAAGGTGAAATTGTCAGCAGAAGGAGTGTATCCATACAACCGAACAGTTTTGTCACTAGAACATGACGCTAGGATCGGTTTGGTGGGATTCCAAGCAATGTGCCAGGCGCGATCTTCATGTCCTGTCCTTGCCGAATTAGCACGACATCCCAGAACTGAAAAAGAGACGAAGACCTGGAAGTTCAGCTATCAGGGAAATCTCGTAGGGGAAATCTTCATCCATGGTGGGCGTTACGGGAAAGAATTTGTTTCGGCTTATCGGATCCTTCGGATCGCAATTGACGTCACTAATCAGTGACTATGACTGAGGTCCAGCAGCCACGAAAATTTAGACGGAAGGTGCCCATATATAGGCACTTATCGATCCAAAATATGGATCTGCCGTCGGCAGGAATGCTTATACTTAAATCAAATCTCGCAACAAGTCCGCCTGCTCCAGAGGAGCCCAGTGGTCCCTACGTACTAACGTACGTGACTCAGACTTGGGCCGCATGAGGACAGGTATATTTCCAGGTGACAATTGCATGAATCTCCCCGGCCTGGTCTTCGGTATCCGTCACCAGGCTTTTTGTTGGCTCTGTTCCTTTAAGGGTCTGCGCGCGGCACTGACCTATCGAACAAAAAACGACATGACCCGTCGCAAGACAACAATGCCACAAGTTGCCACTAGATTGTTATCAGGTCAAAGCATGCCTTTCCCGCTATAAAATCCTATCTGGAAGGGAAGGAATGCAGCAAATCCTGCTCCTAGTCACCCATGGCCAAGCGTTACCGTCTGTTCACCAAGACGCAGAAACGTGCATGCTTTTCCTCGAAGCCAATGGTCACGGACATGCATCCTCGAAGGCGTTTTAGAGGGACCAACTACCGAAAAGAACGCACCCATGCTAGAGGAGGCTTCGTAGCGTTTATCAAGTTCCCTCGCCCTACCAGACGCGAGCAAAGGATGGCAGCAAGACGAGCTGCCCAAGAGCTCGAAGACGAACTCGACTCGGAAGAGGCCGAAATGGAATTCTTGCCAGTGGTCAAACGTGTTAGGGCCCGGAGCGTATCCGTCATGGGGATGCTCATGGGCGTGCTGGATGAACCTACTCCTGTGTCTTCGCCGGCTCCTTCCCGCGAGGGTACGCCATCACAGGAGGTGCCAGGGCCGTCGAGCTTCCCTGGATCTTACACTGCCGGTGACATACAGGATTTCTCAAAGTCGTGATATGCAGATCTTTACAGATATTCATTTATCATCTCTCACTTTCTTTAAATTTCCGTTCATCAAGTTCCGTACAACCTTTCCTAACCTTCTCGGCTGCTTTTCCGCTATGCCTTTATTTTTCAATACCTACTACTGCCATATGAACATGCATTCATTGTCGTCGTGTCTGTACGTGGAAGATAATCGACTTTACTGTTCCAAAATGTGCCCAATGCAGCTATCTGCTCACAAGCGCTAGCGCTATATTTAATTCCCCATGGCACAACCAACGAGTTGGATAATTGAGTCTCAATGCTCTCACTTATTGTGTCTGTGTGTGCACCAAGTATAGGCTCATCTCGCTCGGCCGTCCGTCCGCCAGTCATCCCTAATACAAAGCTGCTTTCATTTTAAACAACGACCGCTCGTCTTGGACTTCAGTGGAAGCGACCGATCGTCCAGATCTCCCCTCGAACGTAATATCCCATACATATCACTAATCTTCTTCCTGGATTGCCTTCTAGCCCATTTAAGTACTACTAGTAAGCGCACGGCCGCAGTATTGCTGGTTTATGTGTTCGTAACCAGGAATGCGATGTACATCACACTCCTGCCATTCACCAGACGCAAATCTCCGTGTTCTCACCTCTGCCGGAACAGAGTTCATAACCGCTGAATTGCCGAACTCAAACTCTTCAGGCCTAAAATCACAACCCTCAGTTTCGTAATTCAAGATTTGGACAGCCAAACTCAAACAGACCTGGCGCATTCTATCGAATCTATTGACGAACTGCTTAAATGTATTTTGGGAAAGGTGGAAGAGAAGTATGACGAGCGAGTACTGGTACAGTTATTGCAGCGCGCCTATTAAGATGGCAGTGTGCCGTTCACAGCTTGGCCTTTCCGTAAGGTTTACAGAGGAATAAAATAACTTGAGTAATATTAAGGCGACTGCTTGCTTGCTTTGCGAGACGTATTGACGTTTACGAGCGACAAGCAGGAACAAACGCGTTTACTGGAGCGATTTTTATTGCGATGTTATATCTGACGGAGTTAATTAGCCTTAGAATTTCCACAGATCATGCATTTCTCACACGTCAGGTGGACTAAAGGACTAGTGGGGTATCAATCAATTGGGGTGTATCTGTGGCTGAGGGTGGACCTGGTGGTACACCGGCTCAGGTGGAACAGGCTGCCAGCCTTGAGCGGTGGCGCCGAACGGCGGCGGATAACTGGAATACTGAGCATTAAGCTCTGCTTGATAGTTCTGCTGTACTTGTTGTGCGGCAAGAGCTTGGCCTTGGGCGTTTCGAACGTACGTCTGCTGGAAGTTACGAATACGATTCCGGCGCCAGCAGACGAAGACTAGACTCAGGACGAGAATGAGTGTAACTAGAAGCGACCAAAAGTTAGGATCCGAAATACGGTGCGTCCAAGATGAGAATAGTACATACAGAGCCCGACAGCTAGACCGATTGCCAGACCCACGCTGGGTCCGTCGGAAGAGTCGCAGTTAAAGCTAGGTGCACATGTCAGGAGAGAACAAAAAATAAGAAAATATACATTACACTCACCCTGTACATGTGACATAATACGCGTTCACAAAAGAACATTGGATGAGGGCAAAGACCAGAGGTAATAAGCTTCTTCTGAGATTCAACATGATGAAGGTGGCCCTGTGTCTTGGGGGGGGGGTTTAAAAATGGCTGGGATGCTCCATCTTATACATAAATTTGAAACGAGTGGTGCAGCACAGCAACCAGAAGGGCCTGATAATACAGTCGGGAGTAGCACGCCTTGGAGGCAACCATCACCTAATGATCTGGCACGGCACCGCTTTTGTCCAGATTTGGTGCAAATAGATGCTTATCAATTGGTCCTTCCTAAATTTGGTGCGCTTTCGGGAGAAATTTCATACCACTGCTGTTCGTACACAGCGACGACGACGTGCTATGAAAATCGTGTGTATGCCCTAGGCATACAGCTAATAACGAGGGCACTGCATATTCTCTGGACTGGGCGCAAGGCCGGCGATGTCCCATGTTGTAGAGCAAGAGCACTTGCCTCTGTTCGATGTCATTCAGGAGAACGGCGACAAGCGTGAGTATTCTCGCTATTCTCGATGGCACCGGATGACCTTTGTTCCAGGAAGAGGCCACGTCCTGTCAGTAAACGACGAAAAAGTGTATGTTCACTATGTAGGCGCCGACAAACGACTCGACGAATGGCTACCGGGAGATCGAGTTACACGCGTCTCCGAGCCGTCTACAGAGAATCAGACCAAGAAGAGGAAGCGAAGCGACGACGACGACGGTTCCGACCGCTCTGGCGAGCAAACGCCAGACTCGCCTGTCAAATTGACAGTGACCGAGGAGGAGCTAGACAGCCGGATTCGTGAAAGGATGACAGAGCAGAGGAATTTCGAGAAGGTCGTGTTTGGGGACTATGTCATAAGGACATGGTGAGCACGCTCTACCCGCCTCGTATTGATTTACCTATCTTGCGTTCAGGTATTTCTCGCCCTATGTGACGAGCGAGAAACCTGATCCACCAGGCGACCAGGAGTCTCAACAGGACCCTCCGATAGACCATACGAGAACTCATATTGTACGGCGTTCGACACTACCGACCCAAGGACGAGCGGTGGATTTCGCTCGTGGCACGGCCAGGGCCGCTGGACTCGAAAAGTCTGTGTTGTATGTCTGCGATATGTGCTTCAAGTATACGACGGACGGTATGACCTGGGAGCTCCACAAAGTGTGTATGTTCTTGCTGCAGTGTAGGACGGTCGCTTGACTTGATTATAGAAACATTGCACGATGTCGTTCCCACCGGGTCGAAAAGTCTACCAGCGTGGAGCGCATACCATCTGGGAGGTGGATGGCGCTGTTGCGAAGGTACAAGGAACTCGTACATGGGTATCCGGCTGCTCACCACCACATGCAGCTATACTGCCAAAATCTATCATTATTTGGAAAACTCTTCATCGACACCAAGACCATCTTCTTTGATAATGAAAGCTGTACGTGAAAATTCTGTGATCGTGTTCGTAGCTCACAGTAGGCCCAGTCATGTTCTACATTCTCACCGAGGGGACATCAGGCGCCGACCATGTCATCGGATATTTTTCCAAGGTGAGTAGGATCAGCACTGTTTTGCGTGCTATTTCTCATATTCCAGACAAGGAAAAAATCTCATTCGACGACTACAACTTAGCGTGTATCATCACATTCCCACCCTGGCAACGCAAAGGCTTCGGCATGCTGATGATTGAATTCAGTAGGTGCACCTCGCTCCTCCACAAATGGCACTGATCATTCGCAGGTTACGAATTATCTCGTCGTGATGGCAAGATCGGTTCGCCTGAACGGCCTCTGTCAGACTTGGGCTTAAGAAGTTATCTAGCATACTGGGTAGCCACCCTTGTTAGATTTTTCAGGTATGTGGTCAATTTCTTTTGTCCGTGGCATCCTATTCATCATTTTTAGACGCCTGTTGACTGTAATGCCCATCGGCAGCGCGCAAATCATAACTAGAGGCCATCCTCCCGATCTGCGGTCTCCATCTACAGAAGCTTCCGAAGATGGAATTGGGATGAAGCGGAAGAAGAAGCATATAGGCTGGGATGGAGAGCTTCATGCAAATGGGATGCTCAACTCGGTCGATGGTATGGCTCTATCCATCCCTTTTGACTGCTCTGACTATCCGTTCCTAGACGAACTGTTCTCGTCCCTTCGGACGTTCGTGACTAAACTGCTGCCGAGTGGAGGCGCAAGGACGGATATCACGCTCCAGTGCAGTCTGCAGGATATTGCCCAGGCGACTAATCTGCGTGTCGACGACACGGCTTTCGCTATGAATGAGGTAGGACTGCTGGTGAAGCGACTTCAGGTCGAGGAGGGAGTGAGCGCGGGTCCAAAAGATATGATTGTGCTCACTAGGGAGATGGTCGAAAAGGTTGCAGAAGATAGGAATGTCAAGCAGCCTTGCTTGGAACCCCAGTATCTCTGTCGGTGACCCGATATCTGTAAGATTTATTTTTTGTGTATGTTGTAATAGTCGAGGACTGTATCAAAGCAGGTATATTAGACCTTATAGAAGGTGAATGTCATTAATTTCATTCTGCGCCCGGCCTGCGGTCCAGGAGAACCATACAAATAGTGAGTGTTCATCTCGAGGAGAGACAGAAGTTCTTCAGTCTGCGACTGTAAGAGGTCCACAGTCATGCAAGACTGGTGAATGAAACGAAAACTTGTTGAGATAATCTGTCAAAAGGCATATACAATTTATGCGAGGATGAAACCTGTAGCAGCGGAAGAAAGGTCCGTCACTCGGCTGGCTGCATGCCCTTTGAAGCAGTAGAGTCAATTATCTTCGGAGACAATGAACGCATATTCATATATCAGTAGTAGCTACTGAAAACATAGAGGCATAGGGGAGTCAATATGGGTAGAAAAGGTTATATGGAACTGTATGAACGGAAGTTTATTCAGAGGAAGTCAAAGATAAGTAAAAGATAAAAGAACGTCTATAGAGAGCTGCATGTCACGAATCCAGGAGTACGCCCAAGTGCTCGAAGTATTCCTTCAGAATCTTTGCTTGACTTCGCCGTACGATCCAGGGAGACTCGACGGTCCCGACGTTAACAGAGTCTGATAAGAGCGTACCCTCGCGGGTAGGTGCCGACGAAGACGCGGGAGCAGGTTCATCCGGCGCGTCCTTGACCATCCCGGGCCCCACAACAGGCTCGCTCTGGCCCTCATTGTGTTTGACCACTGGGTCAACCTCCATTTTGTCCTCCGAGTCGCCAGCTTTTTCTTTGAGTTTTCGGGCGGCTCATTTTTTCCGCCGCGCTGCCTCTTTCATGTAAAAGGTACGACCAGCGGGGTTGGGTGACCTATCAGGCAAGTATGGAAGAGGATGGCGTCTTGGCATTTTCCGGGTCCTCCCGGATCGCTTCACAGGAAACGCGTTCCGGGCGGTGGGGAGACGGTACTTTTTTGTTGTCCCCCGCTCAAGGTGCTCGACCATGGGTGACTAGGAGGTGATTTGTTGCATTTCGTCACTTCCAGCCAAGATTTTATATCGTGAGGGAGGCCTGATAACAATCTAGTGGCGATTCCAACAAAGGTGGTGGTTTTATTGTTGTAAGCTTGCAATGGTCAATCGTTTTTGTTCGATAGGCCGGTGTCTGTCGCAGACCCTGACGCTGAGGGACAATAGCGAGCCACAATAATATGCTTTCGGAAGCCTGGTGGTGACGGATACCAGAAGTCAAGAAGATTCGTGCAACTGAGGTCTTACAATGTTTATATTTCTCTGCCGCCAAACGACGATGTCGCCAGAACAACCTGATCATGAATTTATATACTGTACGTGAGTGTAGGGAGGAAACTGTAACGCATAACGCTGACCCCGTTGCGTTGCTTATTTGGCCCTGCGTAACGCATGCGGCATAACGCTCGCCCTGTTTCCAACTTTTATCGTTACGTCGCCAAAGAAAATCTAAAAATGCAAAAATAATCATTAAAATCCTCTACGAAGCTCTCTGTATAGCTCCTAAGAAAATTGAGTTGTTATCTTACCATTCTTAAAGACTATGACTCCGTTTTCAATCAAAGTAAACAGTGTGAAGTCCATTGTCCCAGCGAACCCTTGTTGCTTAAACTGGGAACTGTAACGCATAACGCGAGGGTCGTTTCCCAGTTTCTTTGAATCTTAACCGTAATGCTCAGATTTGCGTTGCCTCCCTACACTCACGTACATTATGTTTGAAGGTCATGGTGCAAACGCCTCAGAAAGGCGCCCGTTTCCTTTGCGCGGGGTCGTCTCGCTCGAGATCTCACCCACCTTCGAATCTTGTTCTGATGACCCGAGTCTGGACCCTGCAAATCATTCAGCTGCAGCGTGAGATTCGAAAATCAATTATCAGAGAAAGAGTGTATAAATAAATATGATGATGAGTCTGCCGGTGTGCCAGTCAAGCGGAAGGAAGGAAGGAAGGAAGGAAGTTTTATTACCCGACGGTGCTCCTCAACAGAAGCGTGTCAATAATACGCCCCGGGTCGGTAGCTTAAAGTGAATGCAGCCATTAAGTATCTGGCAGCAACAGCAGCTTGCGTAGAATATCAAAGTCCTTCGCAAGTCATACGGCCAGTTGAGCACAAAATCTACGGGCGTCTGTCCATCGCAACCAAATCACACCGGCTTTGATAAATGATGAATCCGCGACGAAGTTGTGAGTCTTCAAAATTCTTGTACATCGATCCCGGTGAACTTTTTCAGAGCATATCATCGTGCCTGGCGACCGATTCATAAGTAACAGCGCAGATATCCCTCGGCCACTGTGATACTCGCCCACCGTTGCGTGATGTTATATCAAACTGCAGCTGTTAGATATATGGCGCTTCGGTAAAAGTAGTAAGCCAGTGCGTGGGCGCGTTGTGCCAATTTGCCTCATCTGCGTCTTTTTATAACGTTCCCATGTTCAGAAGGTGATCTCCATTGAGTCGGTGACAGGCCCCGACATCTATATAATAAGTGGGTTTATCGTCACTCTGGTAAACTTCCTTCGCTCCTTTCTTTAGCAGGCCCTCATGCTTTCATGTTACTTGTAAGTTAATTGTCCTTCTATAAATTCAGGTCGTTGAATCATATCCACAGTGTGCTGTTCTTGATCAGTGCAGGCGTCGCCTTTCAAATTCAAGCACCTCGGTTTGTTAAGTCAGAGGCCACTGTGGTCTGGAATCGTAACGACGGTGATCCAGATGACTCCGTCTTCGCTCGTCGCCTCCTGCCAGCTGAAGTAGGTGACGAACTTCCCGAGTTTCCTGGCAGCCTTCCATCTGGGACAATAGATGTCGAGTTCCCTGTCCCGGGGCAGTGAGTCTTCCCCTCTGTTGCTTAATCTCTTGATGTAACACAACCTTTAAGGACTTATTTAATTGAGATCCGGACCCCCCAGCCAGAATTTAGACTGTTGGCGGAAAGCGATACAATATTTACAGAAACTGACCCCTCAGACAGCGACACAAGCGCTGAGAGCGCCATAGCTTCAACCTCAACTTCGTGCGTGATTATTTATCAGAATTTTTCTTGGGCCTCACATTGCTAGCAGCTTTAGCACCAGTTCAACTGTTCTGGTTCCAAGGTCAGTTCAGCTGTCAGTCGTTGATGAAGCAGTGACCCAGTATTCATTAATTTCATTAGGTACAAATTTGCAAGATGTAATCATGTTCCATCTGACAATCTAGATTAGCTCCTCAACCATTCGGGATGTTCAGCCGCCCAAGTCCAGGTAATGCCTGATGGTATGATAGTATATTTCTATATGCTCATTCGCATCACCATAGTACCACCGTTAGCGGGAGTGGCTTGCAACCCATTTCAACCTCGTAAGCACTTATCTTCTGAATGTTCGAGTATTAATCTTAGGATTTTTTTTAGCAGCACTGGTCTCGTTACAGCATTTGCTATTATTGCGACAGCGGATTCCTCTAGTTCATTGTCCACTACTCCATTATCCGCTCAAGAACCAGTCGACACCGGCACTTCTAATCAAATCATCTCAGTGAGCACAAACACTCCTTCCACCACCCATGTCATCGCCAGGTAAATATCAACAACTCCCGTGTCTTTCTGTTCGTTGACGGGGAAGCAGTACAAGCGCAGGGAATACACCCCTCCTTTCCTCCTCAGATCTTAACGTAGGGACAACCAGGTGTTACATGTCGTCGATTGTTTTGATTCCATTGTTAACCAGCTTCACAGCATCCTAGAAAGTACTAGTGTGTCCACTACGCTCTCGGTGAAACCCGTCACGGATACACCTCACACCAGTACAGAGTTACCCTCGCCTACAACACCTACATCGCCGGCATCATCAAACTCCCCCCGTAATCATGTACCCCAAATCATTGGCGGGACATTAGGATCTTTCCTTTTCATCATCCTTTTAACCGCACTTTTCATCTTTTTTCGTCGACGACGTCTTCGGCCATCATCATCTCAGTCTCCAGATATTGAGAAACGGAAGGAGTCCGAGACCCCTTCTCGTCCAGAGAGTATGCATCAGCTACTGAAAAGACCTGAATCCCACGTTTCGATACTCACATCTGCGTACTCCCCCCTTTCTCAGCGGTCATTCTACCTCTCCTATACGGATGGGTTTCTGCAGAGGCTAGACTCTGATCCACACCGCCATAAACGAGATCTAAGTATGGCATCATCGGGTGTCTTTCACCTCACTTCCCGCCAGTTCTTGTTGCATGAACGAGCTGGCAGTTTGCGTGATGAAGCTGATTGGTTGAGACAAACCATCTCTTCTACACCATCTAACGATCATATTGTTGGGGAACTACAGACGATCATATGGAGACTAGAAGAGCAGGTACGGCGTTTGGAGGCAGAGCACGAGTCCGACTGGGCTTTGTACCAGTCGGATGAACCTCCACCGGTGTACATGGAGGTCATAGGCAGATCACAGTCCAATTCGTAATGTCTGGGACCGGCGTTCACCGTGTGGACACTACCGTGTAATACTACCTGCCTACCTACCTTGAGAATATTTGATACCCAGTCTGAACATGTACATACGGAGTCATATACCATCGCACGCAATGAATGGAATATTTTTGAATCATCCTATTCACCTGTCAAATACCGCTATGATGACCTTATATTTTCCTCTCCTGATCCACCATGAGGTCCGTCGATACGGTGACACACTGACAGACTGTCCAACCTCTCAAGCATCGGGTTGATGGACACCTTGTATGAATAAAGATATCTTATTGTCCTGTTCGTACCACTACTGTGGGTATACGTCAGCGCGAAATCCTACTATAGTCCATCACCATATCGTCCATAGAAAAATGTGTAGGATCGTCTGATCGGCGTCGCTTCTCTTCCCCCTCTATTTCTCTATCCAAGCGCATTGAATCCTCCTCTCGCATGCGTATCGTAGCCAAGAGCTCCTCGTTCTCTTTTTCGTCCGATGGTAGAGAAGAGACCTTTCGTCTTAACCAGACAATCTCCTCACGTAGGGCATCAGCGCGCTCCTGCAACACAATCTGATCCGGCATAAGAAAGGAGCTCTCAGACGACAGTACGAGGCTGCGGTATCGATCCGAGCGCTCGTCCAATGGTTGCATGACCCCATCCACAAACATGAAGAAGTATGATTCTGGTCTAGATGTTTTCCGGGAAGTTCCCGAGTCGATTGTGCCGTTCGATCTTTGTGTCCCAGATCTTATCGGTCTCTGGACTACGGGACTCTTCCGCTTCACTGCATTGGGGCGGGGCAATTCAGGTGGTGGCGGACCTTCGGGAGGATCTGAGAATGGGTTGGAAGTTAGAGAATGGTAGGAGTGTTCCGAAGCGATGCCCGACGATTCTCGTCTCATTAAAGCATTCGATTCGTGACTCTCGTGCGTTGTCGCGTTAGTGTAGTCCGGCCCAGTGGCATGTCCGCTTGGGTCTAGTAGTCGCACGATCTCATCTGTGGAGGAGCTCGGGGAAGATATATATGCGCTGCTGAACGATTGTGGGGATTGTGTTCTCGTCATAGTAGGCCGAGTCAGGAGGCCCCCGGAGCGTCTGTTGAAGTTCTCGCGTGCCTCTATATCACGAGTGCGAGCTTTAAGACGTCGATGGCGCCGGTATAGGACCAAACCAAGGATAACGAGTAGAATAGACAGCGCCGCAAATACGCCTCCGAGAATTTGGGGTAAGCGGGTTTCTTCCATCGAGTCGGAGGGGTATGATGTAGAAGTGGGTTGAAGGACAGAGGCGCTTGAAGGAATAGTGGTATGGGCTGTGTGACCGGTAGCCCTAAGGCGTGTTTCAGAACCATGCAGAACAACAGAAATAATTCATTCCTTACCCATTTGGACTTGGTTCAAAAGAAAAAGAATGACTTGATGATTCGCTTCTTTGTCAATTAGTATATGATCTACGACAGTAGACAAGTTATTACCTTGTCACCCCCTGATTTAAGTCCGATGATATCAACGTTGAACTGATTTCTCGTTCAGCCTGGACAAAAAGTTCCATGGTTGTTCTTACCTGGATGAATCAGCAACTTGGCTGCTCGGAGCACTGCTCGATGTTCCTGACGTAAAATCACTATCCAAAGCTAGTTCAAGCGCGCACTAATAAATATTTCAACAGGCGTCTCACTCGGTGCGACTGGTGGCTATGCTCGTGCTGGCAGCAGTAGTATCAATGGTAAAAGTCGATGTCACTGGAAGAAATCTATATCATTGAGCGGAAGTTAACGGCGGTATAGGACCAATGGGTGTGATCAGCTTACTGTTGTGAAATAGAAGAGAGGCCTGCAAAACTCCTAGAAAGTTATTTAGCCCATGGAAGCCATCAAGATCATTCTACACTTACGTCGTAGGTAAGCCGCCGGAGTCAGTAGCCTTGCTGTTGCTGCTGGTCCGCATCTTCATGTTAGCTCTATCGGCTATGAATGATCAAAAAATGCTCCTACAGTGGGCTACCGATGGATATCGAGGGCAGAGGGCTACAGATCAATCAACTGGTTAAAGATCATCGGGTAGTGTGATAATATGTAGTACCTAGATGCCGCACTGCTTGAGTTTGGAACAGTAACAGACTCCGATGTGGACGACAGGCTAAAAGACGTGCTTTGACTGTTGGTAGATATGGAAGCCGGAGAGCTGCGAGCCGAGCCATGAGCTTTAGGCAGTCGAACTAGGTATTGAGGCTTCTTACCTAGACGTCGCAGTGCTAGAGCTCGAAACACTAACAGACCTCGTTGCGGACGAGGGGCTAATCGATGTGCTCTGACTATCAACCAAATTTGTGGGGGAAGAGCTATACGTCAATCAATGAGTTGTAGGTCACGAAACAAGGTCCTAAAGCCTCTTGAGACTCTTACCTAGATGCCACAGTGATTGTGCTTGAAATACTAACAGTCCCTGATGCGGAAGAGGAGCTGAACGATGTGCTCTGACTAGCAGTAGATGATGCAGCCGAAGAGCTGCACGCCAATAATTGAGCTACATTACGCCAAACAAGATAATAAAACCTCCTACCTAGATGTCGAAGTGTCTGAGCTCGAAATAGTACCATACCCCGATGTGGGCGATACGCTAGACGATAGGCTGTGAGTATCAGTAAAATTCGGAGTTGAGGAGCTGCGTGCCATATCAATGAGCTCAGCAAGACATCGGGTAAGGCGTCGGTATCTCTTACCTAGATGTCGCAGTGCTTGAGCTCAGACTTGAATCCGATGTAGGAAAGGCGCTAAACAGTATCAGTATGATCAGTAATCAACATCGTTCGTGATGAACAGCTGACGGTTGAACAACGAACAGCCACGCACGAGAAGGAAGAAGCGTGATGCGGAGTTCTCGGATTTGACGTGGTCGATGAAGGAGCGGTGTCCGGCGGGGGTGAACTTGCGGAAGGTTTGGGGCTAGGTGTCTCTATCTTGCATGGAATATTAGGATTCCCGTCTACTTCCAGCACAAGTACTGCACTACTGATTCGTGGTGCAATGAAATCGATGTTGAATCTCCCAATCCCCACCTCGTAGCATCTGCAAGATCATCTGAGTCATGAGAGCATCTACGGGATACCGTCCAAGAGCTCACCCAGGGTGGGTAAAATTTAAACTTATCGTCCCAGACGACAAGTTATTCGGAACGTCCGAAAGTCGCTCGCTTTCGCCGCTCTGGAGAGACCGCGAAACAAAGACGAAATCGCCTTGATCTCGTTCGCTCCGAGTCCACGCGGCGGTAGCGGGCTCATTTAAGACGACAAAGTAAGGAATGGATATCTCGAAAGCTCTGGTAGAGACTGTCAAGTATAGGAAGGCCAGCCTGCAAAAACCTTGATTTCGGAAGTGGGAAAGAGGGACAATGAGACTTACAAGATCGAAAGCATAGTCACATAGTCATTGGGAGGAAGCGGCATGATGTGTGAAACCTTATAGCCTCAGAGTTCTCGTTACATGCAAGACGTAGATCAGTTGGCTTTCCATGATCACCAAGGTGATGATGAACGACGTGTGGGAACAGCATCGCCCTTCGAACCTGTCTACGGTATGCTGATGGCGGCAACGTCGGTGACTCTTGAGAAATGCTCTGCCGTCACTGAAATAGCGGTACGAGAACTTGCATCCACATTGTCTCAGTGGGATCTGCGCTGGCCCCAAGGACCAGACTCCCACAGGGTCATGAGTCTCGTATCACGAAATTGATGAACTGGAACAATGTTCATCTAGGCGATGAATACGAAGACCAATGATGGCGATTTCTTCCCGTCGACTGTTGATCAATGCAGTGAACTGGCAGTTTTAGGGTGACGGATCTAAATTGCAGCATCAACCTCCCCGTGTTAGATCAAGAAGGAAAAGCCATACATCCGTCAAGCCGTGGACACTAGACCCTCAGGGCAGATATCGAATTCATTTCTGCGAGAACATAAGAATTCGCCCAAGAGTTGCATCACTAGTCAATCAGCTGCACTTGTAGTTAGTCCGAGTCCATATGAAGCACTATTAAAAGCGTTGTAGATATTTAAAATGCCATTTGAGCCAATCTGAGCAATATACGTTCACGAAAATGAAAAAAAAGAAGCAAGGCACTGGTAGTGATAATGTGTGGGAAGTACATCTTTTATGTAATCATTATCCGACTCCATCCGAGGTCCGATCGTAACCTCCTCCCACTTGGACCCACAAGTCCGGACGTTCCATTCCAGCCCGCATTCTCACTTTTTTAAATTCTCCCTAGTACTGATTATTGAACAATGAACATCTGTTTGACGCGTGATCGCCTCCGCCACGCGTCTATCAGGCACATGTGACAAATCATTGATCCTCCACTAGTCCTGCTCCAAAGCCCCACCGTCTCCACGTCGCAGTGATCCATGACAGTTATGCATGCATCCTTTCTCACGATGGAGCTGTAATATAAAAGCACTTTTCTCTTCTCTATTTCCTTTTTTGCTTCCTCTTTATCTCGAACACGTTTTTTCTCTTAGTCACACCCTCTAGCTCATTTACCTCTCCCATGCCTGTCACCGACGAGTATACAAAACCTCATGAAGTTAGCCCAGAGGCTACGCGTATTGCGTAGGTCTTTCGCAGTATTTCTACGAAGTTTTTCCAGCTGATTACAACTTTAGAGCTCAGTGCTCTCTTGATTTAGGCGCCGTCGGGAAAAGTAAGTGTACGGCCATTCACTGATACCTTCAGCTCTATAACACGGACGTTAATTCAAGATGAAGCTCGGAAAATCATGTCTCTGCAGCACAAAGCTCTCGGATACCGGCCACCGCCCGGTTCCTTGGCTTCTGAAGCCCAAGTCGCAGCTTCTAAGCATCCAGATGGCATATCCCCTTCGCCGCCCGATACCGCTTCACTGCGTGAAGCTGCTATCAAGGACGCAGCTCGTATCGAAATCGAGCGTGGTCGCTCATTATCTCCCAAAGCGGTTTCATGTGGAATTGATTTGGATCGAATCGGACTTGGTAAGGCGCGCGTTTCATCTACTGTTGATGTCGTCTCCTCATTCTCCGCGAAGCCGAGGCGCGTAAATTAATGTCCGAAGAGCATAAAGCCCTCGGCTACCGTCCTCCGCCAGGTTCTCTGGCTGCTGACGCTCAGGCAGCTGCCGCCAAACATCCCGAAAACAAGGACTACAGTATTGATCCTCAAATTTTGACCCTGGCAGCTTTGAAAGACGCGGCTAGGATCGCGTAAGTGATACATTATTGCCCTGCTGAGATGACCTGCTAACACCCCCTCAGGTCGGAGCGAGGAGCCACCGGAGCCAAGTTCGTTACTCTGTCTGATGGGCGAACTGAAGAGCCGCCCAAGTTGCAGTCCGAAGGTAATGCATCGTCAGTGCTTTACTCTGCCCAATTCATGATTTTGATCCTTCATTTAGCCCGGAATCGGGGGCCTGATGACTATTCCTGAGTCGCTGTTCAATGTGGAGAGCAAATGCTGTTTAATCCATCACGGATCATGTACAATGTTGTCTGTATTATTAGGGAAGTTACTGTTCGAGATGACCTGGAACCAGGTTCTTATATATACCAATGATATTTTCGTTCCTCTCAAACAGCAAGTCATTGACTCTCGACCTTGAGGATACCCTCACTTGGACGCCCAAGATTCCAATGGCGCACTCCATTATGCTCCTCTTTATGCCTCATCTTCCAATCTTTTTTCTGGCAAACCAGACTGCAATACAACGCTCTGATTTCCCTGCCCTCTTTTTTGCACTGAGAACAAAGCGAAATCTTCACCCCCTTCTCTACATCCTCTAGTCTTCCACAAGTCCTGCATTCCGGAACAGACCGAGAAGTGTTTACTGGCATCGCATTGGCCTTGAATGAGGCTAGAGTAAATTCCGGAGTACGATAGCCGGAGGATACGACGATGCTATGGGCGATTGAGATTTTTGGTACGTTTGGTCCTTTAGGCGAACAGCGCCAGCGATGTCTTCCCGTGGATGGTTGCACTTCGATGACCTGCCTTACCGAATCGTACGGGTGAAGGTATATGGCGCGTTCCGGCAAGCGCTCCAAGACCGTGATATCGATGACATGCACATCATGGTAGTGGCCAAACACCGCATGGCGGTCGATTCGACGTACTCCGATGACTCCCTCTTTTGAGCAGTTCGTTCCTGCTTCAGCGTATGTGGTGCTGGGTGGCAAAACGAAAACAAGCGGAACGTTGTAACTGATCACACCGCCGCGGTAGTCTGTTTCGAAGAAAAAAGATACACCAGAGTAACTGCAGGAAGGATATGTTAGACGCCGTCAGAAAGACGAAAAGATCATCCTGTTCGTACATCTCGCATGAGCCACGACGCGTCTCGATCTTCTGACCCTTTGATTGGAGACCTAGCTTCTTGATGTCGGACAGCCTAAGGTATACGCCGTCGTCTGCTGTGCCTATCAGGGGTTGAATCTGCTCAAACACATCATAAACTATGAAGAAGAAAACAAAGATGGATATACACGCACTTTGACCTCCAGATCGTTCTGAGGATTTTTCACTGTGCATGGATAGCACCCGTCGCGCTTGATATCGGATGGTCGGCCATAGGGCAGTTCTTTCAGTCTCCGTGCCAGAGCGTCACCATGTTCTAGCATTACATAGTCGTAGACGTGTCCTGGAAACCACATTGTGTTATTGTCCTGCGAAGCAACCCTCAGCCGAAAGTTTGAAGGTCTACTACTAAATCAATGGAAAACATACACGAGAGAAATCGCGTCCGTGTAGGTATTTTGCACCATCGAGCTGCGGTACAACAATATAACCATCATCGCTAGCCATGGAAGAAAATGTATTAGGGAGGATGGAAGGAGTTTAGCTGAGCAGTAATTGCGCTGTCTGGTACATCCGAAACTGGATTATAGGAAAGTATGGTAGGGTGATAGTGCAAAGTTCAAACGGGGTCATCACATGATTTGTACATGACTTGTGGAATTTCTCCCGAACTTTGGGAAAAGGTTGTCGTTAATGCCTAGAATAAGGTATTCCCAAGGTCGTACCAACGGAGTTGCGGCAGCTGTAAGTCCTTCACGGGTTACATCCTGGGAAGCCTCTCATTGACCAGACATTTGCAGAGGTTTTGTCCCCCAAGTTTGGTGCAGATCTGTGTCACAAGATTCCGGACACTGGTCAGATCTCGTTGGAGATCCGAACCTCGTGGAGAGGGCTGCCCAACCACCTTCAGTACGATTAGTTCCTTCTGCTTAGCAACAAAGACAGAGCAAACGGGAGGCTTCAAATGGTTGGACGCTGGCTGGGCGAGGCTGGATGCTTCCAAGTGGAACTTCTTATGATCGTCTAGCTAGAGATAGATAGATAGATAGATAACCGGACAATATTGCTGAAAGTAGTCACTCAAACTTTTGAACTTGTTCCAGCCTCGGAGTCAAATTCCTGGAATCAGATGGAACTGAGGTATGGGGCCTACTCTTCCGAGAGTCAGAATTCCACTCTTGACGAAGACTGAAGACTCCCGCTAAGTATGTTGGTTGCCCCAAAAGATCTAGTTTGTCGGGATAAGAAGATTTCCCCCCCTTTCTGACCTATCTATCCTGTGCAAAAGCGCATTTTCGTATTGCCGTTCCTGCGATTACTTAATTGATGCCATTTTGTCGTCAGAGAGGGAGCACAATGTCTGCAGAACAATCAATGTGGGGCACCGTCACGGTGGTAGAAACGGAAACGCCTCCGGATGTACGGGCCGGTGATCCCTTCCGCTTTGCACGGCAGCATTCGTACGCACCGGTACTTAAGATTGAAAGAGGACAATGTGGACCGGAGGAGTGTCTTCGTGTACTGTCATTTCTCGGGAGTGTTATATAGAACCTTGTGTTGACTTAGACTTGCGGTGTCCCAATTTTTTTTGCCTGGATCTCACCCTGAAGTCTGGGAGGGGGAAGTAACGAGCGATTAACGAATGTCAACGTCACAGCGAAAACAGAGTTCATTTTAACGAGGGGATATGTAGACCGCGAGACTAATATATATAGGTTATACTTGAATAATTATGCCCACCAGTAAAGTCCAGAGAGAGAAATAGATAGCAGTGTGTCCAATAATATCCCTGATTATAGAAGATGTTTCCATCCAGCATTGGGCTCGTCCCTGATTATAAAAAAGATTGTTCCATCCAGCATCGGGTCGGGCGCTTCTCCCGTTATAGAAGGTGCTTCCATCCAGCGTCCCTAGCTTTCTGGACGAGGCGTTTGACCTCTTGAGATCGCGCGCGAGTGGTGACAAGGAGGGTATCTGGCATGTCGACAATAACCAGATCGTCAACGCCTAGACAAGAGATGAGTCGGCCAGATCCTGGCACGACGATTCCTCCCGCTACTTGTTCGGTGATAACTAGATGAAGAGAAAGAGAAAGGGGGAAAGAGAGAAAGAGAAAAGTCAGTAAAGTACTGTTACTACAGCAGGCAAACGTACCAAGATTATTATCACCTAGTATGCGAGGCTGGTTTGCTTCCGCGGGAATGAGATCCGCCAACGATGAGAAATCACCGACGTCGTCCCAACCAAACGTAGCAGGAACGACAGCGACGCGTCCCTCAGCTGCAGCAGGCTCCGCCACGGCATTATCGATAGGAATCTTCTCTAGCGCAGGCCATATCTCGTCGAGTGCCTTTTGGCGCTCTTTCTCGTTATCCCACACGGCGCCAATCTTCTGTAGACCATCGTGGAGTTCAGGCTTGTACTCTTTCAGGAGCTCGAGGAGGAAGGTCGCCTTTGTGACGAACATTCCCGCGTTCCAGCGGTACTTTCCTGTTGCGATGTACGAAGCTGCGGTCCTCGCATCAGGTTTCTCCTTGAAAC
Organism: Armillaria solidipes; assembly: GCA_022818035.1. Taxonomy (NCBI): domain Eukaryota; kingdom Fungi; phylum Basidiomycota; class Agaricomycetes; order Agaricales; family Physalacriaceae; genus Armillaria; species Armillaria solidipes. Next base: position 269,102 of record JAIWYQ010000015.1, read on the forward strand.
TTGATACCAGGCGGGCGTTGGGCGCTTCATCGATGGGTAGTTTGTCTCCGAGTCGGATGTAACCGAAAGCTGTAGATGGATGGGAGGGGGCGATACCAATGGTAACCAAGTAATCCTTCTGTGCGACGACGACAGCTTCTGCAACAGCTGCAAGAAATGCATCGTCGCCGGAAATCATATGATCCGCAGCGAAGGAGCCAATAACAGCATTAGGATCTCTGTGGGCGAGAATGGCTGCGGCGAGACCAATAGCTGCCATGGAATCCTTGGGTCCAGGCTCGCAAAAGAGGTTGTCAGCATGGAGATCAGGAAGTTGCTCGTGGATAGTCTTGACATGACTGGGACCTGCAACAATGGTCGTGCGGGTGGGGGAAGAAAGGGGGAGGAGACGGTCCCACGTCGCCTGGATAAGCGAACGGCCTTTCAAAGTGAGGTCGAGCAGGAACTTTGGGTGACCCTCACGGGATAGCGGCCAGAGACGGGTGCCGGCGCCGCCAGCGGGGATGACGACGTAGAAGCCAGGGATGTCCCGGGTATTTCCAAATGGGAACGAGGAGAGCACGTTGTCACCGAGCGGGGAAGGGTGGTGCGCGTGCGAGGACGGGAAAGCCGGCACGATCACCGGTAGGTTCGGCGAGAGGAACGGCGAGCGCGAGCGCAATTGTGGGCTCGACGGTACGGGTGTAATAAATCCCGACCGATGGTTGTTGTGCTGCGACATTTTGTTTAGTCCTTTGCGGAGAGGTACACGGCCGCCCCCTCACCTGCAATCCCTCTCGTACTTGGTGTTCGAGGCTCGCATTGGCTGCACGCAGCTCAGTGCATTCCTGCCTCAGCTCTGCCACGTCTTGTTGCTGCCACAGTGTCCCAGTCAGTCAGCTACTGGGTTTAGGGAACGACATACTGATTTCTCCATTAGAGAGAGGATCGTCTGGAACATAACTTGCACACTGGGGTCGGCATTTCCGTTCATGATGGGCAAATGAACGTAGGGGAGAAAAGGATTGTGAGGGCAGAGAGTGAGGGATGGAGAACGGGATATTTATTTGATCGAGACAGCCACGTTCGCGCAGTCTAAGCCGCGGATGGCGTAGCCGTCGGAACCAAACCCGAACAAAGTGGAGGCAAGCCTTCACCGTGATTTGACCGTAATGCTAGAGGTGAAAAGGCGGCATATCATGATGCACCCGACGGCCAACTTTCTCCTTCTTACGGTAGATAGCAACCGACGTAACTGGCCGGCTTTCGCAGCTGGAGAATCAGCGGCAGCGGAGCAACTAAGACTTCACTTGACAGAACGAATTGTTGGATTAAGTACCAGGCCCTAAACAATGACTTGAAATCTGGTTCCCGTCGTGGAGAGAGCAACGAGCACATGGGACCAATCTGCGGATCGGCAATCGAGAATCAATTTGTCTCCCGCCCTGCCGGTGAGGCAGTGGTAGGCGGTGGATCCGATCCAGTCTAGGTTATGAACATCGCAACGGGATTCATAAGTGAACTAGTCGATCCCAAGAATTGGACTCGCGGTGGCAAGTGGAATTCGCTTGTAGCACCGGAAATCAATCGATGAGGAGCGCTTATAGTTCCCCGTCTATTCCTTTGTACGGAGGACAAGACTAAGTACAATGCACACACATGTTCCGAAAGTCGAGAAAACTCGCACTGCATGACAATCTCTTCCCCCTTGTAGTACATCGGCTCATTCCGAATTGGGAGACCTACATGTAGGGGATTGTACGCCCTGTTTAAATGTAGATACAAACTGAATGTTAACAGTTAACTCAAGTCCAATGGGGATCGTACACAATTGATCTAAGTGTTCTAACAGGCACAGATCCCCATGAACATCCGAAGAGGAAAGGTCTCGTTCGAAGAAGAATCAGCCGAGACAGAGAGATTGATGAACGAGCGCTCGCTGGTTGCTTGGGAACAAGCAGCACCTCGGGCCTCAGGTCCGCTTCAAATCGTACTAGACTTATGTCTGTCGTATACTCTACGCTCCGCGACTTGAACACAGTCGAGAAAATTAGCTCCAGGATGGGGGAACCGGGATCAGAAGGGGGGGAGAAAGAGACCTACGGCGGCGGAGGGCGGGGGATACCACACGTCTTACATAGTCGATATGTTGAAATGCAGAGTGCAAAAGACAAAAAAAAAACACCATACATTCCCTACAGCCTCAGCCCCACCGTAGTCGTGTATGTTGCGTCTGTGTACGAGAGACTACTGTAATAGTGCCAATGTTTTTGACTGAACTTCGGCTTTCTCCGACGCGCGTCCCACGTGGCATGCCGTCGGCCAGGTAGCGGCATTTCCCGTAAACTGTACAGTTCCTCAACTGTGGCTGCTTACGTCACTACTGTCAGACAGAGCCGCAGAGTCTACCAGCGCTCGCTACCGACCCTCCTCAAGAATCTCAAGGTGCGTATCCAGTTTTTACAGCGAAGCCTACGGTCGTCTGACTTTTGCCCGATAGACCAGGGAAGAAAACATGGGTACGTCCGCCTATCGTCTCTCATCGCTGTATTTAACGTCCCACCAGTCAACCTTCGCTCCCAAAAACGGCTCGCCGCCTCCGTCGCAGGCGTCGGCAAACGCAAAATCTGGCTCGACCCCGCCGAGCAAAGCGAAATCGGCAACGCCAACTCGCGCACGCACGTTAAAAAGCTCATCAAGGAAGGCCAAATTATCATCAAGCCTACCACTGTGCACTCGCGTGCACGGACCCGAGAGCTCCTCGCTGCGAAGCGCAAGGGCCGGCATACGGGTCCTGGTAAGAGGAAGGGTACTTCTGAGGCGAGGATGCCGACAAAGGTGCTGTGGATGAGGAGGCAGCGGGTGCTGAGGCGGCTGTTGAGGAAGTACAGAGAGGCGGGCAAGATTGATAAGCATTTGTGAGTTGGTCCTTCGATGCCCTGTGGGCACTACTGATCGTTGGGTAGGTACCACTCGCTGTACCAAAAGTCGAAGGGTAACGTCTTCAAGAACAAGCGTGTCCTTATGGAGTACATCCACAAGGCCAAGGCTGAGAAGACCCGTACAAAGGTCCTTTCAGACCAGATGGAGGCTCGCCGTGTCAAGAACAAGGTACGATTTACTGCAAAAGTGATATCGAGTGCTGTACTAAATTTTTTTCAGGCTGCCCGGGAACGTCGTGCTGCTCGTGTTTTGGAGAAGCGATCGGGTATTATTGCTGTCGAGAACGAAGCTGCCGTCCAGGAGTAAACGTATCCTATATCTCTGCATTTCACTTGTATGGTCATGCCACTATGCTGCAATGCAACCCCCCATGCCTGCTCGAATTCTTTTCATACGCGCATTTTTGCCGCATATCAGACTTTTCAAGAGCTCAACATCAGTGTCTCAGCGAGCGCAAGCCGAGGAAGATATATCTCCCTTGCTGTTACAATCGTACTGCTCGTGTCTTCTGTCAAAGTCGCACCTCAAATCACTCAACCGTGACCATGAACACTAAGGCTCGTCTTCTCACCAGTTCCAGGGTATGGTTGAACAGCGAGAACGAATTGGTCGCGTAGTTTTTACGCTTGATTGACATTAACTCGCTGAAAACTATGGGTCATAACGTTTCATTTCCCCTCATCTCATCAGCCAAGTACAAACAGGTGGAAACGATTAAAGGCATGTATCATGGCATTTCTTGTCTCCCTCTCTCACCTATTCCTCAGACAAGGTTGCCCTGTATTGCATTCCTCGCGGCGCTTAGGGGCATTCAAACGGCACCTCTTTGAAGACGTCAGAGAATGACTTCTTCTGCTCGTTCAATTTTTTCCTCCCGGAACGATCGCCAGGGTACACTGGTTCTCACTGACCTTGGAGCCATCCCGCACAAACGCGATCAGAATATCCAAGTAACCAATGCCTTCAAACAATCAACGACCTGAATGCTTGAGGTAAATATGTCCCAATTTATGGCGTAGAATGAATCAGATTCTGAATAATACATGCGCGGAATTGTTCATCAGTGGTAACTTTAACCGAACTGTCGTAGGTTCTATATACATACCCCGATGAGCCATAGGCTGAATACCCTAATGGGTTCCAGGGTCAGCGTCGACAAAGAGGAAGAGTATCATATCGTTGTCAACTCCGATCATTATGATGAGCCTTCGTCCCCTCCTCAGCAAACTTGTGTTGGCAAGTTGGGTCCTCCTCGCGACGAATGCCGTCTTCATTTGCTTGACCATGGTCTTCGAGGCAACACAGAACCCCTCGCCTCAAATGAGTCCAGCTATGATCGCTCTTGTACTATCATTCATCCTCAAGCAAGTAATCGGCTACCGCCTAACAGTGTCATTTGATGCAGCTCTTATCATTACTTCTCCCTGGACCCCAATATGAATAACCTAACTTTGTGTAACTGGTTCCACTTTGTATGGCAACCAAAAATACTCACATTCAGGTAAAATGCGAGCTGTCGAGCTGAGCAAGCTTTTTACTATGGATCTTGATCTGGCTTTAATCTGGCTTTATGACTGGATAATTCCTTTGCGAGTCGGTTGACCTCTGCAGTTCCAAGCATGTTTTTCATATCAAGTTAGTGAAATATGTAAAAGGGTAGGCGGATTGTACAGCAAAGTCGTACATGCTCCGATCGTGACGCGGCGGACACTTATTTATGAAGGGGTTGGGATATGGATACAAACATCCATGTGACCTCCTGGTCAGGTTCAATTGCTTTCATTTCCATCAAAAGTGGAAACCTAACCATCATGCAAAGGATGCACGTCCCTATCAAATTCTTCCTGCAGTCATTAATTCATACTAGAGATTGGTGGTCGGAATATTACCCAGCCGAGAAGGATTTATTCGCAACATTGCTGCGACGCATGGTTCAAATACCGGTTCTCTACGCTATGTTCTTATTATATACATCTTCCAGCATTGATTCCTACAGAAAATCCCAATGGACACGTTCCAATCAGTCACGCCGACTAGGCGTCACGACATAGACAAAAGCATTCTGCGCATACGGCAGACTCGCAGTCGGTATCTTGTCAAGCATCATCCCAGGACACATGAACGGGTTCATCTTCCATTCCGGTCGCATCGCCACCATATCCTTGTACCACGCCGACGATTGATCCGTTCCAGGGTACTTTTGGGCAGCCATCCTAATGGCACTATGCGTAGTGGACAACGATTGCTCACAATACTCCGTAATAGCGAACGGGATCTGCTTCATCAGGGCTCCGAGGTAGACGCTGTACCACTGCGGATACGCAGCGAGCCCGGCATTGAGGGCAATAATTGCATCGGGGGGATCGTTCGTGAAGAGGGGGTTATTGAGCGGATCGTAGAGGGCGGTCCTGCCCTCGAGAAGAATGCGGACAGTCCCGGCTCCTAGTGACCCTGGTGCAGTGTATTCGAATGCACACGGACAAAGACTGTCAACGATGCCCTCCATTAGAGCCGAACGAGCGCACATGAGTGCTTCCTGACTGATAAAAGTTATCTCCAAGTCCGTACTGGGCAGTAGGAGCGCGAGTTCACCGAATCTATAGGACTGAGGTTATTAACTGGAAGGAAACCTGAAAAATACGCGTACAAGGGCAAAACCGCCATTTCGTCCTGGTTGCAAGAGGTCAGACGCTGGTTAACTGTTAAGGGCCTTCATACTCACAGCAGCACCGATACAGTGTACGCGCAACTTACGCCGGGGGGCGTCTAGTTCCGGTGCCCCCTCAACGAACCCAAGCTCCCGAAGGCACATAAACATCGACATGGGCCACTGCAAAAGCAATGCAGCGGGCGAATCCAAAGGGAGCTGGCGCCACTCATAATACCCCTTCCAGCTATCCTCAAACGTCGCTGGGAACTCAGGGACCTTCATCCTGGTATCCTTCAGCCATGGAATCTCCTCGTCGGGGAGTTTCCATCCAGCTTTCTCATCCGGGAGGGCACCCAGTTTTATGAGGTTGTCGGAACAGACATCATCAAGTGCACAACCGCAGGTAGCAGGATCACAGATGGCCCAGTACCCAAATTCTGATCCGCTCCCTAGGACCCCGCGGGATTCCCTGACGATGCCCTCTTGGAACACACCTTCCTCGTCGTACCGCGCCCACGGGAACTGGTCCAAGAGGGACTTGAATGCGGGGAACTTTTCTCCGTAGCCCTAATTATCATTATTATTCACATGCGGCCACTTTCAACGGTTCCAAGCCAGACCTTGAACTTGGCACAGTCTTTTTCGTGCCCTGGAAAAAAGTGATCGCTGAATGGAAGTCGACGGTCCTGACGATTTGCATCTCGGCAGGCGGTGCTGCAGTAGAAAATGGAATGGCACCCTTCGCACACAACCGGCTGAGATTAACACGCGTAGATAAGTGAAGGTATTTCAAGTTTATCTACGGCTTTGAATGCAACGCACTTTACTAACGCAGACCTTGCGGCAGGTCATGCACCGTTTTGGTACGGACTGGAAACCGCGAACGCACATGTTGGGGTCGCCCTTGACGCGATTCCACTCACTCTTGCAGAGTTCGTGAAGTCGTTTGTCTTGTGAGATCATCGAGTTCCTGCACCTTTGCTAAAAACTTCGAATGTGTACTTGGTGAGAAATCACGGAAGTTTTGTAGAAGTTTTTTATCCAGATGCCAAACCGTGGGAAAGCTGCGAACCAAAGTGTCACTGTACCAATCAGTTGTTCTGGAACACCCAATCGGTCGGTCGGTCGGTCGCAAGTCAGTGACTCGGTCGAGGACCTGTTAAATTTTTTTGGAGATCCCGTTTGGGAGGCCTTAAGAAGACTTTACAGAGGAATTTTCACCTGTAAGTGAATCCTACAACACAAAAAACAGTATCCCACCATTGCTTACAGTTTAATAGGTATCATCGATGATCGACGATCGTCGTCGTGCTATGAATTTGGTTGAGCCGGTAATGACCGGGTAACGAACTTCCCGGGTGGCTGTGTGATTACACATGTCGTTAGTTGGTGTTTTATTCCCACGACCGTCGGTCAGTCGCCCAGTCGAGTTGAAAATAAATTCTACGTGAAGTCCTATAGCTAGTAGTCTATCGTTCGCTGGGAGGTTGCCGTTCAAGGACGTTATGAAAAAGCCTTACATAATTTTATGGCCATGCGTCGGCACCGCGCCAAATCGATTAGGTTTTGAGCTTACTGGCGGCAAGTTTGGCATGCCGAACTTGAATTCAAGCGCGTTTCGACAGAAAATATTGCTTGCTTCGCTTTCCCTGCCATAATTATTTTATTTTGCATTACAATACACTTGTAACATTAGATATCCTGCTTGTTCTTAGTTCACTACGCATCCCAAGACTCTGTAATACAAGATTTATCCATTGCCGCATGTACGACTCGGACTACTTGATATCACTTTGATCTTAAAGTCCTGTCAGTTCGACTCGCTACCTTTAGTGCTGGCCATAGAACCGCTCCTCCTACCCTAACTCATGCCATGTACAAGCACAGAGTCCGTTCATTCAAATCCTATCTTGTGCCTTTCGACTTGGACTCCAAAAGCGAGTTTTTAGTCGCGAATCGACTCCAGTGAACAAATAATTCAGCTGAGCCATCTCTAATAATGCTGATGTGGTTTAAATCTATTGTTCAGGCCCAGGGAGTAACTGTGAGGCCGATATTCCAAAAAGCGATTACAAGTTGTGCTCGTTGTAAGCTACCGTAAGATGACAACCGATTAGCTCGAGCAGGCGGTTGTACTTGGTTGATCGACTGTCATCAACCGAGGTATGGACTCGCTCTAGTCTACGCTTATTGTGAATGACACTGGAATCTTCAATCGACCGCAGTGAACAATAGTCACGAGCAAGTGATTCAGGCAAGCAACCGTGAAAGCTTGACAGGCCACAGGAGTAATTGTGGGCCGATGCCGATATCGATACATAGTAGCAATCCCTTCCTCCCAATCGAGTCGAATGTAAATATACTAAGTACTACTTCGCTTCCCATAGCGTAATTAACCCGGGTAGATAGTTGGCACCGACGGGTCCGAGGTACATAATACAGAAATATAACCAACTCCCAAAGTCTAAAACATAACGCCACAGGACTAACTCAACTTGTCAAACCCCGAGCGCTAGTATCGAAAGGTCACCTGTCCTAATTCTAGATGCATTTGGGCATCAGCGGCGAGTCACAATGAACAGCGGCACCCCGTTCCTCAAATCGCGCCATAAGCAAGCTCCCAAGAGATTCCACGGTTCCATTAAACGACAATCGCCGCGCCAAGCACTTTCAACGGTGCAACTTGAGGTCATGATCGTCGATCGAGGCGGACAGTGGCGGTGGCAAAACCATCAAAAAAGAATTATAGATAGATCGTATTGAACTACAAAGTAAGAAGGATAAGTTTGGATTAAAAACTCGTCATGGAACAAAGGTGGGTGGAGGAGAGCCAAAAACAACGACCAGAAAACATAGGAGGACAGTACGACAAGAAACATCAACCCACTTCCCTCAGCTGCGCTTGCGCCAAGGCCCGAGCATGCACATGCACATGCTTCGGCTTCTCCACCGTATGGCACACCTCAATTCCTTGTACCCAGGGCTGCTTCATGATCTCCTCAATTGGCACCCTCAGCTTAGGATTCGGCTCCAGCATCATCCGGATCACACTCCGGCAAGCTCGTGGAGAGAGGTTATTGATCGTTGGAGGGAACACGGTAGGAGCCGTACACGCAGAAGCATATGCAGAGTACATCGCATCGCTCTGCTGGGCAGCCCGCCAAGGTAACTCTTGGAAGTGAAGGCAGTAGTACACCACCCCACACGCCCATATATCAACGAGCCGGGCATCGTAGGCTATTTGATGGTTCCGGTATAGGAAAAGGCCGAGTTAAAGTAACAGCACTAGTCAGAAACACCCGGAATGATAGCAAAGGGGTTTCAAGGCTTACGTTTGCCTAGGAACTGTTCCGGCGCGATGTATGGCTCACTTCCACATAGTCCAGTCGACATATGGATGGTGGCCTCCCAAGGTAGACGGTAAACCGTTGAGGCACCGTAGTCACCGATCTACGAGACAAGTCAGACCATGTGTACGTCATTGGAGGCGGAAATGAAAGACCTTGAGGTGCCCCTTCGTATCGAAGAAGAGATTCTCAGGCTTGAGGTCTCTGTGGGCCACGCCTTGACTGTGCAAATACGCCACACCGCTCAATATCTGCCTGAAGCAGCACTCGACCTCGCTAGGCGACATTCCGCCCTTTTTGATGGCAGCGTACAGATCACCACCAGGACAGAACTCCATGACCTCACACCAGTGCTGGCTCTCGTCCTGGACAAGGTCGACGGTCTCCACAATGTTGACGTGGTGCAGCGTCGACGATATACAAAACTCGGCTGTGAGCTTTTTGATGTACTCCTTCTCCGTCTCGTTCTTGCGGCGCTTTCGGAACTCCTAGTTCATTATGAGAGGGGAAACCGCAACAAGTATGACAAGCAACTAACCTTGACGGCGTACAGCTTCTCCTCGCTCCTGTCCCACTTGTGTGCGAGGCGGACGACGGAGGTGGCGCCCTTACCGATCGCAATTTTCTGGCAGACGCCGTACTTTTGCGACAGGCTGGCAGTACTCTCGCCTGCTGTTGACCGTGGGCCCTGCCGTCCACCCGCATCACTGTCTCCGTCAGACTTGCGACTGCTCCCTCCCGTCGAGCGCTGGGAGGACTTGCGAGCGAGCTTGGGCCCATTGGCAAGCAGATCCTTGAGCGTAAATTTGGTCCCTCCGCCGTCCTGTGAGTGAACCGAGGGTGCCTTTGCACGCAGTGTAGCACCTGACCCGTTGGCGGGGGCGGGGGCGGGTTTGACTGGGCCATTGGCGAGTTTGTTGGGCATTGGTGTCATCTGGGGCTTCGCGTCAGCACCAGCAGACATACTGGGCGCCCTGCTGGGCGCTCGGCTATTGGCGCGAGTAGACGGAGCGCTCTCCCAGTCAGATTCTGACACAGTAGGTGACGAAGCGGTGGATCCGCTGTTGGAAGAAGTCATGGATGCTTGTTTGATATGATTGACCTCGGAAGCGAGCCGTTGAAGGGAAATAACGGTGTTACCGGGCTGCTTCTCGTACGCTCCGGCCTCTGGCGGTGGTATTGGAATGTGGAGGGTGGCACCGTTAGCAGGCTTGGGTCTGGGCTTATCGTGGGGTTTGTCAGAACTGTCCGGGCCGTCGCCGTCGGTCTGAGTGGTTTCTGTCGAGGAAGAGTCCTGGTCTGTCATGTGTCCAAGGCAGTCCAGGCGGTGGTTGGGTGTTGTAATGGCCGTTGTGGTAATGGTAATGGTGGGCGAGTTAATGAGGAATACAATTAATGAAATGAGAAAAGGCTGCTGGTCGTGGAGCTCAACTTAGAGCGATATCATGACGTCCGGGTGGGTGGGTCAAGGCAAAAGCGAGGCTGACTGTAGATATACGACGAGACGGCGTGAATGGGTGCAGCACCCCTCTCGCCGTCGAGAAAAAATAGCCTTGACGCTGGTCGACGACGACGGAGCTCGTTGCAGTCGCTGGCGGTGATGGTGGTTTGCGGTAGAGAAAGTAAAGGGAGGAAGGAAACTTACTACTTTTAGTTTATCACGTAAGCATCATTCTTTTATCCCTGTCTTTTTCTGCCTCAAGGCAGAGCGAAACAAGAAACATTTTTTGATACAGAAATCACAAATGGAAATGAGAATATCTGATAGCAAGTCAACTTCGCCTCATGACCATACCATCAAATTTGATGATATTGATAACGACAGTACAAGTCGCCTCCTACTGACTCGGGACATACTGCATCCTCCCGATTCAGCTAGAGAAATGAAAAAGGACAAAACGGTGTTCGTCCCAGCTGCCTTTTTACTGATCGCCGGAAGCTTGTGGAACCTTCTCTTCCTGGTACTCTATCATCTGAAGAGCGTTGGTCAGCGCACCGACTCGCCGTACCAAATGGCGAAAATAACGCGACGACCGGAAGGGAATATCCGAGACTATTGCCTCCATGGAGCGTGTACTCTCTGTTTGTCTTTTGTTTTCCTGGCATCGGATCCAGTAGTCTAAGCTTGTTTACTCTAGTTCAGCATAGATGCCAGTGCGAGAGGCGAACCTTTCCCTGAGTCTGAATCATCAAGAGAAGGTCCGTCGAGTCTGGTCCGAGTCGGTGGGCATCATGGCGTTTCCTGATCAGCCTCGACATGAGGTCTAGCAGGTCCACGCTGCTTCATGCGATGCGGCCTTGAATGAAAGACGTCCAAGCAACCACGCTTTGGGTTGAATCTATGACGAAAATATTAATTCTGATTGCGGCAGTATCAGTCAAATACATTCATCACTCTGACCTCATATGTGCCGGTAACGCCACCGTACACACAGGTACAAGGAAACCAGTACCTATTCATAGACACGAATCAGAGACCAACAACGACACGAAGGGGGGATCGGGATCCACTTACTCAGAGCCGCGTATTCGAAGACCATCAAACCCCGCGTTTGCAGCTCCAGAATCCCCCCTACGCTCGGAATCCACACGAGAAAAATACCAGAGAAGGAATCATAAAGCGTCATTCGATATCGCAAGTCAAAATCCATCAATTAAATTATGAATTGCCCCGAGCTTGGGGGCATTTGCGGAGATCATGGCGCTAAAGGTTCGGCCATGACATCTGGCATGCCTTAAATAGCCAAAGGTTCCCGAGCTCCAGATAGGTGGATAGCCGACCAACGGCCTCTACAATGCTTGGCGTCGTCAGTGATCTCGGAGACAAATAGTGAGCATACCGTGTCCGTAAACAATCTTCGCGCCAAGTGCTTGCTCACCGGGATATCATGATATCAAGACTTCGCGCTCGAGTTTACTGAGGCTGGGAGGTAATAGACCGGAATCTAGCCTAGTACCTGGCATGCCTATTCTTTACCAGGAAACAGAAGCAGGTCACAGCGGTAGGCGTTGGTGAACGTAGGAAGCAAGAAGGAAGTTGCGGAAGGGTGCCAGCAACATGGTAGTCTGATGTAATCGGCATTATCGGTACCTTATCGGCCGAAGCTCGCGCCCCGAGCATCACTCTACCCGCATCCACGTTGCGTCCACGCCGACACCAGCTCACCTCATAATCCCGCTACCGACTGGTACTGTACCGCTTTGCTGCGCTATTTTTACCCACATGTCAACAAATAGATTGCAAATTTGTCGTAATCAAGAATTACTATGGTGACTTTTTTACATTCCCTATCATTGATTCCCGTCGCTCAGTACGAGCAACGTTCGTGGTTCCTCAATACATTCACCAAAATACCCATGCTAGAGCTGAAGCGCTGACTTCAAATACGCGCCCCAAATTTCCCATGCAGTACCGCAGCACCTTTTGCCCGCTCGCTGCTGACTCTGGCAGTGGAAGATCTAATTCTGTATGGTGATTATCTCTGGTCTCATGCTTGTAGCCCGTCGCTTTAGACTCTATGGGTCCATCTAGTAACGATCCATACTGATTTTACGATGGGGAGCGTCCCGCAACATCCTAATTCGGCTCGAGCACGAAAGGACGCGAAGAGAAACCGCACGAACACGGCTCAGCCTCGTCGTGTGGCAGCAATATGCACGGAGTGAATCTACGTTGACCGTTGACGTGCCAGAAGATCTAGCTACACTTGAAGTTTTTCCGCTGGGGACGATTAACTGATGATCATCCCGCGCTGTAATGTCTTTGGGGAGCCGCTCAACCAACACGAGGTAACCCATCTTCTGTTCGCAGCACGCCCGACAATAGATTTGCGGCGGATTCTGGAGGTCAAACCCCGAATATTTCCCAGTGCTAATATGAGGGATTTTTGTTCAACAGGCCATCTTCTCCCGTCGATGCCATATGCACTTACCATGGGAACCTGTCTTGCTATCTCTTTAGGAATGGCGCCACCCACACAACCCTGCTCGTGGAAATGTTCAGGGCGTTCAAACGTCCATACGGCAGTCCTTTGACCTCATCAGGGATCGACCACGTCAAGGCTTACATTCAAGTTCCTCAGAAAGGCCGAGCTAATACATTGGTGGGAGTGATAGTGTCTTTGCATCGGAGTCACCGCACCGCAGAAGTTCACGAGGTCCCTTTCTCCGTCATTATTACGATACGGCTCTTAGCGGTGTGTTAAAAATTCATTTTTTGTAGTGCATGGGAATCAGTATCCTAAAACGCACCGGGCTATCTTAGAATGTGACGCCGATGGTGAAACGGTTATCATGCTTGCCTTCCATGTTGTGTGAGCAAGCGGTAGGGGTTCGACTCCCCTTCGGCGTACTACATAGGGATGGGTGCCTTTTTTCTTTTTATCCCCCTCTATATAAGGCCGCCCGCCCAATTGACTGGTCAATGGTCAATGCTTAGTGCCACATGGGCACTGAACTCTGAACTAGAGTCGAGTGGTTTTTGATATGGTAATTTATGGTTTACTTGTACAATGTCATCATGTGTTCATGATGTGACTGCCACGCAACAATTACTCGGTCTTCGTCTTTGCATTTTTCTTATCTTGGCTTTTGCCATAATGCACCTGGATAACTATATCTTGTACTAGGAGTATTCATACAGTATCGTCGAGTTCCCAGGCTGGCTTCGCAGGAAATTGGCAGTCACAAGATAGGGAAGTTACCTCAGCGAAAATCCCTCCAGCGAGGGGAGGTAACTTAAAAGTTAACGGTAATATTTTTAAACCTAGGTAAGTTCATGCGCTACCCTAGGCCGATGTACCGGTAAGAAATAGTGATATATAGCCTGTTGAATAATTGTAGTGTTCGATAATGTATTCTAATACGCCCGGTGTAATACAGCCACCGGCCACCGGTCCAACCCTAGTTTTCCTCGCAACTTGTAACTTGTTGCTTGAGCTCCAAGACTGGTAGCACGTACCACCCGGGATCAGAACGAACATGCCCTGGGGAAACATGGGAGAAATTCTAAAGGGAACCATGGAATTTTACTTATCCCGTACTTCTTATCCTTCAAATAACTGACAGTGCGAGAGCCTGGGGGATCGTGCAAGCGCTGACGTTACTTTTGCCGCCTTCGTCCCAAACCTTTACCGACAGATTTTATGACAAATCTGATATATTGGTATTTGGGTCTTTTGTTAGGTGCGAGTTTGATAACCACGGTATGGGGGATATAGCGCCGAAACTAAAATTTCTGAAGCGCCTGGCAGAGATACTCGGATCCCTTGATTTGTGTCAAAGATAGACACACACCTAATGGCGCCTGTTTTATTATAAGAACTGTACGCAGGTAGACAAGAGCAACATCGGAAAGGGTACGGAATTGAAGCCGTACACGGTGGTATTCGAATGGAATTGATTTTCACAGCTCGGTGCCATAAAGATAACAGTGGAGCGGGTGAAATTTTTCACAAGGTACATACACCCATTTGTGAGGGAATTGTTTCAGGGCATTGATGCGTCGAGGATGGCTTACCAGACAGGGCGCGTTACGCATATCTGCCTCACGGCCATCTCAATGTTCTGAATTACGGGACAAGAGATGATCAAGAAGCTCCGAGTCCATGAGGAGATGGGTATTCTTGTGATATGGAAATTGGACGTCCGGAGACCATGGATCTGTAAGGGCAAAATTGTCGCCTGGATCTGGATGCTCACTGGTTACTAGTTGTCGAAAAGAAAGAGATTGATACGTGCAGGGCGGCCCGCAGTCGGACTGGAACATATAATTCTACAAGGAACGGAGAAGCTACGCAACCAGGAGGCCTGAAATCCAGAGGTCAACCCAACCCTCAGAAGGAGATTGTAGCAACGAAGAAAGCCTGTGGTAGAAGGGCCAATGTCGGTGGGGGAGCCTGAGCAGTGAGCACCCCGAGCGAACCAACCAGAATAACGAAGGAGGGCTTGCAGGCTGAGAGGAATTTTCTAGAATAAGAGATCAGCAGCCATCGAGAAACGAGCTAATCCATGGCAGTTCGAAATGGGCTCAAGCGATGGTATGCAGCGTATGCAGCGCAGAGGTAGGCTGCTTAGTAACAGCTAGCGCCTGTCCTGCGGCCGCATCGGACCGCGCATCCGGAGGCCTTGATACGCGTCACCGACTTCCACAGCTTTCATTGCCGACGACCAGATATTTTCTTCTCTCTACCCCATGACTTACTAATAGCCATTGGTTGCTCCCCTTATTCTGTGCTGGCGACATCACATTGACTGTTCTATAGACATCATGCTCCCCATCTTTGGCGACGAACGACGACGAAATATCAATCTTGGCGGGGCGTCGTCTGCATCAACGCAAGCGACCATCCTAGATCAAGCAAAACAGCGGGGAATCCTGCGCGATGAGCAGAAACGACAACATGAAAATGCAGTAATTCTGCAAGCGTGGTGGAGAGGCGTCCGAGAAGCGAGATTGGTGCGACGTCAGATGAGAACGACCTTTGAGAGCGATGTGATGGGCATTACTGGGCTGCGATGTCTCGTGCTCATCGGGCAGGACGAGGAAGCCCTGGGGATATGGACGAATGCGATGCTGGTGCAGAACCAAGGTGAGTAACCTCGGCGCCACTTTGCTGTTTCGTCACCTAACAACATTGAAGATAGTTTCTATACAATGTCCTCGAATGAGAGCTGGGTAGTACTCGTGAGGCAGCTAAGCCTTCGTTTACTGCGCTCAGTAGCCACTGCGCCCCAGTAAGTACCTTATTTTATTACTCTACCCAACCCCCCAAAGTGTTGAAATGCTGGATAGCTCCGTCACTGACTTGGTTATCGGTTGTTCGTATACTGATGCCATCTGACACAGATCGTCAAATGCTGCCTCTCACCTCAAGGTGCTCACGATGCTGACTCAGTCGTCCATATCTGCGGAGGTGATGCGATATCTGCTGTCGCATGGCGGGTATGGGTTATTATCCAGATCTATCCTTGGCATGCAATCGAAGGATTCACCGCAACTTCCTCTCTTGGTCCCCTTGCTGACCGTATCTTTCACTATATTCCCCCCACCATCGCCAGAATATCTCCACGCAATAATAGGACTATTTTCCGATATCTTGACCATATCACTCCTCCCCAACCGAATGCCCATACCATCCCTAATGCACTTCTCCTCTACTCTCCCCTTTGCCCAGCTGCCGCTTCTTGAACCACATTTTTCCGTCGTTTGTACAAAGGACACAGAGTCTAAAGTCAATCTTGTCGCCAACCTTCTTGCATTTACCTCTCCTCACTATAAAATGCTACAGGTGGTGCTCCCTTCTTACCTGTCGCTTGTAACGGCTGTCTTTAACGCGTTGCCTGTCAACGCATTGGATCCGCCGGCGGCGAATACCAGTAGCTGGTCGCTCGAGGACTCCGATGATGAGGATAATCATACAGTGGTGTCGGTAGTAACAGATTTCAACGCTGTCCCTCTTCCCACTTTAGACCCTCGCACCATAAAACGCTTGCAGACTCTTCCTTCCCCCGCACACCTTAGCTCCATCATCGCTAACTGCCGCTCATCCATCATACCTTTCATCCTTTCTTTGACCAGCGTGTGGCCAACAAAACGTGACAGTGTGCTCACTGCTGTACTGACGTCCACCGGGACCGGGTTTTTGAGGGAGTTGTATCGAAATCGCGTTCGATCCTTACCAATAGGCAAAGATGAGAATCCGGGCGCTGTCATGGATCCGGCACATGCAGGAGCTTGGCCTTCGCTGCTTTTGTTGGTGGATCTGTACACTCAAGCGTTGTTGACAATGGGTGACGACGAGTTCTTCGGTTCATCGGGCACAAGGAATCCTCTGACGTTGGATGATTTGACATCATTTAGTCGCCAGTTGTTGAATATAGCATTCATACTCTATTGGCGGGATGATCAGACTGGGTTGCAGAAAGAGATGGTGTGTCCAGACGTTCGATGTACGTGGGAAGGTGCCAGGGAGAAAGTTACGAAGTGCTTGTTGGCGATTCATTCTCGAGAGTAAGTTGCTGACAGTTTTTATCTATGACTTCTGAATGTTCAAGAAACCTCCCAGCTCTCGCAAACCGTTTGTTCCACCCGAACATTGGCTTGTTGGTTCTCAAATTGATATGAACGGCTTTATCGAAGCTGCTGTGTATGTTCATTTATTCGCGACCCTTTAATAATAGTGATATTGACGCTCATTCTGCTCCAGGTATGAAGAACAAGCGCTGTCAGATGACACCTCTACGAAAGCCCCTTCGAAGCGACAAATGGCGCTCTTGTCACCTCGACTAGGTGTTCTCAACAACATCCCTTTCGCCATCCCATTTGACGTACGGGTGTCAATCTTCCGCAACTTTGTCCTCAACGATTCGCGCAAGCATGGAGATGACCTTCACTCTCTCAGGCATAACCGGACGACCGTCACTATTCGGCGAGACCATATCGCAGAAGATGGGTTCGACAAGCTCGGCGATGCGAACTTGAAAGGCCACGTGCAAATCACATTTATAGACAAGTTTGGAGAGCCTGAGTAAATTGATTTGTCAAGGTATTGTCGGAGTCAGGCTAACGTTGCACCGAATGTAGGGCTGGTATTGACGGTGGAGGGGTGTTCAAGGAATTCTTTACGTCGCTTTGCAAAGAGGTCTTCGATACAGACCGGGGCTGTGGTTAGCTAACAATAACAACGAGTTGTACCCAAATCCGCATGGATATGCTAAGGAAGGTGGGTTTAACCGGGTTATTAGGTTTCGGTTTCACGATAACTCATCTTCGTTCGTAGGTCATAGCCTGAGCTGGTACCGCTTTATTGGGAGAATATTGGGTAAAGCTATATATGAGGGTATTTTAGTAGACGTGGCATTTGCCGGGTTCTTCCTCGCAAAGGTAGACTTTAATTTCGTTATGAAGCCCTCCGGTGTTCACATATAATTTGCAGTGGCTCGGAAGACAGAACCTTCTTGACGACCTTGCTTCTCTTGATCCAGAATTGTACAATGGGCTCATGTTCCTCAAGCACTATACCGGAAACCCAGAAGACCTGTCGCTGAACTTCACGGTGGCCATTGAGGGCGAGTTTCAGTTATTGCCGCGGTGGCGTTTCACTAACGATGTATTCAGAATTCGGCGTGACAAAAACTATAGATTTGATTCCTGAGGGCAGCACGACAGCTGTCACCAGAGAGAACCGACTGCAATACATCTATTTTGTATCTCATTATCGCCTCAGCAAACAGATCAAACTCCAGAGTGAAGCCTTCTTTGAGGGTCTTTCTGAGACCATAGACCCCAAGTGGCTGAGGTACAGGTTCCTCACGCCTGTTGCTTACGCTCGTCCTGATTCCCAAATTTAGGATGTTCAACCAACAAGAGGTCCAGATCTTGATTGGTGGTGTGAACTCGCCTATAGATCTGGAGGATCTCAGGGAGAATACGAATTACGGCGGGCTTTATGACAACGATGAGCCCACGATTGTCGCCTTCTGGAAGGTGTGCAATTTTTTTTCTTCCGTGTTTCGAAGTGGGCCCTTGACGTTGTGTGCATGTAGGTCGTGGAAACATTTGATCAAGATCAGCGGCGCGCCTTGTTGAGGTTTGTCACAAGTTGTAGTCGGCCTCCGTTACTGTGAGTCCTCCACGTCTATCTAATTTTCCCAGGAATATCCTTACAAACACCTTTTCACAGCGGTTTCAAGGAGCTTGTGCCCAAGTTTGGTATTCGTGACTCGGGGAGTGATGAGCATCGTCTGCCTACGGCGAGTACATGCTTCAACCTACTGAAGGTATGCCGCTTCCTTTTTCCTTTAGATATACGTTAGTGACCTCTGTGAAACAGTTACCGAGGTACCAGAGCGAGAAGGTTCTGAAAGACAAACTGCTTCGGGCGATCACGTCTGGTGCTGGGTTCGATCTGTCGTGAATGTTAAGGCCAGATGTTGCGCGTTTTAGCTTGCTGAGTATTGCATACTGGTATAAATGTGAAGTTTTCGTCCTGAAATAGAGTGTATAAATGGGTTTGTCGGATCCTAGCGATGATTTTCCAAACACTCGGCCGCGCCGCTTAGGTCCGGACATCTCTCCCAGCCGATTCTAGGTCCGTATGGCCACGAACAGCGAGATACATAAGTATAAGCACGTACTAAAACCTCACATGGCGTCGACTTCAAGATTTGGACTTGTGAAAACAAGTGGAATTCGCTGGTAACACTGAAAATTAATCGAGTTTCCGTCAACGAGAAGCGCTTGTACTACTTCTCCGTCTGTTTTCATGTGGAGGATAATACGAGGGGGAAAGCAGAAGACTACGATACACGCACACATACACCGAAAGCCGAGAAAGCTCGCACCACATAGTAACAATTTCTTCCTCATACATGTACACAATCACGCACCGAATTGCGAACGGTATTACAGCTTTTTCAAAACTGCGGCATGGTATATAGCATTGTCAATGTACGCTCTAATAAAATGTAGATAAAGATTCCAATGAGGTGGGAGGTCAAAATATAATATGCAAGCGAATTGCCAATGAACGTATTCGAACCGTCACGTTTCCAGGTATGATACCACTGATCTATTCTAGTAGGCACAGATCCGTACGAAATCACGAAGAGGAAAGATCTCCTGGAAGAGAGTTGTGGACTAGCGCTCGCTGGGAAGGGGATAAGCAGCAACCCCTTGTTTTGCTTCAAAATGTTAAGTCCAAGTTGGCATGATTTACTACGACATCGCTACAAGTGCTGAAAATCAGAAGCCGCTTGTAGTCTGGCAGCCATAATTCTCCCAAAGAATTTATTCATCGTTGTGCGATCCACGACACTGGTCATCTTCTTGACATTGGTGGAAAGCGTCCCTTCGAACCTTCCGTCGGTCAAAACAACAAAGTGGCCTACTCTCATTCCGGTCCGGAACCATGTCGCAGTCACTTTTTTGAGCTCTGCTTCCACGCGCGATGCACTAATGCTCTCTTCCATCCTCTTACCCACAAGGAGCAACCGGCCAGCATCGACCAATGGTAAGCTCAAAGCCCAATCCCAACCCCCCCCCACCGAGGCCATTCTTCCATCCAAAACACCCTCGCTTCCCGAGTCGACGATACCTGTTCACCATATCATGCGGCTTATTTTCGAGCCGTTCGAGAGAATCGTCGATTGGCCCACTCAGATTGATGAGGCTATCTCCTTTCCGGCACGAAGCATCCATGGGCAGAAAATCATGAAGTGGTTGACTCGGCCAACTCTCTTCTTTGAAAGCCTTCAGCCTGCATAACAGCCAGGACCCATCAAATCCTTCAACCTCCTGCCAGTATAGAGGACCAGAATCCTCGGTCGGTATGAGGTTTACTAGTTGTTCCCTTGGCAAAGTGCTCTTGAGAAAGATGAACAGGAAAGTGACGCGGTGGTAGCCCCTGCCTAGGACATAGTGCGGCAAACTATACAGTACCACCTTCCCATCACGTTGTAGATCAGAAAAGGTCGGAGAATCTTCCACTCGACCGTCTAGCCTTAATTCAGGCGAGATGGCAATGTCGGTGATAGTATAACACCAAATCTTTCATTCATGGTCATTAGACTCAGGTAGTTCCACACGGAATGAGGATCTCACCATACTGATTTCGGCATCATCGCTTGCGATCCAAGAGGGAAGGAGATTTGAATCCGTGATGCATTTATGAAGGGCTTCGAGGATTGTGCTTGTAGAGAGAGAGGAGTCTTTCACGACTTCTCGAATCCGTTGGCGGTCGATTGCCCAGTCCAGAAACTGGCAACCTGGGGGGTTAATTGGCCGCGGTCCTCCGAGGCATGATAGCACATGTAGAAGAGTAATAAATAACTTCGGGACACCCTCGATGTCCATCAAGGTGCCCTGCACACCTTTGGAAATATCCGAAGTCTTGAATGCAGGAGGCCCTGTTATCCTCGTCAGAATAAGCTTGAGATGAAAGAGTGCATATTCTTACTAGAACCATGCCCTATCTGCATGGACAAAAAGTCGCTTAGCCCTTGACAGTATTCCTTTGGAGTAATCGGGTCGAGGTCGATGACAAAAGGATGACCGCGGCAGTATCTCGAGGTTTTGATAGCTGTCACAATGGATGTCGATCCAGTGCCCGAAAACAAGGTGCAAAAGACGACGCAGGAGCGCAGTTGATTAAAGTCCTCAAAACTATCAAGGATCCCTTGGAAATAGGCAATACCCTCCTTCTTATTCGGACCTTGGAATATTTGCTCTATTTCGTCAAGGTGAACGAATATGATGGTGCTGTCTGGTAGGGCTAATCGTGCCATCAAAAAGTATTGTAGATCCGTCAAGGAAAGGAGATTCGCAGGGGAAGACGGACCAGACACAAAAGCCGATAGAAACTCGCGGGATGTTGGGTATTGTTACCGAAAGGGAGTAAAGCCTTTCGATATTTCGTATGTGATTCGTAAACAAAGTGACCCCTTTGGCCAAGTGGTCTCTCCACCAATCAGGCCATCGCGGAACGACAATTCTATGTGCAGGTTTTTCTGGGCGCTGAAGGTATATGCCGTTTTGAACGGGTCGTCGTCAGCGATTTCGACATCGTTATCGAGGAATTTGCGAATCGCTGTCCTGCAGAACTCTGTTTTTCCTGTGCCTGGACCGCCGCAAACCAGAGGGATGGGAATTGCAGATGCATAGGCCCTGCATTCATTTCTTTTCCATAGGTTAAAGAACTCCTGCACGAACTCCTGGAGCTTTTTGAAGTTTTCTGCATGCCCCATACTCGGTAGCACCATTTAAAGGACCACATTTGCCGGCTCCTCCATATTCGTCAACTCGGGTAGGGAAGGATCCTTAGGAAGTGCGTTACTTCCTAGAGGCCAATATTTGCATCCCATAGTATCCAAAAACAAGTACCCAGGCCTTGAGTAGGCAGTATAGGGTATGGCAGACATGGGTGCAACAATTGCTGTAGTCGCTGGAAGTTGCCTGAGTGTTTTTAGTTGGGCATCGATGACGGACCGAAGAAGGGGGTTGTCAACAAGTCCGGCTGGCTTCGTCGGATATTCCGATAGCCTGGTTTGCTTAGCAGTATCGCTCAAATCTGTAACAGCATTGAGCAATGACATTGCGTAGTTGTTTAATACGGATTCCAGAGTCTCGTCGGACAACGCTATAAGTAGATTCAGTATAAGCTTCCTAGTCTTTTGGTCCGAATCAAGACGCGTACAGTTGTAAGCCGGCGCCGTACGCAGCATACTAGATGTGCCATCGCTCGGAGCGGCCATATCGACGCTCGACAAGGCGAAGTGGGGATTGTCTAGGATTTGGTCTCAGAGTGCCATGTGATGACGAATTTCTATATATTTCTTATCTGTAGGCACAGAGGCAGTTAATCCTGTGACAGCATTTGAGTAATCGTCGAAGGACGAAAAGAAGGGACACACAATAACAAGCTGCTCACCACTGCGTCCTCGCCAAATATTGACTACGCTCCCCTTCCTTGTAGATGGTTGCAGGACAGCACCATCCACGCCCGATGGAAATGTCCACACAATTATCAGCATATTTTAAGGCGGGCATATCCCACCTCAGGATCAGTGACGGTCGTCAGATGTCTCCTCGGAGGAAAACGCCTGTTCTTCAGATTGAAACTTGAAAGCTCGACTCTTTTTAGATGCGAATAAGTTAGAACGTCGACATCGATATCGCCGCTCGCTGTTCCCCAATTCTCCTGATGATGGTGGTGGTTGCTTGGTGGTTGCAGTAGAGAGGCGACAGTTCCGGGAATTACCGTGTCATGATCCTTTACCATTTGCCAGGTCAGGCTGCCCGCATTGATAAGGGGGTGAGGACACTGGCTCTGTAGGATAGAATAGAATCGTAGGACCCCGACTGAGGTCCGAATTTCCCAGCGTTCACAGTTATTGCTAGGACATAAATACAGTACTAAACAGATCCTCGGAAATCCGAAGCCGCTTGTAGCCTTGCAGCCATTATTTTCCCAAAATGTTTATCCATCGTCATGCGATCCACGACACTGGTCGTCTTCCTGGCATTCAAGTTAGCGGAAAGCGTCCCTTCGAACCTTCCGTCGGTCAAAACAACAAAATGGCCTACTCTCATTCCGGTCCGGAACCATGTCGCAGTCACCTTTTTGAGCTCTGATTCGATGCGCGACGCATTGAGGCTCCCTTCTATCCTCTTACCCACAAGGAGCAATCGGCCAGCATCGACCAATGGTAAGCTCAAAGTCCAATCCCAACCCCCCGCACCGAGGCCATTCTTCCATCCAAAACACCCTCGCTTCCCGAGTCGACGATACCTGTTCACCATATCATGCGGTTTATTTTCGAGCCGTTCGAGAGAATCGTCGATTGGCCCACTCAGATTGATGAGGCTATCTGCTTTCCGGCACGAAGCATCCATCGGCAGAAAATCGTGAAGCGGCTGACTAGTGTAACCTGAGTCTTTGAAAGCCTTGAACCTGCATAACAGCCAGGTCGCGTCAAATTCTTCAACGTCTTGCCAGTACAGAGGGTCACAATTGTTCGGTAGGAGACTTTGCGGAGGTACATGTTCCCTCGGGAGGATGCTCTTGAGAAAGATAAAGGGAAAAGTGACGCGGTGCTCGAAAGCCATGGGTACCCAGTTGTTCGGCAAACCGCACAACACCACCTTCCCGTCACGGTCCAGATCAGAAAAGGTTGGAGAATCTTCATTTCGACCGTCGAGCCTTGCATCACGCCTGACGGGAGTGTCGGTGATAGCGTAGCACCAAATCTTTCATTCATGACCATTAGACTCAGGTAGTTCCACGGGGAATGAGGATCTCACCATACTGATTTCGACATCATCGCTTGCGTTCCAAGAGGGAAGGAGATTTGAATCCGTGATGCATTTATGAAGGGCTTCGAGGATTGTGCTTGTAGAGAGAGATGAGTCTTTCACGGCTTCTCGAATCCGTTGGCGATTGATTGACCAGTCCATAAACTGGGAACCTGAGGGACTGATAGGCTGCGGTCCTCCGAGGCATGATAGCACATGGAGAAGAGTAATGAACAACTTCGGGACACCCTCGATGTCCATCAAGGTTCCCCGTACGCCTTTGGAAATATCCGTAGTCGGGAACGAAGGAGGTTCTATTATCTCATTAAGAGAGGATTAGAATGAAAGAGTATAGATTCTTACTAGAACCATGTCCTATCTGCATGGATAGAAAGTCGCTGAGCCCTTGGCAATATTCCTTCGGACTGATCAAGTCGAGGTCGATGACGAAAGCGCCGCCGCGGTTGTAGTCCCGACCCCTGAGAGCCTCCACGATGGGTGTCGACCCGGTCCCTGAGAACAAAGGGAAAAAGAAAATCTCCCACTGCTGTAGATTGACCCTATCAAAAGCCCCAGCGATTCTCTGGAGATAGACAATACCCTCGTTCCCATTAGACTGTTGCAATATTTGTTCTATATCATCAAGATGAACGAATAAGATCGGGCTAAGGCCTTCTGGGAGAGCCAATCGTGTCTTCAACAAGGCTGACAGAACCGACAATTCAACATGATCCGCATCGGAGGTCGCGACAGACATAAAAGCCGATAGAAACTCGCGGGTCGTTGGGTATTGCCGCCGAAAGTCGGTGAAGCCCTTGAATATTTCGTACGTGATTCGTAAACCAAACGACCTCCTTGGATACGTAGTTTCTCCATCAACCAGTCCGTCGCTGAACGACAACTCCAAATGGAGTTGCTTTTGAGCGCTGAGGGCACACGCCATGTTGAATGGATCATCGTCGCCAATTTGGCCATTTTTGTTGAGGAATTCGAGGATCCCCATTCTGCAGAAGTTTTACCTGTGCCTGGACCGCCGCAGACCAAGAGAGAAGGAAGATGTTGCTCAAGGCATCTCTCTCTCCATGCGTTAAAGGCATTCCGTACATAACTGCTCAGCGTTTTGAGGTTTCGTACACGTCCCATGCTCGGAAGGGTTATTTGAAGGTCTCTAACTGTCGCCGGCTCCTTGACGTTTACCAAGTTGGGTAAGGAGAGCGTTGGAAAAGTGGTACTTCTTGGAGGCCAATACTCGCATGGCATATTATCCAAAAACTTGACCCCAGGCGTTGAGTAGACAGAAAGGGGTGATGCAGACATGAGCTTGGCCATTTCTATCCGGGCATAGATGGCGGACCGCAGAAGGGGGTTTTCAAAAAATCCCTTTGGCTTCGTCAGATAATCCGATAGCTTTGTCTGCTTGACCGTGTTGCTCAAATTGAATAGTGTCCCGTAAGAAATTTATGTAGTCATGTAATACTGACCCCAAGGTCGATGCTGTGAATGAGTTTATAAACCTTCGAGACTTTGATTTAAATCCGAGCACCCACAGTTCAACTGGGGCAATGTGATACATGATCTCGAGATGAAACCAACACTAATGAGGTGTCTTGCCACAGATATATTACTAGAAGAATCTGTCCAACCAGGAAACAAGTAGTTACAAAGGGGACTGAGAACATTACAGGAAAAAAAATACAGATTGAAGCATCTTCGGATTCATTCTTGAGAGCATTACTGGCTTCCCAGCTCCTTCAGCTCAACGCTGAACGATGGGTTCTTCTTCAACTCCTCAACAAGGTTATCGAACTTGGGAGAGACACCCGCCCCGATCTTGCTCAGAGCGCCGACAGCCCGTAATGCGCTTCTTTGCAGCTCCGCCGCGCGTTCGAGGTCCTGCTTGACAGTGTCCTTGGTGACAGTCGCGCCTTTCATCGTCTTCTCGAGAGGTGGTGCAGCTTCGTCGAGCCTCTGCGAAACAGCTGCAGGAGCCACTTGTGCCAGTCTGAAGAGCATCATGTGCGAAATGACCTTGATCTCATCTGATTCGTCCGTGAGACCGGGGATGACCCGGCCCAGGAATTCATGGAGATCAATCTTTGTAAGGCATGTGTCCAACTGTGCAAGTAGGAGACGATTAGCTACGCGTGCATCATTGGCGGTAAGATGGCGTACCAATGTATACATCGTCTCATACGCCGTCTTACGGGTCTCGAGACCATCATCAACTTTGTGCGTCCAAGGACCCATTTGTACTGTCCGGACAAGGTCTTGGTTGACCGTGGTTTCCTTGTAAAGACTAGACAGAAGGGCAGGCAAATGATCCCGGACAAGGTGTGGTTTGGTACGAGCGGCTGAGTTGAGGGCAGACAAGGCGATACGTCGGACGGTCTAGGTAACATTTTAACACTGATAAAACTGGTAAAGGGTACGCGCTTACTAGATCTTGGTCCAGCATAAGAGATAAGAAGTCAACCAAGTAGGGCGATAACAGTTCGTCGTAGCTAGCTGGTGAGTCCGCAAAGGTATAACGTATGGCAGACACGACCGTCGCGCGTGTTGCGGGATTCTGGTCGTGAATCCGGGCCTGTGAACGAAGTGTCAGAAAAAGTTCGCGAAAAGACAGATCAACAACCGCACATGAAGCTGAGGCAAATATCTTGACGGATGCGTGATCGCCAATTTACCAAGACAGGCTGCTGCGACATTTCGCGTGGTCTCTTCGGAGTTCTCCGAATTCTCGAAGAGAGGCACCCATAGCAGGTCCGACACGCCTTCGAGCTGACTTTGAGAACTATGAGTGACGACCTCTTTTAATGCATGAAGAGATAGCAGTCGCTTCTTCGGATCACTTTCGACCATCTTGATGATGGCCGGTAAGAACAGGTGCAGGTTGCCGATGGCGATGTTGCCTTAAAGATTCTGCTTAGAGGGATCCTACATTTGTTGCATGGATGACTCACCAGCAGCGAAAGCCGCAGCCGCCCGGAGATCCTCCTGATCAGAGGAGAAGTGCTCGATCGCGTTGCTGAAGATTTCGCTTTGTGGTGACATATCACTATCAACAAGATGAGTTTCGGAACAAGCATAAGACTGAAGGGCTCACATGAACCGACCAAGTTCCCCTACGATGAGCAAGCTCAAAACGACCAGAGATGGTTTTGCCTTGGAGGTTTGCTTGTGACAAAGGTTTTAGTACACAAATGACGTTCGGAAAAGACACTGACTTTCAAATGTTTTGAATATTCGGCAATCACACCAGCAGCGATACCATGCTGACTCTTGACAACTTGTGCTACGCACTTGGCGACATTGGAAGGAGATGTTTCTGCTTTCGGCGCCTTCTCAACCTTTAGAACCAGGTTGGGTACGACATGGGCGGCAATCTGGTTGTCAGCCTGCACCAGTGTGGAATAGAAGTTCAGAAGCGAATCGAGCGCTGCGCCAGAAACTAGTGGCGAATATGAGATAAGGTAGATCTCAGGTAAAAGGGTCTTCTCAATCTCTGGGAAAGACGTCGCAGGTGTTAGTTGAAGTAGGATCGAAAGGGTGTTGAGTGCTTGCGACAAGAGTGAAATATCAGTAGTGGAGATGTAGCTCTTGATTTGACTGATCAGAGAAGGAGCGAGACCTGGAGGAATACCGCCGGTGTAGCTGAAAACGTATTGCTGTCAGTCCAGGAAACACAGATTTAAATATGAGCGCACCTTTTCACCAGGACATCCAAAGCTGTGAATAGTTCAGTCTTTCCGGACCGTCCGCTCTTCCTTAGCAGACCAATCAACCACTCCAGACAACCGTTCACCCAATTGTCACCAACGCTGACTTCTCTCGCCACCTTGATGATGACCTTAACGCCGCCTTCTGTCTTCCCCGTTGTCCGGCAAATGGCTTCCCATTCTTTCTGGTCCTTGCTCTGGACCACGGCTGTCGCGCAGATCCACAGATCAGCGATACAGTCCTCAGCACAAGCGCGAACCTCAGCATCAGTATCGTGGCTGGTCAATCTTTTGACGGCCTCGATGTACAAAGGTTCAGTCCAATCGGCACCTTTGACGGGCTTTAGAGAGTTAAGCAGCGAAGAAAACACGCGAAACGTTTCGGATGATACGCGGGGATGCCTTTCACCTAAAAGCTTGAGAAGAACAGATGTCACGGACGACAGGGAAGCAGAGAATGTGGCCGGGGAATGGGTCCCAAAAAATAAAGCAAGGAAAGACAGACACGTGAGATGTAGGGTAGCTGTAGAGCTAGTAAGAGACTGTGAAAGGACCGATTTTGAGGTCGTTATGATAAGCGGCACTTGACTAGACAAAGAGCCGGGTAGAACGTCAAGAAGGGAATGTAGAAGTCCGAACCCAGCTTGAAGAGTGGCCGCGGGCGTCTTGGGGGACTTGATCTGATTCAGGAGAGCTTTCGAAAGCGATGGAACCTGGGCTTTCAGAAGCATATATGGGCCCTCCTCTACATCCATAATTTCCGCATCTCGCTTTCGCTTCCCACGAGCGGCGGTGTCTTCCTTGCTGAAACCTCCATAGACAGCGGTCTGGTTGAGAAGAATGACATAAGTGGCCCAGACTTCAAGCTTGACAGTATCTTCTCGATCTCCAAAGCGTGAAATCAGGACCGGAGAAACATCTTTGTACATGGAAGTCAAGAGTTCGGGACGGGTGGTGATCAGAGCAGACAGAAGTTTGGTGGAGGACCGTCGAATCTTATACGATTGATCCTCGTCGTCCTCATATCTATGGCAATCAGTCGGGTGTCGGGAAGTGGACTTAGGGACTCACTCGTCACCAGCATCATCGTCCTCGTCATCTTCGTCGGGGTCAGCCATGTCCTCGTCCTCATCGTCCTCGGCGTAATTCGGATCGTATTTGATATACTGAGTGCTGATCTGAATGAACGAGCTCAGATACGGCGTGGCTTCGTTAGGACACCGTAAAACAATTGCTTCCAAGGCCTGGTATGTATTATATTGATTGAAAAAGGATATATTTTCATGGAAACCCACCTGCAAACACCCTTCTCGCAATTCGTCGCCGTCCCGTTGTACCGCCTTCAAAATACCGCCTACGATGTCACCCAGTACAGGCGCAATCTGCAATGGCGAATGCCGTGCAACAGCGGCGACCAGCTGAACAGTTGTCTTTTGCTTCTCGATGTTAGCATTGGGAACGAGATGAGGAAATACATTCGTCTGGAGCAGCTCTGTGAACAGCTGTGGTTGGGATAGTGGGATGAATTGAGACAGTGTGATGATGGCTCGCTTGCGAACAACAGGACGTGAATGCACCAAGAGTGGCGCGATGACCCTTAGTGGCTGAGCATCGGCCGTTGCGCTCGTCAGATGCGAGGGAAACCTGACAATGAGAATGGAGAGAATGGAAAGTGTTTCTACTAGTGTTTCGGATGGGGTGCTCGTCTGATAAAAGTTTAGCTACGCTACGAAAGTAGTAAAAGACACACATTTTGTATCTGTCCTAACAGCTTAGGCGTCAGTTTGGCACAAGCAGTGACGGCGACCTTTCCATCGGACGGAAGTTCCGCGGTGATAGTCTTGAGGGCCAGTGCCGAGATATCTCTGAGTTCATCGTCCTTGCCTCCCGAAAACTCGATAAGCTTGTCGACGACATTTTCCAGCTGTGGCTCTCGGATAATCTTGATCAGTTGGCCCAAACTGAAACATTGTTAGAGCATTTCTTCGCAAATTGTTATACATACCATTTCACTGCTTGATTCTTGACTTCAGATATCTTATCTTCGACAAGGGCAAGCACCTGGTTCAGGACCTTGGTCTCCATCTGTTCATCTCCCGTAAAGCTGCCTGGATCTTGCTTGATTTCCGTCATGAGGTCGTTCAGACCCATGAATCTGAGTTCGCGATGAGAAACGCGCTGCATCACTCAGCTGTTCACCGACTGCTCACCGGAAATCCTGGTCAGGCGACTGCATCTGCAGAACAAATGAACAAAGACGAATCTTCCAAGTAGGCAATACCAACTTTTTCGATAAGACTGTTCATAAGATATGTTTTCGTCATTTTCGTAACTTTCCAAAGGACAGAATAAGAAAAGATGGAGACAGTTTGGAGGCGATCCGGAAATGATCAAAGAAGAGAAAGGAGAGAGGGATGGCACGTGATGACATTACTAGTCCATTGAGGACGCGTTGTTTGGCGCTGCTTGTGGACCAGACGCGCGGTCTCAGCTGAGCTCAGTGTAGTATAAAAACCATTCGAAAACAAACAGGAATTGCAGGACAAGGAGGGAGCTCGGACAAAAATCTATCATTCATCTAGCCAGCCTAATAGGTCGATATTCCTCCTGTGAGGCTCTTCTAACTTCAATTATCTCGTTTCCAACGTCTGTCCTGTTTGACCGCGTAGACCGACCTGTCACATCACCTGGTACCAGTTGTGTTAGCAATAATATCACTGCACATTCCTAGGCGTCTTGACGCCGGCGCTTCGACGGGGGCTCCTCATTCGAACTCTCGTCTTTATCAACGTCATCAATGGGCTTCTTAGTTGCAGCGCCCTTTGGGGGATATATTGACCGGAGTTGTCGGCGTCGTTCTCAGGCGCGTCATCGTCAGCATAGTTCTCTTCCTTGAGACGATCGAGAGCCCATTCCACTTTATCCTCAGCGCCTTCATGCATGGACCGGTCTTCCAGTTGGAAGGGTCGAATGTCGTTTACGGCTACCGCAACCGCCTTGCCCAGAGCCTTTTCGAACCACGATGTTTGTTCGAACAGTTTCGCAAAGTGGTCGTACCGGGGAAAGTGTGTCTGAGCCTCTGCAGATATGTATGCGGCGACAAGTGCGTCCCGAATGACGTCGAGCGCCAGCGTAACATCCCGGAATTCATTTGGGAGACATTGGGTGATCTTCGTATATTTATTTGGATCTTGGAGAAAGTCTGAGCGTGCATCAGACCCCATGGCGTGATGTGGGAATAGAGAATTGAAGTGTCCCCTCTGTATCCGCTGGGCGTCTTGATCCCTTTCGACCGTCGAAGGCTCTGTGGTAAACAACGAGTGTACACCTATCCACCAAAGTGATTCCGCGTCATGATAGAAATTATGAAGGAACGGTGACACCAGGACAGTTCGTTGGGCCGAGAATGGGTTGCTGCGACCAATCGAGTCAAATTTCGAGGCCATGGTGGCATCGTCGGGTTCTTGCACTTGTTTGAAGAGATACCGTTTACGCTGAACTTCTACGGCCATGAAAATAGGTGTTCCCTACATGAAGAAGATTAGATACAAACGCGCATCTCATAACGTAGGCGTACCGTTTTCGGATCACTTTGTAGACTTTCGGATTGGAACACCTTGGCATATTCCAAGTCAGATATCTTGCCTCTGCTGCCTGAACAAAGTAAAATGTTCCCTGACGACATATCCCTGTGGACGTATGAAGCGAGGTGTAAATATCTCAACCCTGAAATGATCGGTTTAGCCAATGACGAATGACAAGTGGGAAAAGATTCTGACCTCGATAGGCATGAAGGAGTCCTGTGAATAGTTGTGTCTGATTCTGCACCTTATCTAGGGCAGTGCCGACATCGGAGAACAGCACTCGAACGTGTTTACGTCCAGTATACACGCGCTGTGAATGATGGTGTTGAGTTTGGCCAGATAAATGGCCTCCTACGGGATCAGCAGTGTTGGAGAAAACCAATGTCGAGCGTATGGATGCGGCAGAAGAGCTCGGCCGACGTTTTACATCATATAGACGATATGGAACCAAAAGATCTGCTATGGCATCTGCCTTTTCGTCGGTGCAAGTCACCACCTCGCATGCCTTTATGTCCATGAAATACTGTTTATAGAGTGTGGGATTCTTCTTCGCATCGGGATCTTTCTCTTCGATTCGCTTGAAGATATCCTGCTGAATCTCGCTCTCTGTCCTCGAATCCAGGGGTATCCAGAAGTCCTTGAGCGCACATTCCTGCTTCTTCCGATCGCCAAGCTTTCGAACGGTCCACACTCTAGTCGCACGAGATGTAATACGAGATGCTCGAAATGAGCTCAAACATTCAACCGTCCGGTACGTCTCCCCATCGATCACATAGTCATACTGAATCCGGGAACCAGCTGGACCGCCTGTGAGCGGGACTGCTACTCTGGTGATTGACGAATCGTAGCCTAGGTCTTCTGTGCTTCCAAATGACATGGATACAATATAGTGTATCAGGTAGCGGTATTGCTAGAGTAGCGTCAGTACTCGTCGGCGAACGAAAGTATATCCACGCGCACAGTAATAAAATTGAAGGGCTCTGACACGAGTACCATAGCTCTTGAGAAGTACCAAAGCCGGGTCGTAGCATTCGCGATTGTCATTCCAAACATGAACCGTCGGCAAGGATCAGCATACATCATCTGGGCTGCATTCCCCAGGATTTTCTTGTTATTCTAGAAATCGTAGTCGTCAGCTTTGGCCAACCATTGAACAGTAAGCAACACGTCACCTACATCATTTTCGTCTTCCCAAGTGTCTTTGAGCTTGTACTCTTCAATCTCGGCACGGTCACATGCCAACGCAGCCTGTGTTGTGAAAATTAGACATTTCAATGTACATGAATAAAATAGTGCCTTACTTTGTGTTCATACGGGCATAAGTTTTCAGACGGGGAAGAAAACTCATCCTTTACGAGCCGAGCACCCTTCGACTCACACAACACGTAGTGGCCATCAGATATAAACTGCCCGTTGCGACATTCAGAAGGTGCGGCTTGCGTTGGCCGAGTCTGCATTATCGCTGTTGGATTGCGTTTCAGCAAAGACTTTGCCTCTTCGACAACAGCAGCAGCGATAGTTTCAAGACTTTTGAAACACCTTTTCTCGCTCGTTTCTATACACGGGTCGATAGGGAACAGAGTCCACCGTCCGTCGCGTTGAAGAGAACCATTGGCTTGTAAACGAGTGGCAATTTCATCGATTTGTGTACTAGAACTGACGACACGAGGGAGGATAGTTTCCTGAAACAGCTCAAGAGATACAGACGGTGCATTTCGAACGTCATCCAGGATAGAATTTCTATGCTCATCCATAGTAGATCAGTGGGCGTGGAGGCTACTATCGGTGATACGAGCGTGACGGAGCCTGTCCTTGATTCCAGGGGGAACGATGAGAGTTTTCAGAGATCAGGTGGAGGCGTACTAATTGGTCGAGCTATCGGACATGGTGGACGACACTGCGAGCAAATGCTGAAGACCCCTATTTAACGGGAGGGCACGTGATCACGTTACCGGCCCATCTAGGACGCGTTGCTTGGCGCTGCTTGCATTTCACGTTGGACCAGACGCGCCGAAGCTCGCAAAAAAAAAAATCATTCAAAAATAAACCGAAAAATATCGGGACATGGTAGAACTTGGACAAATCTGATTCTATCATTCATTTAGCCAGCCTAAAAGGTCAATATTCCTCCTGTAGGGTTCTTCCTTTGACCCTAACTTCAAAATGACTTCATTCCCCCATCCAAACCCATCTTTCCGCTTCAAAATAGCCTTAGCCCAGAATTTGATCCATATTGTCCGCTGGGTCGTTGGCAGTGTAGCAAACAGCTCGTACTGAGGATCCAGTCCTTGCCGTCCGGCCTCACCAACGTCCTCCACAAATGTCCACTCTGCACTGGAGCTGTGTACCCCCTGACCTCGTACACGAGCTGCCGTCTTCCGAGTATATTGCTTATTCTGCGAATACCCACCAGAGCTCGATAGAGATGCCGCTGATCCGGGTCCCACAGACAACCCAAGCGAGATATTCGATTCCTTCCCAAAGACGACCTCCGTTGACTGTCCCTCGTCGTCCTTTGGATGTATATCCTTGATCCTCAAGGGAAACGACCGACCTTCGACATCACCGTCGTAACCAAACTCGACGCGAATGACCGCAGATTCAAATCGCGCCTTGACCGTAGAATCTGGACCAAATCCTACGCCGAATGACACTTTGCCAGGGTCCGTGTCGGGACCTTGTATCAGCGTCATGTTGAAGTACGAGTCTCCCTCGTTAGCACGTCCAATCTCTAAGCCATGGCCATCGCTATCGGTAGGGACGAAGTAGCAGTCATACTCAGGGTCATGGAACGACCTTCGTTTGTGAGGCCAATTCATCCATCGATGGCGATATGGTCTGTCCAGATGTCGGCCCTCGCATCGGACGCCTTTAATAGGTAGACTAGAGGTGCTGCGAAGATATATCGTTGACTGAAAGGGATAAGTTCGTTGGGTAAGTGAGATATTTGTCAAACTACGTACATCACTTGACAAAGGTGCTGTCTGAACATCAGTGACTGCGGTATCAGAGAATGACTCTTCGTCCATTTCTTCTGGTTCGGCGGTTACTGTTATACTGAATGTGAAAGTTAGCCCTGCTTGCTCTTATGTAGCAAAAATTGCGCACGTCAGTATAGCAGTAGTATTGGGTTGTAAGTCTTCTTGGCTATGATCGGCATGTTTGATTGGGACGAAAGGCCGGAGCCAATCCTGAAAGTCTGTGAGGACTAGAAAGGAGTAACAATAACGAATATCTCACCTCGAACTCGGCAGAATCTACAGCACCGTGCCTTTCCGCCAACTGTTTATTATCACAAAACACCATAGTCTGAGGACAGTGACTCTAATTTTCCGTCAATTGATCAGCTCCTGCATCCTCGCGAAAGGGACATACCTTCTCAATGCACACTTCTTGAGCAATGTCCGGATGTTGTACACAATCAACCTTGGAAAACTTCATATGGCTATACGAGGGCAAGTCGGCAATGTACAGAAGCACGAGAGTCATGGCTTGGGTGTAATGGTCATGACCGTCATAAAAGACACTGACCGAGACGGTGTCTTCCGATATCTAAGAACAGTCTCATTTGTAGCAGAACGAGAGGATGAAAATCCCATACCTACCTGAGCATTGAACTCCTCGAGCGATGTGATTTCTGTAACGCGCTCCTACGTTTCGTAAGTACGGCTATCCTTCCAGAGAAAGAAATATCTCTTACGCTGTGACAGTTGCGCACATCAGCGTTCCGAATGGTAGCGAGATGAGTGCATATCGATTCTTCTTCCGGTTCCTGTTCATCCTCCGGTTCCTCATCAACAGCGCCCTTCGCTTCTTCGCCACCAGCACCCACTGCTTCTTCGTCGCCAGCATCCGCTGCGTCTTGATCACTAGCACCCTCTGCTACCACTACTTCCTCTTCCACGGGAGGTCCTTCTGACGGCGGCTGGAAACCTTCCTCCTCCGCTTCAAGTTGTTCTTCTGGATTGGCTTGAGCATCCTCAACGGGTTCACTTTCAGTCGTGTTCTCTTCCTCTTCATCGCCATTCTCCGACTCGTCCTGTTCCTCCCCTCCAGACAGATAATCTTCGACATTGATCGGTGCGGAGTCCGCGATACTGAGAGAAGTACCTCTAGTTAGATGTCAGGGGCAGGTGGAAGTAGCTTACGCGCTCGCTGAAAGACAGTCATCCAACCAATTCTGCGGCGCGCCCGATGAGCTGACTTCTTTAGGTAAGAGAAAGGTCACCCACCGCGAATGTCGCGCCTTGAATCACATCGGTGAGTTTAGAAAACAGTCTCCCATCTCGGAACATCCACATTACTGGTCTCTACAGAGAGGCCTTGACATGAGTATTTGCGGATGAGAATTAGAAAGACGTCTATCTCACAAAACGAAGCCACAGTAGCTCGCGGAGGATCTCTGCCGAATCTGACTAAAGAATCCTGAGCAATAATTAGAGCAGAGATAAAGGTACCTACTTGCTCGACGTCACAATCGACGCGAAGAAACTGCACATCCTTGAATTTTGAAGACTTGGCCGCACGCTTGAAGCAAAATGACATTCCATGCGGCGTGTTGGTGGAATGTAACCCGACAATGACGTGTTTATGTTGGCTGATCTTCAAAACCGTCCGGCGTCAATGCGCATCATTGCAGAAGCAAATAAACCAGAAACTTACAAAATTTTCAAACTGCGGACCTGTCCATATGGATATATCCAGCATTGGGTCCTAACATGTTGAATAAGAGCCAGTGATAATCGTACAATACCTGTGCGAACCTTTCCCCGTGCTCTAGACACAGCCATGTCTATGGGAGGCAACGCAAGTCCTTTCGGAACACCTTTCTCAAGATGCGGGGACGATCTGGTGGACGGAAAAGTCAATCATGATGGTGGAACCAAAAAAGCGCCACACTAACCGGGAAAGGATGAGGTAGGTCTTCAGCCAACTCTATTGAGGACATCAATCAGATACAACCGCATCCGCGCTGTGATGAGACCCACGAACTTCTAGCTCTTCATTGTCATGGCCGCCCTCCATATATCCAAATCGTTCTCCGTTTCTGTATACTTGAATAGTAGGGTACTGTCCCCGCGTTAACGATGAGCATTTCAATAGCAAGACTAATCACATACACAATCTATCCCCACTTCTTTCTGCGCGTCATACTAATGAAGAGAATCAGAAACCGATCGCGAAATAAGGTAGAGGAAACATACATCCCAGTCGTTCACGTCACATAGCACTCCTCCGAAAGTCAGTCCGTTTAGCGTTGCAAGTCCAGAGACGTATTCGAAGTTGGGCCTCATCACATGGCAGTAGTAACACCAATTCGTGAAAAACAGAACGATAACATCTTTATGTTTGGATATCTGCGAAATCTTGTCAGTGATAAAATCAGCTAGGGGAGCCCAAGCACAAACAAGATCATGGAAGTCACTCTTTCTGTCAAGGTGCACCACAGTGGACATGAGGGAAGAGGGAAGAACGGCTTAAACCGTGGCGTTTTCCGGTGCCGTCTCTAACTAATGTTTCCCAGGCCTAGTCGCCATTTGCAACGGATATATAAGTAAAACAAGATTGGTTATGTACCTTCTGATGAATCCTCGAATGATTGGCGCGCAAAAAGATATCTATCAACGGGGTACATAACGAGTCAGCCCATCATGCCCTGACCCTTAGCATCAAATTAGGCACGCACCATACTGGTCCGAAACGAATGTGAGCATTGGTCCCTCCTGAGCACCATCAGTGCTAGGGTGGTGCAACTAGAGTTTGGTGTCGACGCTGTTTCTGTTCAACTGGGTTCAGCTATGTAGCTGATGGATTACCAACATTTTCATCATCGTGTCTAAATAAATATGATGGTGGTGACGCCCCATGATATGCGTATTGGAAACAGTTTCAGGTTCTGATGCGAATGGGCCTGGCGTGTCATAATAACATACCCCTGGATTATTCAGGCGCTGTGTGGATCACGGAGTAAAGCCATTCTGCCACCGTGAACTCGCCTTGCTGCCTACTCGAATACCAGGATGGTACCCGTGACGCACATAGACAACGCTCAAGAGCTTCGGAAAACGGTGTGTAAACTAAACATGGAGGAATCTTCCGCTGAGCGTGCTAGCAGATCTCAGCTCAACAACATACAGTCGTATTCTTCCATCAGCCATGGTGCTCACATTGCAAGAAAATGCGGCCGATACTTGACGCCACCGCCAGTTTGGTTGAGTATAAGGAGGTCAAATTTTGCGAGTTTGACCTAGAGGAGCAGGAGGTGAGTACTATATACGTCATTCAGAATCGGCTTACCTTGTAATATAAGGACGTTATGGAAGAAATGGATATCAGGACTGTTCGTATGCAGGTTCTTCAAGGATGTGAGACCTTATTGACGTGTTTCACAGTTTCCGGAAATCTTCCTCTTTCGCCAGGGTGAGAAGATAGCCAGAACCGGATCCCGCGAGCCAGAGGCCTTCAAGGTAGGCATATTGACAATATTGGAGTATATCGCCTGATATTCCTCACCAGACTTGGCTTTCGGCGGCGGTGGCAGGTCGGGAGACCGTTGATACGCCAACTGAGTGCGTTCTTTCACTAGAAGTATTGTATTTTATTGATTCGCAGTCGACAGTGAGGGAACCACTTGTACCGGAAGGTATGAAGATCGGAGGAGAAATCTGGCAACTTTGCTTGGGGGAAGCAAGCCATTCCTCGACACAGAGAGTGGTTGCGTGTTCCAGCCAACACCAGGATCCAATGGCTTGCAGATCGGAAGAGCCAACTCAGGCACTTCCTACTTCCTAATCACCATGTGGAATTCGCTAATCGAGGATCCCAACAAAATATTCTTCGGCCTTCATTTCATGCCCGATCCCACACACAAAGCTCGCTTCGAATCGGCAAGGTTCTGGGTCACATTTGGTCGCGATGACGGGGAGGAAGAGCATTTGCCACTGAACGTCCTCGAGCTCACCCCGGCAAGTGCTGCAGACACCATTACCGCCTCTCTAGACGATGCAATTGATAGCTCGAGTATTTGGTCAGGCGAAGAGCCCGTCCGACGAGGAACAGCAACAAACATTCGTGGGCAAGGCCTGCACAGCCCTACGGCTGTATGGAGTTTTGTTGAGGGAACGAGCCGAGGCCTTGACGCGAGCTACACACTTTCTGTCGTACTACCGACGACGACTCGAGTTTGGATGAAATTCTGGGCCAAAGCGGTGTTAATTCGTGGGGATACAATACCGCTTGACCTACGTCACAAGGTGACATTAAAGACGGGCACGATGGAGGAGCCGTACCAGAGAATCTTGGATCTGAGCGTTGCCATGGAAAGAGCTGAACCAAAGAGTTAGAATTGAATCCAAGTACTTCGTAAATTGCTGATTGAGTTTCTCAGCACTTGCTGATATTTGTATGTAACATCATGTGCATCAGTAAATGCGTCTGGATGCTGCGGAGAGCTAGTTGTCACTCACGGAAGATTGGGGTTCGTTGTGAACCACCGGTAAAGTTCTCGGCCCGTAGTCCGGCGGATCTAACTGAGGAGTACACAGGGTTGGTAGACTCGGTTATTTGATAGATGCGACTTTGAAAACATAAACGGGGTATTGGGAACCCTGACTTAGCTGGATTTCTCAGTATGCCCCGTTGATCAGAAACAATTATCCCTGAAAGGTGAACAAACGCTTAAAGTTGTTGTCTGGTTACATGTACAATCTTGGATACGTTGGACTGGATACATGATCTAAATGTACAGAGTGTACCGGAAGCTTTCCATCCAGATTATGGATATTAAGTAGTGAGTATGATATAAGAAAGTCACGTAGACTGTTGTAGGAGGCCAAGTTCCTACATCTGTTTCCCTATCTCAGACGTATTCAGTCTGTGCGTTGACGTTTTCTCCGTCGGGTTGTAGTAAGATCGAAAATCAAGGAGGCCCAAGCATCCTCTATATAATCCGGGTCGAGAACTGATATTCCAACGCGACTTGAGTTGACGCGGGGCAGATCCGCTGTGATACTGTTCCTCTGCGATACGTCCAAGGGAACGCGAGGTTCCGGTGACTCGTCTCTGGCTCGTTTGCGCGCCTGATGAGTTGTTGGTTGGTCTATCGCATTCGACGGGATCTTCCTAGGTCGACCCGGACCGCGTCTAACCAGAGAATATCAGGCACGGTAACTAAATGCAGAGGACGCCGGCTTACTTGAGAGTCACCAACGAGGAGCCACGCATGGCGTTCGGTAAATCTACATCAAGCAATTAATCCACGGAAAAAAGGCAAGAGGCCGACTAAACAAACCAACTCCAAGTTGACTACCCAACTCAACAAAACACGCCAATCTTTCCTCCCGTTTCAAAGACTTGGATAGCAAGGTCTCCGCGTCGTCACTGAAAAGATGACATAACGCGGCGTGTATCTGTTCGGACCGAAAACCGAGATTTTTTGAATCACCGGTATCAAATATTGCCTTCGCAACCGAGCGGAAGGTATCGCTGGTTGAAGGAGGTAGCTCTTCCCATTGTCGTCTCAAGACGTTAGGCGGAGAGCTAGACTCTGAGTCGAAAAGAAAAAGATACATCGCATACGCCGCAGTACTGAAAATAATCAAGGGACATGGAAAGTACTGAGCCGCTGATACTCACTGGACAAAATTTGGTATCGTAGACACCTGCAGACGTTCATTGCCGGAACTCTTGGGCATGTATGAATGCCTGCACAGGTGGTTAAACATACTGAAAAGCATAAGTTGAGGTCTGCAGAAGATTCAATGTCTCCTCACCTGGTCCTATGGAATGGAAAATGCAAGGATGCCACAAAAATTTGCTATCCCGCTGGGCGAGCACAAGGCTATGCCTATTGTGTTATATAGAAGGAACAAAAGCACACGCGCGATGACTCTGATCAGGTGGGCTTGTGGGCGCTTATTGACATGTTAAGGCCACATCAGGACACCTGTCAACAATAGTCCGCCATCGCAGCCCTTTGTCGCCTTTTTGGGCCCGAGCAAAGCATGCACGCGCATGCGCTCGTTGCCTCCGTCCATTGCCAAATGTGGCTGTGTCAACGGTTGGTCCAAATCGTAGCCACGGACCTCAAAATACACGTCAAGACCATAATATTACACCCGGTCAGATTACACAAATTCATTAATGATTTAGATCTATGCACCGTCATTACCTGATGGCAGAAGTTAGTTCCGTGACCCTGAAACACAAAGACTAAACCTACCTGATTCCCTCGTCCACTCGTCGTGCCGCCGAATATCCGCCTCAGTGACGGTCGGCCGCACAGTAGCCAATGACCTCAAAAAGTCATTCAACCTCAACGGAGGCTCCAATAACTCGTCAGAATCAATGTCTGACCACGTCTTCTCTACAGCATCAGAATCTCCAGGTGAACAAGGCGTCCACTTGGAAAGCTCGTCACTCTCCGAGGCGGGGTCCGCAACCCGCTTAAAGTGTGTGGCCGATATCACTTTTCGGACGGGTTGCATGAGAGCGTCACGTACGACGATCGCTATGTCGGAACCGGAGTAGCCCTCGGTCTTGTCTGCTAACTGCCGATAGTCCTTTGGCACTAACTCGCAAGGCGTTGAACCTACGTGCAGTTGGAACATATGTCGCCGTGCGTCAGGGCCGGGGAGGGGTATGTATATCCGTTTCTCGAATCGCCGTTTGATGGCGTTGTCTAGTTGCCATGGAATGTTTGTCGCTCCCAGGACCAGCACACCCGTATCGTCATGCCCAACACCGTTCATCTGCACCAGAAACTCGGTCTTTATCCGCCTCGAACCCTCTGATTCACCCTCGTTACGCGAACCCGCCAAAGAATCTATTTCATCAATGAAGATGATTGACGGTTTGGATTCACGCGCCAATTCGAACAACTGTTTCACCAGCCTGTAAAAATGGAGCAATGAATGGCGCGCCGAATGACGTGAATACGTATACTCACCTCTCAGAGTCACCTTGCCACTTACTGACCAGATCACTGGAGCTAACGCTGTAGAACGTGCTTTTGGCTTCCGTAGCAACAGCCTTTGCGAGGTAAGATTTTCCCGTCCCTGGTGGTCCATATAGCAGTATACCCTTCCATGGCGTACGCTTTCCGGTAAATAGATGGGGGAACTTGATGGGCAAGATGACGGCCTCCTTGAGAGAAGCCTTAGCGCCTTCGAGACCTGCGACATCGTCCCAGTTGACATTCGGCTTCTCAGATAGAATCGCACTGGATAGCCCTGCTCGCAGTTTCTTGGTCTCAGGATCTTGGTCATCGTCCTCGCCATCTTTCCTAAGGCGCATACAGTGAGTTCGCCGTTGAAGAAATAGTTGGGAACTCACTTCTTTCCTGCCCCACCAATGCCACCGCCAGACCCATTCACGCCCACTGCATTTCTCGAACGCGATTCATTCTGGGACATCAAATGTTGCTTGAGGGTCTCGGCACGAGCCAGATATTCATTGATCTTGGTCTTAATCAGTTGCTTTGACTTTTCGTTTTTCTCATCTTTACGCGAGATGTCAGTAGTTCCTTGTGTAAGATAGTAATAGAACGTACACTTCAAGGCAAGCATAAAATAATCCAGAGAATTCGAATATTGCTTGTATGCTTCATTATAGTTCTGCTTAACATCTTCGTCAATGGCCTTTTGAACAATTTCGATAGCACGCTGGGAGAACATCAGAGATATCCTCAGAGGACACAATATCGACGCACGTCAAGACTGCTCGCGTTGGCCATCGTAGAGGGTATAAATCCAAGTTACTTGAATGGTCGTGACGGCGGGAGGCAGGTTATGTTTGGCTTTGTTACGAACTGAAGCTTCCGGAAAAAAGATAAGGCCACATCGCATCTTATCTTCGTGTTCTTTGTTCCTCCCTTAAAGTAATTATGTTTCTTTGTTCGCCGGGCCTTTGGGGCCTTTCTCACTTCTCGGCATCAGAGTAATGGATCCTCATGCAATAATTCAATGACCTGTGGACATTCTTTTTCACAGCATTGCCCTTGCGGTTCTACTGATTGGCGACGGGTTGCCAGACATATGTTCTACACGTGTGCACCCTCAAGGACCCGCGGATTCACTGTGGGACCGACGTCTGGCCTACATCTGTATGAGTGAGGAACTATCTGAATCGATTATCACTATCGGCCTTCTTCAACACAAATAATGAGACAAGATGAATGTCAAATGGACCTGCTTCTTTTGGCAAAGACGCTGTTGTTCTTTCTGTGGCAAGGTGATGTTACGTTAGCGCCATCTCTAAACAATGGAGCCTTGCTGTGAAGCGATATATAAAAGGGGGCTTGTCCAACAAACCCCCTCATCAACAAGCCGTGCCCCACCCGTGTTGTTACCTAACCCCGGGCCCATCGTCCCCCTCCTTCCCCCCCTGTAATATCGTGCAATATGACGTCTAACGCACAAGGCCGCCGCCACACGCGCAAGCAGCGCAACTCAGACGAACTCATAACCCAGAAACTCCGAGCTGTTACACCGGAGGAACTCGATGCCTGGAGCAGTGGCTCTGACAGCGAGTACGACCCGAATGAGCCACAGCCCTCAGACCTCGACGAACCTTGGCCATATATGTTTCAAGTAAGTGGCGTTGCTATCCTCCGGCATCATTTTATTGACGGATCTTACCAGGCTGGCGATCGCGTGTGGATCAGAACAGCTGGTGGCAACTGGCACCCGGGCAAAGTGTCCGGTCAAACAACACGGAAAGGTCAAACGCGAGAGGTTGGTAAAATTCATCACTGCCATCGCATCTCTTCTGACTAGATGGGCATCAATCAGAAAGAGGGACTGTTCTATCCGGTCGTGTTCAATGAAAAGCTACGGAAATATTTTGCACCGCTGAATGGTGAAATCAAGCCCAACAATCGATATATTCGAGGTTTGCTGGCTGATGCGGGTTGGTTGTAATCGTTGTCGCTTGACCTTGGATTTGATACCATATCAATATGTTTTCCTTTGTATTAATTTTGTACTTATGCCGATGGGGTTTCAATGGAACAATACCAATACATATTCTAGAAATTGAAATAAGATTTTCGAGGGTGTATGAATACGCCAAGTCTTCAATCGTCTTCTTCTCTTCGACGTAACACCTCCCAGCTAGGGAGATCAAAGTACGAAGGCAGTTCATCCCAAAGTAGCCACCTAGCTGTCAAGAAGCTGTTCCTCCCATCAGCAATGCAATGCTCACAGAGCCTCGTCGACAAATCCGTCCAATTTACCATGAATCGGAATGGTGTCGGTATTACTGAGTCGCCGAAGAACTTCTCCCATATCTTCAACGACAACAGCCTTCCTTCATCGCACTTGGCCTTGGTAACGCATCTCCCCGCTCCCTTTCCTAGTATGAACTCGAGTAGCCTCCCTCGTACAGCCTGTATGAGCTTATCTCTGGCTCGAATACATTTCCGCTTTGTATCCCAATCCAACTCCACATGGCTGCCGTCATATGACGGAAGTCCGTCAAGAAGTCCGTCCAGACCGATCGCCCACGAGTACGCCATAGCCGAAGGCAATAAAATCTGGTGATTCGTTTCTTGCGCGAGGTTAATAATTGCTATCGTTCGACCTCTGAATTTTTGAATGGTGTCATTATCTGCGCGCCTGTCCCATTCGTCGATGGTTGTAGGAAAGATACGCTGGAGATGTTCCACCGCCGTTTTCTGCAGTGTCTGGGCTTGGTACTTGGTGCTCAGGCGCAGAATACCTGCGATTACAGCAAAGGGGGTTTCCCTGGTTGGGTCGTAGTACCTGTACTTGGGGGCAACACTAAGTCAAAGGCCAATGGAGTCTAAGAATATTCACATACGAAGGGTCATGTATAGCTTTCAAAAAATGCTGCCAATCCACAGCCGAATCGTCCACCTTAATTACTCTGCAGCCACTAATCACCGTTTCCGACGTGGGATCGGGGCTGCCCTGTAGAATCATCTGGAGCAGAACTGGAGAGTGGTATACAAGAATGCCGCGGGTGACGCGAAACAGAGTGGATTCTGCTTGGAGGACGATATCGCCCCCCTCCAACCAAAAGTCCCGGGAACGTCGCAAGGAGCCAGAGTCCATCGTATGCTGCAGGAAGGTATGTGTACAACGTGAGCGTGATCAAGGGTGGTTGAGGGGCGGCTCAGTCAACCGGTAACAGATGGTTCGATTGCATCCAACAGAATCTTGATGCGTGCTTAACGAAGCTTCAGCTTGTCAAGAAGAAAATTCTTGATTGCCGGTAAACTTTTTGGCAGCGGGTAATTGCGGGCCGGCGGCACCGCCACTGATTTTTGGGTTTTGGGGGATCGAGACATGATCCCTTCGCTTATTGGACTTTTATGGCTCGTAGAATGTCTTCTGTTTTTCATGAGTGGTACAGCACGTCGATAGCAGAGGGATGGGAACAAAAACACGTAGCATATGCTATGAACCAAGTATAAACGCGTTGCTCGAGCACGTGATCAATTTACGT
Organism: Armillaria solidipes; assembly: GCA_022818035.1. Lineage (NCBI taxonomy): Eukaryota > Fungi > Basidiomycota > Agaricomycetes > Agaricales > Physalacriaceae > Armillaria > Armillaria solidipes. The sequence continues at coordinate 313,579 of JAIWYQ010000015.1, forward strand.
AACGGAAGCGACAACTGAAAAAAGGGTACTGACATATATTCCTTTTGTCATGAGGTATGTATCGTCTATATGAGAGAAGAGTTGAACATCCTCACACCAGGGCTAACGCGGTCTTATTGTCTGCAGTGATCACGCGATCTCAGCTGCAAGTATGAAATTCAAATAGGGGTCTTCAGCATTTGCTCCTCTAACATTGTCGTCCACCATGTTCGATAGCTCGACCAATTAGTTCGCATTCGCCGACCCCATCATTCCCCCCGGAATCAAGGACACGCCCTGTCACGCTCGCCTGAGCGATAGTAGCACCCACGCGGAATCTACTATGGATGAGCTTAGAGATTTTATCCTGGATGACATTCGGAATGTACCGTCTATATCTCTTGACGTGTTTCGGCGCTCCATCCTCCCTCACGTCGTTAGTCCTACACAAATCGATGAAATCGCCACTCGTTTACAAGCAAGCGGTTCTCTTCAACGCGACGGACGGTGGACTTTGTTCCCTATCGACCCGTGTATGGAAACGAACGAGAATAGGTGTTTCAAAAGTCTTGAAACTATCGCTGTTGTTGTTGTCGAAGAGGCAAAGTCTTTGCTGAAACTCAATCCGACAGCGATAATGCAGACTCGGCCAACGCAAGCCGCACTTTCTGAAGGTTGCAACGGGCAGTTTATATCTGATGGCCACTACGTGTTGTGTGAGTCGAAGGGTGCTCGGCTCGTAAAGGATGAGTTTACTACCCCGTCCGGGAACCTATGCCCCTATGGACGTAAGGTAAGGGTGCACTATTTTATTCATACATATGCATTCAAATTTCTAACTCGTATCACGGCGCAGGCGGCATTGGCATGCGACCGTGCGGAGATTGAGGAATATAAGCTCAAAGACACTTGGGAAGACGAAAATGATGTAGGCGACGCGTTGCTTACCGTTCAATGGTTGGCCAAAGCTGACGACTACGATTTCCAGAATAACAAGAAAATCCTGGGGAACGCAGCCCAGATGATGTATGCTGATCCTTGCCGACGGTTCATGTTTGGAATGACGATCGCGAATACTACAACCCGGCTTTGGTACTTCTCAAGAGCTAGGGTACTCGTGTCAGAGCCCTTCAATTTTACTACTGTGCGCGTGGATATACTTTTGTTCGCCGATGGGTACTGACGCTACTCTAGCAATACCGCCACCTGATACACTATACCGTATCCATGTCATTTGGAAGCACAGAAGACCTAGGCTACGATTCGCCAATCACCAGAGTAGCAATTCCGCTCACAGGCGGTCCAACTCGTTACCGGATTCAGTATGACTATGCGATCGATAGGGAGACTTACCGGACGGTTGAATGCCTAGGCTCATTTCGAGCATCTTGTATTACATCTCGTGCGACCAGAGTGTGGACCGTTCGAAAGCTTGGCGATTGGAAGAAGCAGGAATATGCGCTCAAGGACTTCTGGATACCCTTGGATTCGAGGACAGAGAGCGAGATCCAGCAGGATATCTTCAAGCGAATCGAAGAGAAAGATTCCGATGCGAAGAAGGATCCCACACTCTATAAACAGTACTTCATGGACATAAAGGCATGCGAGGTGGTGACTTGCGACGAAAAGGCAGATGCCATAGCAGATCTTTTGGTGTCATATCGTCTGTATGATGTAAAACGTCGGCTGAGCTCTTCTGCAGCATCAAGACGCTCGACATTGATTTTCTCAAACACTGCCGAATTCGCAGGAGGCCCATTATCTGGTCGAACTCATTCACAGCGCGTGTATACTGGACGTAAACACGTTCGGGTGCTGTTCTCCGAAGTTGGTACTCCCCTAGACAAGGTGCAGGATCAGAAACAACCATTCACTGGACTCCTTCATGCCTATCGAGGTCAAAATCTTTTTCCACTTGTCATTCGTCATTGGCTAAACCGATCATTTCAGGGTTGAGATATCTACACCTCGCTTCGTACGTCCACAGGGACATGTCGTCAGGGAACATTTTACTTTGCTCAGGCAACAGAGGCAAGATATCTGACTTGGAATATGCCAAGGTGTTCCAATCCGAAAGTCCACAAAGTGATCCCAGAGCAGTACGCCTACGTTATCAGATGACTGCTTTCTCACCTAATTTTCTTAATGTAAGGAACACCCATTTTCATGGCCGTGGAAGTTCAGTGGAAACAGTATTTGTTCCGACCAACGCCAACAGCCGACGATGCCGCCAGGGCCTCAAGACTTGACTCGGTTGATCGCAGTAACCCATTCTCGAACCAACAAACTGTCCCGGTGACACCATTCCTCCATAATTTCTATCATGATGCGGAATCGCTTTGGTGGATAGGCGTTCACTCGTTGTTTACCACAGAACCTTCAAGGGTCGAAAGGGATGAAGACGCCCGGCGGATACAAAGGGGACACTTCAATACCCTATTCCCACATTATGGCGAGGGGTCTGTTGTACGCTTGAACTTTCTCAGAGAGCCAGTAGATGCCGACATCATCCGATGTCTTCCTGGTGAATTTTGGCCTGTAGCAACAGTGCTCGACATCATTCGGGACGCACTTGTCGCCGCATACATATCTACGGAAGCTCAGAAAGACTTTCCCCAGTACGATCACTTTGCGAAACTGTTCGAAAAAGCATCGTTATTCGAAAAGGCTCTGGACAAGGCGGTTGCGTTAGCCGTAAACGACATTCGACCCTTCCAACTGGAAGACCGGTCCATGCATGAAGGCGCCGAGGATAAGGTCGAATGGGCTCTCGATCGTCTCAAAAAAGAGAACTATGCTGACTACGACCCTCCTGAGGACGACGTCGACAACTCCGGTGAATATATCCCTTCAAGGGGCATTGTAACGAAGAAGCCTATTGATGAGGTCGATAAAGCCGAGAGTTCGAATGACGAGCCCGCGTCGAAGCGCCCGCGCCGAGACGCATGCAGTGATGTTGCTGCTAACCAACCTGATACCAGCTAATACGACAGGTCAGTCTACACGGTCAGAGGACAGACGTTGGAAACGAGCCAGTTATTGGGTTGGTCAGTAATCAAAGCGTAAAGAAGAGGAAGGAGGCATAGTATTAGGTTCTTGTTCCATTGGAGCAAATCAATTATTCTTATTGTTATTCGCCCCTGGGGATCTGAGGCCTTATATTCAACATTCAACTCGCGTATTTATCATAAAGTACTGAATGAGCATTGAATGTACTGGAACGCGGCGAGCAGCAGAAATAGTTCCGATTTAAGAGTTTAGAGTCTAGAAAACCGGTATGCGGTCCCAATCACGTACGTTACTTGGTGAGGTCCGGGCCGACGATATAACCGGAAGAGGGTTTAGATGTGCCCAAATAGGATATGCAGTTGCCAAATTTGTCATTGAATACCCCATGGGGTGTCGTTTGGATCCGTACCGCCATGTTGTCCCGCTCTTTTCGCCTGGCAGTGCGACGGCCCACTTTTTCCTCGTTTTTTCATACCTCTGCTGTAATCTGGGCAACCAAGAAGTCGATAAAGCAATTCAAACTCGCAGATATTGGTGAAGGAATTACAGAATGCGAGGTTATCAAATGGTTGGTGATGTTCCGTCCGAAATGTCAAGGCGATATCCGTTCTAATGTACCAGCTTGAATTTGTAGGAGCGTTGAACCAAAGTCCACTGTACAAGCCTTCGATGCACTCTGCGAAGTCCAAAGCGACAAAGCCAGTGTGGAGATTACCAGCCCATTCGACGGTGTTGTTACCCAGCTTTTGGTTCAGGAAGGAGAAATTGCGAAAGTGGGCGCTGGACTGTGTCTGATAGAGGTAGAAGAAGAGGCAGGCTCCGAGGATATCGTCGAGGAGGAAGCACCAGTACAGCCAACAGCGGAATCGTCTTCGGAGTCGCGTCAAGACGAAGAGACCCATGTGACGCGACGACCACACCCATTGGATCCAAGCCATCCTGCACCGAAGGCTGACGATGTTTTGGCCACTCCCTCTGTTCGGCATTATGCCCGGAAGAACGGTGTCCAATTAGCTCAGGTCTCTCCAGGCAGTGGACGAGACGGCAGAGTCGAGAAGCAGGACATTGAGCGATATCTCTCAAGACAGGGTCCTACATCGCCGTCTCAAACCATTACTGACCAGGATGTCGTTGTGGAACTTGGACGTACTCGATACGGCATGTGGAAAGCTATGGTGAAGGTAAGAGAAATATTTGGTTATCAACAATACATTACTTGACGTTCTCGACAGAGTTTGGAAATTCCACATTTTGGATACTCAACAACTCTCGATCTCACAGCCTTATACCATCTTTTACCTACGCTGAACGCGCATATACCTGAACATTATAAACCTTCACCGTCTTCACCGCCGCCGCCATTGGCAGTCTCTCCTTCTGCTGTCTACCCAGCACCTTCTCTCCCCCAAGTTGCATCTTCTCAGCAATATACACGTCTGACGTACCTTCCTATCCTTCTCAAGACCCTTTCCAAGTCCATGCTCGAATGGCCACTCTTCCGTTCCTCCATTACGCCCAGCATATCCGATCCAGGCGCGAAGCCTACTCTGACGGTACGCCCACATGCTGATATTAGCATTGCTCTTTCTACTCCGACGGGTTTATACACGCCTACGCTGCAAAGCGTCGATACGTATACCATGTATGGCCTCGCGTCATCTCTGAAGCATCTCTCCCATTTAGGTAGACAAGTTCCGTGCGGACTCACTCCCAACGAGATGCCCAAACGAGGCGGAACGCTGACCGTTTCCAATGTTGGAGCTATTGGAGCCGGGGAGTTCGCGGCGCCAGTGCTTGTACCTGGAGGTGGCGTTGCGATCGTCGCTATTGGGAGAGCAAAATGGGTCTGGGATGTAGAAGTCGGAAACGGAAAAGGAGAAAAGAGACTGAAAGTTGGAATAAGTTGGAGCGCTGATCATCGTGTTGTTGAGGGCGCCGAGTTGGCCGCATTCGTAGAATGCTGGAGAGGATATGTGGAAGTTCCGGAAAGGCTGATCGCCGATTCAGTGTGAGGTGTGTAGCATAGTTTCCCAATTCTCTTCGATGTAAAAAGCACTTATGAACTGTATCAATATTCAACAAATCATCATTGCGAAGCATCAGATTATCGTGAAAGTGGGCGTCACTGGTTCAAAATCTTCGTGCTACAGTCTGGTTGTCTAGGTGTGGCATCTTATTTCCTGCTCAACATAAACATTCAACGTCTTCCGAGTCTTGCTTGTCACTGTCTCCTGCGACCTCAGCAGACAAACGTCGGTATCTATTATTGGTTGTGCTGTAAGCCTTTGAATATGGACGCCTGCTGGTGTGCCTCGCAATGATGACGAAACGTGGGATACCGCATGTTTCCCTCCTGTACATGAGTTTTACACCAGGCACCACTCTGTCTCACTTCAGCACTCTTGCCGGCTAGATCGCTGCACCCAGGCGTTCCAATTTTCGTCCATAGGGCAAAGGTCGGGAAACACTGAAGCGAGACCTAGAGCGAACGGACAGTCACATAAATTCATCCCTCAGTGCATAAAGGAATCTGCATCCCGTCTCTACGATGAACGCCGCCGATATCGATAACCTGCATTTTGTCAATCCCTCTCTAGAGGCTCTACGACTGTAAATTTCTTTGACGCCATGGTTCCAATCTCTTATTAACTGCCTCCGATGACATTATAGGTCCCTGCAGTACCGTGCGTTCAAGCTGTATCATGGCACCGCAGATTTTGCCACCGTTTCTCCGGGCATCCAGACCGCGTTTCGAGAGGTCGCAGAGGACATTGCAGAGAACGTTACCCAGGCGATGTCTTCCGATGAGCGGGAAAGACTATCTCCAGCGGCCTGGGATCAAATGATCAAAGAGCACATAAGAAGAAATTTCAATTTTCACTACAAGAACGGCGTCTTGGATCGCATAACTTCAAAGAAAGGTGGGAAAGAGTACTTCGCCCAGGATCGTGGATCTGGAAATTTTATTGCCGTGGTAGAGTGAGTGTTGTTTTCTTGTCAAAATATTGGGACGCTGATTGGTATCAGATTTGGGGAGTGATGGCGGCTAAGCTATCCTCGGTTGGGAACAGCACTAGATCTCAAGTCATAACATACGACCTTCTTCACCGCACGTAGAGCCCCGTAATGATACTAAACACCTAATAAACATTCCTGCATGAAAAAGACGTTGAGCCATTGGAAATAGGTATACATCGGTCAAGAATGAAATTTCGAACTGTGGCGATATTCAAGCAACGCGAAGAATGACACAAGTTTGTAATGCATTTCCCCGACTGTGTATTCTTCGGCGTTCGCGGTGAGATCGCACTTGTGGATGAGATGTGTCATGCCTCAAGGCTCCAATGCCTGCTGTCTGGAACGTTGCGTCGCATATCAGGAGCCCTGAAAATGATGCATGCGAGTGCCGTGGGAGCTACCCGTGACTTCAGCGCGAGGCGTACCTCCTCACACAATACCTGAGAAGAAGGGCAAGGCAGTCGTGTTGTCTAGGTGCAGACGAGGAATCTAGGCATTCGTATTTCTTGCATTGAAGATGAGTAACTCTTCTAGTGATACTGCGCGCGCGGATCTGATAAGGTAAAGATGTATTTCTAGCCACGTCTTGATATTCGTATACTAAGTGTCCTCGTTTTGTTACTATAAGGTCCTTCGCATACAGGGCTCTCAATCTATGCTTTCCGACGATAGAAGGAGACCTTAGTGAGGAGCAACGAGGGCTAGTGCATGCCGCATTGCAGGAGCTTGCAGAGAAGATAGTGAATCAAAGAGATAGATGGATGCCGCCAGAGTCGTTTCAAGGAGAGTTCCCCATGGATCCGATAATTATCCGCTACGCAAAGCGGAGGTTTGGCTCGTTCATTTTCAACCTCGAGGAAACGAGTCGGTTGCCATACATAGTTCCAAGAAACAGCCGCGGCTGGGTTAGGCGGCGATGAGGCTCATGGTGGGTTTACCGTTATACTTGTGTGTTCTTTATCTCACTGTTGTAGCGGACGCAGGAGGATTTTAGAGTTTTGGAGGCTGTAGGATGGGCAATAGAATCCTAGAACCTATGATTAAACCGACTGAGCGTTCTTGTAAGATACCCGAGTATCATCGCAGCGTGGAACCAAGCTATGCTATCTGAAGCGCCGTCAGATGGCATGAAGGTTATTAATGCTGTTTCATGCACCTCGAATATAAAGTGCATATCAGGCAGAACCGCAGGTAGGAGCCCCGTGAACATGGACAATTCAGAAGAGCTTTGTCATTTGATGTTCGATTGTGTTGTGGAAGGAAGATATCGGTATCGCGGAGCGCCGTAGACACGCTCCAGGACTTGGAGTGTATTTGGAGCATTTTAATCGCGGCAATCGTCAAGTCGAATGCATAGAGCGCTTTATACAGAGTGACAGTCCAGGGTTCTAAAACGAAACAGAAGTCGCTCCGTTAGATTAGGCCCGGAAGTACAGATATTTGTGCAGCGAACATTGAACAAGGACTCGGACCTTTAAAACGTAGTACAGAGAACGCAGAGCAGCCCTGACCTCGAACATCAATTCTACGGTCTGAGGAGGTCGTCGTTCTTGCTGTCCTTCGTATAAAGAACAGTGTGGGATGTGGTGGTTGTCCGAGTCATTGTTAACAACGGAAGTAGCCGAAAGCCAAAGCGACGGTTCGCCGGATCTCGGCAACTCGACTCTTATAGTTTTCCCAGCTATGGTGGCCTCCGGCTAGTCGAAGTGCTTTCCAAGGGCATACATTATCGAAGCCATCCAGAAAACCTCGCTCATCGTCTGATCTTCGTCTTTTTCAGTTTGAATCTGGTTCTGTGAAATGTTCTCTACCGGGCTGGATGCATGTTAGGCAGACATACGAGTACAAATACAACAGCAGCTGCGTACTAGTGGATACAGAGAAGCGTCCAGCACCATACATACAACTATACATATGTAAATATATTATGGCGGCAGAGATAACGCGAGACAATTATATGGTTCCAGATCCCTGTCCGGCATCGTAATTCCCAGTAGGGATCCGTTTTTCTCGATTGCCCAATCTTGATACATCTCCCAGCGATAGTACCCCATGTCCCGGGTGTCCACAAAGTCGTGTAGGCTCATAACTTCAATCTTCGGCCCGGGAAGAACGGTATAGTCCAAGAATGTCAAGATGGAATAGTTTGGTGCAGATGGATGGGCATCGCTGTACGCCTTCCGCATAGCATCAATAGTCTCTTTTCCCGGTGTGCGGTAAATCTCGCTCTGGCCAATGACGATAAACCACTCATCCTCGGAAGGTGACATGAGGCGGGGGTATCCTTCTATCATCCGAATCAACAGTTTAGTGCTAGCAGTGTATCGCAGGAGAGGTCAGCCCACCTCGAAATTGCCGTCGTAGTTCAATACACTGCTTTCGATGTCCATCTCTCCATCCCGATTTGGCGCATTCGTAAGAGCAGTAATAAGCATACTGGCATCCGGAACATCGCATGTCGCGTACTCTAGAAGATGTATTCCCCTCTCGTCTGGTTATGCACTGTCAAGCCATTAGCAAACCGAACCACGAATTGGGATAGACCGAACATACGTTATCACTCATGCAACCAGTCGCCCCATTACGAGCCATAGAATAAACCGGTCTCAGACCCCACAAGTGGTCCACCTTTTCTTTCAACCTCAGCCAAGCGTCTTTCACAGGTCCCTGGAGATTTGGCGCATCCTCTATCGCCTCCACTCTCCTCAATGACCTATGAGCGCGATGCAGCACACTCCTGTAAACCGCGAGCAGGGTGATTGTATCTAAGATTACCACGATCGATGCCTCCACCGTGAAATTTTCAGGAATGGAATTCTGATGGTCGTATACGATGTACGGTTGCGCCTTCACGATGGACTGCAAGATCCATTTGTCTAGGGCGTCCGAAACCCAGGTAAATCCACACTTGAGATTCTTTTTCAGATACATGACGGACAGGTAGATGGCCCGTCGGGCTAGGGGTAAATTGAAAGGTTCAAGATTGCGAGGTCGGGTTAATCGTCCCATGACAAATGTCACCCACGCCACGGATTGCTTCGAGAAAAATTGAAGACGAAGTCTTCCATCGTTTCCCGAGCAGAAAAGCAGGATCTCTAAGCGGGCGATGAGGTCGGGATACGAAATTTGGGGCTGCTCCGCGAGCTCGATGAGCCGTTGGACTGTGCCAAGCGCGAGGTTATCAGGTGCCTCCGATGTCAAGATACGGGAAGCGTCGTCCTGCCAGCCCTGGTCCAATTGCTCTGCAGCAGCAGAGACGACAGTGATGATCCTTGAGGTAGCTATCAGGATCTCCGAGTCGTAATCCACCGAGGCTGCGATGAGGGACATTTTGAATATGAATCCAACAAAGTGAGGAACGGAAGCCAACAGTGGCAACACCTCTGGTATCTGAACAAAGAGGTGAACCAGCTTGGTCGACTTCAGCAGGGCTTCATGGTCATCGACGGCTGTTTCAGCGAGGTCCAAGGGGTACTGGGTGATGAAGAAGGATAGCCATGGACGAATAGAGTGCCAAAGAGTGACGAGAAGGGTGGGTGAGTTACCGATGAGAGCATTCTCGAGACCGTAAATTAAGGAATCGAAGCAAATGAGCGCCATCTGAATGGATGCTTCGTTCTGCGTAGGCACACTCGAGAGATGTTGTTTGACGAGGGGAAAAATGTGAGCTAGATGATTCTTTCCCATTGCCCTAGTGGCAAGTTCTTTCATCGCGGGTATTGAACCATTTCGCGCTGCTCGTTTCAACGACGCGATGTTCATGTCCTATGCGGAGGCTTAAGTTGAGTTTTGAGCAAAAAAGTCTTTCACATACACATATGTTACCCGATTCATGTTGCATGATGTCGCAAGACAAAGGAACGACCGGTCTGTTACATTTACCAACCAGATGCCGTCAGGGTGGATGATCAAAAGTTCGAAAATGATGATCGAAAAATTGTGATCGGGTAATTGTTTGGCTGTGGCTTCAGGGATAAGCAAGGATTATCTAATCCAACAGTTCTTCCTTCGCGCTCCCATCAAGAAATTCCCTAGGCGAGCGAATTTTCTTTTCAACGAAGTCACACTACACCCGCCGTCCTTGTTTTCTTAAGAGCTAACAGCAGCGCCATAAATATTCAGCTACTCAGTGCGCTCAGATATCTCACCACTTACCTAACCCCGACAACCGCGACGCGCTACTAGTAGGATGCCCTTGGCCGCTGCACAAAAACAGGCCATTGAGGAAGTTGTCAATGCCATCACTACCGCCACTGCACCGAAAGGAAAACGTCTGCTCTCAGCCATGTTCATGAGCCTCGTCGATCCGAAGGAATGGCCAGAATATTACGAGGTGTGCTCTTTCTTCGCTCGCGGGATCGCCCTTCATTGTTGCAGATTATTCCAGATCCTCGGTGTATTAACAACATACGTACAACACTAGAAAAGAATCGGTACAGAGCAGCCCTGGACGCGTATACAGATTTGTCCCTCGTTTTCTGGAACGCGCTCTATTACAATGAAGCGGGTAGCCAGATTGCATTGGATGCTGAAACCCTCAAAGTATGTTAAAATGGCGCGAATATAGTTCGATTCCTTGCTTACTATAAATCTAGCGTCTTTTGGAGACTGAATGGAAGAAGAGACCCATCCTCCCCTCCCCTCGGACGTCTCCACCGCCGAGATCTGCCCAAAAAGTCCACAAGACGGAAGAAGAAGAATCGTCGCCTCCCCCAGAGAAACCTGCTGGTCCTCCTGCAGCCGCTCATGCCGGAGCGGCTTCCACAAAAAATACGACGCCGATCATTCCTACAACTATACCGGCTGCAAATGGCGCCTCTGCCAATCATCACGCTTCTAATGGCCGAACAGCTCCTAGGCCGTCATCTCCCGAGGAAGAGGTAGACATCGGTAGTGTGGCAGATCTTCAAGTACATGTACCAACGGAGAGAGATGCTGCAAGTGAGGAGATTATTCGTCATTTGGATAAGAGTTTGCCCAGGTGGCCCGGTTTTTCAGAGGAAGGCTGGACGGGGAACATTAAGGTGATATTTCCGTCTGTTGTTTGGTCATCCTTTTTTTAATCGCCAGCGGCACAGATTTCTTACATGGATATAGTCCATGCTATCAAGAGCCACAAAGACGTTATGTGCGTCAAGCGAATAGTCGTTTATTCTTTGGCTCATCATATTCAGAGGTAATCGATATGCTTTCGTCCTGGAATCCGTGCCAGAACGCGCCGAGATACCATATCTGTCGCTAAACGTCTGTGCTCTTCTCTTCTCTTCTATTCAAGTGTTGTTGATTTCTTGCAGACACCACTCTCTTTGAAATCTATTGAGGTTCGTGCTTCTCGTTAGTTTTTTTTTCATTGGCTGAGTTTTGTTTAGAGTCGAGCGCGCACAAAAGATTATTCGACTCCGAAAGATTTCGACACCGGCTTCTTGCAGCTCTTTGCCAAAGCGAGAAGGTGGCATGATCCTGGTTCCGATGCTTATGGCCATGTTCTTCTTCTTCAAGTCTGTGAAGTTTTATCTCGGCTGCGAGAAAGGCTCACGATTTTCCAGAGATTGTATCAAGCCTTGACCTCAAAGGAGCCACCACACGGTCCGCCGTATTCTTCATCAACCAATTTTGCGTCTCTGCGTGCCGGACCCGGTGCATTCGATCCTGATCCAAGTACAGGTGTAACCAGTGATCATGTTCCTACCAAGGACAGGAAATTTGTGGATCTACATCATTATAAAGGCTGGACCATCAATGTTGGTGACTGGGTACACCTCAGCAATCCTGATTATCCAAGTCTCCCTACCATCGGACAAGTGCATAAATGCTGGGTTGCTGAAGAAAGGCACGGCCGATATTCGACACTCCGTTGATAACTGATGCTAATTTTGATGCTTAGATCACGGAAAGGTCAACATGGCGTAACTGTTTGCTGGTACTTCAGACCAGAGCAGGTACGTATATATATTTCTTCATTATCTTTCTGGCTAAAATGATCATTAGACCCATCACACTTCTGATCGGACGTTCATGGAAGGCGAAGTATTCAAGACAAGTATGCCCGTGTTGTTCTCATTCTCGGCCCCCTCTGATGGTTTCCTTGTAGGTCACTTCGCTGAGCATCCGCTCGAAGACATACTAGAAAAGGTAGCGTGTCAACCTGCCGTCGATAGTTGTCACGGACGACCTAAAGCACCGTACTGGTATCCCGGTTTCCCACTGTACATATGCGAATCTCGATACGACAGCGGTGGCCGTACCTTTGTCAAGATAAAAGACTGGAGCTCATGCATGCCGGAGGAATCCCGCCAATCGGTGCCTATATATCCCTTTGAGAGATTCGTTCCTCCGCGTCGGCTTCCCAGTCCCTTCGTGGGTAAGGGAAAGAACGGCGCCAAGGCGTCAGGAGGTCTTATTGGCGGTTCTATCGTTCCCAGCAGCAGAGTGACCCATATCATTCCCATATCTACCTCGGTATCAAATGCTACAACAGTCATGGATCGCTCAATTTTATCCGGTTCTGGACTGACGTTGGGAAACAACGCACAACAGGAAAAACTTCCTCCAGAGACCAGTACGTTATGGTGTACTGACAGCTTGGATGTATTGCTCATTACGTGCTGTGTCTCCGCAGCTAAGCATTTTGACCGCGATCCAGAGACCGACGAGGTTCTTTGGTTTGCTGCTCCGCCGATAAATGTTGCGCCTGCACCTGTGCTCAAACATAGCTTAGCTTACCTTCACTTCCTCGCAAAGAAGCGTAAAAATGGCGCCGAATCAAGCCCCCCAGCGAAGAAGGTCCGGACAACGGCATTTTGATCCATGAATGGATAAAAGTGTAAGCTTGGTTCTAGATAATTTATCCACTGTATCCTCCAACGCTGTATGATCTAGCTGTATGATGAAGTTCCATCATATCTGGTCGGTGATCTGCACCACATAACTCTCTCAGCAAGGTCACCTCAACGCGCGCTTATTCCTGCTAAACATAGTCAAGGGTCCAGAACATCTTGCCCCATGACAAACTGGAATACTTCTTCGCCATGCGTCCGTCTGCCGAACACGATATTTTGATTATTCAACCGTTTGCTCTCAGTTCTATAAAGCCGCGAAGTCAGATTGTGATTTTCAGCTTTAATTGCGATGTCAGGGTCCCTCGTCTAGGCTCTCGGTCTTTGAAATCAGGCCGCAGCGTCCAGGATCCATCTGGTGCGGTTCCGAAGCACGTTCCTGTTCCTGTAAATACACTTGCTCTTTTTCCAAATTCAACAAGATGTACGATCCGCCACAGTCGGCCACCGGCGCGATATGTGGCGTGCTTTTCATTTACCGGCATCGCGTTATCGGTATCTTCATGCACCGCGAAGTCGAACAACAGCGGCCCAACAGCACGGGTACACACACTAGGGCACATGACACAACCATTCTGACAGCCATTCTTGCTGATAGATCATCTTCGATATAATCAGACGCCCATTGAATCAGGCCCGAGGTATCAATAACAGCAGCCGAGATTTTCATACATCGTCGTTCTGCTTCCTTCCCTGCTTGTACTTACCCCTACTTCGTTCATTCACTCGAGCCTCTCCTCGTCGGAAGCGCATCCTCTAACTGCCATCATGCCGTTCCGACGACTACTCAGTCTACCATGGTGGGGTCTCTGGTTGCTTGTCTCCTCGTCGGCGGCGCTCGTGCCGCGGGGTCCCCAGTCGAATGCAACATGCACTCCCGACTTTAATTGGGCTGACAATGCAGCGGAACTGAGTCCTTGTTATGTGTTGGCGTACGTTATGTCTTCTTGTCTCACGGACAGTGAGTGTCTACGTCGTCATTGACTTCCTCCGAACGCTCACAGTTTTGGCTGAACAGCTTATAATGTATTCCCTTTGAGCAATGATACACACTATGATCGGCCAGGAGATGGTGCCATCTCAGCGACACCTTGTTCATGGTTGGTCCGCCACTATTGCATAGTGAATTTGGGATTCTGATTCTTTACGCTATAGCTCCTGGGCCGCATACAACCTTTTCGGTGCTTGCACAGCGTGCCAAACCGGCAGTCATGCCACTTGGGGGTGTGTTCACCGCATGTTTTCCTATGCACTGCCTGAAGACTACGCTTTAGCTGGGCGGCCTATAAGGCAAATTGTGGAGATAATTTGACTACAACAACGTGAGTCTGTAGTTATGATGGTACAGACGTGTTATTAATAAATATACTTCGCAGTTTCTTCCCTTATGATAAAGATTATACTCTACCTACAGCCGCTTCTATTCCCTATTGGGCGGCGCAAGATCGTATGTGTGGCCTGCATCGTTTCTAATCAGAGTACTTACCATCGTGTAGCGTCGACTTGGAACAATGGGGAATTTGATTCCGCCCAGGCGAGAAATTTGTCTTTGGAAGGTGAGAAAGCGACAAGTTATCAAATGGCTCAAGCTTACCTCCCACCTAGGACATCCCGACTTAAATGGCTCCTCAAATGATACCAATAATGATTCGGGTTCTTCGACACCCGTGGGCGCTATCGTGGGGGGCGTTGTTGGGGGCGTAATTGTAGTGGCAGGTGCAGCCGTAGTTGCCTTCCTCCTTTTCCGGCGTCATCGTCGACGTCATGCGCCCAGGATCCTGGAGAGTCGACCAGGACATTTCCGTTCACAGTCTGACCTGACACAAAAGAGCGGCACTGCAATGCTCTACAACGATTCCCTAAGCCAACGTCCTTTAAGCCCGATTACTCAGGCCCCCCACACCATTCTTTCGCACTCTGGAGAAGGGACCGCGCTTTCGTATTTCGGTTCCGTCCACGGCTCTTCTACTTTCTTGTCTCCGCCCACTTCTCCGACACGCCAGTTGATGTCCCCTCCGCCAATGGTTATGAATCCCGAAGATATTATTCATCCATTCACTGCTACTCCCTTGACTTCGCTGCCCTCGTCCGTGGTTGACAGGAAAGGCGGGGGAGTTGTGGATTTATCATACACCCATCATCAACGACCTTCGGTAACTTCCGTGGACCCAATATCTTCTGATCATTCTGCGACCAACTCTGAAAGTGCATCGAGGCGGCGCATAAATCCTCCCGCTTACAGTATGTACCAAGATGCATCTCCTAATCTACATCAGACGCTGGATGGCACTGGTACCCCTTCACGAGCTCAGACTCCCAGTCGGGGACACCGATCTGAGAAGGGTAGTCAGGATACCATCCCGCCTTGGAGTCCAGTTACGCCAAGTATGCAAGTGCGAAACACTGAGAGCCGATCGCCTTCTCCTGGACCTGGAGAGTTTGGTAATATAACGAACGCCACCATACGATCCAATGGCGCACCGAGCGATATCGACGTTTCGAGGATAGCCTGATTTATGTTTCTGTATTCATCCGAGTTGTGATATTTTATGCTATCACGGTAGTAGTAGTATCACCGTATAGGATTTATTTCTTTGGTTGTCGCCAAATTCTTGAGTACTTGTAGTTTCTTCCTTGATGATCGGGGGGAATTCAGCGGCATCCTTACATTGGTATGAGAAACGCGCAGAACAAGCGCAACTGACCGAAGTCGCCGATCACGTAGTACCGATGGTACATGGACCCGCCTTAGCGCACTTCTAAAGTCTAGCACCCAATGTGACACAATAGGGAAATTCAAAACCTGCTGATTTCGCATCGAATTAAACTAGTTTTTCGTGCCTCCTACTAGCTAATAGTAACCAGAGAACTTTGCGTCAGGTGAGCCACGAAGGGTGGAGAAACCTGACAATACTTACACAAATGACTTCGGATTTACAAATGTTTCAAGGTTTAACCCACTTGAGTTCCAAGATTCAAAACTTGAAAGTTCAGTACTGGCAATTGTGGACAGTGTCACAAGGAAATTTACTTGCTGTCACTAGAAAATTGAACAACGAAGTTATTAAATATTATTATTACTATTACTGAATTTAAATTCAAGAACATCAGATTTGTTCAATGTTCATTGTTCACTAGGGTAGCGCACAAAACCTAGGTTTCGTTACACTTGGGTTTATTACCGGTAAGTTACTGGTAAGTTACCTCCCCTCGCTGGAGGGGTTTTCCGCCGAGGTAACTTACACATCATGTGACTGCCTGATAAGCATAAAAATTCAATACAATTACATGTATATTCCGTATACGTGGTGTAGGCGCGAATATGCAATACGTTCATATGACTTACCATCCTTGACAGAGAAAATATCACAAAACGTGAACACGGACGTCCTGAAAAAATAATTTGCAGTTGCCGCGCGTCCGTCATGTGATTTCGCACGTGATAGGTATGGGCACCGGCAACTCCCGCCAAAATTCGCGCTCCGAGCGATCTCGATCAGGGCCCAAAATATGTGAGTTTCATGGATGCACCTTCTGCAGGTCGAAGGAAGAAGATTCACGAGTACTTTTGCAGGAACATTTTACTCAGGACATGATTTTACATGTTTTCTTCGAGACACTTTATTTTTTAGACCCCGGTTTACCATAGTTTCATCGCATTTATAGCATTTAGAATGCTTTTTAAAAAAAAGTGCTCCGAAGAAAACATGTAGTTTATTTTTAAATGATATTCTGTAATTTTTTCGAAGTGATACGAGGTCTGTGGAAGCCTGTACCAGGTGCATTTGGATGAACAAGTTTACACTATAAATAAGTACAAATAGTCGCGTCGCACCAATTTTGTCACAGCTTACGGTGATTGATTGTTCCCAAATACACCATTTTAGGTGGAAAATAATGTAAATTGCTATACAGTCACTTTGGGACAGTCTGGACAAAGAGACATGACAAAATATACAGTAGCCCTGTTCTCTTGGCTTTGGCTGAGAGAGACAGTGGCTACAAGCAAGCCATGTATATTAACCATGGTAGATGATTATTACAGTGATTACCATTCTATAAAACACTATTTAACATATAACCGTGGGATATACACTTTACAGGTCCTTCGAAGATCCTTCGGAGGGTCAGAGACGAATACGGAAGGGATTTGCCGGCGGAAGGCCCAAAAAGACGCTTACTCAGCTCACGATCCAGAACCGGGAGTTGCCGGTACCCAATAGGTAAGTAACAGTAACTTACCGTAGCAAAACCACCCCCTGCGGAGGGGTCGGTAACAAACGGTTACTTACCCCCCTGGAGGTTTCGTGCGCAATCCTATTGTTCACTCAGAATCGCAGGTGACTACAGTGTAAAATAAAATAAAAAAAGGTATTTCAGATAGGGGATGAGTCGACCCAGGTTCGAACTGAGGACCTTCTGTGTGTTAGACAGATGCGATAACCAGCTACGCCATCGACCCATATACCACAGCTATTTATTTGGATATATAGTAACTAAAGTAGCTCCGCACAGGACACGTGCCGCTCAACGCCTACCTCTTCTGCTCAAAAGCATCACCTTCCCCCAACTGCCCTCACTGTAACGTTCCAGAAACGGTCACCCACTTCATACTAGTCTGCCGCCGATACGCAGATGAACACCAAGCCCTCCATCGCCACACGAAGCTGGGCAACCTTCAACTACGACATCTACTATCCATACCATCCCGGCACACCTTTGCTACCCTCGCGTACGTGCAGCGCACGAAACGCTTCCCTGACTTCCCCACCAACAAAGGTGGTCCTCCCCCATAGGAAAGTAGCTCAAGATGACCGGACACTAAATTTTATGTGCCTCACTTGGGCATGCGAGGGGGAGGAACAGTTCGCAGACTGTCCTCCCACCTCCACTATGGAGGAGAGTACTCATTCGTGCTCATTTCTGCACTCGCTAACATGATATGTTTCAACCCAGCCAAGCAGCTATATCCAACACCACAGGCGACCCAGCGACACAATCCCATCACCTCCGACGTGTTCCCCCTCCCCAAAACCTCACTCATCGACCGTCCACATCACGGTCATCTCTTCCACTCAAAGCTGCACCTCTGCACCAGACGCACACAACCACACATGATCATGTATCCACCATAGCTCAACACCGATAGAATACAATCCCTCTCCCAAGACCACCAGTAATACCGATACCACTACGTATAATTAGTTACCAATTAGTGTTACAAAGCGCAAGATGTACGCATAGGCCCCATAGGGCCTTAGGTTACTTAAAACACGATATCATCATCATAGTAACTAAAGTTATTTAATTGAACGCTACGGATCATCAAGTCCGCACGGTTACAAGAACGACCATGAGATCCGCCAAAAAGCACTTAATGTTCGATCCACGTATCAGTACCGCATGTACGGAAGCCACTAACTGGCCTCTCCCCCTCTCGTCTCAGGTCTGTCATCATGCCCGTGGGTATTTTTATCAATTTATTATCTCGTAGATTGCTCGTGGACAGACGCTACCGTCGGACACGAATCACATTCGCCATGATTCATGGATAGACGACGCGTGGATACCCCTCAACGAACACAAATAACCATGCCCACACCAAACTCTATCCGACTCCATGCCATTCTCTGTTGGAGGCAGACTGGTCGGATGTTTATGGAAAACGGCAGCAATCCATGAATACTTTCGTGTTGCTTCTGAGTCTATAGGTCTCGCTCGGTACAGTCTTTATGGTGCTATGTAATATCTACTCAAAATACCCGCTCGTTTTCATGAACATTTAATTTAATGTTTTGCGCGTAGGATATTGACACTAAGTAGCCTGAGGCTTTGTTTCAATGTTATAAACTGAACCTCTTGATGCACAACAACCATACTACTTAAATAGATATACACGACCTGCAAAGTTTCGAATGTCTCATTGATATTGTACACCAAATCCGTCCATCGCCCACCCATAATCCGAATACAACAACCCTGCCAGCTCTGCCATCGTCGTCTCCCCAAATGTGAAACCTGGTCCATCCAATGTGACATCAGGATACAATTTGTAACTTGGACGAGATATTTGGAAAGATGGCAGGATCGCTGTGGGTGACGCGCTGGACCCCGAACCAGAACCAGAACCAGAACCAGCGGACACGGACCCAGGACTACTTGAGTTTTTGGATGCATCGATAATCATCCGCTTCGCGATGCGCTCAAACGGTTCTCCTTCGCTCTCATCGTCTTTCTTATCCCGCCCCCGCTTCCTTGAAGGTTTCGATGGGAGATCTGGTTCGGCAGCTACGATGGAAAAGCAATCAACAGCAGGAAGCGGTGGGGCAAAGAAGGAGACTTCACTTAATAATCCCTCCAATAACGCGATGGCATTCCTCGAGACCACGGATATATGTTCTGCAGTCTTGAAAAGATCTAGCGCTTGCCGAAGTTCCGCCCTCCGCTGATCGAGACACCGCCCATCATCAGCCGCTTTCTGATGGCATAGGTCAATGAATAGCACCACCGCGGCAGCGAAACCATAAAACAGCACAATCCACCATTTGAGCAGGATAGCCGACTGCTCGTCGTCAGATTTTAGATGGTCTAATATTGCTTGAGCGGATGCTATGCATTGTTCACGAGATTTCACCTTCGAGGGGACGTAAGAAAGGAGTGTATTTGAGGAAGTAGTTACTCACGTATTTCCGATCTTTATATCCTCGGAACAAATACGGCCTATGCAGCCTCAACCGCCTCGTTTCGCCCATGATCAAACATAAGGTCAGCTCAAGCCCTTTCACCCCCTCATCAACCGCTAGACTATTGTCGTCGGTTATGAAATGCTCGGGGACGCCTTTCAACATTTCTTCCAGCCGCTTGTCCATCTCCCCAACAAAACTATAACCCGTTGGCGCCTGCATCTCATCCACAATCTCCCGATACAGAACAACGAACCGCAGACGTGTAAGGGAGAACGTCATTTCTGTGTATTCTTCCGTAGGTCGCGAACGTAGCGGTCGACCGTCGTCAACGAGATCTCCGTCGTTCACATTGGCTGGCCATCCCGTATGGTTCTGTGAAGGATGTATGGCATATGTACCATTATGCGCTGCCGCATGCGACCAGTCGTTGAAAATCTGATCGTTGTGAGAATGGTAAGGGAGGGATGAAAAGAGACGCACAAGACTCCACCATACTCTACGTGCTGTCTCCCGCTTGACTAGAGATTTCCATGTCGCGCTGTATGTCCGCTCGTCAGATTCAGAACCTAACCGAGACATACCAAGGTTCTGGGCAATCTGAAGAAATGGTTAACACTCGTATTTTATACGTGAAATGCATGAACCTTGATGGCCGAGCCCAATAACGCCCAATGGGTGCTGTAAATTTCACCAGTCAGGTTATAATGTTTTATGCTGTAATTGAAAGACCACATACTCGGCTTCGTCTAGATTTTGTTGGTACACGCCCATAAGTCTGAAGTATTGAATATGTGAGCTGGATAAAGAAGATATGATAAAGTGATACATACAGGATACATTGTAAGTGCTCCAGGGAATGCGCGCCCAAGAAGTCGTCGTAATGTAAACAGGCCTGTGCAGCGGAATACATCCGTTTCGATAATTCTGACGCCGTAGAAAAATCAATGCCGATACGCTCGCAGACATACGGTTCTATCAGGTGTAGTGATAGACATAATATCATGAAATACACCCCAAGAAACGAGACGCGAACCATTCCCACACTTTCGCTGGATTTTTGCATGAGGAGGACATTCAGCTACACGATACATCAGCTGATGATCCGTATAGGGGAGACGCCATGTACCTCACTTATAAAAGTCGGCGCGTGTAGAACCTTTGAATACCATTCCAATCTCTCGAACTAGAGGAGTTGATGAGCCTGAGCTACTCAGAACATGGAGTCATACGCACGTAAAACTGCACTAATGCGCGGGTCCTCATCTCGTCAGGAAGCATCGCTACAAGCCTCGCTATTATATTGACGCCGGGATCCAGCAGAAGGAGCAAAGGATGTCCACCGGAGGGACTGGCAGACGTATACGGATCCTCGTTATTATTCGTCGTGTCAAAATCCTGCGTGGCTCTGTTTCGATTCACGCGGTGTCCCATAGCAAAGTCTTCCAGCATCATCGCGACGTCCTCGTCCGTCGAAGTAACGCCAAATGACGACCGGATGGCTGAACGACCTTTCTCCTTGTCCTTTACCTTTTCTTTTTCCTTTCCCTGATTGCCAGACGAGACGAGCTTGGACACAGTCTGCTCAAGAATGGCTAAGCGGCCGAGTACGTCGTCAAGCGTTTCTGCGGCAGTCTTGCCTGACCTGTGTAGCCGACGTTTAGAGGGAATATAAGGGAATAAAGTTCGAGATGCATACGCAACGGCATTTCGGTCGACCTCTTTGCATTGACCGCCCTCCCCTCTTAACATACATGGAGCGCAGGGGTACGCCCTATTACCTGTTTGGCGTCAGTAATCCCCCTCGACGATGTATGTAACTCAAAATTATCACGAACATTTTATCTTACGCTTGCGGCCTAGCGTGCATTAGTGACATTCTGTATAAGACGACGCGACGAACGTACATTGAAAGCAGCTCTGTATTGGCCTCGACGACGTGCGCAATTCCGCCATAGGACATTGAGAATGGATGTCGATAAGGAACAAATAGTAAGCCTGATCAGATTTTGACAATGTTGTACCCGATCTCCGTCCCTCGGTCCGTCATCCGTTCCTTTATCAATGCCGATTCGGATAAGGGGCTGTCAAGTATCAAGTATAGTAATGGCAAGAAAGGTACTACTATTCTTTTGAATTCATGCATCGTGCCAAACATTTTTAAGGGAGGTGGTACTTACGAGGACTCATATTCGCCGCCTGCTGGAGATGCCACAGAAGTACATGAGAACATCTTTAATGATCAGGTGGTAGCCCAAGAAGACCACGAAGTTAGCCAACCCAGGAGATGAGAGTGATGACAGGCCAAACATGACTTTGGCTGCACCACGCCGAGGGGAAGACCATAGGCGCTCTATTTTCAGACAATACAATCGCTGCGGCGGTATAAGCCCGGATTCGACCTGGCGCAGAAAACAGTCAGGCTCAGATGATTAAAGAACTATCCCTGATTGGCCACATGCCCACCTTGAAGTGTATGCCGAGCTCTTAGAGCCGTATATTCTCCCATGAACAGGGAAATAGCGGTGCGTTTGTAGTGATGAAAACTGGTGATTGATCACTGTGCATAAGGCCACAAGTCACGATATACAGCTCCACTGATCATGAGAAGAAGATAGGTCTGAAAGGAAAGCGTTATGAATACATGCTCAGCGTGTGGAAAGGGGATTTCCTCGTGACATTTCGAACCAAAACGAGATCCAGATGAAGCACATTCCGGGATTCCGACTGGTTAAATATACGATTAAAAAGATGTTAAAGTTCCGTAGCTTGTACCCGTTCAGCGACATTCGACGAATATTGGGTTGCTTGTTTTTTTTCGATGAAATCTGTTTTAAAGAACGATAGATCAGTGCCGGACCGGGTAGCCGTCAGCTTGAGGGCCGGCCGATCAACTTGGGAGTCTCGGCGAATTTCATTGTCAAATAATTTCAAGAGCTTCCATAGGTGACCTATAAAGCCATCTCTAGGCCTGTGAACTTTTGCCACAGTACGTTAAAGCTGCCTTTTCTATAGTAAGAAATTTCAGCTAATTGGAAAAGCATTTCTATAAAAGGTTCTAATCCCAACCCTCGGTACTATGTATAGTACTTTTTGCTCTAGTCACTTATCTTTGCTTGACGTGCACACGGGCTACACCGTTGCACGACCTTTGGGTGTTACAACATCGGCAAGACAATTGCCTCGCGTTTCAAGCAAACGGGCTACCAAACTACCATCTATGTCGACATCGTGTCGCCAGTAAAGGTGGAGCCTTTCCAAGTCTGGAACTATCTTTGGGTCTGCTAGTGCTACCAAAAGCGCGTTGGAAATTGGTCTGTACGGCCCGACAAGCGGGTATGACGAGTCGTCGATGCTCAGCGACGTCAAACGAGGAGCCATCCCGAGGATGTCCAGCAAATCCTGCGAGCGAATGGCAAACCCCTGAAACACAAGCTGTTTCAACGACAAAGTCCCTACCAGCGGCCTGC
The DNA here is from genome assembly GCA_022818035.1 of Armillaria solidipes. Lineage (NCBI taxonomy): Eukaryota > Fungi > Basidiomycota > Agaricomycetes > Agaricales > Physalacriaceae > Armillaria > Armillaria solidipes. Next base: position 336,574 of record JAIWYQ010000015.1, read on the forward strand.
GTATGCAAGACGAGTGAAGCAGGGGTCCCGGGCAATCGAGATGAACGAGTTTCAATGATTTAAGGTTCGGGAACTCAACTTTACAGAGCATCTCTTGGATCGTAGCGATTGTGTCCCAGGTGGCCACAACCGTCAGGCTGGAGACGAAGTTACTGCGGAAAACCCTTCCAGTTACCGGTAGATGTGCTTCTTGTGCGAGTAGTGTGACCATCTTGACTTTGGGAAAGCGCAGAAGGCACTCCCCGGGTTGTGAGTTGCAAGTTCCACACTCTTAACTGTTGCGAAGTCTTTGATGCCTGGCTCGATGGATTCTGTTCGTATCATCTGGAGTTTGGTCGCCGACCGGATAAAGGGGAGATCCAAGACTTTAGGCAGGGTGAGGCTCTTGAGAAGGGGCATTTTCAAGTCTGGGTCGGAGGGGAGAGAGTGTACCCGTGGAGTATTTTCGAGAACGTGAAGCTCGTAACATCTGTGCATGTGCTCGCGGAACAGCCCCGTTAGTTTTCCGAGGGATAATTCCCAATGCGCGGACAGCTGCGGGCCCTTTTGACTCTTCACCAAGTGGACCGAAATGGTGCACGTCTTCGACCTTGTCAGGTAGAGCTCTACCGAGTCCCGTAATTTCGAGGTCCATCGCTCGTCTTCCGCAGACCCCTCATAGCGTGGCCGATTGATCGCGCTGCCTTTGACGACAACGTTGACAGGGATGTAGATCTTCGACCAGAGGGCGGGCCAGTCTAGCGTTACAGCGCGCCACCGCGAGAAAACACTGCCGAGGATGATGACGCGATATGGATGGTCATGTTGTGGGACTGGTGTACCGGCGTGCGCAAAAATCTCAGCCAGACACTCGTTTGGGAGAGTGTTGATATGGTCCGTGCCACTGGTGGGAGATCGTTGATCGGTATTTGGCATACTGGATGTGTGCAGTCTGCGAATTAATGATGTTTCCGAAGTTAAATGCCTGGTGTGGTGGTAGGGGAGAAGGAGAGATTAAAGCCACAATTCTGCGTCGAGAGCAAATTTATGTATCCCTTTGTCCATCATTGTCTTGTCTTTGTGCAAGGGTGGCATAGTCTTGCCTTCAACCTCAGTGGCAGCTGGCTACTACAAGACCCGAGGTTGCTATGTGGATATGCTCAGCTCACTGCGGTGAAACGAGATTCGGAGAAGCACTCGAAAGCCAACCGTCTTACATAATGTTTCTCTTCGAATCAGAACTAGCCTATGTCGCTCGCATGGCACTACCCGTCGGCCGTAGGAGCAAGCTTGAGATGCCATAAATTGAAAGTTGACTCACTTGTGAAGCTAGTACTTGTCAATCAGGCTAGTTGCTTACGCCGCGGCTCTTGGACACAAAATGAAATTGGGTTTACCTGATCTCCTGGCTTTCATGTACTGGAAGCATTATTTATGTTACTTAAAGTGTTCACCCGAAAAGCCATCGGCAAAAGCAACAGCGATCCAGTAGCGGCAGAAGCCGGTTCCCCGATTCTTTCCTTTTTCCGGATTCCTTTTCAAAAGATAACTCAATAATACCTTGACCTTGCATGACGCAGGATTTTCTCACTTAACAGAGTTCAGACGTACTCGACAAAATCAGAATTGTGCATTCTGGATGACATGCAGGAATCTAATGCATATACAGGCTACAGCACTGGTTGGTTGCGGGGAAAAAGTTCGCTCGGTGGCAGCGCAGCTGCCACCAGCTCACATTTTCCCTCGCAACCTCAAGCAGCTACAAAGACCATGCGATAAGGTAAGTAGTGGGCCTCAGGGGAAGCACAACTTATTGAGAAGAGGTCGTCGGCCCAAAATACTAAGATATAGCCAGGATCGTCAACGGCGGAGGTGCTTCCTTTGTGAGCACCAAGCGGTAATAGAGAAAGTTGAAACCTAATACCAGAAATGTCTACTCACAATAGCACAACGCTCGCCGGATGTCGATATATTGCAGCAGCACAAACATTGCCACTAAGAACGCCATGGGGTATGTCGATGACACCGTTCCAACCGTCCCGAGTCTGGATGTCGCAAAAATCAGCTACGAAATCGGTCGGCAACATGTGAGGTACGTACATTGAACCTGCCAGTGCACCCTCCACTGCACCCGAGTTCCACAGAAACAGCACCACTTAAAACACCATGCTCTTGCGGCAAGGGGAAGGTCGTTGTCTGAGAATGCGCGTACTACGAGTCTTGAATTATTGAAGCTTGAAGCTGAACCTTGACACCTCACGCAGTACTCAGCCTAATAATTAGCGAAAGAGACGGTCATTATCATGGCAAGGACGTACCATGCCATGCCTGCAAACTAGCACTTCCCAAAGACTGTACCCTTGCTCGCCGGGCACGTAACTGACAGTGACTATCAAAGGTACCTGACGTTCGACGAGGAATTTAATGGTGTCAGACTACATACCGGCGTCGAAAGGCCAGAGTTGAAGGCGAAGGCAAGGCCGGGCTTTTCGAAAGTGAATCTAGCACCATAGTACTCGCCCCATCACCACAAGGGCACACGAATCGCACCGAATGCATGCTGAACATTTTCTTGGTCCTTGCTCTCCAATGTATGCCCGGCACGCTAAGTGGCGCAGTACAAGCGCTCAAGCTCAAGGTTCAAAGGGAATAGCATGGATATTCTGTCTGTATGCACACTTACTGATTGATGATCTGGCAGTGTCTCGCTGGCTCGTTCCTGGTGGATGTGGCCAATAGCTTCTTAATGTTCGTCGCAGCAATAGAAGACCATCTTATCAGGAAAGATGAAAGAAGGAACAGAGTGAGGAGGGTTTTGTGAGGAGTGTGGGTCAGTCCTGGCACAGAAAAGACGTCAAGCGAGGTTTCGATGAATAAACAAAGCAAACGATGTCTGCAAACCAATAGGGAGAAGTCGGAAAGACAGAGTTTTTCAGCCACAGCGGCAATCATTTTCAGCCACCCGGCATGCCTGCCGTAGCCTGCCGTATGCTCGCCAATCACCGCAAATTAGCTAAGCCAACCCGGAGTATAGCCCCTGTCCAGACAGTTTGGCACTACTCACGACCAGTTACGGCTTTCTGTCGTTTCCTCATTCTTCGGAAAGAATCGGGGAAAGGTCGGACACAGCGGCCCGGAAGCCGCGGATCCGAACCGCAATTCCATTTCCTATCTTGCTTCCGTCCCTATCAACCGACTGTATGAAAGGTTCAGGCATCCAGGATTATCTTCTATACAACCCCTGCAGACAGGGGAAAATACTTTGACGTCCGCTTGTCTACTTGAGCGCCATGGCCAAACCTGCATCTTACAATCCTGACTCACCCAACGAAAAGTATGTTCTTCTGCCTTCGGCGCCGCTTGTTACTTTGAGCGAGAATGCGGTTCTTCAACCACCTTTGACTCGCCGCGGAACAGGTCCTGGAATGATTATTTTCCTTCCTCCAGCATCAGCATTCGAAACCAGTACCGAAGATGATAAGACCTTGGATCCAGAACCAGTGCAGAAATGGGCTGAGGAAGGCTTCGCTATTGTCGGAGTCACTCCATCTGCATCGGGTTGGTCTGTCGAAGAGAGTATAGCGAAAGGCGTTGATGCTCTGCTGGATCTGAAAGAACTCGACATTAAAGACAAGTTTGCCGTTACCGGTGCGTAACGATAAGGTCGACTTTTACTCTTCTGTTTATTGACATCCCACCTTTCAGTCTTCTACCCCGATATCCTTTGCACTGTGCTTGACGCAATATCGAGAGATCCACGTATTTCGTGTGTTGTCTCATTTGGTGCGGCGGCGGCAGTGACGTCTACCATCCCCATAGCTTTCCACGTCCCGACATCATATGAAGCACCTGAAACCAATGCGTCAACTTCAGTTTACAAGTACAAGACTCCGTCACCATACTTTATCCTCCCTCAAGCTGAGGATTATAAGCCGACGTTCGCCTCTATTGCACATACGCGGAACGTCGTCTTTCTCCGGAAGCATATCGGCGGTCCCCATTTTGATATTGAGGCAATTTGGGATGAACACACTTATTTCGAGTTCGAAGTTCGAAGTGTGTCCCAGACTATGGGAACGATGGTGGTATGTTGTTTACTTAGTGGCTTCTATGGGGTGATCTCAACATCGTGGTTCATAGCAAGAGCCCTATGTCAATCATGTTACCACTGTAAGTTGCTTTCATATGCTGTTTCACTCGCTGAATTACTACGTGATATCACAGATGACTGGTGGCATTGGCCGACAGAATTTGACTGCCTTCTATCGAGATCATTTCATCTTTGCGTAAGTTAATCTCGCAAAACCTATGCCAATTCGCCTCACCCCGGTCGTAAGTAACCCAGCTGATACTGAACTTGAAACTGTATCACGAACCGTCGGTCCTGATCGCATCGTTGGTGCGTTCTTTCTATCACTTGATCAACTTCCAACGCATCTCTCAACATTTCCTTTCGTAGAGGAGTTCATCTTCAAATGCACCCATGACAAGACTATTGACTGGCTTCTACCTGCTGTTCCTCCGACGGGGAAAAGGCTAGAGATCCCGATGTTGGGCGTGGTAAACGTACGTGGTGATCGACTATATCATGGTTAGTGTGTCTATATAATCATAGATTGTTATTGCACTCATTCGTTGCTAGAACACATTTGGTGGGACCAGGGAACTGCCCTATTGCAAGCAGGGCTTATCCCCACGCACGTACCATTTCCCCTTGAAGACGGAAAGCAGATGCTTCGTCTTCCTGTTGCCGGACAGGAGTGTGTGAGACTACTGGTCAACGAAAGAGATGGGACAAGTAATGAAATGTTCGAATGGGGTATCCGGGAGTAGAAATACCAGATTTGTATCTGTACTATTAGGCTTTCATGGGAAGGCGGCATATGCAGTGAGTAAAAGATGAGAGTTTTGAGATGGTTGCCGAGATTCTTGAGTATCTTTCAGTTACGTGGATTCCTTCTCAGAGCTCATTGATAATCGGCGAAATACCAGCTCTCAAGGTGTACTCAAGCCCATACGGCGTAAGGTGTATAGGGGGGAACCTGCAAAAATCGGGGAGTTAAATCAGATAGGTTGCTACCTTCCAGGAAGAGGACGATAGACGTGAGACACTGTGCTGTAAGTCTCCCGGTGTTCAAAATTCGGCAACGACATGTCGCACAGAAGTACTGGCCTGGAGAAAATTGCGACTCGAACTTGGAGGAAACTTGAAGTTGGGGCGGCAAAAATAACACCTCGAAGGCAATAACAGATGTTAATGCATTTGGGTGGATCCTTAGCCTTATAGGCCTTAAGATTGAAGGTGTGATCGAAAGTGATCGGCTTACTTGCGGCTTACCCAAAAATTCAACCACGTGATCGTACTACGTACTCTCAAGAGTCAAAATCGACCACCATCAGAAAAATACAGTCTGGCTCTGAAGCTTGAAGCTTGGAGTCTCGGCCGTTTCTCTGGTCACGATTCACCTTCTGATATATCTCATAGTAACCTTCTTCCTCAAGGCGCTCGACTGGGTCAACCTGGCTATCGCTTTCTTTCCACCCACATCGCCTCGTGGCGTGCCGATGTCCGTTCTTGGGATGTTGCTTGGCTCTTCTTCTACCTCGTGTTTAGATCTGGATCTCCTTATCTAATGATCATCTTTTAACACAATCGGCGCTCATTCGAGCGAGCAGGAAAGACAAATGGATTTGGTCTTCAATCCGAGTCCCCGACCGCCGTGATGGAAGGGCCCCTGCCTTCAGCCTTCCTTCTTTTTGGATTTCTCCTACGCCGACAATTTTTGCTCTAGGGTCCGCCCGGATGACCATCAGATGAGAGGATATCTACTGATCAAGTGGTACTTAGCTGTAGGTAAGCCTGAGCAATCTCCTCTTTGATCGTCGCTGGAAATGGACCTCAATCTGAAAGGTTTACACAGCTGTCACATCGGGCTTCTGACAATGCTCCTTTCTAGACAGTAGCTCCCGCACGTGTCTGATTTTCACTTATCTTTTTCCATACTTGGAACTCGCAGAAATCAATCTTGTGCTACATAACTCTCATTACCTGCCCATACCCGGTGTTGAACTTGCTCCACCATCAAGGGGCTCATCTTCGTGATCTTCCAATGGCCAACTCTTGTGTCAAACGCTTCGCTCGCGCGCTGTATGCCATAACCAGTGCTCGGTGGATCAAGCCCCGATATTCATTCACAACTAAAAATATGTCCTCTCCTTTTACGGTTCTGCACTTCTGAAAGAGTATTAAAATCTGTCTCACCCGGGCTCAAGGCGTTAGGACCTGGTCTTGTCGCCTCGTAATGAAGGTCTCACAACTCTGCCTCGGTATCGCCGCCAGCTCAGTCCTCGTAGCAGGTGACCTCCAGAGCAGAGATGCCCCTCCCGAGAGACTGGAAGTTCCCATTTCGGTTGACAGCAACAAGAAATATTCCGTCCATGTGAATATGGTACGTCTGATAATTGTGCGTTACATGATTTGTTCTCAGTGGCTCTCCAGTCTCCAGGGCCTCAATCTCAAAACTTCACGTTTGCACTCAGTTTTGGAACGGGATACACTATTGTCGCGGGAACGGCGTGTGATGACTGTGACGGTGTTACACCGTTCGTTCCTCTCAATCTTGAACGATAAGCTTCAGAAAAGCTCATGCACACTCCTCTAGATATAACCAAAGCGAATCTGCGACTGTCGATCAGTTACCAGGCAGTCGAAATGTTTCCGTCATAAATACCTCTGCAGGAGGCAACCTCATCACGGAGGATTGCAGCCTTAGGCTGAGCAATGGATCTGGCTGGTTCTACCCTAATCAAACCAGTAAGTACACTGAGGTCCTGGTTATCTCACACGGCGTTCTCATGACCCTAGTTATCCTTGCGAATCAATCCGATTCGCTAATCTCTCCTGGACACACTGGAATCATAGGTCTTGGGACTAACGCTAGTGCGTTTTCCGATGATCGGGTTATCAGACCTGTGCTGACCGACCCATGTGTAGGGGATGGCAATTTTGATGCCACTGTCTTTGGGGGTTGGCTGTCAAAAAACCCGTCTCAAACAAACTTTAGTTTCGGCATGGCGCTCAATCAAGCACCGGATGATACACAGTCTATTGCATCCGACTCAGACGGTGGTGTATTCCATTGGTTCCAACCGGATCCTTCGTATTACGATGGCGACGTAGCATGGAAAAACATGGTCCCGTCCAACTCCAGCAGTCTCGCGGCAGATTTCCATGTGATGATGGATAGCTGGACATTCACGACATCCTTGGGGAATAGTTCGCAAAGTGGGGATCTAGTCACACTCATCGATCCAATGTACTCCACGATGACTTTTCCTCAAGGAGCTGCAGCCCTCGTGTGTGGGTGATATTTCCTCCGTATCCACCTCGTTGATTGAACTATATCGTATCAGATGCCGGTGTTCTGGGCGCTTCAGTCGTGGCCAACACTTCGATTACCAACATATGGGGTGTACCTTGCCTATCCAAAATGAATCTCACGCTCACGTTTGGTGCTCTCTCGTTTGTGGTCAACGAATCAGTTCTGGTACGAAATCAAAGTGGGCAGTGCTTTGGCGCCATTGAAGAATGGTCGTCGCCGTCGACCACGGAATATCTTTTGGGGTCTAGTTTTCTCTCTTCAGTCTATGTGTCAGTGGCTCCATTGTCTTTTTCATCAATTATCCTTATCTTTCTCTTCATCGCAGAATATTTACCGTATCCAGCGCGACTGATGGTATGGTCGGGTTTGGAAAGCGGGCAGTCAACGCAAGGTCAAAAAGGCTGAACGCCGCCTCTATTGTCGGCGTCGCTCTGGGATCAACCGCTTTTGCTATTGCCGTCATCGTAGTCGCCGTGTTGATTTATCGTGCTCGGCGTAAGAGAAGACCGGCTGCAGCTGATAATGACTCTGTCACTCCTTACACTCCAACCACACCCCTCTCCGGTTCGACTTCAAAGTCACCACTTCCATCTCCAGAGATGGCAACAAGTTATACGCCACCTTCCACTGGTTATGGCCATTCTTTAGGTGCTACGTCGAATCGTTCGGATTCACCTTCACACGGAGCACCAGACCATCCGCCGCCGTACTCTGGACAAGGCAGCGGACTCATGCAAGTTGTGGAAAGGCGGGGACAGGAGGAAATGCCTGCGGTGCACATTGGACCACCACCTGGAGGCAAACGAATCAGGAATAATTCTTCCACGGTGGTGGGCTCTATCTGATGCATTTTTAGCTTATGCGATTTCCCTTTGATAAATCGTGTGGAAGTTTCATGTACCAGTAAAAATTCTACTTCTTATTTTGGTCCTATATCACGGACACCTCAAGGTTATTGGGATTACCAAATCTTGTTGGAATGTCAAGCGTCGTGCATCACAGTGCAGTTGGCGTCGAGATCTTCAATTGTCAAGCAAGGAGGCAGTGCTCATCTGTTCTCCTCGGGTTTCCTAATTACCTCACATTGCTTCTATTAGTGTACACGGGATGTAGATAAATAGGTAGAACAACGACGACGGCCCTCGCCTGTTTGCGAGGGTTCCCTGCTGAAATCCGGGTGAGCGGCTGGAGAATTACCGCTGATCTCAACAAATCTATGGTCTCAAGAAAGAGTATTGACTCTGAGCAAGAAAGTCCGTTAACGCGGTCACGTGTGCTATCTGTCGAGGCTCTTGCCAAACAGGCCATGTTTCTCGAATTTCAACTTGTACGTAACTCTGATCCTTACCACCATCATGAGTCTCAGCAGAGGCTTCATGTATTCCGCCATTCCAAGCAGCGAGGCGATGCTCGGAGTTCATGGACCATACGGTCGGTCTTCGACTACGCTAAAGACCTTTTCCTTGATAACGATATCCGTATCTCTTCTATTTTTCTGGTTTTGGTTATTCCTGGAAACACCCTACGAAGCAGCCTCTCTCGGCAAAGCGATCCACCTATCTCAACAGAAGGACGTTTTGGACAAATCTAAGATATTTGTCGTCTCTCTGCCACGTCGTCACGACCGCCGAGCGCAAATGGAGTACCTGCGGTCATTTCTGGGGCTCCAGTGGACGTATTGGGATGCCGTAGAGGCGGATGATGAGCGGATAAGTACTATACTCGACAAGGTACACTCCATCCGCAGTGAAGCAGCCAATCTTAGCATCGACACCATTTCTGAACGCATTCGGTTACCCTTCCGATGGCCAAGCAACGTCGACACTCTTGCACGAAGCAACATATCACTTGCTGCTGCCGAAGCGTTATTTTGGATTTCACCTCCGTCATCTCCTCCCTCTGAGCAAAATGCATCCCGCCCGCCTCTAACCTGCGCTATCGCCGATTTTACCATCTTGCCCTACGATGCAGATCTCCCGGAGCACAAAATTCTCAACGCTCCGCGAGTCGCATGCTGGGAATCTCATCTCTCAGTCATCAAAGAAATCGTTGGGTTGGAGAAGGATACCTTTGGCGTTATCTTGGAGGATGATGTCGACCTAGAGAAGGATATCAGAAGCCGCCTAGACCGCGTCTGGTCATATTTACCAGACGACTGGGATATGGTATACCTAGGTCGATCTCGATCTTTCTCTTCTGGCCTACTCTATTCTCACATTACTACAGGACACTGCTGGGGCAATGAAACTTACTACCCCGCATTAACCCCCTTCACGTCTCCAAACGAGAGCCAGCTGCATCCGTCAAAAAAACCCAAATGCACTCACGCTTATGCCGTTTCGCCAATTGGCGCCCGACGACTGTTACTCTACCTTACCCATCCGCCATTCGCATATTCGCGAGCAATTGACCAAGCTTATGCATGGTTGATCAAGACTGAACGCATTAAGAGTTTCTCCCTTGTGCCAAGTGTGGCCGTTCAGACGAAGAACGACCTTAGTGATATCAGCCAGGAGAAACTGAGCGTTTGGAAAGAAACGCTGATCGATGGAGTATTCGAGATCTAATCCTCTATTTCTTGACAATTTTTCTTGGATTTCCTTCAATTTGGACCAATTGTATGTAATCTGGATGGTCTTTGTTATGTTGGTCCATTGTACCCGCTGAATGTTCGTAATATGTATAGATATAATACTTAAAGTGGTTTCACTACTCGTCGAAGTACTCTTCACAGAAACGCAATCCAATCTCCTCTTTCTCGCACGAGTTGCCGAAAATGCGAGCTCGGTGACGTACCCACTATCCCTTTTTTCAGTAGACTGCTATAAGACACCTTCAAACTGAAGAATCTTCAAACAGTTCAAGCGATGACCAGACCAGTCTGAAAGTCTTGGCCAGGAGATTGCCTTTCGAAATCCCCAGGCGTTTCGCGTCGTCAAAGGACCTTCTGAGGTAAAACTCTGTCCAAATTCAGCATAATACTTTCATCTAGTGGTAACAGACGCGTAATCTATTTCGTAAATGGATAAGTGTACACCTACATCCCTGGTAAACTTGAAAGTCAACTACCAAGGTTCAGACCAATCTCCTTTCCATTGGCATCCTTCCTTGCACGAACCGCCCAAAAGGCGAATTCAGTATTATCGCCACTCCCATGACCTTTACGCTTGTACAAGCTGCTATAAGAGATCATCAAGCTAAAGAACCCTTCAAAAAGTTCAATCAAGGATCCATCAGGATTCGCCTTCGTCCAAACGCGTTTCATCATGAACTTTCCACGAGCGGTCTGAATTCCGCATCCTCCGTCGATGATACCGGTATTGGCGGTAACCGCAGGACCGCTCTCCATGTTGGAGTCACGCGCGAAGAAGAAGGACTTTTGGTGCTCCGTATAGGAAAGCTTGTTCACTGTCTTGATGTCCTCGAGAGATAAGTCGTATGGCAAGCACTCCATAGGATCACGGAGGGCCCGGGAACCTGCTACGCCATCCTTCGTGTAAGGCGCATCAGGAAGAACGATCTGGGCACTGAAATCAGGCTTCGCCTGGTAGGTGAGGCAGGATCATAGCGTAAAGGTCGAATTTGCCGGAAAAGACGGGCCCGTTATCCTCTTCCTTCTGGTTAAGGGGAAATGATCAATTTTCGCAGTTGGTGAAATGATATTAGCACACCTGAGTCTCCGAAACTGCAGTCTAGACCAAAATCAGCATAAACACTAAGCGTCAAGATGAATGCGTACCTCGACATCATTCTCGCTATGGTTTGCCGTTTCAGCAATCTTCGCGCGTTTCCCTCCTTCCTCCGCCGTTTTCGACGCGTCAAGGCTAGGAGACCGCGGTCGCTTTTCCCCGACATTCGTCGCCGGAGCGGCCTTCGTCTTGGAAGAAGTTTTCTTGTTTGCCGCAGCGGCTCGTCCCTTTTTCTAGAGAGCACGCTTTGATCAGCAGCCTGACGAGTAGTAGCAGACCTCAACTCACTGGTGGCATAGTAAGCAGTCAAAATTTTTGGGGGACGAACGGTGTGGTTCAAGTTTTTATATACGCGGGACGAGGGTGGCGAGGATCGAGGCGGAGGTCAAAGCGTGTCTTACCTGTCGAAGCTTAACGACAAAGAAGAACGCCTCGTGGCTTGGTTCGGTGCAACCAGGTCCGAGGTGGCACAAAGCATGTCCTATAATAGCGTTGTTTGTTTCGTGCAGTCCTGTTGTGGGTCCCTTTCTGTTTTAACTTGTTATAAGCGGAGGCAAACGACACCCTGGAAGGATTCACATTGCCAACATATGAACCAAAGCATCATGCACCATAGGTTGGAAGACAATGGCTGGGGCGGATGCAGTCCAGTGAAAGACTTTCTTGAAGTTTCCTAAAACGTCTTTGTCTTTCACTGAACTCGGTATACGTATTGTTCTCTGGTCATCCTGTACGACGGACTAGACTCAACAATGTGAATAATTGAATGTAGTGCTTGAAAATTGAAAATTGAACCATTACGGTTGCCGTGCGAACACAATTAAAAAATTCTTGAACTGTTTCACACCGACTAGATCAGTTATTGATAGCACGGTAATTAACACAGTAATCACCAAGTGCTTGGGGCTCGCTTTCTGTTACACACGGGCTGTACAGAAAGAGGAGCCGAACAGAGCCAGACACAGAAGAATCCTTTCCATTAAAAGAACCATCCGCAGCATGTCGTCTGGCAAGTTCGCGCTCCGCTTTTGTAAGACGGACAGCCTAAATGTTTGAGCTTGAAAAACGCGTTTATCTGCCGATTCCAGTTTGATAGGCCAGTGGAGTATTAATTGTCAGGCTAGGCAAAGCAAGGGTCAAGAGAAGGCTGACTGATTCTGACTGATTCGAAAAACTTGGACAATCTTTACCGCACTGTAGTTAGCGTAAGGCACGAATGCTTCTGTAGACTGGCACTCGTTGAAAGTGCTCCGATGTGGGAGACAAACGTCAGAACGGATGAGAGTGCTCTGGTTTTGAAGACAAAAGTAGTCTTTATTCTTACAAGTTCGCATTACAGTGTTGTTACATATTTCTTGGGCTCATATGACCTTTTCAGGCGAGCTTGAAGGCAGGGTCTTCAACACTATCGATGATTCTCGTGGGCTCCAGCATGTTTTCAATAATGAAAGTACCGTCTAAGAGTCTTGTCAATTGAAGCATGAAATACTAGGAGATGGAACTCTTACTGGGCATATCGTTCTGCTCTGCACGAAGGTGGGCATCATCCAACGTCTGCGTGATCCCGGTCAATACATGACGCTTCACCAGCCTCTGCCTCGCCTCCTCGATATCCAAACGAAGGTAACAGCGTTCATCCAGCAAACGGCCCGCCTCTGCCCAATGATCAACGGATAAACAGGTGTACAGCCCTTCGATAATGACGATACGATGGTGAGGTCGAATGGTGACCGCATCTGGGGTCGGATCCTTGACTGCGTGGTCGAAAGATGGGGCAGTAATGACGGGCGACGCGTCCAACGGTGTACGAAGACTCTTCACGAACGCAAGGTACGCTGGGCCGTCGAACGTCCAATGGATTCCACGCCTGGAATGCGCCAATTTGGGGTCGGGAAACTGGTCCAGCTGAGCCCGAGTGAGATGCCATCCATCGAGTCCGACGAGCACTGCGCGAGATTGCTGTCCGGATTTCTCCAGCAGCTCGTTTGTGTATCGTTGTAGGAGATCGGAGAATACTGATTTGCCCGACGCTGGGATCCCGCAGATGCCTACCAGCAGTCGGTCATTGCTCGGTGTCCTGTACGACGTCAGCAACAATTATCCTTATACAATAACGAGTACCCACTTTTGCAATTTATCGACAAGGTGCTGAGCCAGCGTCGTCGCTGCCTGGTCCATGCTGCATCGTTGACATCAGGAGGATATGGACGGTATTGAGGGCAAGCTGACCTGGCAACTGGCAAAGGATGGTTGTTCCCAGGCTCCCCTCTTTCGCCGCAACTACCACCTCCGATGCTATCAGAACTTTGCCACCGCTGAGTACAGACTCGAGCACGGTATCGTCATCATGAATTTCTCCAGTTCGTGGATGTGACATATGTCTGTCCAATTGCCCCACTGCGAACGAAATTCGATGTCGGCGCCTTAGAGCCAAGTTTCAATATGGAGAAGAGCGATATCTGACGACCTTCCTGAGGCGGAATATATGCGTCTCAATAATGTGTAGATCATTGGAGGAACAGATTGTAGGTTGCAACAGTTCTGCAAGGTAAGGTGATTTGACGAGTGCCCAGCGTCCTTTCCATTGTGTGTCCTTTCTTTTCGACTTTCGATACCTACTCATTTGTTGTATTAGGATTGCTACCTCTGTATCTACACTGCAGATAAGAAATATATCAATTAGCGGCAATCTGAAGCAGAGCCTTCTCCTTAGGCTTCTTCATTGTCCCGTAACTTTTGAGGCGTATTCGCCTCAGGCTTTTTCCTTTGTTGAGATGATCAACATGGAGCCGGCTGGTTCGGATTATGGCACTTATACACAAACAGTACCATCGTACCGCCGTACGCACTCAGATTTAAATATCCCAAAAAGACTCCAAGGCTTATATGCAATTCACAGCATCGTCTGACGATACCCAGGGATCAGTACTAGACCAGCTCTAGCACAATCCTATTTATTCATCTTGATGAGATAGAACAAATATTGCAAGGACCCAATGGTACTTAATTCGGAGGGTGGTGCCTATCTACAGGACGTTGTCGCCTTCGAGAGGATAAATGATCAGCAAGTTGACAATTTCTTCTCTCCCTTACTCTCGGGAACCCGATCGACGACGATTGTGGAGGCTGGCTCGAAAGGACGGCCGTGGCAATGTTTTGATCGTTGACCTTAACGTGGTCACCCCGAAGGAATACTGTCAAGGGCCAAGCGACTTTTTTTTGTAGTGCAGATCGGGCATGATTCTAGTAAGAATATAAACGCTTTCATTTAAAGTTGATCCTAATAAGATTAACAGAGCCTCTTCCATTCCTGACCATCGATGTCTGCAAAGGCATACAAGGAACCCTGATGGATACGAGGGCGTCCCGGGGTTATTCGTTGCTCTTCTGCATGTACTATCATGTCTCCAAGGACCGCAACCTAGTAGCCCCCCAGGTTGCCAGTTTCTGGACTGATCAAACCGCCAACGGATTCGAGAGGCCGTAAAAGACTCGTCTCTCTCTACAAGCGCAATCCTCCGGGTCCTTCATGCATGTATCACGGATTCAACTACCTTTCCCTCCTGGATCGTAAGTGATGATGCCATCAGTAAGGTGCAAACTTCCTATTATGAAAGGAACTGCCTGAGCCTAATGACATGAATGAAAGATTTGATGTTACGCTATCACCGACACTCCCATCATGCTCGGCGCGAGACTAGACGGTCGAGTGCAGAATTCCTTAACCTTCTCTGACCTACAAAGTGATGGCCAAGTGGTGCTGTGTCCTTTGCGAAACTTTGTCATAGACGAAGATTACCGCGTCACATTCCCTTTGATCTTTCTCAAAAACATCCTCCGAGGGAACATGTACCTCCGCGAAGCCTCATACCGAAAGATCGTGGCCCTTTGACTGGCAAGAGGTTGAAGAATTTGATGAGTCGTGGCTATTCTTCGGGCCCAAGGCTTTCAAAGCTGCGGCCTGGGAGAGTCAGCTGCTGAAGGATTTTCTGCTCTTGGATGCTTCGTGCGAGCAAGCGCATAGGCTCATTGATTTGTGCGGGCCAATCGACGTTTCCCTCGAACGGCTCGAAACCAGACCGCATGACGTGGTCAAGAAAGCTCTTCGACTCGGTAAGAGAGGATGTTTTGGATGGAGAAACGCCCTCGGTACACAGAGTTGGGACTGGGCTTTGAGTTTACCTTCAGTCGATACTGACCGGTTGCTCATTGTTGAGGCCATTTCGTTGTTGTGACCGACGAAAGGTTCGATGGGACTCTGTCCGCCAATGTCAAGAAGACGACCAGCATTCTGGATCCCAAGACGATGGATATATTCTTTGGCAAAATAATGGCTGCCAGGCTGTCAGGCCGCTTTTGATTTTCGAGCTTTTGTATAGTACTGTACTGTCGTAGCACGAAATGTAATATTTAACTGTGCAAGAAGCTGGTCGCACAGCTGCGAAAATCGGATATTAACCGGGGTCTAGTAGCCTTTCCTACGGTGGCGTCATCCGCCTTGTTCCTGTACCACGATAAACTCGCATGGCTGAAATCTCTCGACGAGGTACTGGACCAACATTGTCGCTTCCTCGCGAACGAGGAAATATGGTTATCGATGAGCGATGAAACACGCTGTACGTGACCGCAACTGGTAAAGATCATAACGGACCGCCACGATCATCTCTCTCTGCTACCACCACCACCTCGCCACGATGCACCATGAGAGGCAATTAAAGAGGTACGTCGCTGACCTCCACGAGCAGCTGTATACTCAATTGCTTCGAGAGCGAATCCCAAGACAATACAAGACAAGTTTCTCGTCGGATATCAAGGATGGTGAGCGCGCCGCCGCCTACATATGAAGATAACGATTGCTCAACGAGGAGGAACAGGTTTACTTGTGGTGGCGATGGCGAGCCAGTCGGCGAAGGTGAGTGCTCGTGTCCTGTATTCGTCGTCGTTTCATACCTCTCCAACTAGGTCACCACGGGTGGGTCCATTGGTTCAACTGCCCAATTCCTGACGGTGGAAAACCCAACATCGATGTCTGGCCCGACGTCTCTGGCTATTCGCCTTCAGAATTGTTCCCGGCACCAGGGCTCAAATTCCAGTCTGGAGAACAGGCGTTTCTATTCTCATCAAGACATCCGAAAACTGTCCAAAGGTACGGTATATGCTCCATATATGCGCTCATTGTTCATCTTCACGGTAGGCATTTCCATTGGATGGCGCAGCACGGCGTGGATGGCGCGTTCCTACAGCGATTTGCGGGAGAAGTCGACATTGAAGGCGGTGCAGTCGGGAATCTGCGTATACGTGACGAAGTCGGAGACGCGGTGATGCGAGCAGCGGAGCAAGAAGGCAGAGTTTTTGCCATAATGTGCGTCTATTCCTACAGTTCCGGTCTTTGACATTGATTGAAACATTCCAGGTACGATGTAACAGGCGCGCCACCAGACCGCATACAACGAATTCTAGAACGAGATTGGACTCATCTCGTAAGAGAGAAAGGTATTCTTGACAGTCCAAACTATCTCCACGAGAAGGGCAAACCCGTCATTGCACTATGGGGATTCGGGTTTGCCGAGGCGAGACATACCCCAGACCTCCTACGTGCCATAACCAATTCAATACGGAATCTTACACCTGGAGGCGCTTACTTGATGGCGGGCACACCCACGCACTGGCGTACATCCGAAAGCGATGCCGATCCGGACCCTGGATTTCTGAATGTTTGGTTGAATGAATTCGATGCGATTTCTCCGTGGACGGTTGGACGATATCGGAGCGATGAAGATATAGAGAGGTTTGCCGAGACGAAAATGAAGGGCGATATGGACTTGCTGAAAAGACAAGCGGAGAACGGCGGTCGTAAGATTGACTACATACCTGTAGTCCTTCCTGGAAGTACAGTCAGTATTGCTTACTCTCTACTATTCGGAATGTCGCTGACATTTTGCAGGGCTTCAACCTCACAGAAGGCAGATGGACATGGAATGACATGAAACGGAAAGGAGGTAGGTTCCTCTGGAAACAGATTTTCCATGCGAAACGGCTTGGTATACGGACGATGTACGGAGCCATGTGGGACGAGTAAGTAGGTTAATCCGTCGTTCATTCTCTGGCTGAATATCGA
Organism: Armillaria solidipes; assembly: GCA_022818035.1. NCBI lineage: Eukaryota > Fungi > Basidiomycota > Agaricomycetes > Agaricales > Physalacriaceae > Armillaria > Armillaria solidipes. The sequence continues at coordinate 353,742 of JAIWYQ010000015.1, forward strand.
TAACTGCAGGTACGACGAAGGAACGGCGTTTATGCCAATTGTGACGAAAAAGAGCATGCTACCTCAGTCGGACAAGTATCATTTCATGGCACTCGACGAGGATGGTTATGATCTACCTTCAGACTGGTCAGATTTTGTCTATGTCTACTTCTTACGATTGACCGAACACCGTTGTTCTAGGTACATGCGAATTTGTGGCTTTGCAGCTGAAGGGCTACGCAGTGAACGGTTAATTCACGAAACTTTTCCTGTAAAGGAGCTTGACGACTACTGGTCCACACGACCCAGGTATGAAGAAGATCTTGAGAAAAAGGAGATAGATGGAGAGCAGGCATACCAAGCATGGCTGTTCTCACAAAAGGAGGAGAAGGATGAACTTCCGCCTCCTCCATACTCGCTGGAGGAGGACGAAGCTGGGCCGTCAGCGTCAGGCTCCGGGTCAGGCTCTACGTCTCGTCCGGCGAGTGTCACAGTTCAAGCCCATGCCTCAGCCGGGGTATCGCCACCAGCTCAACTCGGAGCACTGAACAATAGCTCTAACGCTTCATACGGTCGACCGACAGATGCTTCCCCTAGCTCATCATACGCCGGGCCATTACCATCATCGTTACCGTCTGATTCATCGTCGTCGTACGCTCCTAACACGCCTCATACGATGGGTGGGTTTCCAGGGTCTTCGCATGCTGCTGCAGCACACCAGTCGCCATCGTCACCTTCAACGTATAACGATACCTTATCCTCACTCACAAGTGACTTTGCCCGTCACGAGATTTCATCCTCCTCTCCACCTTCAGTTATATCTTCCACTCGACCTTCTTTTACACCATCGCCCCCATTTCATCCTGCGACAACTTCTACGTATCGACCACCTCAAAGCCCTCCGCTATCTCAGCCATCATTTGGTATATCACCTCCCCCTGTACATCCCTTAATAGCCAAACGACCTTCATCTACCTCTACCTCCCGTCCTGGGCCATCTTCAACCTCCGGACCTCCACCCCGACCTGCAGCTGAAACTCGCCCGGTCAGCTCAGCTTCAGTCCGTCCCTCTCCTAGTGTTAATTACCACACTCGTCCGCCTTCACGACCGCAACAACAATCGTCGCCACAATGGCCTCCGCCGGAATGGGGTACATCTTCCCCTGGACCCAGACCGGAATCGGCACCCTATCCAGTTTACTCGAGACCTTCATCGCGCCCACCAGGTTCTCCTCCCCGACCTTTTGGCCAATCCCCTTCGCTTCCTAGACCTCATTCTCCTGGTTCATATAGGCCTCCCTCCCCTCCCGTATCATTCCCTTCTGCCATGGGACCGTCGTACTCCCCAGAACCTGGACCCCTGCCTCCTCCAATGATGTTCCCCGGAGCGGATACGTTCCCTGCCCCGGCACCACCTCAAGATCTGTACCGGCCGTCATATATGTATCCAGAACCTCGGCCATCACCTCCGAGCTCCCCGTTCCCGGTGCAATCAGGCTATCCCGGGCAGTCGAATTATCCTGGGCAAGGACAGTCCAGTTATCCGTCGTATTCATCATACCCCGGACAAGGACAAGGATACCCTGGACAGTCTTCGTATCCTGGACAGTTTGACCAACCTCCGCCTAGTGGATACATGTATCCACAGTCCCAGCCCCAGCCCCAGCCTCAGCAGGGGTCCAGATATTACAATAACAGCACTCCTCCGCCTCCAAGTGTGTGGGTTTTCCTTGAGCCTAATAACTTTTGATTGATGCTCGCAGGGCCACCTACGAATTCAAGCACCTCATCGATGCCGGCGTACTTGGGTTCTGCGCTGAATGCAGTGGCGGGGAAGAAGCGGGGAGACCAGCTTATGCAAAGTGAGTATTTATCTGTCTGGTTGGGGAATAGGACGCTGATGTGATTCAGGTGGGAGTAAGCTATTTAATAAGTTCACGAAGTAGATTCGGTGTAGACAATAGAAGGAAGTGAGATAGTGTATTAACCGGTGTATTCGATCTGCTTTTACTTTGCGCCTGTAGGCTGCCAAGCTTGAAACTGGATAGTACTGGTTCAGGCAGGTCTCGATCCAAATGGGCGTCAGCTTTCTAACCAATTTACTGCATAAGTGCAAAGAGCGAAAGTAGCTCTCAGTGAACACGATGGCGTGCACATGCACATGTTACAACGACGAGCATAGACATTACTTGGATGGTAGTATGCATGAAATATGGGGCGACGTATCAAACCTAACGTTCAGATCCACGTCCTTGTAGGGTCAAGCCGCTAAATTCGATGGGGCAGGTAAAGCATGAATCGTTGGACGGAACTTACCCAAAAAAGATTTTGCACCCTTCCCAATCAGTATAAGTACACGAGAAGACGGGAGATGTGGGAGGTTAGAAACTGAAAACCCGGGGTGGTTTTTGAAACACCCACTGGACTGCACTAGACTCGAGCCATTCTGACGGGGCCGTGTAGTTCCTATTGAGGAGATGAGGACGGAATAATGACCACGCAACTACTTATTCAAGTTGGTATCGAGCCTAGGGCTGCATCCTACCACCACTATGTTGTGTAAGTATGTCGACTTTATACCGTTAGGCCAAGTTGATATTATGGCTCCGAGCCGGGTTGGAGATAAATCACCATATCAAAACAGCCCCCTACCAACTGCAAAACCCCCGGACCTGGGGAGCCCCAGTACTTCTACCTACGACGGCGTCAACACCAACCACTCCGAATGCTCAAAACCCAGGATCAACATTTCCCCCCGCAATGCTCGAAAGAACACAATGCGGACCCCCATCTCGTCCCTTAGATACTCAGATTACAAGTTACACGCCCCACGAAAAGTCCATACCAATTGCAATAAAGCTCCTACGATAGATTATATACATTTACGATACCAGCGTACTAGTTAGTGATCCTACACCTAGTGACCTACAGTAGCGATACGAGGCATGGTGTATAACTATAGCTAGGTCCGAGGCACCATAAGGGATATCATCACCATCATCATTGGGAAAGGTGTAAAACCATAAGTTACCTCCCACCCCTGGGGCCTGAAGTCACGAGAGTGCGCACTGCGCAACTAATAGACCCTCAGCTGCGAAACAAAAGTCTTTCTCAATTTAAAACTGAGTCGACCCAGGCTCGAACTGAGGACCTTCTGTGTGTAAGACAGATGCGATAACCAACTACGCCATCGACCCATGACATCATAGTTTCCCGTTATAACTTCACCTTCTGATGAGATATGCGACGAAGAATGATGAGCGATTTAAAGGGGGGTTCTCGAGAGTCCAAGTTTGTGAATAACTTTGCAGTCCCTCGTTAGGAAAATTATATGAGTCTACTGTAAGGGAGGTGGAAGGACGAAAAAGATTAGAATTATCGATGTCGTACTTGCACATTACAGTAACGCTACAAGCAGCTTCTGCGGGGGTGAAGAAAGCAGTTGCTCGCAGGGATACACACATAATAGAACAAAGACAAGGGACGCAGAGGCGTGGCCCGCGTCGTGACAAGTGGCATCAATTTGGGCAATAAACATTGATGATTGAACCCTTTGCTTGTTCATTCATAACATCATTACTATTCATTAGGAAAATAGTGTGATTATATCACACCTGCCTCCTGCGATTATTCACAAACAATTCTCGCAGCGAGTTGAGGCGAAATCCCCAGACATTCAGCACACCTCATCTCTTAAGGTGATGATAATGCATTAGAGGTCCTCCAATTGATCCACCCTTGCAAAGGTTAGAATAGACTGATTTTTAGACCTTGCCGCCTCAGTGATTGCATTCGTCCCAATGTTGCCTTCTTGAGTTCTCCGCCACCTCTGACTCCAACAACGGCAGAATTCAGGACTCCAACTCGGCTGTCCATAACCTTCATGATTGCTCCTTCGTCAACCAGGTTTTCCGCTGCCCAGACCAACTCGATATGTTCCAATCTGGATAAAAACCCTTCGGCGTCGCTCAACTGTCGGAGAAACTGTTCGGTGATCGTTACGAACTGCGGTTCGTGATGCTCTACAATCGAAAGCGATGCAAGTTCCTCGGTTGCCTCAAGGATACGAACAACATCGGCGAATAGGATCATGACGTTGCGAAGGACCAGCTGACGCAATCCCGAGAGGGAGGGAATCATGGAAGTGACATCGACGTCACGAAGTATATACTGGCTTTCAGTGTTCCGGACTTGATATGCAAAGCGCTGGGGAAGCTGCCGTCCATGGTCGGCCGCGAGTTCGAGGATGGTAAGACAAGGGAATGATAACCTGGTGAAGATGCCAGGTATATTATATGCCCAAAACAGGTGAAGACTCTGGATGTTGATGGGTACACTAACCATAGACGGATCAACCTCAATCCCGTCGTCAAAGAATGTCAAGTGTTGCAGATTCGTAAATTGATTTAGGAAAGATGTCATCATCCAGGGCCACCGGAGGAAGCAAGATTGCAGCCAAAGAGTACGAATTTGATGGAATGGGAGGTCTAACATCTTGATATACATGGATGCTAGATGAAGCTCTCGAAGCTTAGGTGCACTTTTCAACATTCGTGAGACCTCAGGACCGTCATCGGTCGCTTCAAAGTATTCACTAATGTAGACAGATTCCAAGGCTGGTAAGCTTGGTGGAAGGATCGGAGGGATGGAATAATTGTTGGCGTCCAAGATGATTCTATGGCATCGAGTCAGATCGAGAGGCGTGTTGTAAGGATCGAAAAGTTTATGAAAGGCACGAGGCTGAAGAAGGCTTTCTCCGACGCCATGATACCTCTGGTCAGCGATGTTTGATATGGTGGAAGAACTGATGGTAAAAAGTCTCGAATTGGACCGATTACTATAGCACGAAAGGAGTTGTCTGAGTGACTCTGGGAGATGGTGAAGATACAAGTTTACGAAGTGGAATGTCCACAACTCGGAGGTTGACAGGCATACGCTACGCCAATGGCTGCAGACGGAGGAGAGGCGAAGGGAAGTTCTGGATGTCGTCGCCAAATCCCCGTACGTAGGATCATAAGGGAAGATATCGATGTCGCAAGCATCTCTAAAGATGGCTTGCAGAATCTCGATGGGAAGACGGCGTATGGGGCTGACTAGCGACCGATGAGCTAACAGCGAGTGCTTCAAGTCGTTACAGGCGTTTCTGAGGAGTAATAATGTGGTCTCCAGTGCGGAAATTTCTGAGTCGTATTCCGATAGCTTCGCTTCAAGATCATGTATCGCCCGTCCGATGGACTCGGCATGGAGTTCAGAGACTTGACCTCCTTCTCGAACCTCCTCCATCATGGAGTCGGAAATCGGTAGATATTCAATAGACAGTATGTTTTTGCATCTCTGACAGATGAAGGTGGGCGAAACTTCAGATCTGCCATAATAATATGCTATGTCCCCCGGGTCAAGTCAGGACTAGTTACTGCATCAACCAACAAAAAAGCGTACCTGCAGGCTTTCAGATTCACGAGTCGCAAAAAAGGAGTGATTTCGCTGATATGTGATGCAAATTGAAATCGAGAGATGTACGCAATGAACCAATAATGAACGTGAACGTCGTGAAGTTATAAACGGATTTAACGATGTTAAATTGCAACTGTAGTCATGTGATCGTGCGATGATCGGAGTCCGGAAGGGTCCGGAGGAATCCGGACAGGGCCAGCCTAGTTACTACCAAGAGTACACGACGCGTCAAAAAAGTCGAGTTGTCATGTTCTAAATCGTCCGATAGCATGGGGGAACCGTCACCATTCCATACTGCTTTTCCAGATTTTTACGATAAGAGTCCTACTCATCCCAGCGACATGCATACTCGGCTAGAACCCGCTCGAGCTCTCGCTGACGCTAAAATCCCTTTTGTCGTCTGGGCAGAAGATGCCCTCAGCTTCGCTCACTTCATACCTACCGTGCTTTTCATGATGCAAATTCTCGTTCCAGACGAGGAGGTCGACGCCGCTTGTGACGTCCTTACTTTGAGGCTGCCCTATGCGCGGAAGCCGACGCCGCATCTGGACTGGGTGGAATACAAATACATCGATACCGACCAGCCGTCGTGTTTCCCGCAAGCTGCTCTTCTTGAGTGGACCGCCCCAATTCCCGATGGAATTACTGGAGACGAGTTAGCGCTTTATATAGTCATCCACCCTCAGTCTTATTTCTCGTTTGACGTTCGGGATCCCAGTCGTTCACTTACCCTGGTCCCTCCCATTTCACTTGACAACACCGGCGTACGATTCCCTACACTCACTGCATTCATTGACTCCTTATCCGACACTATGTTGGATCCACCTTTGGGCTACCGGCATTGGAAACTCACCACGCGATTGCGGAGCTACTTGTCCTACCTCATGTATTATAGCCCTCAGACTTGCGCTTTTCCTCGAGTCCTTCCTAACGATGATTTGGAACCTGGACACAGAGCCCTTCTGACGAGCGTGAAGCCAGAAAACAGACAATTCTTGGACGGCATTGTGCGGGGCACACCAGTCGGCTGGATGACGCAGGTCCTGGAACGTCGAGCGCTCTTGGAGCAGGTCGGGCGGATTGCGGAAGCTAGACGGCCTCTTCCAGAAAATAGACCGCGCCGCGTATGGTAGGCTATGTTTTAGTGCTGCCTTCATCTATTCATAGGTTTCGCACAAAGAATGTGAATGATTATTTTCCCAATCTTGTATAAGCAATTAACACGTAACCTTGACCTCAGCAGCCATCCGCGTCCACCGCCATCACTTTCTATGATTGCTGTCACCGCTGCGAAACTACCTGGTGTCTTACGTAGGCCGAAGTGATTGTTCGTATGGAATATGCTTCTCTTTCTCTTTCTCTCATTGCCATCTTCTCAAGTGAACTTATAGGCTTGTGGTGCTTTAAATCATATTGAGGGTCGTGGGCCCTGTGGCCCGTTAGAACGTCATAAGCTGACTCGCTACTGATGCTTGTGGCATAAGCTAAGCCCCAGAGTACAGTATTACGCCGGCGAACCGTATACGGATCGTGGTGCAGCACTTCAGCTCACTTGGGTGTCACTCAATACCAGTTACGATCAGCCCGACAATGAGTTGCATGCTTCAGCACTTTTGTCGATTCTAGTGGCGATCTCTTGCCTCCATGACCTCAAAAATTTGAATTCATACCGAAAGGTCTCAGGGAGCTCATATGGGTGTCCCAATTCGTCCAGTTCAAAATTACTAATGAAGGAATAATCCTAACGAATGCGCCATAGAATGTGTAGCATTGCCGTCCGAGGACGGGTGCGGGTGGTCTCATGCAATAACAATTATTGACGATTAACCGCTCATGCCGAGATAAAACTGGCCGAATAAGACAAAATATGTCATCTGGGCACAGTCCCAGGATAAAAAGGCGGGATCAGTGCGTGTGTTTGTCCAACATTCCTAGACATGGCAGATCTCAATGTAGCAACAACGATGTCCCTCTCTGGACGAGTCGGTCTTATTACAGGGGGCGGCACGGGCATGTGAGCCTCGGAATTCTCTACAGCGACTGACCGCTGACACTATGACAGAGGGTTTGCTATTGCAAAAGCCTTTGCTGCGAATGGGGCGAAAGTATACATCACCGGTCGGAGGCTGGATGTGTTGGAGGAATCCGCCGCATCTTTAACTGATGTCCCAGGATCCATTGTTCCGTCGGTAACCGTCCTTTCTCCCAAATAGTCATCGCTGATGCGCGCGCAGCCTTCAAATGGACGTGACAGATGAAGACGCGGTGAAAGAAGGCGCAAAACGTATCGAAGAAACTGATGGAAAGTTGGATATTCTTGTCAACAAGTGCATCTCTAATATCCTCATCTGACCTCCATGCACTAATGTCTTCGTAGTGCCGGAATTGCTGGGTCCCTACGCGACCCCGATTTCATCACGAAGAAATATTCGGCAAGTGATCCCTTTGAGCCTGAGACGGTTCAAGATTGGGTAGACATCTTTGCGCTCAACACCATCGCACCGTTCTTCGTCGTACGCGCCTTCCAGCCTCTCCTTGTCAAAGGAGCGCAGTCTCGTCCTCAGGGCACGTCGAACGTCATCAACATTAGCAGCTCGGCTGTAGGCCTGCACACATTGGGGCCATTCACTTCTGTACGGGTTCTGCACATCCTTTTATATGTAGCCTAACCCGACTTCCAGGTTGCATATGGAACGACGAAAGCCGCGCTGGAAAAGCTCACCTTTGTTCTGGCTACGAGTTTTGCTGCGAGGGATATTCAAATCCGAGTGAACGCGATCTCGCCTGGGGTGTTCGCGTCGCAGTTGACGAGTCCCGAATTTTTGGAGGAGCTCAAGACTAAGCCGATGTCCGGATTTGTGGCGCCCATACCAGCGAAGAGGCACGGGACGTGAGTGCTTTCTATATTCTAATGAGGTCAATATTAATCCGTGTCCAGCGATGCGGAGATGGGGATGGCAGCAGTGTACTTGGCGGCGTCGGATTATACAAATGGAGTGATCTTGAGTGTGGACGGTGGAGTTTCGCTAGTAAATCCTTGACAGATCTCCGTAATAGTTTAGCATCATTTTTCCGTGGAAGAAGGCTCTTTGTATTTCGATGAAAATTTTGGGTAGTTGCCGTGGCAAATTTCGGATGATCGACAACCATGCAACTGATTCCTTTAGTATCCATCGGCGAATCTGAAGCAGGAGTTGCAGTCATCGTTTCAGCTAAAAACAAACATGCTGATCCCGCTCCGGACACACAAGGCACATATTTCTACGGCTTCTCTCATTTAATTGACTTCATGTAAGTAGCCCATGTCTGACAGTCCGCTACATGCTGAAGGTTAAGTTGTTTATGTATACGAATGGACGAGAATAGAACGAAAGACCAACGTTTTTGAGCGCTTTCAAGTAGGAACATCGTCGTTCAATGTAGGACTCCTTCTCATCTTCCGGTAGGGAGAGATAGCGGTCTCTCGTCTGCTCAAAATCGCGCCGGAGAAATACTGTATGTTCACCAGTCGTTCGTTCTCGTCCTTGCGAAGATGTCAGCAATGGGAGGACTACAAAAGGGGAATACACGCATACGTTTCTTCATCCTGGTAGGAATGAGAAACAGGATACGTGACGCAAGAAAGTATTCATTGCTGTTCTCGTTCTTTGGGAAAACCGCGACGTCAGAGATGATCCTAATGTCACGAATTTTTAGGCTACGACGACAATTCGGGAGACAATCACCTACTGCCTTTCTGTGCAGGCGCCACAGGTCCGAACACGAAAGAGAAAATCAATCCTGCGGATCCCAGTTCTAGAGCAAAACTGCGTGATACAAGTTAGATCACTACCAACACCCAGTTGACCATAACAACGGCAGAGACGAACATGACAAGTAGAATCAAAAGCAAGATTCGTCCACGCAGGTTCTGAAAGTCCAGGAGGTGGCCCGGGGAGCTTGGGTATGTCTGAGCGAGCAGCCCGCCATACGATTTCGGATGATCGGCTCATCAGAACAGAGCGAAACTGTAGGTTTGTACGAGAGAGACAAAGTAGATCGGAAGGGTGCAGTAGTTTGAATACCTTAAAAAGATAAAGTTATATCGTGTACTCACTATCGAGGAGATCACAGATGTCCTCACCTCAAGCCATAGCTCCAAAGGAAGATTCATAAAGTTCTTCGTAGTACTTGAGTCCGCTCGTATCTTGACAAGGCGGCAGTTTGCGTTATTGGAGTTCACGTCCACTTTGACTCGTTTGGATGTCATACCGCCTGCTCGAATTCCGACAGTTTGAAGGATGTGGTCGAGAAGGAAGCGAACGATGCCGTCGGGCACGTGCATATGTCTGCTTTTGGGTATGACCGCCGCGCGATAGCACGAAATCGATGATAATTACATGATATCATGTTTTGATCATATTGGTCACATAGAGGGTAAAAAATTATCTCCAGCAATTCCAGTTGGGTTTTCAGGAGCTGCTCAAAGATATATAAAAATCCCGAGTGGTCGCTGTTGATTTTGGCGTCCGGACTACTTATTGGCGTTCAGTGTTCAGTGTTCAGTGTTCAGGTCTGCGTGCTCATTCAAGAATAAACTTAATAATGTCAGTGAAGGCCTCGAGAATTTGAGGAAGGACGCTCGTCTAACGATTATTATGCTGTACTCCCATTCTTTGTAAATACTAAATAACCTGTACGGGGAGAGCTCATTCCCGATTATCATCAGGCGAAGCTGGGGATGCACGGGAATAATACTGGAAGGATAGCAATACAGCGACAAGACACGTAGGTTCGTGTAAGGAAAGCGTGTTCAGCCAGGGTCGGGGTAACAGTACAGAACGAATTGGTAGTTGTGCAGCCTCAAGTTGTCCGACCCGCAAAGGTTGTGCGGTTCTATGCCTGCCCACGAACAGCGACATGGAGGCATGTCACATTGTGATGGAGACCAGTTCATCGCTTCTCTATACTGTATCCTGAAACAAAGAATAGACGTGAAGATGCATACAATATGTCCGGAGGTATTCTCTGTTGACCATATCACGGTCCATTACAATTTACTTGCCCATAGCCAGACTATGGACCTTATTCTGATCGTGGCACTGAATGAAGAAGCTGAGGACGAACTCAAGCGATCGGAAGACTAGCAACATGGACCATCCTCAAGCATTCACTTGGCAACACAGATGCTGCGCTGTGACAGAGCTAGTTACCGGATCCTTTTAATTCAAGGTGAGCGATCGGGAAGGTAGGGATCAAGATTAAATGCATTGAAACGATCAGCTGTATTGATACCACTGGCAGCTGTTTGATGGTATTGCGGAGCAGACGTCGCCGTACAGCGGGACATGAACGCAATGTGAACCGGACAAAAATTACATAGTGACGAGATCGGATACTTCTCGGCCAGTCGCAAGGACTACTCGAAGTTGCACAAAGGCAGATTTAGAAAGCTCCTAGTGCTTGTCAATGGCAATGGTCGTTGGATAAATGAGGACGATCATTATTACCCTATGACTTCCGCAGTTAGGGTAAGCGAAACCATGTGCAGTCGTTTGCAATCATCACTGGCATCGTGTGAGGGTGCAAGTGCCATGGTCACACACACTGACATTCTAAGTGACATTGTGCCAACGCACGCGCATTCTTCGTCTCAAACAAATCTGAACGCGGACAAAATTAAGTACCGAAAAAATTCCGGGCTGTTGTGAACTGGGCAACCCACTGGTGGTTGTTCTTACGTTTAGCGAAGGAGTCTAAGACGTCCTGGGACGCCGTGAAAGATCTAGACAGACAACTTCACTCCTGTCAAGTACTGCACCCTTTACTTTGGACACCGCGATGGGTTTCATCCTACTTTGGCCGCGTAATGTAGAAGAGAAGATATGGTAGTGATCTTGGACAAGGGGGTTTAGTAGGGGCGCTCAAGATATCGAAGTGGAAGGGTGTGGGTAATGGCACCACAAGAACGCCGAATGAATACACAGCGTGTACGGGAAGGAGGAACTGGGCCAAAGGAAAAGGCCCACTTCGATTCGACTTCGAGGTACACCGAAACAACGATGTGTTGACTACGGAAGGACTCGTAAACGACAATCCATACTGTCCTTTCCTGTATGGAAGCAAAGTAAGGCATAAGGGGGGGTCGGTTGCGTTGCCTATTTTGAACCTTCGTAAGGCATAAGGAGGGGGTTGTTGCTTACGAAGGAATCAAATAGGGCCCAAAAGTAGCAAAATTTTGCTCCCTGCGGGGCAAATGTTGCGGGATTTAGGCAACATACGGCCTAAACCACCCCTCGTTGCATATATCTGTAAGCGTAAGGGGTCCTCTGCCGTTGCTTCCATACAGGAAAGGACAGTAATCACATAAGGGGTGAACGAAGCAAACCTTCATGAACAAAGAGTGCCCCCTGTAGATTATGTGCTTCGAAGAACATCCCCTATAGAGGTGAAAGAGGGCTTGCACCGCAAGTCCGGTTGCATGTTTTGCGTCGTTTGAGCGTCGAACGTCATGTCCACCGCAGGCGAGCCCAGCCTGTGTACGCAAGGTCCATTCAACGGACTAACGATGCGAAGGGAAGAGATACGTACGACAACTGAGGAGAAGTCATCAAAATCCGTCAACTTGTCGACCGCTTGAAGTTCGAACTTCGATTGCTATCTGAGAGTACCTTGTCTGTGCATACCCGTATTTTGCTGACAGTGTTCTTCGATAGAATGCAGTTGGTGATGGTGCTAGTTACATGCTGGTAACCAGACCCATGAAACACGTATCTCTTGGGAAAGATGCGCCCTTTCAGCAGTCGGCATTCCATTTTTACGCCGCTTTCGAAGTCTACGCACTTCTTGCTGGAGTTCTGCGTCAAGCGTAATTAATTCTCCGCCGCTAGGGTGGGCATCACTAGAACCAAAGATTCCGTCGAGGATATCATCTCCTTTTGAGGGCGACGACAGCGACAACGCTTAGGCTTCGTGCCCGACACGGATAGCAAGCTAAATCATGAGTCTGGGTTATGGAAAAGCTAAAATGAGCCGGGCCGTTCGGAGATGCAGTGGTGGTGGAAAAAAAAGTTAAAAGTATGCTACGCGAGCATAGCACTTCTTGGAAGCGCCAATTATACGTTTACATGTCATCAACGACATATTTAGCTCCCATGTAGCTGTTCAAGTAGCATTAACCCAGCGGTTCATTGAAGGGTATAACTCGGCACTAGCAGTATTCAGTCAGTGCCAAGATTAGTGACGATCAATCTCACAAGCTTGGGCTCTCTTCTGTCGGCAGGACTTTGCCGACGTAGCATACATCATGAAGTACACCTTATAAAGGATTATACTGCCATCTCCTCTGGAACTGATTCATTACAGCACAATCAGTAGAGCAACGTGGTGATGAGATGAGTTCAGTACCAGTAAGGCGTGACAAGGGGGCACGGAACGACGTTAGGAGAGGATGATCCAAAGAGAATTATGGGTCATTGTTCAAGGTACGGCACCACCAAACCCAGGAAATGAATATACAACGTGACAAAGGAAACTTTCAAAATTTGAGTCGCATAAATAAACAGAATTGGAAGGCTGCGGGGGAAATGCACAGCAAATGCTCATCAATAAAGGACGAGGGTTACGAATAAAAGAGGGAACGAACAGAATTTGATGAAAGCAGAAGAAAACAATGCTCAGATGGGGAGCTGCGCCCAAAAAGCATTGCTACTTTGCGCTTGGCGTTCCGTAAGTTGTGGCGATAAGGAAGGGCCGGTAAACGGACTTCGAACATTCGGCTAGTTCGGACCGAAGGCCGAACTCATCAACCATTATCAACGACCGACTCGGACTTGCCACAATCTAGAGAATTTTCTTTGAACTGAAAATTATCAAAATAGGTATCGACAGAAGTGCGGTATCTGTATATTTGTAAGGAGATTCTCCCACTCGTTACCTCTAATAATATTGAAACGCTCTGCACGTAGTTTGGTTGCATAGCCACGATGGCCGCCGTAACCTTGCCTGCAGATACTACAGCCAACCGCGATGCCTTCGTATCCTCGCTCATTCACAATGAAGAGCCTTTGTTGGACTCCGATAAAATGTGGATACAACAGGACATCATCATCTTTAAACGCGATATCTTATTGATCAACGAAAAAATCGCTTCGCTGATCAGTCAAAGAGATATATTGCGGCAACGTCTAGCCAGATACAAATCTGTTCTATCACCCATCCGCTGTCTTCCTCGAGACATCATGATAGAAATTTTCTCCCAGACCATCCATCCATCAACGAGCTGTCTAGACGTTAGCCAGGGGCTGTGGCCACTTTGCCACGTCTCTTCATCTTGGCGCAAAATTCTACTGAGCACTCCTTACTTGTGGTCTACCATCATTTTGACCCCACCATACAAATTTCGACATTCGAAGAACATTCTCGCAGAACACCTCCTTCGCTCCCAGAGCCACCCTTTGAGGGTGACAATAACACAGGAGAGAACCGTGACCATCATGGTCAGTCAAGTCTGTGACATGGTGCTTCAGGCATCAGACCGCTGGCTCTCAGCGAACCTCAACTTGGATCCTTTCTATGTTTCGCGGCGGCTGAATTCTATGTACGGATGTTTGCCGTTGCTAGAGGATGTGCACCTCACGGTCTTTTTCGTTGACGAGGGGACGATATCTGCAGGTCGCGATGTATTCTCTATCACACCTTCACTCCGCCGAGCAGATCTACCGTTTGCGATGCATTTCACACCGCGGAACGGAAGCCGTCTCACACATTTGTGCTGCACCATCGGAAGTCTTGAAGATATCCAATCCATCTTCCAAGCTCCTTCTCTAATCGAATGCAAGCTGATATTGCACAAAGCTAACAAAGTCTATGATGGTCCGCTCATTTGTAACGATACTATCCAGGCCTTGTGGGTGAACGACATGGATATCCTAGACATACTCACCCTCCGCGCGCTGAAGAAATTGATCATCCGATACGTAGGCGGTGACGACGCCGCTCGATCCCTAGTCGACTTCCTCGGTAGATCATCGTGCTCCCTCCTAGAATTCGGCATAGAACCCAAGCTGGGAAAATATCTCGCCCGTTTCTCCGCACTCATCCAGAACATTCGCCGATACACCCTCTATCTTTACGACGACTTTATCAGCCCTGACACTACCATCGCGCTAGGACAGCTTGAGCAGGCAGACGTCATGCCCTCGCTAGATCAGCTTGACATTCATTTCCACCGATTCTTTGTACAATTTTGGAGCGCCGTCCATACAAAGGCCATCCGTAAAATCGCTCGTCGGCGCTTCCTGAACCATCCCGCATCAATGACGGCCAACAGAGGGCCGCGCGCGCCCATCATATTCCGTTGCAGTCATGAAACGGTAGATCTAGTAAAAAGCCTGCATACGGGGGAACTTTCCGAACTCCAAAATGTGGGACTAGTAGACGTTGAACCCGCATCGAAGGTATCACCACCTTACTGGATGAAGCCGCATTGGATGGACAACGGCAATGAATAACAGCTTGTTGGCGTTGCGAAGTCTTGGCGTTGCGAAGTCTCGGGGATTGATTGAGGGTTTTATAAAGTAAACTGGTGGCGCAGCTGAGGACCATGGTCGATTGGGTAGCGAGAGCTGCAACACAAAAGAATGGATGGACAATTCGAAGGGAGGCGAAATGAAAGGCGACGGTGTCGTAGAAGTCAATAGCTCGACGGGATTCACGGTCGAATCCTAATATCATGAATCACAACTGAAGGGGGGGTTCCATGGGCTGACTGCTACTTTTCTTTGAGCAGTGGGTCCCCCGCATCCTGTATCTCAAATGACCTCCGGATGACAAAAGTACGGGATGTCTACTCCACAAAAAAAGAAGACTAATGGCGTCATTTTACGCCAGTGAACCGCATACATAGGCGTTGCTTGCAAGCCTTCACTTACTCAGACTATCCTGAATCTTTGCCGAAGCGGGAAGGTTTTTCAAATCGGAGAATTGTCCAGACCGGTACAAAAAATCGGGTCGCCTACCGATCCTGATTTTATTGCGTAGATAGCGCGACGATCAACTTTAGGCTGCGAGCGACTGGCCGCATCGAAGTTACTAGTACTGCGTCCGGAGCGATGACTTATTACACTTTACGCAGAAACGTTTTTAACTTGTTGCACTGACATTACGGAGCAACAATGCGGTTTACGCTATCGGCGATTAGGAATAGAATCATTGATCTACAGCCGACGCGTAATCACTATATGTAAGTGAGAGAAATGCGTGCCCCGCAAAACAACGGGAATCCACAATTGAAACTATGTTCGAAGTCAGTGATTGCCTCGAGGCAGCAACTGTCGAATCCGAAGACGTGTTACGAGTCTTCTCACCGGTGAATTCAATCAACGAAATCGCCAAAGCAACGTAAAACTGTCAAACGTCGGAGCGCTAGTGTCCTGAATTGAGTGAAGATCCATTGGGAGGCGAATGGTCGTCTTCTAAAGTACAATGTGATGCGATGTAGAATGGATATAGATTCCTCTAATAGAGAATACAGCTAAATGGTATACTTGAATGAATACAACAACAAAAATGCACGTACAACTCCGTGTCCGAGATGGAATGAAACCAAGAAAATTCCGATCCATCCAAAATATAGCATCGCAAGCAGAGATACGACGTCGGAGAGCCTGGCAAGGTACCCGGTGTCAGCTAGTATACTGCCACCCGACCGATTACCCCCCACCCCATCCCCGCACTCTCCTCCCATTCCTCCTTCAATCCCACTCCAAATCCGACCCCCAAGATGACGGCCGGCCCAGGGAGCCTAGGCTTCCACGCCCAGTCCTTGGGATGGTAGGGGTTCACTCCCACTTGCGAATCGTAGGAGTCTCTCTCGTCGTAGGCACTGGGTGAAACGGGAAGAGCAGGACATGAAACGTGGCCCGAGAGAACGACGTTATAGGCGCGCAAAGAGTATGGAATCCAGATCGTGGGGGAAGGAGCGCGACGCCGACGTTTAGCCTGAGAAGACGGCGAGGAGCGCGTCGGAGGCGTGGGAGAGGGCGTTCCCGACGAGCGTGCCGCCGCCAAAGCCGGCAAAGACGCATTAACCGGCTTCAGAATGCAGCGCTTAACGTGCCGGTTGAGATTGGATGCAACTCCGAAGCGTCGTCCGCACGTTTCGCATTGGTATGCTAAATTCCAAAAATAAGTCAACATTGCTATCTATTAAAAAACAAAACGACATGATTTTCACCTTTCTCTCCCGTGTGCACCAAAAGATGTTTCTTTAATGTACTCGGCCTGTCAAAGCGCTTATGGCACATTGTGCAGGCATGCTTGCGTTCCCTGCCGTCGTGAGGACCGTCCATTACGAGCACTGGCAGGCGAGAGACTTTGAAAAGCGACAGTGGGAATGCCGGACGCCAGGTCGAGGCTTATAACTTATATAAGAGCGTCCCAGGGAAGACTTTACTGCGCCACTTGCCATCGATAATGTGCCTCGTGTCTGCGATCGTCGACACGCCACATCATGCAGGAGGAACGTCGGAGTTGCGGCGGAGTAGTCCAGTGATCCCATACTTCTGGCCCCTTCTTTCAGAGATCACCTCAATTAGTTACCATGCGGTTCCGTGAAAAAGATCCTTTTCGATTTCTCTAGAGTTCACGCGTAGGAGTTGAGTTACCGGGGGCAGGCCAGAGCGCTGCAACGTTCTGTTCTTTCTTCCCAGTGATTTGTTCTACCGGTCTGCCTTACTTAACACATGGGACGGACATTTCTACGCCAAAGGGGAAAGACGGTATTCAATACGTGGTTCGAGTTTTCTAATCTCAGGTATGATGTATCGTGTCCATTCCGTCGACCCTCGTGGTAAAAGTTCATTGAATTCTGCGTTCTATTACAGGATTTTATATTCTGAACGCGCGACGTCGACAAACGACGGGACATAGTACAGTTCTAAGCCGTGAAAGCCGTCCAAAGGGCACCTCAAAATCTTCGCGTAGCCTGAGTATTCCTTGAACGGTCACTCCGTTCGAATCGCCTCTCAAGTCTCGGGAATTTCTTTCATTGCGCCGACAAACCCGTTGAGATTCGCGGCAGGATCTTCCCACTACGGTGATGCAATGCTCGGTCTCTAAAGCCTACGTGGATCGGATGCAAAGGAACCTTACGCGGGAGATGTCTCAATTGTTGCCTTCTCTTCTCACATGACGGGCCATATTCCAAATTCTCATTGGAGCGATAGCTCGTGTGTTTTCCGTATTTCAAGCTCTCAGGATGATTGGTAGATAAAGCACCCGAGACCCCCACTGATATCAGGGTATGTGCAACAACGAGTAGCGTATATGCCTACCTCTGGGAACTTCAATATACGGACGGTGGATCACTTTGAGACTTGAACAATCAACACTTCGCGTTCCCACTCCTGCCTTCGAGGACCGTAGTTACATGTACACTGCGCTTCCATCTTCTGAGCAGGGTCACGGTCGTTTCATCATGTTTCTGGGCTGAGCGCTGAGGCCAGGAACACACCCTTACTGCAATGACACGATCACACCGACGTATCAATTCTGCTTCTCTTTTTTTTTTCTTTGCCATGACAAAATTTCACTTTCTGATACGCAAACTACGGAATCATCAGATGATTCTTTGCGCCTCGAACGTGAACATCAAATTCTGTTACTTGTATCTCTGATTCCCGAAACCGAGTCGGAAACCCGTACTAGTAGCGTGAGCGGAGCCTATACCAAGCGTAAATTCCCGAGTCTTCCCAGCAATGCATTGTTGACGGTTTGGACTAGATGAGAATACCTCCAACAGATGTCTGCAAAGCGGAAATGAACCGTAAATCTTCGGGCTCGGGCAAGTTACCAATTTTAGCATATTATTTATAATACTGTACAATACCATATTGGGTCGATGGCGTAGCTGGTTATCGCATCTGTCTAACACACAGAAGGTCCTCAGTTCGAACCTGGGTCGACTCAATTCTACAGTTATTGATCGGTCATCGGAACACCGGAAATTGATTTTCCGTCCCATTCTCCATAGCTCTCCTTCCTCCTCAAATAAAGTAGCCAGAAAATTTTTAATGTTACTCAGTGATGTCCATACCAAATATGAAGTGGATCGAAATAGTATCAACCGGAGATATTCATCATTTACGGTGTTTCATTGACTGATAAATGGCCACGTGGCAAACCTCTGCCAAATTTGCCCCACTGCTCGATTTTTCACGGAGTCAGTTGCGGTTCTAAATTCCCCAAAAAATCTTTATAAAATCTCTAACATGCAGATCTTAAATTGTACAGCAAAATTTGGCAGCAGAGTTGAGGGGAAGCAGGAGAATTCGACTGTTTCAGTGACTGATAGTGTTGCATTGACCTGTCAATGACTGTACCAAATTCTGATGGCATTTTTTCCCGTCAGTTGTAATTTATTGAGGCAATGTGTCTGCACTAGAGTAGCGCACGAAACCTCCAGGCAGGTAAGTAACCGTTTGTTACCGACCCCGCTCCAGGAGGGTAGTTTTGTTACGGTAACTTACCGTTACTTACCTATCACATGCACTCACATGACGAGCGCGCGGCAATTGCAGATTTTTTTCAGGTTCTGTATCTTCGCGTTTTTACTCATTTTCTCTCTCTCAGGAGCTGTTAAATACAGGATATATCTACCTCTATCTTGTACAAGGAATATACATATAGTTGTAATGCTTAGCTGACAGTCACATGATTGGTAAGTTACCTCCAAAAAAATCCTTCCAGCGAGGGGAGGTAACTTACCGGTAATAAACCCAAGTGTAACGAAACCTAGGTTTCGTGCGCTACCCTAGTCTGCACTGTCCGGACTCCGGGGGCTCCCGGCCAGCAGTGCCGGTACAGTCCCAGAGGTGGTTCAATCGCGCACAAAACCTCGGAGGCTCCAGGGAGCAATTGTTTTTCTGACGTCCCCTTCGAGGGCAATTTTGCTACGGTAAGTTACCCAAGTTACCGTTACTCGTGCATACTCACATGACTAGCGTGCACGCAGCGCGCGCCTCGTGTGGAGTCCGGAATCCGGACCTGCGGTATACGATGGATAAAGAGGACGACTAGTGACAACGCTGGAACGTTCATTGCTATGTAAGTAGGGCGGCAGTAGGGGACCGCCTGCCGTCCTCCCTTCTCCCATCAATGATGGAGCATCAAGAGTAGAGTCAAGTGCATTCACGTAGCTCTGAAAAGGTGTGAGAAAAATGAACTTGTTTATAAGAGGAGTATAACAAGGAGGCAGATAACTCGAGGGATCTGAAGCGGTAATTGGAGGTGTCGAGATCAGAGCTGAAAATTTGGTTTGAGCGACAGAAGTGCAAACCAGTTAGAGACAAGGGCGATGTGTTTATACCGACCACAGTTTTCGACGTGTTGGTGTTCACAATTCCTGGTATAATCGAACATTGCCAAATAGACCACCGTCATCACCATCTCCGCCTCACTAAAAACTCAAATCAATATACAATCCTATCCAAACAATGATCTTACTCACGTCCCCTGCCTCTTGGTAGGTATCGGCGCGACCGATCTGCCGTTTCCACTAGCTCAGGCCTATACATCTGCGACGCGAACAAACCAGACGCCCCAAATTGGGATATCCCTCTTAGCAAAACCCTCAGAACATTGTCCAAAGCCGTTTTTGTGACACTGTATGCGACCTAAAGCTTAGACAAGCTAAAAGGGATCAGGGGGCTTACTGGTGTGTTCACCTTTGCCACCACGCTATTGATACTTGCTGTGCCTCGCGCACGGGACTGCGCACCTTTGTCGAGAAGGAACTGATAAGTAAGTACGACGAAGAACGGAGTAATGGTGCAAAGATGTCTATCCAGATCGCCAATTCCAGCACTATGACAAAGACATTAGTAGCCATTCTGGGTATTCGAGTGACCCGTGTCGCAGACCGCGAAGCTGCTGACTTGCCAAATCCGCCATAGGGACCGGTCAGCAGCTACCTCGTGAGCACTGTGAATATAAACGATCGACCGTTCAGCAAACTGACATAATATGCACCACTATAAAAGTCGTTCACTCTCGAGGCCACTACTTTCATCCCCCCACCATCATGGACGTATCCATAGTGAGTGTCAGAAACACCGACGTCATCGTCGGCCCTCCCCATCTACGCATTCGGCTTGTGTGGTTCCCGACTGGCCGTCCCATCAACGAGAGCTTCGCAAGGGTCGTGGATCACCTCGCCAAAGAGGTTGTCGAAGCATATGCATATGACGTTGGGAAGCTTAAGCAAGCGAGGGTGCGTTGTACTGGTTCCTGTATGCTTGCGTGATATCCGAGTGTATTCCTCAGGACAATTTGGCCGCAGTCCTTAAGGCCTCACGCGCACAGTGGGCCGTCATTACTGGCCGGCACATTTTTCCAGCCACCCAGGCGGACACCGCCCTAGCCAGCAGGCCCATCATCCCCAAAAGCGCCCCGCCAGTGACGTGGAGTCCTTGGTCGAGAGAGCTAGGATGGCGACCGTTGGCGACCCCGGGATTGCTTCCTTGACAATCATCTCGGTGCCACCCCTACAGGTGGGTGCCGCCGATATGAACATGCAGTTGAGGGCCATGGCCCAGAAAGTGGAAGAAGTAGCGCGAGATGCTGGCGTGCAGAATCGCACTTCCATGATCAAGATGCAGGTAGTTTTCAAGAATAATTGAAATGCCGACTTCCTTTCTCTGTATGAATAGGTCTATAATTGTCTGGCTTAGGTGACATGTACTTGTAGGAATACGTCTGTACTATAGTAATCTGCGAATGAATTAAGTCCTTGTTAAAATCATCATTCTTTTGAAACTGACCTTCTAATACACGCTTGTTCTAGCCCTTATGAATAATTCGTCGGGACATCGAAGCTTAGCTCCATATTTTCCCTGGTCGCTCCTTAGGGTGGGGCATGATACGAGTCGCGTTCCGGCCTGATGCTTTCTTCGTCTGACGTCCATCTGGGTTCTGTAAGCGCATCAGAAATGATCATCATGCGGAGAGAAGAGCAGCTTACAGGACAATGGACCCTGGGATACCTGTAACTGACGCCGCGGCTTTTGCTAGTACGTCCAGCCTTCGCCTAGTGATGTATACCTTGACTCCATTTGCAGCGAAGGCTGTGGCAATCATAAATCCTCTCTCAGGGAGTCAACCGTGAGTCGCAGGTTGGAGGAGACTGCCTGCATTCCCTCGTACTCATCAGCATTATGACAAAAGTTCTGGTGCTTGGAGCGACAGTCCTAGTTATCGTGATATTAGTTATTCATGCCGGATGCCGTATAATGTTCTTTGCGATAAGTGCATGCTAATAGCGACGCAGTGTCAAGATACCTTGGTGACGCTTAGCTGCGGGATTGTGGCATTAATCATCGCAGAACTCACCTTTACGATAGTTTGTTATTGTTCTAATCAAGCTAGCATTCTGGGCCACGCTCCGTACGCTAGCATGAGAATGTTCCTCAACAATTCAACTCTGCGAGGAAAGAGCTGGATTACCCGGACAGAGGATGAAGTAGCGTGAATACGGGGTGGAAAGGAAAGATTTGTGTGGGACATTCCAAGATTATTCGTCCGATATTTTGCCTAGCATCACCTCTCTCAAAATTAGGCGCAGCGGGCCGTTGAAACCAGAATGATAAGATTATTGCGCTGTTGCTCGACGGTGAGCTTGCGGTGCATCTGCTTGCTTGACAAGATCCTCAAATTCGATGCTTGCCGTAGCTTTGAGGCTGAATAGAAAGAAAAAAGAATATCGGTTTTGTGTGGATGATAACGGTTGCAGTCAAACTGTGTTTCAAACTCCGACCGTGACACTGGCAGCTGCCGTATGCATCAGTGCGTCTGAATATTATTGGAATATTATGTTTTCCGTTTACTTCTAGTCTACTCCGCAGCCTTCCACACAGACGAAACCCTCTCCACAAGTGGTATCGAATTGCTTTGCATCTCAAGCTTGCGAGCTCAAGGCCTCAACACCGACAAATTTTTGAAAGTGCTGGAATCTGTTGAGGATCGTGGTTTCACAGCCACTGGGCCGACGGCTATGCTGTCTTTTGTTTTATCTTATTTTGATTTTCGTACCGATCACAACCGCTTCTTGGCTTCCCACCTACGTATCTGTCCACGAATATACGTTCGTTCGATCCGTCACGTTCTTTGTGCCTGCCGACGTCTATTCCCAACAGAATCAACTAAGTTCAACTCGACCAGCCATGGTGAAATGCTCAATTTTTGGCCATGACGATGTCGTGCTACTTCGTGGTCAGTTAGTTGGTACGTTAACAGACAAAGTGCCAACGGGAGCCACCCCCACGCCCAGGTTTTCGCTGGATATCTACTGTCGAATCGCGACTTTTAGGTAACGGCCTAACGCGGGTGGATATATCACAACGAGCGAGGTACTTTCCGCTTTCCGTGTTGAGGTTACGCTTACACTCACGCGTGTTTCAGTTCTGAGCCATGAGTTCCGACATCGGCCATTGGAAGGTAAGTGACTTATATAATGTTGCCGCATACAGGCTGACTGAAGCTTCCATAGGTTGCACATTTATGATAAATATCTGGATTCGGCTCACGGGTGACATGACATACCTAAGTATGGAAGTTACACCGTCTGTTGATCTGCTTACCTTCCGGCAGAGTCGCGTGCACGGAAAGGGTAAAAAGTGCCTACATCCTTGCTGAATACATTGATTTGACTCCCTCAGATACGCATGTAAAACGCTTTGCCCTTGAACTTGATCCTCATCATGTCGTCGCAAAGTTCGGTGGAATCATTGGGTATCAACCACGTATGAAAGACACTAAGCCAGAAGGTGACCCAGGACCATCGTCGTATGTGTTTCTTCGAACAGGTTCGACCTGAATAGTCCACGAACCGGGGGTCAGAATCAGGTAATTCTAACGGACTTTTTACTGACCGACAACAGGCTAGATCTCTCCGCGTGGTGTGTCGGTGTCCTTGCTCGTGCCTGCGGAACTGCATCTTCAAGTTCGCAGCCAAATCGGGCATGTACTGCGGCTTTGAGACGATGGATTACTGGCTTCTATTTTCCAACAGAACAAACTTCGGGCGGCCTTCCTCTTTCACAATGGAGAGTCAGCTGCTTTTAATTTGTCGCAAGGACTATTATCGTGCGAATATGCACTCAGCTCCACTCAAGAAACTCCTCTGCTTTCCGACTCCAATGATATCTTAAACATCGAAATTTTGCCAAAGTTGAATCTAAGAACCCAAGAGCTTTTCTTCCTATGGTCGCACCATTCGGTGTAGTCGCGTTGCTCCTGGTAGCCTATCTCTTATCTGTGCTATTGGTGGTACAAGAGACCGTCGGTCAGGCACGTCAATCGTTTTCTTTCTCGCTGCATGCATGCAGCACCTCAGTACATATATGAACTCACACACCATCCCACCAAGCACTCCGTGATCAGGGTAACGTTGGTAATCTCGAAACGAAATGGTGCAGAGAACCCTTTTTCGTATCGGGGGTTGTTTTCGTTGTATGTAAGCCCTGCACCTCTGTTCTGGGGTCACGGTTAAATGAAAGATTCAAGCAAGATATCTTATAAAGCCCGTAACAAGAGATGTCTGTATGGGACTCCGGGTAGATGTAAGTTACTTTGCATCGCGAAATGCAGCATGCTGCGCAGTAGAGAACGGACGAACAAGCAGCAGCTGACGAAGCGACATCGGGCTCTGGATGGAGATCAGGGGCACATCTTATCTTAGGCTACCCCAGTGTGTTCAAGTATGATGCCTCCCATGCGTGACGTGAAGAGTCAGGGTTTGTTCATATTATAAACGGGGTCAACACACTCCCGGTGTGTATCCAGCCTATTTTGGTGTTCCCTCGACAGCAAGAATGTTGAAAAGAGGGATGAGGAAGAACATCGCAAAGCGGCCGACGAAAGTTCAGTGTGTCACTGGAGGCAGCCAAATTATTTTTTTCCTCTGTATACTGGAATGACTCGAGGTCCTAGTAGGTCCCTATTATTCTGGTGAGAACCTGCAATGAATAAATATTGTATTTTGGGTCTTGAAATTTAACAAAAGGCTCGGTTTACGACACTACGCGTCAAATAGCAAACTACAACAATATAATATGTGAAAAGATGTTTAGTAGGGGGGATTACGTGGGTGGTGAACTTGAACGGTACACGATTTTAAAATGAACGCGGAATCAAAACGCGAACTTTGTAGTCATAGGAAGGTCTTACATCTCACGCCTTCCCCAAGAACCATTCCGGTGAGAACTGAGTACCGTAGAGCATGTGTTCCACCGTCGGTGTTTGCACAGGACATTCTGGACTGAGAGTAGTATATAAGCTGAACTTCATGGGCTAAGTTCAGAGTTCTTTGTGTGGTATTCAAAGATATCCTACGCGACAATGTCTCTTCAAGTTTCCCCTGCAAACGCATCGCACGCAAGTCTCCATACCCAACGTTGGGGAGCTCGACTCTGGCCTTCCGCTCTGTCTATTCTAGCCCGTACGTTCCTTTCGTACATGCCATCGTACCGACTCGGACTAACCAGTCCCGTAATTTCTTTAGGACGTTTATTGCGTCCTGTTAGGCCTCGAAACCTTCAACAAAAACCAGAGCAGGCTGAAGACATCATACGATCCTTCGTACACCAATTCGACACTACCAACTTGCCGTCAATCTGGGATCCTGAGCTCGAAAGTCTTTGCATGAAAGAGGTCGAACACCGAGGTTATGCCCTCGATGCGCTCCAGCCCTACCTAGTGACCGGGCTCAACATCGCTGCCTCCGCGTACCATCACGTCGACAACGTCAACGTCAAAGTATACATTGCCATCTATACCGCGTTTGCGATATACTTCGACGACGCCTATCTTGATGACCCTGACGCCCTCGTTGGAGTCCCAAATTTTACCAAGGTGAATGTCGATGTCTATATCTTTGCCAGTGAAATTCCATTAATTTCTTCTACGCAGCACTTGGCGTCCTCAGAGAAGCAGCCAACCAAGATGCTGGACGACTTCGCGGGCGTCCTGGCAGAAGCCTCCCAGCTGTTTGGCGAAGTAACTGCCGATTTCATCGTCCATGCGGTCCTCAAGTTCATGACTGCATTGATTTTAGAGATACGAAGTAAATCTGAACCGGTGAGTAATTTCTCTCCGGCAGTCAGCTTACTTACTCACCAAAGATGGCAGAGGCACAAAGTTGACAAATACGCCATATATCTTCGAGAACTAAGCGGAATCGCTGAAGCCTACGCCGTGTTCATTTTCCCTAGCGAGCTTCCATATTCCGTATACATCCAAGCTCTTCCTCTCCTCCGTGATGTTATCTGCTTCATCAACGACATCGTCTCGTTCTACAAGGAGGAAGCTGACGGTGAAAACTACAACCTTATATCGATACTGGCTGAAGCCAATGACGAGCCGAAGACTAAAACTCTTCGCAATATGGTGGGGAGATGCATGGAGGCACACGAGAGAGCGTTGCTCCTCTTGTCGCCACACAAAGATGCGCACGGGATGTACAAGGAGTTTGTAAAGGGGTACTTGGCGTATCATTTGGGTGCAAAGAGATACAGACTCAATGAATTGAACATGTAGCCAGTGGATCGCAATATGGATATATATATCGATTTTCAGACCCAGAATGCTCTTCGACGAATAGGATGGGTATTTGAGTCCGCGAAATCCATGCATGGTGATGAAGTCGTTTCCATATATGTAGGTCCCATACAACAGAGCCTCTAGAGTCCTCGCCATCGGACGAATATTATTCTGTCGAGTTGTCCTGATCCGAGAGACGCGCCATAATGAGGGTAGCCGAGGGAAGTCAGGATCACCTTCAGGACACGGGAGGGACGTCAGAAGGGCAGGGATCTACGAAAACGTGGTTCATTACCAGTCGTTGCTGTAAACGACTGAAAGGCTCAGACGTAGCACATAAAGAAGTAGTAATGCAACACACCTCTGAACGCGTTTGAAACAAACTCGCCGTTAAATGGTCGGCGAATTCTTTGTTCTAAGTTGATAAGCGCGCGATCTAGGAATGAAAAAGATGACCTACTCCGGTTCTGGGCGCGCCGTAAGAATACGTCCAGAGAAGGAAGACGGATGGCAGCTAGTGTCTCCAGTGATCCTCTTAGAGTGACCAGTCGTAATGACATTCCTCAGATCCGGGTGTAGAGATAACTGTTGTATGGTTTGGACCGCGATAGAGTTCCACCTGCAAGAATGCAAGACTGCGCCTTAGGAGATAGGACCGCAAGTTGAACGCACCCGACGACTTTGGAAGGAAATCCTTGTCGCAAACTCGAAGGCAACTCACTTAGAGCTGACACCGGGCGTAATCAGTGGGACGAGAACGATATCAGAGTCGACCAGGATGTCAAGGAAAGATGAACCGCTATTCCGCCAAATCCTTGGCCCATCGATATCTATCAACAGGATCGACTTTGGAGAGCGAGCATCAATTCTTTCCTGTCGCCGTCGCGAGCGAGGAAGCCTTGAATATCAGACAGAGTTGGATATCTTGGATATCCTTACTACTACTTAGGAGCATTAGACGGTACTCAAGAGGATTCCTCGAACCTCCGTTACGAGATTACGGCCATTCGGTCTTGAACAAAAAGGCATGTACGCCGACGACACATATTTGAAGTAAAATATGAGATCTTCGAGGATATCTGAGCAGTCCGACGTTTGAATATAGGGATAAACGATGAGAGAAGTCGACATGTACCAGGAGAAATACTACGGAGGTCCTTGATGGACATGGTACGGAGCAATAGAGGTCGTTCATCGAAGAGCCACAGGTGGAAGTGGGTGAAAAAGATGACGTAGTTCGATGCCCTTTTTGAGAGCTGTTTCGAATGTCTAAGTAAACCAACTTCCCATCCAGTATTCATCGACCCGTAGGTACGGTGACTTTTGCTCCAATTCCAAACCTTCCACCTCTAGTGCATCAAGCCCTTCGCCTTTTAGCCAATCGATGATTTCAGCTCTCGATTCGTCAACACAATCTATACGCAAATAAGATAGCTTTGTGACGTTCAAAACTGCTGCTCGCTCTTCATCGAAGCGTTGGCGGACGACGTCAATGACACCTCCTGCGTATCTTCTGTTCCAGCTGGCATCAATGATGCTGAGCCTAAGGCTGTTCATCGCAGGAAGGGTTCCAGGTAGGGTTAACGGATCCGGCGCGGAATGGCCATTTGAGTAATACACAGTCAAATAACTGACGTTTTTTGCGAAGGCCATGAGATGATCAATCTTTTGGATCATCTCTACGCAAATGCCCAAATAACTGATAGAGCAAGCAGATCGCGCTAGAAAATCTCGAAGCGAATGGATGCTGTTGTCGCCCTCGTTTGAAACGGAGGCCGGACAATAGTCGATTGTTCTCAGTGACGGAGCGGTAAGAGCATCTAGTATTTTGATATTGTCAACTGAGAGGAACTGGAGTTGCTCCATTCGAACGGGCAACAAATTGCCAGAATCCAGAGCTCCATCCGGGTCATCAAAAAACAGGATGCGAATATCAATGAGTGTTTGTATCTGGGCGATGTACTGAATGTCCGCCGAATGATGCAACGTCCCCGTAAAATGTGTAAGGAGGGTAGCATTCACAGGCAATTTGGAAATCTCCAACGATTCAAGGTCCGCGCGTCGAAGAGATGGTGCCGAAGACAATGCATCTGTGTTGAAGTGCACATTATCTTGGGTAGAAACATACAGCTCCTCCAGCAAAGGAATATTTCCTAGTACAGAGCAAAGCTTTGCCAGGTCTTTCGATGGTGCAGACATGTCCATCATTTTCCAGAGCGCGGATTGTTGAATGACTATATCGAAGACATGACCATCAGAGTCCGTGTTGTCTTCAGTCGTTATTGCTATCCACAACGGAAGCCCTGAAGAGCGACGAAAGTGATGGGCGAGGATGTCCGTCGAGTGTTGCGTGTAGGGTGGTTCCAGAATGACAACAGACCATAGGACGGGCGAGGCCAGCACTATATCCCACCACCATCCGCAAACTTGCCCTAGGGGCCAGACTCCTTTGGTGACATCGAGGCTGTTCTTGGGATGATGCACAGCCCAGCGAAATATCTCCACAAGGATGTCCCTTGGGAGACGATGGATAGGTGATAGTACTGATTTGCGCCTGGAAAGTGAACGCTCCAGTTGCTCTTTTCGGCGCGTCAGTAGGGCGATTTGGGTCTCTACACTGGAGAGCTTTTGCCCATATGCAACGATGTCCTTCCCAATCCAAGAGACATCATCGTCCAGTAAAGGCCTCTTCTTACGAAGAATCGATGTTATCATCGCTTCGCGTTCAGATTCGTCGTCTAGTGAACGAGTGGAATCGGATAGCATATTATGGAATCTTTGAGAATGGAACTGTATCGTGGACTGAAAGTTCAAGTTTTCAGGCTCTGTAGTTCGAACGCAGCTGGATGATACTCACATCAACGCACTGAGAGGGTGTTGGTGTTGGGATTCTCTCAGGAACCAAATATGGCATTCGACGCCACCGGGAACTTCCGCTTCTAAGTTCCCCGGAGAACCATTGCTTTTTAGGCTTCATCCTTTCCAATCTCAAGAACGCTAGCGTAGCCTCTGCCGCATAGCACAGACCGGGCAAGGTGCCCTGGCGATTTTGTTTCCTGGTGTTCTATACCGAAAGTCGTCCAACTGGCTGTCGGTGATCGTACCCCATTGACGTAAGTATTGGGTAGGTCAAGTCGTCACAGAACCCGCGTCGAGATGTGCCTGCATTATATGGCAAAGCCAATGACTGTCAGAAATGCGCATTTCAACATGGGATGTTCGTCGGGCCCAACGGTTTGCTCAAGGATGGTATCGCAGAAACCAGTTCTGACTTGAAGGACAAGCCAATTTCATGAAATAAACCACTGTAATGTTGTCCATAGATCCTATAACTGCGTCTATACCAAAGAGGGTGCCAGTCCAACAGAATTTTCCAGCGCCGGGTACAAATATTTACGGATTTACTGACGAAAGTCCTTCAGCCATCGACGCGTAGGATGACTCTGTTGATATAGTTGGAGACGGCCAAGAGCACCACGGTAATGCCCATCTCAGCTTCGCTACAATAGCGTTAGATAAAAGCACGGGCATCATAAAAAAAAGATGAACTCACCTCCCATGCCTCCTCGCAGGTACCTGCACCAACCCAGGCATGATCGCCGTCTTCAAAAGCAATTCCAAGAATCCGGGAGGTGCCATTTCCGACGCGAATGGCCCAGGCGAGATGGCATTTACACAAATGGGAATATCCCTAATAGTAGCAAAACTTGTCCCAGAACTGGGGTGAGATGGTTCAAGGCGGCTTTCGTTGACCCGTAAGCAAGCTTCGCATCAGAGTTAGTATCACCTCAGGCAGAGAACAAGGCGAAGGGCACGTACCGAGAGTCCACTCGCTGATAATTGTAAATTTGCTGCTACGCTGCTAACGTGATGACGCTCGATGTACCCTGTGGGCGAGATTGTGCTCTTTTGCTGAGGAGAGGTTGGAAGGACCGTACGACGAAGAACGGCGTGGTGGTGTTTAGTGCGAGCATGTCTACAGTAACAGTCTACCTAGTTCTGCACCGTTTCGTGCTCAAAAGGGACATTTGCTGACAGTTTCTTCGTAAAGAAGTCGGAATCAGGACGGGAGAGGCGAACCCGGCAACTAGGGAAAAGTGATCAATCAGCGCCGGAAGAGAAAGGAGCGGAAAACGTAGGTGACGAACTTATTCACGAGAATGTCAAGCTTGTCATCGATTCCTCCGACGTGCCTAGCAGTGGCCTTCACACTCTCCTCGTCGGTCGCGTCCATCTGGAGCCTGGGTCCGTGTAAGGACTACGGAGTATAACATGGAAGGTAATTACTTACGGGACAATGGATCCTGAGACGCCTGTGACAGACGCGGCGGCTTTCTCCAGAACTTCCAATCTTCTGCCAATTCAACCACATTCTGTCGCGACGATTCTTCCATGTTGCGTTTTGACACTCGAGTCGACCAGGATATCAATGATAGAGGCAGTGTTATTCTGTGAAACCCTCGTTTATCAACAGAGAGCCTTCGAATTGACCTTCGACGGAGAGTAAGTACTAATTCTCTTCTGTCGCCGTCGCGAGCAATGAAGAATATCTGAAACGGAGTTATATACTTAGGATATCCTTAGGACCACTAGTCGGTATTCGAGAAGGGTCCTCGAACCTCCGTTATGAGGTTACGGCCCTTCGGCCTTGGACAAAAGGAAATGTACCCCGATGATGCCACATATTTGAAGTATTATATAAGATCTTCGAGGATATCTGGGCAGTCCGACGCGTCAATAGAGGAATAAACGATGGAAATCGGTGATATATACCAGGAGAAATGCCACGAAGACCCTTGATGGACATGGTACGGAGCAAGACGTGAAGAGAGCGGAAAACGGAAATGGACGTAAAAGATGACGTATGCAAAGTCCTTTTTGAGACAAAATATTGTTCGAAAGCATGGATTTTTTGCGCAGTTCCCAGACTTTCTTACGCGAAAAGATATTTGCAAGTACTACTTTTGTCGGACCCGATTCTTGCTTTCTGAAATTACTTCTTTATCTACAGCACTGTATGAATTGCGTTGCGAGAGAGAGACATTTATTTATGACAACATTTAATCATTGGAGTCGTAAGGAAGTGTCTGTCATATCCAACTCTCTAAGTGAACCAGCTTCCCGTCCAATATTGATCAACTGCTAGGTACGGTGACCCTTTCTTCAATTGTAGACCTTGTTCCTCAAGTGCATCAAGGCCTTCGCTTTTTAGCCGATCGAGAATTTCGGTTCTCGAGACGTCAACACAATCTAAATGCAAACAAGATAGCTTTGTGATATTCAAAGCTGCTGCTCGCTCTTCATCGAAGCGCTGGCGGACGACATCAATGACATCTCCTGCGTATCTTCCTCCCCAGCCAGCATTAGAGATGCTGAGCTTCAGGCTCTTCAGCGCGGGAAGGGTTTTAGGCAGGGTTAACGGATGCAGCGAGGGTATGAGACGGCCTTTTGGGTAGTACACAGTCAAATAACTGACTTTGTTTGCGAAGGCCATGAGATGATCAATCTTCTGGACCATCTCTGTGCAAATACCCAAATAACTGATAGAGCAAGCAGATCGCGCTAGAAAATCTCGAAGCGAACGAATACCGGTGCTGCACTCGTTTGAAAAGGAGGCCAGGTGACAATAGTCGATTTTTCTCAACGACGGAGCGGTAAGAGCATCTAGTATTTTAACATTGTCGACTGAGAGGAACTGGAGTTGCTCCATTCGAACGGGAATCAAATTGCCAGAATCCAGAGGTCCATCCGGGTCATAAAGCAACAGGACCTGGATTTCGATGAGGGTTTGTATCTGGCCGATGTATTGAACGTCCGCCAAATGATGCAATGTCCCCGAAAAATGTGTCAGGAAGCTAGCATTCAAAGAAAGTTGGGAAATCTCCAGCGGTTCGAGGTCCGCACGTCGAAGCAATGGTGCCCTGGACAATGCATCTGTGCCGAAATACACTGCGTCCGAGTCCTCGGTAGAAACGTACAGCTCCTCCAGTAAAGGAATGTTTCCTGATACGGAGGAAAGCTTCGCCAGGTCTTTCGATGGTGCAGACATGTCCGTCATTTTCCAGAGCCCGGATTTTTGAATCACCATATCGAAGACACGGCGATCATTAGCACTGTCTCCAATCTTTACTGCTATCCACAACGGAAACTCTGCAGAGCGACGAAAATGCCAGGTGAGGATGTCCACGGAGTGTCGTATGTATGGCGGTTTCAGAATGACAACAGACCATAAGATGGGTGAGGTCAGTACGATATCCCACCACCATCCACAGACCTGTCCTAGAGGCCAGACTCCTTTGGTAACATCGAGACTGTTCTTGGGACGATGCGCAGCCCAGCGAAATATCTCCAACATGACGTCCCTTGGGAGACGATGGACCGGTGATAGCAATGATATGCACCTGGAATGTGAACGCTCTAGTTCCTCCTTTCGGCGTATTAGCAAGGTGATTTGGGTCTCTAGATTGGAGAGCTCCTCTCCATATGCAGCGATGTCCTTTTGAATCCAAGAGACATCAGCGTCCAGTAAGGGCCTCTTCTTACGAAGAATCGATGTTATTATCGCTTCGCGTTCAGAATCAGATGGCATTTTAGAGAATTGAACTGAGCCGACAGCGGCAAGTTGTCAAGCGTTGTAATTTGGAAGCGATTGTATGGTACTCACGCTTCGAATTTCAATGCAAAAAAAGGCACCGAAAGGCCGACTCTTGCTAGGCTAAGGAAATTGAAAGGGGGATTGGACGTTCACTAAATGTACGTGTTGGACGAAACGCCACCAGGCCCCTTTCTTGTTTCGGTTGTTGTGTTGTGTCGGAGTAAGCGGCCGAATGGCTGACAAAGAAAATATCAGTCTACATTTAGCAATACTCGCTTTGCTTTTGTCTCTCATCTTGTTCTCCGCGCTTGACTAGCGACAAAGAATTCCAAGATGTATCCATTTCGTCTTATAGTCTCTCCAACAAAGTCCACGCATCAAGGAGATGGCAGCGGTGGACTCTCAGTAACTAAACAAATGCGGAAGATCCTAGACCAGCCTGGCTACCTGTCATGCGAAATGGGCGGCCAAACTCTCCGACAACTTTACAACGGCAGATCCTGTTCCTTTGACCCCCACAGGCTTACCTATTTTGGACTGTGCTGCTACCTGGGAGACTACGACAAAGTAGTCAAGGTGAGCTCGAGCCAACGATCAAGTTTCCTCAACCACTGGACTGTAAAATCAGGAAGTTGAATCTGGCGACGCGCCCGACCTCGAAGGTACAGAAACCCCGTATAAATTTGGGTATCTCACAATCGTCGTATCTGGTGCTCAACGCCTACAAATACCCAACCCCCAGCACATTAAAGTCCTTAAATATCTCATAGCTCATGGCGCGCCTGTAGACCTCCCAGATATCACCGGATACACCGCCCTATCCCACGGAACTATGAACCACATGGCCAAGCTCGATCTGTGTCGCGTGCTCCTCGAATCTGGGTCCGATCCCAATCAGCGTAATCGCTACGGTGAAGTCCCCCTACTCTCGTGCTTCCAGACCAATGGAATCGGCGCTATCGACCTTCTCATGGAATTCGGCGCTGACATAGACATCGCAGACGCAGATGGAGTCAAGCCTCGGGAGTTTCAGCTCAAGGCTGGTCCAGAGGTGACAGCTGCCGTGCAGCGATGGCTGAGGAAACGTTCAGGGGACGAAAAACCGATGGACACAAAGGCATGCGAATTTTGCAAGAAGCCAGGAGGAGACGGTATCCAACTCAGGCTGTGCTCAAAGTGTCAGACTGCGAGGTATTGTTCGACAGCATGTCAGCGTATGTTTCAGCGTTCGTAGCGTGTTATGCCTCCCTGACGTTTCATTCGGGCTCGCACTGGCGTACCCACAAGCCCCTTTGTAAGCCATTCTCCGTGCGGAACACTGTCACCCTCATCCCATACTACCCGGACGCTCGAAACGGGTTCTGCCAGCCGATGGCCAAGTTTTCTCGTGACCTTTTGTCTATCCCCACTCCCGACACTCCCGAGTCTCATCATCGTTTCGCGCATACGCCCAAGAACCTTTCGGTCAATTCTCCCAAGAGCATCGTTATCAAAGTGCAGGTACCCTTTGACGCATTTTCGAGCAGACCACTGGCAAACGTAAGGCTCGACGGGGACCTTCTGGTATACACGAAGAAGAGAGATTTTGTATGTACGATAAGACGAGGTGACGCGCCAGAAGAGTATGACCGCATATCCCAAGTGGTCAGGACCAAGGGTGTTGGAGGAGCAAAAGCGTATTTTGCTGCGGAGCTTAGGGGAAAGACAGCGTTGATTGTGAAAGTGTCAGAGGTTCTTGCGGAACAGCCATTTTAATTTTTCTTTCGTGATCGTATGTTCATAATTATTACTCGTCTGTATCTCCGCATCCCACGAGAAGGTTCAACGTCGAAAGAAGCCGTGTCCTGTATAGTTATTAAATCTTTAAGCTCAGGTCGGAAAGAACAGAAGAGTCACAGTTTCGAATGCAATAGAGTGTACTGCTCGTACGGCCACTGGCCTCTAACCTGGGGTTCCAATTTTGCAGCAGTCCGCATCGGCTGCAGCTCTTGTAGTCGAGTCTGCAGCACGTAAACCTCATGAGCACATGCACCGAAAGAGGGGAACGTACAGCAATCGCAAGCATCCTAGGTGTGAACGTCCGGATACGCCCCTCCCTCGTTGATCCATTCGTATGGCGTTTCTCCAGGTCACCATTAAGCTGGGTCTTCATAGCCGAGGCCAGCACATTTTAGCTGGTATGAAATGAAACCTTGAATGGTTTTGATTTAGCAATGCCTTTCTCAGTCCTGAAAACGCCATCAGTAAAACGGTATGAAAAATTTGTCTCCCTATAGAACAAAGGACTTAAGGTACCTTTTCGTTTTACAGCAGGCAAAACAAGGGCGTAAAAACTGAAGCTGAAATTGAAACCATTTAAGGTCTCGTTTTAGGCTATTAAAAACGCACCAGCCTCTGCAGTGCTTGCGCTCTTTCGCTAAGAATGATGTTCGCTCTAAACTCAGCCATCTTAGCTCACCGAATATAGTTGTTACTCCGATCCAGAAGGCTTTGTCACTGAAACGACATGTGATACTCTTTAACATGAAGGGCGCAGTCAAGGCTGTCTACATTCAAAGTCCAGGGTTTGAATTAGCGTACCCAATAAGACAGAGACGAGAAACACGCACCATGATTATAACGACACCATAAGGATTACCATTCCCTCGGGCAGCACCGATATACCACGCCACAAGAGTCTTGCATAAACAAAGAACTAAACCAGAACCGATGAGCTTACTGAGCAAACTAGAACCAATCTCGATTAACCGAATGCCGTAGCTATATATCTAGACGAAGCAATCAGAATAGCTTGAACCCCCGTTCATAAAACATGGACCATACCTGATCTCCCGCAAATACTGCTAGAACGATCTATTGATGACCGTATATCAGTATGCAGTAGTGAACAGAAAGAAACAAGGACAAGGTAAAGTAAATTCACCTGAGCCATAATCAGCGCCCAAAGTCCTCGATATACACGAACCATAAACTTGAGAAACAAACGGGCGGAATCCAGAGCGCTAGGGGATGTCTTCCAAATAGTACAGCTTTCCCGAGAAATGTTTAGAGAGGCTCGCATTTAAAGGCTTCTCAGAGACCTCAGATGGACGGAGATAAGCCCTTCGAAGAACAACACATCGGTACTGAAGCTCATTATTTTCGTGATAGAAAGGTAACACTCTTCCAGCAAAGGAATATTCCCAGATAGAACAGAGTCAGCAAGTCATCTGGTCGCGCGCGCATGTCCATCATTTTCCAGAGGGTCAATTTCTCAAGGACCATATCAAAGATACGATTACCATGGTCGTAGCACTTAGAGTAGCTAAAAGGGTCATCATGACCCCTTACTGCTACCCACAGTGGATGCTCCCCAGAGCGACGGAAGTGATGAGTTAGGATGTTCGCCGAGTGCTGCGTGTATGGGGGTTTCGAAACGACAACAGATCATAAGACAGGCGTCGATGTAATGTCTCGCAGGATGATTCACAGACTTGGCCCAAAGGCCACAAGCCCTTGGTGAGATCGAGGCTGTTCTTCAGATGATGCGCAGTCCAGCGAAATATCTCCAGAAGTCGGGTGTCTCTTGGGAATCAATAGATAGGTGACAGACTTGATATGCGCCTGGAAAGTGAACGCTCGAACTGATCTTTTTGGCGCATCAACAAAGTGATTTGTTTCTCCAGAAGGGGGGTTTCGAATGTACTAGCAAGATATTCTTCAATCCGAGACGCGTCAGCACCTAACAAGGGCCTCTTCTTACGAAGGAGCAATGTTGTTATTTGTTCGTGTTCAGGCTCGTCTGCCTGTGGATAAAGAGAGTCGGATGACGGCATTTTGAAAGGCTAAACAAGCTGAAGAATGACCAGAGGTCGTTGATAATCTGCAAGCCTTTAGCCAGTCAAGTTAATCACTTTGTCGTGATGACACCTTCGACATGTAGGCGCGAGTGAAGAAATTGGGACGGAGGACATCAGTGAAAATGATGTCGGACGAAAGACCCGCGAGTACCGAGCGGCCCAGGTCGCATGGAGTTTTACTTCGTTTCAAATACT
This sequence comes from Armillaria solidipes, assembly GCA_022818035.1. Classification (NCBI taxonomy): domain Eukaryota; kingdom Fungi; phylum Basidiomycota; class Agaricomycetes; order Agaricales; family Physalacriaceae; genus Armillaria; species Armillaria solidipes. Next base: position 390,378 of record JAIWYQ010000015.1, read on the forward strand.
ATTAATGCCGTGACACCAACAGGAGACCTAAATGAGAGTACACTGCCCTACACTGTCTCTCAGCTACTGGAAGGAGTAGCCGAAGTCGAAGAGATAGATGCCAAGCCCCCACTGCTAATACGGACCCGAAGTGAACGAATACGGGTCCGGTCAATCCTCGTCAATATGAACTGATGGAGGACAGTCAACCGACAAAGAACCCTCGTCGAAGAGAACTCTACAAGGAGAAGGAAGAAAGTATTTCCTCCAATACATATACTCTTCCTACGCACACAATGCGTCGAAGCGACAACCCACGTAGATCTGCATCTAGCGGTTTAGCCCACTTATTTCAGATGTTGAGAAGTACACAGCCGACTGGATCCCCTATATCCGGGGAAAGGGACTGAGCGCTACCCTATAGAGCATGGAGAATGGAACTGTTCAAAATTGTAATCAGAACATTCAGAGTATGACAAGACCATAGAATAATTGTCATTTGTCGTTTCAAAAGTACACTCCGCTACAAGTTGACCGTAGTGGGAAAGATGATTCATGTGATCCTGAAGGCAAGAATGAGATATATTAATGTCGGAACTCGGTTCAAAAAGAAGTTACCATAAACTGGCAAAAGGTTACAACAAAATCGACAAGGGCCAAGATGTAGTAATAACGAACCAGATCACTGGATTTGATCTTCAAGGCTATCTTGGGGATCGCGCAAGCTACCCGCGGCTGATTGAAGGAGATAAACATTCAAAATGCAAGCCACGGTGATGATGGTGAAAGATAAGTGATGTCGTGCGCCCAATACAGAGACCTTGGCGGCAAATTGAACCTACGCTGTACCCTGTTGTACCTTAGCGTCGGTAACCTAGCTCCCCGGCCGACTGCCGTTGGATTTTATCGTGCTACAATATTTCAAACAGAGAAATATTGGAACAATCATGAGGTGGACTAACTTTTATCTCTCGGAAATAAATAATCTGCTAACTTTACACCGAGGCCATACATATCCGAGGTAGTTGAATGACGCAGTCATAGCCCCTCCGAGAACGGTGATGGATCAGAGTTGATTAAGATTCAACCGCTTCGATTCCGAGACGACATGGAGCACCATTGCTAGAATGTTTTCAGATATCACCACTCGCTAGCGATCGTCGCTCCATTTCAGTGGCGGCTGCAGCTCAAAATCGAGAAAGAATACAACACATATAAACCGGCATGTAATGACAACGAACGTCCAATATGACTGCTCGTATATATGCCGGTGCCGACGGGATCGATAAGAAAAAGAGGAATGGAAAAGTGACAATGGGGACAAGAGTAGATGAGTCAGATGGACTCAACAGCAGCGAATGCAGAATGACAGAGACTTGGGTTCAACATTAACGTAAGGTATTTGGAGGAGCGTGGAGACGGTACCTTGCAAGATCGACCACCAAACGAAGGCCAGAAGTTCACGAATAGTATCCGCGACCAGCTCAGGACCAAGGATACCCAGCTGAGATTGGACCTTCTGGACCGGGGAGAAGGCTAGATGCGGAAATGCCTGTCACAAGATAATGAAGGGTCGGGCGAAAATAATTTACCTCTGATATACCATCTCCATCCCGAGGGGCATGATCTCATCAGAACTTGGGGCTAAGCACGCATGTACATAAATTGCACGGAACTTGAGTGTCGATGAAAGACCTGGGTAAGAAGATGATATTGAGAAATAAAGGACTGAGAATATGACGGCATATCATCATTGATAAACGCGCTACCTGATTACAGACATATGCAAGGGTTTCCTTTCGTGACGGAAGAAGTCCTACCGCAACTAGGCTTCAGTTTCATGCGTACGAAAGACCAGAGTAACTGACAAGTCACAAATCCGAACCGAGGGTTGCTTCGCCCTACATAGATCAGAGGTTCCAAGAAGAGCTTTCGGCGGACAGAGGGATACCGGACATACATATGTATGTCCTCGTTGACAAGCGCACTTACGGCTGGGAGTAAGCTGCTCCGCTGAGGTGAACACGGCAGAACGAATTCTGGGCCCAGCGGCGATGGCCAGTAATTTAAATGTGGCACCAACGTTGAATGCTGCGGAAAGCAAACATTTAACCTGTGAGGAGACAAATTGGCATCCACAAGTGACAAAACCGGAGTACTTGCACCTATAAATCAAGGTTGGGCCGTATATCCGAGACTCAGGGTGGAGGCGTGTGAGGACCGAGCTGCAAAGAATAAAGGGTAACCTGTCCACACATCGGTAATATGGGGAACATGGAACCAGATGATCGTTAAACGAAGACGGGTGACCGACCAAGCAGTGATGTCATGCGCTCGGGAACGCTTTACGGACTTCGAACTTGCTGGAAGATCGAAAAGATAGAATGACCCAGAGGAGCACAAGGTCCTTCCCGAGTGAATGTCATTGGCTATCTAATGATAGGACTAGGGAGTTATACAGAGCATAGCATAAATATAGCGTTCGCTTAGAGTGCGCTGGAGCCTGAGTTGATCAGTCAGCGAAGTTGTGGACACACTAAAGTACGTACCAGTGAACATCAATTCAACGATGAGATATGATTGGTACGGCTGAATTAGGAGAAATGAGTACTATTCGTCATCACAATAACCGAAAAGGAACGAACCATTCCCTCCAGTCAGACATCATCGGAGATCCCGCGAAGGATTTAAGCATGTATATCGTGCGACCAAGTATTACTGACATCAATGACTTGTATCCAGTTCAGGGTGTGTCCGATGAGAACAGGGGCTCGCACATAAGCCCCGCTGGCTTGCTGGTATTGATGTATCTGACACAAAGCCAACAACAGTCTTATGTCGACAAATACTTGCTCGTCTTCTTTTATGGAACGCAAGTATCGTTCCCCGGATATCCTAGTTCGTAACATAGAGAGACCTTCCATATCAGCGAAAAGCCCATTCAGGTCGCCGACGGAAAGGCGGGGCCAGGACGCAACCTGAACTCCTCAAACACAGAGCAATCTCTCAAGAACACTAAGGACGCGCTGGAGGGCATCGGAGGGGTATTATTTCAAGTCTAGACCCGCAGATATATCAAGGACATATTCAGTTTCCTACATGTAAGACGAGATGATGAACATGAACCGACCTTGCGAGCGTGGTTAGTATAGTATAATACTCATAAAAGCAGATTGAGAACCCACTTGTCAGACCTAAGATATGTTCAATTTATGTGCGAACTCATCATTATCAATGACTCTCAACCCCCAGCGGGACCGAGTTTCAGCGAAACGAATGGGATGTCCCGTGATTAAGGCAGAGCTGTGAAACTTCGTCAGCCTCCAGATCGACGCCCGGAGATATGAGCCTAGGCACTACGTTCTATAAAAACAAGTCCAAAGCGTCAGAAAGCAACAAATTGAAGACAAAAGCGTCTGACTCACCGCTCACACGCTCACGACCAAATGTGAGGACGACAAAGGAACGGAATGTATATTGGATAGCCGGTCTTTTCACAAATGGTGGAAGCGAGCAGACTTTCTCCGTCCCGCAGGGCGCTCAATTGCGCAACTATCGAAGTCCGGACCGGCACTAGCCGGTGTAATGTTTGTTTCCTAGTTCGTCTGTGTTGGACTTTGAAAGATGAGCTTGTGACCATAGTTACGAGGGTAAGTGTGTTCCTCCACGAACGACTGGTGTGAAAACCAATTCGTTTGCGTCGATGAAGGGTGCCAATGAGAACAGCCTCCGCGACAATATCCTAAACGGCGGTCTGCGCGACTTAAACCCCCTTCGCGACTTCTCCTCCAGGGTGCATCTGCATTAGACCACAATTATTCGAGTCTTGCTAGGCTATGGCCTACGCCGAAGTTCCCCCAAAGGGCGCTTCCCGCAGTCCACTTCTGTTCTCTCGTCACTCCCTGCCGTTCTCCTGTCGTGCTATATCCACGCTGCACCCCTCGATCCCATGCAAATGCCCCCAGAGACGCACGGCACCTCCATGTAATAAGTAAACGCAAAGGAATCAATAGCTTGCAACCCTGCAGAACCAATGCTTATGGTACGAGCCGCCACATTCAGGGCACTGAGTTCTTGACGGGAGAACCGAATTTGGTGATCGCCACCGGAGGAGGATGGGCGGCCCAGCAACGATCCCAAAATCAACGGTGTCCAATCCCGAACTCATAAATCCAACCCAGATACCGACGAACACGGGCCCGACGAGCTCAGTGGCGGGCGGGTGTCAAAACAGCTCGCAAAGCGTTCGTTTACGTCCGTTGTTAGAGAGGCGATGGAACAGAGGGGAGAGAACCATTGCTATAACTTCCATGAGATGAGTTTGAAACATTAGATTTCACAGATCGCCACAGTATAAAGATCGGCTGGCCTTCTGCCGCGATGCTGGCCAAGAAGACTTTAAATAGCCTCAGCCATATTTCCCTTCAAGTCCAATGAGCGCTGATTCAGCGACAACATCAAACCGACTATCGAAAGCGAATGAGAAATAATTTCGAATCAGTCCAATGGCATAATAGCTAACCGATACATAAGCTTCATTGCTTTAGCTCAACAACTCCTTCATCCCGTTGGCGATCATTTCGCAACATGACGAAAAAAGCCTTCCAGAGCACAAGTGCGCTGTCAAACGATACGCTGGCAGTGGCAGATGCCGGAAGTCCCTGGCTATGGGTGTACCACACCTCGGATCAGGACTGGTAGTGAGAACACGGATGAAAACATACCACCGACTATTGTTGGAGCGTGGGTAAGGAGGCGCTTCCGAGTCGGAAGTCGGTGACATGGTATATCCGAAACGAACATTTTTCTTTCACTTCATACGCGTCCACTTGATCGGAAGTCTCCCACCAGCCCCGCGCCGATCAAAGCAATATCATCGCATTCTTCCATTCTGACTTCAGCCGCGAAGGACAGTCCATGCGAACGGCAGCTCAAGGAGCTAGTGTACCAGCAGGTGATGGCGACGGGTTGCAAACTCCAGTCGAGGTGTCAAAGAGGTGTTGGATTGGGTACGGCAACAGACTGTTGACACACGGACCGAAGAAAATGGCGGCGTTCGTGAGGGTGAACGAGTACGTCTGTAGACGGACCGTAGACCGTACTCGTAGACAACGGAGGTGGTGCTGTATGGCTCGAATGAATGACAGCACGGTGGCAGCTCAGTGCCATGGTTACTTTGTCCGATATTTGACAAGCGGCCCATAGGAGAGCGGGTGGTATGAAGACAGAACGATGACTGCACGTTCTTCCTCAGGTAGAGATGTACGGTTAGGTGTAAGTGACGACAACTTTCTGGAATCGACCAAGCACGCAGGTTGCAAAATCTTCCCCGGAGCAGCTTGGCCGCGCGTTGAGGTTCTTGATCTATCAATTACAAAATCAGACGTTGAACTGGGGGAGAAAAAAATTTTGAGCACTAAAGACCTGAGCCAACGGAGGTGCTGTAAGTTATCCTGCCTGTCGGGCTGCGACGTACGCAGCGTCTGGCCCCGCGGGACGATGAGCAATCATTCTTAACATCGTCCGTACTGAGTCCACTGTCCGAGAAGTCCAACGATTGACTCGAAATGATTCAAACTATACTTACAGCCGCACCGTCAGTCACTGCTGCCTGCTCCCAAACCTCCGCTGCTCAGAATGGAATTCTCAGCATTGAAGTAGGGCATCGATGTCCTGGCATCATGGTTGGATGTAGTTCCGGCAGGTCTAGGCTGGACTCTAAGCGCGTAAAGCGGTAATTCTGCTTAATATTGCGGCAGTCAACCCAATAATCCATTGGAAAAGAGGAATAGAACGTACATTTGCATCTTTTCCGTGGGGATAAGGATGACGACACGAAAAGGTGGTAGAGACAAACGGGGACGTGGGAAAGAAAAATATTCCCTAATTTGTCGCTTAGGTGAAACGGGTAGGTCCGAGTGGGTCCACACATGGTCTCCACTCAGAACTAACTAGAGCATCCACAACGAATGGCCTCGCGTATCTCTGTCGCGGAAAATTCCGTCTCGCTTGGATAAATTCGGATGATCTTCGAGGTATCTCAATGTCTGCCGAGTCCTCCGAGGTGCCCCATGGGCCATGGCTCGATGACTCCTCCCATTGTTCGTAAATTTAATCAAAACCCACCCACTGGTCGCCGATGCTGCCCTACCATCGGTTTCTGTCCGCCGCTCAGCTCTCGTCGGGAAAGAAAAAAGCCGTAACAAATGTAATTGAAAAAGTTCTTTTCTTCACTCTTCCAACGATCCCGTAAATCAACAGCATCCAGCAGACAATTTGTATTATTCCGCCAAGTATGGATATGAATCCTCCATCCTCTTGGCCCATCGTTCCTGCCAATTACATCGCAAATGCTCTTTGTTACGAACCGATCTTTCTCTGTCATGACGCATACTACCCGACGGGCCTTCCCCCAAAGCCGGAGATAATTAACCTTAACGCCTCGTGTTCGTATGACAATGAACCTTCTTCCTCCCCAGAACTGTTTCACTTAAGCCTGACATTCACCCTCTTCCTCGCGCCACACTAGAAAGAAAAAAAAACCTCTCTTGGAGCTCCCAGATCTAAGGGAAACAGCACTGTGTGCAATATCTTTTTTCACGGCCCGAGATCATCCTCCATAGACGGTGGGGGGGGACGGAATCTCGCTTCGAGTGGCGCCGACGTCACGGAACGAAATTGGAGGTGCAAAAGATTCGGGAAATCTCAGGGGGAGAGAGGGGAGGTGCCTCGGTGTACGTCAGGGAGAGAGTACGTCATCATAACATATGCATATTACGACAAGAGACAATGCGTTATAGTATACTAAAGTAAAGTAAAGTAACACATAGGAATTCGCAACGTCGAGTATCAAGTAAGTAACACAAGCGGCGCTGGTCTTCACGATTTTTTTTTTGCTTGGGATATCTGGAGATTTCCGAAGACCAGAACTTTGGGCCGACAGTGCGGGAGAAGGTCGAACTAGATGTGGGGTTGCATCTTTCGCAATAATGGAACTTGGAACTGAGAGGCCCTCCCGCAGCCATGGAACCGGGTTTTGGAGTGGCAAAGGAAAATTTGCGCGTCGTTGACTTAGTGCTTACTAGCTTCAAGCTGTTTTTAGCACCGATCTTGGCTGATTGTGAATGGTTGATGCTTCGTCGTCCACGGAAGTTACGCACATCCTGATTATTGACCATCAAGAGACCCAAGTACTTCTCTCGCAGCTGTAAATGCACTCTGACAAACAAACACCGTAGAGCGAGGTTTGGTCACATTCAAATAAATGATCGTGCACTTGAGCACGATTGACAATCTATGCCTCATGTCGGTTGTCTGCACTGGCAGGGAAGAACGCTTCTTGGGGTAGATGCGCACACTGCGAACGCATGCAAGTTGACTAAAATTAGGGCCAAATTTATCAACTTGAAAGCTTTGCATGTGCGAGACATACGAGTCCTCCGTTACCGATAATTATTTTTTCGCAAGCGTCACCAGTTACCACTCGATCGTATGTTTTGTGAAAGGTCGTCGCCGTCAGGGGCGTTCATATACGGGGTCAAGTGTATGGTTGACGTTCACATCTGATTTGGTTAGATTCATCAACCTAACGAAACAGCGAGATGCTTCCCCGTCTTGAATGTTAATCTCCTGTGTGCAGTGACAACGAGTGCGCGACCCAAGTCTTCCCCACGAATTATAATTTGACTGACCTGCAATCGTGAGACGATTCTGTCGTATGCGTTATAATCTCCATCATGCATGGAACGCTCGAGTACTTACCCGGGGACTCTGAGGTCAACAGGCCGCGAGATCTTATCTTGTCCCGCTCGTCGTAGATTCTGTGACGAGCACCGGGTACAATGCAAAGGGATAACTGCGTAACGTACATCATCTATCACTTGTTTGTTGGTACGTTCCCGTTAAGGCGAGGTTTATGAAGTCCTACATGCTTTACGAATACATCTCGGGGGTACAGAAAACGCCTAGAGGTGGCCCAGAGCATGAAAGTGTTTGTGAAAGGAAGTAAAAAGCTCCGTATACAACTTGAAAACGTGGAAGAAGGCCATGTCTCTGTAAGCAGAGGACATTTCGGAGACCCGAGTAAGTAGGTAGGTAAGGCAGCAGACTCGACGCATGAAAGAAACTTATTACCATCCTGTCACAACGGCAGTCATTTGCCAAGGGCAACTGTTTCACAAAGTCGCAAGCCATTCTTTGAGTCTCTAGCCTAATCCTGTAAAATGACGGCGATGACGGCGAGTCACATAGTGATGGGGAGATGCATGTTCGTAGTCTGATCAGTCTAATTCAGTCGCAACAAGCACTCTGTAGCGTCACTGAGCGAAAATAATGTCCAAGGGAATAAGAACATCCGAGTCAATCAGAGAGATCAGAAGCCACTGGAAGAACGACCAGTACTAGCTTTACATAGAGTTAAACTTGCCAAATCACCTTGTGGCGAGTAAAATCGGAGAATAAGAATGCAAGAGATCAGCTTCCAGTGTTTCGAATTGCTCCACTAGTTAAGTCTGCATTGAATCACAATGATTGAGCATTTAGAACAGAACACGCTTGCGAGACAACCGGAGATTTACAAGAAACAAGTTCAAGTTTCCTTCTGATCCAAAAGTCGGTCGAGGGTCTCAGTTATTCGGACCAGCTGAACGAGATCCAGGAATCACACGCGCAAGATCTGAAGGATGCGAGCGTCTAGTGTGTGAGCAGCAGCCAAGTATAGTTCGGCCCAGTTCGGCAAGTAGAAGCATTGGACAAACATGAACAAAGTGACATCCAAAAATAGTCTCTCTACTTTTTCTTCTCGTTTTCATGCGGTCTGAATTATAAGATGCCGAAACACGGACCTAAACGCCAGAAGACCTCAGCTGACGACAATGCGAGTAAGGACGATGAAGAGAGAAGGCTGGAGAGCCTACTTTTTGGGGTACCGTATGTCCCGGCAGGTGAGGAGATTGTGCTAGAAGACGAAGACGAGGGTGAGGCAGAGAATGGGAAGGAACTTCAGAACCTTACGGACGGAGACGTGTGTGGTTATCTTTTTACCGTTATCGTGATAATCTAACTTGTGTGTTTTTTTTTCCAAGTTGTTCTTTGTAGATGATGAAGCTGGTCCTTCTGGCGATACTGGCAGGGATGAGGAAGACGAGGAGGAGGAAAATGAGCAAGAAAAAGGGAGCGATGATGAAGATAACGACGATGAGGAAGCAGAGTCAACACACCGACCCGAACCCGTACTCTCCTCTCGCAAAAAACCGGCATGGACAGACCCCTCAGATCCTCCTGTTGTGTCCCTTGTAGCATCAAAGCGCTCCCGGAAACTCCGTGACGCACCCTCAGAAACGACGCTGTCAGGCCGAGAATACGAGTCCCGCCTTCGCCGCCAATTTGAGCGCATACATCCAGCTCCAGCTTGGGCTAAGAAACGGCGGCGCGAAGGTGAAGACGACGATAATAACGACGACGACCTATTCACGTCAACGGCGGGAATACTGTCACGGCAGAGTCGACGCACACTGTCGCCTGGGATTCTCGCCATCGAACGACTTCGGGACGCCAACCAGTCTTCACAAAAAGCCGACGTCAAATCGCTCGTCTTTCATCCCAGCGAGCGTGTTCCCGTACTCGCAGTCGGCACGTCGGACCGTCGAGTACGCTTGTACAACGTTGACGGACACACGTCGCCACTCCTGCAAACGCTGCATATACCCACCATTCCCTTCACGTCTCAATCTTCTGTCTCCTTCCATCCATCAGGGACGCACCTCCTCCTTACTGGTAATCGTCCGTACTACGCCGTGTACGACCTCCAATCTGGGGCCCTCAAAACACATAACGGGCTATGGGGAACGCGATTCTCCACCCCAGGAATTGCCAAGGCGGAATGCATGGAGATAACAGCATTTTCACCCACTGGCGATATGCTCGCTGTGGCCGGCCGAGGGGGAAACGTACATCTTGTGGACTGGCGCAGCGGGGGCGGGCAGGTTGTCGGAACGCTCAAGTGTGCGGCGGGCAGCGGGATCCGGGAGCTGTGGTGGACGAAGGACGGGGAGGAGGAGGGCCTGACGGTGCTCTCGGGAGATGCCGAGGTTTGCTTATGGGATGTTGGTCAGCGACGGTGTATGAGACGATGGCGGGATGAGGGCGGGTTCAGAGGGGCGGGCCGGGCCATGGCCGGGACTAGCGGGTGGATGGCCATTGGGTAAGCTCCATTCCCCTTCATCACGTACTCGTCATTGAAATGCAGATGATTATCAAGTTCAAATTCGGGGTTGGTGAATATGTACACCGCCGACGCATTCGCTGGCACCAGTAGTACCGCCCATCCGAAACCGACTAAAACTATCGGCAATTTGACCACTGCGATATCAACATTACGCTTTAACCACGACGCGCAGTTAATGGCTATAGCAAGCCGGGAGAAGAAAGATGCTATGAAACTGGTCAGTTGTTCCCGTCCCTTACCTTCATTCATTCATTACCATTCATTTTAGATACATCTTCCATCTCTCACAGCCTTCTCCAACTGGCCTACATCAAGTAGTCCTATTGGACACGTCACCGCTGTAGACTTCTCTCCGCGAAGCGATTATCTGGCTATTGGGAACACCAAAGGAAGGGTGCTGCTCTATCACCTAAAGGACTACGGTAAGGCATGATCTCATGGTAAAAGTAGAATGGGCATCATATGATATTATTGCCGTGACAAGTAAAAGTATGCGTATGATGATTACCCATAATGACGATACATTCATAAGAGGGGACACAGGGTAACAGAACAGTCGGCGCTACGTCAAACAGAAGGCGGCGCGAGATCACAGATCAAGAACAGGGAACAAAGACGGAGGCAAAGAAGCAACAAGACCAAAGAGCCAGAGCCACAACAGACGAGAAGCATCGCACTTTTACCCAGTCGAACATCTCTCCAACAAGCGCGTATACGTATCCGAGATCTGACCCATCACAGGTCAGCTCCACTTCCCAGATATACAAAAACAATCAAAAACATACCTTTTCTGCTCGTTCCTTTCCCCCAGGCACGTACCTACAAATAACCGTGCTCGATTCGAACCATCTCTTGGCTTCATCAAACGCCGATGACCTACATATACATACAATGCACATAAGCTCCAAGCGAATGATAGGAAAAGGAAATCAGACTCTAAGCATTCAAACCCAACGTTATACGCTGTGCTCAATAACCAGAAACGCTCATCCATGGGGTAAGGCTACGAGGGGGAGGCGGGGGAGAAGGGTTAACAACACCGTGAAACCACAAACCGCTCACCTCATCGCTTCCAACACTCCCCTCAATAACTCCGACAGCCTGCTCGACGTACCCAACCGCCTTAAGCCGATCATTCCTCGCTATCATAATCGTGCACAGCGCCCTCAGCCACCTCGAGAACTTGTCAATCGAGAGCGAGTTATGATCGAGGCTCGCGCGGAGGATGGACTGGGTTGGGGTGCTCGACAAACAAAACAATCCAAACAACGGCAACGACTCACCTCCAGCCCCACGTAAAGAACTGCCCGGATTTAGTTTATGTAGCAGTCAAAAGTAGTTTTGATACGTACTATTGATCGGGCAATCCTTCCTCACCCACTAAGACGGATGTCCCAAATGAGCCGCGGATCAGGAGGGAGAGCGGCCAACGGGAAAGAGAAACCTTACAAGAATATCCGCAATCGCTTCGTACGTGCTCGCCGCTAACGGGCCAGCCTTAACCGTATCCTAACCAAGAACGTTATGCAAGTCCAACAAAAGTAAAGCACCAAACTTACCCCAACGACCCTGCCCACCGCCTCCCACTCCCCTAGCCTGACCAACATCTCCACCTCAAACACCCTCAGCGTGTGCAAAAAATACCCCACCCTCGCCAAATCATTCTCATCCGTAATCACTCCCCTCCCCTGGATCTCCTCAACCCTCTCCCGACATATCTTGATTTCCGAGGATATATCACGTATGCGGGCCTTTTTCGTCACGAGCACCAAGGTCCAGATAAGGGGTGAAAACACGGAAAAATAAAAGGGAAAAAGGCCTTCTCACATTCATATTGGTCTCCGAGTCGGGTTCCCGAGATTGCCGGAGTGCGAAGACTAGAGTGGAAAAAGATAAAAATGGGGTTAAGTGGGAAAGGGAAGGGTTGAGGGAGACTCACTCCGGCCGGACACTCCGGAGAACGACGCTATGATGAGATGTAAATAAACTTCCGCATCGACGTCTACAGGTGATGTCGATGATGCCTGGCAACACGTTTCTAGCAGCTGGAAAAATATCGTATGAATCAGTCATCCCATCTCCCTCATCCACATCCCTTAATTACTCACATCTCGTGCTATATCAAACAAATCCGAGATCCGCTCCTCGCAGCCCGAACCTTCCCACTCCGAACATCCTTGTACAGCGCAGTTGAATGCTGTTCTCCATAACCACGAGACATCTTTGGTTATCAGATTCAGCGCCTTTTGGGCGTTGGCAGCTTCGATGAGGATCTTCGCTTTGGGGGGGAGGGGGAATTTTATTATTCTATTTATCCACGCGTTGGGTACGAGGGTCAACTTACCCGTCTGGAAATGCTCCACCATCGTACCGATAAGGACTGGTCTGGGATTCAATTAACGAGAGAAGGGCAAGGGGCGGAAAACATCCGACGCACTTATCAGCGGCAGGCTCGGTAAGCAATCTGAGCACAAGCTTGATGATGCACCGAAGCAACGACATCGCTTCCAGTACAGTCTCACCGCCCTTTGAAAGTTTCAGGGTCTTGAGAAGAGCTTCCAGGGCAGCTAGAAGGATCCGCCTGTTCTCGGACTCATGTGAAATCTGCGTGGCTAGAAGGAGCATCTTTCGGTCGAAATCTTGTGATTTCATCATGTCCTGGACAGCTCTAATGGCTAGAAAGTGGGTAACGTCATGCGATGAAGCGCTCATTGTAAGAACAGAACAAAAACGGACCTTCATCATCGATGCCTTGGCAGAGTAGAATGAATGCTTCAAACTCCAGTTCCTCCGTGTAACGATCAACCGCTTACCTTGATGAACAGCAGTTAGGAATATAACATAATGGGTAGCTGCTTCGGTGATGGGACAGCGGCGGATGACGGCGGAAGCTTTGGCATACTCCCGGTGCTCAATATAACAAAGTGCCGCTTTCCGGTGACATTTCGAGCTACTTGTCGGGCAGTTCTCTCGGAATAGCTTGTGACTACCGGCAATAAACCAATCTGCCGCATCCGACCATCTCTTTGCGTGATAGTGACGATCACCATATTGCCATAAAAGCTAAAAAAGAAAAAAAGGGGCACGAGGGGGGTTATATTGCCAAAAAAAAACGGATAAGCGAATAAGAGAAACGCACCGTAAGACATGCTGTTGCCGGTACACCCGGAAGTTCGTAGTCTGCTTCGCAAATGGCTAAAAGGAGGGCGATGAGATATTTCCAATCAGTCGGGGGATGCGTAGGTTCACTGACATGTGAACGTTGAATCGATGGCCGCCAATGCTCTGGCGTGGTCTTCGTCCTTTGAGCAGTGAACGATCAGCGAGAGAAGCAGTCGGTCAACATGACCACAAGACCGGTCAGGACATGCTAGAGCCCGTTTCAGACAGTGCTGATTGACGGCAGTAACGAGGGCGCTGGAGCACGGAACCTGTTTAGCATTTGCTTTACCTGAGACACATGCACTAACTGTTGGTGGCTGATTGTTCGCAAGTCCTGTAGAACGCTGACATGCTGTGAGCATGCCTATCTGGGCTACGTCGAAAGCACCGAGCTTACTCAGTTATTCGAGACTCCGTTAATTCCATGTGATCAATTATAGACTTGAATGCTAAACGAAAGATATCAGGTTAGCGATATATAACAGCCAAGTTGAAATATGAACAAAGGCCATCAGTCAGATCGTTTTACATGCACTGACCATCTAACAGAGCTGGATCGCCAGCTTTCCGCCGTTTAAGAATAGCCAATCGCAGCCATCGAAGTTCTTGATATTCGGAGCTTGCCTATTAAGATTTCAGGGTGGGGAGGAGTCGAGAGCGCTGAGTGAACCTACGGGATCATCTGAGGAATCTATGGATGGGACGAGTTCCTCAAGTGTTGCTTCTGCTCTGTCGTACGACCCCGAAAGGAAATACGCTCTTGCTGCATATGCTTCTTTAGCCGCGACAGTCTGAGTAGGATGCAAGGCACAAAACACAGACCTAGAGTTCTCAGCATCGATATCTGATAAACCATCGTGAGAGTCGGTACTGAATAGCGAGGGCTGTACACGACCTTTAGTTGTGGCACACCGGATACGGCCGAATCATCTAGTTGGTCCGCCATGGTGAATGCCTTCTGTAACCACACCACCGCATCTGCAGGTTTCGTTCCGTTGTTGTCCGGAGTGGCGTGGCTTTTTAATATGGCCTTCCCAATGCCATGGAACTTGGTAGCCAGAAGAGTACGCTGATAGTTGATGTGAACAAGGGGGGGGGCGAATCATTATTCCTAAAGCGGACTTACATCATGAGGTGGTAGCAGAGCGAGACGCTGGTCATCGTCTGTTGTGATACACACACGTGAGAGCCATGTCGGCATTCCTTTTAGAACGGAACACACCTGTTATCTTTGAAGACATGAAATCAGCCACTGTATGATTTCCTTCCTTCCATGCCTGAAAGGGCAGGATGATCAGTACGGGCTGTGTCGGCATTGCAGGGAGAAACCCTACAGCCTCCATTCGACTAGAGAAGTAGACTACTATAGCACGGGCTCTAGCCTGACGATGCGTTCCATCCGGGTCTGGCGCGTTTCGCAAGAGCTCTTCAAACTAAAACCAAAGTGTGCAATGGTACAAAAAAAGATGATCAGTATATTAACCTTTGCGGCGCTAGTGAGCACACTGCCAGCGATATCGATGTTTCCGAGTTCTGACATTAAACTGATTCAAACTCAGCATGGAATAATACAAGAGAAGGCGGACCTGAGAGGGTGGCGCCCGTCTTGCTTGCCATCTGGAGAACATGGAGAAGGGCTAATAAAGGATAAGCTACGCAGCAGGGAAACGGCCTGGATACAACACATTCTATCCCCGGCTTCGGTTCTAACCCTGCTTCAACGAGACGGAAAGCGGCAAGTCTGACTGCAGCCACGGAACGAATAAGCGACACAAAGATCAAACAAATGCTGCAAGGTGCTTACGTGCCGCGACAACAGCCCGGCCGTCGTCCTCGGGGCATTTGCGGACTAGACTTGATATGTTCCACAGATTGACACCTTCAATGGATTTGTAAATAATAAGTTATGGCCAACAGAATGGAAAAAAACGCGCCTTCCTGATCCAGTCCGTCAGCGAGCTCGGCGCAGTCTCTCGGTCTCTGTTCCGTAAACGATTCCGCGAGAGAGGCGACCCGATGGAGATTCTTCACCAGTGTCGGTCGCAGGCTCGTGTCGTCGAGCTGGGATTTCGCGCCTATCAGCAGATCTGGGCGACGCGTCAGTTGCGTACAGCGCTGGCGACGCCGCTCACCTTTGATGGACTGGAATGTCTGCTGAGCAGACCGTTTCTTGGCCGTCGACATCAAGGGCCCAAGTCACGTCGTCACGGGGTCACACTTCCAGTTCGCCTCAGCCTTGACTGCTTCATTTACAGCTGGCAATGGATGCTGGAATCCCCCCTCCTGCCGATGCTGTCGAGCGGGCCAAGACCGTGGGTTGCTTCCCCCCGTGCTTGGTGGTAAATTTCGATGTCGGTTTATTCTAGGAAGGTCGCAAGGAAGGACTTTTTGCGGGTCTGACTTCGGCGTTAGCCTCAGGCGAGAGCGTCTCTCACCACCCCCGTTGCTGGCTGCTTACTATCTATCGTTCAGGTCTCATTGGTGCCAAGTTCATGGGCCTCAACCGGAATAAAACCGTCGTCACCATCGTCCGTGAGTCAGTTGGCGTATATCACACCCAACAAAAGTATATTCATCACCAATTTCGCCAGTATCGGGTGCCTTGTCCGGGTATTATTTCACAGAGGTCTGCCCATCTTCTTCCTGCAATGGAGCCATCTGGAGTGCTAACGTATACACCAGGCATTCACCCAAACAGCCCTTAAGCAACTCCAAGTAGAGTGGGAGAAGCGTCAAAAGGAACCATCGCAGGGCGAGGAACCGCCGGCATAACCGGTGGTGGAAACCGTGCCTCAAAATCCATTTTGTCGTGGAAACCAAGGTGAAAAGGCAAATATGTATGGCGCGGAGCCTGTAATACTTTACCGCTGTATGCATATGATGGGAGAGAACCAACTTCTTCTCTACCTCAATTGTGTCGTATACGTTAAGTAAACACTGGGAGCTTCGAAATCTTTTTTTTTTTCTTCTGGCTGTCCGGCGCGGTGTCAAGTCACTCGACATTACGCCGTGCCCCTCTTCCTGGCACCGAACCACAAGTGTCATGGCATGCAAATACCATTTTCCCTGGACAACGGGTAACTTGTAAGTAAGAAGACAATTCCAACCCCCAACTCGCGATAGAAAGGAGGGTGAGGGGCTAGGTTGGTCCCGATGCAGACGTAGGTAATTCCGAATCTGTGATATAATTCAATCCCTTGTGATAAATCAATAGCTCGGACGCTTTATCAATTCCTTGAACTCAACAGCACTGGAAAACTGTGGAGCTGTACATAGCCCTACGGTTGTTAAAAATGCGAATCGCAGATGTCCCACCTTCCATCCACCGTTTCCAATATATTGACAGGACCCATTACCCCTTTCGAGATTCTGCACATGCAAGAGGGTTAATACGAGGAGTCATAGATAAGGTTTGCAGACGTCTCATTTTAGCCGACCACGGAACGACCCGCTGCGACTTTCAACTGTGTACATGTTCCGGACGGTCTTAGCTCTTTGTCTTCAATTAGGAGCCGAGTGCGGGAGGGTATTTCGTTACATTGCAAACCCATTCCCGAGCTGTCAAACTATCCTACAATTTCAGGGTAAGGAAAACGTTACTTATAGCGACGATGGATGTAAATACAACAGAATAAATGAGATAATGCGTATGTATGGATGTATGTATGAGTGTAATGCAATTGCGATGATTGATGGGAATGCAAAGTATGTGCGAATGAAGGTCCGGAGGATGTTGCGTGGGGAACATGATGGACTAGTCGTAAAACGCGAAGAAGCTTTTGAATATTATCATTACTTTCTTTAATACCCGCGGGCGCGATACCAATTATCGTGATGGGGTGTATAGCGAGGCGGCGAGCGCGGGGCTGTAAAGTAAAACTGGATGCCCGGGGGGCCAGCATTAGCGAAAGGAGCGGGGATAGGACTAGGCGTATTATCATTAGTGTAGTGGCGGCTGGGCTGGGGGTGATGGAGGGGCGGTAGAACGACCTGGTGCGTCCATGCCGTCTCGTGCAAGTGGGGAAGTACATGCGATGCGTCGAGATTCATATGCACGTCGTTCGGACTCGTCGATGCAGACTGAATGTTCACCGGCATCGACGCACGCTGCGAGTAACAAGGAGCACTCGACGACGGCGGCGGAGGCTGGTGATACCGCAGCCTGGGCCGGCGAAAGCGGTCTTCCTCATCCATAGGCGAGCCTGTGAGGGTATAAAAGTACAGATTCTAGAAAAAATAACGCTTTATTAGCCACAAAAGAGAAATAGCGAAAAGAAAGGGATTCGCACCTCAGGAACAGCATTCCGAGTGCCTTCGCTCGCATGATACGCCGTAACGAGCGTCTGAGGAACGGTGTCCCGTTTAATCGGTACCCAAGGCGAAGACGACGAGGACGTCGGTGCCCGCGAAGGAGATTGCAGGGACATCTTGGCGAATGACTGGAGGCCTTCGAGCGGCGAATGCGAACCAGTGGAACCCGAAGACTCTGGAATCTGAAGGGAGATTGCAGCGGGCCGTTTGGAAGGGAGCTGGGAGAAACTCGCGCTCGTGGGAGAGAAGGCGGCCTCTGCGGTGCGCTTCGAACCTGACTTTGGAGGCGGGTAATCAGGACGGGAGATCTGATTGGGCGAGGTGGACCGGGCGCGGGGTGCAGGAATGGCGTAGCGGGAGGAGTAACTTCGTGTGGAGGGCGAGCTGGTGGCGGCTAGCCGCGACGACCGGGCCGGCGTGCGTGATTTCCGGAAATGGCGGCAGTCTCGCTCCTTTGCGAGCACAAGTCCCTTGAGCAGACTCAACCAAGACTCGTACGTCTTTTTGTCGACATACAGATTGAAGTCGACGCCCATGAGAAACTCCCGCTCCATTCGGTTTATCTCGGGCAGCTCGATGCCAGACACCTCGGACCATGTTTTATTCGTATATGTATTGCTGCACAGTCTGTCAGAGACGTGTCACGACGCGTAAACGGGCGGAACTTACTCGTCAAGAAATTTGTTCGCCATCATGAGTGCAGCCACGGCTATTCGGAATTCACTGCCAGCCTGGGCCGGAGTGCCGTTGTTTCGGTCTTTGAGGCGGTAGATGTAGTGCAGTGAGAGGACAATGACAGAATGTGAGACCTGTGTCGTCTCGAGGAGCTTCTGCATGAACTGCACAAAGGTGGGCGTCGCGACGAGCTGGAGGTTGCTCGCCGTCACGGGCCGGTTGAGAAAGGGCGAATTGGGCGGAGACGACGCGAACCAAAGATAGCAGATCATCTCGCAAGTTTTCTCGGCAATGAAGCGTGCTGAACGCGTCCGCGAGACGTCCAGCCAGTCAATGGACATGTCGAACGCGGGCGGTTTCGCGGTGGCTGCAAGTGGAGGAAGGCGGGTGGGCTCTGGAGAATAAGTCGGTGGTGGGACGTCGTCTGGTGGAGTTACTAAAACAAGTCAATATTCGCGTTCAGAAAATGAGCAAAAAATACGACGCACGGGGCGGCATTGCCGATGCTAAATGGCGGACCGAGAGCTGGCGGTCAAAGTGGGCTATTGAAGGCAGCGTCGGGTGGTGCTGCACCTTTCTCCGCTCAAAGGTTGAGGTCATCGGTGGGGTAAGGGGCACGTCCTTGGGCCGCCAGTGCAGCGACCAGGACGACAGGAGCTCGGTGGGCAGGGCATTCATGGTGCAGGAATGGGGGATGGAGGACGGTGTATAAAAGGCCATGGCGTGGCCAGCCAGTGTTCAGACGAAAAGACGAAGCGGGTGGCATATTGCTGATATTTAAAACGGAAGAGATGTACGGTCTCGGAGGAGGAGTAAATCTAAGGACGTGATCTAACGTGATCTCAGGACGTGGCTGCATTTCCGCTTAGAGACAAACAGGGGATCCGTCGAGGGTCACCACGGCTTGGGCCACCCCCAATTTGGAACCAGAGCGCCTCACCACTTATTCTTTTTTCCAATCAAATTCCATCAAATTCCGTCAAATCCTAAATTCATCCTCAACAATTCAGACACTTAAGCATACACACGTGACTCGGCACACCCGGCACAGGGGACTCCCCAGGGATTCCCCATAGCCTTACCCTTAATTCATGTCTTGGTCGCTCCTTTTATGGCGTCCTTATCCTCCTATTCTCCCACGCTCCTATTATTTTCGCATTTTGTACTCGTCTTTTATTCCCCATTATTCCCTTTTTCTTTTCTTTTGCCTTCCTCTCGCCATCTCCCCATTAGGCATGCTCGTCGTCGTCCTGTTCACCTCCGAATATACGCTCATCAGCCTCATCTTCTCTTCCTCTTCCTGTTGCTCATTGACACACGTCCTTTCCGGGTTTGTCCCCGTTTTCGTGGCTCGTCCCTATCCACAGCCGTAAATTCGTCCAGATCTCCTCCCCTCCGCTAGATTTCATCCGGATCTTGTCTTGTTTTGCTCCTATGTTTTGACAATACATCCATCCTTTTCTATTTCATCAGCTGCGCCAGTGTAGGCGCGATCATTCGTGGCGCACCACTACTAATCCCACCGTAATTTATTTCTTCCTCTTTCCAATTCTTTATGTACCCAAAGCCCAGACATTCTACGAACCACCCCTACGTTTTCGGATAAAGCCAGTTCTTTTTCAGTACAGTCACAATCCGTCAACGTAACAGCACCTTTGATTACACCTTGATTTCTGCCTTGAATCTGATTCGTACTGCTTTCTTTCAATCCGAGGACCATCAAACGCTACGCCGTCACTATGCACAAATTCTTACACCGAAACCGTGTCAGCTAGCTCCATTTACGGTCAGGGGTGATCTCTGCGGACCTTCGTTATCCTAGCCCGTAAGACATCTCAACCTGTCGTGGAGTACGAAAGGGTTGTCCTCCTAATCTTCGTCTATCATTCTCTGCATTCATTCCAATTAAGCCGCTACCGCGTTTCATTCCGAAGCCTACATTTTTCCGGCCATCCCTTAATCTTCTAAACCTGCACAGCTTGTGGTTCGGTACACACGGCACAGGAAAAAACCAACTCGGCATTCTCCCGCGTTGGCCCTGTTCGTCTTGCTGCTGTCAGATGGTGGCACAGAGCAAAAAGCTTCGAACAAAATACGCTGATTCAACGCTGTATTTTTTTTTCACATCACAAGAAGGCCGTAACATAAGGACGTAGGTGTGCTGTTGGTTCAGCTGGGTCCGGAGGGTGTGTACATCCGCTCGATCTAATCTATCCTTGCAAATATCAATATCTCGCACCCACGATCAGACCATCGCAAGAACGTCCCATGCAACCCGGAGGTTTTGAAAGACGCGGTGCATTCCATACCAACGAAAATGGGGCGGCGCATATCAACTTTGAAGGCAACTTTGCCATGGCGCCGAAGAGAAGACCATCCATCCAGTTAGTAGGTAAGTAAGAATTGAAAAAAGGCTTGTATCAACCGGAGCCGTCTTCGGTAAACACCGCCTAGGGCGATGAAAAAAAAGGCTCGAGAAAGGACGAGTTAGTTGGGATTCGCACAAGAAGCGTCGGCCCGATGCGTCTTTATTTGGGTTTATCCAATATTTATTTTTTCGATTATTTAAGCCACATTCCTCGTTAAGGTATGGACCTGAGATTATGTAGGTGCCAATTTAGAAAAATGATGCAGGGTTCATTATACATCGTCCCAGAGCCATATGAATGTGGATGTCTCATGGTCGTAGTGTTGTTAGCCTAGGGAATGTGCGCCCTTCGCCTATTACTTAGGATCGGATCCCGCAAATTATCCACATAATACTCGCGCTTTTCCCCAGTCGGGTGACAAAGGCCTGATCGCCGCCACATCTGATTTATTGGCCTACGGAACGGAGTTTGAATATACCTACTTAAGATACCGTGCTTAATTTTCAGTTAACCGTGGCAAGATCCCGGCACCCTGATCTTCTACTAGGAGATTGGGTTGTAAACCGCATGGATGCCGTTGTACTGCAAGCGTTGTTACATAGGACTAAACCGCTGGGTTCTTTTGAAGAATCGACATTTCGGGACTATCAGCGTCCTCTCTATCAAATCAAACAGCGCTTCCGGGAGGCTAAGGGGATTATCATAATTGGGGCAAAATGGTTCAGTGGGTCGACATTGCAGGTCATTGCAACGTTTCCGTGGACCGGTGGGACGACCTTACGGGTTTGATTTACATTTGACGGGACCGAGCGTGGGCGAGTGAGTATTACCCTTATGGGAGGCCTCGGGTGACGCAGCTGTACAATTGGCATTTTCAGCGCAACCAACGACAGAAGCAGTGAAACTAAAAGCCACTAGTAAGGGGCCGAGCGAAAATGAAAAGGTCAATGTCAAGGCACACACACACACAAGAAAACCGGAACGGGTGCAAAGCCCAAAGCCTGGCCAGACAAGCTTCAAATACTTTCTTAGTATTAGCCAGACAGAAAACGGCATGACTTGCCATACATAGATTGATAGCAACTGAGTTCCAAGGCGAAGACGTAGCATCAGAACAAAACATGGCGTGTGGGCCATCGAATTTTCGAACGAATGGAAAAATGTATTATATTCAAATGCGTCCGATGATTGCAATGAATGTTGATCATTGTCGAACAGTCGATTCTTGTATTCGCTCTCTCCAATGGGAGAGACTGATCATCAACGAGGCCCCATCACCCAACCACCCGGCACCGTATACAGTCAAACCCGACGCACGCCCGAATATGTTGCCATCAAACCCATCAAAAATTTTATGCCCTATTCTGGCCCTGCGATGGAAGGGTTAGACTGGACGGGAACGCGGCACGTATGTAAGTTTAAGGAACGAGCCACGAGCGGGAGAACGACAAATGGATTATTACTCTGGTAACGTTACTTGCGAATTCAAAACTCTTACGAAGGTGTGGCTTCCACGTGGTGGGGGTCAGACGTCTGGGTATAACAGCGTTCAACAGCCGGACCGACTAGCCGCGAGCTCTGCCAAAGTGCTAGGGCGAAGAACGTGTGTGTGATGGATGCTAGTGCTGCTGTTACAAGTCAAAGTTGCTGTCCTTGTGCATTTTGAACGGTTGCCGGTATTATCCCCACGCATATTGCTATTCAAGGGTGCTTGATATTATTTTTCCAGGGGTACATATACAACAAGTATCCTTCAATCACTGGTGATCCCCTCCTTCAGAATCCCGGTGTCAGTTACTGCTTAATACCCGGTTTCTAGGCTGTATTGGGATGCAGCAATCCCCCTTCTCCGATGGACGTCAATTGTGATGGTACGTACAATCAATCCAAGAACACCTGCAACAAGCAGCCGCTGCGTAAATGTAAGAACCGCTGTTCCCGTAACATCGTTGCAGCCTAAGTCCTAGGGCCTTGCCTAGGGTCAATTTTTTGAATGGATCTTCCCCATTGTACGTGTCAGCCACAAACCCAGAAATTCATCTCCGACCAGACACTGCACGCTGAGCATTGCCGGATATACCAAAAAGCAATTAAGACGTGAAGAGAACAAACGAGTATGTGTCCATTGAGATAATCGTAAAGCCGAATAATACCGTGATCAATACCCTCCTCCCGCAGGAGGATACCCGCCTCTGTTATACCCGCCTCTTTGTTGATACAACTGCGCCCCGCTCACTCCGCCCACTAGGGATGCTGGCTTGCCTGCGCCATTCCCGTAATTATTATTGTAACCGCCGTGGTAGTTACTGCCGCTGTCTTCTTCAGAGTAATCTCCGCTGGGTGCGGACGCGTTTGAAGACCCAGGATAGCTAGATGAGAGAAGGGGGTCCTTGACCTCCCATACGGCCTGCTTGGAGCCCACTGAGAATTCGAGATCCTCGCGCTGTTGAATAGAGTTAAGCGATCGACAGTCAACGAGGTGCGGTAGATCGTGCTTACCGTTATACTATCCCAGTATTTGTACACCATCATCACGCTGAGCAAAACGCACAGCTCGGAGAAGAAAAGTCCATCGATGTAATGCTTGATGGCGTCACATATGGTCGTGCTAAAAGCGAAAAGTATGACCATGCCCACTACCCAGAAGCTGGTGCCGAATACGATATCGCCAATCGGCCATCGGTCCTCTAGCGTGCGGAATACTAGAACTAGCTGGGAGACAATGTAGATCGCTACGCATATAACTGGCCACAATATGTAGATGATCCATAAGGGAAGAGTTTTGCTGTAAGAGAAAGAAGCGAAGGATTTGAACGTGGCGATTGCAATGAAGAAGGCAACGCCAAAAACGACGAGACAGGTTATGCGAAGGAACCACAATGAAAGGGGAGTTCCGTCTTCAGCGAACTGGAAGCCGACAAAGGCGTTGATTAGGATACAACAGTACGCGGAGGCGACGAGTCCTGTGTATACAGCAGCAAACCACTGCACAAAGGGGTTAGCAATATAAATTTGCATAGCACCGGCAATACGCACTGCATATACTGTATTCGACGTCGGTATAATGCCCGAATCCAAGAATATTCCCAACAGCTGTATAACGGCATACATCCAGAAGAAAAGGACAATTTCCTTTCTTCCGACTGCGGTGTATTTGCTGCGAATGTGGTAAATCATAATGGCGGTCATGATGATGGCGACGATGTGAATGAAGGATGTCGCTAAATGCCACTGTCAGGGAAATACGCAGCACACAGGTAGATGAAACTGACATGGTTGGAAGATAAGGGTCCCTCCAACGTCCACATTTCGACTATAGCATGTCGGTACGATTCCTTGGTCAGTACCGACTAGTGGGCATATAATGAGCGCTGCTGTTTCGCATAAGGAATCAAAGGATCCGAATTTGAGTCCCATCCCGGAATGAAGAGAGAATCACTAAGAGAAGACAGTAAGCTATGGATGCGGCAGGGCTATCGAGGGCCGAAAGGAGTGGAAAGGCGAGCTCGACGTTCGTTGTGGGCGTTGTCACCGTTGATGGAGCCGTGACGAACGTGACGGTCTCTATTTGCCTGTGTTTCCTTTCGGCGTACTTGCCGCCGGCAAGTTAGTCTGCTTTGACAAATCCGAAAAATAAATCTCGAACCTGCTTATGGCAATGCAGCGCTCACGCTTCTGCGAATCGGGATCAATGCTTCAGAGGAGGCACTAATCGAGTGCCAGAATACCTGATAAATGCAGGGTGATTCATATTTTTGCCAAAGCTCTCAGGTATGTCATCAATCGCAATGTTAGCTCGAGTGACGAGCGTTGGGCCCGGACCTTGGTACTAGATTAATCAGAGGGTGGATTGAAATTTCTTGACGCTGATTCAGTATTGTGTTGAGTCTACAGAGAAATCTTCTTAGATTGTCTTACGTAGCAACGAACTCCGAGCGCCATACAATAATAGCACGATGTCACGACATATTATACAGCAGCCTCCACAGCAACACCACCCTGCAGCGGTGGAGGATGCGTGAACGTGATTTAGAACGCAACAGCGTAGTAAGATGACTTCAACAGCTCCTATTTCCGTCCCTGATAGACCACTATGAATTTGGTATGTTGCATGCCATGAATAGCTGGAGCATCAGTCGGTCAAGAAAGTTCCAGAAAGCTATAATGGTGGTATTACCCTTCCAAAGAAAGCTTTTCCATGCAAGGAGGCCATCACAAGTGCCTAAACTTGTCGTGTCGGAATAGCTGTCTTTATCACGGCATCGCAACTCACAATCTGATCAAACATTGTGCGAACAAACGATTCAAATTTCCAAAGGGAGGTACGCATTCAACGAAAGCAAAACTTGTTGGTGATGGTTTGCGTAGCACCAAGTAGTCCCGAAATGCGTCCAGTTGACTCAATTGCTAGGTTCGGCCTCGGCTTTCATATTATCCTCTACAGCAAATAGTAACGGTTCATAGTGGATCCAAGGTTTTCGAAGTCGAGATTGACCCTCTCTCAACGGGATAGCAATTCTTAGAAAACTACTGATACCGCATCTCCGCATCTGTATTAACGCCAAGTTCCACGAAATCCACAGAGGCCGGGATGTAAGGAGGACTACCCACGGAATGAGAGTTTCCGACCATGCGAGCCGCACTCAGCGTGGAAACGCATAACCGAATCCGGCCAATTGGATTTCACTCCAACCCTTGCCGACATTTCGGAGTTCGTCCTGTCGGTCATCGTTGCTGTATGGGACGTTGAGCGCGAGGGAAATACCGCGTTTTTCTTCCTCCAAGCCTGGACTCTGATGTACAGCCTATAGAGTTGTCTTCAGTTCGGTTCTTGTCAAGGTTCAGCCACATCCGCTTTTACGGTACGTTTTCGTAATCATCTACTGCTAGGGCCACCTACGAATGCAGTGCTTAGGAAATTTGCGGATCATGCGGTTTAACGTCGAAAATGCACTTGTCTGCGAAAATGTCTTTCTCCGAGCGTTTATTGGGTATTTACTCGGGTGTGTGTGTCCAATTGGCAGCTGCTATTCATTATTAAATCATATATAGAGTAAGTGTGCTACGAAGTCCATTCGTAGGTATATCACGGCGCTGGCGTTCATGATTTTATGTTGGTTGTCCCCCGCCCGCATGACCTGTTTTTGAAAACATCGAAAACGGTGCTGCGAGCAGCGGCTTTTCTGGGCAACTTGAAGTAGGTCTCACCATTTCTTACGCTGACTCTTAATGCGCTGTTATCGCGGACCTTTTCAGCATCATCTTGTGACTCCTCCATAACTATTCTATCCACGATCTTTGTATGTCAATCTGCTGTGCCTTGACTGGATTCCTGTCGATCCACCCTGACCTGAAAGTGACGATATTGACGGTCTCTATAGACGCGTTAGGCTGGTGGCACCCTACTATTCGCTCGTGGAAAGACTCGTAATATCTCTCGTCAACTGGATTCATTTCCTCTTGATAACTCCAACGGGGAATCTTATTCTTTGTTCGTTCTTGGTGATCCGGAGTCTAAGCGTCCGACGTCACTCGTACTTAACGTACTTTACATGGCGCATGTCTCCTCTCACTGTGATCCATATGTCTCTGAAACGGCGACCGAAAGATTTAAACCTGGGGATGTGTCGTATGCCGCGGATGGCTATCAAGTGCTTGGTCTTCTGAAATAGAATTCTTTAAAGGAGGTGGGTGGTCACAATGCTCTCTCCACATGCAGCTGACGTGTAAGCATTGAAATATCGAATGAATGATATTTACCTGAATGCCATATTAGCGATGCGAGCACGCGTCAGGATGCTCCGATTAACCCTACGTATCGTCGCCGACGTCGACGACTCGATGGCTGCTGTCGTTCTCGATATCGACTTCCACGCAGGCCGACCGGTCGTAAGCGAACTCTGGGGGTCATGACTCATTCTTGTCGGTTCCAAGGCGCACAATTCGAATTTGATGTTCCCACATCTCATTGCGCTGCCCATTAAGACACCTTGGGGTCGGCGGCAACGGATGAAAGCTTTCTCCGTAAACCTTATTGAATAGTTTCAGCAAGACTGTACATCCCCAACTTCAAAACCAGTCTAGATATTAGGTACTCTGCGGTGCTTGCTGGACATTGACCCATCCAGGGTGCGGGAAGCGAATACGTACTTATGCCTTTTGGACAGCCAGCTAGTACGGGTTACGACTCGAATTGACTGATGAGAACAAACTCCACACCTGGCCTAAAGGAATACAACTTGATCTTTTGAACAGACTATACATCCACTATTCCAATTCGTTAGTAACGGCAGCAGATGTGTCGCAAAGCGTCGATAACCAAACAGATCCAGCGCTGTGATGAGACTGATACGTGCAAGAAAGGACGAAACAGCAGCGAGGTGTTTGTACGGCAGATCAATAGGGACATAAGGCTCGTTTCCAGTATACACTCTTAGCACGGCGGCCCATTCCTCTGTTTACCCTACACAAGGACCAGGTGGACGATGCCGGCATAGCAGTAGTATGGAGAACACAAAGATATGTCGGGGCATAACGTTCGTTCTCCACCGATGAGAACTCGGCGTACTTTGTAGCGACCCGTGCTTCCGGGCGCTTCTAAGTTCTGTAGTGATGTTCTTGACGTAAAATTTGCTTGCTGTATATCCACGAAGTTGTGGATGGGTGCCGATGAGAACGGTAACAGGCGGTAACATCAAGTAATGAATGTCGAGAATTCAGAAAATGAACCTTCGTCGAAGCAGTCGTTGACCTTCGCGGAATATGGCCCCCGGTAAATTTGAGAGGAAAGATGACATCAGCGGCCACGCGACTTCCGAATCGTATCCATGTTCGAGCAGGACGTCGTCGTACCATCGGTTAAGGCAGTTTCCTTTCTTCTGCTCTCTCCACCACCATCTCGGTCGCCATGGTCGCGCAGCAGACAATCAAGGAAAAGGCGGCGACGTGGCTGAGGGCGACCTTCAAGTCCAGAAGGACCGTCAAGACTTGGATTCGATGCTGCATTTCGCTCGCCATTTCGTTGATCTACCTCTGTGCTACCGAAACTTCGAATGCTGAGGGACAGGCGGCGTTCTTTGCTTCGTGCGTTTCGGTTTTCATTTTACGCTGATGTTCGACAATTTGTTTCCTAGGATCCTGGCAGTTATGCTACCGCCGTCTTTCGCGCTATCGATGTTTCTGTTTGTATCGGCTACGCTCATAATAGGTTTTTAGCCTTTTTCTTGCTCGTGGATCCACCTAACAGCGGCTAGGTATGCTTTTCGGTTGGGCGTGGGGCTGCGCCGCCATGGCTTCTGCTCTTTCGGTTCGTGACCAGGCTCGATTGGCGCGGCAAGTTCAGGCTCTCGGGGCTTCGTTGGTTCTTTGCGGTCATTGTATCCAAGTTTAGGCTCATATTATGCCTACAGCGGCACTCCTCCTACGGCACTTCAATACCAAAGTGCCATTTTCCACGGCCTGTTTCTTGATCCTCGGTCAGCGATCTCGCCCATATCTGCGCCTTCCGCTCAACTTTATTGTGCAGGTCTTCGGCCGTCTTCGGTGCTTTCTTCTTCATTGGGACCTTCTTTCTGTCCACCGTTGTGGCATACAGACCGAAGCTCGCCCTTTTCAGTATATTCGGCACCATCGTCCTGGATGTCATGTGTGTCTATGGCCCCAGTTAGTTGATAATCATAATCATTCTACGCGTCGGATTCAATCAATTGCCTGTAGCTTTTCCGGTGCCTCAGTATACTCTTGCCAAATTGTTCCTGATTCCTAGCGGCTTTTATCTCGCAACTGCCATCGCATGCCTCATCTTCATTTTTCCGGAATCTCTGAATCATGTTTGGCTGTGAGTACTATATATTAAAGCTATATATCTATTAAATATTGGTATCTAGGAGCTTGCTTGGTGACGGCATGCTTAAAGTTTGTTTTCCGGTTTACCTCTTCACTCCTTTACCTAACCGCTTGTCTATATAGCCCGTCCTTGATATCATCGATCTTCAGGCTGAAACCCTGCAGGCGAATGCCTCGGACCACGAGGCAATTGAAGCCCTGATTCAGCGAGGGAAAGCGTACCGTTCGTTAGTAATCGCAGGATTTCAAGGCCTGCAGGGCCAAATTGGCCTCATTGATCTCGAGAGCTCGATGGGAAGGCTAGGCGCTGCAGATTTGAAGCAGGTAAACAAGGAATTAAAGACGTTGACAAACCGGACAGCGTGAGCATTTTCTTGATGTGTGATAGGAGTTGATATTCACACTCAATCACAGTGGATTATTAGCGTTCCAGACGGCGGTAGACGATTTGCTTGTTGCACATGCCGAAGCTGGTAATGATGGAGATCCGAAGTCTAACACAGCAACCATGAACCGATCAATCTTGCTATTGCGCGATATGAGGGCTCGCGAAATGAAGCATGGCCATGACCTAGAGACTTTGGTCCCATTACTGTCTAATGCGTCCAAGACCCTTAACGGTGACTGTTCGGGAACTGTCAAGGTCATCACGTCGTGGTTCCAAGACTGCAATAGTGCAAGGTGGACGTGGTTGTTCAGTAAGCCGTCTCCCGAGAAGATCCAACAAAGGCAGCAGGGTCTAGTTGATCAGTTGAATGTTATCAAGAAATCATTGGACCACTTCCGTAACGTCGAACGGGTTCAGCTCATCAAGCCATTTGAGCAATTTTTCGATCCAGTCACCGGTCGACCACTTGCCTCAGTTGAGGAAAATGCGGGTAACTCGGGTTTCTCTGTGAGGTGCGTGGTTACCAGACGTGCCTGGATGCGTTGTACATGCTCATCAATACTGATTGGGGTATTTGCTACTTGTAAAGGTCGCTGTTCATATGTTTCGTGTTCTGTGATACTTTGGAGGCCTTTGCGGATTCCCTAATCAATCTCCTGACCCTGATTGTCTATCTTGATGATAAGCGGCCGAAGCCTAGGCTGTGGATGCCCATAGGATTCGGGAGCGTGGGGGCACAGCAAAAGGGACCGTCGGAACAAATAAGAATGTTTCGCCCTTCGCAATGGGGGCGCCCACAGATCCGTTCAAATTCGATGAGAGCCTAGCCGAGTCTCAGGATACGTTGAAGGCTGAAGGCGAGAAAGCTGAAATGGAGCCAGGGGTGTTCCGACGTGGTCAGTTGATATTTTCCCCGATGAGGCTGATTGATACCGATGATTGCATATGTGTAGCTCGAGATCCTGATGCACTTCCGCCCAAATCTGCCCTTGGGAAGTTCTCTCTCAAGCTAGCTTCGGCTGTCAGGTTTTTCTGGTCTCCCCAGGGTGTCTATGCGACGAGATATGCCCTTGTGTCTATAGCGCTCTGGATTCCGTCCGTTTGTTTCTCAAGTTCATGGTTCGTGTATCAGTATCGAGGACTTTGGGCGCTGATTATGGCTCAAGTGAATTTACTTTACCTTGCTCTTGTTTCTTTCTGTTCACTATTGTATACTGATATATGGCCATCGATAGATCGGTCTAGCTGTATTTGCGGGAGATCAGGTATGTTCCATGTTTTATGAACGGGGGTTCAAGCTATTCTGATTGCTTCGTCTAGATATATAGCTACGGCGTTCGGTTAATCGGGACTGGCATTGGTTTGCTCAGTAAGCTCATCGGTTCTGGTTTAGTTCTTTGTTGATGCAAGAAATAGATGGTCTTGTGGCGTGGTATATCGGTGCTGCCCGAGGGAATGGTAGCCCTTATGGTGTCGTTATAATCACGGTGCGTGTTTCTCGTCTCTGTCTTATTGGGTACGCTAACTCAAACCCTGAATTTCGAATGTAGACAGCCTTGACTGCGCCCTTCATGTTAAAGAGTATCACATGTCGTCCCAGTGACAAAGCCTTCTGGAGTATGATCGGAGTAACAACTGTATTCGGTGAGCCAAGATGGCTGAGTTTAGAGCGAACATCGTGTAAACGTATTTCCCCTAGTTGTCGGGTACAGTTGGGTCGATGCCCATCAGGTCATGCTGGTCAACACTGGAATAGGGATCGATATCGCATGGAAGCGAGCGTGAGTCTGTTATACCATGCGCAGTTGTTTGTTACTCACTCTTTTAATCTTAGCCTGCTTATCATCATAGGGTTCACTGCTGGGGTACGCAATCTATACTTGTCTTGGTTTATGTGCACGCACCTGATATAGCTTCCGTCAATGACCAGTTTATCGTGATGATTGTACCTAGGCTGACATCTTCTCGTGTCTTCGTCCGTCGGTCTTTGGCTGCCATTATAGATGAACTGGGGCACCTATTTGCTTCGGAAGTTGAAGCATTCCTAGCAGAAGAGCGCAAGACTCGGCTTAATGATGACCTGGAAAAGCGCCATACGAATGGATCCGATGATGGCTCAACGAAGGAGGAGCGTATCCGGACGTTCACACCTAGGATGCTTGCGATTGCTGTAAGTTCCGCTCTTTCGGTGCATGTGCTTATGAGGTTTACGTGCTGCAGACTCGACTACAAGAGCTGCAGCCGACGCTGACTGCGGCAAAATGGGAACCCCAGGTTAGAGGCCAGTGGCCGTACGAGCAGTACACTCTATTGCATTCGAAAATGTATGATTCTTCTGTCCATTCCGACCTGAGCTTAAGGATTTAATGTGCTTGAACTATACAGGACACGGCTTCTTACGACGTTAAACCTTCTCGTGGGAGCTTTGTCAAGAATGGACGAGCGATGGTGTGGCATCCTCGTACATCACGTTGGTAGTGTTCTATGCTGTTTTCATTCAATATTGATCTTCGCTGTAGACCCCATTCATGAACCCCAGCTTCGTGCGTTCTTTCATCCGCTGTCATTTCTTTCAATGGGGTTAATTCAGGATCTGCAGCTTTCCGATGTTTTTACAAAGATTTCCGTCATCTCCAGCTGCCTTTCCGGTCCTCGTCCTTTGCCTCCCGCGTTCCTTAGCTTGAAGGACCGGATCATCTATCACGAGCGTCGTTCGAGGGCTGTTCGGCAGAAACATGCCCAGATACAAGAGGAGGGAAAGGATGACGACTCCGTTTCTTCCGATTCCGACGTAGAGGATTCTACGGACCTTGTACCGGAAAAGGTGGACGGAACCAAGATTGGTATTAAAGAGCTGACACTACGGCTTCTCATGGTTAGTCTTTATGGTTTACGTCACTGATATATACTAATCACCACGCATAGGATCCTCATCTTCCGGCGCATTCCACGGGTGAGCATTTTGACTGGCTGCGGCGAAGTGTTGATTCTCAACGCGACTGTCATTTCAGCTGTAATTGCGCTTTCTTCCGTCATGACAGTAAGTTCCAGGCTCTATGATGGTTTGTGAAGCTGATTTTGGCTTGGGGAAATAGCTTCTGGATGATATTTCTGGTATCATTAAGGATCTGTGTGGCGAGACATCTTTTGCTAGCTTGGATACGTTGCATCGACGTTTCTTGACTTTTGAGGAAGAGGCACTGGGTAGAACCGTTTAGGACATTATCGGATACCGAAACTCATCGATCATGGTATGTGAGTTGTTGGGCATTGTCGAACGAATCTAGCATCTTTGTATTTTCACTGTGTACTTCAGTCTAGCCCTTTATGAGATCGTTCGAAGATATGTATAATGGTCGGCCCGAGCTGCGGACAACAGGAAATCGAGCAACGCTCAAGCTGATTCAAGTCTAAGCTAAAACATGTCCGAATAATGTACATTGAAGCTCCTTTGCTTGTATGGGTTTCCTTTAGTATCGCCATTAGGTTTGGAATGTACTCTATCAATCCAAAGCCGCCGCAGCTCAGTCCCTCCATAGGACCATCTCGTACGAAACGCGCTAGCCCTGCCGTTTGCCGAACTTACTTCCTGATGCCCGTGTAAATAAGACTACTTGAACTTCAATGTACGATGCGGAGATACAGACGAGTAATGATTATGAACATACGATCACGAAAGAAAAATTAAAATGGCTGTTCTGCAAGAACCTCTGACACTTTCACAATCAACGCTGTCTTTCCCCTAAGCTCCGCAGCAAAATACGCTTTCGCCCCTCCAACGCCCTTGGTCATGACCACTTGGGATATGCGGTCATACTCTTCCGGCCCGTCGACTCGTCTGATCTTGCATACAAAATCCCTCTTCTTCGTGTATACCAGGATATCCCCGTCGAGCATCCGTTTGTACGAAGATAGGTCAAAGGGTACCTGCACTTTGATAACAATGCTCTTAAGTGAATCAGCAGAGACGTTCTTGGGCGTATGCGCATGCCCCAAGTGGTGATGAGACTGAGGTGTGTCGGGAGTGGGGATAGACAAAAGGCCACGAGAAAACTCGGCCAGTGGTAGGAGAATCCCGTGCCGAGGGTCATAGTATGGGATGAGGGTGACAGTGTTCCGCACGGAGAATGGCTGACAAAGGGGCTTGTGGGTACGCCAGTGCGAGCCTGAATGAAACGTCAGGGAGCCATAACATGCTACGAACGCTGAAACGCACGCTGACACACTGTCGAACAATACCACGCAGTCTGACACTTTGAGCACAGCCTGAGTTGGATACCGTCTCCTCCTGGCTTCTTGCAAAATTCGCATGCCTTGATGTCCATCGGTCTTTCGTCCCCTGAACGTTTCCTCAGCCATCGCTGCACAACAGCTGTGACTTCTGGAACACACGCGGGCTGAAACTTCCGTGGTGTGACTCCATCTGCGTCTGCGATGTCTATTTCAGCGCCAAATTCCATGAGAAGGTCGATAGCGCCGATTTCATTGCTCCGGAAGCACATGAGTAGGGGGACTTCACCGTAGCGATTACGCTGATTGGGATCGGACCCAGATTCGAGGAGAACGCGACACAGATCGAGTTTGGCCATGCGGTTCATAGTTCCGTGGGATAGGGTGGTGTTTCCGGTGATATCTGGGAGGTCTACAGGCGCACCACGAGATATGAGATATTTGAGGACTTCAATGTGCTGGGGATTGGGTTTTTCTAGGTCTTGCGCGCCGGATACGACGATTGTAAGATACCCAAACTTATACGGTGTCTCTGTACCTTCGAGATCGGGAGCGCATCCAGATTCGACTTCCTAATTTGACAGTTCAGGGACTGAGGAAAATTGGTATATGTCGAGCTCACCTTGACGACTTTGTCGTATTCTCCTAGGTAGCAGCATAGTCCGAAGTAGGTGAGCTTAAGAGGGTCAAAGGAGGAGGATCTGCTGCAGTAAAGTTCCCATAGAGTATGGCTGCCCATGTCGTAGGACAGGTAGCCAGGCTGGTCTATGATCCCGTGCATTTGTTTGGTTACTGAGATTCCACCGCTGCCATCGCCTTTGTGGGTAGACTTTGTTGGTGAGACTATAGGCTGAACTTTGGGCATTCTGGGAAGTGGTTTGGAAGTGGTCGATGCGAATCCTCAAAACAATGGGAGATGGGTAACATACCTGTATATATGCGATGATCGTAGGATTCTGCGTTTGCACTTGCGTGCATGCCGCGTGTTGCGTTTGTATGCATGCGTTGTTACGTCTGTGAGAGCGTGACAGAGTGGGCGTCTTGTGCGTTGGCGCTTACAACTGAGTCACGGGAATATCTCCAGGAATTTCAGAAAACTGAATCAATGCTCAAGAGAAAACATATTTAGCCTGTATCATTGGAATGACACTAGCTATCAGGAGACCATACATTTAAACGCATCGATAGGCACGCAAACGCACGCAAGTTGAAAACACGCAAACGCATACAAACGCGGTTGAACGCGCACACGCAAGGGTCGAACGCAGAATTCCCCTGGCCCATATATGCGTCGGTTTTAACTTTTAACTCACCTAAGATTATAGAGCCAAAATTTTAGGGTACTGGTGGCACTTCGAGTTCAACATTCTATTTGGCACCCCCAGGACATAGTTTTTGGAACGCAGAACTGACGCAGCAACGATGAGAGAATCCAGCATGCACGGACATATAGATCAAACCCAGATATTCGTCGCAGTAGACCTCAAAGATGATCTCGAGTTCAACATGATAGCGACAGAATCTGCAGGGCTCGTGTAGATAGATAGATAGAAAATCGGTCCATGCCAGTGGAATGCCAGGGCTCTGTGACACCACGCAACGTGTCATTCTCGAAGACAAAGCCTGCAACAAAATGCCAGTCTTGACAGTTTAAAAAGCATGCCGGAGGGTGCCAGATAGAGTGGTATTTGAGCGTCCATTTCTCCTGATACAAGTCGCAAACTGCCATTAGATGGGGTCCATCAGTGTCGGTACTATGAGGGCAATGATAACGTACGAAGTCGAATTTCCTTTGGAGTTATGGCCAAAGCCTGCTAAGTACGACGTTATGGACGTAGAGAAAACCGGACTTCGAGAGATGGGAGACGGAAGCAAAATGTGCACTTGCCTAATGTAGACTGATATTTCCTTTGTCAGCGTTTCGGACGTGATTCCCGACGGTGATGATTTTTTGTCCATCTAATTGCCGCCGCCCCTTCCTTCGTTCCTCTAGTTCTGAGACCGTCATTTTCTTGTTTTCACCGTCAAGTATACAGAGAGACGGTTCCAAATCTACCTAATTCTCACCACAGTCACCGCCTGGTCAGGCCAATGTCTTTTCTCTTTTTGTATCTCTCCTTGCGGTCAGGGACGACTAATTATGCAGGCCGCCTTTCTTGCACGGTTGCGGCTACGTAACCGTCTGGAACGATTTAACATCAGAAGAGAGTGAAGTGGAATTTCATTGTTCCTTTGGGTGTGACATCGAGAACCAGGAGATAATTTGCGACTTCGCCTGCGTGAAAATAGACTCATGGCTATGTTAAGACGCTCTATGCAGGTTCTAATATCATTTGTGAGAACCTATATAACGGAATCGCTTTTTTTCTCAATTCTTGGCTGACTGAGTACTCTTACCGCACCTATCTCGTGGTTGGGATCTTGACCTGCGTCGATTCTTTATGGTTTGGTAAGTGCCGAACTGCTCTAGTACACCACGTATTCATTTAATCTGGCATCAGGTATCATCCGAGCAGTCACGATATCGTACGCGAGAGCCGGAAATCCTGGCGTGTGATATAGGTTTTGACGGTCTCTGTAGAAGAATGACAAAAGGGTAGCCACTCACCCTTTCTTCCGCATCCTCCCCTTCAAAGTAGACGTTCGGACTGATACAGATGGTTGAAAGCCGTGAGGCATTCAGTCGACTATTATGCTACGAATGTTGCAGGGGTAAGCTCTCTGTTTACTCTTCATATTCGTGTCCAACGTATTGCACAGATTACCGTGGAGCCCGTAAAGACTGTCGACCACCATTGAAGACTGGGACAGCATATACACGATCAACGTCCCGACATATTTCTCTGCGTGCGTAAAGAATTAAGCTGATGCTGAGGAAATGTCCGACGAATCAGATTGCGTACCTACGTGAGTGAACGTGGGGTGCTTCACCCATGCCGCGAATAGCTGGCTGCCTATACCGCCATGTGAGTACGAGTAATAGCTCAGCTGCCTATCTTTCGCTTTTGTTATCTTCTTCATTTACCTCCTACTACGTAAGAGTATCACATAACTGAGATGACGTTCGACTCGGTACGGTTAACCTATGTCACGCGAATTCACGTATGACTAGAAATTACCGTGCAACGATTAGTCGTACGATAACTTAGTTCGGGGGAATGTCAGCACGAATGCTATGGGGTATGTTGACTTCAAGTCTGGGTTTCGTGAGGGAACGGCTGTCGTGGGGTCAGAGAACTCGGTCTCTGCGTGCGTGGATAACTTGATTCGTGGTGCTGACAGTACGGGCGTCGGCAGCTGCTGGTAACTAACGTGCATGTTGAAACAGAAAATAAACGGTTTATCACAATATCCTGGAGATCTTGTGATGCTGGGGAACACTTGCGGGTACGGTCACGCTTATGTTCTAAAACTGATTGGGGTCGGGAAGGTGTTTCTGTATTCATTTCTCCTTCTTTTATACATACTAGCTAATCTGTAAATAGGTTCACGGATGTACACGCGTCGCCGGCATCTTGGTGTATGTAGTGTTGTGAAAGGCCGCTCTCAATCAATGAATACTTGCATGTGGTCAAGTTTTTCCGAGTCCTATGTATATAGGATTTCGGTTATTATGCAAACCTGAGCTTATCGTGGGAAAATTCTATTCGAGGAATCACTCCATCACGGCATTTGCCGACTTATCCGTCCCAACCGACCATGGGACTTTTCTCTATTCAGTGCCGTTTTCTTCCGATTGCTCTATCCCTGCTTCCCACCTTTCTACTCTGCCTTCTTCGTATCTCTCCTGCATGCCTGCCCTTGCTTCGCTTACTTGATTTTTTCCTTCCCATTACCGGCCATTTGTGTGACTTATAGTTTACCACCGGTTCCGCTGTATCTTTGGCAGGTATGACTTCGTCTCTTTTGTATTACCCGGCACTCACCAGGAAATACAGTTTACTCGCGCAGCGCACATAGTTCTTCTAGTGACGGCGCCGCATAGAGCTACGAGCCCATCAAGTGACTGTCTAGTGCAACTGCATATTGGAGACAGACCTGACTGAATCGTCAAATTCGCCACCATCCAACGACAGGTCTATGGGCAGCTCCGAGGCAATTCTTCCCTATAATACAACGGCCTGCGAGGATGATTTAGGCCAGACATATGTGAGAATTGTTGAGGATCCCGGATGGAGCAGATTCTAGACGCGGGTATGTTTGGAGTGCATAAATACCGGAAATCGAGCTGAAATATCAAAGGTTAACAGACTTACATAGCGTACGACATTGCCAAAAGCCTCACCTCAGATACCAGTCCGTGCACAGCATGCTGGAGCACAGTCTGATCAGCTTCGAGTCCGAGTCGACAGGCCGAAGGTTCTCGCATAACCTCCCCTTACAGGACATCGACAGCGTGCTCTGTGTCGAGTTAATGCAATAAATTGTCCTTGGTCTGTTCACTTCCTCCCTTGGTCACTGCCGGCACACTAATCTGCACGTAATTTAAGATGTTACCAAGGACATTCACATTGACTCAACTATATGTGTCCATACGGCGGGTTTGACGATTATTGGTTGCATCTGTA
This sequence comes from Armillaria solidipes, assembly GCA_022818035.1. NCBI lineage: Eukaryota > Fungi > Basidiomycota > Agaricomycetes > Agaricales > Physalacriaceae > Armillaria > Armillaria solidipes. Next base: position 428,130 of record JAIWYQ010000015.1, read on the forward strand.
TGGGATGCGGTCAGCTATTCTTTCCCTTACATTATCTGAGCCGAAACCTAACAATTGTGTCACTAGGATATCCGCTATATCAGTCCTCCGCGCTGACTCGTTTACTTCGGGGACTGGCGTTCTCACAGTTCATGTTGGGATGCTTACCTAGAAGGTGCTGGCGTATGTTCTCGTGTTCTCACTTGAAAAGACCCTTACTGACTACGGTTTAGATTATGCTATCAGAGGCGGTTGGATTTTTTGGCGTTCGGACCACAGCTATAACGCACGAAGAGGTTGTGTGATTTAATGACAACTTGGAGCTAGGCATTCTCAACCTCGACTATTGTTCTCCAACCATCAATACTGCGTCGCCTGACGAGGTAGAAGACATTCATAGTCCTTTCACCATCCCCTTTGGTCCGCGCTGGCGCCCCAATCTGTATGCTTACAGAGGACGTGACCTCGCATGGGGGCATCCACTGGCTCGACTATCACGCCTCACGCGTTGATACTTGGCATGCTCACCCCCAGTCTCCTCCGATCAGTCTCATCAACAGTTTGTTCTTACTCGCATGCTTGCCTGGATACACTTTGACTTGCGCACCCAACCATAACAGTGAGGAGGGAACGGCCTTTCGACATTTGCGTATGGCACGCGGTCCAAAAACCCCAGCACCCTTCATGCAATTCCCCTGGTGTATCCCGCAGAAAGACGGATATACTAAAGCAACCCAGATTCATGCAGCCGATATGCATGATAGCGAGTGATCATGAACGCTGAGCTACAAGCCTAAAGCTGGAGACGATAACTATGAATGTGAGAAAGTTGGAAGGTTGGTCTCTCAACAATACCGGAAGACATGGGCTGATCAATTGCCCAGCAGACTTTTTGTGATGTCGAGCCGTCTATTACCGCCCCAGCCCTTCTCCATCTTGTTGTGGAAACGACACTCGAAGTTTACCTCGAGGCTCGTGCACAAGCAGGTGAAAGTCGGCGTGATTTTACAAGCACCGTGACTTCTGCTTTTTCAAGTACTGATTCGGACGCACTTGTCCTCGCTACAAACTCGATTTGATTGATTTGATATGTTCTGCGACTACATCGTCCACGACTTTACGGAACCACCTTATTAGATCTTGATATCTACTCCCATGCATCTGAGTGTCACGATGATAAGCCTGCATTGATACGTGAGGTAAGTGTATACCCCCCCTGAACGCTTTTGTCTCGTTTTCTGGCATCGGCCTGATGTGCGCACTGCGCATCTTTGCTGTTTGGCCTCATGAGTCCTATTGTCGTGGAGAATTGAGCAAAATTGAAATTTTAGGCATTTTTCAGCTCACTATAATATCCTGTACGAACAGCCTATGCCGTCCCATGTTTCACTTCTAGGTTCGCCGATGAGCTGTGTTGTAATGACGGCATACGACTGAGCAGCCTGTCACTGCTAGCAGGGCCCGTAGACTGGATGGATATGACACAAGACAGTGTCAGTAAAATGCCGGATGTATTCATGTATCGCCAGGCAAAACTATAGAAAGAAACATTGGACTCGGTAGTGCCACGCAAATGTGATGGCCCTCACCCCACTAGTATCACTGAGGTATGGTAAATGCAACTACAGAGTAATATTGAGCGATGCTACATTCCTAGGAATGGATATTAAGACCAAATATTCACGGCCTATCAAGCCCAAGGCTTCGGCCTAGGGCTCAAGGCTTTCCTTAAGCAAAGCCTCAGCCCGAGCCTTGAGCAAGCCTTACTAGCAGGCCGGGCTTTTCAGGGCCGGGATAGGCTGGGCCGGGCCGGGCTTGAGGCTTGAAGCCCGGCCTTTCACAACACTAGGTGTATGCAGGACCCCCGGTTATCTCTACAGAGGCCGGTACAGAAATTTTGCCGTTTTTGAACTTTTGTCCGGACTTTTTGGTGACCCCGGAGGCTGAAAATTGTCCGGATTTCCCGTTCGACCTCAGGCGTCTGGGATTTTGTCCAGACTTTCCATCCGACCTCCCAAAATGTGGCCTAAATATGGTAGAAAATGCTGTTTTTTGCCCCAAGCTCCAATTTTGCTCATTGTCTAGTTTTTGGTACCTCCGAAGGCTATTGTGCATTTTCAGCTGATTCTACATCGGCGATCCAGCTTACGGTGAGTGGCAGTGGCAGGCATATGCCAGTCCATTGTCCGGACTACCGTACTGACATCTCCAGCTTACATTGCCTTGTCCGGATGAGCCGTTCCAACTTGTATCGTCCGGAACACCTTTGTCCGGACTTGTGTACCGACATTGGGAATGCGGGGGGTCAAATTTGTCCGGACTTTGCGATCGACCTCAATAGGGATAACCGGGGGTCCTGTGTATGCGTCTTTGCCAGGACACGCGTCATGATCCGGGACTTACGCGTCGCGTGCCATGCATGACGCGTCACCTGCCGTGGCTTGGCAATGCCCCTGCCACGCGTCCTTTCCTTCTTACCTTAATATTCTCTTTATTACTCCTTTTCTCTTGTTGTCCTACCGATCCGGGAACCGGCCTGACACCTACACGCTCAAGCCCCGCCAAGTTGTGAGTACCTATTTGAGGGTACGCCGCCTTCAAGGTCACTTACACAGCGATATCTAGAAGGATCTAAGACCTTGCTTTTGTAAGCTGAGCATGAGTAATGCAGTGTTACTGATCGCTGAGTCGATCTAGGGGCGCCACCTTTGACAAAGGTAAGTATCATCGAACTGACCAAGCGCCTCTTTGACAAATCGACCAGATATGCCGAGTCCACCGGGATAAGTAAGTCGTCTCCAAACATGTTTCATCCATTCAGTGGCCACAGAATAAAAGCCAACGTGTTAGCAAACCGAATTTCCCGCATTCACAGAACATGGCAGATCTCAGTATAGCCACGACAATGTCTCTCTCTGGACGTGTAGGTTTGGTTACTGGAGGTGGAACGGGGATGTAAGTCTCTTTGATTTCGATTTCGACTCGCTGTTGACGCGTCAAATAAAGAGGACTCAGCATCGCAAAAGCCTTTGCTGCAGCTGGAGCGAAAGTATACGTGACTGGCCGAAGGTTGGACGTTCTGGAGAAAGCAGCTGCGTCTGTCACAGGCGTGTCAGGATCCATTGTCCCGTAAGTGATTACCTTCCAGGTTATATTCCGTATTCCTTACATGCACCCAGGCTCCAGATGGACGCGACCGACGAGGGGAGTGTGAACATCGTTGCTAAGCACGTCGGTGGAATCGATGGCAAGCTTGACATTCTCGTAAATAAGTTCGTCACCTATGTTTTCCGTTCCTTTCTCTTCTTGCGCTGATTGATCACTTTTCCCTAGTGCCGGGTTCGCCGCCTCCCGTCGTGACCCCGACTTCTTTACGAAGAAGCTGTCAGCAAATGACCCTTTTGAGCCTGAAACCGTGCAGAACTGGTCAGACATGTTTGCGCTAAACACCATAACACCGTTCTTTGTCGTACGGGCATTCCAGTCTCTCCTCATCAAAGGAGCGCAATCTCGCCCACAGGGTACATCGAGCGTCATTAACATTAGCAGCGTATCAGCAAATCTACGATCATCAGCTAGTGGAATCTCGGTATGTGGCCTTTGCCTTGTTCTCAGCCTGAGGGGATACTAACTCTGATGCGAAGCTTGCCTACGGGCCAACGAAAGCCGCCTTGAACCATCTCACCCTAGTTCTGGCGACAAGTTTTGCTACTAGGGATATTCCAATTCGTGTGAATGCGATCTCACCTGGGCCATTTGCGTCGGAGATGGCACCTCTCGAATTCTGGGAGTTGCTGAAGACGTCAGCCGTGCCTGGGTTGGTGGCTCCGGTACCTGCGAAGAGGCACGGGAGGTGAGTCTATGTTTTTTTTTTCGTGATACGTGGGCCTTCATCTAACACTATTACAGCGAAGCTGAGATGGGCATGACCGCGGTGCTTTTGGCTGTCTCCGACTATACCAACGGAGTCATCCTGCGTATCGATGGTGGAATGTCGTTAGTAAATCCGTAATTATACGTCCTTGGCGCAGGCAGTTTCTGTTCCGGCATAGATGCAGTCATGTAAGATTTCCGGACAATACACTGGCTTATAGAAACTAGTCCATTCAACATGTTATGCCTGGTGTCCAGTTTCTTAGGTTACTGGCGTTGTAGGTTTTGAGATCTCTGTTGCGTTTCTCTTGGAATGAGTACTACTTTGATGGCACCAGGCCGTTCTTGAGCAAGCGGCGGCTGGAGCGGGCGAGCAGATCCCACCTTCAGGACGGTCATTGGTTTTGCCATATGCCCTTTAATGCCAGTGGACCTGAATGCACGGCTCTGTGACAACTCTGTCGCACACTGTACTAGACAAGTGCTGACTCTCATCAATCCAAATCTCTCACGAAGTGCTCAGGATCGGTGAGTTTGCGCTTCAACTGCCATCTGAATCCACCGAAAGTAGATACAAGCTGATACAAGTAACTGCACGAACTGTGTACACTGCAAGCCTCAAGGGTCCACATTGAACACTATTAAAAGTTAAGCCTTAGGCTAGCGCTAAGTGAAGCCGGCTTTGTATTTTCTCTTTACTTCAGTCTAGCCCTTTATGAGATTGTTCGAAGATATGTACAATGGTCGGCCCGAGCTGCAGACAACAGGAAATGGATCTCGAACAACGCTCAAGCTAGTTCACGTCTAAGCTAAAACGTGGCCGAATAATGTACAGTGAAGCTCCTTTGCCTGCGTGGGTATTCTTTGGTATCGCCATTAGGTTTGGAATGTACTAAAGCCGCCGCAGCTCAGTCCCTCCGTAGGACCGTCTCGTACGAAACGCGCGCTAGCCCTGCCGCTTGCCGAACTTACTTCCTGATGCCCGTGTAAATAAGACTACTTGAACTTCAGTGTACGATGCGGAGATACAGATAAGTAATGATTATGAACATACGATCACGAAAGAAAAATTAAAATGGCTGCGCTGCAAGAACCTCTGACACTTTCACAGTCAACGCTGTCTTTCCCCTAAGCTCCGCAGCAAAATACGCTTTCGCCCCTCCAACACCCTTGGTCATGACCACTTGCGATATGCGATCATACTCTTCCGGCCCGTCGACTCGTCTGATCGTGCATACAAAATCCCTCTTCTTCGTGTATATCAGGAGATCCCCGCCGAGCCTTACGTCCCGTCTGTTCGAAAGTGCGTCAAATGGTACCTGGACTTTGATAACAATGCTCTTAGGTGAATCAGCAAAGAGGTTCTTGGGCGTATGCGCGAAGCGGTGATGAGACTGAGGTGTGTTGGGCGTGGGGATAGACAAAAGGTCACGAGAAAACTTGGCTAGTGGTTGGACAAACCCGTTTCGAGCGTCGGAGTAGTATGGGATGAGGGTGACAGTATTCCGCACGGAGAATGGCTGACAAATGGGCTTGTGGGTACGCCAGTGCGAACCTGAATGAAACGTCAGGGAGGCATAACATGATACGAACGCTGAAACATACGCTGACACGCTGTCGAACAATACCTCGCAGTCTGACACTTTGAGCACAGCCTGAGTTGGACACCGTCCCCTCCTGGTTTCTTGCAAAATTCGCATGCCTTTGGTGTCTATTGGTTTTTCGTCCCCTGAACGTTTCCTCAGCCATCGCTGCACAGCAGCTGTCACCTCTGGGCCAGCCTTGAGCTGAAACTCCCGAGGCTTGACTCCATCTGCGTTTGCGATGTCTATGTCGGCGCCAAATTCCATGAGAAGGTCAATAGCGCCGATTCCATTGGTCTGGAAGCAATCGAGCAGGGGCACTTCGCCATAGCGGTTACGCTGATTGGCATCTGACCCAGATTCGAGGAGCATGTGACTCAGATCGAGCTTGGCCAAGTGGTTCATAGTTCCATGGGATAGAGCGGTGTATCCGGCGATATCTGGGAGGTCCACAGGCGCGCCACAAGATATGAGATATTTGAGTAATTTAATGTGCAGGGGATTGGGTATTTGTAGGCGTTGAGCGCCAGATACGACGATTGTGAGATACCCAAATCTATACGGTGTTTCTGTACCTTCGAGGTCGTGTGTGTCGCCGGATTCAACTTCCTGATTTGACATTTCAGTGACTGAGGAAATGGCAAATGTGTCAAGCTCACCTTGACGACTTTGTCATAATCTCCTAGGTAGCAGCATAGTCCGGAATAGGTGAGCTTACGGGGGTCGAAGGAGGAGGATATGCTGTTGTAAAGGTCTCGTAGAGTCTGGCCGCCCATTTCGCAGGACAGATAGCCACGTTGGTCTAGGATCTTGTGCATTTGTTTGGTTACTGAGAGTCCACCGTTGCCATCGCCTTCGTGGGTAGACTTTGTCGGTGAGACTATAAGCCGAAGTTGGGACATTCTGGGAGAAGTGGTCGATGCCAATCCTCAAAACAATGGGAGATGCGTAACATACCTGTATATATGCGTCGGTTATAACCTTTAAATCACCTGAAATTACAGGGCGAAGATGTCAGGGTACTGGTTGTCACTTCGATTTCATTCTATCTGGCACCCCCAGGACATAGTCTTGGAACGCAGACTGACGCAGCAACGGTGAGAGACTCAGTATGCACAGAGATACAGATAAAACACAGATATTCATCGCAGAAGACCTCAAATATGGTCTCGAGTTCAACACGATAGCAGCTGGATACGCAGGGCTCGCGTAGATAGATAGAAAATTGGTCAATGTCTCAATAAGGAGCGCAGCAAAATGTCTGTTTGAACTTCTGCTTTGAGAAGTGTGCCAGAGGGTGCCAGATAGAGTGGTGTTTGAGCCACGAGCGACTCGAAATTCGATACTGACTGATAATTTGAGCCTTCTCTTCTTCTGATATAAGTCGAAAACTGGCATTAGATAGGGTACATCAGAATACAGTGTTGGTACCATGAAAGCAATGACAGCGCACGAAGTTGAATTTCCCTTGGAGTTCGGGTCAAAGCCTGCCAAGTACGACGTTAAGGACACAGAGAAGACCGGACTTAGATGGGAGACTGAAGTAAAGTGAGTACTTGCCTAATGTAGACTGATATTTCCTTTGTCAGCGTTTCGGACGTGATTCCCGACGGTGATGATTTTCTGTCCATCTATTTGCCGCGGCCCTTTCCTTCGTTCCTGGTTCCCCTAGTTCTGAGACTGACATTCTCTTGCTTGCGTCAAGTGTACAGAGAGACAGTTCCGAGTCTACCTGGTTCTTACCAAAGTCACCATCTGGTCAGGCCAATATTGTATCTCTCCTCGCGGTCAAGGACGACTAATTATGCAGACCGCCTTTCTTGAAGGCACGGTTGGGGCTACGTAACCGTCGGGAGCGATTTTACATCAGAAGAGAGTAGAGTGGAATTTCATTGTTCTCTTGGGGTACGACATCGAGAGCCAGGAGATCATTCTGCGACTTCGCCTACGTGAAAAATGGACTCATCATTATTTTAAGACGCTCTATGCAGGCTCTGATATCAATTGTGAGAGCCTATAAAACGGAAATGCTTTTTTACTCAATTCTTGGCAGACTGTCTTACCACACCTATCTCGTGGATGGAATCTTGACCTGCATCGCTTCTTTATGGTCTGGTAAGTACCGAACTGTTCTAGTAGGCCACGTATTCATTGAATCTAGCATCAGGTATCATCCGAGTCGTCATGATATCATACGGCAGAACCGGGGATCCTGGCGTGTGATATCAGTTTTGACGGTCTCGATGCAACTGTAGAAGAATGACAGAAAGGTCGCCACTCGCCCTTCCGCATCCTCCCCAAGTGCAAAGTGGACGTTCGGGTCGAAACAGATAGTTGAACCAGCCGTGAAGGCATTCAGTCGACTATATTATACTACGAACGTTGCAGGGGGAAGCTCTCCGTTTACTCTTCATATGCGTGTCCAACGTATTGCACAGATTACCGCGGCGCCCGTCACGTAGCGACTGTTGACCAAATCATTGAAGACTGGGACAGCACACACGCGATCGACGTCCCGATGTGTTTCTCTGCATGCGTAAAGAGTTAAGCTGATGCTGAGGAAATGTCCGACGACGTACCTACGCGAGGATCGACCATGAACGTGGGTTGCTTCATCAATGCCGCGAATGGCTGCCTATACCGCCATGTGAGTACGGTTTCTAGTAATACCTCGGCCGCCTGTCTTTCACATGTATTATCTTCTCCATTTACCTCCTACGTAGCAGTATCACATAACGGAGATGGCGTTCGACTCGGTACGGTTAACCCTGGGCACACATTCAAGGCCGTGCCAAGTTGTGAGTACTGATCTGCCCAGGTAAGAACGGAACATATTTGTAGCGCTGGGTGAGAATGCTTTTCGGCGATGTATTTAACGTGACAATGGTTTCACCCCCATGTGAGGTTCATCCTCACATGTAAATAACGGTGATTTTCCCATGACGTCATCGCGCGCAGCGCAGAAATTTTTTGGTTTTTAACATGTAATTTACATGATATTTTGCTAGGCGGTCAGAAATGACCATATATGTATGAATACAAGGTAGATTGAAGTTCATCATGATGTACGACAACAAGCACGCCACCTATAAGTCGTCATCTTGGTGATGGACGATGCTTGGAGCCCAATCGGAGCCTTCGAAGATGCCGTTCAGGAGGCGCATCCAACCAAAGTTTTTCACATAATTTCACACCCCCGTTGGGACCCTCCAATGTTTTTAACGTTACATACATGTTATTTTCATGTGATTTACTGGGTATGTTTTTAACATCAGGCATTCTCACCCAGCGCTACATATTTGAGGGTATGCCGCCTTCAAGGTCACTTACCTATATCCTATCAGGAGGCATGTTCGTTCACGCAAAGAACAACGATATCTAGAAGGATTTAAAACTTTTTTTGTAAGCTGAGCATGAGTAATGCAGTCTTACTGTTCGCTGAGTCGACACCTTTGACAAAGGTAGGTATCATCGAACTGACGAAGCGCCTGACAAATCGACCAGGTATGCCGAGTCCACCGGGATAAGTAAGTAGTCTCCAAACATGTGTCATCCAGCCAGTAGCCGCAGAATAAAAGCTAACGTGTTAGCAGACTGAATTTCCTGCATTCACAGAACATGGCAGATCTCAGTATAGCTACGACAATGTCTCTCTCTGGACGTGTAGGTTTGGTTACCGGAGGTGGAACTGGGATGTAAGTCTCTTTATTTTCGATTTCGACTCACTGTTGATGCGTCAAATAAAGAGGACTCAGCATTGCAAAAGCCTTTGCTGCAGCTGGAGCGAAAGTATACGTGACTGGCCGAAGGTTGGACGTTCTGGAGAAAGCTGCCGCGTCTGTCGCAGGCGTGTCGGGATCCATTGTCCCGTAAGTGATTACCTTCCAGGTTATATTCCGTATTCCTTACATGCACCCAGGCTCCAGATGGACGCGACCGACGAGGAGAGTGTGAACGCCGTCGCTAAGCACGTCGGTGGAATCGATGGCAAGCTTGACATTCTCGTGAATAAGTTCGTCCCCTATGTTTTCTGTTCCTCTTCTGGCGCTGATTGATCACTTTCCCGTAGTGCCGGGTTCGCCACCTCCCGTCGTGACCCCGACTTCTTTACGAAGAAGCTGTCAGCAAATGAACCCTTTGAGCCTGAAACCGTGCAGAACTGGTCAGACATGTTTGCGCTAAACACCATAACGCCGTTCTTCGTTGTACGGGCCTTTCAATCTCTCCTCATCAAAGGAGCACAATCTCGCCCACAGGGTACATCGAGCGTGATCAACATTAGCAGCGTAGCAGCAAATTTACGATCATCAGCTAGTGGACTCTCGGTATGTGGCCTTTGCCTTGTTCTCAGCCTGAGGGGATACTAACTCTGATGCGAAGCTTGCCTACGGGCCAACGAAAGCCGCCTTGAACCATCTCACCCTAGTCCTGGCGACGAATTTTGCTACTAGGGACATTCCTATTCGCGTGAATGCGATCTCGCCTGGACCATTTGCGTCGGAGATTGCACCTCCCGAATTCTTGGAGTCACTGAAGACGACAGTCATGCCTGGGTTGGTGGCTCCGGTACCTGCGAAGAGGCACGGGAGGTGAGTCCATGTTTTTTTTCCCGATATGTGTGCCTTTATCTAACACTATTGTAGCGAGGCTGAGATGGGCATGACCGCGGTGCTCTTGGCTGTCTCCGACTATACCAACGGAGTCATCCTGCGTATCGATGGTGGAATGTCGTTAGTAAATCCGTAATTATTCATCCTTGGCGCAGGCAGTTTCTGTTCCGGCATAGATGCAGTCATGTAAGATTTCCGGACAATACACTGGCTTATAGAAACTGGTTTATTCGGCACGTTATGCCTGGTGTCCAGTTTCTTAGGTTACTGGCGTTGTCAGGCCGGTTCCCGGACCGGTAGGAAATCAAGAGAAAAGGAGTAATAAAGAGATTATTAAGGTAAGAAGGAAAGGACGCGTGGCAGGGGCATTGCCAAGCCACGGCAGGTGACGCGTCATGCATGGCACGCGACGCGTAAGTCCCGGATCACGACGCGCGTCCTGGCAAATGCGACGCGTATACCTAGATGCCGGCGACGCGTGTGCATCTATGGACCTATTTATAGAATAGTCAGTATGTATAAAAGACGGAGATATGAATACAAGAAATACCTTCCCGACCCCAATCAGTTTTAGAACGTAAGCGTGACCGTACCCGCAAGCGTTCCCAGCAATCACAAGATCATCAGGATATTGTGGTAAACCGCTTATTTTCTGTTTCAACACACACGTTAGTTACCAGCGGCCGCCGACGACCACTGTCGGCACCACGAATCAAGTTACCCACGTACGCAGAGACCGAGTTCTCTGAAACCATGACAGGAGATCCCTCACGAAACCCAGACTTGAAGTCAACCATACGCCATAGCATTCGTGCTGACACCCCCGAACTAAAGTTATCGTACGACAAATTGTTGCACGGTAATTTCTTGTCATACGTGAATTCGCGTGACAGCGTTGTAGGTTTTGAGATCTCTGTTGCGTTTCTATTGGAATGAGTAATACTTTGGTGGCACCAGGCCGTTCTTGAGCAAGCGGCGGCTGGAGCGGGCGAGCAGATCCCACCTTCAGGACGGACATTGGTTTTGCCATATACCCTTAGTGCCGGTGGACCTGAATGCACGGCTCTGTGACAACTCTGTCGCACAATGTACTAGACAAGTGCTGACTCTCATCAATCCAAGTCTCTCACGAAGTGTTCAGGATCGGTGAGTTTGCGCTTCAACTACCATCTGAATCTACCGCCGGCGAAAGTAAATACAAGCTGATATAAGTAACTACACGAACTGTGTACACTGCACGCCCCAAGGGTCCACATTGCACACTATTAAAAGTTAAGCCTTAGGCTAGCGCTAAGTGAAGCCGGCTTTGTATTTTCTCTGAACTTCAGTCTAGCCCTTTATGAGATCGTTCGAAGATATGTACAATATGGTCGGCCCGAGCGGCGGACAACAGGAAATGGAACTCGGACAACGCTCAAGCTAGTTCATGTCTAAGCTAAAATGTGGCCGAAAAATGTACAGTGAAGTTCCTTTGCTTGCATGGGTATTCTTTGGTATCGCCATTAGGTTTGGAATGTACTAAAGCCGCCGCAACTCAGTCCCTCCGTAGGACCGTCTCGTACGAAACGCGCTAGCTTTCCCCTTTGCCGAACTTACTTCCTGATGCCCGTGTAAATAAGACTACTTGAACTTCAGTGTACGATGCGGAGATACAGATAAGTAATGATTATGAACATACGATCACGAAAGAAAAATTAAAATGGCTGTTCTGCAAGAACCTCTGACACTTTCACAACCAACGCTGTCTTTCCCCTAAGCTCCGCAGCAAAATACGCTTTCGCCCCTCCAACACCCTTGGTCCTGACCACTTGCGATATGCGATCATACTCTTCCGGCCCGTCGACTCGTCTAATCGTGCATACAAAATCCCTCTTCTTCGTGTATACCAGGAGATCCCCGCTGGGCCTTACGTTTCGTCTGTTCGAAAGTGCGTCAAAGGCTACCTGGACTTTGATAACGATGCTCTTAGGTGAATCAGCAGAGAGGTTCTTGGGCGTATGCGCGAAGCGGTGATGAGACCGGAGTGTCGGGAGTCGGGATAGACAGAAGGTCACGAGAAAACTTGGCCAGTGGTTGGACAAACCCGTTTCGAGCTTAGGAGTAGTATGGGATGAGAGTTACAGTGTTCCGCACGGAGAATGGCTGACAAATGGGCTTGTGCGTTGGCCAGTGCGAACCTGAATGAAACGTCAGGGAGGCATAACATGCTACGAAGGCTGAAACATACGCTGACACGCTGTCGAACAAGTCGACCAGATATCAATGATAGAGGCAGTCTTATTCCATCAAACCGTCACATTTATTTGTGACAATATTTAAACATTGGAGCCGTAAGCAAGTGTCTGCCATATCCATCTTTCTAAGTGAACCAACTTCCCGTCCAATATTCATCGACCCGCAGGTACGGTGACTTTTTCTCCAATCCTAAACCTTCCTCCTCAAGTGCATCAAGTCCTTCGCCTTTCAGCTGATCGATGAATTCAGCTCTCGAGTCGTTAGCACAATCTATGCGCAAAGAAGATAGCCTTGTGATGTTCAAAACTGCTGCTCGCTCTTCATCAAAGCGTTGGCGGATGACATCAATGATCCCTCCTGCGTATCTTTCTCCCCAGTCGGCATCAGTGATACTGAGTCTTAGCCTCTTCATCATAGGAAGGGTTTCAGGCAGGGTTAACGGATCCAGCGAGGGCATGAAGCGGCCTTTTGGGTAGTGCACAGCCAAATGACTGATGTTTTTTGCAAAGGCCATAAGATGATGAATATCTTGGACCATCTCTGCGCAAATGCCTAAAGAATCGATAGAGCAAGCGGATCGCGCTAGAAAATCTCGCAATGAATGGATAGCGGTGTCACCCTCGTTTGAAATGGAGGTCGGCCAATAGTCGAATTTTCTCAGTGACGGAGCGGTAAGAACATCTAGTATTCTTACATCGTTGACCGAGAGGAACTGGAGTTTCTCCATTCGAATGGGCAAAAGACCGTCGGATTCTAGAGGTCTATCGGGGTCATCAGAAATCATAATCAGAATTTCGACGAGTGTTGGTATCTGGACGATGTACTGAATGTCCGCCAAACGACGAAATGTTCTTGAAAAATGTGTCAGGAGGCCAGCATTCACAGGCAGTTGGGAAATCTTCATCATTTCGAGATCCACACGTCGAAGAGATGGTGCCGAAGATAATGCATCTGTGCTGAAGGGCTTTTTCCACTCGGTAGAAACATACAACTCCTCCAGCAAAGGAATATTTCCTGATATAGAGGAAAGCTTCGCCAGGCCTTTTGATGGTGCAGACAGGTCCATCATTTTCCAGAGTCCGGAGTTTTGAATCACCATATCGAAGACACGACCATCATTGGCGCTGTCTCCGACCTTTACTGCTATCCACAACGGAAACTCTGCAGAGCGACGAAAATGGTGGGTGAGGATGTCCACGGAGTGTCGCGTGTATGGTGGGTTCAGAATGATGACAGACCACAAGACGGGCGAGGTCAGTACAATATCCCGCCACCATCCACAGACCTGTCCTAGAGGCCAGATTCCTTCGGTGAGATCGAGGCTGTTCTTGGGACGACGTGCAGCCCAGCGAAATATCTCCAAAATGATGTCTCTTGGGAGATGATGGACAGGTGCTAGTAATGATTTGCGCCTTAAAAGTGAACGCTCCAGTTGCTCCTTTCGGCGCATCAGTTGGGCTACTTGAATAGCTATATTGGAGAGCTCCTCTTCATATGCAGCGACGCCCTTTTGAATCCAGGAGACGTCAGCGTCTAGCAAGGGCCTCTTCTTGCGAAGAATCGCTGTTATCGTCACTTCGCGTTCAGATTCAGCAGATTCGTCGTCCAGCAAACGAGCGGGTTCAGATAGCATATTATGGAATCTTTGAGAATGGAACCGAATCGTGGACTGCAAGTTCAAGTTCAAGTTCTCAGGCTCTGTAGTTTGAAAGCAGCTGGATGATACTCACACTGTAAATTCAACGCACTGTTGGTGTTGTTACCGAGTTATTCGTGTCACGGTTGAACGTTGAACGTTAGTGGTGGTATCAGCACGATAAGGAACGGTCGGGTTTCCAGCCGAGCCATGGGCCAACTCGGCAGGCAGCATCGGAGTCTGAAACGTCGACCAGCTGGGCGGCCCGCAGCACCTTTTCCCCATGTTTTTTGTCAAGCTGCTTTGCGACGTGGAGTTTTCGATCTTCACATACATGAGAATACGATTCAAGTGCCAAATCAGGAACGTATAGCTCTTCTACAGGTTCACTCTTGTATAACTTGAAGGCGTCGATTCGTTATCTCCCTCCCTCTACCAAAATTAATTGGTCATCCACCGTCGTTGGCGTCGAGTTACGTTGAGCAAGGATACGCGTACTGTCAGAAAGATATCTTAAACTTTGAACTCGGGTGACTTCCAGGACTTCCTGTCTCCATGGCGCAGGCGGTATCGCGTTCACTCGGATCAGGATAATTCAGGCAAACCAATGGACCGGCTACTCCCCGTCCGTATCCTGGATTCCATGATGTTTCTACATCCGATAATCACGGAATAGTCAAGGATTAACCAACGATACAGCACCATCGACAGTCAACACCGCTCCATTCGTATAATCAGATACCGCCAAATACACCGCCGTCATCCCCATCTCCGCCTCACTAGAAACTCAAATCAATATCCAATCCCATCCAAACACTGAACATACTCACGTTCCTTACCTCTTCGCAGGTATCCGCGCGACCATCCCCGGCAATGGCTTCGTCTTGATCGCCTCCAACACCTCAGGACTAATCAATTGCGAGGCAAACACGCCGGGCGTGAGGACGTTCACCCGAATCGGGATACCCCTCTGAGCAAAGCTTGTCCAAAGCGGATTTCGTCATGAGGTATGCGACCTGCATCAGGTCAGCCTCGACGAGCTAAAAGGGATGGAATAGCACATACAGAGGTCAAGGGGGTCGGTGTATTCATCTGCGCCCCCACGCTACTGACGTTGATGACGCTTGACGTGTCTTGGGGACGGGAACGCGCTCCTTTAATAAGAAGGGATTGGAAGGCCCGTACGACGAAGAACGGCGCGATGGTGTTGAGTGCAAAGAGGTCCGTCCAGGTTTGTACCGTCTCGGGTTCAAAAGGATCTGTCGCCGCGAACTTCTTCTCTCCGAAGTCTGGGTCACGAAGGGCACCGGCAATTCCGGCACTACGGCGAAGACATTAGCGTATGTTTGAGGGAGCATCGTGGACGAACTTGTTGACAAGGATATCGAGCTTGCCATCGATTCCTTCAATGTGCTTGGCCCCGGCCTTGACGCTTTCTTCGTCTGTGACATCCATCTGGATCCTGTACGCACATCAGGGGCGAACGCCATTGGGAGAGAACAGCTACTTACGGGACAACGGATCCTGGGACACCTGTGACCGACGCCGCAGCTTGTTCTAGGATATCCAGCCTTCGCCCAGTGATATATACCTTGGCACCATTTGAAGCAAAGGCTTTTGCAATCATAAATCCTCTGTTGGAGAGTCACCAATGAGTCGCAATCGAGAATCAAGGAACACACATCCCCGTTCCTCCGCCTGTAACGAGGCCTACTCGGCCAGAAAGCGACATCACTGTAGCCATATTAAGATCTGCCATGATTGAGGATTGCTGAATAGCCTGGCAGTGAGGCACAGTCCTTTTTATTCCAATGCCAGTGGTTACCACATAAATACCTAGTCTATTCAGCCAGTGTATACGGTAAATGGTGGTTTTACATCGCAAAAGACTGCCCACATACCCATCAGCGTTGTGACGAAAGCTCTTGTTCTCGGGACAGCATTCCTATTTATCGGCTCATGGACGCGCGTTGTGCCAAGAAAGGATCTTTTGTAGTGATTATTCATGCTCTTCCACGCTTGCCGAAGAAAGGTCTTCGTGAGAAGTACACGCGAGTACGACGAAAGAGTGCAGACAGAGGCACCATATGGGCTGCGAGACCTTGAAACCAAAGCTTACTGTGAGCGAAAGCGGTTTAGCTGTGGAATTGAAGTATCGAAATTATCGCAACTCACCTTCATCTTCAATTCCCATTCATCAAACCAACATTCCAGGCTCCTCGTTGACTCGCACATGCCATAAATACTTACGTCCCTTGGTAATCCTGTGCCGCTCAGAACTGGACGCGCGTCGCACCCAGTTCCTCCGACGGCGAAGATGTGAAGAATGAGTCATCGAAGACCCTGAAGAACCAGTAAACGACGCATTTACTCGGTATCGAGGAATACTGAAGGCCCCGAGAAGCCTGTGTTTCACAGCACAGATTGCGCCGAATACTATCAGGCTCAAGCTTGTTTTGCAAGCAAGCACTCAAACGGGATTTCTGCAAAAGACGACAGGGTTCCGTAATCGTTTCAATCTTCTATTCGTGCCAGATGTATCTCGCCAAAGTGTTCCGGTCCTAGCGCCCAGCAATTGCAGCGTGCGATGTTTCGGAGAACGCGCATCTTGTCCACATACATCCTTCGTACTGGCTGGACCGATAACTTTCCAACCCTCCAATGGCTGCCTTGATATCATCACGCTGTCGATCCAACTTGGCCGTAGGAAAGAAGGAGCAACATTCGACTACCATCATCGAGGCTGTGGAGGATTCTTGCCAACAACGACTTCAACATATATTTCAGTGAAGGGTATAGCAATAAGAGAACGAAGAGCTCACCACAATATCGAACAGATCCCCTTCAAACCTTCCACGCGTGTTGGTTCGGTTTGAGAAGCTCCAGGTATGGCGAAGTTTGAGGTATATTACGCAGCCAGGGAGGGAGCTTGTGCTTAATCCGGAGGATGAAGGAATTGATATGCCGCAGTTAACGATGGCATTGTCTATTAAAGTCCTCGTCAACCGGTTGCCAGTCTTGGAGTATTGGTACGATGCGACCCTTTGGTAGGAATCATGCGGTAGTAGGACGCGTCGCACTTCAGACTAATGGTGGCATCCTGGACATCATCTATTGCGTTCGTTCCGATTTTGGCTAACACCCTCTTGACAAAGAGGAGCCCAATATTGTTGTAAGCGTGATACCGAGGCTCTTTCTTCTAACATCCCACACCTTGCCATGAATAAAGTAGCTCCTGACGAATCTGAAGGGGAGTCTGGACGAACAAGGACACAGGTGGAGGGGAAGACGGAGGAACCAAGGATGGCTAGGCAAACTTCCCGCGTTCGGACTACAAGGACCGAGAAAAGTGGGAGTGAACTAGGTGTTTTTTCCTCGGGCTTTGTCTTCGTCCTCTGTACCATAAATTCGGCATTATCGTCGCTGAAAACCAGGAAGACGAATGAGGAGGGAAGTCTGGCTGTTTATATGCATGTCACATACCTTGTGTTTATTGTTTTCGGTACTTCATCTCAACGAGCAGCAATAGCCTCTGACCCATTGAAAAACCAGCAGCTCGTAGGGAACGAAAAAGTTCGCCTTTAATGTAGGGATCGCTACTCTTGCCTCCAGACCAGGAAGACGATGGACAGCGCGAGTTTTGACTGGGCTTGAAGCCTGAGCTTGAAAGACCGCTACCCTCGCTTTCTATCTCGTTTTGCTAGTCGCGGACATGAACTGTGCACCGCTGAGTCCGGTCTGGGCGCTGGTGCCGACGTATTACGTGCCCTTCTTCTCCTGTTGACTTCGTCACATGAAATCATTGCTGAGATCTTCTGCTATGCTGGATGAAACTGAAGACTCCTTTGAGGAGAAACGCAAATCCGTTAGTTGAAGCTCGGTATCGATATCTAGCTCACGCACCTCATGACCGTTCGTAACGAGAGCGATCCTAGTAAGAGTCCTTTTGAATATTCTATATCTTGTATAGCGACTTGAACGATATCAATGGGAGGCAGGCAAGAGATCGGGATGGAGGTAATAGCGATAGAGAGATAGTGGTCGGAGATCAACATCGGATCAACAATTGCGTCCTTACTCTTACCACCATGACCGAGGCGACGCCTCTTCATTCTCTTGCTTCAAGCGCCAGCCACCCACAAGTAAACCAATACGTGCCATTGAATGTACTGCTCTTGCACTCAATGATACGATATTACGAAAACACTCTACGCCAGGCGGTATCTTCGGAATGCGCGTAGATTGGTGACCGTCCCCCTGTACATGCCTGCAACGTCAAGTGCCCAGAGACTGGACTGTTGTAATTGTGGCCTCCAACACTACGAAAGGTCTTTGGGAATGAAGCAGAAGGTAAGTAAACTTGGACGAGAATTACGACGCGGCTAACTCAATTCGAAGTCGCCATTGGCGCAAAATCTTCAATAGCCACTAAGGGTTGTAAAGAGACCAAATATGGATGGGAGAAAGATTTCAGGCAGTGTTGAAGCTGCTGAATGGATGAAATTACGCCGGGTGAGGTATCACCTAACGTTCTGAGGTTGTGCTTATACTCATGCGCTTTTCAGGTCTGAGCTGTCCGCGCTGTCGGAGGCTCTCCGTTGGAATGTACTCACTGGGATTTAGTATTTTCTGGTGAACCTTTAACGCCTCCGGCTAATCATTCGAAGGTGACTACTGATCCAATATCCCGGACGCGCACTCATCCCGACTGCCAAAGCTTGGTCCGTAGGTTGCTCTTCTGTTCGTTCATTCAGACTTGTAACATCCGTTAATCGGCTCACAAACGTATTGCACAGATTACCGTGGCACCCGTAGCAACTGTTGACCGAATCATTGAAGACTGGGACAGTACACACACGATCGACGTCCCAACGTGTTTCTCAGCATGCGTAACGAAGTAAGCGGATGCTGAGGAAATGTCCGACGACCCACACTGCTTTCCTACGCGAATATCGATCGTGAACGTAAGGTGCTTCGCCAATGCCGCGAGTGGCTGCCTATACCGCCACGTGAGTACAAGGCTGCCCGTCTTCCACTTTTGTTATCTTCTTCATTTACCTCCTACGTAGCAGTATCACATAGCGGAGATGGCATTCGACTCGGTATGGTGAATCCCGCCTGCATGTTCCTGCCTTTGTGGCTGATTAACCCCATATGAGAATGGAACCTATTTGGAGGTACGTATATATTCTATCAGGGGGCAGGCTCGTTCACACAAAGAACAGCGATACCTAGAAGGATCTGAAACCCTGTCGTCTAACGTATCGCGAAGACTTTTTGTAAGCTAAGCATGAGTAATGTAATTCACTGATCGCTGAGTCAATCTAGGGGTGCCATGCCTACCACCATCATGAATCGCTTGCCTCTTTGATTCTATGCTTCCCGGGCCTTACTGGGCTCCTACTCGTACTACAATGGCTCTATCTATCTACTAGCTCTGGATAGACGCCTGGGGGAACAGATAGAACCCAAAATTGTCTCCAAATTATTAAAACGAGTTGCGCGCATGAGGCCCGCTTGCAAAATCGCAGCGAAGTTGCCCACGACGCTCCTGTGTCTCGAGAACGAGAATTGTACGAATGAGAATTGTACGGATAGTTGGACGAGTCCTGTGTGGATAGTCGCGACGAGTCCCATTCTCTCTGATCATCAGACTTGGCCCATAACGAAAATGTTCGGTGGCTGTGTTGGAACTGTACAGATCCCTCGGGAACCGCCGATCCAGTAACGGTGGTGTCCTTCAAGAGTTTTACTCGTACCCATTATATCGTCCATAAAGACTGCTTAATTGTGATCTTCCGTTATTCTCTTTGCCTAGCTTACTGTACCTGGGTTCTTCTGCTCGACGGTAGCGTGAGTGTGCTTGGCCCAGGTGTGGGACGTTAGGCCTGGGTGTCGTGCAGGTGATGGTGGTCGTGTATAACGTAGTTTGTACTCGTACCGATTGCCATCACAGTGTACGTAATGCCTGGAACCGGCGTTCACTGTGTGGACACTGCCGTGTAATACTACCTACCTACCTACCTACCACCTTTGACAAAGGTAGTTTGTGACACGTTTCGTGGCGGCACAGAAACCCCGGTGTTCCTTATTGGGACCACATACAGGTTTTCTAAACTCTAAACTCATCGAACTGACCAAGCGCCTCTTCGACAAATCGACCGAGTCCACCGGGAAAGGGAATTCGTATCCAAACATGTGTCATCCAGCCAGTAGCCGCAGAATAAAAGCTAACGTGTTAGCAAACTGAATTTCCTGCATTCACAGAACATGGCAGATCTCAGTATAGCCACGACAATGTCTCTCTCTGGACGTGTAGGCTTGGTTACCGGAGGTGGAACGGGGATGTAAGTCTCTTTGATTTCGATTTCGACTCGGTGTTGACGCGTCAAATAAAGAGGACTCAATATCGCAAAAGCCTTTGCTGCAGCTGGAGCGAAAGTATACGTGACTGGCCGAAGGTTGGACGTTCTGGAGAAAGCAGCTGCATCTGTCACAGGTGTGTCAGGATCCGTTGTCCCGTAAGTAACTGCCTTCCATGATATATTCCGTATTCCTTACACACACCCAGGCTCCAGATGGACGCGACCGACGAGGAGAGTGTGAACACCGTGGCTAAGCACGTCGGTGGAATCGATGGCAAGCTTGACATTCTCGTGAATAAGTTCGTCGCCTATGTTTTCCGTTCCTTTCTCTTCTTGCGCTGATTGATCACATTTCCGTAGTGCCGGGTTCGCCACCTCCCGTCGTGACCCCGACTTCTTTACGAAGAAGCTGTCAGCAAATGACCCTTTTGAGCCTGAAACGGTGCAGAACTGGGCAGACATGTTTGCGCTAAACACCATAACGCCGTTCTTCGTCGTACGGGCCTTCCAATCTCTCCTCATCAAAGGAGCACAATCTCGCCCACAGGGTACATCGAGCGTCATCAACATTAGTGCCATATCAGCAAACCTGCGATCATCAGCAAGTGGACTCTCAGTATGTACCCTTTACTTCTTCTCAAAGGTGATACTAACTCTGATGTGAAGCTTGCTTGCGGGCCAACGAAAGCCGCCTTGAACCATCTCACCCTAGTTCTGGCAACGAGTTTTGCTACTAGGGACATTCCCATTCGTGTGAATGCAATTTCGCCTGGGGTATTTGCGTCGGAAATATCACCTCCCGAATTCTTGGAGTCGCTAAAGACGACAGTCATGCCTGGGTTAGTGGCTCAGGTACCTGCGAAGAGGCACGGGAGGTGAGTCCATATTTTCCCCCCGTGATACGTGTGCTTTATCTAACACTATTGTAGCGAAGCTGAGATGGGCATGACCGCGGTGCTCTTGGCTGTCTCCGACTATACCAACGGAGTTATCCTACTTGTCGATGGTGGACTGTCGTTAGTAAATCCGTAATTATTCATGGCAGTTCAATCTGTTCTGGTATAGATGCAGTCATGCAGGATTTGCGGACAATACAGTGGCTTATGGAAACTGATTCGTTCGAGGTGTCCACCAGGCCGTCCTTGAGCAAGCGGCGGTTGGAGCGGGCGACCAGATCCCATCCTCGAGACAAGCGTTGGTTTTGCCATTTAATGCCGATGGATCTGAATGCACGGCCTCTGTGACAGCTCTGTTGTACACTGTACTAGACAAGTGCCGACTCTCATATCAATCCAAGTCTTGCACGAAGTGTTTAGGATCGGCGAGTTTGCACTTCAACGACCATCTGAATCCACCGAAAGTAGATACAAGCTGATACAAGTGAATACACGAACTGTGCACACTGCAGGCCCCAAGGGTCCACAGTGTACTGTGCACACTATTAGGCAGGGGCTTAAAATTTAAGCCTTAGAGCTAGCTAAGCCGACTGCCGCTAGTGACCAGGCGTCACCAGGGTCCAGCCACTGCAAGCCTTAGAGTCTTGGTCCTTGAACTCCGGAGTAAAATGGTACATTTAGACTATCGGAACGACCCAATGAGACGACCCAGGCTCGAACTGAGGACCTTCCGTGTGTGAGACGGATGCGATAACCAACTTCGCCATCGACCCAATCACTCAGGAGTCAGGATTTTATTTCAGAATTTGTCTCCATTTTCTTGGGAACAATGGAACAGTAATTAGGCAAAATCACCAAGACTGCTTGAAGGTCACAGTGCTTCAGAGCGTAGCAGAGGTTACGACGTTCTTGATATTCAGAAAGGATGCAGTCGACACAAGAAGAACAGGGGTAATGCGATTCTCCGAAACAGGAAGGAGGCCAGTCGCAGCATGCTTGGCTCCTCAACGTTTCAACGTTCAACACCGGTAACTCGGTAACAACAGCAACACCCTCTCAGTGCGTTGATGTGAGTATCATCCAGCTGATTTCAAACTACGGAGCCTGAAAACTTGAACTTGCAGCCCACAACTCAGTTCCATTCTTGCCAGGGATCATAAAATGCCACCTGATTCCGCTCGGCTATCAGACAACGAATCTGAACGCGAAGTGACGATAACAGCGATTCTTCGCAAGAAGAGACCCTTACTGGACGCTGATGTCCCTTGGATTGAAAATGACATCGCTGCATATGAAGAGGAGCTCTCCAATGTAGAAAACCAAATCGCCCTACTGACGCGCCGAAAAGAACAACTGGAGCGTTCACTTCCCAGGCACAAATCATTACTAGCGCCTGTCCATCGTCTCCCAAGGGACATCCTCGTGGAGATATTCCGCTGGGCTGCACATCGTCCCAAGAACAGCCTCGATGTCACCAAAGGAGTCTGGCCTCTAGGGCGAGTTTGTGGATGGTGGCGGGATATTGTACTGACCTCGCCCGTCCTATGGTCTGTTGTCATTCTGGATTCACCATACAGGCGAAACTCCGTGGATATCCTCACCCACCATTTCCGTCGCTCTGCAGAGTTTCCGTTGTGGATAGCGTTAACGACCAGAGACAGCACAATTGATGGGCGTGTCTTCGATATGGTCATCGAAAAATCCGGGCTCTGGAAAATGATGGACATATGTGCATATTCGAAAGACCTGGCGAGGCTTTCCTCTGTATCAGGAAAGATTCCTTTGCTGGAGGAGCTGTATGTTTTTGCCGAGGATAATGTGCACTTCAGCACAGATACATTGTTCTCACCATCTCTTCGACGCGTGGACCTTGAACCGTTGAAGATTTCCCAGCTGCCTGTGAATGCTACCGTCCTTACACATTTTTCGGGGACATTGCGTCATTTGACAGATGTTCGGTACATCGCCCACTTACAAACACTCGTCGATGTTCGTATCATGTTCTGTGATGACCTCGATGTACCTCTGGATTCTGGCAATCTTTTACCAGTTCGAATGGAACAACTCCAGTTTCTAACAGTCAACGACGTGAGAATACTGGATACTCTTACCGCTCCGTTGCTGAGAAAACTCGACTGGGCCTCAGCCATTTCAAACGAGGATACCGACATGCATACAGTCCAAGAATTTCTAGCGCGATCCGCTTGCTCTATCGAACATTTGGGTATTGCCCCACAGTCAGTCCAAAAAATTCACCATCTTACGGCCTTCACAAAGAACGTCGGCTCTTTGGCTGTGTACTACGAAAGAGCCGGTACCCTATTCCCGCTGGATGCGTTAATCATACCTGAATCCCTTCCCGCTATGAAGCACCTGAGGCTCTGCATCGGTGCTAAATTCAATGCTAGCTGGCGAGGAAGATACGCAAAAAGCGTCATTGACGTCATCCGCCAACGCTTCGATGAAGAGCGAGCAGCAGCTTTGAACTTCACAAGACTATCTTATCTCCAGATAGATTGTGTTGAAGGCTCTCAAGTCATCAAGCACCTACGAAGTGAAGGACTGGATGCACTTGAGAAAGAAGGTTTAGATTGGGGTAGTGAAATACCGTGCCTAGAGGATGATGAATATTGGACAGGAGTCTGGTTCACTTAAAAATTCGAATGCAGATACATAGTGTCATGCTTGCTTACGACGACGCAGGAGAGACTTTGATTTTGTGATAATATTCGTCGTTAAATAAGTCCGAGATGTAATTACAGGATCTGTGGACAACGTTACAGTGGTTTATTTCATGAAATTGACTTGTCCTTCCGACTGTCATTGGCTTTGCAGTATAATGCAGGCACTTCTCGACGCGTGTTCTGTGATAACTTAACCTACCCAATACTTTGACGGCGTGCGATCACCGACAGCCAGTTGGACAACTCCACCGGTATAGAACACGAGGAAACAAAGTCGCAGGGCACCTTGCCTGGTCTGTGCTATTCAGCAGAGGCTACTCCAGCGTTCTTGATATTAGATAGGATGAAGCCTAAAAAACCTCGGTTCTCCGTTGAATTTAACACGAGGCGGAAATTCCCGGTGGCGTCGAATGCCATATTTGGCTCCTGAGAGAATCACAACACCCCTCTCAGTGCGTCGACGTCAGTATCCTCCAGCTGCTTTCAAACTACATACAGGGCCTGAGGACTTGAACTTACAGTCCACGATGCAGTTCCATTCTCAAGGATTCCATAATATGCTATCTGATTCCACTCGGCTCCCAGACGACAAATCTGAATGCGAAGTAATGATAACAGCAATTCTTCGCAAAGAGAGGCCCCTACTGGACGCTGACGTCTCTTGGATTGAAAAGGATGTCGTTGCATATGAGCAGGAGCTCTTTGATCTAGAGATTCAAGTCACCCAACTGATTCGCCGAAGAGAGCGACTGGAGTGTTCACTTTCCAGGCGGAAATCAGTACTATCACCCATCCATCGTCTACCAAGGGACATCGTTGTAGAAATATTTCGCTGGGTTGTGCACCATCCCAAGAACAGCCTCGATGTCACCAAAGGAGTCTGGCCTCTAGGACAAGTCTGTGGATGGTGGCGGGATATTGTATCGACCTCGCCCGTCTTATGGTCTGTCGTCATTCTGAACCCACCATACACGCGGCACTCCGTGGACATCCTCACCCACCATTTTTGTCGCTCTGCAGAGTCTCCGTTGTGGATAGCAGTAAAGACTGGAGACAGCACGAATGATGGTCGTGTCTTCGATATGGTCATCCAAAAATCCGGGCTCTGGAAAATGGTGTGCATCAATGCACCATTGACAAACCTGGAGATGCTTTCCTCCATATCTGGAAATATTCCTTTGCTGGAGGAGCTGTACGTTTTTTGCCGGCGGCAAGCGCACTTCAGCACAGATGCATTGTCCTCGGCACCATCTCTTCGACGTGCAGACCTTGAAGCGATGGAGATTTCCCACCTGCCTTTGAATGCTTCCCTCCTTACACATTTCACAGGGACGTTGTATCATTTGGCGGACATTCAGTACATCGCCCAGATACAAACACTCATTGATATTCGTATCTTGTTTTGTGATAACCCGGATGGACCTCTGGATTCTGGCAATTTGTTGCCCATTGAAATGGAGCAACTCCAGTTTCTATCAGTAACCGATATAAGAATCCTAGATGCTCTTACCACCCCGTCGCTGAGAAAATTCGACTATCGTCCTGGCTCCATTTCAAACGAGGGCGACACTGATATTCGTCCGCTTCGAGATTTTCTAGCGCGATCCGCCTGCTCTATTGAGCATTTGTGCATTTGCGTAGAGATGATCCAAAAGATTCATCATCTTATGGCCTTCGCAAAAAACGTCAGTTATTTGACTGTGTACTACTCAAAAGGCCATCCCGCGCTGGATCCGTTAACCCTACCTGAGACCCTGCCCATGATGAAGAGCCTGAGGCTCGTCATCACTGATACGGGGTGGAGAAGAAGATACACAGGAGGGGTCATTGACGTCGTCCGCCAACGCTTCAACGAAGAGCGAGCAGCCGTTTTGAATGTCACAAAGCTATCTTGTTTGCGTATAGATTGTGTTGACGACTCGAGAGCTGAATTCATTGATCGGCTCAAAGGCGAAGGGCTTGATGTACTTGAGGAGGAAGGTTTAAAATTGAAGAAAGGTTCACCGTACCTACGGGTCGATGAATATTGGACGGGAAGTTGGTTCACTTAAAATTCGAAGCGGATACTTACGACTCCAACCATTGAGCACATCTATTTCACAACGTAATTTATACAGCGCTGTCGTTAAAAAAGCAGAAAGCAAGAAACGCATCACAAAGAAGCACAGTGGACTGCAAGTACTCACAATACTCTTCTGTTTGTGATAACGGAAAGCAGCTAAGTAATTACGAACTGAACGGTGTCGCATCCGGCCGGGATCTCGGGAAGATTTTAGCTCAAAATGGGCATCCAACTACGTCATCTTTTGCACCCATTTCCACCTGAGGCTCTCTTCACCTGACCACGATGAAGGACCTCTCTTGCTCCGTACCATGTCCGTCAAGGACCTCCGTGGCATTTCTCCTGGTATATATCCCCTTTTCTCGTCCTTTATCCCTCTATTGACGCGTCGGAATGCTCAGATATCCTCGAAGATCTCATATTTTACCTCAAATATGCATCGTCGGCGTATACGCCCTTTTGTCCAAGACCGAATGGCCGTAACCTCGTAACGGAGGTTCGAGGACTTCTTTTGAGTAATGCCTAATGGTCCTAATGATATCCTAGATATCCAACTCTGTTTCAGATATCCAAGGCTTCATCGCTCGCGACGGAGACAGGAAAGAATTGGTGCTTGCTCTCCGTGGAAGGTCGATTCGAAGGCTTTCTATTGATAGACATTGATGGGCTGAAGATTCCATGGAATGACAGTGTATCTATCATCGACATCCTGGTCGACTCAGCAATCGTTCTCGTCCCGCTGATCACGCCTGGTGTCGAAGCTCCAAGTGAGTTGCCTTTGAGTTTGCGACAAGGATTCCCATCCAAAGTCGGCAGGCGGTGTGTGGGTACATAGCGGATTTCTCGTCGGGTGCGTTCAGCTTGCGGTCCTATCTCCAAAGGCGCAGTCTTACGTTCTTGCAGGTGGAACTCTATCGCGATACAAATCATAGCAGTGATCAAGCAACAGCTGTTCCTACACCCGGATTTGAAGAATCTCGTTACGACTGGCCACTCTCTAGGAGGATCGCTGGCGACACTAGCTGCCATCTGCCTTCGAGGAAACTTCCCCTCACTGACGACGCGGACGTATTCTTACGGCGCGCCTAGGGTAGGAGTAGGTCGTTGTTCTCGTTCTCTTAGATGGTGCATTTATCTATTTAGAACAAGGAGTTCGCCGACTACTTCAACGGCGAATTTGGTGTAAACGCATTTAGAGGTGTGTCGTATTATTACTTCTCCGTCTGTTACATCTGAAAGCCTTTCAGTCGTTCACAGTAATGATGGGTAATATATTACGTTTCGTAGTTCCTTGCCCTCCTGACACCCCTTCAGTGTCCCGACGATGATTCCAACTTCCCTTGGCTACCGCCATCATGGCGCGTCTCTTGAATCAGTCGCTTTTCTTTTGGCTTGCTCACCTCTGTTACAGGAGTAGAATATTGGCAGACGGAGGACCCTCCGCAAGAGAATTCAACAAAACAATGTTCACCTGATGGTGAGGACCCTAGATGCTCCGCTTCAGTGCCCAGTGAAGGCGTCAATGCAGCGCACATGACAGTATGTGTACGGTCACCTCTCAGGTCAGGATTGTGTGTTCTCATTCATTCATTAGTATTTCGGAATTTTGGCGACTACGCCATTTTGTATATAAAGAAAGCACTATTGATGTTCGCAACTATTCTTCGTTTATGTGTCCACCTGGAATGCTCTCGTAGGCTGCGAAATGTTACTATAAGACTAGATGATCATGATGTCCGAGCGGCCTCTTCGTCAGAAGCAACGAACCTTGCCAAGAGCTTCCGCAGCATTCCTCTCCTCATCAAAATATCCTCAGGCGCGCGCCTAAAACCTGGCAGAAACGGAGGTGAAAGGTACCCGCGTCTTTGCCTGATTTGGTGTTCATCCTTTTGTTTAGATATACCCGTAAATCTTTGTTCGTGAAAATGCTCATTCACCCTTCATCGCGCCTCTCGCGAAGCTCGAAGGGATACTAACGTCATTCGTTGATGTCATACACTCGTTATCATGTCTAAAAGCCTCTATGAGTAGGAGAGGTTTCTCAGGAGCATTCTCGCTTCCTCGTGTGGGTTTCTACAAGCGACGTCCATTGAATAACTCACGGAGGCGTCCATATTACCTGAAACATGTATTGCGAACAGGAACGAATGAACAATGTTGCGATGATGCTACACCTCCGCGGTAACAAAGAATTGACGATTTTATCCGCAAAGTCAAGTAATCATTTCACTAGACATGTTACGGACATGTTCAATACAGGCGGTTGACACCCTTACTCATCTTCCGGACTTTGGTTATCATGGTCAGTATGAACTTTTATAACTTAAAGGGGTCTCCCTGTGCATTCAATCGTCGGGTTCTAGGGCCAGCTATAAAGCCACATTGACTCTGAGAGCCGGAATTGTTTCTTCGTATGGCCTCATTCGTCATTGCAGTCGCCTCGCTCCTCCTAGCCTCTCTTCTTCATCGGTGGTTCAAGCGACCGTCGGTCAAGCATGTTAAGGGACCGCTGTCGCCCTCCTTCTGGCTAGGTAAACCATCTCTAGGTGTTTCACTCAGTGCAAGTGGGGGCTTACACCCCATACTACAAAGGTCATGAACGTGTCCTGCGCGATCAAGGTAATGCGGGTGATCTTGAGACGAAATGGCGCAAGGAATATGGCACCTTCTATCGTATCTCGGGCTGTTTAGGTGTAAGCAACCTCTGTGTCTCTGTTCTGGTCGCTATTAAATCAAAGTTCACAGCAAGACATCCTCGTCGTGTGTGATCCCCAGGCCCTCAAGCATATCTTCCACTCTTCACATCCTTACCCCAAATCGCAAGACAACATGTTCATTCTTGACCTCGTCGTCGGCAAGGGGCTTGTCACCGTTGATGGTGAGTCTTCATCCCGGTCGAGCAATCTTTCAAAGCTTCAGCCAGTGCTTTTAGATGAAACCCACCATCGCCAACGCAAGATCATGAATCCGGCATTCTCCCTTGCTCAGCTTCAGAAGGCGCAGGTCATCTTTCAGCATTGTAGTGACAAGGTAGGTTCCATCAACACGTGTGGCAATATTCGGAAGCTTGTAGCGATCATAGCTCGTGAATGGTATTCAAGGATCTCTGGCTCGTACCGGTACGGATGACACCATCAATGTCCTTGATTGGACGAGCAAGGCTGCCCTAGATATAATCGGGCTAGGTGAGTGGTATGCATTGACTTCCTCTCCTTGGTTGGCCTGACGTCCAAAAGCCTCCTTCCGATATGACTTTGGTTCACTCGATGGTCAGAATACCGAACTCGGGCAAGCGATGAGACATATTTTGTAAGAAGAGCCATTCCTTTATTTCAATGACCATTGTATCTAACATCCGATTTAGCACGGCCTCTCAATCCAACTCGACAGCACTAGAGCTTATTCTCGTGGCCCTGATACGAATGGTCCCAGATTCGGCACTAGGATTTCTGAAGCTGTTCTCGACTAGAGAAATTCGTCAACTCGCCAGCGTAGGGAGCATAGCAAAGACAACTGCTCGAGAAGTTATGGCTAGCCACGATGACGTGCAGACGCCAGAGGGCGACGGAGACATTGTTGATATGCTAGGTCAGTTCACTGGTTTCGTCGACATACACCTTTTAACATAACTGCCTCTTTAGCGAGAGCACGCTTCGCAGGCAAAATGCAAGATGATGAAATTGAGGCGCAGCTAATGTTCGTTGTCTCTGTATTTGCTAATCGTCGAATCATGACGTTCACTCTCGTTCCAGGACCTTCGTGGTTGCAGGACATGAGACGACGAGTATCAGTCTATCTTGGTTGCTATATGAACTCGCTGAACATCCTGAGCACCAGTCCATAATCCGTGCAGAGCTTAAACAATCAAACGACTATGATTCCATGCCATTTTTGAATGCGGCTATCAAGGTGTGCACGTTTAGATGTATCAGATGTACGTATTCATCCCTGGGGCAGGAATCTCTTCGTCTACATCCAAATTCACATACCTTCATACGCACCGCTCCTCACGACGATGTTCTACCTCTCTCCGGAGGGGAGGAGCTTGTCATACCCAAAGGGCAGACACTTTTTTGTTCTGCTCACCTATACAACCGGCATGCTTTTCCCGTGTTACTTCAACGCAAATTTGACACGAACTTTTTCTAGTCTTCCATCTCTTTGGGGAGACGATGCAGACGAGTGGAACCCCAATCGATTTTTTGATAAGACTCTGCCCGTATCGCTGGGTGTGTATGCTAATCTGTGAGTGCGATCTTGGCCCCGTGTGTGCGCTGAAACTTATCTGGTGGAATTCTAGAATGACATTTAGTGGGTCATATTTCAGCGAGCCTTCTCTCTAACTAACACCACCTTCAGGCACTGGATCTCGTTCATGCATCGGGTAATTGACTGTTACGATTCACTTCAAGTTCATTCCCCTTGCTGATCCTCTTTCTTAGGTGGCGATTTGCGTACGTACCTCATCTTTCCAATCCCGCTTCAGCCAAACTGATCAGCGAAATGCAGAGTCACGGAGATGCAAACTATCCTTGCTAAGCTGATTCTACACTTCGAATTCAGTTTGCCTGAGGGAGTCGAAGTCCAACAATTTCCGGGGTCGCCGTCCGTCGTACCGATTGTGAAGGGTAAAGCACATTTAGGCTCCCAGTTACCATTAAGGGTGAGAGTTTTACATCAGTGAACATCGGTGACTTCAGAGGCTGTCAAGACCGAGAGTTATGTTTAGCGTATTCTTCATTACGAGCTTGATTTAAAATTTAGAGGACAATTCAGTAACACCGGGACGACGAGGTATTAGAAGTTCGATTTCAAAATGGCTTTAACAAAAACTGATTCATTCACAGGTTACTATAGTACAGACGGATTCCTACACATACATGTCACCCAGGTCAAGCCTATTCGTACAGAGAAGACATTGAAAGTTTATTTATTTTTTGAAAATTACCTGCATCTTGATCACGGGGGTGCGATTCTGCATCCCAGCGTCTCGAGCTACTTCTCCCACTCGTTGGGCCATAGCCCTTAACTGCAGGTTCATGTCAGCAGCCCCGACCTGTAAGGCTGGGACGGAGACGGTCGTCAAGAGGAGGATACCCGGTTGGCCATCGGTCACGATCCTGGTTCTCTCGACTACCGAGTTCTCGGCAGGGCGCTTTTGAGGGACGATGGGCCTTACAGGATCCACCTGGGTCACTGGGAAGATGTGACGGCCTATGATGACGTTCCATTGAGCGCGGGAGGCCTTCAAGACAGCGGCCAAGTCATCCTGAGCGCGGATTAGATATCGCACTGGAGGTGAGCAGTACAACGTACCCTCGCCTGCGTCAATTTTCCATCGTCATGAGCGCATGTTTGAGCAAGCTCGACGGCGAGATGATGCACGACCTTCATGAAGCAGACGTTGATGGGGCTGTCGGTCGTGAACCAAAAGAGCCGGATACGCAGATGCGGAGGGCCGACGAGGACGTCGGTGTTCTCGAGTTTCTCGATAGGTGCGTCCATGTCGGTGGGTAGTGTGTTCACTCATGGTGGTAGTTCTTTTCTAGCACTTGCGTGCGAAAAAGGACTGTTATAGGAAATCGCTCATAATGGATACAGGATCTCGCAAATCTCTAGCGTATTGACTCGTGGAAAGTAGATTTGGATCTGGCAAAGCGGTGCGTGAGATCTAAGGATATAGCGCATATGTCCGTTGGTTGTGGGAAATCTCTATTCGTTCCGGAAGGATCTCAGAAGAGGGGTGGGTAATCCGCAACAAGACGAGCCCTCGATCATGTCTTGGACGAGGATAATCTCGACTATCTGACCTCGTCGTCGTGCGAACTCCTTCTTTCACTATGGGCACCGGTGGCTGGCTTCAGCCTTCGGGAGGGTTGATCAAAGCAAAAAGGATATAGGACACGTACTAATTGGATCGACCCATGCTCGAACTGGGAATTTTGGCCCGTGCGCAGGGCGCGAGCCGAAGGCGGGGGCAATCTGGTGCAAGTTTGGATACTGGACTCGTCTGTAGCCCAGTGGGATTAAATGGTATGCGCGGCTGCTTATGGGTTGGTTCTTTGCCGATACTTTCAAGCTCTGGTTCCTTGTTACTTTGCAACGGAAGCAAATGGGACCGTGACAAGCACTCAGTGTTCAGTGCTCATATAGCGTGCGCCTTCATGTCAACCGCACTTTCCGGGGAATCAGGAATCGGGATTGTTATTTCGCCTGACAGCTCTAGTTGATACATTCTCCCGAACCAAGGGCTCCTGATTCTCATATCTGATTCCGAGCAGGTCCCCTTACTCTCACCATTCTGCACGTCATCCAAACTCATCCAAGTCCATCTCTATATGTTTCTCGAACCTCCGCATTTCCGGTATAAATACAAGGCAGATCTTCGTATTGCCCTATCGCCCCAGTGTCCATCTACACACGCAATGGCAAAGCTTACCTTCAAATTCGCCGCTCTCGCTCTCGCCGTCCTGGCACCTGTTGCCTCAGCCATCGATATCATGCTTTGTGATGAAGCCTACTTCAATTCCTGCACTTGGAACTACAACGTCCCTACAGGCGAGTGCCTTAACACTGGTGCTAGTGCCGGTTGGAATGGATTCCACAACGATGCCGTGAGCTCGTAAGTGTCTTTTTCGCTCGATGTTCCATTACATCCTCAGTATTGGTTATAGATACCGTCAAATAAACTCTGGTTCCTGCGGCAAATGCTATTATTTCGCCAATGAAGATTGTCATGGCCAAATGTTCAACAACGGAGACTATGAACAGAACTGGCTGGCTGGAAATAATGACAAACTCTCGTCGATCTTCTGCTCTCAGGGCGCCTGATCACAGAGGTAAGTGTCAAGTCTATTCACGTCATCTTTGAGAGATTGAAATTTTATTATAGGATGCCACGGATCCATCGGGTCAATGGTCTAGCATCTATGATAGGATAATAGATGAATGTTGGATCTTTATGCAATTACATTTTTAATTAGGTGACCTGACCAAGTAAGGATGAGACTAGCGTGCGCAGAGATAAGACGAACGGTACCGTGCGCGGACTTGAACGTGAACGGAAGATTGTTGCTGACTCCAGAGCGAGCCACTGGCACGTTATATTTGCTTTAAATCTCTCTTCGTCTGTAGTGTATATGGATGTACTGCGTCTGAATTATCAAACATTCATTCAAGGGTTCACCAGCGATATTCCACCCTCAATGCTCAAGAGCGCTCCGTTCGTATAATCCGATACTGCCAAATAGATGGCCGCCGTCCCAATCTCTGCCTCACTACAACCTCGAATTAATAATCAATGTCATTCAGATACGAAGCGTAACTCACGTCCCATGTCGCCTTACGGGTACAGGCGCCGCAAACCCAGGTATCTTCGTCTTCATTGCCTCCAAAACCTGAGGACTAACCGTCTGCGACGCAAAAAAGCCGGGCTGGAGGGCATTCACCCGGATCGGGATACCCCTCTCAGCAAAACTCATCCCGAGCACAAGGGTGAGCTTGTCCAAGGCTGCTTTTGTCACGCTGTATGCCATCTGATCGAGTCAAGTTAGCTCGATCCTAGAGCGAACAGCTGAGGGTACATACACACGTTCCGGGTGCTTGTGTGTTGTATGTTGCCGAAACACTGCTGATGTTGATGATGCTTGAGGTGCCTTGGGGGCGGGAATGCGCTCCTTCGATGAGGAGGGATTGGAGCGCACGGACGACGAAGAATGGGGCGATGGTGTTGAGAGCGAAGATGTCGGCCCAGTTCTGTACCGTCTCGGGTTCGAGAGGATCTGACGCCGCGGTCTGTTTTGCGAAGAAGTCTGGGTCGCGAAGGGATCCAGTGATTCCAGCACTGTAAAAATATTGGCACACGGTGAAGGAGGAACGAAGTGGCGATAGAAGAACTTGTTAACGAGGATATCGAGCTTCCCGTCGATATTCTGAATGTACTTGGCACCGGCCTTGACATCTTCTTCAACGGCCACGTCCATCTGAAGTCTGTGTATATACCAGTGTAAGCAATGGATATGTGGAAGGAAGGACAATCACTGACGGAATACTTGACCCTGGGACGCCTGTGATTGACGCAGCAGCTTTCTCTAGGACATCCAACCTTCGGCCAGTGATGTATACTTTTGCCCCGTTTGCAGCAAAGGTTTTAGCAATGTTGAATCCTCTCTCAATGAGTCAACCGCGAGTCGCAATAAAAGTTGGGAATATATATTCCCGTCCCTCCGCCTGTAACCAAAGCTACTCGCCCAGATACCGACATCACTGTACTCATGTTGAGATCTGCCATTTTCGGGCAATGCTAAACGTTCAGAACGAGCTCTTGACAAGGTCCCTTTTAATACAGCAGTCTTATTCGGCGGTAGTCAGAGCAGACGATTACGAGGACCATGATCATTGGAATAATCGGAACCGACCATAATCGTATAAGCGCCTCCAATGGAGTCGCTTAAAGTTATACGAATATGGCGACGATTAGGATGAACGGTGATTATGATCCGAGCCCATTGCGACTGAAGTACTGGCCGTAATCCTATTCTCGTGAAAAGAAAGTCTAAAAGGCCCTTCCATAGACCAAACAGCAAAAAGAGTAGGGTCACAGGTGGCGGCTCGGTTGCATTGAAATAGAAACTTGGAAGCTGTTTCGCGATCGCCGAGTAAGCAAAGTGCCAGTCTCTTGTAGTTTACCTTCATCGTGGTTTCCTATCAATCCACCCAGGCGGCACTGAGGATCGTGTTTCTCCATGTGGTATATTCCACCAGCCTGAACATTGCCGTTCGCGAGACTTGACTTGTAGTACCAGTCAATGGCTGTTTCATTGTTGGCTGAGAGGAATGGCCGTGTTAGATGATAATATCGATGAGAATCGTAGTTTTGATGGTCGACGAATTTGTCCCCCTGCCCTCGTCGCCAAGATGTTCTGCAGAGAGGTGTTAGTGTTCGCGATACTTCATCTCTGTGATGATTGACAATTGATCGCTTTATTGGCACTGAGGTCGCGTCTCTTCGCAGGCTCGTGCTAAGTTTTGTCATTCGTATCCGCTGTGCGATTTGTACCAATTACTGTTCGAAAAAAATGCTTGCAAGTTGAAGGGATAACAGACGCGAACAGCGGTTTTGATCACATATTTGGAAGGGGATGCGGGCCGGTCGGGGAGCAAATGGAGGACATAAATATTCCAACAACTGCCATACCGCAGGAAGCTGTCGTCCCCTTGCGCTGTAGACTACGATGCTAGTAGGCAAGACTCCCCAATTGCAGCAGGCTGACTTGGCGCTGTGGTTTCGGAGTTTGAAATATTACTCTGACTGCAACCACCACCATCATCAACGGTACTTCTACTGGGACGCTTGTTTCTTTCTTCAAGCAATGGAAGATGTCGAATCAGAAGAGCTCATCAAGCAAGCAAACGCCCAACTAGACCTCAAGACGACAGAGCTCACGTTCGAGCAAGAGCCTTCAATAGCTGAATGCAACGAGCAGGACTTCTGGCTTCACGACAAATGGCCTCTCCAAGCGGTGTTGGCTAATCTTGAGAAGATAAAGGCGATGGTGCGCGAAAAGTCGGGCGAAGACTCTGGTATGTCACTTATATTCCTCTTACAAGTTTTCTACATTCATGGTACTCCAGACGCGTATAAGATGTGTCTCCGGCACGAAGAAAGATATCGTTCGCTGCTCGCCGACCTCCCTTGACTTTGCTTTTTCACCATGCCTCCTCAGTCCCCTGCTTCGCTCACTTTTATCTCACGTCTCGCCCGCCTTTCTGTCACATAATCCATGATCGTGTTTTCTACAGTCCATTTCAAAGTCTCTTCTCGTTGGTACGTCTCATCCAAGTACGGGAGATATTCAGGGTCTCACCAATCCTGTTTCACAGTATCTTTGGCTTCCCCAATGACCGTCTTTTGTAAAAGAATACTATATTTGCGTTGTACTGCACACTGCACTATAATTCTATCGTGAAATCAACTGCATACATTCCGACCGATAGTGCACTTCAGGGACACCATATTGTTTCAAGGCTCCGAGCTAGTCTAACTGGAGCACAAATGGCTACGAACGTCAAGATGAATCTTACGCAAATGTCTTCTGGTCATCGGTATACTCAAGCAGAGACTAACGTGTGATACGACGTCTCTCTTCACCGATTGTGTTTAAAGTCTCCTGTTCTTAAATCCTCCTTCATGATTGTATGGAAACTACTGTGGGTGTTGGAAAGCTCTCACGTCCAGTTTATTGCGGCCGACACGTGGTCACAAGCACAGGTGGCCGGCCCTAACTTCGATTTCAACGTCGACCTTGCGAGTCTTATCAAGTCGAATCTAACACCTACTTCCCTGTGTTACCCTGTTAGAAGGTCATTGATTACTTCTTTGTTTGAGAAATGCGCTTACTACTCCTGATCAGGATGATATCTCCAATACGAACGGATAAATCACAATTCCATCCCTATTTCTCTTCATTCATACCCGAATCCTTGCAGCCCAAGAAATCCTCCAGGATCGAGGAGCTTCTTCTTTCCAATAAACCACCATTGGAGTTTGAGAGGCAGGATTTTCTCGAAATTGCTGCCAGAGGCCATCAAACTCTCGATGAATTTGACGAGAAAATTGCCGCTACACGCCAGTTGTTGGATTTTTTGGTTTCAGAGAGGGACCAGGCTGCGTCGAACATCTCCGATGCCAAGTCTCTTTTATACCCTGTGCGCAGACTGCCGGATGATGTGCTACGTTCGGTCTTTTGGAGTTGTACCAAGTCGGCAGACCAGGCGTTCAGTATGGAGGACCTTGTCGTTTTAAAGCCCGAAATAGACATCGAATCTGTTCAACCAAATCAGTCGCCATGGACGGTTTCCTGTGTCTGTCAACAATGGAGAAATGTCACTATTCACACTGGAGAGTTATGGTCATTCATCGAAATTGATCTAGACAACAGACCTGAAGATGAAGAGCTGGCCAAGACTCGTATGTTCAGACTTGGCTTATCATTGTTCCGATCCAATGGCCACGATCTCTCCATTCGTCTTTATGGCGAGAAGAGCGTTCCAGGCGTCTGTCCGATTCTTCAAATTCTCCTCCCCACCGCTCCGTACTGGAAGAGACTATCTGTCTTCCTTCCCCCCGCCTCATTCAGACACTTTTCTGTGTGTGAAGGTTATCTAAATCGCCTAGATACTCTTTACATAGGTGGCATTGAAAGTGAAATCGATGCCTTCCATCATCACGCCTTCCAACTTGCTCCGAACTTAGGGGCCGCTGGAACAGGCAGAGCGCTCACACCCTTTTGCATTCCTTCCTCAGGAGTAACGACTTTTATATCTGGAGGCCCCAATATGAATACATACAGATCCCTTAAAAGGCTTCCGCACGTACAGAAGCTCAACCTCCTTTGCTGGGCTCTCATCGACGAGGCCGCAGAACCAATTTCTTTACACGGTGTAACCTTCCTTCATCTATTCCAAATTTCTGTCTTCAGAGCTTCATCCGTCACCAATATGTATTCTCATCTCATCCTCCCATCTCTCCGACACCTAGAGATAAGCTTTGTCGAATCGGATGACTCAATCTCCTTACCACTTGTTTCCAGCCCAGATTCATGTCGAATTGAATCGCTTACTATTAATCTCTATCAGAAGGCATGCACTCAGCTAGGCGATGAACTCTTCAAATTTTTACGTGGAACTCCCGAACTGGAGAGGTTACACATCAGGACCTCCCCAGAGACGATACTGCCTGATCGATGGCTCAATAGCCTGGTATACATTTCGGGGCAAGATGCCAGAGCTCCGCGCCTCCTTTTTTTGAATATGCCAAGCGGCCATATCTCAGCGGAGGGTTTAGACTGCCTTGTAAATGTTATCGAGTCCCGGAGGAGAAAGGATATCGATTCATCGGACAGTAACCACTGCGCGCTGTTGGAGAAGGTGGAGCTCGGGCCAGAACCCGTGGAGTTCGATGACGAGGAGCTTTCAGAGAGATGGTCGACATTGCTTGCTGGAGGACTAATTGTCACCCACAGAGAATAATGAGGCAGGAAATTTCATGTGCGTTCAATTTTGGCATTCGCAGACTTATTAAAACAACATAGAAGGTCAAACGTGAAAGAACCAGGAATAGCATCGTATGCACGGGACGGACGCATTTCTGCCGAGCAGCGAGAATGCAGAGGCAGAAGTAACGTCGACGATTATAGCAACTCCATCCTTTGCTCTGATGTTCCTGTTAGTTTGAAGCATGCAAATCCAAGGATAGCATGAATACAGAGTTGTGTAATACTGCCAGCACTCGTATCCCATTCATGCTTCCCTCCATTAACACACTCGTCAAGAGGAACTACATGTAGCTCGGAGTCGTGAACGTTATTAAAGGATCTCCGGTAGATCCTGGTCGATGTTCGGTTACCGAAAATACCACGATTTCTTTGCATACTGACGGAGAGAGGGGGTGCGGATTGCAAGTTCAGTTCCAGGCAGATATACTGTAGCGGTGTACCCTGTGATGTTGAACTTTGCGCCCTGGGCGCGGGACTCTGCTCCTTTAACGAGGAGGTTTTGGAAAGCACGTACAACGAAGGACGGAGCGATCGTGTTTAGCACGAAGATATTTGTCCAGCCTGAATTCTGTAGCATTTCCAGTTTGAAGGGATTCTCTGCAGCGTATTTCTTCGTGATGAAGTCTGGGTCGCAAGGCAGCAAATCTGGCACTTTGAAGACATTAATGTATAGACGAAGGAACCCAAGGTATCATAATGGACTTGTTGACGGGAACATCAAGCTTATCGTCGATTCCTTCGGTGCGCCTGGCCCCGGCCATGACGCAGTGTGACGTCTATTAGAAATGAATCCTATGGGGAGAGAACAGCTGCTTAAATGACAACGGATCCTGTATTTGACGCTGCAGCATTCTCTAGCACGCCCAGTGAGCTCCGTTGCAGCCAAAGCTTTCGCAATGATATATCTGTGATGCCGTTACACTTCGGCGGTAACTGGGTCTCATGAAAGAATAGTCACAAGGCGTTGCCATCGAATGATATTGATACGTAGCAGTATTATTTGAGCGTTTCCTGTCTGTGCTCCATTCTCTGCGGTTGGAGTGATACCAGTGCGGGACTCATTGGGTGGTGAGATTCAGCAAGCAACTAAGGCACATTACGCAACTATTGGGACAGATTGAGCATTCCGGACATATTCTGCACAATCCTACGAAGACGTGTCTATGGCATAAGTACCCAGTAGTGCGTCCCTCAGTTTATGAAGGTATTGCATCTGAATTATCAAACATTCAAGGGTTTACCAGCGATATTCCACCATCAATGCTCAAGAGCGCTCCGTTCGTGTAATCCGATACCGCCAAATAGGTGGCCGCCGTCCCAATCTCTGCCTCACTACATCCTTGAATCAATAATTGATTTCATTCAGATATCGAGCACAACTCACGTTCCATGTCGCCTCGCGGGTATCGGCGCCGTAACCCCAGGTATCTCCATCTTGATCGCCTCCAAAACCTCAGGACCGATTATTTGCGACGCAAACGCGCCAGGCTGCAGTGCATTCACCCGAATTGGGATACCCCTCCCAGCAAAACTCATTCCGAGAACAAGGGTGAGCTTGTCTAAGGCTGCTTTCGTCACACTGTATGCCATCTGATCGAGTCGAGTTAGGTCAATCCTAGAGGGAATAGCAGCACATACACACGTTCCGGGTCCCGGGGTGCTGGTCTTGGCTGCAACGCTGCTGATGTTAATGACGCTTGAGGTGCCTTGGGGACGGGAATGTGCTCCTTTGATGAGGAGGGATTGGAACGCACGGACGACGAAGAATGGAGCGATGGTGTTGAGCGCGAAGATATCGGCCCAGTTCTGAACCGTCTCGGGTTCGAGAGGATCTGACGCCGCGGCCCGTTTTGCGGCAAAGTCTGGGTCGCGAAGGGATCCGGCAATTCCAGCACTATGAAAGGATTGGCATACGATGAAGGAGACTGAAACGACGATAGACGAACTTGTTAATGAGGATATCAAGCTTGCCGTCGGTCTCCTCAATATACTTGACGCCGGCCTTGACATCTTCTTCGTTGGTCACATCCATCTGGAGTCTGTGCATGCATAAGCAATGGATATGCGGGAGGAAATACAATCACAGACGGAGTAATGGACCCGGGGACGCCTGCGACTGACACAGCAGCTTTCTCTAGGACATCCA
This sequence comes from Armillaria solidipes, assembly GCA_022818035.1. NCBI lineage: Eukaryota > Fungi > Basidiomycota > Agaricomycetes > Agaricales > Physalacriaceae > Armillaria > Armillaria solidipes. The sequence continues at coordinate 468,255 of JAIWYQ010000015.1, forward strand.
ACCTTCGGCCAGTGATGTATACTTTTGCCCCGTTTGCAGCAAAAGTTTTAGCAATGCTGAATCCTCTGTCAACGAGTCAACTACAACAGCCGCAAAAGAAAGTTGGGAAACACACATTCCTGTCCCCCCGCCTGTAATAAAAGCTACTCGCCCAGATAACGACATCACCGTAGCCATGTTGAGATCTGCCATTTTCGGGGAATGGTCAACAGTCTCTTGACAAAGTTCCTTTTATTACAGCTGCTGCTGCGCCTTTGGCCTTACTCAGCTATCGGCAGTATATCGCTGATTTGACATTCCCAGAGACCGACCTTGACCGTGCTCGTACCATCCGAAGTTCGGACCACAATCCTACTCTCATGCGAAGAAAGGTCCTTCCACAGTCATTTTGGCGAAAAGAGTTAGTTTGACCATCTTGAAATAGAAACTTGAAATGTTGAGCTGAGTATGGTGTCAGTTTAGAGACAAAAATAAGAAAACCACATATTTTCGGCTCAGCAACACTCATTCGCGGTAAATTGTAATTACTAATTGTCGGTAATCCACGGTAATTCGTGGGAATCCACGGGAATCCTCGGGAATCAGCAGTAATACTTAGCCGGTGTGCCGTTGCGAGCACGGCAGGTACGAGTCCGAAGTCCGGGTCGCAACGCGCGTCGTACAAGTTACAAGCAGGGTATTCATTAGTGATCCAAAAGATATGAAGTGGAGGGCCATCGCAGAGCATGGCATATCCGAGTCCTATGGGGGGGGGAGATGCCTGATTTATATATCGCAAATTTAGTGTTTTAAGCAGTCTACCTCTCAGCGCAAAATAGTAATACTGATTACTGATACCAACATAAACTAACCAGCATTTGATGGGCCATCGCATCCGAGTGGCAGGATCCAAGTCCTATGCCACTTTTACTTAGCCGAAGTGGGCCGTTGCGAGCATGGCAGGTACAAGTCTGAACTTTGAAGACAGTAGTGAGTAAGTGACTGGCGGCACAGGAATGAGAATATATGTTTTCTTTTTTATGGCTGCAGTACATAACATTCGGGCACTATTGTAAGGTATATTAAGCTTGATTTTAGCTGTGTTTGAGTCTTGACTCTTGAGACCCACGTTAGTTTACCCCCGACTGACTATTCTTCTACAGCTATAGCATCGAGGCCAACAACACTCTACAGTGTTGGAATGAGCTCATGAGAGGAAATGGAGGCCACATCAGCAAAACAGTCACTTCATCTTTGTGGTCTTTCAGTACTTTCTAAAGTCGTAAAAGCTTTGAAAGATATGAAATACAATGTCTTTCTGCAAGAAGAAAATGTATTTCACAAGACAGGTACCTTGTCTTGTCAAGCAGACCAACTCTTTGAAAGACTGATTGAGGACCTGTAAGGTGCGACATCTTTCATATATTTCAGATCTTATGGCATTGGAATGATAAAAGAGCACAATAAGTATATTAGTCTTTGGGATAAACATAGTACATGTACATAATGTGCATACAGCAAGCATAAACAGATAACCCTAATACAACCAGCCACCAACCCTCGACACCATCGCCTGAGCCTTGTCCCTGGCCCCATCTATCCTGACCCAATGCTTGAGGGAACATATGATGCCTGGAAAAAGTTAGTCAATGTAAATGACCACTGTGTGATCGAGTGTACCGTCACCTAAGAGAACCTGCTCTTGAGATCCATACCATTGGGCTGAGCAGTGCCTGACTCATTGAAATGGTAAGCAAAGGATATAAAAGGAAGGGGGAAAACATTACCCCTTGCAAAACTTGATGTGCTGTGCGCTAGTCGTTGAGCATCCCTATGAACTGAATGACATCAGCAACAGAGGATTACCGGCAGTGCAAACAAATTCACTTACCACTGTCAAGTTGCAGGGCAGAGAGAGAGGTGCATGACATTGCTCATGTCATGCATCACCTTGAAGTACCCATATGCACCTGCACCCTTAGCATGGACCTAGGATCCGGTTAGTCCATCACATTAGAACACCGTACAAGCGCACTCACAATGCACGCTGGAATGCATTCACGGTCAAAGTGGGTGAGCAGATTGATAGAGGCAAAATCTAGCAGCATATTTTTGGTCAGCTGAGGGAGAGGTAACGATGATCAATAGTGACCTTGCAGTAACAGTGGCCCACTAGGACCTGCCTGCAACCACGCATACAGCTGGGCTATGGAATAGTCTGGCCGGGGTCCGGTTTGGGCCAGGTTTGGGCACATTTTCCTGAACCTCGAACCTGGACCTTGAGGTTCACCTCCAACTCCTCCAGACCTTGAACCTGAACCTGAGGGTCAGGGCCAAGAGATCTGGTCCAGGTTCGGTCCAGGTTCAAACCAGGTCTGATTTTTCTTTTGCTGTATTCATCAGTTACAGAATGTACATCACGAAAAGCCAGTAGAATTAATCAACTACATTCAATATCCCAGTCTGCCTCATCAAAGCAAGGCCCGATATCCATCCAAGCCTCATTCTGAGCACTGATGCGACCGTCCTGATAAGCTTCCTTTAAGTGTTGCATTGTACCAAACTTCTCTGCACCAAGGTTTTGCCGGCGAGGGTCTGAATCAGTCTGACCTGCTTGCGAGAAAGCACGTTCTGATGGTGCGGATGATCTTGGGACAGCGAGATAGTCACGAGCCATAGCAGACAGGACAGGATACTTGTCTTGATGAAGCTACTTTATGGTCAGCATGTAGAAATCCAGTACAACAAGTCAATGTACACCCCACCAAGCTATTATATCTTCGCAAAGTGCCCGCTGAACTGGCTTGCTATATATGAATTCTTCAAGTTCAGCAGTTGGGCTTTCTGGCATAGATGGGACTGAAGCTGTTCTCTTGCGGATGAGTTCGTCAATCCAGTCGTCAGTTGTTGTCGATGCTACAATGACAGTCAGAAATCAGACATAATAGCAAAATCTGCATGATACCTTGCCGCTTGAGCTCCTGGATCGCAGGAGCATTATCACATTTTGCTGGTGTTGTGATCTTCGCCTTGTACTTTAAGAACTATGATATCAAATGGGTTAAGGGCAAGATGCAAGACATGGCAGAACAGCTTACGATCTCGGACATCCTTGTCATCGATCTTTTGATCCATGCATCCTCCCACACAATAGAGAGGTATGTCAGTTTGCGACCCGGATCAAGGACTGGGAGATAGAAGTACAGCCTGAGTGAGGGGGCTCTCAGACGAGACGGAAGGGGGTACTCACCATGACAAACAAAATAAATTGATGTGCGGTCAGTCGCACGGTACCACTTTGACATATTCTTTAGCCCCACCTCAAGCGCAGGTAGAACTGGGTCAAACTTCGGGTTAGTGATCAATTCCTCCCACTGGAATTGAAGTTGTTCAATAACTGGATAGACACATTGGCAGGTGGGTATCTTCTCAGCTGAGAGCTCTGAGTGAGCATTCACCGGAATCTGAGAGGAGATTACCAAGGCTGTAGGCGGTGAAGAACATGAACGTATAGCAAGAGCCTGATGTGCCAGGGAAATGATTTCCCACTTGTCATTGTCCAACTGAAAATCTGCATATCGCTTCCCATGAGAAAGGGCAGGCAGGGACTTTTCCTTGTCTGCAAGGATGCAAAACATGTCGATAGCCTGCGACACGAGGGTTGCTATGAGACAAAGCAGGAGAAAGTAACTATGTTGTGCACTGAGCGAACAGACAACACCCTCTCAAAACAGTTGCTCAAGCTACCCCAATGAGTGCGGACCCAGGTCTTCAACTCAAATTTGGGGCACTTACAAGTATTGCAAAGGTGCAGGAGATACTCCCCAGCCTGCTCAGAGCCTCCTGAATGCACCTGGGCAATGAGCGCAAGAATCTTCCCCACCACGTCGCCAGGCTCAAAGTCTGTGATCCCTGCAGCAACTTTGGCACTGGCATCTTGAGGACCAGCCTTAATATCCATTGAGACATCAACATCCAGGCTCATGAAGTTGGGATGAAAATCTTCAAGCCTTGGTTCGATTTCGTCTGGAGCTCGCTGGTGAATTCGACGTTTGGTCTTCATGAGGGCTGGGATTTGCAATGCGATGGTGAAATGTCCACCCATGAGATGAATGGCATGTTCGATACACCTTGAAGACTATGAAAAACATTTTCGGAAAATGGCTGGCAATGTACCTGCCCCTCCTCTCAACAGGATCATAAACTTCACCGCTAGGATCCACAGTAATACAGACATAGCGAACGGCTACATCATTGACAGTGACGTTGTCGCCGATGAACCATCCCATCTATATGCAAATAATCAGAATAGAAACCAGACAGTGAAGAGAGAATTTACATGGTCACACCAGTCATACTTATCAACTACACGAAGTAGCTCCTTTCTGACTGCCTCACCCATATGTCGTCCATGTGTTTGCTTGAATTCTAGTAGCTGGGACTCGAGCATCCATTTGGTATGGTTTTTTGGATCAACTTTGATATAGTGGATGGTAAAAGCAGAAAAAGGATGACGTCGCCGTGTCAACCATCCATCATATGTGACTGAAATGCAGGAGGAGATGCTCTGCATGCCGAAGTGAGAAATGTCAGCTGCAAGAGATGTGAATTGATCAAACCTGCCTTGATGGTTGCGATATCAATCTGATCCACCGTTTCTGTCTTGCAGATAATATTATCGGATATCATGGTCCATCGTGGAATTTCGGAGGCTACCATCTTCAGACATAGGTATGTCAGAACCCGGTGGAGAGAGGGCCGGTCAGCAACCCGAAATGACTGGAGAGTAGATATTAGCTTGCAAGATGGTTTATAAGAAGAGATGTACAAGATTACAATCAACGATGAATTCAGTCAGGTACTCTGCCAAGCCAGCTTTTGTAAAGGGAGGCGGTGGTACCTTGACAACTGTAAAATTCGAGATGCTTGATTGCTTTCTGATTGCATCACATCATAAGTACATTATAGCTGTCGCCAAGAGAAGGACTTACCATGGCTCATTTTGACCCCATCCCTCAGGTGCTTGTGCCTTTCCCGTAATACCGTGCTTTTCACAGAGTTCGATATAGCTCTCATAGTGATTCTTCGCACTGTTAACACCATCAGACCATGGATGATTTAGCAAGAAATAAGAAGTGGAGCATACCAGGTGATATGCCTGCGTCAAGTAGTGACATTTCCCATCATGAACGCTCCCTTTTCAGATATGCCATCTTTGCTGAAAAGCCATAGTAAGCAGCAGCTAAGAGATGTGTTGGGATAGTACTCACATACAGAGCATACAGTAATGTCCTGCTTTTTCTTCACCATTGACCGTGCGTGCATTGGGACGGAAGCATAGCCATAAATCTGCAGTCTCGGTACTTTGCATACACTTTGTCACATTCTGGAAAAATGTTAGCATGACATTATGGCACGGTTAGTCATGGTACATACATCACCGCTCTTGCTTTTGGTCTTCCAGTACCTTTGTTCCCCCTCGTCCATCTCCGAATCCTCATCCGTATCATTTGCTCCTCATGCAGATCCATCTTCGTTGTCTCTAGCCCTAGCTTCTTGTGTCTTATCTACAGCCTTGACCTAGAAGAACACAGCATTAGTCGTCATGCTACGATTTTACAAGCTGGATAAGCTTTACCATCTTTTGCTTTTTACTTGTGCTAGCCTGGCTTTCCTCGAGGTCTTCATGCCTTCACTTCGTTGTTGCTGTATTAGTGGATACTAGCTTAACCAGTGATGAGGCTGGTAACGGGCACTCATGAAACTAAGTGCGGCCTAGCATGAACAACACTCTAAACCACTACTCAATCCCACTAACACTCACACACACAATCTCTATAAGTGCGGAAGGGAGCAAGGAATTTAATTCTACTTGTGCCCTGACAGTATCTCAAAATATCTTAGCAAGCTCGCTAACTAATGCAACGCGACTGTGTACAATTGTCAAGCAAATCTCAATTTTGCTATCTCCTCGAAGCTTTTACAAGAGAGCACGGCGAACCATGCAACCCTCAAGGCAAATGATATTTCAATAGAAAATACACATGGATACACAGATCCGCAAAATGACAGAGTTCGTTCAGTGAGCTCGCTAAGTACGAAGCGCTGCTAGGTTCTACTGCGCATGCCTTCACCTTCTTTCTTAGTTCGCTAAGTCTGAGTCCCAAACTCGTCACGCTAGAGGCCCTCGGCACTCTCAAAACACAGTACACAAATATCTTGTTAAACGTCCCCATGAGTCCTCACACACAGTGCGCTCGCTCTAACAACAGTGCTGCGAGGTCCAACTGTGCACACCTGTCACACTTCGTGCAACTGCTAGAACAGCTCAAGCTGGCTGATTCCCTCATAAATCTCCTTCAAAGCCTACACAGAGGCCAACACAACTCAATTCTCTCTTATACTACTGAACCAGAAATATGGGACAGAGCTTTTCTCAGATGTTTTCTCAGTTTTTCTCTAGAGCCGGGCGCAGCTTCACTGATGCGGGTCTCGTTTGTTTCTCAAGTAAAACCGAAGTTTTGTATCCAAAATGTATCTCTGTTTTCAATTTCTCTAGTGAGCTCACTAACTCTCTGGTATAGCTGAGACTCGAAGTTATTAGCTCTTACGCATCGCAACAAGTCCAGATTCAGACTGAAACTTTATTACTATATGTGAGGGGGTAGGTAGCTTGTTCTAATACATGAAAATCTGCCCTACTTATACTACGAGAGAATGATTGTTACTAAAGATCTTCACAATTGCCAGGTATTTAATGAGTACCCGCGGATTAATCGGCATCCGTATCTGGCAGGTGAGCATCTGCGGATGTCACCACATCTGCTGCATCCGGATGTCACATGGTTGGCAGGTAGGTCGCCCCAGCTCGCGGTTACCTGTTGCAGGTACCTGTGCAGCAGCAGCCACTAGCTTACCAATATTCATGTATTTAAACCATGGCCTATTTACAATTCAACTAAATATAGTCTTCTACAAATATACATCTTAAATTTAAATTACATTGATGCCCCCCGCAGCTGTAGTCTCTGCGAAGTATCTACCATTGTCATGTCAAGAAAAAACTGTCCAAATTTCACTGCTCAACCAGCTCCTCCACATCAAGATAAACCCCTGAGCGTGTGGTTGCAATTCGGTCATGAGGCTCTGGGACATAAGACTCCGAGGTCTGATGGCCCAACTGGCAAGGGAGAACAGGTGCGCGACCGAAATACAAGTAGAATGTATCAGCATAATGAGCCGCAATGGAAGTTTCGAGTGTCAAAAACTCCTCCTCAGTCCAACCAGTCGACTTGACCTTGTCCAGGAATGCCGGATGACTAGTACCCTCCTACGTCTTCATAAGCCTCTTCATGGTGAAAATGTATGGGGCTCGGTGAAGCCATAAATGATGCGCAAGACCATAATTTGCGGAGCCGACATCGATTTGGCCTGGTAGCTGCCGGCCATGAGGAAAGCAACACCAGACATCTAGTGCTTGGGTGCCGGCACTGGCGTTCGCTGTTGCACGTTGATGCAGCGCTCTGAACTCGCAGCGGAAATTCACCTCTGCCATTTCCCAGCATATCTCGGACTCTAGGAACACTCAGGAAGCTTGTGTTGGGCTGACAGAACTTGGTATGTCATGGTTTTCTTTCAGTGCATCAATTTCTTATGTCTTCATGCTTTGCATGACATATATTAGACATGTATTTCATACTATGTATGCCTCAGGAAATGAATAGAACCCCTTATTGTTCATTCCTTCACCTCTACAGCCTGTTCCATCAATGACTGTATTATTTATTTTTGCAGATCCAAGCCTGGGCCTGAGCCTGAGCCAAGCCTGAGCCTTATCGGGCTTGGGCTCAAGGCTTGGGCTTGCATTTTGAAGAGCCTGAGCCTGCCAAAGCTGAGCCCAAGCCTTCAAAGCTGAGCTGAGCTGAGCCGGGCCCTGACAATTGCTAAGCATAAGCAATGGGCAAAAATCGTAGCAGATACCAAGACAAGCGAGAAGAAGTAGGGTGACACTCAGCAATCTTAATCATTAGAGATGTGCTATGAGGACATGAAAAAGCCTTATAACGTCGAAAAGATGAGCAATGAGAGAGATACTACAGTGTTCCTGCACATTGTGAAGATCAGACATCTGCAAATATCTGAAAATGCAGGACCTACAAAATTTGTCCTATTGGTGACATTGCCTAGCATTGACATGTTGCCAGCACCGTCTGGTCTAACCAGAGGAATGACTAGCGCCGTTAACATGAAAACTTAGCCAAAGTGGGCCATTGCGAGCACAGCAGGTATGAGTCTGTAGTGGGGCACAGTAAGGACATATTACGATAAATCAGGATTATAAGTGTTATAATTGTAAGTGTTCATAAGTTCACCAATGGGTTTTCACGTGGCCAAAGCATTATCAATTCTTCCCTCTATCCTCTCCTTCCCCAGCATCCCTCACCCAGATACCACCACGGCCTCACACCAGAGTACAACCACCCACTGCCATCATCATCTTGTTGGTCTGTTTGCAGCCATTAATGACTTGTCACCTCTTGCTTTCAGAACCTCACCAGTACTGTCTGTAGGCCTTTCCTCAGACTTCATGGCCCTTGAGATGCCAATAACGTGAACTCACATAAGGCTGTAAAGAAATTTATTTATTAGTGAAAAAGAAATGGTGTACGTGGCACACTCACGACTGCTCTATTTGTGCTGACATCTATTAGAGCAAGGATTCAGTGATTATCAAGATTCCAATGAGAAAGGGGATGTAGGAGTTGTTAAGCATCTCCAAGTATGCATTCTCTTTCTCCCACCATACTCATCAATCTCCCAAGTAACACAACAGCACATGGGCACATTCCACTGCTTTCTGGCGAACCACCAATCACTGAAAGCTGGGCATGAAAATGATGGATTTGTGCTCATATCCATTGACATGCAACCGGATGGATCAAGGTACGAATATCAAAGTGCAGTGGTTATCAAGAAAGGAATTTATACTGTAGACCAAGCGAAGCTACAGCAGCTAGGACAATACTGGAACAAGTCTGATATTGTCTTTGGTGGTGAGGTGCCCTGACTGTGGTGCAGCAATGAAAAATCTTCGCCTTTGCGGTGATGAATGATAGTGGTGGCAACTCTCCTCCAGTACCTTGTATATTGATAAGAAAAGTGTTCACTGGGCACATGAGGTCACTCACTAAGCAACAGGTCTGCCTTTTACAATGTGCTAGCCAGTGAAGAGAACTGAATGATGTACAACAACCTGTACAAAAATGTATCTCTAGTCAGATTCTTCAATGAATGCTGAGACAGAGGTTATGCACCTGAAGATTTCCAGCCTTCTGTCCCACAAATATTTTTCTTCCCTTCACTGAAACCTAGTACCATACGTCGCCAGTAGAGCACAGAGGGCCTGAAGGAGATACACCAGAGCCTTATGGGTCAAAGATACCCTAACCTGATATCCACTCTTGAATTAACAGTAGGGAGCTTTAGCAATGGGTACCTGCGATACAGGAAGGATATCAATAAGGGCACATGATGGTGGTGGTCAGAAGGCAGAAGAGGCATCAAATTTTCAATGGAAGATGAATGTCCACAGGGCTTGCTTGTTTTATGCCCAATTACTCTTCAGATTGAAACTTGTTCTTCCCACAAGAAATCGGTGAAGGGTGTGGCTGTCAGGCATACCAAAATGCTGAATCATTAGAGCTGAAAGAGAAGTCGGCCATGGAATGGAAGGATCATGAGTAACTGTACTCATGGATCAGCAGACATCGCCTTGCCCCAAACCCTGTCTCCCAGTACGGGCAGAAATCATCAAATCTTTGTGGGATCCCTTCTCATTTTCCCTCCTCCACCATTCTACTCATCTTCTTGCTCAATATCGAGTCCTGCTTTCCTCCTTGTTACGACTTTCAACCCATCCGATGCTAGCGCTGCACTCAACCCTCACCCCATAAAGGAGTATCTTTGGGAACAAGAGCGACAGAGGGAAATGTCTGATACATTCCTTGGCTATTATGGCCACACCCAGCTAGAGTCAATCGAGGGAGACAGCATCAGTGCTGAAGGCAAGTATGATCTCATGATCGCTGTCAGTTTCCTTTCATTCAATTTGATTTTGACTTTTCACTCATGACCATGATATTCCTGCAGCATGTTGGTCTCTCCATGCCTCTTGTCTTCGATTCCTCTCATGTTCTCGGCTCAAGATGAAATGGTAAATACCAGTTTGACCATTACATCGCCAGAGTCATAGAATGAGGTAAGCTGTTTATCAAAGCTCATCAACTTCCTTTCTCTCTTACAAATTTCTGTGCAGCTTCCTTCCTATAAACGTGTGTTGAAAACTGACCCTAATTCGATGTTTGGATGGTACTGAGTTTGCCAGGTGTGTACGCTACTCACTCTCTCCTTGACATTGCTAACCAATCATCACTATCTTTCAAAGCTATGAATACTGTGATTGCAATGTCAACATGCAACTCTCCTACAACACCAGTGGATCGTCTTACAAGATGGTTCTGCTTTCTGCTGCATGTGCATATCCCGAAGGCAATCAAAGATGACAGTGATGGTGTTTGACCCACTGCAAGCTCGGGATATATGGCAGAGCCTGGTGAACAGCAGGATGGCAAGGTAAGGTGTCTTTTGCGCTGTCAGCAAAGATATTGCTGACTCATTTCATTGGGTAGCGAATTTTGAGTATACGCGAGGCATGGGTATGGTGTCCAGAGCTCCGAGCTGACCGGTGGTAAGTGCAAACTTGACTTAAGCCAGTGGTTTACTGATGAATACTAGCCACAGCAAGCTCAAGTTAATTAGGCAGTGGTAGGCTTTTCAGTCAAGCTCTTGCTCTTTCTCCTAACACATTTTTAAAACAAAACAGAAATTGTTTCTAGCCCGACTCTCAATTATGTGTGAATGAATATGGTGCTGTTTTTCGGGTCACAGTGATAAGTGAGCTTGGGTTATAAAGGTGCATGGAATATTTGCATATCTTATTTCCATCAGCTAATGGCTAAACTTCAAGACTACAAATGCAGTGATTATGGTTTCAAGTACTGACCCTGCACATATCTTGAAATGAGCAGAAGCAATGATGAGCATTGAATGCATTGGCCTTGTCACCTGTTATGTGCCTGGTGGTTTCAGGGTCAGCTGAGCATGGCCTGAGTATGAGACAGCATCTGCTTGGCATGCCGGCTCAGGAATAGCATGAGTGGTAATGACGGCCTCCAACTATCACTGCATAGACAGGGTATGCTGACATTGTGACCTGCGACTCACAGACTGATGAATAACAGGCTTTTCTGCGGGAGGACATGGAATCTAGACCTCTTCAAGTTGAAGTCACCTTAATGGTTGCTATAGCTTGTGCCCAGCACAATGAAGGATACTCGATGCACTAGAGAGAGAAAATCCCATTGGAGGTCAAGACAGAACCAATGTTGGCTACAGCGAGATGGTGCGTTAATACCTATTCATGATACCAACTCACACCAACTGCATCTCTGCAGTAGATATCCATTCGCTTCTTCTCAGGCTCAGCGGTCTTTCCCAAAAATGGTCTAACCCATCCACGTCAGCATTAGGGTGTGCACCCCTTTGGAATGGTACAGAGAGAAGAGCGACAGAAATTACCTTCTATGCCACCCCTCACTTCCACTACATGTCAATCAATATCAGCTATACTAAATCTTGCTGTGACCAGGATACATTGAATAAAAGCTAGATGAGGATGGAAACTGCAAATGGGAAGATATGCATGGTGAATGTTCTTGATCTGAGAGTCTGGGTCATGGCATTGTTCAAAGGATGTCTCCCAGTCCAGATTCTTTATTGTGATCTTGTCAGCACTGATCAAGACCTCCCAAGTATCACACACATCCGCATTGACAATCATCTCCTCATTGTGTGCTTGAGATGTGCATCCTTGGTGGTAGATCAATATATCCAAATCCATCAACATGCATTACTGCCATTAAAATTGAACTTTTAATAGCTGCATCAAGGTAACAGTCTGAAAATCGTTCATTGTAATGATCCTCTTGCATTGGCCAATCCACAGTGTCACTTTAATCATCTCTTGGTATTCTCTGTGCACGTGACTTCTTGGGACACTCATCCAGAGAACACATCATGCCATGTCAATTGATACTAGTGGCCATCACTCTCCACTGTTGGTCTGCTGCTCTTCTCTGAGTGTCATATAAGTGCGTTCCCATCTGGATGATCTCATGAGTTGCCACTCTCTATTGTTCCAATTTGTGGCCTTCATCTGGCTCCACAATCTTTGACTTTTTGATTATCCCCCTCAGCAGAAGAATGCTTGGGAGTTCACTTGACGAATCTCATATCCTGGATTAGGGACCATGTATGCTAGCCATTTCAATTGGACTTCATCTCAGGAATACTGTTACTGACCGTGTCATTTTCAGATCACTCTCAATGCTTTGTTTGAATCCTGTCAGAGGTGACCACCAACATGGCAAGTCAGAACTCATATCTGCAAGTACTCAGTCATGTTGAGTCTTTGGACATATTCAGCTTAACAATTTCTGTCTAACTTAATCATGTTGAGGGAGTCGTTGACTCTTATTGTTTTGAGGCAAAGCCTGGCTTTCAAGTTGCGGTTGGTAGGAGAGCCACCAGGAGTCCATTCAATGATCCTGTCGTATAGACAATGTAGGATGGCACGTCTATCACCATTGTTGTGGTTTACAATCAAACTCATTTGTCCATCTCATCAGCTCATTTGGTCAGGGAATGGGAGTAAGCAAAGGAAGACAATAGTTAGAGTGGATGAATGGAGCTTCTACTGATCTCCTCCCCTGTTGGAACATTTGCAGAGATGTGTTAAAGCCACGGAAAGTGTAAATGAAAGAGATTAGGGCTGGAAAAATACTATGATACAAATAAATATATAAATGATTATAGAGGCAGAATTGTGAGTGAGGGTGAGTGTGCATGCTGGCGGGTATTCTACAATGCATGGATGGTCACAATAGGTCCACCACCATGCATAGCGGCCAAAATACAGCACACGAGGGCCACACAATATCGTGCCAAACAGAAACTTTGGGTATTGGGGCTGGGATGTCATCGATGGTGGCAAGGATGATTGACAGTGTCGGGCAGGTGGGCGGTGGGTATTATCATGATGCCCCATGCAAGATGTAGCCCAGACCACAAAGTGGCGGTGGTGGCATGAGCTAGGGATAAGATATGGGGCAAGGTAGAGATTGGCGGTGTCATGAGACGTCACAGCAAGCTCAGGAGAAAAAACAGAGACTACCATCAAATTCCCTGCTATTGAAAATGGGGGTGTGGGTCCAATGGTGGTCATACAGTGAGTGGAGGGGGTGGAATGTGCAGGAATGGGGATCAGATGTTGTCATTGTCGTCGGCGGTGCTGATGATGTCTGGGGAGAGATTCAGCTTGATGGTCATGATCCTCCATGTCAAAAATGGAGGATGCCTAGAGATGGGGGTATCCATGGCCTAGGACGAGCGATAGGGATCGATACTGGATTCAGGTGGGAGTGGCAGCGGCAGGGCCATTGGTGCTTGTGTCTCTGTCATTTTGGCATTGTCCATCGTGTGCTGGGTAGTAGAGTCGACTCCCAGATGGATGTCATCATCGCTACCTTTCAAGCCATGCTGTAGAATTTGGTCAAATTTCTATGCTGACCAGCATTAGCACTAGATGACAAAATCCATGCTAATTCACAGAGCAGCTGTTTTGGGCATAAGGGCAGCACATTAGCTAATCTGCAAATGGTTGGTTTGGGCACTGGCTCATGAAGTACTGGAATTCCCACCCTCCTGCTCATTGCCTGGGTCTTAAAAAAAAATCCTGGCTCCCAAAAATAATATTTGATATTCTAGTCAGATGAATGTACACAAAATGAGAACACTGCAAGTTAGTACATTGCTTTACTCAAGTAACAATGTGGATAATGGGGTCTATTCTACAAAATCACCATGGATCGGACACTTTGGTTGGGTAGTAAGATGCATATCCTTGCTTATGGAAGTCATCCAACTCTGTAGGACAATACAGGGAACTACAAATAAATGGTATATGCTAGCAAACTGTCCATAAATGCTGTTTTTGAACAATAAAATGCAATTCAGTCATGGTGCAACGAATTTAATATGCTGAAAGTAATATAGACATACTTAGAACAACATAGGAGTATATTCCGATGATTTCCGGGGCCTCAGTGTGCCAGAGTCAAGCAAGGGATGCATCCCGAGCATCAATTCTGCTTGCTTGATCATCCCAGACTGTAAGTCCATACTGTGATCGAGTGGCTGTGCGGCTTCTTTTTTGCCCAGAGACCACCACAATGTCTCACCTTGACGTCCACGTAGCATACAAATAGTGCTCTATTTGCATCGCAAGGTATGTTTTACTTCTCCTTATTACTTATTAACTTCTTCTAGGTCTTTTCAACGCATCTGGTGGCTCCAAGAGCCCTGGATAACATGCATCCTCCTGCCCACCACTCTCCGTGCATGCCTTCGAACGGGGCAGAACCATACAATGTCTGAAACGACAATCACGGGCACCACTACACTCGAGGACGACACCTCTTCCCACTAATACCCGCCACTGCAATGAGTACGACACCCATCACCATGCCGAGCTAGGCAGCCCCCTCCACACCAATATTGGGACCAATCACCGCCACACATGAATTCCGTGTACAGAAACTGTGTACAATACATCTGGGGATTTGATATCAGCCCCATCTCGGTGCAGGAAGCCACACAAAACACACAATGGATGATGAGGACGATGACACCGAGCATGACATGGACAACGATGACGAGGGCAGGAGGACATTTACTCTGGAGCAGGGCCATGGCATTGTCCTGGGGAGGGCTCACCCGGAAGGAGAGCAGACACGGAGCAGCCTGTAGGGCAGGAGAAGACGAGTGGGGACAGTGAGGAAAGATTGGGATCCCAACAGTGAACAATGATAGCAACGACTATGCCTCTCTAGGCATCGAGGGAGGACCCTTGGGCACTCCAAATGCCACCATAATTGTGGCTGTACAACAATTCGCCTGCTCACTGCTTCCCACCCCGCCGAAATCCAACATCGGCCTGCCCTGCTCCATCCAGTCACTCCACACACCCTAGAGTTGTGCATTCCCCATCATTTGGGTTGGGAAACACGACCCTGCTGTGCACCACTGTCCCCGACACTGTCGTCACCTGGCATCGCTACCTCATTCTGATCCCCCATCCTTCCACCCTATAACCAGTCCTGCAGCCTAGCCACCACCACCCAGATCTCTGTACCCCCGTTTTCGATACCAGGGAATCCAACAATGACATTCTCTACAATCTAGGACCATGCTACTGCCGTCAAACAGGCACTGAAATCTCCCTGCCCCACTTTCCCATGCTACTGACGTCTGGACCTCTTTCACTGCTCGGAAACTATTCACTTTGATGTACAGGGGTGGTATCCTGCTGTCGATGCTACCTGCGACTCCTGCCGTCAACACCCGTGCCCACCATGCCCAGTTTATGGGTGGCAATTTTTTTTATTTTTAAAATATTAAATACTAGACTCTATGTATACTACCCTATTACAATAGTATTTATGGTCTGTTGGTGTAGTTGTTAAAGCTGGTGTCAATTATAATGGCTAAATTTATGATGTAGTGTGAGTTCAATCCTGAGTGGATACTTATTTTTGCCACACATGCAGTTCAATCAGCAGCCAAAAAAAAAAGGTAATCCAAACATTCGATGACGGATCCATCCAATGTTGGTTGCAGTATGTCGGGCTGACATCTGATATGGGTTTGAATATATTTTTCTTGTCTAGTTCACTTTTTTCCCAACCCAACCAGTGAGCACAGGTCCAGGAAATTGAGCTGGACCTGCAACTGGCATTCAAAATGAGCCAGTTGGCCAAAATAGGATGTGGCAGTGTCTGACCTAGCAGTGCAAGCCAGTCATATATGGCCCAATAATTGCCCATACTAATTAGCATTGAATATGCAATTTGGTCTCAATGCTGATTAGCATAGCCAAAAGGCATTCTGTACAGCATGGGGTGGGTGCGCCTCCTTGAGTTGCGAAAGCTGCTCCTAAGGCTACTGAAGAGGGTTTTCATTTAAACTCGATGAATTGATGAATGATCAAGGAGAGTTAGCCCTGCAAATCATGCAGACTAGTGATGGTAACTTTGAAATTGAAGCTTATATGCAACCAAAAGAAGGCGCTAGCTTCTCAGAGAAAGAGCTACACGACAGCTTTCTTATGGCTTCGATGACTAGTGAAGAAAACCTTTTATGAGATGAATGAGCCAACGGACTATTGAACTCTTACTTCCAAGGGAAAGTAGTTCCTGAAGGCTATAAAATGCAATATCATGTGTGCAAACACACTAGTGATGGCTCTCCATTACTAGACAATAATGAAATCTCAATCTACAATGTACTAGTTGATAACTTGCATGCGAAACTGATGACTAGTAAGCCAACGAAGAAAAAGATGACACTAGTCCCTGGTTTTGAACACATTGGTGCATGCATGAAGAGCCCCGACTTTAAACCAGTCGCAGTGCTTGCTAGTAAGAAATATAAACCTGTAGCATTGAAGGTAAAGCCACTATTAGGTGATCTGCTGGACAAGTTTCAAATAGTGAGAGATATTAAGGGCAATCCCCTCAAAGACATTCCACTATTGAGCACTAGTCTGCCAGAATACATACCTACTAGGCACTATACCCCAGAAAGAAAAGCGAAAATTGATGAAAACCACCCAGAAGGATTTCTACGGCCAGAAGAGCACAAGCTAATGCATCATTTCATGACTATCCAGGAGCAAGCCTTTGCTTGGGACAACACTGAAAGTGGGCATTTCTGAGAGGACTTCTTCCTGCCAATAGATATTCCCGTAGTACCACACACTCCATGGCTCTTGAAGAATATCCCCATCCCACCTGGAATATATAAAGAAGTCTGTCAGATTATTAAATTTAAGATCAACGCTGGTGTCTACGAGCTGTCTAATTCTTCATATCATTTAAGGTGGTTCTGTGTAATTAAGAAAGATGGTAAAAGTCTTCGACTAGTGCATAGTTTGGAACCTCTGAATGCTGTGACTATCGCACATTCTGGGATTCCACCAGCCACAGACGAGCTATCCAAGCATTTTGCAGGAAGAGCGTATGGAGGATGTTTGGACTTATATGTTGGATACGATAAGCAAGACATCGCTGTTGGATCTAGAGACTATGGGTTGGACAAATTCAGTACCAATATTCCATGAAGATGTAATGCACATCCTAAGAGAAGAAATTCCACATGTCACTTGTCCTTATATCAATGATGTACCTGTATGAGGGCCCAAAACTCGCTATGAAACTGAGGATGGGGGCTTTGAGACTATTCCAGAAAACCCTGGGATTCATTGTTTTGTATGGGAACATATGCAGAACATGAATTGAGTAGTGCAACAGATAAAATATTGTGGAGGAACTTTCTCTGGACCTAAGACGTTCTTGTGTGTTGAGGAAATGATGGTGGTTGGTCACTTATGCATGTATGAAGGGAGAAAAATCGAACCTGATAGAGCTGGAGTCATCAGTCGTTGGAGGCCTTGTCAGCACCTCATGGATGTACAAGCCTTCTTGGGCACTTGTGGAGTCTGCAGAAAGTTCATAAAGGACTATTCAAAGATAGCAGAGCCACTAGTCAAGTTGACGCGACTCAGTGTACCCTTCGAGTGGGACGTCAAACAGCAACTACCTATGGACAAGCTCAAGGAAGCAGTTGTGAATAGTCCAGCTATTTGACCAATTGACCTCACTAGTGAAGCAGAAGTGGGTTTATGTGTCGACACTTCATACAAGGCTGTTGGATTCTACATATATCAAGTCAACAAGAAGGATCCTACCAAGCACTATTATGTGCACTTTGGCTCAATCACTATGAATGAAAGAGAAGCATGGTTTTCACAACCTAAGCGCGAGTTGTATGGACTATTGCGAGCACTTAAGGCTTGGCAATACTGGCTCATTGGAATCCACAACTTAGTGGTTGAAACCAATGCACAGTACATCAAGGGTATGCTAAGCAACCCTGGAATGGGACCGAATGCCACTATCAATCGATGGATAGAAGACATTCTCATGTTTCATTTCACTCTTCATCATGTGAAAGGTAGTACTTTCCCTGCAGACAGACTATCAAGGCGAGATCTGCAACCTGGAGATGAAGTATATCCTGACTTGAAGAATTACGAGCTTGAGGACCACAGACCCTTGAAATTTGAAGTTGCAGAAGGGACTAGTACACTACCAAAGGAGATTGATGAATTTAAGAATGAAATTGATAGTTGAGGTGGCTACATGTACACACTAGCCACTAGTATCGACGATTTCACTGTAGAATTAGAAGATGCACACTCTTGTGAACAAGAATTAAGAGATCTATACTTAGCACAAGAAGACACCGATGAAACGATATGCCAGTTCTTGAAAGCGACTCCACTCATTCCAGATCTCAAATACAAGTTTGATCCCAACAAAAGGAAAGACTATCCAGAGAAACAATGGACTAGTAGTGGACTAGCGCAGGATGAACAATTACTGTATGTCCAGGCTTGGTTGAGAAACATTAGATACCGTCCAGAAGGACTTAACGACAAGCAGTACTTGACTTTCAAGCAGTACTGTCATAACTTCTTCTTGGACAAGGAAGGATGGTTGTATAAACGCAGTACAGAAGGAGACCATCGACTAGTAGTTGATAAAGAGCATCGAATGTATATGATGAGATCGGCACATGATTCGTTAGGACATAGAGGCTTTTATATGACTAAGTCACTATTGGATCAACGGTTCTGGTGGCCAGAGTTGGAATGAGATGTTAGTTGGTATGTCAAGTCTTGTCATTTATACCAAGTGCGACAGAAGACTATGCTCCATATTCCACCCTCTGTCACTAAAACACCGTCGCTATTCCAGAAGGTACATTGCGACACCATGATCATGTCCCTGGCATCTAACAAGTGCAAGTATATAGTTCATGTGTGCGACTCATTATTGTCTTGGCCAGAAGCCAGGGCATTACAGAATGAAAACGCAAAAGCAATTGCGATTTGGTTCTTTGAGGATGTGATATGCAGGTGGGGCTGTCCCTATGAAATAGTAACTGATAATGGAGGACCTTGGGTAGCTGTTATACAGTGGCTAGCTGATAAGTATGGCATTACTGGCATAAGGATCATGCCTTACAACTCGCAAGCAAATGGAAAATTTGAAAGGGGTCATTGGGACCTTCATCAGGCACTATTCAAGGCGACTAGTGGCAACTCAAGGAAATGGTTTTACTTTCTACCGCACATATTATGGGCTGACTGCATCACTATTAAGTGTGGTACCAGTTGTTCACCGTATTTCATGGCACTAGGAGCGCATCCAATAGTACCGCTTGATGTAGTAGAAGCGACTTGGGTAGTCAAGCCTCCGAGTGGCATCTTGAGCACCACAGACCTTATAGGCCTATGAGTGAAAGCACTAGCCAAGCATGCGCAACATGTAATGGAAATGCGACAGAAAGTAAGCAAGAATAAACTTGATACAGTACTATGCTACCAATGTGAGCACAAGGCCACTATAGTGGACTACAACTTCAAACCAGGTTGACTAGTGCTCATGCAAAACACGCAAGTCGAGGATAGTCTCGATAGCAAGATGGAGCCAAGGTACTTGGGGCCACTAGTCGTCATAAGAAGGACTAAAGGTGGTTCCTATGTCTTAGCAGAGTTGGATGGTTCAATAGTGGGCAGCACAGTCACTCAGTTTAGAGTAATCCCATACTATGTGAGGCATAGTATTGAGTTACCCAAGAAAATTCATGACTTAATTGATGTAAGTTCCCAAACTCTCAAAGAGTTGGTGGATAGTGATGAGTCTGTCCCAACAGAATACCACTATCGGACCTTAGGCAAGAAATTATATGGTGTAGACCGAGTTAGACTGCAGCAGAGCGACACTAGTGGGTCTGACAGTGATGATTCAGCTTCAGAAGCAGAGGGATACCCTCAGCTTAATGATAATGATAGCAATAGTGATGAAGACGACGAAGTCCCCATCACTAGTCAACTAAGAAGCTCAAAAACTGCGATCAGGGACAGTTAAAAACACTGTATATTGCAGGGTAACGATGGTGTAAGCTAGGTACTGTATCTAGGCAGTTGGAAAGCATGAAAAACGACAGGCTAGTAATAGAAAATTGATATATGCAGTGACTAGTAAGGTTCCAGAGCGACTAGTACTAGTTAATCTTGGAGCCAGAAGCAACTGGAGCAGAGGAAATGGCTTCCATAGTCACAGGAAGGTGGCTCTCAAGCTGCTTGATGACTTGGCCATGGTGAGCAACCACAAACTCCCTGTACTTCAACAAGTACTCAATTTTGTGTGTGGTGGCAATCACGTTGTTGCGAAGATCAGCCTCCCTAGAATGCAAGACACTTTCGGAAGGGTTGATATGATCTCCAGCAACAACTAGTGAAGCTGCGGCGTCGATAGTACTCTGACTAGCCTCATTGTTGATAGCTAAGTCAGCCACTAGTGAAAGAAAGAAGGTGAATAGTGCGTCGCATAACTCACTAGTAAGCACATATCAGCTATAGTATAAGGGGAATCCTTGAAAGCAAGGTCAGCAGAAGCACGAGGATGCTTCCTGGCTTGGTTAGCAGCCTTGATGGCCTTCCCTTTGGCAATAGTCGCTTTGGCAGCCTGGTAAATGTGTGAAGATGAGTGAAGATTGGATACTAGCGACTAGGTAATCACCTGAATTGCCTCCGCATGTCGCTCTGCCTTCTCCTTTTCCCTCTGAAAGAAAACCTTTTAGACTAGTAAAGAAGAAAACTGACTAGTAGATGAACCTGAGCAGCCTTCTTGTTCTTGAGGAACTTTGGAAGTGGAACCTTGTGGCCTTCAACAATGTTACCGGCAGCTGGATCGTGATTGACAATGACATCAATGTCCTCATAGATATTCATCTGTTCAAAGCGTGAAATGATGGTATCAGCCTAGTGTTGCCGCGACTCAGCTTATCTCGGCTTAACGCCAAAGTCGGTTTTGAGCCAATTGCACTTAGTTTGCTCTGACTGCACAATTGTTCAAAATGGCAGATAATCTGAAGTACGTATTCACTCACAGGAATTATTGGTAGTGTTGGTGACAGCACAGCTGTTCCCTCTGTCCCTCTATCCTTGGCGGCTCAAAAGTCGACTTCGGCGTTAAGCCGAGATAAGCTGAGTCACGGCAACACTATATCAGCCTTGCAATGAATGGTAGCTGAAGGAATCAATACTGAGTCAGTTTCTGGTGGTGCACTGGAAGCATCAGGGTTACCCATGATAGTATCCTCCTCAGTGGCTGCAACGACACTAGCTTCTTCATTGGACGAGTCCTCGATGATGGCTCTCGACTTAGCGAGGCGGCAACTTTGTTTGGCAGGCTAGAAAGCATAATAGTTGGTCAGGAATAGAAAGAAACAATGACTAGTGAAGTACTCACCGCTTTGGAAGCCTTAGGCTTGCCACTAGTGACCATAGTTTTGGTGGGAGTTGACTCAGCAGGAGTAGTAACGACTGCAATAGCAGCTGCAACAGCTGCTGCTCGCTTGTTGCGCTCACTATGGATGGTCCCAGTGAAAGTACGAACTGTGTGATAGTCCTTGAATGTTGGAATGGTAGAGTGGTTGGACTGAATCCATTCGAAGACCTGCTTGATGTGAAAAACCACATCCTCGTTCTTGGCATTGCCAATGACTGTGGTACGATGCTTCTCCACAAGCTCTGCCTGGATCACTAGTCAGCAGAAGATTGAAAATTGAATCACTAGTCCACATACCCCGATAGTGCAAACAGCTTTACACTGTTTGACAAGCGTCTCCAGCTCAACCTTGTGTTCTCACAAAGTATCAGCAGCTTGAATAGCCTCATTGGCATGAGCAACAAGGACAGTGACATCGGTAGGATTGGACATGGCTAGTGATAATTTTATGAAAATATTTTGAAGAATAGTGTGTAAAGTTTGAAGTGATAAGACTAGTCATGAAAAGAAGTCCACTAGTGAGACAATGAAAAGACTAGTCAATGGGGACGTTGAATTTATAGTGTGGGGGAGGACCGTGCTTTGGGACTTAGTCAAATTTTCACAAAAATTTCCGAGAATTTCAATAAGAAATTACTAAAGACCAGACCATGAGCAATGCCACTCACACAATATCCAACTGTGCAAAAGAATACCCAAGTTGAATTGAAATAACTAGTGATAGAAGAATTGAGTCTAAGATCAAATTGGTCACCAATAGTGCTTGTGATTGGACGCTAGTGAAAATCCTAAGTCACTAGTGGACTTACGTTTTGAGAAAGTTCACTAGTCACACTTAATGAGTCACTAGTGTACCTCAAAAGGGTGGAAACTGGCATGGCTAACTTGGAAACCTCACTAGCATTAGAGGAACTAGTACTCAATCTGGAAGGAAGAATGATCGCTGATGAGCCTAGACTTCCATGGCAACGGCAACACCAAAACTCGGAATGAGATTGGGCAATTAACGTGGCAGCACGGCAATCAAGGTGTAATGTGTGTGCGAGTGGTTTGGTGCACCTCCATGCGGTCAATTCTTCAATAACACAAGATACACTGCAACTTTTCAGTCAGCGAAGTAGTACTCTTGGTCAATGAGTACTAATAGACGTTGGCTGTAAGCCAGGAGGGATCTCAATAAACGAGATGGAACGGAATCTGGTATGATGTGAATACCAAGAAGCCGTGAGGGAAACAAGAAAACAATCTAGAAAGTGCGGAAATGATCTGTAGAACGCGGAAATGATCTGGTGAACAGCTCTAGATGGTGTACCTAGAAATGAGTCAAAACAACGGCAATTAAGGTGTGGAAACTGCATTGGAACAGGGAGAAACTGAGGGAAAACGTGGTAATTGAGACTATGAGAGGGATGCTGCAGCAATAGAGGTACAGAAATGCTGAATGATGGTGATGATGAGGGTGATCCTATGGAGAACGATGCTGAAACGAGCCTACACGGAGGCAATATGATCCTATACTGAACTGGATGATGAAAACGATGGTGACGTAGAAGGTGAAAGCGATAAAACGATCCTATGTGGTGAAAGTGAAGCAATGTTGCGGCATTAAAAGACAAAAGCAAGTTATTGACATGAGACTCGTGTATTGGCACAGTACGTAGCATAACCAACAACGTTCAGAGAAAAGCAAGCGGCAATGGAACTTGGAGTAAGCCGTGGCTGACTGTTAATACCGGAACTGGTCAACTAGGTGAGAACTGCAGTAAACTGCACAAGAACTGTGGTCCACTACTGCTAAACAATGTTTTCTAGCTATCTTTTATACTACAAGTCTGGTTTTATAAATAGAATACAAATCTAAGCCTTAGTAAGGCTGTAAGTCCTTGGCTTTGTAAAAGCTGTAGTAAACATATGGTATCTTGACTTCTAAAGTAACAGCAACTCGTTGACGTTGCCGTGTATGGATGGAAACTGTATGGCTTTCTTGAGCGATGAGCGGATTGCGAGGTGCTGTTTAGCTGTGGACTGGTGAGGTATGGCTTTGGTACTGAGGTGTATGCTTGGGTCTATGTCTTCTCCAAGTCTTGGCGAAGTAACAGCCTTAGTAAAACGCAGTCTGTAGTGGCCATGTGCTCGAAATATCATGGATGGATGAGTGGCCACAGCAATCACGTCATTTCATTAAGTGATTGATTGGCGTGTTACTGTGCTGGTGGAAAGTGATGTGGCAATTCTGTTTTAGGGTGATTTGCGATCGAAGGTGCCTTGCCGTGATGGAACACGGCAATTATGATGCATAACGAGGTGGGATGGATATGGAGCATTGAAAGAGTATGGATGTCACGGTTTTAGGATTATATCTGGGAGTATGTTGCATAGGATGCGAAAATCTGTGGTATTATTGAGAGTTGCCGGTAATATGGAGTATGTGGGGATTATAATGGAGTTGTTTTGAAGATATTGGGTGATGGATGGATAAATCCGCGAATTCTGAGCGTACAGAGCCTGGAGGCTCATCATCGCATCATCAATCTCTAGCTGAATGTGGATGTCAGGCATCTAAAGCAGCACTCTGAGTGCTCCCTACCTCACAGCAGGGATCATGTAGATACGGACACAGTGAGCTAAGAAGAGTTGCATTGGATGTAGAAAGGACTACTTTAGGACTAGAAAATTGTCCATTTAGCCCTCCAGACATTTCCAAAAAAGATAGAGGCTAAGGAAATGAAGCCCATACTAGTACCCCTCAAGAATGAGACTTAGGAGGATTCTTGGACAAAAGATCTCACATCACACAAGAAGGGACAGGACATGCAAAAATCATTGAATTTTTAGTGCTCTATCCACACTTGTTGCACTTTGAAATGTATATATGCCTTAAGGGCACGTGTATATGAAAGAAAATGAAATTTTTGTAAAAGTGTTCAAAGTAAAAGTCCATGGCCCAGCAGCTCAAGCATTCTTCAATGACTCAATAGGTGGACGAACTGGAGAGCTCATAATCTGATCCATGAGAGCATTGACTTCGTCACCCAAGTCGTCCTTTGGAACCATGCTAGTCGCTCAAGATCGAGCCAGAGTAGCAACAGCACCTGAACCCTCGATGATGGGATGGGGAGGCAATTCATTCCTTAAGGGAGCCTGGCTGAAGGCCTGAGCAACAATCCGATCAAAAGAGGACATCCCGGTGGCTGAATAGCATAAGAAGTTCAGTATAGACAAGCCCAGCAGCATAGTCAAATTTTTTAAAAATGTACTATTCAAAGATGTAGACAAGGACCTGTCAAACTTGATGAGGGCAACGTGGAGCTGTTCTTCAAAGTCCAGACTCTCAAAGAGGATTCCTCGAAGAGCATGCCTTCCTTCGTTGGTGGCAGCATCTTGACAAATAGTGAGGGTTTCCTCCAAGTTAGTGCGGTATTGCTGAGCTGCCTGGGTGGCAGCATTAGTGCAAGTCTCAAAGACTTGAAGAGCAGTGCTGGTTTGAGCAATGGAAGTACGAACATCTTTGAAAGAAAAATTAAATAAGGAATGAAAACAAAAGATAAAGCATGTACTATCAGGCATTGCCTCAATGAACTTGGCCAGCTCCTTGCGAGCATGATAGTGCTGAATGGGCTTGGCACAGTAAGAGCAAAGGCTCTTGGTAGCAGCTTCACAGTTGTTACAGCGCTTACCCCACCCCAGGAATATGCATGGCTAGTTCTGGATGCTGGATGAGCACTGAGTGCATCCATATTTAGGCTGGCTGCTCACTAGTGAGAAAAGAAAAGAAATGTAGAGAAACGAAGGAACTCACCACAGTTGACACTTGGGTAATCGCTTTGATTTCCTCATCTTTAACAGGGACTGAGACTTCCCTGCCATATCTGTGGGCTGAATACCCACTAGTTAGCAAAGAGAAGAGAAAAATGATAGACAAGACGCTTACTTCCGAAGGTCAAGTGCTTTTTGTTCTTGACCATCACCATAGCCAGGGCCGCTGCCTTGGATGAAGAAGCCACGGGCTTCTCCTCCCTTTTGCCCTTAGAACACTGAGATGCTCAGGGACCATGAGAACTACTGGCCACTAGTCAAACAGTCAGAAAGAAAGCGCTATGATGCAAGTAAGGAAGACCTACTGGGAGTGGGTTCATCCTTCATGGAACCAGGCTGGGTTTTGGCAGCCTTCTTAGGAGGACCAACTGGCACAGTAATGGAGAGGCTGACCTCAGGTTTCTTGGGAGTGGTGAACTTCTTCTTGGGGGATGACACCTTCTGTTTTTGGTTCTTGATGGTACCTTCGACCTAGCGAGAACAGTCAGCTGAGTAGATGACATGAAAGAAACAGTGATGGACCTTGGGGACTATCTCCTCTTTGGACTCATCCGATCTTTCCTCGCTTTCATCGTCACTTCCCTCATTGCCACTAGTAGCATCACCCTGTTCTTCATCATCATCATCACCTGAAGTGTCTTCATCCCCTGAATCATCATGAGGGGGGACCTTTTGCTTCTGACCTCGATCAGACAAGGCAGCAAGGAATGCCTCAGGAAGCAGCGTGTCTTCTTCAATCATGACGTGCTAGAAAGAATATATTAGTAGGCAGAAGGATCCAAGCAGAAATCAGTATGTACCCTGGACTGTTCGCTCGTCCAGAGCTCCCAGCTGTCAAAGCTAGAAAGCTGCAAGTTGGCCGGGAGCTCTGTAACAATAGCATCGCAGGTGTAAAGAAGATCACAAGCAAAAGACGCAGCGGGATGTGCCTTGGCCTGATGGGAAAGCTTCAGGATTTGGATCTGAATGTAACCAGAAAATTGTTAGTGAGAAGCGATGGCACTAGTAGAGGAATTGCCTACCAGGAAGGGGGTGCTATCCTTGAGTCGTCGCACAATCTCCTTGGATCTGTATGTTGGCGAAGCAAGCCGACACCAGTCGGTACACGAACGATTAACCGGACCTTACCCGCGCACGAAAAGTCGTGTCCCTACTCGAACTTTCTACCTTACTAACTTAGCTATAAATTTGGGTCACTCATAGAATATACTAGAATACTTGTTGAGGTATAAAAGCCTCGTAGTCATACCGCAATACATACAGTTTTACTCTATTCCTCATACTCTCATTCTATTGCTGCTAATAGGTTATGGGCCCCGGCCATAACTAAATCTCAACGATAACACACTCACCTCGCATAGACTCACTATCAATCTATCATGTCCACCAATACTTTCTCATCCACTGCGAAACTCGGCGAGTACTTCGCCAAGCTCCCTGCATGCAAGGCTGATGGCACGAACTGGATCTTCTTTCGTGACCGCTTCCTTTTCGCTGTTGATGCTGCGGGTCTGAGCGACCATTTCAAGGATGTCGTGACTGCGACAGAACCGACTGTGCCAGCTGTGGTCGATCCCAAGAATCCCACAGCAGACGAGACAAAGACGATGAACGAGTACGTGAAGAAGCGCCGGATTTGGAAGTCTGAGCAGGCCGTAATCAAGCAGGGAATTGCATCAGTCATTTCGGATTCGTTATTCTTGAAGGTGAAGGGCGAGGCGACGGCGAAAGCAATGTGGGAGAAGGTAAAGTCAGAGTATGAGAAGAAATCAAAGATGGTCACGGTTGACCTGCGCCAGAAGCTCCAGGATGAGCGATGCGCAGAAGGAGGTGATGTGAAGACTCACCTCATGAAGCTACAGTCCATACGCGAGGACCTCATCGCGATGGGAGTGGACCCAGGCGACGACAACTTCGTCGCAATAGTCCTTGGATCACTCCCTACCTCATTCGAAACATACCTCTCTGCGCTTACAGGCGCATCGACACTCCTTGGCAAGACTCTCGATCCCGACATGGTGCTACAGGGCATCAACGATGAAGCAGACCGACGGAAGGTCAGGTCAGCAGGGAAAGGCGAGAAGGAAGCCGTGTTCTACAGTGGGAACAGCGGAAAGAAGGCAAGGAAATTGGTGGAGTGCTATAACTGCCACCGGAAGGGACATATGGCAAGAGATTGTTGGGCGAAGGGAGGAGGAAAAGAAGGCCAAGGCCCAAGGAAGGGCCATGGACAAGCGAACGCGGCAAAGGTAGACAAGGAGTTTGACGCCGCATGGTTTGCGGAGGAAGAAGAAGACAATGAAGAAGACTTCTCGGATCTGCCACCCCTCCAGGACGTCAGCGATAGCGAAGATGAAGACAGTGATGATGAAGCTGATGAACTAGACATCAGTACACCAGAGCTCATTGGAGAAATAACCTCACTTACCTCTGGGAACCTTGCAGCAGCTGTTGCTGACACAGAGCGCGAGCACGAAGTTGACATCTTCGACTCCGGCACTACGCAGCATATGACACCATCACGTCATCGGTTAATGAACTATATGGCTATCAAGCCTTGAGGGATAATGGCGGTGGACAAGAAGAAGTTTGAAGCGCTTGGGAAGGGTGACATGCATATCACAATTCCTAATGGGAAGAATCAGACGACAAAGGTCCTTGTTAAGGATGTACTCCACGCACCTAATCTTGGAGTTACACTCCTTTCTGTTGGTCGCATCACCCAGGCAGGCTATTCCCTTGATTTCAAGGATGAGGAGTGCCGCATTTTTGACAAGAAGCATCACCAAATTGGATCAATACCTCACGTCAATGGGCTATACAGACTCCGTGTACCAGTTCCCCATCCAGAAGCCTATCACGTTGATGATGGACTGCGTATTGTGACACCAGATGAATTGCATCGTCTGATGGGTCATCTTCCAGTTGATGCGGTGAAGAAGCTTGTCAAGGATCAATTAGTTGATGGCCTGGAACTCGACGAAGGAAGCCCTACCTCGAAGGATCAATGCCCATCATGTCTGCATGGTAGAATGATGAGGAAAGCAGTCTCCAAGTCTAGGGAGAACGACGCATCAGGGGGAGTAGGTGATCAGGTTCACAGCGACGTATGGGGACCAGCAACCATCGAGACACCCCAACACAAGAAATACTATGTCACATTCACAGACGACGCGTCGCGCTACTCTGTAGCCATGCTACTTCACTCAAAAGACGAGACACTGCAGTCGTTCAAGGATCTCGAGGCAAGATGGGACAAGGTACATGGTATCAAGATAAAAATATTGCATTCGGATGGAGGAGGGGAGTACAAGAGTCATGACTTTGATGACTACCTAGCTGAGAAAGGAATCCAACATCACTTTACAGTCCATGACACACCAGAGCATAACGGAGTTGCCGAGAGACTCAATCGCACGCTCCTCGAAAAGGTTAGAGCCATGCTCCATGCCGCAGGACTGCCGAATAACTTGTGGGGCGAGGCACTGAAGCATGCCATTTGGTTGAAGAATCGGACATCGTCGAAGGCCATTGGTGGTCGTACACCATATGAGGTGTTCCATGGATCGAAGCCTGACTTGCGGCATATCCATGAGTGGGGCTGCAAGGTCTGGGTACATGTTGAGGACGGTTCGAAGCTTGAAGGACGTGCTCGCGAGGGTCGGTGGCTTGGTTTTGACCAAGATAGTAATGGCCATCAAATTTATTACTCAAATAATCGCTCCATACGCGTCGAACGTAGCGTCAAATTCCCAGAGATGCGCAGAAGCGAAGGGGGGATACATAAAGTGCTGAATGAGGGGGAGAATGCAGCAGTTAGTGACGAAAAGAAGACAGAAAACATCCAGCACACACCTGCATTACCCAAACCAACACCCCTTTCTCTACCAGGTTCCCCACTCACCACACCACCAGACACCCCTCCATCAAGCCCAATGTCGAAGCCGATACCTCCAATTGCGCCGCAAGATATTTCGAGCAAAATCGATGTACAGAACATTATCGAAGGCACTCGAACACGTCGAGCTGCCCATCTTGTCCAGGCCGAGCCGGTCACTGACTCAGTTGTCACAGAGTATGCATATTCAGCTGTGGGAGATCTATCAGATGAACCAAGCGTTGAAGAAGCAATGAAGAGGGAAGATTGGCCGCTGTTCAAGCAGGCCATGGATGTCGAGATGGAAGCGATGAAGAGGACAGGCACGTTTGGTGATGGACCCATGCCAAGACCGATCGGACAGAATATCGTCAGATCAAAGTGGGCACTGCGGATCAAGCGCAAGGCTGATGGGGAGATCGACAAATACAAGGCACGTCTTGTTGCACGAGGATTCACTCAAGTCCAAGGAGTGGATTACTTTGAGACATTCTCACCCACAGCAAAACTATCATCACTCCGCACCATCCTCTCACTTGCTGCTTGTTTTAATTGGGACATCAAAGTGTTTGATTACTCGGCCACATTCCTTAACGGTGAGTTCTCAGCTGATGAGGAAATTTTTATGGAACAGCCGCCCCATTACACCAATGGAAATTCGAACGACATAATCCGCCTACGACGCACAATATACGGACTTAAACAATCAAGCCGTAAGTGGTACAAGAAGCTAACATCAGCTCTTGCCACACTTGGCGTCTACCCTCTCAAATCAGACCATGCAGTCTATCGTCTCATTCGAGGAGACAATTTCATATTCATTGCTATCCACATTGATGACAGCACTATCACCGGCAACTCACCTGCATTAATTGACGAGATACAGGAAGAAATTGGTCGCATCTTCAAGATCACAATGCTTGGACCTATCAGCTGGCTACTGGGAATGGAGGTCACACGAGATAGAAAGAAGCGCACTCTGACGCTCTCCCAGACCACCTACATTGATTCCCTTTTACGAAAATTCCATATGACAGATTGTAAAGCCGTCTCTGTCCCACTCGATCCATCTACGCAGCTCTCATGTGACCAATGCCCTGCTCCATCAGATCACGAAGCCATTGCTGACATGCACGATGTTCCATACCGGGAACTTATTGGCGGATTAGTGTGGCTTGCCACAGCCACACGTCCAGACTTAGCATTCACAGTCTGTGTTCTTTCGCGCTTCGTTGATAACCCAGGTCATCCACACTGGAACGCAGCTAAACGTGTACTCCAATATCTGAAGGGTACTCGGACCCTGAGCCTAACTTACGGCGCATCAGATGAGACCCTAGGTCTTGACATCTTTGGTGATGCTGATGGAATGTCACTCGAAACACGAAAAGCAGTGTCCGGCTACGCATTCATCTTGAACGGCGCCGCCGTATCATGGTCGTCAAAACAGCAAGAAATCGTTGCTTTATCCACAACCGAAGCTGAATATATTGCCATGACCTCCACAGCAAAGGAGGCACTTTGGTTCCACACTCTGATCTCAGAATTCTTCAGTCCGATCAAATTCCCCCTTACAATCTACAGTGATAATCAATCAGCAATTTCCCTCGCACACGTGGACCTTGGTCAATTCCATGCGCGAACGAAGCACATTGACATCAGGTATCATTTCATCCGCGACAAGATACAGGCCGGAATACTCGACGTCATCTATTGCCCTACCAATGAGATGACAGCTGACATCCTCACCAAGGCACTGCCTTCATTCAAGTTCCAGCCTCTCGTTCAGAAGCTCGGAATGATTTCGGCTTGAGGGGGAGTGTTGGTGAAGCAAGCCGACACCAGTCGGTACACGAACGATTAACCGGACCTTACCCGCGCACGAAAAGTCATGTCCCTACTCGAACTTTCTACCTTACTAACTTAGCTATAAATTTGGGTCACTCATAGAATATACTAGAATACTTGTTGAGGTATAAAAGCCTCGTAGTCGTACCGCAATACATACAGTTTTACTCTATTCCTCGTACTCTCATTCTATTGCTGCTAATACTGTACTGGCTGCACTTGTCAGGATTCAGAAGGGGACGGAGTCGATTGACCCCAGCAACGAAGTCTCCGAGCTTCATTGGTAGAAAGAGAGAGCTACTAGTAAAAGCGATGGCAGAATAGTGGGTGAAAAGAGTGAAAGCAGGTGAAATTTTATAGAAGTCGGACTTAGGTTTGATTCAATGCAATTTCCAAGCTGAGCTTGAAACGGCCATACCAGCCATGCAGCTAGCTCCTTCCTTGATCACACTAGTAGCACACACATGCAATGAGTATGAATGAATAAAAATAAGAAAACAGTCCTAGTAAAGTAAGATTTGCATGGTTGCACATGGACCTGAAAATCATTAAGTGAATTTGATGATCTTTGATGGCTAAGTGCCGAATGGACTTAGTGACTAAAGACGTGATCGAGACCTGTGATTTTGAAAGAATAGCAACGGGCCACTAGTGGGACACACTGCTAAGTACAAAAGTGGCCTTAGGTGACTGAGGACAGTCACTATTTCAGTGTGGGAGAGATGATACACTGTCTACACGTATACACCTAGATTTTGCAAATTTGTAACAATACAATTGCATATCTATCCTATACTAGTGATAGTAAAGGGACTATAGCTGAGGCTTTGAGCTGATAGTTACAGCAGTATGTGACTAGTGAAGCCAGGACTTAGATGTGACACCACTAGTGGGTCAAATCTACCAGCTGGCCATACTAGTGACTTGAATACTAGCCAGACTAATTAATATAAGGCCACTAGTGGGCGAGTAACGTGACTAGCACACCAAACAAGAAGCAGAATACACAGATCTCATGAAGTTCAGTCACTAGCAGACCAATTGGGGCAGAAACACCTAAGTCAGGTTAACTAGTCACACAGCAATCTCGAAGCAGGACTTAGAAATGAATTAGCAACGGATTAACGTTACACCCAGATCTGACTAGTGTGATCAGATCTATTACGATCGGTACTAGTATAGCCCAGCTGCACTTTCGATCACGGCTGACTACAGTTGCGAGCACGAAGGTGTGGCTAGTCATTCATCTCCAGCGCTAGTGGCATGTTGCTGGGTCAAGGACATGAGATTAAACCATTAGCTGAGCTCTGTTGATGAGGCTGGTAATGGGCACTCGTGAAACTAAGCATGGCCTAGCGTGAACAACACCCTAAACTACTACTCAATCCCACTAACACACACACAATCTCTATAAGTGCGGAAGGGAGCAAGGAATTTAATTCTTCTTGCGCCCTGACAGTATCTCAAAATATCTTAGAGAGCTCGCTAAGTGATGCAACGCGATTGCATACAATTGTCAAGCAAATCTCAAATTCTCTATCTCCTTGAAGCTTTTACAAGAGAGCACGGCGAACCATGCAACCCTCAAGGCAAATGATATTTCAATAGAAAATACACACGGACATGCAGATCCACAAAACAATCAAGTTCATTCAGTGAGCTTGCTAAAATACGAATCGCCACTAGGTTCTACTGTGCACGACTTCGATTCCTTTCCTAGCTCGCTAAGCCTGAGTCCTAAACTCATCGCAATAGAGGCCCTCGGCACTCTCAAATCACAATACGCAATATAATCTCTCAGAATGTCCCCATGAGTCCTCACACAGTGCGCTCGCTCTAACAACG
The DNA here is from genome assembly GCA_022818035.1 of Armillaria solidipes. NCBI lineage: Eukaryota > Fungi > Basidiomycota > Agaricomycetes > Agaricales > Physalacriaceae > Armillaria > Armillaria solidipes. The sequence goes on from JAIWYQ010000015.1 coordinate 501,216, forward strand.
GTGCTGCGAGGTCCAACTGCGCACACCTGTCACACTTCGTGCAACTGCTAGAACAGCTCAAGCTGGCTGATTCTCATACTACTTCTTCAAAGCCTACTCAGAGGCTGGCACAACTCAATTCTCATCTTACTACTGAACCAGAAAATGGAACAGAGTTTCTCTTAGATGTTTTCTCTCAGGTTTCTCTCTAGAGACCGGCACAGCTTCACTGACACCGGGCCTCATTCATTCTCAAGTAAAACTGAAGTTTTGTATCCAAAATGTATCTCTTATTTCAATTTCTCTAGTGAGCTTGCTAACTCTCTGGTATAGCTGAGGCTCGAAGTTACTAACTCTTACGTGTTGCAACAAGTCCAGATTCACTGAAAACTTTATTATTGTATGTGGGGGTAGGTAGCTTGTTTTAATACACAAAAGTCTGCCCTACTTATACTATGAGAGATTGATTGTTACAAACGGGTTATTAGTAAAATACTTCTTGTGTCGGCCGATAATTCCTTGTCCGAAATGTCACAGCTCTCTTGGCAGAGCGCCGCTTTTTCTCTGTTTGGTAGTCTCAAAGGACTAGGCGGCGTCGACGTCGCTCACCCGACAGTAGGGGCTGTCCGTGGACTAGCACTCAATAGCTGTATACCGTGTGATCACTGATCACACATCATTCTGGGTTCTCTGTTCTGCTCCAAAGGTGACAGCGTCATAGTCTAGGCACGGTAACCAAGAGACGCATCGGAATTCCAGTCCGCTCGCTAATCCCTTCGGCCGATACCTGTTTCTAGGCCATGCCTGGTGTTTCTCTTGATTATCTCTCATGTGGTATTGCTTCTCCGGATCTCCAGGGCCTATGTATCATTGATTATTGATGCGTAGTTATCTAAATTAGCTTCGGTCCAAGTATAAGCACATCCCACCAAGTCTGAATTCCCCAATGCCAACAGATGTCATTGCAAGCGAGATCGCTAGTTGGCCTTATTGCCGTGCATGCCCATGAGGTACAGTGCAGCGACGAAGTCCTATGTTTTAATTCCGTGGCTTTTTTTTCTGACAGAAGGGCATTCTGACTCAGTGACCTTGCTTCCTCTCGTGCCGCTTGCACTGTCAGTGAGCTCACTAAGTCTACACAGTGCCTAAGTGTAATTTATTGATTTTCGCAAAATTACACGCTTAGACACACTGCAGGCGTGACACCGTGGCTCACTAGTCATCCAATAGCAATTTCTAGACTGACTATTGCGTGTTTATGCACAATATTTCGGGCCTAGCCAAGAAATCAGTACCGAAAATACTCCACTAGTGTAGCTGTTTGTGTTGCTTTGTACCTTTCTTTACAGTATATAAGTAGTAGAGTAGCCACTCACATGGACAGGCAAGCCATCCCTGCGATTGTGACAGACTAGTCAGTATCTAGTGCCCCCAATTAAAGGCTTTTGTGCTTAACCTTGACAAAGTGGCTACTAGTTGCTAAGTTACCCATAGAATTGAGTGAATTGAAGTCCCTTTTGAGCATACTATTGTGTCCTGCAAAGGCCAAGAGTGTTTCGAAGTAATTCTTGCAATTTCTTGAAGTTAAAGTATTATTCTTAGGCCAAGAGTGCCACTAGTAAGCCAAGAGTGTGAACTAGTCAAGTGTAGATCACTTGTAGAAAGTAGTACAGGGCCAAGAGAGCCAATAGTTTGAAGCAGTCATAGTCCCAGCAAGCGCAGTAGCTCAAAACCAAGTCACATTCATTCAATTGTGCCTTACCCACCCCACTAGTGTGAGTAATATGTTTGTAAAGCTTACTAGTAACGAATAAAACATCTTTTGAACAACTTCCATTGATTATTAAGTCTGCAGAGTGCTTCTATCATACTCAAAACACCTGAATTCAATCAATTGGTGATAGTGTAGAGTTGTGAGAGGTTTAGTGCCAGTTGGTGATCATTGCCGCCCACTAGTCTTTTGTCACTTGCCATTACCAAGCACATCACCATGGATGCATCTGTACTATGCTTTAGATGATCAAGGACAAGCAACTTCAGGTCCTGTCATGGCATCTTGCTGCGAAAAAAGTCCAAGAAACCCAAGTAACGGGGGAGAGTCTGCTTATTGTTCAGCAGACACTGATGGCAGGAAGGGATAACAGTAGTTTATTGCAGAAAGAGGGACTAGTAGCATGTGATGCAGTGTGAAAGGTGCTCACAGTGGTCTTAATTACGTGTCACAGCCAGCCATTTCAGCTGACAGAGTTTAAATTTATTTGTGACTTCATTGTGACCCACCATATCATGATCTGCTCTCTCATTCATTGCACATTCTCTGGTGTCTGGTAAAATCCAGAGAGTATGGAGTTAGATACCTTGCTATGCTATCTACCTCTGATGGCTTTCCTGGAAATTTAGAGTGCACTAGAAGCTTGGGAGGGATGGTTTTCACTGTCAGCAGCCTGAACAGCTGTCCCAGCAATTGAATGGTAAAATTTCTCTTTATTGTAAGTCTTAGATTTTTTTATACTTGTAATACTGTGACATACATCTACCTAAATACAAAAATACTGGAGGGAAATGATGCAAAAATGAAGCTACAGCAGCAGATTGTCAACTACTGTATAATTTTGATCAATTTATCAGGCTGTGTGACCTGTGACTGCATTGACAAAAATTTGGTTTTGTCATCACCTAGATTTTGCTGTGACCACTGGAAATTTTTGTCAAACTACTGAAATCTATTTTTTGAATGCTAGATGTCTTAGTAATTAAATATGTAGCATACTAAATATACAATCCCTGTGCAAACACTGGATCATGGAAAGCATAGCTGCTGTGTAGGAAGACATGTACAAAAAACCAGCTGTACATGTCATGGTTCTGGTAGTATGATGAGACATCAGACACTGATTAATAGTGATTAAGTACCAGATACCTACTTGGGATGGCCAGCATCTTAGAAGCTTGTAACACCTTTAATACAGTGCAGTACTTTATATGTATTAAAGAGACATTAAAAAAAAGGATTATATGTGGAGATTTCCACATTTTTCAGGCACTTTTTCGAGTACAAAATTGGTTTTGTCAATGGCACTTATGACCTGTGACTGGTATCAAAATCCATCACCATCAAGGGGATCTGTGACCTGTGACTGACAAATCAATTGAAATTATACAGTACTGGATGATTTTCAATTACACAGAGCATGATAGTACCAGCATTGATATTCCCCTTTCTTTCTATTTTCTAATCAAGCAATCAGTTAGTGAGCTGAACCACAAGCTTGCCATCAAGAAAAGAGTGCAATAATTCTGAGTTCAATGGGCTGCCTCTAATTTTGAGAGGAAAGGCGATGGCTGTCACCATATATAATCTTCTTAATAAAATGGGGTCCTAAGCTAAAAGACCACTTAATTTTTCTATCTTGATTAAGCAGACACTTAAGCTGCCTGTTTAAATCAGTTAGATTAATCATGTCGGATTAATCACTATGCTTAATACAACCCTTTAATCACAGAGCAAATGAAACAATATCTATAAAAGATACTTAATCCCCATGCTTAATCCCCACACTTAATCCTTGTACTTAAGCACCATCCTAGGTTTTCCACCTTGATGCTGGAACTTTCTTCAACATTGGTGCCTTTGACAATGACAGTTTTTGAGCTCTGTAGTTCACCATCAGCACTTGACCATATATCAAACAGGACATTACATCACCTTAGAGTGGATTCCAAGGCTTTGCTGCTTGATCTACTCATTTATTAGACTTGTATAACCCTTCAATGCAGTACAGAACTCACCGAGTCCTTTTTGCAAGCAGAGCATCCTCTGCTTGTGCAGCTACCTTTCTTTTCTGTGTCTGCATACCACCCCCCTCCACTGCCAGAAGCTGTGACTTTGGAACCACCTTCCTTCCTTTACCCTTTGCATCACCCTTCTTGGTGCTCCTCAAGCATTGTCAGATGTTGACCTTCTGCAGGAGGCTCTGGTGTTGTTGGACATGAAGGCAAAGGAGGTTCTATAGGTGTCGCCAAATGTGTGAGAGGTTGTACAGATGTCATTGGATGTGAAGGAGGCGGTACAGGTGTCATTGGATGTGAATTCACTGGAGGCAGATCTGGTGTTGTTGGACGTGAGAGTGTGGCAGTGGCAGGGGTGAGTTCAGATGTGAGGATGCTTGCAGATCCTCCAACTCAGAAGTGATCTCAGGCTTCTTCTGAAATGTGAATGGCTCTGGTAAGCCCTTCAAATATCCTGCTAGCTCATAGAGCTGGCCTGTTTTCAAGCCGAAAGGACTGTGAAGTCCTCCATTGGGAAACATAAACTTTTTGGTATTATAGTATTTGTCAGGTGATTCAACTATGCTTTCTCAATAGAACAGTTCTTTGAACCATATATCACCTATACCATGATAAGCCTAACTACAAAGTGAATGCATTAATGTACTTATGAAAGCAACCCTTGAGATAATTGTGCAGCTACATTGATGAGCCTAAACTTCTATGGCAATGACAACACCAACTCAGAATGAGATTGAGTAATTAACGTAATAACATGGCAATCAAGGTGATTGTGTGTGCAAGTGGGTTCAAGGCACCTCTATGTAGTAAACCAATTCCTCTATATACAAGTATACACTGCAACTTTTCAGTCAGCAAAGTAGTACTGCTTAGTAGTCAAGTATTAGTAGCTCTGGCTGTAAGCTGGTAGAAATCTCTCGAAATGAGAGGAAATGGAAACAGGTATGATGTAAATACCATGAATCTGTAATAAAAATATGAGATGAGACTAGAAAACATCTCTAGACAGCAATTCTAGCAAAGAGAGTGAAGAGAATGGAAATAAATACATGAAACTGGATCTGAGAGTGGAGAATCAATATGGAAATGTGAATCTGAGATGGTATGTGTGGAGAGAAAACGTGAAACAAAGTGCTGAGAGTGGAGTGTCAAAATAAATGTGGAAATATGGAAATTAGTGCTAAGTGAGAGAGCAAGAATGGAAATATACTGGTGATGGCAGGGTACTGATCCTAAACGATATGGAAATACTGATGTCGATGGTGAAACTGGTTTTGTACTGAAGCGATCCTATTCTATGTCAAAAACTAACCTTTAAGTCCACTTGAGGGACTGTCCTACATGAAAACTGTGCTGAAACTGGTCCTATACTGATGCAAAAATGATCCTAAGTCTGCTCAGAGACTACTCAAGTAGATGACAATATGATGATGAAAGTGAAAACATGAAATGATCCTATGCTGTGAAGTTGAAATGATAATGGCTGATAAAAGATAAATGTGGGCAAGGTATGGCATGGCAATCACGTATTGGCACAATATGAGTGTGTACCAATAGTGTCAAGAGTGAAGAGTGAGTGTCAAAGGACTCTTCACAGTCAAAAACTCTGGAATAACTCTGGTGAGCTTAAGAGTTGTTGTGCACTCGAGAATATACTAGGGTAAACAGTATATTGCCATAGAATAGTAATAAACATAGTAGAACTGTCGATAGACTTGATGGGTGGTGTAAACTTGATGATAGAGGTAAGCTTCTGCTAAACAATGTTTTTCTAGTTAGTTTTTATACTACAAGTATAAAATTAAAAATAGAGTAAGTATGCATGACTTAGTAAGGCTGTAAGGCCTTGGCTTAGTAAAATCCGTGGCCAACATATAGTCTCTCAACTTCAAAAGTAACAGCAACTTGTCAATGTTGCCATGTATGGATGAAAACCATATAGTTTCCTGAAGTGATGAATGGATCATTGGATGCTGTTTAGCTGTGGATTGGTGAGGTGTGGCTTTTGTACTGAGGTGCACACTTGGGTCTATGTCAATTCAAGGTCTTGGCAAAGTAACAGCCTTAGTAAAATGTGGTCTATAGTGGCTGTGTGCTTAAAATATCATGGATGGATGAGTGGCCATGGCAATCATGTTGACAAGGCTGGTAACAGGCACTCATGAAACTAAGTGTGGCCTAGCATGAACAACACCCTAAACCTCTACTCAATCCCACTAACACACACACAATCTCTATAAGTGCGAAAGGGAGCAAGGAATTTAATTCTACTTGCGCCCTGACAGTATCTCAAAATATCTTAGAGAGCTCGCTAAGTGATGCAACGTGATTGTGTACAATTGTCAAGCAAATCTCAAATTCTCTATCTCCTTGAAGCTTTTACAAGAGAGCATGGTGAACCACACAACCATCAAGGCAAATGATATTTCAATAGAAAATACACACGGACATGCAGATCTGCAAAACAACCAAGTTCATTCAGTGAGCTTGCTAAGTACAAAGTGCGGCTAGGTTCTACTGTGCACACCTTCAATTCCTTTCTTAGCTCACTAAGCCTGAGTCCTAAACTCATCATGATAGAGGCCTTTGGCACTCTCAAAACACAGTATGCAATTCTTTCACTAAACGTCCCCACAAGTCCTCACACACAGTGTGCTCACTCTAACAACAGTGCTGTGAGGTCCAACTGCGCACACCTGTCACACTTCATGCAACTGCTAGAACAGCTCAAGCTGGCTGATTCCCTCATAAATCTCCTTCACAGCCTACACAAAGGCCCACACAATGCACAATTCTCTCTCTACTGCTGAACCAGAAAATGGAACAGAGTTTCTCTCAGATGTTTTCTTAGTTTTCTCTAGAGACAGGCGCAGCTTCACTGACATGGGTCTCATTCGTTTCTCAAGTAAAACCGAAGTTTTGTATCCAAAATGTATCTCTGATTTCAATTTCTCTAGTGAGCTTGCTAACTCTCTGGTATAGCTGAAACTTGAAGTTGCTAACTCTTACACATTGCAACAAGTCCAGATTCAGACTGAAACTTTATTACTATATGTGGGGGGTAGGTAGCTTAGCTTTAATACATGAAAATCCACCCTACTTATACTATGGGAGAATGATTGTTACAAACTGGTTATTAGTAAAATATCTTTGCATCAGCCAATAATCCCTCATCCAAAACATCACAGCTCTCTTGGCAGAGCACTGCTTTCTCTCTGTTTGGTAGTCTCAAAGGACTAGGCAGTGTCAATGTCACTCACCCAACAGCAGTGGCTGCCCATGGGCTAGCATTCAATAGCTGAATAACATGTGATCACTGATCACACGCCATCCTTGGTTCTCTGTTCTGCTCCAAAGGTGACAGTGTCATAGTCTAGACATGGTAACCAAGAGACGCATCAGAATTCCAGTCTGTTCACTAATCCCTTTAGCTGGTACCTGTCTCTAGACCATGCCCAATGGTTCTATTGATTATCTCTCACATGGTATCACTTCTCCGGATCTCCAGGGCCTATGCGTCATTGATTATCAATGCGTAGTTATCTAAATTAGCTTCGGTCCAAGTACAAGCACGTTGATATGCTTGGTATCAGGCTACCCATAGATTTTGCGAATTTTAATCAAATAGCGCAGTCTACAAGTGGTACAAAGGGCTATAGTGGAGGCTTTACACTGTTAAGCTAAATACTACATAAGATACTGAGCAAACCAGTACAAGAATGGACTTAGAGACGACATCTAGACAAGTCAACTCTACTTGCCTTCAGTATTCAATGCTATTCCCCATACAAACCAAGACTATTATAGTCAAATCTTGGGGACTTGTCTCTATGGAGTACAAACATCAAAGCAATCATAGAATAACTAGATAACTCATCACCTCGATGCATTGAATAAACCTGGAATAAAGTGCTAAGTCAGAATGAATCCTATTTCGAGATGAACTTAGTCTAGAACACGAATAACACTGGAATAACTGAATAGCTGCTACTTGGCACCAAGATAACTGACCAGATTGCACAGTGATCAAAGTAATACAGTCTTAGACCGACGATTGATTGTGATCAGTGGTTACACCCTCGAGATACCATGCAATCCGTAGTATTGAATGGTGTACCGTGCGGCGAGCCATGAAAGAGGAGCAAGGAGTTCCTGCAGACCACAAGGGCACTCCTCGTCAATAGAATAACCCATAGCTGTTCCGTCTAACTGAATAGAAACCGTGGAAAGGTGCAATCCTTGTAAATTAATTACTCATCGTTTGTATTGATACCTAAAGCTTGTACCATAGTTATTTTAGATACTAGCTCCTATACCTAGACGACGAATCATATAAATTAGCAGTGACTAGATGCATAACACCAGGAAAGCATTCCCCCCATGTTTGTGCTAGTAGCCTTATAGCTACCTAATCAATCACTGGTTTTAAGTGCATATCCTCGACTGAAGTGAATATTAAGTTTGCCAAGTCAACCCAAAAGGGCGGTGTTACGATTTTTCCATTTTCCCTTATCTTATCTCTCAAGCACCTATCTAATCTCATCTTATCTATGGCACTCATCGCTCTTCAACAGACATCGGACTGGTCACCTCATGGTCACTACATGGTCCTCGTATGACTTCAGTTCTTTTGCTACGGCTTGCGACAGTCGCTCGCCTAGCTCGTTGTTTTCATTGTTTCATGCATGGTTACCGCATGATGGACATGTACCGATGCTATTATTAGATTCTCACTTACCATATATAAGTAGTATAGTTCTCGCTGTAGTATCTCCAGCTTTGAACTAAAGTTTATCTTACCTTGCCAATACCGCGATTAGCACCAATTGACTAAGCGCCTAGATGAGTGATTGTCCGAACGTGAGACAGCTCTCTAGTGCCTTATGTTAATAAGGTCACGTGTCAGGCTAGGCCTAACAGGCGGCTACAAGTAATCTAGAAGAACTAAGAAGGAATAAGAGTTGTCCCTGTGTTTGCGCTTTGCTAGTTCCTAGAACTGCTCCACATCCAAAGGCCTCATGCTCCAAGCCAACTAAAGTGATCTAGACGTGCTAAGTTGACCACAGACTGAAGACATTGCCTAGTTGAAATGAAATAAGCCATAGAATGCTTTTAAGTTCGAACAGTTAAAGAGTCAGGGTACTCTAGAGTCAAGGACTCTTTGTAAGTCACATACTTGAAGCCAGGACCTGTGTGTTCTTTATAGAGTCAAGGACTATTTGTAGAACTTCAGTTCTTTGTTGCAAGTGTGTGCGCTTGTGTTGTAAACGAGTCTGTGTACTTTAGAGCTATTATGCTCTTTGTAGACCATCTAGGTCTTTGATTGTTAGTTGTTGAAGTGTTCTCTAGTCAAGCCTTAAAAAGCTCTCCTAGATGAAGTCAATTTGAGTCTGAACCGCTCATAATTGTATCCTACCAACCCCACATTCATATACCTCGCTACCACAACTAGTGTATCTCATGTAAACACATATAGAATCAAATCGAAGCTACTTTTGAACAAACCCAATTGATTATTGCTATCTAAGTACACCATGAGTGCTTCTACTGTACTCACCCTCGAACTTAACATTTGGTGATTGTGTGTGTGTGTGTGTGTGTGTGTGAGATTTAGTATCTAGATTGACGATCTAGACACTTGTTTCATTTGCGCTCTGCCCATTACCGAGCACATCAGTGTCCCACCAAGTCTGAATCCCTAGTGCCAACGGATGTCATTGCAAGCGAGCTCGCTAAGTCGGCCTTATTGCCATGCATGCCTGTCAGGTACAGTGCAGTGGCGAAGTCCTATGTTTTTAATTCCGTGGCTTCTTTTCCTGGTAAAAGGGCATTCTGACTCAGTGACCTTGCTCCTTCTCGTGCCGCCTGCACTGTCAGCAAGCTCGTTAAGCTTATGCAGTGCCTAGGTGTAATTTATTGATTTTCACAAAATTACATGCTTAGACATGCTGCAGGTGTGACACCATGCATGCCCATGAGGTACAGTGCAGCAACAAAGTCCTATGTTTTAATTCTATGGCTTCTTTTTCTAATAGAAGGGCATTCTGACTTAGTGACCTTGCTTTTTCTTGTGCTGCTTGCACTGTCAGCGAGCTTGCTAAGCCTACATAGTGCCTAAGCATAATTCATTGGTTTTCACAAAATTACATGCTTAGACACACTGCAGGCATGACAACGTCATTTCATTAAGTGATTGATTGGCACATCACTGTGCCAATGGGAAGTAATGTGGCAATTCTGTTTTAGGATGATTTGCCATCAAAGGTGCCTTGTTGTGATGGAATATGGCAATTATGATGTGTAATGAGATAGGATGGATAACAAAGCATGTGAGGAGTGGTTGCCATAGTATGAAAGTGGTATGAGCAAGTATGCAATCTTTGGTTTACTGAAAGTCTGTTGGGTGGACAGGGATGGCAATTAATGCATAAAATCCATGAATTCTAAGCATACAGAGCCTGGAGGCTCATCAGCATAATCAAATCATTGGGTGTATGGTTGTCCAGATCAACAGTGAAAAGCTGAAGACCATCACTGTTTCTTGGTACCGAGTTGTCTCACAGGTCTGAAGATAGAACATTAGCCTGAGATCTGAGATTGACAATGACTCATGAGTCACAAGAAAAGTACATGTACTGTTCATTAACATTGACCCTCCCCATTGAGACCAGAGGTCCACCAAATCATTGAACGACTTGATTGCTTCATTCTTGAAGTCTGCATCATGGAAATGGTGCATAGAAGACAGGTTGGCATGTGCATAAAGACTGCTGGAAATACCATGTAAGCACACCTGTGCCAAGGAGAAAACCAAAATAAACTCACTGTCCAGCCTGAAAGGGTGCTGCATTCCTAGGATTCCTCAGTGCATAGAAGACAACTATCTCAGCACCTCTAACTGGTCCATCAATCACTGCTAACCTGACCATCATGTCACCAAGAAGATAGGGAAAGTTCTTGCAATTCTTAAAAAGTTCCATCAGAATTGCACTAGAACATTAAGAAACACTTACTCATCATGATTGACTGTCTGGGATTTTGCCTTGGCAATCATTCCAGCTCTTTCTTCTTCGTCCAATTCTTTTCACATGTGACTGAGCACAACCTGGTAGGCAGCGCCGAGATTTAAATTGCCATCACAAACTCTTTTGATGTCAGCAGCACAGAATGTGCATATGGTGTCCTCATCCTTGGAGTCATCATCAGTTTCAGAGTGTGCACCATTGGGATTATAATTTGCTTCATTGTGAGCCTTGTCTATGTCATTGCTGAGTAAATCTTCTGCCTGCACTCTCTAATCCTTCAAACCATCACTGACATCCACCTCTTCTTCCTCTTTGTTGCAAAAACTATCACCTTGCAAATCCCCTTTCTTCACTGCAGCTACAAGCACCACAGCTTGATGAGAGATTTCTGCCTTATGCTCAGCCTTAAAATTCTGCTTGGCAGTGATTGGTTTCATGAAGTCCATGAATGACCAGATAATCTTGTCAAGGTTGGGTTTTGACTTTGAGACAGTGGCAGAAACAGCAGTGTTGGATGCAACATGACCTTTAAGGTAGGTGATGAGGTTGTTAATCTTCTTCTTCATTTGCTGTAAAGGTATTGTCAATTTTCACATGTCAGTGGAATGGCAAGTATGTACCAAAATTCTAAGCCCCCTGTAAGCACCGGTAGCCCCATAGTCTTCATCTTGAAAGATGTTGATTCCAGCATGGACAAGGTCACTATTTTTGTCAAGAGTTTCAAATATGCTATCCATCATGGTCTGTCTGTAGGCTTTCAATGTCTTAGGCTCATGCTGAAGTCAGCGGATAACCTCAGGTTTGATGATCGTTTCAATATATATGACTTGGCCATCTGTCCAGGAAATTTCCGCCTCATGACCAACTGTTATAAATGTTTCAGGCAGCTAAAATAACCAAGATAACAGATGAAGTACCTCTCTTCCGTTTGACCTGTCCTTCTGAGATTGCTTCATTATTGACCTGTGAGCCCTTCATAGCTGCTTTCAGGCCAGAGGCTTGCAGCTTGACATGACAAGCTAGAAGGCATTAATATGTGCCCAAAACAGCAGCAGAGTTCCACTGCTTACCAGGTGGCATTGGCGAAGTCATCCTCTGGGCTTTCTTTGCCATAGTGGTCATTGATGTTCAAACAGAATGATAGATTGTGTGGATGAGTGTTGGGGTAAACAAAGCCTGAGACAGGTAACGTACTGAGGGGAAAAGAGGTATCCAGTAAGCCATCACATGGAGTAAAAAATGACACATTGCTAACCTTCATTGTTCACCATTAAACAAGTCCAATCACAAGAGCCCACTTTGCAAAGTCCAATATGAACAAGATAAAGACCAAGAAACTATGTATAATAGATATTCATATAAAGCAAATAAAGCACAATAATGTAATTATTATCAACTGGTGGCAGGCCAGTCAGTACAGCAGTCAGGGAGGAAAGACCGGAAAAACAATGCAACAAAAAATGCATAGGTATCAAAGATGAGAAAGTATCAGTTGGTGTGATCATAAACATTGTTCTACTATGTTGTTCTCTGACACAGTGTCCCTAGAAAGACCTGAACAAGTAAGATTGTGACTGCATCCTGTAGGAAACTGCAGAGGTATAGGTCAAGGCATGAGTATATCACTTGTAAGAAGAAACTCACTAAGTTTAACAGTTGAACAGGGTGGAATTTGATATGATTGGTGGTAGCCATCTTCACAGTCTAGTGATGATCAGAACAAAAAGGTGGGAATGCAATACAGCACATATGAGATTTCAGTTCTGACTCCAAACAATGGAGCGCTCTTGTTCTTGAAGAATGTGCTCACAAGGACAACAGAAATTGCCCCAATGCAAGATTAAGTGCCATTGAACAAACCAGCTTTAGCCTAAGGTACACGGTCCTCCCCAAGTCCTTGATGTGCAAGCAGCACTGATGCAAGGTCAAGTGCAACTGAGTGACCCATTCAGGTCAGCCCAAATCCAGGGTCCAGGACATGGCAATGGTGAAGAGACATAGGTTGTAAGGCTCAGGTCAAGAACAGAATGCCATATTGCTATGCAAAAACAAATTTAGTACAAAATTTCCCACCAAATTGGATGCTGAAGAGAGCATGTGCACATCCCATGCTTAGCACTAGTCAGTCTAAAGCAAGTGGTTGTTATATTCACAATGTGCAGTAATGTAGGGCTAGATATGCAAAAAAGTCAAAAAAAGCCAACAGGACGAGTAATGCCAAACAAGAAAAGCCTTCATCATCCTTCCTATTCTGATATATTAATGTAAATTCCCTGTCACACCGTCAATACCCACTTGCAAACCTCCTTCAAGTAAGGCATATCTGGCTGATATTTGAGTTAGTGAGAAAGACAGGGTGCACGATCAAAGTATAGGAAAAAGGTGTTCACATAATGGCCGACTACCTGTTATTCAAGGCTCAGGTATTGCTCCTTGTTATATCCACTGCTCTTCAATCCTTTGAGGAAGTCTGGCAGGTCTCCTTGCTATACCTTCATAATGTTTCGAAGTGAGAACAAGTAAGGTGCATGTTCAAGCCAAGATGGATGTGCTAGACCATGATTGGCACTCCCTAGATAGACACACACTGGATGAGTTTGCCCATGAGGAAAGCATCATCTCACTTCTGCCTTGTGAACTTCATCACCGATATTCACAGAGGAGGCACAACAGTCCAAAGCATGAACTTCAAGGTGAAAGCCTATTTCTGTGACTTCCCACAGAATCTCCATCTTCACATTCTCACTTAGTGTTCTGAATTCACTACCCCTCCAATAGCCTTGAGCGTCACTCACATTCATGTCCCCATCAAACTCATTACAACATCCAGCCATCAGGTGTTTCACCTTCTCTCAAACTTGCACCAATCTGGATTCCATATTTCTGGACTCCAAGAGAAAAGGCAAAGTGAGCAGTGCTTGTCACTCCTGAGGTAAGAGAGTTGGGGGTAGATATTCTGAGGAGGACAGGTGGGCAACCACAGCATCTCAAAGCCTCAGCCAGGTGCAAAATGCGACATCACACTTTTTAGTATTTTCCAGGCTTGTAAACAAGTCTGCTCTTGAGAAGGAGAGGCCATTAATGCTGTTGATCTTTGCGGAGGAGTGGCAGTGATCCATGTTCACTTGTACTTGTAACAATGCCTGTCGCCACACTGGTATAGTAGGCAGAAGTAGTTCATGCACAGCATCCATGAAACCAGAGACCATCAAACTGGGACAATTGGTTTTTGCATGTTGTCATGCCTGCAGCATGTCTAAGCATGTAATTTTGCGAAAATCAATAAATTACATTTAGGCATGGTGTAAGCTTAGCAAGCTCGCTGACAGTGCAAGCGGCACGAGAAGGAGCAAGGTCACTGAGTCAGAATACCCTTCTGTCAGAAAAAGAAGCCACGGAATTAAAACATAGGACTTCGTCACTGCACTGTACCTCATGGGCATGCACAGCAAGGAGGCCGACTTAGCAAGCTTGCTTGCAATGACATCCATTGGCATTGGGGATTCAGACTTGGTGGGATGCGCTTGTACTCGGACCAAAGCTAATTTAGATAACTACGCATCGATAATCAATGATGCATAGGCCCTGGAGATCCGGAGAAGCGATATCATGTGAGAGATAATCAAGAGAACCACCAGGCATGGTCTGGAAATGGATATTGACCGATGAGATTAGCGAGTGGACCAGAATTCCGATGCGTCTCTTGGTTACCATGTCTAGACTATGACGCTGTCACCTTCAGAGCAGAACAGAGAACCAAGAATGACATGTGATCAATGATCGCGCATTATGCAGCTATTGAGTGCTAGCCCGCAGGCAGCCACTGCTGTCAGGCGAGTGACATCAGCGCCGCCCAGTCCTTTGAGACTACCAAACAGAGAGAAAGCGGCGCTCTGCCAAGAGAGCTGTGACGTTTCAGATGAGGGATTATCGGCTGATGCAAAAGTATTTTACTAGTAGGCAGTTTGTAACAATCATTCTCTCATAGTATAAGTAGGGCAGATTTTCATGTATTAGAACAAGCTACCTACCCCCTCACATATAGTAATAAAGTTTCAGTCTGAATCTGGACTTGTTGCGATGCGTAAGAGCTAATAACTTCAAGTCTCGGCTATACCAGAGAGTTAGCGAGCTCACTAGAGAAATTGAAAACAGAGATACATTTTGGATACAAAACTTCGGTTTTACTTGAGAAACGAACGAGACCCACGTCAGTGAAGCTGCGCCTGGCTCTAGAGAAAAACTGAGAAAACATCTGAGAAAAGCTCTGTCCCATATTTCTGGTTCAGTAGTATAAGAGAGAATTGAGTTGTGTTGGCCTCTGTGTAGGCTTTGAAGGAGATTTATGAGGGAATCAGCCAGCTTGAGCTGTTCTAGCAGTTGCATGAAGTGTGACAGGTGTGCACAGTTGGACCTCGCAGCACTGTTGTTAGAGCGAGCGCACTGTGTGTGAGGACTCATGGGGACGTTTAACAAGAGATTTGCGTACTGTGTTTTGAGAGTGCCGAGGGCCTCTAGCATGACGAGTTTGGGACTCAGGCTTAGTGAACTAAGAAAGAAGGTGAAGGCATGCACATTAGAACCTAGCAGCGCTTTGTACTTAGCGAGCTCACTGAACGAATTCGGTCATTTTGCAGATCTGCATATCCATGTGTATTTTCTATTGAAATATCATTTGCCTTGAGGGTTGCGTGGTTCACCATGCTCTCTTGTAAAAGCTTTGAGGAGACAGCGAATTTGAGATTTGCTTGACAATTGTACACGGTCGCATTGCATTACTTAGCAAGCTCGCTAAGATATTTTGAGATACTGTCAGGGCACAAGTAGAATTAAATTCCTTGCTCCCTTCTGCACTTATAGAGATTGTGTGTGTGTGTGTTAGTGGGATTGAGTAGTGGTTTAGAGCGTTGTTCACGCTAGGCCGCTCTTAGTTTCACAAGTACACATTGCCTGCCTTGTCATTTGGAGCCCACCGCGAGGGGGAGTTTCATTTGTGCTTTGATAGTGTCATGATTTGTCTTGATAACTCACTACTCAGTGTGATAAAAGCTGCATAGGCTTATCAAAAATTCCACCAAGGAGTAAATCCGTTGGATGCATTCCTAATAAGAACAAATCTAACACTGAGGATACTACCTCACAAAAGAGATTGACTATCCACGTGCCACCAGCACAAGGACCATCTCAACCAAGAGAACCGAGAACTAGATCAGCGAAAGCAGCGAGCGGACTAACTGTTCCCCCGATCTATCCTTATCCAGCAGCTGATCAAGCAGCTCAGAAGGGTAAATCAAAAGAGGTCCAACTGCGGCAAGAACCTGTTCCTGTTCCTGTTACTCAATGAAGATCGAGTAGTTCTGGTATTCCTGGTCCTGCAGGTACCATCAGAGCTCCCACTGCAAGCTCACAACCTAATACAAACCCAAGATATTTCATACCCCCGTTCCATGGTAATATCACCATGGCGCAGTCTATGCCTAGACTGAATGAAAAGTCTGTGCCTAGATTTGAGAAGTCAACAGACCTCAAAGAGCTAGAGAGATTCTTCATGAGATTAGAGGAGTTATTCGACAAATGTGCCGTAGCACTTGACTTGGACAAAAAGAAATACGCTGTCATCTATACAGATATTAAGATGGAAAAACAGTGGAAAGTCCTTGATCATTTTGCGAAGGGCACATATGAGGAGTTTAAAAAGGATGTACTGAGTAGCTATGATGGCGCCCTGGATGGCGACCATGATGCGATGCAGGAACTGAAACAACTCATACGCCAATACAGACTCTCTCCGATCCAGGAGAAATCAGAATATATGTCTTTCAAACGAGAGTTCCAAGTACTAGCAGTGGTACTCAAGAAGGAAGATGTACGTTCAAACCGAGAACTGGTGGATCAGTTCCTAGCCCCGATGGCTGACAGTTTATATAACTCAATGAAGCTAAGAATGGAGCGGCTGAATCCACCAGCTGGAAAAACAAGCAGGGATCCAGCGAATCCCTACACCTTGGAGGAAGTCATGACCAGTGGTCTTGATGTACTTCAAGGTGTGTTTTCATCTATGGATAGGAAGCGTGACGAAGCCTGCGGGCTAGATACAGCCATGTCCAGTACGAGAGAATTACATGGAACCCGATCGGGAACCAGAAACAATTCGAGTACTAGTGAATCCGTGGTGAAGCAAGAGGATGTGGGAGGTATTTTGGCCTCGATGAAAGATATATTTGAGCAGCAGGTGCAGCAAGCTCAACAAGAGCGGCAGCGTATAGCAGCTTTAGAAAAAGCTTTCATCGAGCAGCAGAAGACTATCATGAACTTCTTGCAGCAACAACAGCAGCAGATGCAGGCACAACAGTATAATCAATACAACGCTCGCCCTGTGCCATCTGGCTTTAGTGGTGTGCCCAGACAAATGAATTCTGGAGCGAGCTCGCTAAACAGGTTTGATTGCTGGTTCTGCAGAGAAAGTGGACATCTGAATGCGGAGTGCCTGACAAGGATGGACTATCTTAACACTGGAAAGATAGTCATGGTGAAGGGGAGAGCTTGTCTTCCAGACGGAGGAGAGTTCCCAGTGGATATAAGAGACCCACTCCCCAAGAACCGAATTGATGAGTTTTATGCGTGACAAGAGAAGAACGTGAGCCAGAATGTGTTGATCACTGGGTCGTCAACTCCTGGTCTCTTGAATGTGACAGGCTCATTAGCCGCGCTACTCCAAGAAAAGCAAGATTTGGAACGCGAGCTGTACAAGTTGAGAGCACAAAATGTGAATGCGGCGCCGGGCCCTTGAACAAGAGGTAGAGGGTACGACACAGACGAAGCCGGTAGAGAGCTCCCTACAGAAGAAGAGAGGAAGCAGGGTTTTTCTAAGCATTCAATGAAGGTGGGCGGGAACCAAAATAAGACCAGTGGAGTAGAAAGGTCGGGTTCGCCATCACCCCTGGAGGACGTAAACAAAAACCAAAAGAAAACCAGTGGGGCTGCAAAGGAGAAGCAAAGGGTGACAGTAGAAGATGCAGAGGACTCAGAAGATGATGAGCCTGTGCTGAAAAATAAGCGAGTGCAGATGGACCCCATGCCCAAGGTCATACCTACCCTGCAAGTAGTAGTACCACACGTGCCTAAAGATTTCTTTAGCCTGCGGGATAACATGAAGGCAGCAGGAGAGGGAGGTCCTGAGAAGAAGAAAGATTACAAGAGAGGATATACTCCATATCCCTCGGACCCAAGGGAACCCAACCCGTATATAAAATCAGGGCCCCAATCCAAGAACGAGGCGATAGAGCTGAAGTCATGGAATGGGTCATGAATACGGAGGTGCCAATAACAGTTGGCAAGCTACTTTCATTGTCAAAATTACAAGACGACGTAAAGAGTGAGCTCACTCTGAAATGAATTGCCTTTGGCAAAAAGGGAAAGAGTGGAAAACAACAATTTGGATACTTCATCGAGGAGGAACCTAACGAGGACGAGGAAGAAAAAGAAGGAGAAGAGACTGAACAAGTCTTCCCTCTCAACAGAGTAGAAGTAGAAGACATAGAAGGATTGCCAGGAGGTGCAATTCACATCTCGAAGTTGCCCTTCATCAGCAGCTTCATGGTTTCAACTGAAACAAGAAATGGTGTGCCAGCGGGCTCACTAGTGTGGCAGGATCTGTTCCTGCAGTATGTGAACGAGGCAGCAGAATGAGGAGAAGAACCCAAAGCAGTATATGTGGCCAAGGATTCTCAAGCATTGCGCTCAGTATTCCTGCTCGTAAACGGAGTCGAGAAATTAGAAAGCTTGTATGATATGGGTTCTCAAATTGTCTCGATGTCTGAACGTATAGCAGATCGGCTAGGGCTAATTTATGACCCTGATATAGTCATAAATATGCAATCCACCAACAAGCAAGTAGAAAAATCCCTCGGAATGGCCAAGAATGTGCCATTCTTATTTGGTGATATCATGGTGTATGTACAGGTACATATCATTCGGGATCCTGCATACAATGTACTACTAGGGAGACCCTTTAACGTACTAATGGCAAGCACTGTGTTTAATAACACTGAAGGGGGACAAGTAATAAAAATAAAAGACCCGAACTCACTACGGAGTGCGATGGTACCTATGTTCCTGCAGGGTCAACGCCGAGTGGCTCAAAGAGAGGTCGAGCATGGTTTTCAGTGATCAATGATCAAGGAGAGCTGGCCCTGATAATAGAAGAAAAGTATAACAGCGACTTCATGATCAGTGGCTATGCTCAGCCAACGGGATCAAAGAAGTTCAGAAGAGAAGAATTACAAGCGACCTACGCAGTAGTGAGCTCGCTGGTGAGTGGAGAAGACAAAAAGGCGCATGGGACATTGTCTTTGTATTTCGGGGCACTTAAAGATATCCATGATATAAGAGAACAGCAGAAACACATTGAGAAGTCCACTAGGATGCTAGCGGATAATCCTAGTAGATGGATCCGGACTTACTTCTATGGGGAAGTTGACCCCTCGTACAGTCCACCTCCAGTTGGCTTGACAAAAGATGTGTTCACAACGAGAAAGTACAAACCGGTAGCACAGAAAGTGAGGCCCGTAACAGGAGGATTACCCTCTGAGTTCAGAATCAAGCGTAACATAAAGGGAGACCCCTTGAAAGATATGCCGAAACTTAGCGAGCGGCCTCCAGATTTCACACCTATGGGTAGGTACACCATAGAGAGAATGGAACAGATTGATAAGGTTCATAAAGAGGAATTCTTATGGCCTGAAGAGCGGAAGTTGATGCATCATTTTATGATGGAACAGAATGAGGGATTTGCATGGGACGATAGCAAGCGGGGTGCATTTAAGGAAGAATACTTCCCTCCCGTAACTATACCCATCATAGAGCATATGCCCTGGGTACAGAAGAATATACCGATTCCCCTGGGGATCTTTGATGAGGTCTGCAAGATCATTCACATGAAGATACAGGCTGGCGTGTACGAGCCATCGAACTCCTCGTACCGCTCGCGTTGGTTCTGCATCGTCAAGAAAGATGGCAAGAGCCTCCGACTCATACATAGTCTGGAACCCTTGAACGCTGTGACTATAAAGCACTCAGGAGTACCTCCAGCAACTGACAAGCTCACTGAACACTTCGCAGGGAGATCTTGTGGAGCCACCCTGGATTTGTATGTCGGGTACGACGAGAGAAACTTAGACAAAGGGTCTAGAGATATGACCACGTTCCAGACGCCGTTTGGCATGCTACGACTGGTTACCTTGCCCATGGGATGGACTAACTCAGTACCCATCTTTCATGATGACGTAACTTATATTTTACAAGAGGAAGTTCCACACGTAACGATATCTTATGTCGACGATGTTCCAGTCTGCAGGCCAAAGACTTGCTATGAAACAGCAGATGGAGGTTACGAGACCATCACAGCAAACGAGGGCATACGATGATGAGCCTAGACTTCCGTGGCAATGGCAACACCAACTCAGGAACAAGATTGGGAAATTAACGTGGTAACATGGCAATCAAGGTGATCATGTGTGCGAGTGGGTTCGGGGCACCTCTGTGCAGTCAATCAATTCCTCTATATGCAAGTATACACTGCGACTTTTCAGTCAGCGAAGTAGTACTGCTTGGTAGTCGAGTACTAGAAGCTTTGGCTGTAAGCCGGTAAGGATCTCTCGAAACGAGAGGGAATGGAAACAGGTATGACATGAATACCACGAATCCATAATAGAAATGCGAAACGAGACTAGAAAACATCGCTAGACGGCAATCCTAGCGAAGAGAGCGAAGGGAACAGTAATAGATGCATGAAATGAAGTGCTGAGTGCGGGGTGTCGAAATAAACATGGAAACACGGAAATCAGCGATGAGAGAGCGAGAACAGAAATATACTGGTGATGGCAGGGTACTGGTCCTAAACGATATGGAAATACTGATGTTGATGGCGAAACTGGTCTTGTACTGAAGTGATCCTATCCTATGTCAAAACTAACCTTCAAGTCCACTCGTGGGACTGTCCTATACGAAAACTATGCTGAAACTGGTCCTATACTGATGCGAAAACGATCCTAAGTCTACTCGGAGACTATCCAAGTGGGTGATGATACGATGGTGAAAGTGAAAACGTGAAACGATCCTATGCTGGTGAAGTTGAAACGATAACGGCCAATAAAAAGATAAACGTGGACAAGGTATGGTGCAGCAATCACGTATTGGCACAATATGAGCGTGTACCAATAGTGTCAAGAGCGAAGAGCGAGTGTCAAGCGACTCTTCACAGTCAAAAACTGTGGAATAACTCTGGTGAGCTTAAGAGTTGACATGCACTCAAGAATATGCTGGGGTAAACAGTATATTGCCATGGAACGGTAATAAACGTAGTATAGACTTGATGATAGAGAGAGACTCGATGCGTAGGGGTAAGCTGTGATCTATGCTCCAGGTAAGCTAAGCTAAACGACATTTTTTTCTAGCTAGTTTTTATACTACAAGTACGAAATTATAAATAGAGCAAGTATGCATGACTTAGTCAGGCTGTAAGGCTGTGGCTTAGTAAAATCCATGGTCAACATATGGTTTCTTGACTTCGAAAGTAACAGCAACTCATCGACGTTGCCATGTATGGACGGAAACCGTATGGTTTTATGGAGCGATGAACGGATCGTGGGGTGCTGTTTTGCTGCAGACTGGTGAGGTATGGCTTTTGTACTGAAGTGCACACTTGGGTCTACGTCAATTCGAAGTCTTGGCGAAGTAACAGCCTTAGTAAAACGTGGTCTGTAGTTGCTGTGTGCTCGAAATATCGTGGATGGATGAGTGGCTGCGGCAATGACGTCATTTCATTTAGTGATTGATTGACGCGTCCATGAGGCTATGGGAAGTGATGCGACAACTCCTTTTTGGGATGATTTGCAATTGAAGGTGCCTTGCCGTGATGAAATGTGGTAATTATGATGTGTAACGAGATGGGATGGATAACAAGGCGTGTGAGGAGTGGTTGCCATAGCATGAAAGTAGTATGAACTTGTGTGCAATCTTTGGTTTACTGAAAGTCTGTTGGGTGGACAGGAGCAGTAATTAGTGCATAAAATCCGCGAATTCTGAGCATACAGAGCCTGGAGGCTCATCAATGAAGATTTGTATGGGAGCACTTCCAGAACATGAATAGAGTCGTACAGCATATGAAATACGTGGGAGGAACGTTTTCAGGTCATAAAGCAGTATTGTGTGCATCAGAAATTATGGTCGTGGGCCATAGATGTACATACGAAGGGAGAAAACCAGAAACTGACCGAGTAGGGGTCATCTTGAGGTGGGGACCTTGTCAAGACTTGGAAGATGTGCACTCGTTCCTAGGAACCGTAGGAGTACATCGCATGTTTATAAAGGATTATGCAAAGAAAGCGGAACCCCTAACCAAGCTCACCAGACTTAAAGTACCCTTCACCTTCAAGGAAGAGCAAGAAGCATCGATGCAGAAGCTGAAAGATGCGTTGCAGGACTGTCCCTCGTTAATGCCAATAGATTACAAGCTGGACTCCCCTGTAATACTGGGAGTAGACACGTTGTACCGAGCTATCGGATTCTATATATGCCAGGTCGATCCAGACAATCCCAAGAGAAGAAAATACGCAAGATTTGGGTCAATCATGCTGAACGAGCGTGAAGCTTGCTTCTCACAGCCAAAGAGAGAACTGTATGGGCTATTCCATGCTCTGTGAGCATGCAGACACTGGCTATTCAGTGTACGAAAGCTAGTTGTCGAAACAGATGCCAAATACATTGCAGGAATGCTTAGGAACCCAGATGAGGTACCTAACACAGCAATCAATAGGTGGATTGAGTCAATCTTGATGTTCCACTTCACACTAGTACATATTCCTGGCGAGCGGCATGCACCAGATGGTCTCTCAAGGTGTGACTTCCAACCTGGAGACGAGGAATACTCGAACCCAGAGGACGAGTACAAACCAGTTGATGAGGAGTTAGAGATATTGAATGAGACAGAGGAGGAGGTCTTAGACGTTGCAGACTTCAAAGAAAGAATAGATACGTGACACGGCTATGTAACTATAGCCCACGCTGTGCATGATTTTCATGAAGATAAGGTCATCAAAGAAGCTGTAGCCACGGCAGACGTATTCACGATGAGATATAACAAGGGAGTGTTCCTACCGGATGAGACAGAATTCACTGAGGCCAAGGATTACCCAGTGGACCGTTGAAGTGACTATGCCAAGATGCTAGATAGCGAGCTCGATAAGGTTGTGCAATGGCACGCAAACCCGATGGAGCGTCTGGATGGCTTTACCGATAATCAGTACAAGAACTTTATCCGCTATGCGAAGAACTTCATGGTCAATAAAGGAAAACTGTATTGAAGAGACATGGAATCAGAATACAAACTAGTAATCTATCCTGAGCATCGCATGTATATCATGAAAGCGGCACACGACCAACTGGGTCACCGCGGGATGTATGCCACAAAGATGCTAATTAAGGAAAGATTCTGGTGGCCAGAAATGGAGAGAGATATTGCATGGTATGTCAGCACTTGCCATATATGCCAAGAACGCCAGAAGACAGTGATCAAAGCACCACCTATGGTATCGTTCACACCTTCGATATTTCAGGTGCTACATGCAGATACAATGCATATGCCGCAGGCCTTGAACGGGCATAAATATATAGTCCATGGTCGTTGTGCGCTCACTAGTTGGATGGAGGGCAGAACATTAGCAAGCGAGACAGCACAAGCAATTGGAGAGTGGTTATTCAAAGATATAATATGCTGATGGGGTTGTCTATCCCTCATCGTAACAGACAATGGCAAGCAATTTAAAGCGGCCATAAAGTACTTAGAAAAGAAATATGGGATTAGAGGCATTCTGATAGCGCCTTATAACTCCCAAGCCAATAGGTGGATCGAGAGACCACATTGGGATGTTTGCCAAGCATTGTATAAAGTGTGCAGAGGTGTACAGAACAAGTGGCATCAGTACTTCATGCTGATAATGTGGGCAGACTGAATTACCGTACGAAAAAGGATGGGATATTCTCCCTTCTTTGCAGTAACAGGTGCTCACCCGATCCTACCATTAGATGTGCTAGAAGCGACATGGCTAGTGGAGTACCCTGGGAGAATGTTAGAAGACTGGGAACTCCATGGGCTGAGAGGGATCGCATTAGAGAAACACGCGGATGAAGTTGAAGAGATGTGCCAGAACATGGACGCAGTCAAATGAGAGAGGACGTTGCAATATGCAAAGATGAATGCTAACAAGATCAAGGAGTTCGAGTTTAAATGCGGCAATCTAGTGCTGATGCGAAACAGCCAGATTGAGAGCTCGCTAAACACAAAAATGAAACCTCGATACTTGGGACCTTTGGTAGTCGTACACTGCACCAAGGTCGGCAATTACATCCTAGCAGAGCTGGACGGAGCTATAATTTGATCTAAGATAGCCGCTTTCAGAGTAGTGCCTTATTTAGCCCAGAAATCCATAGATTTGGATGGGAAGGTACTAAAACTCATGGATATGTCGCATGCTGAGCTACAGAAGCTTATAGACTCACCAGAGCCTAAAGATAAAGTACCAGCCAACTTCACAGATGATTATCCTGAGACAGAAAACCTGAAAGTGTCAAAAGACATTAACTTAGACCACTGAGTTTAGCGAGCTCGCAACAAGTAAAAAGCAAAACACTCTGCAGGCGGGGTGTTATTGATTGTAAAGACAGTACAGTTCATTTCTAACTAATGACTGGTGATGAGATAGCTAGAAACACGAACAGAGAATACTACTGAATAATGAGATAAGCCTTGGAGACTCCCAGAATGCTACTTCTAAAGTACACTAAAAGAGAATAACAATAAGGGAGCAGGTATTCAACATCAGTAGCAGACATAGAGAAAGAAATGTAGTGATAAGAAGAGTACGAGTTACCATGACCATCACCTACAAGAGAACCGGAGATATCGAGAACGAGAGGCCGGGGCCTAGAAACATGCAGGCTCCAAGATAACCGGGATCGAAGCAACGGCATCACGTCCGGAATCTGCAGGAGAGGCGACATCAGGCGAGCAAGCTTCGTGGCTGGCAGCTGATAAAGCCCCCTGGATCCCAGAGAGCTCGCTGAGGAGGAAGGTTTGCTGCCTCTCCGCACTGAAAATAGTGTGATGGAGCACAACGAGGTCGCCCAAGACAGCGTTCTCGAGTCGAGCCAAGTGCTCAGATGACTCGATGCGAAGACCATCCAGGGCCATCCCCCATGGAGTCAAGCGAAGAGCCTCGCTAAGGGCAGCATTTCTGCTCTCTCTGGAAACTAGGAGAGAAGCATGAGAAAGAAATAAACAAGAGAGAAATAACAAGAGACGTACTGGTACTGACCAGACCAAGAGCCATGGACACCCGTCGATCGGATCCACCACGAGTATGAGAAGAATAGTACTCACGGGCTGAAGGATGCGGAAAGGAGTGGCGGGATCGCTTCGAGTCATGATCGGAGTCCTTGTAGTAGCACTTGGAGATGGCAGCCTAGAAAACTTGAAGTTAGCGCGTTAAGTTAGCGAGCTGGCTAAAAGAAAATACTTACAGCGCCAGATGCAGTGCAATCCAGAAGAGCATGGTCATTCCCTCCACAGTGGAAACAAGCAGAGGGTTCGTCCTAGAGCCAGAAGCTTTTAGTGTGGGGGATATCTCGAGAAAAAGAGATATCTTACCTTACATGACTCCTTACACTTCTCACCAGTGACAGCATCAGCTGGCTTGCCCTTGGAAGGCTTCGCAGCTTTGGGAGGAGCCAGCTTCGAGTTGTCATCATCGATCGACATCTTGAGGATGCCATCAGTAAGAGCGCGGAAGAGAGACATTTGAGGAATCTAAAAGAAAGAAGCGTACTTTAACAGAGTCAGACTTGGAGTCAGAAGGGTCGGCTACCTTGTCAGGCTCCCCATCCTTGGATTCAGAACCGGAATCGACAATGGCAGGAGACTTCTTGAGAGCACGAGCTTTACCCTTGCTGCGAGTAATGGGGGTCTGAAGAGATGAAATAAGTACAGCGCAAATAAACCAAAGAAAGAAAAATACCTTGCGACGAGGGCCAGTAGGCGCAGAAGCAGGAGGAACAGCCTTGATGGAGTGGCATTCAGACTGGACCCACCCAGTAATGGTCTTCAAGACCTTGTGGATGGGTTGCTTCGACGTGTCAGTACGATACTTCTTCTCGACCGTATGATGGGCAGAAAAGATGGTCTCCTTGAGCTCCTTGTCCTTGATAAGCTTGTCCTTGTGGGCCTCAAGGTACTTCTGCAAAGATAAAGTCAGAATTACCAAGAGAAGTAGTGAGCTCGCTAAAACTTACCGTATACTCGTGAAGCTGAGGCATGTTATCAGCAGCGGTAACACTAAGGTTCTGGCAGAGCTGGGTGATAACAGCCTTGACAGCGATGAAAGGTATGACAGGAGTAGCAGAGGAAGACATTTTGGATAGAAGGGAGAAGGTTTTGGCAAAAACAGAAGAAATGAGCTAAAACATGAGTAAAAACGAGATACTGAGTTGTGGATGGATCCTACTAGCGAGCTCACTCAGCTTTTATACCAGAAGCGCAGCAGCTACAACTAAATAGGCATCTTGAACCAAGAACATTCATAACCTGGAGGAAAATAAATTTCTGACAAGTATGAGCCCACGAATTTAAAAATAGCCAGGACGTGACTAAGTCAGAAATCAATTGAAATTTTTGATGAATTTAGTGATGGGGTGGTGTTGATGACTGGGGACAGTCAATTCTTTTTAGTGTGGAGGATATAGTAGGTATACACAAGTATACCTTCATACCTTTTAACAATTGAAGTGGAAAATGAGGAAATAAATTTCCAATTCTGCGAATACCACACAAAGGAGATTGATCAGACCAAGTCAGGGTCACGTAGCAATGACAGTGATTTAGAAAATGACACCTGATGCTGAAAAACAAGAATAAAAATGGAAACAAGTGGCGGACTGTTACGATTTTTCCATTTTTCTTATCTTATCAAAGCACCGATCTTATCGCATCTAATCTCGACACTTATCCAAGCAACCACGGTCCTATAGCCACATCCCCGAATCACTGGAGCGCTGCATCATGCACAAACTCCAAAAGCTCCACGAACTCCAACCCATTCTCCCCGACTCTCACGGTTACCAAAGGACAGTTACATTAATAGCACATACAGAAACAGTATATAAGTAGTGTAGCTCTTGCTGTATATTCTCCAGCTTCAAGCTAAAGTTATAATACACCAAACTTCACTCTCAGACTCACTCTTTGCCTAGAAACTAAACGTTCTATCTCGTGACTATCATTGGCAGACTTAGGCACTCATCAGGTGACTGTACAAACGCAATACAGCCTGTTGTTTAGCCCTGTTTGTTTTACCAGAGTTCGGGTCTAACACGGACAGGCTGGTATTGAGCAGAGAAAAAGCCTGCCAGGACCCTGCGGACTAAGTATGAGGAGAAATAGAACAAATTGGCAAAAGAGGACAAAGAAAAAGGTGAACTGGACCCAGAACAAGTGGTCAGCTCATCAAGAACTTGACAATCTGATCTCTGATCGACTGGAGAGCTCTCATGTAACATAAGAGCCCTCCAAAGGGGTTAAGATCCGTCCCAAGCCTCAGACCTAGAGAGAGTATGGAAGCACTGTTAGCAACAGAGCCTCCTCCAACACAATTCCCTGACTGGGCTCGCCCTATAAGAGAAGAGCAAAGCCACTAAGGCAATTGCAAGAGCAGAGAGCTCACATCAAAATTGAGATAAAGAGTACTTAGTGTCGATCAGGGACTTAGACCCTTGATGGGATAGTCTTAAGGACCTAAGGGCGAACACACAGAGAGAGCATGAAAGAACAAGATATATTGATAAGGGGCCCATATGGGGCCCCAGGATGCAAAAAGTCCAAGAGAAACCAGATATAAAAAGAAAACAAGGGTCTGACAAGAGAGCCCGTGGGCTGAGAACTACCAAGAAAGATATGCATACGAGTATCTACTTAGAAGATCCAGCTGCGCCTGAGTCATCGCCACCCTGAGTACCAGAAGGCCCAGCAGCCTGACCACCATCATCCTCATCAGCGTCGTCCTCGCCCTTGTTCCACATCAAAGTGTCGTTGTCGGAGGGGACATACTTGGGACCTTGAGGAAGGTTGAGAGGCTGGCCAACAGAGCGCCGAAGGCCATCGTCGACAATGAAGCTGCGAACCTCACAGTAGGCACCAGAGAGAGCCTCGGTGAGCTCGTTGCCACCCTCAGCACTGGCAAACTGATCCAAAGTCTCCGCGATGTCGTGAACAACATGGTCATGAGCACGAACTCGACTATGATAGAGGTAGTCGACGTGCTCCAGCTCACGGTTGATACTGCGGAGCTGCATGATGTTGCAATGGAGGCCTAGGGAAAAAGACAGTCAGCAAGCAGCACGGAAAGACAGAAAAGAAAAGAACAAGATGTACTCAGAATGTTATACCGCACAAAGGTAGTAAGACGAGAAGTAATCTCGTGCATCTCATGAGTGGTATAACGAGCGGAGCAGCCGCCATGATGCCCCTCCCGACACTGATCACAATCAGCACCTGGGAACCAATTGTTCCAAGTGCATTCAATCAGCCTCGTGGAGCAAGGGAGGCAAACCTTCTTATAGTGCTGAAAGAGAGAGGAATCAGCAAGAGAAAAAGAGAAAAGGCAGCGAGCTCACATCAGGAGCACACACATAGAAAGCGTAACGAGAAGAACGAGCACCATAGGTGCCGTTCTTATGGCCATAGCGAACTGGGCTGAAAAGAAACTTAGCAAGGAAAAGGAGAAAGAGATAAAACAGAAAGCTCACTCGAAGAACTCGTCTGGCACAGTAATCAAGTCCTCGAAGTGGTAATTCTCCAACTCGGGACGACTGTTGTGCCTATTGATGGGAATACCAGCGACCTCAGGATCCTGCGCCTGAGTGAGCTCCACAGCCAAGAACTGCTGCTTGGGACGACCACAGAACATCCGGTTGGAGTCTTGAGGAGCAGGGTCGGCAGCGACGGTTGTGGGAAGCTTGAAAGACTGGGGCTTTGCAGCCTTTTCAGGAGAGAAACGAGGTTTCTTGACCGAGGGACCAGCCTTCACAGACTCAGTGTCAGTTAATGCATCAGGGATGCAAGCTGCTTTAGCCGTAGCAGAATGGGTGTGAGTGGGACGAGAACCTGATGCCACAATAGAAGGGCCAGCTTCAGAAGCCGCAGTCTGTGTAGCAGGGTGCTTCCTCTTCAAGTTTTTCTTGGGAAGAATTGGCTCATCACAAGTGACAGAAGTTGGAGGAACGGGTGGCGGCGTAGGAGAGTGAGCAGGCTCAGCCTTGCCCTTGCCTTTAGACTTGCCTTGGTTACCATGCTTGGGAGGAGGGGCTTTGCTAGACTCAGGAAGAGGAGAAGGCTCATTGGGAGCCGGGGACATGACGACCAGCGAGTGGGAATGAAGGGGAGCCCCAGTCATCGGGTGGTATGCCCGAGGCGGAGAGGGAGGCGCATTGACATCCATGAGGTCGACAGGAGGAGGAGACTGCTCAACAACGATAGACAACCACTCCTCCACTGGAAGTGGAGGTGGTGGCATCGTTGGAGCTGGAGCCTCCTCACATACAGGAGACAGAGGGCGTGCACCCAAGAAAGCACCTTGTCCTGTAACAGGAGGCAAGGGGGGCACGTTGCGATGAGAAAGATCCCATTTGAGTCGCCTACGCATGAAACACAGGGAAGACTCGATGAGATTAAGCTAGAAAAATAAACAATGAGAAAAGGAGAAGAAAAAGGGGGAGAATTAAACTCACTTCATCTTCCAGGAGCTCAGTGTTACCCGGTGGAGGAGGAGCAGCTGAAAAGACAAGCCTGGAGTTAGTGAGCTTGCTAACCCAAGCAAAAGGAACTACTTACTGTTTGTGAGAATGGGCGTGGCTGAAACAGCGGCACTAAAGAAACAGCGAAGTCAGTAAGCAGCAAGGAAGAAGGAGAAGCAGGCAAAAACTTACCCAGTACCCAAAACCAGAGCACTAGCACCAGGACTTAACAAAGCTTGGCACAAGCCCTGAAAAGCGCCAGCCATCTCTCTGAAACTGTGGCTAATCACTTGGTCTGAAGTGACCGGAGGTGGACGCGGTGATGAGGCTGGTTACGGGCACTCATGAAACTAAGTGCGGCCTAGCGTGAACAACACCCTAAACTACTACTCAATCCCGCTAACACACACACACACAATCTCTATAAGTGCAGAAGGGAGCAAGGAATTTAATTCTTCTTGCACCCTGACAGTATCTCAAAATATCTTAGAGAGCTCGCTAAGTAATGCAATGTGATCGCGTACAATTGTTAAGCAAATCTCAAATTCTCTATCTCCTCGAAGCTTTTACAAGAGAGCACAGCAAACCATGCAACCCTCAAGGCAAATGATATTTCAATAGAAAATACACACGGACATGCAGATCCACAAAACAATCAAGTTCGTTCAGTGAGCTCACTAAAATACGAATCACCACTAGGTTCTACTGTGCATGACTTCGATTCCTTTCCTAGCTCGCTAAGCCTGAGTCCTAAACTCGTCGCAATAGAGGCCCTCAGCACTCTCAAATCACAATACACAATATAATCTCTCAGAATGTCCTCACGAGTCCTCACACACAGTGCGCTCACTCTAACAACGGTGCTGTGAGGTCCAACTGTGCACACCTGTCACACTTTGTGCAACTGCTAGAACAGCTCAAGCTGGCTGATTCTCTTGTACTACTCCTTCAAAGCCTACTCAGAGGCCGGCACAACTCAATTCTCATCTTATTACGAGAGATTGATTGTTACAAACAGTTTATTAGTAAAATACTTTTTGTGTCGGCCGATAATCCCTTGTCCGAAATGTCACAGCTCGCTTGGCAGAGTGCCGCTTTCTCTCTGTTTGGTAGTCTCAAAGGACTAGGTGGCATCGACATCGCTCACCCGACAGCAGGGGCTGTCCATGGACTAGCACTCAATAGCTGTATACCGTGCGATCACTGATCACATGTCATTCTGGGTTCTCTGTTCTGCTCCAAAGGTGACAGCGTCATAGTCTAGGCACGGTAACCAAGAGACGCATCGGAATTCCAGTCCGCTCGCTAATCCCTTCGGCCGATACCTGTTTCTAGGCCATGCCCGGTGTTTCTCTTGATTATCTCTCACGTGGTATTGCTTCTCCGGATCTCCAGGGTCTATGCATCATTGATTATCGACGCATAGTTATCTAAATTAGCTTTGGTCCGAGTACAAGCACGTCCCACCAAGTCTGAATTCCCCAATGCCAACAGATGTCATTGCAAGCGAGATCGCTAGTTGGCCTTATTGCCGTGCATGCCCATGAGGTACAGTGCAGCGACGAAGTCCTATGTTTTAATTCTGTGGCTTCTTTTTCTGACAGAAGGGCATTCTGACTCAGTGACCTTGCTTCTTCTCATGCCACTTGCACTGTCAGCAAGCTTGCTAAGTCTACACAGTGCCTAAGTGTAATTTATTGATTTTCGCAAAATTACATGCTTAGACACGCTGCAGGCATGACATATCCCCCTCACTAAAGTATTGACCATCCTCAGTCACTTCGCGGGTGTGCAAGGCTTCTCTTCTATTAATTCCCCAGAAGTCCTGCAGCGGTATGTTCCTGATACATCAATGTTATCAGAAGCTCTCATGCATGCTTCTTTTCTCGTAGTGTGGTTCCTTCTGGAAGTCCCGTAACATTTATATGTTGGGGACTTCAGGAAAATTTCACTACCTCTCTTTCTTTCCGCCCACATTCTAGTGAGCTCGCTGTCCCCTCCTTTCTCTGCTTTTTCTCCAGTCTGCAGTACTTTAGTACGCATTGTACGCGTGCTATCGCCTGGTATGACCTCTCCTCTCTCGTAGCCCCATCATGTCGTCGCCGCCCGTGCCTCCTATCAAAACTCTGACACCCGTTCCCGATGACGACGACAGCGATGAAGTTATCAAGTACGAATACTTTGTCCAGTTCGAGCCCACAGCCTACTACAGGCCCTACCGCAAAGCCCTCAAGCTCATGATGCCTTATTGGCGTAACAAGAGCAAGTATTCTCATGAGGAAGTCTCCGACCTGTTGAAGCAGGTCTATAATCATTTGGTGAGTCTCTTTTCCCCCTCTCGTTCTCCCGCTCGCTGATGCCTTTCCATTTTTCAGGCCCCCAGCATTGCGCAGCTGGAAAACGAGAACCTCATCGATTCTCAAGTTGGCGTGTCGATCCGTCATTGGTTGACGCTTATCCACGACACTCTTCCTCGTAGGTTCCGCCATGCCGATTGGCATAATACGGTCGCTCGGTCAGCACCTGAAGTGCACCCCTCTCATGTGAGTTTTCGAGTCTCCTTTTTCTTCGTTGCTTTTTCTGACTCAGCGTATCTTCACAGGTTCTCTGTCAGTTGTCGCCCAATGCGCCCCTTCCTGGTGAGGAAGGTTTTGACATGGACGAGCCACCAACCATTCTGGAGTCCTATCTCCTCCAGTGCGCGATCTTCTCTGGCACTCGCCTCCGCCCTGGGGTTATCACCAACAATACCGACTTCCCTGGCCACGTCTTCGACTGTTTTCCCACTCCTCTCCCCGATACGGAGGAGGAGGAAGAAGTCATCGTTTTCTCTGACCCTCCGGCCAAAAAGGCGCCTCCCACTACTCCCGCTCGCTCTGTAGTGTCGTCCTCCACTGCCGCTCCTCCGATCCCTCTGAGGAGCATGCGTCCTCCTTGGATGCCTATGTCACTCCTTCCTCCAGTTGTGAATTCTACTGGGGCCTCTCCTTCACCTTGGAACCATCCTCATGT
Source organism: Armillaria solidipes (assembly GCA_022818035.1). Lineage (NCBI taxonomy): Eukaryota > Fungi > Basidiomycota > Agaricomycetes > Agaricales > Physalacriaceae > Armillaria > Armillaria solidipes. The sequence continues at coordinate 533,861 of JAIWYQ010000015.1, forward strand.
GCATTCGCTGGCGACTGTTCTAAGTCAGCCCAATACACCTCCTAGCCCGCTCACAAACCGTCAGGCCCCTCCACTTTGGACCTCCTTTGCTCCAGTTAGGCCTTTAGGTCTGTATCGCCCTCCTCTGGGTGCAGCTCCTAACCCTTCACCAATGCACCCACCTCCTGTCACCTCTGACCAGATAATTAGTCACGGCTTCAGGGAGATGGCCAGCGCTTATCAAGACTTGCGCCAAGCTTTGTTAAGCCCTGGCGCTAGCGCTCTGGTCTCTGGCTCTGGGTAAGCCTCTATTTGTCTCTTCTTCTTCCTTACTTACTGACTTTGTTGCTTCTTTAGTGCTGCTGGTTCAGCTGCACCCAATCTCACAAACAGTAAGTAGTTCCTTTTGCTTGGGTTAGCGAGTTCACTAACTCCAGGCTTGTTTTCTTCAGCTGCTCCTCCTCCGCCAGGTAATGCTGAGCCCTCGGAAGATAAAGTGAGTTTAATTATCATCTTTATCTTCTCATTTTCTCATTATTTATTTTTCTAGCTCGATCTCGTCGAGTCTTCCCTGCGTTCCACGCATAGGCGGCTCAAACGAGATCTCTCCCATCGCAACGTGCCTCCCTTGCCTCCTGTTACAGGACAAGGTGCTTTCTTGGGTGCACGCCCTCTGTCTCCTGTATGTGAGGAGGCTCCAGCTCCAACGATGCCACCACCTCCACTTCCAGTGGAGGAGTGGTTGTCTATCGTTGTTGAGCAGTCTCCTCCTCCTGTCGACCTCATGGATGTCAATGCGCCTCCCTCTCCGCCTCGGGCATACCACCCGATGACTGGGGCTCCCCTTCATTCCCACTCGCTGGTCGTCATGTCCCCGGCTCCCAATGAGCCTTCTCCTCTTCCTGAGTCTAGCAAAGCCCCTCCTCCCAAGCATGGTAACCAAGGCAAGTCTAAAGGCAAGGGCAAGGCTGAGCCTGCTCACTCTCCTACGCCGCCACCCGTTCCTCCAACTTCTGTCACTTGTGATGAGCCAATTCTTCCCAAGAAAAACTTGAAGAGGAAGCACCCTGCTACACAGACTGCGGCTTCTGAAGCTGGCCCTTCTATTGTGGCATCAGGTTCTCGTCCCACTCACACCCATTCTGCTACGGCTAAAGCAGCTTGCATCCCTGATGCATTAACTGACACTGAGTCTGTGAAGGCTGGTCCCTCGGTCAAGAAACCTCGTTTCTCTCCTGAAAAGGCTGCAAAGCCCCAGTCTTTCAAGCTTCCCACAACCGTCGCTGCCGACCCTGCTCCTCAAGACTCCAACCGGATGTTCTGTGGTCGTCCCAAGCAGCAGTTCTTGGCTGTGGAGCTCACTCAGGCGCAGGATCCTGAGGTCGCTGGTATTCCCATCAATAGGCACAACAGTCGTCCCGAGTTGGAGAATTACCACTTCGAGGACTTGATTACTGTGCCAGACGAGTTCTTCGAGTGAGCTTTCTGTTTTATCTCTTTCTCCTTTTCCTTGCTAAGTTTCTTTTCAGCCCAGTTCGCTATGGCCATAAGAACGGCACCTATGGTGCTCGTTCTTCTCGTTACGCTTTCTATGTGTGTGCTCCTGATGTGAGCTCGCTGCCTTTTCTCTTTTTCTCTTGCTGATTCCTCTCTCTTTCAGCACTATAAGAAGGTTTGCCTCCCTTGCTCCACGAGGCTGATTGAATGCACTTGGAACAATTGGTTCCCAGGTGCTGATTGTGATCAGTGTCGGGAGGGGCATCATGGCGGCTGCTCCGCTCGTTATACCACTCATGAGATGCACGAGATTACTTCTCGTCTTACTACCTTTGTGCGGTATAACATTCTGAGTACATCTTGTTCTTTTCTTTTCTGTCTTTCCGTGCTGCTTGCTGACTGTCTTTTTCCCTAGGCCTCCATTGCAACATCATGCAGCTCCGCAGTATCAACCGTGAGCTGGAGCACGTCGACTACCTCTATCATAGTCGAGTTCGTGCTCATGACCATGTTGTTCACGACATCGCGGAGACTTTGGATCAGTTTGCCAGTGCTGAGGGTGGCAACGAGCTCACCGAGGCTCTCTCTGGTGCCTACTGTGAGGTTCGCAGCTTCATTGTCGACGATGGCCTTCGGCGCTCTGTTGGCCAGCCTCTCAACCTTCCTCAAGGTCCCAAGTATGTCCCCTCCGACAACGACACTTTGATGTGGAACAAGGGCGAGGACGACGCTGATGAGGATGATGGTGGTCAGGCTGCTGGGCCTTCTGGTACTCAGGGTGGCGATGACTCAGGCGCAGCTGGATCTTCTAAGTAGATACTCGTATGCATATCTTTCTTGGTAGTTCTCAGCCCACGGGCTCTCTTGTCAGACCCTTGTTTTCTTTTTATATCTGGTTTCTCTTGGACTTTTTGCATCCTGGGGCCCCATATGGGCCCCTTATCAATATATCTTGTTCTTTCATGCTCTCTCTGTGTGTTCGCCCTTAGGTCCTTAAGACTATCCCATCAAGGGTCTAAGTCCCTGATCGACACTAAGTACTCTTTATCTCAATTTTGATGTGAGCTCTCTGCTCTTGCAATTGCCTTAGTGGCTTTGCTCTTCTCTTATAGGGCGAGCCCAGTCAGGGAATTGTGTTGGAGGAGGCTCTGTTGCTAACAGTGCTTCCATACTCTCTCTAGGTCTGAGGCTTGGGACGGATCTTAACCCCTTTGGAGGGCTCTTATGTTACATGAGAGCTCTCCAGTCGATCAGAGATCAGATTGTCAAGTTCTTGATGAGCTGACCACTTGTTCTGGGTCCAGTTCACCTTTTTCTTTGTCCTCTTTTGCCAATTTGTTCTATTTCTCCTCATACTTAGTCCGCAGGGTCCTGGCAGGCTTTTTCTCTGCTCAATACCAGCCTGTCCGTGTTAGACCCGAACTCTGGTAAAACAAACAGGGCTAAACAACAGGCTGTATTGCGTTTGTACAGTCACCTGATGAGTGCCTAAGTCTGCCAATGATAGTCACGAGATAGAACGTTTAGTTTCTAGGCAAAGAGTGAGTCTGAGAGTGAAGTTTGGTGTATTATAACTTTAGCTTGAAGCTGGAGAATATACAGCAAGAGCTACACTACTTATATACTGTTTCTGTATGTGCTATTAATGTAACTGTCCTTTGGTAACCGTGAGAGTCGGGGAGAATGGGTTGGAGTTCGTGGAGCTTTTGGAGTTTGTGCATGATGCAGCGCTCCAGTGATTCGGGGATGTGGCTATAGGACCGTGGTTGCTTGGATAAGTGTCGAGATTAGATGCGATAAGATCGGTGCTTTGATAAGATAAGAAAAATGGAAAAATCGTAACAGTCCGCCACTTGTTTCCATTTTTATTCTTGTTTTTCAGCATCAGGTGTCATTTTCTAAATCACTGTCATTGCTACGTGACCCTGACTTGGTCTGATCAATCTCCTTTGTGTGGTATTCGCAGAATTGGAAATTTATTTCCTCATTTTCCACTTCAATTGTTAAAAGGTATGAAGGTATACTTGTGTATACCTACTATATCCTCCACACTAAAAAGAATTGACTGTCCCCAGTCATCAACACCACCCCATCACTAAATTCATCAAAAATTTCAATTGATTTCTGACTTAGTCACGTCCTGGCTATTTTTAAATTCGTGGGCTCATACTTGTCAGAAATTTATTTTCCTCCAGGTTATGAATGTTCTTGGTTCAAGATGCCTATTTAGTTGTAGCTGCTGCGCTTCTGGTATAAAAGCTGAGTGAGCTCGCTAGTAGGATCCATCCACAACTCAGTATCTCGTTTTTACTCATGTTTTAGCTCATTTCTTCTGTTTTTGCCAAAACCTTCTCCCTTCTATCCAAAATGTCTTCCTCTGCTACTCCTGTCATACCTTTCATCGCTGTCAAGGCTGTTATCACCCAGCTCTGCCAGAACCTTAGTGTTACCGCTGCTGATAACATGCCTCAGCTTCACGAGTATACGGTAAGTTTTAGCGAGCTCACTACTTCTCTTGGTAATTCTGACTTTATCTTTGCAGAAGTACCTTGAGGCCCACAAGGACAAGCTTATCAAGGACAAGGAGCTCAAGGAGACCATCTTTTCTGCCCATCATACGGTCGAGAAGAAGTATCGTACTGACACGTCGAAGCAACCCATCCACAAGGTCTTGAAGACCATTACTGGGTGGGTCCAGTCTGAATGCCACTCCATCAAGGCTGTTCCTCCTGCTTCTGCGCCTACTGGCCCTCGTCGCAAGGTATTTTTCTTTCTTTGGTTTATTTGCGCTGTACTTATTTCATCTCTTCAGACCCCCATTACTCGCAGCAAGGGTAAAGCTCGTGCTCTCAAGAAGTCTCCTGCCATTGTCGATTCCGGTTCTGAATCCAAGGATGGGGAGCCTGACAAGGTAGCCGACCCTTCTGACTCCAAGTCTGACTCTGTTAAAGTACGCTTCTTTCTTTTAGATTCCTCAAATGTCTCTCTTCCGCGCTCTTACTGATGGCATCCTCAAGATGTCGATCGATGATGACAACTCGAAGCTGGCTCCTCCCAAAGCTGCGAAGCCTTCCAAGGGCAAGCCAGCTGATGCTGTCACTGGTGAGAAGTGTAAGGAGTCATGTAAGGTAAGATATCTCTTTTTCTCGAGATATCCCCCACACTAAAAGCTTCTGGCTCTAGGACGAACCCTCTGCTTGTTTCCACTGTGGAGGGAATGACCATGCTCTTCTGGATTGCACTGCATCTGGCGCTGTAAGTATTTTCTTTTAGCCAGCTCGCTAACTTAACGCGCTAACTTCAAGTTTTCTAGGCTGCCATCTCCAAGTGCTACTACAAGGACTCCGATCATGACTCGAAGCGATCCCGCCACTCCTTTCCGCATCCTTCAGCCCGTGAGTACTATTCTTCTCATACTCGTGGTGGATCCGATCGACGGGTGTCCATGGCTCTTGGTCTGGTCAGTACCAGTACGTCTCTTGTTATTTCTCTCTTGTTTATTTCTTTCTCATGCTTCTCTCCTAGTTTCCAGAGAGAGCAGAAATGCTGCCCTTAGCGAGGCTCTTCGCTTGACTCCATGGGGGATGGCCCTGGATGGTCTTCGCATCGAGTCATCTGAGCACTTGGCTCGACTCGAGAACGCTGTCTTGGGCGACCTCGTTGTGCTCCATCACACTATTTTCAGTGCGGAGAGGCAGCAAACCTTCCTCCTCAGCGAGCTCTCTGGGATCCAGGGGGCTTTATCAGCTGCCAGCCACGAAGCTTGCTCGCCTGATGTCGCCTCTCCTGCAGATTCCGGACGTGATGCCGTTGCTTCGATCCCGGTTATCTTGGAGCCTGCATGTTTCTAGGCCCCGGCCTCTCGTTCTCGATATCTCCGGTTCTCTTGTAGGTGATGGTCATGGTAACTCGTACTCTTCTTATCACTACATTTCTTTCTCTATGTCTGCTACTGATGTTGAATACCTGCTCCCTTATTGTTATTCTCTTTTAGTGTACTTTAGAAGTAGCATTCTGGGAGTCTCCAAGGCTTATCTCATTATTCAGTAGTATTCTCTGTTCGTGTTTCTAGCTATCTCATCACCAGTCATTAGTTAGAAATGAACTGTACTGTCTTTACAATCAATAACACCCCGCCTGCAGAGTGTTTTGCTTTTTACTTGTTGCGAGCTCGCTAAACTCAGTGGTCTAAGTTAATGTCTTTTGACACTTTCAGGTTTTCTGTCTCAGGATAATCATCTGTGAAGTTGGCTGGTACTTTATCTTTAGGCTCTGGTGAGTCTATAAGCTTCTGTAGCTCAGCATGCGACATATCCATGAGTTTTAGTACCTTCCCATCCAAATCTATGGATTTCTGGGCTAAATAAGGCACTACTCTGAAAGCGGCTATCTTAGATCAAATTATAGCTCCGTCCAGCTCTGCTAGGATGTAATTGCCGACCTTGGTGCAGTGTACGACTACCAAAGGTCCCAAGTATCGAGGTTTCATTTTTGTGTTTAGCGAGCTCTCAATCTGGCTGTTTCGCATCAGCACTAGATTGCCGCATTTAAACTCGAACTCCTTGATCTTGTTAGCATTCATCTTTGCATATTGCAACGTCCTCTCTCATTTGACTGCGTCCATGTTCTGGCACATCTCTTCAACTTCATCCGCGTGTTTCTCTAATGCGATCCCTCTCAGCCCATGGAGTTCCCAGTCTTCTAACATTCTCCCAGGGTACTCCACTAGCCATGTCGCTTCTAGCACATCTAATGGTAGGATCGGGTGAGCACCTGTTACTGCAAAGAAGGGAGAATATCCCATCCTTTTTCGTACGGTAATTCAGTCTGCCCACATTATCAGCATGAAGTACTGATGCCACTTGTTCTGTACACCTCTGCACACTTTATACAATGCTTGGCAAACATCCCAATGTGGTCTCTCGATCCACCTATTGGCTTGGGAGTTATAAGGCGCTATCAGAATGCCTCTAATCCCATATTTCTTTTCTAAGTACTTTATGGCCGCTTTAAATTGCTTGCCATTGTCTGTTACGATGAGGGATAGACAACCCCATCAGCATATTATATCTTTGAATAACCACTCTCCAATTGCTTGTGCTGTCTCGCTTGCTAATGTTCTGCCCTCCATCCAACTAGTGAGCGCACAACGACCATGGACTATATATTTATGCCCGTTCAAGGCCTGCGGCATATGCATTGTATCTGCATGTAGCACCTGAAATATCGAAGGTGTGAACGATACCATAGGTGGTGCTTTGATCACTGTCTTCTGGCGTTCTTGGCATATATGGCAAGTGCTGACATACCATGCAATATCTCTCTCCATTTCTGGCCACCAGAATCTTTCCTTAATTAGCATCTTTGTGGCATACATCCCGCGGTGACCCAGTTGGTCGTGTGCCGCTTTCATGATATACATGCGATGCTCAGGATAGATTACTAGTTTGTATTCTGATTCCATGTCTCTTCAATACAGTTTTCCTTTATTGACCATGAAGTTCTTCGCATAGCGGATAAAGTTCTTGTACTGATTATCGGTAAAGCCATCCAGACGCTCCATCGGGTTTGCGTGCCATTGCACAACCTTATCGAGCTCGCTATCTAGCATCTTGGCATAGTCACTTCAACGGTCCACTGGGTAATCCTTGGCCTCAGTGAATTCTGTCTCATCCGGTAGGAACACTCCCTTGTTATATCTCATCGTGAATACGTCTGCCGTGGCTACAGCTTCTTTGATGACCTTATCTTCATGAAAATCATGCACAGCGTGGGCTATAGTTACATAGCCGTGTCACGTATCTATTCTTTCTTTGAAGTCTGCAACGTCTAAGACCTCCTCCTCTGTCTCATTCAATATCTCTAACTCCTCATCAACTGGTTTGTACTCGTCCTCTGGGTTCGAGTATTCCTCGTCTCCAGGTTGGAAGTCACACCTTGAGAGACCATCTGGTGCATGCCGCTCGCCAGGAATATGTACTAGTGTGAAGTGGAACATCAAGATTGACTCAATCCACCTATTGATTGCTGTGTTAGGTACCTCATCTGGGTTCCTAAGCATTCCTGCAATGTATTTGGCATCTGTTTCGACAACTAGCTTTCGTACACTGAATAGCCAGTGTCTGCATGCTCACAGAGCATGGAATAGCCCATACAGTTCTCTCTTTGGCTGTGAGAAGCAAGCTTCACGCTCGTTCAGCATGATTGACCCAAATCTTGCGTATTTTCTTCTCTTGGGATTGTCTGGATCGACCTGGCATATATAGAATCCGATAGCTCGGTACAACGTGTCTACTCCCAGTATTACAGGGGAGTCCAGCTTGTAATCTATTGGCATTAACGAGGGACAGTCCTGCAACGCATCTTTCAGCTTCTGCATCGATGCTTCTTGCTCTTCCTTGAAGGTGAAGGGTACTTTAAGTCTGGTGAGCTTGGTTAGGGGTTCCGCTTTCTTTGCATAATCCTTTATAAACATGCGATGTACTCCTACGGTTCCTAGGAACGAGTGCACATCTTCCAAGTCTTGACAAGGTCCCCACCTCAAGATGACCCCTACTCGGTCAGTTTCTGGTTTTCTCCCTTCGTATGTACATCTATGGCCCACGACCATAATTTCTGATGCACACAACACCACTTTATGACCTGAGAACGTTCCTCCCGCATATTTCATATGCTGTACGACCCTGTTCATGTTCTGGAAGTGCTCTCATACAAATCTTCGTATGCCATCATTTTCTGCAATGGTCTCGTAACCCCCATCTGCTGTTTCATAGCGGGTCTTTGGCCCATGGACTGGAACATCATCGACATAAGGTATTGTTACGTGCGGGACTTCCACTTGCAAAATATAAGTTACGTCGTCATGGAAGATGGGTACTGAGTTAGTCCATCCCATGGGCAAGGTAACAAGTCGCAGCGCACCAAATGGAGTTTGGAACGTGGTCATATCTCTAGACCCTTCATCTAAGGTTCTCTCATCGTATCTGACATACAAATCCGAAGTGGCTCCACAAGATCTCCCTGCGAAGTGTTCAGCGAGCTCGTCAGTTGCTGGAGGTACCCCCAAGTGCTTTATAGTCACAGCATTCAGGGGTTCCAGGCTATGTACGAGTCGGAGGCTCTTGCCATCTTTCTTGACGATACAGAACCAGCACGAGCGGTATGAGGAGTTCAAAGGCTTGTACACGCCAGCCTGTATCTTTGTTCATATGATCTTGCAGACCTCATCAAAGATCCCCGGGGGAATCAGTATATTCTTCTGTACCCAGGGCATATGCTCGAATATTTATATTCTTCTTTAAATGCACCCCACTCGCTATCATCCCACACAAATCCCTTGTTCTGTTCCATCATAAAATGATGCATCAACTTTCGCTCTTCCGGCCATAAGAACTCCTCTTTATGGACCTTATCAATCTGTTCCATTCTCTCTATGGTGTACCTCCCCATAGGTATGAAATCTGGAGGCCGCTCGCTAAGTTTCGGCATATCTCTCAGAGGGTCTCCCTTGATGTTATGCTTGATTCTGAACTCGGAGGGTAATCCTCCTGTTACGGGCCTCACTTTCTGTGCTACAGGTTTGTACTTTCTTGTCGCAAACACATCTTTCGTTGAGCCAACTGGTGGGGGGGACTGTATGAGGGGTCAACTTCCCCATAGAAGTACGTCCGAATCCATCTACTAGGATTATCCGCTAGCATTCTATTGGACTCATCGGTGTGTTTCCGCTGCTCTCGTATATCACGGATATCTTTAAGCACCCCGAAATACAAAAACAACGTCCCATGCGCCTTTTTGTCTTCTCCACTCACCAGCGAGCTCGCTACTGCATAGGTCGCTTGTAATTCTTCTCTTCTGAACTTCTTTGATCCCGTTGGCTGAGCATAGCCACCAATCACAAAGCCTCCATCATACTTTTCTTCTATTATCAGGGCCAGCTCTCCTTGATTGTCGATCAAATCATCGATCACTGAAAACCCTGCTCGACTTCTCGTTGAGCCACTCGGCATTGACCCTGCGGGAACATGGGCACCATCACGCTCCGTAATGAGTTCGGATCTTTTATTTTTATCACTTGTCCCCCTTCCGTGTTATTAAACACAGTGCTCGCCGTTAGTACATCAAAGGGTCTCCCTAATAGGACATTATATGCAGGATCCTGGATTCAATGTACCTGTAGATACACTGTGATATCACCGAATAAGAATGGCACATTCTTAGCCATCCCAAGGGATTTCTCAACTTGTTTGTTGGCGGATTGCATATTTATGACTATATCAGGGTCATAAATTAGCCCTAGCCGATCTGCGATGCGTTCAGACATTGAGACAATTTGAGAGCCTGTATCATACAAGCTTTCTAATTCTCGACTCCATTTACGAGCGGGAATACCGAGCGTAACACTTGAGAATCCTTGGCCACATATACTGCCTTGGGTTCTTCTCCTTGTTCCACTGCCTCATTCACATATTGCAAGAACAGTGTCATGCCCGCAGCGTGTCTAAGCGTGGAATTTTGCGAAAGTCAATAAATTACACTAAGGCACTGTGTAGACTTAGCGAGCTCACTGACAGTGCAAGCCGCACAAGAAGAAGCAAGGTCACTGAGTCAGGATGCCCTTCTGTCAGAAAAAGAAGCCATGGAATTAAAACATAGGACTTTGTCACTGCACTGTACCTCATGGGCATGCATGGCAAGAAGGCTGACTAGCGAGCTCGCTTGCAATGACATCTGTTGGCATTGGGGATTCAGACTTGGTGGGACGCGCTTGTACCCGGACCGAAGCTAATTTAGATAACTACGCGTCGATAATCAATGACGCATAGACCCTGGAGATCCGGAGAAGCGATACCACGCAAGAGATAATCAAGAGAACCACCGGGCATGGTCTAGAAACAGGTACCGGCCAAAGGGATTAGTGAGCGGACTAGAATTCCGATGCGTCTCTTGGTTACCGTGTCTAGACTATGACGCTGTCACCTTCAGAACAGAACAGAGAACCAAGAATGACGTGTGATCAATGATCGCGCATTAAACAGCTATTGAGTGCTAGTCCACGGACAGCCTCTGCTGTCGGGCGAGCGATGTCGATGCCGCCTAGTCCTTTGAGACTACCAAACAGAGAGAAAGTGGCGCTCTGCCAAAAGAGCTGTGACGTTTCGGACGAGGAATTATCGGCCGATACAAGAAGTACTTTACTAACAACCCGTTTGTAACAATCAATCTCCCGTAGTATAAGTAGGGCAGACTTTCGTGTATTAAAACAAGCTACCTACCCCCCACATACAGTAATAAAGTTTTCAGTGAATCTGGACTTGTTGCGACGCGTAAGAGTTAGTAACTTCGAGTCTCGGCTATACCAGAGAGTTAGCGAGCTCACTAGAGAAATTGAAATAAGAGATACATTTTGGATACAAAACTTCGGTTTTACTTGAGAACGAACGAGGCCCGGTATCAGTGAAGCTGTACCGGTCTCTAGAGAGAAACCTGAGATAAAAACATCTAAGAGAAACTCTGTTCCATTTTCTGGTTCAGTAGTAAGAGAGAATTGTGTTGTGCCGGCCTCTGAGTAGGCTTTGAAGGAGTAGTACGAGAGAATCAGCCAGCTTGAGCTGTTCTAGCAGTTGCACGAAGTGTGACAGGTGTGCGCAGTTGGACCTCGCGGCACCGTTGTTAGAGTGAGCGCACTGTGTGTGAGGACTCATGGGGACGTTCTGAGAGATTATATTGCGTATTGTGATTTGAGAGTGCTGAGGGCCTCTATCGCGACGAGTTTAGGACTCAGGCTTAGCGAGCTAGGAAAGGAATCAAAGTCATGCACAGTAGAACCTAGCGGCAATTCGTATTTTAGCGAGCTCACTGAATGAACTTGATCGTTTTGCGGATCTGCGTGTCCATGTGTATTTTCTATTGAAATATCATTTGCCTTGAGGGTTGCGTGGTTCGCCATGCTCTCTTGTAAAAGCTCCAAGGAGATAGAGAGATTGAGATTTGCTTGACAATTGTATGCAATCGCGTTGCATCACTTAGCGAGCTCTCTAAGATAATTTGAGATACTGTCAGGGCGCAAGTAGAATTAAATTCCTTGCTCCCTTCCGCACTTATAGAGATTGTGTGTGTGTGTGTTAGTGGGATTGAGTAGTGGTTTAGGGTGTTGTTCACGCTAGGCCGCTCTTAGTTTCACGAGTGCCTGTTACCAGCCTCGTCAACGGATCCTGCCACACTAGTGAGCCCGCTGGCACACCATTTCTTGTTTCAGTTGAAACCATGAAGCTGCTGATGAAGGGCAACTTCGAGATGTGAATTGCACCTCCTGGCAATCCTTCTATGTCTTCTACTTCTACTCTGTTGAGAGGGAAGACTTGTTCAGTCTCTTCACCTTCCTTTTCCTCCTCGTCCTCTTCAGGTTCCTCTTCTATAAAGTATCTGAATTGTTGTTTTCCACTCTTTCCCTTCTTGCCAAAGGCAATCCGTTTCAGAGTGAGCTCGCTCTTTACGTCGTCTTGTAATTTTGACAACGAAAGTAGTTCGCCAACTGTTATTGGCACCTCCGTATTCATGACCCTTTCCATGACTTCAGCTCTATCACCTCGTTCTTGGATTGGGGCCCTGATTTTATACGTGGGTTGGGTTCCCTTGGGTCCGAGGGATATGGAGTATATCCTCTCTTGAAATCTTTCTTCTTCTCAGGACCTCCCTCTCCTGCCGCCTTCGTGTTATCCCGCGGGCTAAAGAAATCTTTAGGCACACGTGGTACTACTACTTGCGGGGTAGGTATGACCTTGGGTGCAGGGTCCATCCATACTTGCTTGTTTTTCAATGCAGGCTCATCATCTTCTGAGTCGTCCACATCTTCTATCATCACTCTCTGCTTCTCCTTTACGGCCCCACCAGTTTTCTTTTGGTTTTTGTTTACGTCCTCCGGGGGTGATGGCGAACCCGACCTGTCTACTCTACTGGTCTTATTTTGGTTCCCGCCCACCTTCATTGAATGCTTAGAAAAACCCTGCTTCCTCTCCTCTTCTGTAGAGAGCTCTCTACCGGTTTTGTCTGTGTTGTACCCTCTACTTCTTGTTTGAGGGCCTGGCACCGCATTCACATTTTGTGATCTCAGTTCATACACCTCGCGTTCCAAGTCTTGTTTTTCTTGGAGCAACGCAGCTAACGAGCCTGTCACATTCAGGAGGCCAGGGGTCGATGACCCAGTGATCAACATGTTCTTCTCTTGCCACGCATAGTACTCGTCGATTCAGTTCTTGGGGAGTGGGTCTCTTATATCCGCAGGGAATTCACCTCCATCCAGGAGACGAGCTCTTCCTTTCACCATGACTATCTTTCCAGTGTTAAGATAGTCCATCCTCGTTGGGCACTCTGCATTCAGATGTCCACTTTCTCCACAGAACCAGCAATCAAACCTGTTTAGCGAGCTCGCTCCAGAATTCATTTGTCTGGGCACACCATCAAAGCCAGATGATGCAGGACAAGCATTGTATGAATTATACTGCTGCTGCTGCAAGAAGCTTGTGATAGTCTTCTGCTGCTCAACGAAAGCCTTCTCTAGAGCTGCTATACACTGTCGCTCTTGTTGAGCTTGCTGCACCTGCTGTTCAAAGATATCTTTCATTGAGGCCAGAATACCTCCCACATCTTCTTGCTTCACTGCGGATTCACTAGTACTCGAATTATTTCTGGTTCCCGATCGGGTTCCATGTAATTCTCTCGTACTAGAAGCGGTTGTATCTAGCCTGCGGGCTTCATCTCGCTTCCTATCCATTGATGAAAACACACCTTGGAGTACGTCGAGACCACTGGCCATGACTTCCTCCAAGGTATAGGGATTCGCTGGATCCCTGCTTGTTTTTCCAGCTGGTGGGTTCAGCTGCTCCATCCTTAGCTTCATCGAGTTGTATAAACTGTCAGCCATTGGAGCAAGAAACTGATCCACCAGTTCTTGGTTCGAACACATGCCTTCCTTCTTGAGTACCACCGCTAGTACTTGGAACTCTCACTTGAAAGACATATATTCTGATTTCTCCTGGATCGGAGAGAGTCTGTATCGTCTTATGAGTTGTTTCAATTCCTGCATCGCATCATGGTCACCAGCCAGGGCGCCATCATAGCTACTCAGTACATCCTGTTTAAACTCCTCATATGTGCCCTTCGCAAAATGATTAAGGACTTTCCACTGTTTTTCCATCTTAATGTCTGTATAGACAACAGCGTATTTCTTTTTGTCCACATCAGGTGCTATGGCACATTTATCGAATAACTCCTCTAATCTCGTGAAGAATCTCTCTAGCTCTTCGGGGTCTGTTGACTTCTCAAATCTAGGCGCAGACTTTTCATTCGGTCCAGGCATAGACTGCACCATGGTGATATTACCATGGAACGGGGGTATGAAATATCTTGGGTTTGTATTAGGTTGTGAGCTCGCAGTGGGAGCTCTGACGGTACCTGCAGGACCAGGAATACCAGAACTACTCGATCTTCGTTGAGTAATGGGAATGGGAACAGGAACAGGAACAGGAACAGGTTCTCACTGCGGTTGGACTTCTTTTGATTTACCCTTCTGAGCTGTTCGATCAGCTGCTGGAAAAGGATAGATCAGGGGAACAGTTAGTCCGCTCGCTGCTTTTGCTGATCTAGTTCTCGGTTCTCTAGGTTGAGATGGTCCTTGTGCTGGTGGCACACGGATAGTCAATCTCTTTTGTGAGGTAGTATCCTCGGTGTTAGATTTGTTCTTATTAGGAATGCATCCAACGGGTTTACTCCTTGGCAGAATTTTTGATACGCTTACGCAGCTTTTATCGCACTGAGTAGTGAGTTGTCAAGACAAATCATGACACTATCAAAGCACAAATGAAACTCCCCCTCGCAGTGGGCTCCAAATGATGAGGCTGGTTACGGGCACTCGTGAAACTAAGTGTGGCCTAGCGTGAACAACACTCTAAACCACTACTCAATCCCACTAACACACACACACAATCTCTATAAGTGCAGAAGGGAGCAAGGAATTTAATTCTTCTTGCGCCCTGACAGTATCTCAAAATATCTTAGAGAGCTCGCTAAGTAATGCAACACGATCACGTACAATTGTCAAGCAAATCTCAAATTCTCTATCTCCTCGAAGCTTTTACAAGAGAGCACGGTGAACCACGCAACCCTCAAGGCAAATGATATTTCAATAGAAAATACACATGGACACGCAGATCCGCAAAACGATCAAGTTCATTCAGTGAGCTCGCTAAAATACGAATTGCCGCTAGGTTCTACTGTGCATGACTTTGATTCCTTTCCTAGCTCGCTAAGCCTGAGTCCTAAACTCATTGCGATAGAGGCCCTCGGCACTCTCAAATCACAATACACAATATAATTTCTCAGAATGTCCCCACGAGTCCTCACACACAGTGCACTCGCTCTAACAACGGTGCCGTGAGGTCCAACTGTGCACACCTGTCACACTTCGTGCAACTGCTAGAACAGCTCAAGCTGGCTGATTCTCTCGTACTACTTCTCAAGGCCTACTCAGAGGCCAGCACAACACAATTCTCTCTTACTACTGAACCAGAAAATGGAACAGAGTTTCTCTCAGATGTTTTCTCTCAGGTTTCTCTCTAGAGACCAGCACAGCTTCACTGACACCAGGCCTCGTTCATTCTCAAGTAAAACCGAAGTTTTGTATCCAAAATGTATCTCTTATTTCAATTTCTCTAGTGAGCTCGCTAACTCTCTGGTATAGCCGAGACTCGAAGTTACTAACTCTTACGCGTTGCAACAAGTCCAGATTCACTGAAAACTTTATTGCTGTACATGGGGGGTAGGTAGCTTGTGCTAATACATGAAAGTCTGCCCTACTTATACTATGAGAGATTGATTGTTACAAACAGGTTATTAGTAAAATACTTCTTGTGTTGGCTGGTAATTCCTCGTCCGAAACGTCACAGCTCTCTTGGCAGAGTGCCGCTTTCTCTCTGTTTGGTAGTCTCAAAGGACTAGGCAGTGTCGATGTCGCTCGCCCGACAGCAGAGGCTGTCCATGGACTAGCACTCAATAGCTGTTTAATGCGCGATCATTGATCACACGTCATTCTTGGTTCTCTGTTCTGTTCTGAAGGTGACAGCGTCATAGTCTAGACACGGTAACCAAGAGACGCATCGGAATTCTAGTCCGCTCACTAATCCCTTTGGCCGGTACCTGTTTCTAGACCATGCCCGGTGGTTCTCTTGATTATCTCTTGCGTGGTATCGCTTCTCTGGATCTCCAGGGTGTCGGAGCTGCAAGTACGCCCGTAGTCGGGCCCGTTTATATCCATGGACTTATTTCCGGTTTCTTTCTTATTTCTTACATACTTGGTATCCACAACGGACTCCGTAGCTACATATACCGACGTACCTACCTACGTGCGCCTCAGACGTTCTCTCATATCCCGAGTGCAAGTCTGAGGTGAGCTTTCTTTTACTTACTTGTGTTCAGACATCCTTACTTACATTCACTCGTAGTTACTATCGTTATAGGTGAATATAGATGTTCTCTCATATCCCGAGTGCAAGTCTGAGTTACTATCGTTATAGATAACTACATCCGCACTCTAACAGGTTATGGGCCCCGCGTCTCGCCCTGCTGCTGATCTCTGTTGCTGCTACTTTGACTCTGAATTCCATCCCCCACTATGTCTACCATCACTGCCGACTTTACCGTGCTGTTGAACGTTCCGAAGCTTGACATGTCAGGTACTAACTGGCTCATCTTCCATTACCGCTTCGAAATCGCTGTCGAATCCAAAGGCGTTTGGGGCCATTTCGATGGTTCCGAACCTTCTCCTCCTGGCCCTCAACAAGGTGACGATGCTGCTACTGCTGCTGCTGCCACAGCTGAAGTCACTGAGTGGAAAAAGAAGGAGAAGGAGGCTCATCATTACCTCGTCCAGAAGTTGGAAGACTCGACCTTAACCGAGCTTTTGCGTCATGCCACTGTTGAGCATATGTGGAATGCACTTACTGAGAAATTCACTGCTCTCAGTACCCACATTATCGCTGACATGCAAGCTCGTTTCGACAACATGAAATGCCCTAACAATGGTAACATTCGCACCCATCTCACCAGTCTTTGTATGAAATACGAGGAACTGTGTGCTGTTGGCGTGGTCTTGACAGACAACCAGTATGTGACTCGCATTATTGGATCACTTCCCTACTACTACCAACGCTACCTTTCCACCGTCACTTCCGCCGCTAAAGCAGCTCTCTTCACAAACAACGCTGCTCGTGCTGCTGCTGCTACTACCGTCCCCGGAAATACCGCCGCCGCGGCCTTCACCATTACTTCAGGTTTGCTGGCCACAGCCCAAGGCATATCCCTTGATCCCGCATACATCATGCAACTCGCCATTGAAGAGTACGATCAAGTCTGCCTGGGGAAGAAAAATTTCTGGGATAATAAACCGCAGGTGGAGGATACCGGCGTTGCGCTTGCTGCCCCATCAGGCAGTTATGGTGGCAACAAAGGAAAGGGAAAGGAGAGGGAAAGATGTCCGAAGGGGGTGTGTTGGAATTGTGGAGGTTGTGGACATGTCCAGTCCAAGTGTCCAAGCCCCAAGCTTCTGAGGAAGGGAGGCGAGAAAGGCAAATTGGATGGAAAATCTTCTGGTTCAGCAAATGCTGCCGTAGACTGGGAGGATGATGGTGTTTGGGCTGCTATTGCCACATCGTCAAGTGTGTCTTCGCTGCTGGGATTGCAACCGGGGAAGGGCACGATTTTTGATGTATCATTGTTGTTTGATGATGCATGGGATGAGATTCCTGAGTTGAATCTGTCGTCAGCTTCCGATTTTGATGGGAGTGACAATGAGTCCTTACCAGGCCTCGAGGAAGTCTCCGATAGTGAGGAGGAGAGCATGTTTGACTCAGATTCAGAGTGCTCCGAGCTTCCTGACCTTGAGTCCGTGTCGGACAGCGAGGATGAGTGGGACGATGAGGATAAAAGGGCTGAGGAGGAAGATGAAGATGCCGCATGTGCAGCTGGACCTGCCAACATTCCGAATTCTTCAATCCGTGCCGAACTCTATGATTCCGGCTGTAGTCAGCACCTATCCCCATACCGCAATGAATTTCAGACTTACCAGGAAATTCCACCAAAGCGCTTCATGGCCGCGAACAACCAGGATTTTACGGCTGTTGGGCAGGGGGAGATATGGGTCGATGTTCCAGATGGAAACGACATGTCGAAGATGCATCTCACGGAGGTGCTATACTCCCCAGAGATTGGGTACACCCTAGTCTCCATCGGTCGTCTTGATCAAGCCGGGTACACCCTGACTTTCGGTCAAGGGATGTGCAGGATCAACGACCCGGATGGAAACCACGTCGGTTCCATCCCGCGCTCTCAAAAGGGCCTATATCGCATTTTTCGTGAGTCAGGTGAAAAGGGCACGGTGAATGCAGCATCACCTGTCAAACTTACCGAGGCTGAACTCCACCACTACCTGGGACACATGTCCCTCACCGCCACTAGGCATCTCGTTACTCATGGCTTTGTTACTGGTCTTGAGCTTCGTAAATCCCCTTCTGGCGACCCCTTCTTCTGTGAGGCATGTATCTATGCCAAAACCAAGCGTCAGTCCATTCCCAAGGTCCGCCAAGGTGGTGGTGCATCTACCTTTGGCGAGGAAATCCATTCCGATGTCTGGGGACCTTCACGCGTTGAAACGATCAATGGGCGGAAATATTTCATCAGCTTCATTGATGATTGCTCCCGTCTTACCTGTATCTACCTGCTTTGCAAAAAATCTGAGTCATTCAGTGCCTACAAGAAGTACGAGGCCTGGGTGAAGACTCACGCGAAGGTGGATATTGGGTCACTTCATTCCGACCGGGGTGGTGAATATCTGAGCAAAGAATTCATCAATCATCTCGAAAATCATGGCACAGAGTCAAAATGTACTGTACATGATACCCCCGAGGAGAATGGAGTTGCAGAACGTTTCAACGGAATTGGACTTGAATGGACGCGAGCTTTGCTTCATGCGAGCAGGTTGCCGAAATTTTTATGGGGGGAGGCCCTTCGTCACGTTATTTGGCTGAAGAACAGAACAACGACTAAGGCCTTGCCAGATGGAAAGACGCCATACGAGATGCTTACCGGGGAGAAGCCTGATTTATCTAACGTCCACGAGTGGGGCTGTGTGTGCTATGTTCACCAGGCAACACCAAATCAGTCAAAATTGGACCCACAGGTGAAGGAGGCGAGGTGGATTGGAGTTGATGATGAGAGCAAGGGCTCTCGGATTTATTGGCCAGGCGAGCGTAGGGTGACGGTTGAGCGAAGTGTCATGTTTGGGAAACCTGAAGTGGTGGTGCAGGTGGATGGTGTGCTGAACGATTCCGTTGTGGAGGAACTTGAGGGGGAGGATGAAGAAGAGTCAGTCAAGTTGCCTCCTACTCCGAAAAATCCACCAAACACACCTGTTACGCCCACCCAAGCCGACGACAGTGATCCCGAGCCACCTCTGATTGACCAGGTCCAGCCCGAGTCAAGAAGAAATCTCCCTCGTGCTGCCCGTCCTACGCAGTACAAAAATCGGGAATTACACCCTGTCCAACCCATTCGTAGTGTGGCAAATCTAGCAGTTGTTGATGAGATAGAGGAAGAAGTCGAGGGCGAAGTTGAGTACGCGATGGTTGCAGATTCTAGTGAAGCACTGGGTCTTGATCCATTGTCGTTGGTGGAAGCGAAGCGTCGTCCTGACTGGGCTAGTTGGGTTGAGGCCATACGTGAGGAGATTGACACGCTGGTGAGTGCTGGGACTTGGGAGATTGTCGAGAAGCCAGAGGGAGCGAACATTGTAGGCTCAAAGTGGGTTTTTCAGCTGAAAAAGGATGCGTTAGGGAGAGTGGTGCATTACAAAGCGAGGCTTGTTGCTCAGGGCTATTCCCAGGTTGAAGGCGTCGATTATTTCGACACTTACGCTCCAGTTGCAAAGCTGCAGTCAATCCAAACAATTCTTGCACTTGCTGCTTGCCTCAATCTCGAAATCCATCAGATAGACATCAAAGGAGCATATCTGAATGGCACACTCACCGAGGATGAAAGGATCTATATGTGTCAGCCTCCTGGATTTCCTCTTCCCGATGCTACTGGCAAAGTCCTCCGCCTACGCAAAACGATCTATGGGTTAAAGCAGAGCGGCCGTCGTTGGTATGAAGCCTTCACAGCCATTTGCTGGGAGACTTTGAGCTTGAAGCGGTGCAGCGTGGATCAGGCAGTCTTTTACAGACAAGAGGGAAAGGATATCATTGTCATTGCCGTGCATGTTGATGACTGCACCATTGCCGCGATGACGATGCGACTGATTGCAGAAGTCAAGGAGAAAATCGGTACCAGAGTTGAAGTCATTGATCTCGGCCCAATTCACTGGCTACTCGGCATTGAAGTTACCCGGGACCGCCAAAAGCGGACCTTGTCCCTTTCTCAATGTGCCTACATCGAGTCCATCATCCGCCGCTTCCATCTTGATGATTTGAAGCCCGTCTCTACCCCCATGGACCCTCATGTCAAGCTCTCTACTGCTCAATCCCCTACTACCCTCGAAGAAATAGCCCAGATGCGCAACATCAAGTACCCTGAAGCTGTTGGTTCTCTCATGTATGCCTCGCAAGGTACTCGTCCTGATATCACCTTCGCCATGACAACGCTCTCCAAGTTCTTGAAGAATCCAGGTATGGCACACTGGGAGCAGTGCAAACGCGTTTTTCGTTACCTCAAAGGCACGCTGGATTGGAAGTTGACGTTTGGGGAGACTGACCGGGATTTGACTGGCTGGGTGGATGCTGATGGCAGCGAATCCGAGGAGCGTCGTGCCATCACTGGGTATGCCTTTCTTATTGATGGTGGTGCTGTTTCATGGAGTTCTAAACAGCAGGAGCTCATCGTCTTGTCGACGACTGAGGGGGAGTATGTGGCGGCGACTCATGCAGCGAAGGAAGGACTTTGGCTTCGTAGCTTCATCTCTGAAGTATTCGGCTCACTTATCGATGGTCCAACGACTCTGTTTTCTGACAACCAGTCCGCTATTGCCCTCGCGAAGGAGCACCAGTACCACACTCGCACCAAGCACATTGATATCCATTACCACTTCATTCGTTGGGTCATCGAAAATGGCTCAATGCGCCTCATCTACTGCCCTACTGAGGAGATGTTGGCTGATACCCTCACGAAGGCCTTGCCTAGCACCAAGGCGAAGCATTTTGCAATTGAATTGGGACTACATGCGACTTGAGGAGGAGTGTCAGAGCTGCAAGTACACCCGTAGTCGGGCCCGTTTATATCCATGGACTTATTTCCGGTTTCTTTCTTATTTCTTACATACTTGGTATCCACAACGGACTCCGTAGCTACATATACTGACGTACCTACCTATGTGCGCCTCAGACGTTCTCTCATATCCTGAGTGCAAGTCTGAGGTGAGCTTTCTTTTACTTACTTGTGTTCAGACATCCTTACTTACATTCACTCGTAGTTACTATCGTTATAGGTGAATATAGATGTTCTCTCGTATCCCGAGTGCAAGTCTGAGTTACTATCGTTATAGATAACTACATCCGCACTCTAACACAGGGTCTATACGTCATTGATTATCGATGCATAGTTATCTAAATTAGCTTCGGTCCGAGTACAAGTGCGTCCCACCAAGTCTGAATCCCCAATGCCAATGGATATTATTGCAAGCGAGCTTGCTAGTCGGCCTTCTTGCCATGCATGCCTGTGAGGTGCAGTGCAGCGACGAAGTCCTATGTTTTAATTCCATGACTTCTTTTTCTGACAGAAGGGTAATCTGACTCAGTGACCTTACTTCTTCTCGTGCCGCTTGCACTGTCAGCGAGCTCGCTAGGTCTGCACAGTGCCTAAGCGTAATTTATTGATTTTCGCAAAATTACATGCTTAGACACGCTGCAGGCATGACAACGGCCCAAGGAATAGCCGCATGTATGCCGGCCAAGGAAACGGCGGGGGAGGCAGCACCCAACCCACTGCCACCAAGACCACCGAGGAACTCCAAGCCGCATGCTCAGAGGCAGAACTAAAACTGCAGAAAATAGAAGAACTACAGAGAGAGCTCAACGACGCCAAAATGGCCCACCGGGATTACACCACACAGTGGGGATTCCCTTTGTTCCCAAAGGACAAGGCCAAGGACCCTGATCACGGCAGACCCGCCATCCCAAATGAGCGACGACCTCTCTATGAAAGGGCAGACCGATTCTCAGTCCCCCACCCTCCCCCAAAATGGCAGAAGCCAGACCCTATGCCGGATCCCGGCCCCGACAATCACTACACCGATGATGCGCCCCATCTAGGCATAAAACCCATTCTCCTCCAAACCCCCAAAGCTTTCCATGGGGCCCATGACGACATCGACCGCTTCACTAGGGACTGCATGATGTACTTCGAGGTCTTCACCTCATACTTCCAGCTCCCCTCGCAAAGAGTCCCCTTCGCTGTCTCTCTTCTCGAAGGCACCGCCAAAGACTGGTGGGTCCACAAGTGACAAGAGTTCTGGACAAATAGCAGATTCGACATGCAGCCACCGCGATACTGCCTCCCAAACTGGGAAGAGCTCATTGGCCTGCTCGAACAGCAATTCCGCGACCCTGCTATTGAAGAGGTACATGAGAAAAAGATGTATGAACTCCACATGGGCAATGGACCCGCCACCGCCTACTTCCAAGCAATAGAGAAGGAGGCCAAGCTGGCACGACATTGGGACGGGATGGACGAAAGAGGACATATGGTCTGGGCAGTACGACAAGGAATCCCGGAGTCCTACTCCAAGTCCATCGCCTTCACCAGCTTCAACATCCCCACCACGTACCCCAAATGGAAGACGCGCGTGCTCACGATGTACGAGGAGCGACAGAAGAAGTGGGTCTTCGACCAGACCACTGGAAACCCTCGCAATGACTCGTGCCCGCCAAACAGACCCCCCCCTACCGCCACCAGTCACAACAAGACAGGTGGCGCGACAAGTTCGTCGTCGGCCAAACCAACAAGTAGTATGCCAGCCCGAGACAACCAAGGGCGACGGCACTCCAGGGAGGGAATGACCTACGGCGGATCAGGAGAACCCATGGACATTAGCACGCTCAGAAGGGAGGGTAAGTGCTTTAGGTGCCGGAAGAAAGACCACCTAAGCAAGGACTGCCCAGATAAGAAACAGTACAAGGACATTCGCTCAACACATACAGCCAAGCAGGAGCAGGAGCAGGAGAAGGAGACGGAGTCGAAGGTCGAGGAAGTAAAAGAGGCGGCGGTCTAGGGTCCGATTCCCCTACGATCACCAAGGACTCATCTGGTATGCACTTGTCTTCTGCTGGATGGACTTATCCTACTTCTTTAGTTACATCTGTTTTACATACAACGCATTCGAGTATACCCGCCCCAATTTCACCTGCTTTTAACGTCTCTAGCACGACTAGCAAACCAGTTACAGAATCACAAAACCAATACGCCGCACTTGACGTTGAAGAGTGCACTGACAATGACGACTCGGTCTCAATTGCCTCTTCCAACGAGGAGGGGGACATGACCGTAAACCTCCACGATGCCTCCGACCTTGAGGCTAATCACCGCTCAAGTAGCCCATGCGCCGCAAGGCAACAGGCGAAAGAATCCAGCAACAAGTCACCCACCATAGTGACACCCATCATAACGACTAGTTCCACTAGATCAGATGGGGCAGGGCAACAGAGCGCAAGCTCCCCCCCTGAACAAGCGGCCTCCTGAGTGGGGAATACTGCAAGGAACCTGAAGGATTCAGCGACGCCTCAACAGCGACCATCCCCTGTCGCATGACCCAGAAAGGAAGCGCCGAGGGTGATGACATCGCAGAGTTCGGAGGCAGAAGGAAGCACTGGCTGACCACGCTCGTCAACATCAGTACAACCCGTTGTCCTTGAGCGATCCTTCGCCCAAAAGGACGACGCCTCCACCCAGACGAACCCCCTACTTCAGCGCATTGGGCTTCCCGACAGTCCGAACCTCTGCTCAGCAGTTTCCCCGGGCAACGTGGATGAAGAATGCCCGTCGAAGACTGCCAGTGTTGCCAATGCCACGGCTACGAAGAAGACTGCTGCAGGACAGGAAGCTGCTAGCGCCCAGGCAGTGAATAGGGGGCATGCCGTAGTAATGGTGGAGGTACCAGATGAAGAGGATGACACTGCCTTTCAGATCTGGCTCACCAAAGAAACGACACCAGCCATCGAGATCGTATGAAACCCCCATGCCCCTCCCCAAGAGGAGGCATGACCAACAAAAGACTACGTTGAAGATCGTCCCTGAGTCCCTCCCATAGTAATGGGGCGATGGATGAAGCCCTTCGAAGTCGACTAGACGCTCCACGCCATATGCGAAGCACGAAACGACAATGCTGCATGCGCGGCACTCTTCATTTGGACACACCAAGATCGCGTCACTGAACTCACCGATGAGCTCCTCGCCTCGTTATGACTCAGAGGAGAAATAGCCCGGGAGCAGCTTTACGAGCTCCGCAAAGCGCCTCACTACTTGCGAAGCAACTGAAGCAATGACCGAGATCTCATGCTAGAGGTCCAACTGAACCCCTGCACGAGGACAAAGACCCTCATCACCAAGGGCCTACTCGACAGCAGCTGTACGAGCAGTTCTATCAACCGCACCTTCGTCCAGAAACACGCACTCGACACCAGAAAAACTGCCGTCCCCATTCACGTTTACAATGCCGATGGGACCCACAACAGAGCGGGCGACATCACCAAATTCGTGGAAGTCCGAATGACTATCGGCAACCACAGCGAGTGCATCAACTTCACAGTCACCGACTTAGGCTCCAGGGATCTCTACCTTGGCCACGACTGGCTGAAACGCCATAACCTGGTTATCAACTGGGAAACAGGTTCAATCATCTTCGGACGCTGTCAATGCGTCAAAAACCCCTTTCCCCTCCCCGACGCAGACCCTGATGACCGATGGGACGAAGAACTCAAGGACGGAGACACTATCCTCACCGTCAATATGGAAGAAGAAGTCGTCATTCAAGCAATGCATCATGCCAACAACCTCGCCGCTGCAGCCAACGCAGACAAGCCGAAGAAGACCTTTGAAGAAATGGTCCCGCCCAACTACTGCTCCTTTCGTGATCTATTTGCGAAAGAAAACTTCGATGAACTCCCTGAACGACGACCCTGGGACCATGCCATTGAGCTAATCCCAAACACCAAGTCAACGCTCGACTGCAAGGTATACCTGTTGAACCGAGACGAACAAGAACAGCTCGACAAGTTCCTCGACGAAAACCTCGACTCAGGCCGTATCAAGCCCTCAAAGTCCCCTTTCGCCTCACCCTTCTTCTTTGTTAAGAAAAAGGATGGCTCACTGTGTCCTGTTCAGGACTACCAAAAACTGAATGAAATGACAATCAAGAATCGCTACCCACTCCCGCTCATTTCTGAGCTCATCGACAAACTCCAGGGAGTGAAGTACTTTACCAAGCTCAATGTCCGTTGGGGATACAACAACGTCCATATCAAAGAAGGAGATGAGGAGAAGGCAGCGTTCCGCACGAACTGCGGATTGTTTGAGCCCACCATTGTTGAAATAATCTTGCAGGTGTGGAAGCATACAAGGGATCAGAGCACGAATACGGGATTGACGGAGTACATGAGCGACAGCGTACATAGTCAATCGAGTAAAGAAGAGAAAAGCATAGCTACGAAAATTTACCGATACGTACACGTGACTGATTACCAATAAACACATGAGCCACGAGCTCGATATCCAACAACCGTCATGTTCTTCGGGCTCACAAACTCATCCGCCATGTTCCAATGGATGATGAACGACATCTTCAAAGATCTCATCGCCAGCGGAAAAGTTACCATTTACCTCGACGACATCCTCGTCTTCACAAAGACCCTCAACGAACACCGATGCATCGTCCAACAGGTATTGCAATGCATGAGGGAGCACAAGCTGGCGGAATACCACTTCATTCTCCATCACAAACCAGGGACTCAGAACGTAAAAGCTGACCTCCTTAGTCAAAGAAGCGACCACGATCAAGGAGAGAATGACAACGGAGACATCACGGTTCTCTCCCCCAAACACTTCCGGGCCCTTATCCTGCCCACCGCCAACGAAACCATCAAACACATAAGAACCGCGACTCAACAAAAAAGAACTCTGGGACAAAGGAATCGCCACGTCCCTAGAACACGAACGAGGAATTTCGGAGGAACACAGAATACTTTACTATGACAAACAAGTCTATGTACCCTGACACACTGCTCTTCGAGGAGAAATCATCGCACAGAGCCATGACCATATCACCACCAGACACCCCGGAGTCACCAAAACCAAGGAACTCATCCTTCGTGAGTATTGGTGGCTGAAGATGAAAAAGGATGTCGAAACGTACATCAGCGGCTGTGAAATGTGCCAATGGACCAAGTCAAACACACAGGCCAAGGCAGTGCCGCTTCATCCGAATGCAATTCCCACCGAACCCTGGACCCATATTTCGGTAGACATGATTACCAGATTACCTGACTCCAACGGCTATGACGCCCTATTGGTGGTTGTAGACCGATTCTCTAAAGCCATCGTCCTAGTCCCTTGTAACAAGGACTTATCAGCTGAAGGATGGGCCTGAGTTCTCAGAGACCATGTCTACGCATGACATGGGATGCCAGTCATCGTCATCTCCGACCGTGGACCACAATTCGTCTCCACCTTCATGAAAGAGCTGTACCGAATGCTCAACATCACACAGAACACGTCAACTGTGTTCCACCCTCAGACAGATGGACAAACAGAACGAGTCAACCAGGAAGTCGAAAAGTACCTTCATATCTTCATTAGCCATTGACAAGACGACTGGGCCGATTGGCTGCCTTTGGCAGAATTCGCTCATAACAACCACGCTCACTCTGCGACCGGAAGGAGCCCCTTCATGATCTTACCCAACTCTCCACGACCCACCAACTCCAAAGTACCCGCTGCATCTGACTTCTCCCAGGCCATGGCCAAAATCCACAAGGAAACAGAAACCGCCCTCGAAGAAGCCGCTGGCAGAATGAAAGCGCAATACGACAAGCATAAGCGCCCTGCCAAGGAATACCTCATCGGAGATTGAGTCTGGCTAGACACCGCCAATCTCCACCTCTCCCGTCCCAAGAAGAAACTCGACGACAAACGAGTCGGCCCATTCAAGGTTCTTGAAAAAACGGGCGCATCAGCATACAAACTGAAGCTGCCGCCTCACTGGAAAATCCACCTGCGCTTCAACGAGAAGCTTCTTACCCCATACACCCCCCCGGCATTTCCTAATCAGGAACAACCACCACCGCCACCCCCCGACCTCATCGATGGCAAAGAAGAATGGGAAATTGAAGAAGTACTCGACTCAAAGACTCACAAAGTTCAAGGGAAAAGAGGCCAACCATTGATCACGGTCATTGACTACCTTATCAAATGGACCAGACACACCAGGGAACACAATTCCTGGGTCGCAGAATCGGAAATGGGCAACGCAAAGGAAGCAATCACTGACTACGAGAAGAAGATCGGATCTAACGAGAGGGTACAAAGACTTCACTTAGGCAAAATCATAACCCCCAAGAGTCATTCACCTCTCGCCATGATCATCGACCATGAATATCGCAACCACGACTTTCATTACCTCGCACAACGAGAGGACGGAACCCAGAAATGGATCAAAAACCCCGATCTCACGAGGTTCAAGATGTTCCTAGATGAGTATTGGGCCAGTCAAGGCAGCCCACAATATGACTCTGAAGAAGAGAAGCCCTAGGCAGTCAGGACGTCTGCCTTAACAAGAGGGTAATGTTACAATTTTTCCATTTTTTCTTATCTTATCTTCGGTGCCTATCTTATCTCATCTTATCATGGTGCCTAGATCCTTATCTCGGCAACCCCGGACCAGTTACCTCACCTATAATGGACGTCTCACGAATTGTGCTACAGCTCACGATGGTCGCTTGCCTAGCTCATTGTTTTCATTGTTTCATGCATAGTAACCGAATGCTCGACACGTATCCACATCTATATATAGTGTTCAGCCTTTAGTATATAAGTAGCATAGTTCTCACTGTATATTCCCCAGTCTCGAACTAAAGTTTATCTCTACCTTGCCTACTCAACACCAAGCATCTAAGAGACTAACCGTAGCCCTAGTGATTGTCCGAACGCGAGACAGCTAGTGGCCACGTAACATCTTTATAAGATCACGTGTTAGGCAAGGCCTAACAGTCCGCAGACTAGCACTCAATAGCTGTATACCGCACGATCACTGATCACACATCATTCTGGGTTCTCTGTTCTGCTCTGGAGGTGACAGCGTCATAGTCTAGACACGGTAACCAAGAGACGCATCGGAATTCTAGTCCACTCGCTAATCCCTTCAGCCAGTACCTGTTTCTAGACCATGCCCAGTGGTTCTCTTGATTATCTCTCGCGTGGTATCGCTTCTCTGGATCTCCAGGGTCTATGCATCATTGATTATCGACACGTTGATATGCCATCTACGTGTTCACACCTAGATTTTGCGAATTTGTAATAATACAATTGCATATCTATCCTATACTAGTGATAGTAAAAGGACTATAGCTGAGGCTTTGAGCTGATAGTTACAGCAGTATACGACTAGTGAAGCCAGGACTTAGATGCGATACCACTAGTGGGTCAAATCTACCAGCCGGCCGTACTAGTAACTCGAATACTAGCCGGACTAATTATTGTAAGGCCACTAGTAGATGAGTAATGCGACTAGCGCACCAAACAAGAAGCAGGATACACAGATCTCGTGAAGTCCAGTCACTAGCAGTCTGATCAGGGCATAAACGCCTAAGTCAGGTTAACTAGTCATGCGGCAATCTTGAAGCAGGACTTAGAAATGAATTAGCAATGGATTAACCTTGCATCTAGATCTGACTAGTGCGATCGGATCGGTTACGATCGGACACAAGGCTAGCCAGGCTGCGCTTTCGATCACAGCCAACTGCATTACGGATCCGGCAGCGTGGCTAGTCATTTATCCTCGGCACTAGTGGCACGTTGCTGGGTCAAGAACGCGACCTAAAACCGCTAGCATAGCTCTGTGGCTTACTAGTCGACCAGCAGCAGTTTCTAGACCAACTATTGCGTGCTTTTTCGCAGTATTTCGTGACTAGCCAAGAAATCTGTACCGAAAATACCCCACTAGTGTAGCTGTTTGTGTCGCTTTGTAAGTTTCTTTACAGTATATAAGTAGTAGAATAGCCACTCGCACGGACAGGCAACGCCATCCCTGCGATTGAGACCTACTAGTCAGTATCTAGTGCCCCAATTAAAGGCTTTTGTGCTTAACCTCAAACGAAGCGACTACTAATCACTAAGTTACCTATAGTATTGAGTGAATTGAAGTCCCTTTGAGTCTCCTATTGTGTCCTGCAAAGGCCAAGAGTGCTCCGAAGTTAGTTCTTGCAGTTTCTTGAAGTTAAAGTATTATTCTTAGGCCAAGAGTGCCACTAGTAAGCTAGAGTGCGAACTAGTCAAGTGTTGATCACTTGTAGGAAGTATTACAGGGCCAAGAGAGCCAATAGTCCAAACAGTCAGAGTCCCAGCGAGTGCAGTAGCTCAAAACCAAGTCACATTCATTCAATTGTGTCTTACCCACCCCACTAGTGCGAGTAGTACACTTGTAAAACTCACTAGTAACGAATAAAACATCTTTTGAACAACCTACCTTGATTATCGAGTCTGCAGAGTGCTTCTATCATACTCGAAACACCTGAATTTAATACATTGGTGATAGTGTAGAGTGTAGAGAGGTTTAGTGTTGGTTGGAGCTCATTTCTGCCCACTAGTCTTTTGCCATTTGCTGTTACCGAGCACATCAGCGTAGTTATCTAAATTAGCTTCGGTCCGAGTACAAGTGCGTCCCACCAAGTCTGAATCCCCAATGCCAACAGATGTCATTGCAAGCGAGATCGCTAGTTGGCCTTATTGCTGTGCATGCCCATGAGGTACAGTGCAGCGACGAAGTCCTATGTTTTAATTCCGTGACTTCTTTTTCTGACAGAAGGGCATTCTGACTCAGTGACCTTGCTTCTTCTTGTGCGGCTTGCACTGTCAGTGAGCTCGCTAAGTCTACACAGTGCCTAAGTGTAATTTATTGATTTTCGCAAATTTACATGCTTAGACACGCTGCAGGCGTGACAGCGGGGGAGATGGATTGGTAGCTGCACCAGCGGGAGGAGGGCGATACAAACCTAAAGGCCTGACTGGAGCAAAGGTGGTCCAAAGTGGCGGGGCCCAACAGTTAGCGAGCGGGCTAGGAGGTGTATTGGGCTGACTTAGAACAGTCGCCAGCAAATGCATGTGAGGATGGTTCTGAGGTGAAGGAGAAGCACCAGTAGAATTCACAACCGGAGGAAGGAGTGACATAGGTGTCCAAGGAGGACGTGTGCTCCTCGGAGGAACCAGAGGAGCAGCAGTGGAGGACAGCGCTACAGAGCGAGCGGGGGTAGCAGGAGGCGCCTCTTTGGCTGGAGGGTCAGAAAAGACGATGACTTCCTCTTCCTCCTCGGTGTCGGGGAGAGGAGTGGGAAACCGGTCAAAGACATGACCGGGGAAGTCAGTATTGTTGGCAATAACGCCAGGGCGAAGACGAGTTCCAGAGAAAATGGCATGTTGAAGGAGATAAGACTCCAAAATAGTCGGCAGTTCATCCATGTCGAAACCTTCCTCACCAGGGAGGGGCGTGTTGGGTGACAGACGACAAAGAACCTGCGATAACGCATGTGGTCAGCGACAGAGACGAGAGACAGAAACCCGAATAACTCACATGGGAAGGGCGCACCTCTGGCGCAGAGTGAGCAATAGTATCATGCCAATTGATGAGGTGGAACTGACGAGGGAGAGCGTCATGTATAAGTGTCAACCAGTGCCAGATTGACACGCCGACACAGGAATCTATGAGATTTTTGTGTTCCAGCTGTGCAATGCTGGGGGCCTGGAAAAGTGAAAGGTGTCAGCGAGCGGGAGAACAAGGAGAAAGCAGAAGACTCACCAAATGGTTGTAGACCTGCTTCAACAGGCCGGAAACTTCCTCATGAGAGTACTCGCTTTTATTACGCCAATAAAGCATCAGCAGCTTGAGAGCTTTGTGGTAGGGCCTGTAATAGGCCATGGGGTCGAACTGGATGAAATACTTGTACTTGATGACTTTGTTGTCATCATCATCATCGGGTATGGGTGTCAAAGTCTTGATAGGCAGGAGTGGTGGTGATGACATGATGAGAATACGAAAGGAAGAGCGGTCGTGTCAGGTGATAACACGCATACAATGCGTACTAAAGTATGGCAGACTGTAGAGAGAAGCTAAGAATGGAGGAGACAGCGAGCTCGCTAGAATGTGGGCGGAAAGAAAGAGAGGTAGCGAAATTTTCCTGAAGTCTCCAACATATAAATGTTACAGGACTTCCAGAAGGAACCACACTACGAGAAAAGAAGCACGCATGAGAGCTTCTGATAACATTGATGTATCAGGAACATACCGCCACAGGACTTCTGGGGAATTAATAGAAGAGAAGCCTTGCACACCCACAAAGTGACCGAGGACAGTAAATACTTTAGTGAGGGGGATATGTCATGCCTGCAGTGTGTCTAAGCATGTAATTTTGCAAAAATCAATAAATTACATTTAGGCACTGTGTAGACTTAGCGAGCTCACTGACAGTGCAAGCGGCATGAGAAGGAGCAAGGTCACTGAGTCAGAATGCCCTTCTGTCAGAAAAAGAAGTCACGGAATTAAAACATAGGACTTTGTCGCTGCACTGTACCTTACGGGCATGCATGGCAAGAAGGCCGACTTAGCAAGCTTGCTTGCAATGACATCCATTGGCATTGGGGATTCAGACTTGGTGGGACACGCTTGTACTCGGACCAAAGCTAATTTAGATAACTATGTGTCGATAATCAATGATGCATAGACCCTGGAGATCCAGAGAAGCGATACCACGCGAGAGATAATCAAGAGAACCACCAGGCATGGTCTGGAAATGGATATTGACTGACGAGATTAGCGAGCAGACCAGAATTCCAATGCGTCTCTTGGTTACCGTGTCTAGACTATGATGCTGTCACCTTCAGAGCAGAACAGAGAACCAAGAATGATGTGTGATCAATGATCGTGCATTATGCAGCTATTGAGTGCTAGCCCACAGGCAGCCACTGCTGTCAGGTGAGTGACATCAGCGCCGCCCAGTCCTTTGAGACTACCAAACAGAGAGAAAGCGGCACTCTGCCAAGAGAGCTGTGACATTTCGGATGAGGGATTATCGGCCGATGCAAAAAGTAATTTACTAATAACCAGTTTGTAACAATCATTCTCTCATAGTATAAGTAGGGCAGATTTTCATGTATTAAAACAAGCTACCTACCCCCCACATATAGTAATGAAGTTTCAGTCTGAATCTGGACTTGTTGCGATGCATAAGAGTTAGTAACTTTGAGTCTTGGCTATACCAGAGAGTTAGCGAGCTCACTAGAGAAATTGAAAACAGAGATACATTTTAGATACAAAACTTCGGTTTTACTTGAGAAACAAATGAGACCCGCATCAGTGAAGCTGCGCCCAGCTCTAGAGAAAAACTGAGAAAACATCTGAGAAAAGCTCTGTTCCATATTTCTGGTTCAGTAGTATAAGAGAGAATTGAGTTGTGTTGGCCTCTGTGTAGGCTTTGAAGGAGATTTATGAGGGAATCAGCCAGCTTGAGCTGTTCTAGCAGTTGCACGAAGTGTGACAGGTGTGCACAGTTGGACCTTGCGGCACTGTTGTTAGAGCGAGTGCACTGTGTGTGAGGACTCGTGGGGATGATTAACAAGAGAATTGCATACTGTGTTTTGAGAGTGCCAAGGGCCTCTATCGTGACGAGTTTAGGACTCAGGTTTAGCGAGCTAAGAAAGGAAGCGAAGGCATGCGCAGTAGAACCTAGCAGCGCTTCATACTTAGTGAGCTCACTGAACGAACTCAGTCATTTTGTGGATCTGCATATCCATGTGTATTTTCTATTGAAATATCATTTGCCTTGAGGGTTGTGTGGTTCACTGTGCTCTCTTGTAAAAGCTTTGAGGAGATAGCAAAATTGAGATTTGCTTGACAATTGTACACAGACGCGTTGCATTATTTAGCGAGCTCGCTAAGATATTTTGAGATACTGTCAGGGTGCAAGTAGAATTAAATTCCTTGCTCCCTTCCACACTTATAGAGATTGTGTGTGTGTGTGTGTTAGTGGGATTGAGTGGTGGTTTAGAGTGTTGTTCATGCTAGGCTGCTCTTAGTTTCATGAGTGCCTGTTACCAGCCTCGTCAACGGATTTCTTGGCTAGGCCCAAAACATCATGCATAAACATGCAATAGTCGGTCTAGAAATTGCTATTGGATGACTAGTGAGCCACGGAGCTCAGCTAACAGTTTAATCTCGCGTTCTTGACCCAGCAACATGCCACTAGTGCTGGAGATGAGCGACTAGCCACACCCTCGTGCTCGCAACCATAGTCGGCCATGATCAAAAGCACAGCCAGGCTATACTAGTGCCAATCATAATAGATCTGATCACACTAGTCGGATCTGGGTGTAATGTTAATCTGTTGCTAATTCATTTCTAAGTCCTGCTTCAAGATTGCTGCGTGACCAGTTAACCTGACTTAGGCATTTATGCCCTGATCGGCTGGCTAGCAACAGTACTTCACAAGATCTGTGTGTTATGCTTCTTATTGGGTCTTATAGACTTGACCCACTAGCAGTATCGTGCCTAAGTCCTGGCTCGACTAGTAGCTTCCTAGCTTGACTATCAGCTCGAAGCCTCTGCTATAGCCCTCTGGTTATGACTAGTCAAGGATAGATATGCACTAATATCATTATAAAATTGCAAAATCTAGGTGTGAACATGTGGCCCATGTATCAATGCCATCTGCCCCATACCACGGACTAACCCCAACACCCCTTCCTGGACTGCATCGTCTCCACCTGGTACCAGTTCCAGTGCAACAGTACAAGGTTGTGGTCAGGGTTCTATACAAAGGACCTCCTTGATGCACTAGTTGTCCCCTGGTTCATCCTCCTCTACTCCTGCATTTCGTGGCACCATGGAATCTCAACATGTACCTAACTTTTCCCCTGCACCTCCACCTGTGGAGTGACCGGATGAGGTGAAGAAGGCCAAGGATTTCTTTATAAAGGTTAGTTGCTGGCTTGAGGTACATGCAACACATGTATTGATCAGTCTGACTAGACTGACTATGATTTACAGAACAATGAGGCTCCACTTCATGTCGTGATTTCAGCCCATGGCAGCCTCATACATCTGCAAAGTTGCTGTGTAAGCCTCAGAGCTGCCAGAATAAAGAAAACTGGAACTTCTAGTCGATATATCCCTGTGGAGCACCAGTGACAACCATGCTCATGGTACAAACCTTTTGCTGTCAAAGAGGAAGCAGTTGTTGCCTTGTGCAGAGAGGGTGTTTTAGCTATGGTTGATTGGGCACATCATGTTGCTATGATCATCGTGTAGTAGTCAGTCATTATTAAGAACTTTTTCAATAGACATTTTCACCTACTACCTTCGTAATGCTACAAATTATTGTACATATCTACACTGTGTTATTCTAGAAATGTTCATTGTGTTCTCAAGTTTTAGGTCTTTCGTTACCATAGTTTTCTTGCTGCCTCTTATATCGGAGGAGGCTGGAGAACAGCCACCACTTTCATGTGGCCAAGGCAGGGTGCCTCTATTGTTTACCGCTTGAATTTCACTACTGATCTTTGTTCTTACTCTTCAACAGTTTCTACTATGGCACAGGAAGCA
Organism: Armillaria solidipes; assembly: GCA_022818035.1. Taxonomy (NCBI): domain Eukaryota; kingdom Fungi; phylum Basidiomycota; class Agaricomycetes; order Agaricales; family Physalacriaceae; genus Armillaria; species Armillaria solidipes. The sequence continues at coordinate 568,233 of JAIWYQ010000015.1, forward strand.
CACATGGCTCTGCTAAAGAGCAAACTAAGTGACCAAATCACAACCATCTCAATGTCCAGTGTTCTGGTGGCCAGGCCTGGTGGCAAATCCAGCAGGCTCGTTTCATTGCCTGCGAAACCTATAGCAGTGAAACATCCAGCTCAGCTGCCTTCATGACCTCCACTGCTACCTTCAGATGTTTCTAAAGACAACACACTATTAGAATCAGAGAGTACAACAACACAGGTATGCTATCTGTACTTTTTTAAGCAACAGACTGTTAGCTTAATCAATGTCAGATTTCTGAGAAGTTACCCAAATTCAATGCAAAACATCCCACCCTTCACGACTACTATTTTGCATGGAAATATGATCAATGGATGGGATCTCTCTGTCTTTGCGAATGAGACCAACGTACCATTGATACACTGTCTATGTGTTCACACTTAGATTTTGCGAATTTGTAACAATACATTTGCATATCTATCCTGTACTAGTGATAATAAAAGGACTATAGCTGAGGCTTTGAGCTGATAGTTACAGCAGTATGCAACTAGTGAAGCCAGGACTTAGATGTGATACCACTAGCGGGTCAAATCTACCAGCTGGCCATACTAGTAACTTGAATACTAGCCGGACTAATTAATATAAGGTCACTAGTGGATAGGTAATGTGACTAGTGCACCAAACAAGAAGCAGAATACACAGATCTCATGGAGTCCAGTCACTAGCAGACCGATCAGGGCATAAACACCTAAGTCAGATTAACTAGTCATGCAGCAATCTCAAAACAGGACTTAGAAATGAATTAGCAATGGATTAACCTCGCATCTAGATCTGACTAGTGCAATCAGATCTATTACAATCGGGCATGAGGATAGCCTGGCTGTGGTTTTGATCATGGCCAACTGCATTATGGATACAAAAGCATGGCTGGTTGTTTATCCTCAGCACTAGTGGTGCATTGCTGGGTCAAGAACGTGACCTAAAACCGCTAGCATAGCTCTGTGGCTCACTAGTTGACCAGCAGCAGTTTCTAGACTGACTATTGCATGCTTTCTCTCAATATTTTGTGACTAGCCAAGAAATCCATACCGAAAATACCCCACTAATATAGCTGTTTGTGTCACTTTGTACCTTTCTTTACAGTATATAGGTAGTAGAATAGTCACTCACATGGCAGGCAAGCCATCCCTGCAATTGTGACAGACTAGCTAGAGTCTAGTGCCCCCAATTAAAGGCTTTTGTGTTTAACCTCGATGAAGCAGCTGCTAGTTGCTAAGTCACCTATAGAATTGAGTGAATTAAAGTCCCTTTGAGTCTACTATTGTGTCCTGCAAAGGCCAAGAGTGCTCCAAAGTAGTTCTTGCAGTTTCTCAAAGTTAAAGTATTATTCTTAGGCCAAGAGTGCCACTAGTAAGCCAAGAGTGTGAACTAGTCAAGTGTAGATCACTTGTAGGAAGTAGTACAGGGCCAAGAGAGCCAATAGTTCAAAGCAGTCATAGTCCCAGTGAGCGCAGTAGCTCAAACAAAGTCACATTTCATTCAATTGTGTCTTAACCACCCCACTAGTGCAAGTAATACATTTGTAAAGCTCACTAGTAATGAATAAAACATCTTTTGAACAATATCCCTTGATTATTGAGTCTGCAGAGTGCTTCTATCATACTCAAAACACCCAAATTCAATACATTGGTGATAGTGTAGAGTTGTGAGAGGTTTAGTGCTGGTTGGTGTTTATTGCTGCCCACTAGTCTTTTGCCACTTGCTGTTACCAAGCACATCACCATCACTTGCCATGATTGCCACAAGTATCCAGTACAAGGTGCTGAATGCTTTATTGACAATCATCACTATAATCCATTTTACTGGGCATTAGTATGGAACAATGACTGTGGTTTCTTTGGTCGTCAGGACATCTCCTCCTTGCATGACCATACCTACACTATCAATGCCTCAGACTGTGAGGGTCAATGCCATGGTCATGTCCACTGTACGGAGTCTCCTGCTCAGCACTCTTTGCCTCCAATTCAGACCAGTGGGGAGTGTGCAGTGTTCTTCACCATTATTGATTGCAATGGAATCCATTCAACTCGGATGCACTTTTGTTACTGCAATAGGGAACCAGACAGGGTCAAGCAACTCATGGCAATGGGCCTGTTTCCTGCAACTACAGACCTTCCAGCAACAGCATTCACCTTCAAAGTTTGGAAATGATTCCAAATGATGTGCATGCAAGGTAAAATCTCTGGTCATGACTTTGTGATCTCACTCTCTCACTTGATGGATGGTGCGTTTCCTTCGGAGTGCTTGGTATGTGATTGCATGTCAGTAAAAAATAGTTTATTGATAACTATCTAGGATATAAACTCACAATTTTGGCTGGTCTCTTGAGTCTGGGAGGTGATGGCTTTGGAGCAGCAGTCTGGACATCTCCATGGGATAGGCAGTGACTTCCTTCATCATTGGCCAGAATTGATGGTTGTTCATTGCTTGGCATGTCCTGAGCCAGGCATGAACATGGAGGCAATATGGTGTGAAACACTTTTGCTGTACTGGTATGCTATTTTGTTCTGATATGTACCATTGCAGGCTGGCTGACCATGTCTTAGCCATCTCATACAGAAGTGTTGGATGCTCAATGGAAATATGCACACCAACAAGAACAAGAAGAATACGGATCCCAACGATGTTTCACTTGTTGGAGGGCATGCATTCTTCCCTGACCAAGAACATTACAGAGAGATTGCAGCCCAAGTTATGGCTATGGTAGAAGAGGTATGTCCTAGAGGCAAGTGTGCCTCATATTCCATTACTGAACCTTTACCTAGAAATCAATATGCAACTTTCTCTGGGCTGTTAACAACCAAAACACTGGAAAATGGTGTGGCATGGAGTATACAGGTGTTTTTGCCACTGCATGCAAACATACCTTCATTGAATCCATGGTTAACTTGATCAGTGGGGAAAAGTAAGTGTTTTTTTTGCTGAGATACCAATATAATAGCTTACTATTTCCTCCACAGGTTTGGCTTTATTGACGAAGCAGTATTTCATGCTTTTGAATCCACCAACTATGACCGTGCAGAAGGTTTCATTGGTTTGCCTGAGCTTATGTCATTCGACTGTGGCTGCCAATATTCCATCAATATGCTGAGGCACTTTGAGGAGAACTACCCAAAATGGGTACCTACAATTCAGCAATTGCACATGGCTATTCCACTCCTCCATATTCATGATCACAAAGATGACTGCATGTATCTTGTCTGCATCCTTTACATGATCTGCACTGTCATGCCTACAGCATGTCTAAGCATGTAATTTTGCAAAAAGCAACAAATTATACTCAGGCACTATGTAGGTTTAGCGAGCTCGCTGACAGTGCAAGCGGCATGAGAAGAAGCAAGGTCACTGAGTCAGAATTCCCTTCTGACAGAAAAAGAAGCTATGGAATTAAAACATAGGACTTCATCACTGCACTGTACCTCATAGGCATGCATGACAATAAGGCCAACTTAGTGAGCTCACTTGCAGTAACATCCGTTGGCATTGGGGATTCAGGCTTGGTGGGACGTGCTTGTACTCAGACTGAAGCTAATTTAGATAACTATATGTCGATAATCAATGACGCATAGGCCCTGGAGATCCAGAGAAGCGATACCATGTAAGAGATAACCAGAGAACTGCTGGGCATGGTCTAGAGACAGGTACCGGCTGAAGGGATTAGCGAGCAGACAAGAATTCCAATGTGTCTCTTGGTTACCATGTCTAGACTATGATGCTGTCACCTTTGGAGCAGAACAGAGAACCAAGAATGACATGTGATCAGTGATCATGCATTAAACAGCTATTGAGTGCTGTTGAAGCTGCTGAATTCTGGATAAAATTTAAGTGTCAGTTAGATGCATCTAGAGAAGGGAGGTAGGTACTGATGCCACATGCAGAACCAGCTGGAAGAAATGAATATAGAAAAGAAAAGGATGGTCATTGGATCTGTCTTCAGTGCCACAAAGAGACCTATAATTCCAGTCTTTCAGAAGGGGTGTCAGAGTGTTGTACCATCAGAACAAATCATCTTGTTGAGATTTGTCATTAGCATTGGAATAAAAACACCAATGTTGTAACTAGTACAGTGGGAGGCTTGCAGTAGGTAAAATACTGAATTGTTAGCTACTAGAGCTCAGAACATGCTTCTTAAATACTACAAAATGTATCTAGAATATTCTACTAAAGTATCTAAAATTATCCAAATATCATGACAAAATAAGTAAGCCAAATGTTTGGGAATCTTCTGACATTAGCTTGAAGTTACAATTCCAACAACTGATGAGTGTAAGGATGAGAAATCCAATCTGAAAACAATTTGAGCAAAAAGTAGGATGGTTAAAAAGACTAATGCATGTATGTCTCATTATCAACAGTACTAACCTGTAAACATGCAGTCATGTGTTATGAAAGCTCAGGCACTTACTGCTAATTTCTGATTTCTCCCAGCAGGAACATATGATGCCACCAAGGTGCAAAATATATAAGAAAATCCTGAGGGATTTCCCATTTTATGATATGCCATCATCAATGAGTCCTGTACAACCAGTGCACATCAAAAAAATGGCTGACAATAAAGTCATCAGCATTGATATGAATGTTCAGGGCTTTAGAAATGATATCAGGGTCAATTAATAAGGGATAGAAGAATAATAAGCACAATTATCACATAATTCTATTGCTCTACAGCAGCAACAACATTATTTCCATCCATCTGATTTCCAGACCCAGTTGTCAATATGAGGAAATCAAGATTATGATCACAAGTACCTCTGACCAGTAGTAAAATCAAGCAAGTACATTGTGAGACCTTAAGGATACATGCAAATCAAATAACCTTTTTGCTTCTTTCAGGCCATCCATTGAGAACACTGACACTTTCTCAAATTTCTGTCCTGGCAGTTGTCTCCCTACAGCCCAGGTCCTGCCATTAAGGTCTGCAAGCAATGTATACACATCTTTGGATATTAGATATTGGTGGGTGACATGGATTTTGAATGTGTGTGCAATCCCATTGGTATCTTTGACAACCAACTCCCCACATCGATCAGACCCTTCTGCTGATTCCACATCCAATCCCCACACAAACCCCTTTTCAATGCAATGCCCTTTATACCAGTCCTCATCTGTCATGTGATCATGGTTAACATATCCATAACAATGGCCATCTGGCAGATGCTCTGTCATGATCTGTGCCCATGTTGGTCTCCATTTCTTGCATCCAAGTCCAGCTCCAGGATACAAAAAGAGCAAATCCACCCGGAACACAGGAGACATTGCATCCACTAGTGCCATCTATGCATCCTCAAGAGACTCATTCTCATGATAGACAGGTATTGCAATGGGCACCAGAGAGAATGCAAGTCCAGCCACTCTGTCTACTGGATTAGTCGACACTCGCTTCTGCATTTCTGCCAGCCTGCCAAATAGACCTCTGTCCTCATGGAATGACTTTAGCTGCTTGTGAAACCTAGTCAGCAAGTCTGTCTCATAGTTCCCATCCTCATCTATTGTTCTAGTGGGCATGGGTCCATCTGGTGTATCCCCAGCAATGATCCTATGCCCCCTCCCAACCTCTTGGACTGTCCATGCACATCGAAACCAACAATGATCACTGTCCAAGTCACCATCCTTCAAACTCAATGACTGCCCCAGTCCACTCAGGAAGATCACAACTGTGCTGCTGTAATACACACCTCCAATTGTGGGCACATCCAGCTTCCACTCCTCCAAACGCAGATCCTCCCACAGCCCCCCTTTCTGCCTCAAACAGAGCATATCCAGCCATGTGTACTCTACTCCCAGATTTAGCATTTCAATCTGGATAAGTTCAAGACTGGCACCCTTTGGGATTGGCACTGGCCACTCCTTCCCATTGATCAATGTCCACACATCCATCTGATCCTTTTCATCCACCCATGCATGTGAAATTGGCCATGGCTTTGCTCTATAAATCATGAATAGTGGCTTTGATGATGCATCAGTGATCCATGAAGGCACCATACGATTGCTGTACAGGTCCCAAACATGTCGAGGCGGCAAATGTGGGTCATCAATCCAGTTCCCTACTAGTGCTTTTTCTCTCTGCTCCTTGTCCTTCTTTTCACATCTGTGGAGTTCATTTTGCATGCTGCTATTGCCATGTGTGTTCCACACTGGGTGAAGGCAGGCATAAGCTGTACCAAAGTCATTGTTCTTCTCAATGCACTCATTCAGAAGTGACAAGAGAGACGGGGTTTCAAAGGTGTATGATATTCCGAGCCTAGCATTCAATTGACCTAAGACCTCTTCAATGCCGAGGGTAGCACAGGGAATGTCCGTGAGGAAGGATGATATAACAGGACTTCGACCAGTATACAACCACTGCTTTCAATAGACGATTCCGCTTGGCCAGTCTCAGTGAATGCAGAAAGGGTGACTCTGGGAAGAGTAATGCCCTGGAAATACATGTAAATTTCTTGTCCATCTGTGTTGCTGATTGACATACCCATGACTCTCTATCATGATAACAAAAAGACTCCTCATCATTGATATCATTGGGAGCATTATCAGAATGACTATTTGACTCTTCATTCACAGAATCAATCTGAGGACCCGCCACCAACAATGCTGAGGGTACTTCTCGTCGCACAGTGGCCAAAGAATCAGCTGTCACCTCTAACACAGGTTCCCCATCTTCTGAAAAATCACCCCTGGTCAGGTGTTGTGTCTCCTCTATTGTCTCTGAAGGCGCGATCAAGTTGGTGTTCCCATCTGAAACAGAGGCCACACTCGGAGGTGAATCCATTGGTCTCTGTAGAGTCGTAAATACGAAGCATAAGCATTTCTAAATCGATTTGATATGAATCAAAAGTGCACTTCCTGTGGGTAACATTGTTGAAGTAAGTACTCGAAATGATCATGGATTTAACTGTACTCACTATTTCCCGCTTCAAAGCTTTCAAGATATCATTCCAGGGAGTGCAAAGAAGAGCTGCTTGAGTCACCGTGGATGGGTGTCAGAAGGTAAAGTGCAAATTCCTGAGATGCATGCAAACGATGCTGCGGAAGACAGGTGCACATGTGGAGATCTTGTTCAATTCATCCTGTCATTCGTTCATGCGGCGTGATGACATACAATCAAGACGTAGTCAATATTGACTCAACAAAGACTTGCACACCTGTGAATCCGTTCAATTCCTCCAAGGAAAAACGATAAAGGATCGCTGGCATTGCCTTACACTCCAGATTACTATCACTCCTAGAGTGAATATCTATTAGTGGGAGTCAGAGTACACAGTTACAAGATGATTATGAAAATGATTATGGCAACGGTTATGAGGTCCATGAACATGGGGTCGATGTAATCGTTACCCATAATCAGTACACGGTCACAGTCAGAGCGATTATGGATGGCGGTTATATCTTATAATCGGACTCATAATCGTTGCCATAATCCATGTATATTTGTCGATAATCGTTAACTCTGACTCCCACTATTGTTTCTGAAATACCGCATGTTCTTCGAGATACATCAATGATCTGGCATACAAGTAGTGCGGTCTTACATACATGAAGTTCGTTGGTTGCTAAGATGAAACGTGCCGTGAAGAATCATGGCCAAAAGACATTGATTATTGGCTATGTAGCCGGTCCAATGTCTTGAGAAGACATGTCAACTTTCAGTTCTTCACTCAGATGCTGTTGAGAGCGAAGAATGGTATTGATACCCTGATATTACAGTTTAGTCGTGCACCCAATCCTATCAACGCCAATTTCGACTTTGGTACGAAGCACCGGTTTTACTGGCTCGCTTCAGTGAACTAGAAACGGTAGACGCTGACAAATTGCGCATCAAGCTCCTGCATGGAGGCAAAGGCATGTCTACAGCACACATGCGCACAAGGGCCACGCTCTCGACTGGGTATCGAGGGTTACAGGAACGTCTGCACAGCCTTGTGCAAGATTGGATGGGAAATTTCGCCATCCGATGATGGATGTCGAGAGGAACGATTGATATGGATGAGATTAAGACCGTCGAAAGGATCCCCACCTTCTTTTCTAGTCAAGCCCAGAATTCCTAGGCCGATGCCCATGGGCAGGGGAAAAGCGGTCAAGGAGAATGAGACATCATCGATAGAAGAGTCTTGGCTGACGAGCGAGAAGTATCGTGCAAAATCCTGTGTGGCGATAGTGATAGGAGTTGAGAAGGAGTCATCAATGTGGCTAAATGAAAGTGGACGTGCGCCTAGGGATCACCACAGGTAACCCATGGGTGCCATGAAGCTGACCCATACCCATACCCGGCTGACCTATACCTAGGACCCGCGTGGGTTTCAGGCTGGGTCGGAGCCATGGTGGAGTCAGACTTTTTTTGATTGCATCGAAAATCATTTAATTTGATCCAATTTATCATTTACAGTTGATCTATAATCAAAATAACCATGCAAAGGCCTGAGATCACGGCACGGGTACAGCCACCATCCAGCAATGGCAACCTGTACCCATACCCCCTGGGTAAGGGTCTGGTATCCGGCAAAACCCGCCATACCCTTGGTTTTCTCTGCGCCAACGGAATAAAATCAATGGACTCGAATGTCACAATAGGCCTAGATAATATCTAAAAAAATAATGCTGGCAAGGCCCACATCTGGGGCAAAGCCTGCTACATTTACTTCTATTGATTAAGTAATAAGAACTACCTACATCCAAATAAAATGTATAGATTGCTAGACTTAACACACCTGGCATGCCCCTTCGCACTGGGTGCAGCAGGAATGTTCTGATTCCTCCAGGAACAGAGTACTTCATCATTCAGATGACGCAGGTATATCATGGTTGGAGATAATCACAAGTCCACAATGCAACTTCAGTGAGGCGAGCAAGGAATGAGACAATATCTTACGGTTTGTTTCATGGGTGATGGCAGACATCATCATGTCAAACGAGTTATGGAGTTGAAGTATGAGGCTTGAAAAAGTCAGGATATTCTGAAAATGGTGACATGGTGGAAGTGATCAAGGTCACAACCTTCAAACTGGCAATACTAACAAGTAGGTGCTGCTCGAAAAAGACTCGCTCAGTGGCAGCCTGCGCCGCCACCAGCTCACATTTTCTCACAGGTGGCAGAACGTCTGGCTGCTGCTGGCAGATGAAGTTCGGCCGAGCAACTCCGTGGCAAGCGTGATAGTAATGGGCAGTCACACATAAACAGTGACAACTCAAGTCACTGCCACACCGAATAACTTACTTTCTGGGAAATTCTTTTACTCTGAGCCGCGAAATATTTCCGGGAATGGAAATTTTATTGACATCGGGCTTTGGATTTAAAACAAACCTCAGTGACCATGTCCCCTCTATAAGACCTACTACTAACGTAGCAGGAATATTAAGTCAGGGAAAAGTGAAAGGTACAAGTGATGAATTACCTTTTCAAGGTCTCGTCCATGTACCCGCCGTCTCAGAACGACTCCAGCAAAAGCATCGTAGTGCTAACCTTCGAATTTGGGTGCATTCATACTACGTCTCAGCGTAGGAGCAGGGTAAGGAGCGATGACGACAGTGAAATAGGATATGAAGATGGTGGTAGCAGCCTACAAGCTAGCTCGTTAGACACAGTAAGAGAACGGGAGAGTGAAACCGACCATAAGTTCAAAAAGGTATTAGCAATGAATCGTATCTGCGCATTGCCACTATTAGTCTTCTCAGAAGAAGACGTCAGGTGGCCATCAATATTGAGCGCCTAAAACCGTCCGAAGCCAGCGGGCACTCGCTTGAATATGAAGACCGAGGATGAAGCAAGGAATCTCCTCCTCTCATTACGCCCACGTACTCTGAATAGTCCCGAGACGTAGAATCCGATGCTTGTCCTGTCGTAGCTCGCTTGAAACAGAGTGCACGCAAAAGGTATGCATGCGGATGGAGAACCCATTAAGCAGGAGTCATCGGAACTTTGGCGAGGCTGCACAGTACCAGTGTCGAGCGTCTACAAGGGACGCATCAAATCAGCGTGGAAGAGAAAAAGGAACAGGTGAGGACATACGAAGGAATCAAGGATCTTCAATACCTCCCTCGTTCGTTCGTCTTAGGTTATGTTCCCATGTCAAGACCGCGAGACGACACTGTCGATCTGTGAATCGAGTGTGGCTCCGTATAAAGTTGGATGGCCTCAAAGGAGGATATGATGAACGATCTCATTCGACCAGATGGAAGGTTTGGGATTACAGATAGATAGTGGCGGCTGGCGGGAACACTTTCTAGTGCTACTAGAAGGAAAGAAAGATGTTGAACTTTATTGTGATACAAGACATGGTTAAGGAGTGGCGGCAACGGCAACGGCAACGCGAAAGAAAGCTGTTGAATGCTGTCACAGAGGACGCGTCGGTTATGACACAGGTATGGGTGCGTTATCTCATAAATTCACTCCCGCATCTATCCAGCCCACTTGATTTGAGAGAACTGCAAGGTCGTCATTAATTTGTCAAGGCTGTCAGAGTCGAGGAATGCTGGACTTGAACATCAGCCGTGCTTGCATCGCTACAGATCAAAGGAAGATGGCCTACTGCAAAATGAATTGGTCAGCATTCAAGCAAGCAGGCAGGTAAAAAAAGCGAGCGCACCTCATCCTAGAATGATTGCTATACTGCCTACACCTTTGAGACAAATCTTGAGTCTCCACTCTGAGTCCCAGGCACCAACTTGAAGGAAAGCGGAAGCCTACAAAACACAGGAATGTCAGTTACTCGATGGAAGATCTAAGATGAGACGGCGCAGAACGTACCATTTCAATATATCCTATTCATTATCGTCGCTCGCCGGTCCAGAAACGGAGAAGACTAAAGATCAATGCCAGTATGCAGTCAGATAATCTCGAGGCGATGCATACCTTCATACTGGTATTGAGTCTTGAAAAGATGAAATGAAACGCTGCCCCACATAAATGTCAGCAAACAGGAAGGAAACATGCAGCATACGCATTCGTACCTTCCAAATGGTCGTGGTACAGGTTCACGCTGCCAGCATGACAAATGTTACAGAATCAACGAGTCCATGAACGACCACGAGACTGGAACGTGTCGATGACATCATTGCTTGACGACTGACGTCAGAGTGAGAAAAGAATGCAAGGAGGGAAGGGAAGGAATGGAAGGGAAGAAACCGAGATGGTATTTGAAGCTTGTCCTATCCCCACCTTTTATATCACAAATTCTTCGAATGTCAAACAGAAAGATACTGGAAAGAAATAACAGTCAAATAGAATAAACTCGAGAAATGTCGTGGAACTGTTTGTATGGAGGGCCATTGCAAGAATATGACTGGCCCACTACAAGTTCAAATATAAAACGGAAAAGTCGAGGCTTGACCTGTTTGTATGAAAGACGTGTTTTACAATGTCGAAAGGGAGAAAACTACAGGAAAAGAATCAGTTGTATTTCCAACATCAGTTGTCCAGAGTCCAGACCAACTACCGTGGCTCGCAAGCATCCGCAAACCACCTCCGTGGCGAAAACCACTCATCCAGGCTAGTAAAAGAAGTGTCGACCATCCCTCCCCTGCCAATCCGCGCCGCCCCTCCTCTCAATGGCGAGACCATCCACATGCATGGAGAGAGGATTCGATGTACAAGCCATAACTCATACTGCCTTGAACGATCCTATACAGGGATAGTGTTCAATAGCCGTCAAGAAGGGGGTGGATGTCGCCTACCTGGTCCCATTAAATGAACAAATCCCAGCATCGCGACCTATGCACAAGTCAGAAATTGAAGATCTTCAGAAACCAAGTGGGTGATGGGGTTGTAATATAGACCCTTGAGGCCCGTTGGCTTTGGGGCATCGTGTCCTTCATCACTGCTCTCGACGTGGCCTTTCTCGTTGTCGAGGACTTGTTGTGCTATGACTAATCAAGATAGACGAGTCGGATCGTTCGCGTATAAGTAGTGCAGAGATAGTGCATCTATCGAAAAACCACGAGGAAACAGGTGATTCGACTCATCAGCGGCAAGCATCCATGAGTGTTTGTCCCGAAATCAGCAGATTTGAGGCCTAAAAATGGTGAAGCGTATTCGAAGGTCGACGAAGAACATTGTGTTGAGATGTTGAGAAACCAGATCCTTGCTCAAACATAGGATATCCGAGAGTGTGGTTTCTTGTAGAGTCATACAATTTGGACCGCTGTCACGCGAATTCACGTATGACAAGAAATTACCATGCAACGATTAGTCGTACGATAACTTAGTTTGGGGGAATATCAGCACGAATGCTATGGGGTATGTTTGATTTCAAGTCTGGGTTTCGTGAGGGAATGGCTGTCGTGGGGTCAGAGAACTCGGTCTCTGCGTGCGTGCTTAACTGGGTTCGTGGTTTCAGAGTACTCAGACTCTGCGTGCGTGGATAACTTGATTCGTGGTGCTGACAGTACGGTCGTCGGCGGCTGCTAGTAACTAACGTGCATGTTGAAACTGAAAATAAACAGTTTATCACAATATCCTGGAGATTTGGTGATGCTGGGGAACACTTGCAGGTACGGTCACGCTTATGTTCTAAAACTGATTGCATCAGCAATCTCCAATATTTATGGTAAGATCTGGTGAGTATAATATTTGTATGGATGCTATGGGGTCTATGGAAGAGTAAGAGCCATACCGATTTTCTTCAGCAATCTTTGCCATACAAACCATACATCGGCCACGCAATAATGATACATTGCAAGACAAGTATATTTGTAACTGTCTCAGAAGTAAACGTGCACAGCGACACTGGGTGGGACATAAGTCGAAGTCAAGTCGAAGTGGTAAATAGCGGAACAGCAGAACAGCAACAAAAATCTGCTAAGTTCTTTCAAACTCTGCCGGGCGTGTTCGTATGCACATGATGTTGGACTTGGACTTGGAGTCTGAATTGCGCACGTCGTCAACCTCCCAACACCAACACCAACACCTCCCTGTATGGCAGCAAAAACTTGTGCCCTTGTTCATCTACTGGGCCGTGGGTCAAAAAGCAATTGAATGGTTTGAGTTTTCTCTACAAGGTTCAGGATGACAAGGTGCATATTCAACACTTCCGATGAGAATACTAGACTAACCACTGTGAAGAGGAATCATGGGGCCTTTTGAGGGCAGCTCATTATGGAGACGTTTGCCTTCCACCTCCAAGCTACGATGAATGCCGCACACCCATACAGAAACCCTATCACTGGCTTAGTGTTGACCGCATTGGGGTTACCGTAGATGGCATCGTTGACGGAGATGATGATATTGCGATGTCACCATAGGTATGTGCCGAATATCCTTTGTTTCTGTATCTTGTCTAACATTGATTCTACAGCGTCGTAGTGTTCTCAAGATGGTGATCTGTACTCCTAGTATTCATGTTTCAAATTGCAGGCTCTGAGAGCATCTAGGACGTGTAATAGGTGTCTTCATCATGTTCAGTGTATTGTAGATACTGCAGATATAGATTTACTGTTGCCAACAATGACCCCGCCAATGCGAGTAAATGAGTAATATGACGGCCTACCAGCAAGCTATGGAATAGTGACAACCATATTATTGAATGTGGTAGTATGGTAAGGATGGGATGGGAAAGGTATGGCTCTTGTATGGTTCGTGCGCTGTAGAGCTCTGGTGATAGGCAGGTACCCTGTAATGCCATGCACTCGTATGGCCGTCTGGTTTGATATGGTTACCATGGCGCCATGCCTGCCAGACATTGACGAGTTTGCTGATGCTGGGATCGGAAAAGTGTGTCTGTATTCATTTCTCCTTCTTTTATACATACTAGCTAATCTATAAATAGGTTCACGGATGTACGCACGTCGCCGGCATCTTGGTGTACGCGTCGCATTTGCCAGGACACGCGTCGTGATCCGGGGCTCATGCGTCACCTGCCGTGGCTTGGCAATGCCCCTGCCACGTGTCCTTTCCTTCTTACCTCAGTATTCTCTTTATTACTCCTTTTTCCTTGTTTTTCCTACCGGTCCAGGAACTGGCCTGACACCGCAATGACAAGAAGACGCGACGATATGGACGCGTTCAACCGTTGTTCGAACTTCGCAGGCTGACTCGGAGTTTCAAATCGCCGCCACCTCCGCTTTGCAACCAACTTTCAACTACGCGCGACAATTCTTTTCATCCCCTTTTACAGCTTGAGTCTTACTCTGTTTGCACATGGAGACTGTTCAATTTGTTTCCTCTTGCATGCAATTTCGTTGACTACCCCATAAGGATTGGTTCAGTCAAGATCTTTACCTTTGCCAGCGTATGCGGATGTTGTGGTTATCGGGTCTGGAATAACGGGCACGGTGTTTGTGCGTACACTGCTTGAAGCGGATGGGTCATTGGAGGTTGTGATTTGATGAGGGACATCACGACTATACCATGTTTGAAGGAGCGAAGGAGCGACCGAGTGAGAAGGGTGGCTGGGGTACGATGGATGGGCTAGCGGGGATGCAGCTTACGGACCGGGACAGGGTGTGCGGGGTCATCTCCACAACGGGCGGGGCATCACGGGGATCCTGTCAAGGCTGCTCAAGATGTACTCAACGTTCCAGCTGTACACGCATGCTCCCCGTCTCTCCATCCACGACAACATCGTTCACACACCCCGTGGTGATATCCACGCTACCAATGGATGGACGTCTTACCTCCTTGCGCCAAATTTCATTGCGAAATGATCAATTCTATGCGAGGAAATATGACTGCACTGCACGCTGGAATGCTTGGACGACGGATGGCTTTGTACACGGTTCGTCCTATACCCAGGCACATCCGAAGATCGATGGGACACCCAGCAGCCGCTCAACTCGGCGGGAAGCCCCACGCAGTCTATGTTTGTTAGGGGCATTGAGATGGGCATCCCCTCCTTGGGTGTGCTGACGACCACCAAATCGAGTGTCGAATGTCAGCATATTCGGGAAATGGTGGGGAGGCGAGTCGGCCGACGAGGATGATAATCTCTTTGAGAGAGGGCGCGTGAAGAAGGTGTATTGGGCATCTCTGCGGATGGACTGCCCTGGGTTGGCAGCGCTCCCTCAAAAGTGTCGGGCAGGCTGGAAGGAAGAGAGTGATTGCGGCAGGCTATTCAAGGGAGAGAATGGTCCACATCGATGAGCAGAAAGGCGTTGGCGTACACATTGCTCGGGATGTACTCGACGTTCCAGCTGTACACGCATGCTCCCCGTCTCTTCATCCACGACGACATTGTCCACGCTACTAATGGATGGACGTCCCTTCTCCTCGCGTTGATGCTGGAAGCGATCATTCTCACGTGGCCATATGACCGCACAGCGCGCTGGAACAGGCTTGGACGATGGTACAGTCATTTGTGTTATACCCAGGCGCATCCGACAATCGATGGGACTACCTCACCAAGCAGCCGCCTGACTTTGCGAACTCAGTAAGAGACCGTACACACAGTTTATGTTTGGCAGTGGCAATGAGATGACAATTAAGTCGAATTTCGAATCGGTTTACCTTTAATTGGTGCGGCGCTGGTTGCATATGTTGGGAAATGGTGGGGAGCTGAGTTGGCTAATGATAATGACCACTGAGAGGGCGCGTCAAGAGGGCGTGGTCCGGCATATTGGTCATCTCCACGGACGGACTGCCATGTTCCCTAAAAGATGTCGAGCAGGTCATATGGAAGAGAGTGGAATGCGGCAGGCTATTCAGGCGAGGGAATGGTCCATGCGTAGACGAGTGGAAAGGCGTTGACGTACATGGTGTTGGGGAAAGAGGCAGAAAACAGGTAGCAAAAGTCAAATATCGCGTCTTTGCTATACTGATATTCACCAGCATCTTGTAGATTACCAGCCGAACAATTTATTTCCATTACCATCACGACTTCGCTCCTTTGATGCCAGATTCAAGATGTTAGCACGCCATTCAATTCTTCGCTGTTTCCTGCACTAGTTCGTGCCCTTGCACACTAGGCAGTCATTGCAGAAATGTATACAGCAGTAACGTTGCATATGCATCTTGAATATCTGAACCTTCAACGTGATTGCAAGGATCGGAGATTTGAATAACGACGATGGGACTGGTTGACTTGATTCATAATGCGAACACGCGGTTATAACTACAAAACTCCTGGCTGGGTATGCTGGATGGCATTGCCAGTCCAAGCACAAAGGTATACTGACTGCTTTAGGGTTCAGGCCTTGTCTTCTTCGATTGAATCAGCCCCAGGTTCGTTGTTCCTCATTCGAACATTCCTGGAGACTCATCAGCATTGGATTTACTAGTTGGGTGTTCACACGTTTTTTAGACATGCATTGCGCTGAAGGTAGAGGGAAATATAGGTTAATTCTGCAGAAGTCCGGCATCAGATACAGTACTCAGACATCGGTCAAGGATTGACCAGCGATATTCCACCATCAACACACAAGACTGCTCCGTTCGTGTAATCCGATACTGCCAAGTATAGCGCCGTCATGCCCATCTCCGCATCACTAGAAACTCAAATCAACGATCAATCTCATTTCAATACTCGAAATACTCACGACCCATGCCTCCTCGCGGGTATCAGCGCGACCTGCCCAGGTAGGAGTTGTGTCTTGATTGCCTCCAAAAGCTCGGGAGGCACCATCTCTGACGCGAACAGGCTAGGCTGCAGTGCGTTCACCCAAATCAGGATACCTCTCCCACCAAAACTCGTCGCCAGAACGAGAGTGAGCTTGTCCAATGCGGCTTTCATCACGCTGTATGCTACCTAAATCAAGCCAAGTGAGCTCATGCTTTAAACAAACCACAGGGAGGGCACATACAGAAACCATGGGCGATGATGTGTTCATCTTTGCCGCTGCGCTGCTGATGTTGGTGACGCTTGACATGCCTTGGGGACGGGAAGATGCTCCTTTGACGAGGAGGGATTGGAAGGCGCGTACGACAAAGAACGGCGCTATGGTGTTGAGCGCGAAGAGATCAGCCCAATTCTGTACTGTTTCGGGTTCGAAAGGATCCTCTGCGGTGACTTTCTTCGAGGTGAATTCTGGGTCGTGAAGGGAGGCAGCAAATCCGGCACTACCGGGACATTAGCATGGACAAGAGGAACTGAGTTGACAAACTTGTTGACGAGAATATCGAGTTTGCTGTCGATTCCTTCAATGTGCTTGGCGCCAGCCTTGACGCTTTCTTCGTCTGTGACATCCATCTGGATTCTATACGCGTGTCAGGCCAAACGAACATCATGGGTTGAAGAGAACAGCTGCTTACGGGACAATAGATCCTGGGACACCAGTAACTGATGCCGCGGCTTGTTCTAGGACATTCAGCCTGCGCCCAGTGATGTATACCTTGGCTCCGTTTACAGCAAAGGCCTTTGCAATCATAAATCCTCTGTTGGACAATCAGCCATGAGTCGCAATCGAGAATCAGGAAACATACATCCCCGTTCCTCCGCCTGTGACAAGGCCTACTCGTCCAGAAAGCGACATCACTGTAGTCATGTTAAGATCTGCCATGTTCGGGGAATACTGAATAGTTTCTGGATGCAGTCCCTTTTATTCCAATGGTATAAACTCTGGTCTTATTAAGCGAGGCCATATCCCGGTCTATGCGGTAAATGGTGGTTTTACATTGCAAGAGGAGACTGCCCGCACTTCCACACACCCGTCAGCGTTGTGACAAATGCTCTTGTTCTCGGGACAGCATCCCTATTTGTCGGCTCATGGACGCGCATCGTGTCAAGAAAGGAAGATTCGTACTTATTATTCAGAAAGGTCTTGGTGAGAAGTACGACGAAAGAGTGCAGAGCCAAGTACCGTATGGGCTGAGAGACCTTGAAATCAAAGCTCACTGCGAGCGAAACTTGTTTAGCTGTGGAATATTCTATCGCCAACTCACCTTCACCTTCAATTCCTATTGATCAAGCCGACATTCCAGACTCCTTGTTGACTCGCACATGATCATAAATACTTACGTGCCTTGGTAATCCTGCACCGCTCGGAACTGGACGCACATCGCACGAATTTTATTGAATGAGTACTGCGCATAGTACACCGAATACTGCCAGGTTCAGGCTTGGTTTGCAAGCACTCAATCGGGATTTCTGCGTTCGACGACAGGGTTCCGTAGCGAGCGCATCTTTCAAGGTGTCTCCGTACATCCTTCGTACTTGCTGGACTGAGGGCGGTACGTGTATGAGTGTATGACAATGTCTCTTTCAAATATTCGACGTCTTAGAGTTCAATGTCATTTTAGTATCTGATATTTTACCAACTCGGACTCAATAGTTTCGTAATTTCTGTAGGACACTTAGATCCCCAATCCTCCCACAGAAATCCTAGAAGTAGGTCAGGCCTGCTCGTACAGAGAAGACATTGAAAGTTTATTCATTTTTAAAAATTACCTGCATCTTGATCACGGGGGTGTGATTCTACACACCAGCATCTCGGGTTACTTCTCTCGCTCGTTGGGCCATAGCCCTTAACTGCAGGTTCATGTCAGTCGCGCCAACCTGTAAGGTTGGGACGGAGACGGTCGTCAATAAAAGGATACCCGGTTGGTCGTCGGTCACGATCCTGGTTCTCTCGACCACCGACTGTGGCTCGGCAGAGCGCGTTTGAGGGACGATGGGCCTTACAGGATCTGCCTGGGTCACTGGCAAAATGTGACGGCCTATGATGACATTCCATTGAGCGCAGGAGGCCTTCAAGACAGCGGCCAAGTCATCCTGAGGGTGGATTAAATATCACACTGGAGGTGAGCAGTACAACGTACCTTCGCCTGCGTCAATTTCCCATTGTCATGAGCGCACGTTTGAGTAACCTCGACGGCAAG
This sequence comes from Armillaria solidipes, assembly GCA_022818035.1. NCBI lineage: Eukaryota > Fungi > Basidiomycota > Agaricomycetes > Agaricales > Physalacriaceae > Armillaria > Armillaria solidipes. The sequence continues at coordinate 587,014 of JAIWYQ010000015.1, forward strand.
ATGATGCACAACCTTCATGAAGCAGACATTGATGGGAGTCCGTAGGTATGTCGGAGATGATACCCTTAACACAGGGAGAGAGCAGTGCTGGCTGGATGGATCCTGGACACGATGTGCTTAGCCCTGCGATGTGGACTTTTACTCACATGAGGCTAGTGTTGCATCAGGAGCAGCGGGACTAGGAGGCCGTGGGCAAGCTTCAGCCTTCGGGAGGGTTGATCAAAGAAAATTTGAGCCTTGAAGTAAAAAAGGATATTCAGCACGTTCTTGATTGAGTCCTTGATTGAGTCGACCCAGGCTTGAACTGAGAATTTTCCGTATGCGATAACCAACTTCGCCATCGAGCCAATAACGTTAGTTTCTTGCAATTTTGTTAAGTAATCATAGACAATTCAGGTGTCTGGAAAGAACGGCGGAGCGAATGGAACGTAAGGTAACAGTTGTACGTGTCCGACTCTTGATGACCTTTGCTGATCAAAGCCCTAATAATAAAAATTTTGTTCAGAGTGCGGTTGTGATGATCAAGGCTGGACAAACCATGTTCTGCTTCATCTTTACAGCATCCTAAAGGGCCGTCGAATATCACAGGATCCAGTTTATCGTCGGAGTCCCAAAGAGCGCAGGCCTGCCCGCAATTGCTTTGACAGGGGCATCGATTACCGAGAGTCATTGTAGTGTTTTGCCTTGTCATTGCGCCAGCTTTATGTAATGTTCGTGTGAAGCCTGGCCAGCTCATGGAGTTTGTCTTTCGTAAATTGCATGGTGATCGATTCTTGTCAGCAGCGAATGGTGAGCTAGAGAGAAAGATAGATCGTGTTCATCCGCTGTACCTATTCATATCATAATTACAGAAAACGTATAAGAATACACACAGCCTTGTTCTGAGTCCTATGTATATAGGATTACTCAGTTATAATGCAATCCTGAATGACCCGTGGGAAAATTCTATTCGACCTATCTTATCTCTCGCTGATTGCCGAACTACCTGCTGAGCTTATCATATTCGATGCCGATTTTTTAACTCTTCTTCTCTTCTAGACCTGAGACGCGGTCCCTCGATTCAATGAGCAAGCGTCGATTGTAGAGGGACCTGTAAAACTGAGTTTAAATTTAGCACAAAGTCGTTTCGACCTCGGGAGCCTTCGGGCTTTCCTTTTTAATTTAGTATCCAAATATGGATTCGAGTGAGTAAATTCAATCTGGGCAATTACTGCGCGTCGCGTCGCGCCTTGGCTTCATCTCCTTACCTGCTCTACTGTTCTCGTGCTTCATGGGCGACAACCCTGAGGTGTTCCCTCGCTTTCAGGACACATTCAGGCTTGACGGACATGCTCACAATGATGCTCAAGCTACGACTTCGTCGTCTTTATCTGACATCACTGGCTGCCGCCAACAACTGCTTCTCAACAGCAGACCAGTGTTTTTTCCCTTAACGGAAGCAGAAAAATCCATTGTCTCACGGGAAAATATACCTGAGTAATTTGCAGCCGTTTGAGTGGAGAATCGATATACAGTTATAGAAATACGCTCCAGAATGGTGTTGATAAGAGGTAGCAAGGCGATGACAAGGGACCTTCATAAGATGCCGGCGCGGCCTTCAGCTGCTTTTCATGTGGAGCTTCTGCTATAACAGCAACGTAGTATGCTGGACGATAGAAGCGACATAAAACGACGTGTTTTTCGATGGGAAAAGGTAGAATATAGTCAAGGTGAACACGGCCTTCTTCCAGGCTATCCTTTGCACCAATTCATCATGAGAGGCATTTATAACCTGAGATAATGCTTCAAAGACAGTAGATACACCGGAACTAGAGCCTTCCATCAATCCAAGCGACGAACGACGCGAGATAGCATGGAAGAAGAACGACAAGACAGGTTTGATCACTTGAATCCATATTTGGACACTAAATTAAAAAGGAAAGCCCGAAGGCTCCCGAGGTCGAAACGACTTTGTGCTAAATTTAAACTCAGTTTTACAGGTCCCTCTACAATCGACGCTTGCTCATTGAATCGAGAGACCGCGTCTCAGGTCTACTTCTCTTCCTTTCCTCTCTGGAATATTCCCTTTCCCTCATTTATTCTTTCTGGCTTATTTTCCTTTTTCCTGACCGGTTCTCATCTCCCTGTTTCTCTTCTAGCTAGAGCTCGGGCAGGGCACTCCTCTCCATTATACATCTGACACTGCTTCTTTTGCTCTTCATCACCGAATTCGAAGCTAATGTTGGTGCTCACGGATTTTGTCACAGTGCTTTCCTCATGTAAATCATGCTATCCGGATGGACGTCTTAGGTGCGTCTTGGCTGAATAGGGCATTTATTTCATACTCGACTCTGGCGCGAGGTCTGACGTATTAGTTCAATGACTCTACAGATTCATTCCCCCGAGCTTACCTGTCTACCCCTCTCTGGCGAAGTCCCATCAGCGTTTCTTTTGATGCCGTGGTCGACGTCAGTGATGGTAACGGTTTCACTAAGAAATCTCTGCTCTTCTCGCTTGCCCCCTACGATTGGCTTGTGACTGTCTTGGGAAATTTGGCGGAGTCAGGTTTATATGCTCCAAAGTGGCCGCCGACGTGAAGTTTGAACTTCGTCACCTCATTTGCACCTCATCAATACTTTCACCCTTGTTGCAGCCATGGGGTCGACTCCCATACTTGTGATTCATCGTTGAATATGATGTGCTCGTGTGTAAGGGATTACGTCGACTTTAGATGAAGAAATGTCAGCGTCTGTCTTTGGCGTTTGGGTCATTGGTGGTACAGGAATCTGAGCGCCTGCCGGATCTGTCTCTGAGTATACCATTTGCCTCTAGGTGTATTCTTTTTAAAATGCTAAATCTTATTTTCCCCCTTGGATGTTCGAAATGTGCTTTTCCATCTGTCCTATGACATGGTTGACATCTCCTGATACTCACCTGCGACCTTTCAATATATCACAAGCCCTTCATGTATGGCATAAACATAGGACTCGGTAATGCCACGCAGATGCGATGGCCCTCATCCGACTGGTTTTCACATACGTGTGGAACGAGGGTGCATTGGTTCCACAGAGGAGACGTCGGAGGCTCGAAACATGGCATTGGGTCTCATAAGACAGTACATGGGCACTGTGCATAGGGAAGGGCGGCTCATTATTGACGGCAAGTTGCCCCTCCTCTCGCCATTCACTATTCTTGAAATTGATTCGTAGATTTTTTCACTGCGTGTACTTGTAAGTATACCAAACGTAGAGCTGGTGATTTAGGTGAAATAGTATGTATATATGTTCCATCTGATGCGCATCAAGCCCACATACTCCTGAACTTTTCATTGAATTCAGCAGTAGCATCCCTTACGACCTCATACATGCGCCAGTCCTTAGCGCTTGTTCCCGGTGGTCTTTTGAAAGCTTCCGCGTCCGCGCCATCATCTGAAAGCTCATCTGTCTCTGCTGGATCAGCCATGAAATAATCTGATGGCACTGCATCTTCGGATGGAACAGTCTTGTCAGATCCAACAGACGCGTCTGTCAGGAGCTGCTCCAAAGATGATTTGATCACCATCAAAGTAAGCATGAAGTCCTGCAAGAAGTACCAGACATCGCCTCGCCGAATACCGTTAGCTTCTTCCAGTGCAGAAATTTGGCCATGCGTAAAAAAGTCGAGTAGATACGCGTTGAGAGCATGCTCAGAACCGATAGTGCTGCCATGTGCCGCTGTGAATCGAGTCATCGACGGGATGGCATGCTCATTGAGATGGAGGCCAGAGCGGGCAGACCGCACCAGCTCTTCGACCGATTGAAATTCGTCAAAATGTCCTGACGTGGCCACGAAGCTGGATCGCACAGAGACTGGTCGGATGTGATGTTCCAGGTACGTACGGAAGCCGTCAGTGGAGGGGGTGCCGATATACTTTATCCCACTGAGAGGAAGCATGTCATCCGGGCCAAGTTCTGAGCAGTACTGAGATGTATAGGCCTTGGTGTACTCTGTAAAGATCTCGAGGATTTCTTTATCGTGTTCTTCAAGAACTTTGCGTGCGTCGGCACGAAGAGGAGGAAGAATGATCATAGATGGGAAGCGAACCACGAGATCTTGGAGCTTCTTTACATTCTGAGTGTTCGCAGCTGCGCTGGCCAAGTACCGACGACCGAAAAAGTGGCACATAAGGAGAATAAAGTGGTACTTTGGTAATGGTCTTGCGCATATCCGATGTAGTATTCCTTCACGGAGAAGGATCGGCAATGCAAAATTGCTCGGTTCAGTGTACTGTACTGTCGTTGTTAGAAACTGCAGTAACAAATAGATGTCACGGTCACCCACATAGAGATGCGCCGAGACTGCATAGAGATTGATGGGTTTTCCGTCCCTGTCCAGAAGATGTGTTCGACGAAGATACTCGATATTGAAGCGTAGATGATGAAGCAGTTGATTTTGTCCAGTCTGTGACCCAAAGCTGATCTGCGGTAGCTTCATCAAACTCTCGACAGCATTTACGGCCACTGTCGCATTGTTCGAGCCGTCCAGGAGGTTGAATAGTCGTAATGTCAGTGTCGGAGTTAATGGGAATGTTCCTCCTAGAGAAGGCAGTTTAGATAGTACAAGACGTTGTACTCGATCGAGGGTAAGCCCATAAAAGACGACGTTGCCCAATAGATCGTATCCGCGGCGTCCTGCACGACCTGCACATTGGCGAGACTATGGTGTTGCCGTGAGTACATTCAATCAGCAGCTGAACAACAGTGGAACCAACCATAAGAGCCGTAAGAAAAGGTGAGTCACCACAGAACACCGAAGTCCTCGTAGGTGCATTGATCCCGAGGGCAAGCGTCCCTATTAACACATGTCAGAGTCCATAAGTATGGTATCAGAGATGTACTGCACCGGTTGAGATCATAACTCGGATGTATCCTCGCCGGAATAGGCTACGAAAGCAATTACTAAATACGACGAGAAGAGCTTATAAAAGGACAGACGTACTTCTCAACTAAGCTTCGATAAGCCTTACCAAGGCCGGAATGATGGACTGCTATTCCCCGCCGAAGTGCAGCCAAGAGTACAGGCTTTGATTTCCAGTAGTCCGACCAGACACCTTTGATCGCTTTGTCCAAATCTTCGGCAGAGTAATGGCCTGCAAATGAGAAATTGTCCAATGGTGCATCAGGGTCAAAGGTGCTTTCCCATGCTGGGGCTTCTGTTGCGGTCGAAGGCTCGACGTCAGCAGGATCAGGTTTACGCTTTGATTTCTTCGCCCTATTCTCTTCACGGATGCGAGCCTTGGAGCTATCTTGCCACTTCTGCCATTGCTGACATTTCCTCTGCCATTGTGGGCTACTTGATTTCCAAGCAAATTCGGCTTCCAGGAGTCCATGAAGAAGCAATTCAGCGACATCTTCACAGTCGGCTCGGTCAAAGTTGAATAGGATGGCAGGCTAGAAACAGGGTGTATCAATGGCGTAAATAACAGAATGGTGTAGCACTGATACGTACCAGTTCCCCGCGAGCATGAAGGTCAGCTACGAGCGGTAAAAGTCCTGTTTCGAAGCTCTTGCGACTAGGTTCCTTATCATTTGGGCCTTGCGGGATGTCCTTGTCTGCAAGATTGTGGATAACTTTATTCAGAGATGGCAACGGCAGATCCATCAGGTGATTTTTTAGATCAGTTTCATATCGCAGAATGTCCTTCTGCCTCAAAAATCCTTTGACAGAGGAAAAGAACAGGATCGGGTCAAGCTTGACCAAGTTACTGGAGAGGCCCTTGTGTCGGCTCATTGCGCTATATAGTGACAGCGTGTCGGCGGGCTCGAGCGATAGATCCTCCGGCAGAGCCCGTAGACCAAAGGCCAGCATTGACAGTGGATGGAGGAATCTCATCCTAGACGTCGGCTTGTATGATTCATGTCCTTGGAATGGCAGTAGGCTCTTCAACCCATCCAGACGATAGAAGAATTTCCGAAGGTGGGAGTACCGGTGCTTGTGCTGAATGAATGTGTGCTTGTATCCATGCGCCCGTGAAACAGATGCAAGCCAGTCGTTGAAGGTCTCTGGTTCCCCAATGGTCGCCGACAGCCCACTAGCATATAATAAGCACAAGGCACGTCTAAGCATAACGAAGATTTACATGATTGGACATGGTGCTAGAAGGATGATTTGCTCCCAAACGGCACCTCCTTCTTGCTGGCCGATGCAATGAATTTCGTCGAGAACAATTCTGTTCAGAAATATGATGAGGCTGATGATATTGGTGGACGTGACATACCTTTTAATTCGAGGTGTCCATTTGGAAGCAAGTGGAGGAGACAACATAATCGAAAGCATTTCAGGCACAGTGATAAGAATCTGGCAGTTGTGCGGTTCGTTGATACGGTAGTCCCATGTATGCACCGCCCATAAACTCCCTAGGAACTGTATGAACTACGAATAGGAAATGTATGTGAAAAGCGTACCATTGGGAACCTTTTTGCTGAAACGAGCGTAAACCTCGGCAGCAATCTGAGTAATAAGCGCCTTTGTTGGTGCTATATAGACCAAAATACCATCGTTTGACTCGCGCAAAACCTTCTCCATCGCATAGAATGAGATAAACGTCTTTCCGGCACTAGTCGGAGCTAGATGAAATGTCGGTCAATGAGACAGTAAGGGGGCGTATCTAAAGATGACACTTACCAACGACAAGCATAGAATGGTTGGGATCATCGATGCAATCGAGAGCCTTCTTTTGCCAGGCATCGGGATCGAAATTGACGCGCCTATCCGAACAGCTATCCATAGAACGGTCCATATATGGTCCAAAGAGTCGCAGCTGCCAGAGAATAGGATGCTCGGTTATCTTCATCCAGGGATAAAGAATGTCTCCCTTTGATCGAACAAGTTTAACAAAGTCAAAGGCCAACGGACAAGACGTTGGCGGCTCCGCTACCGTAACGAACCCATCAATGAAAGCCGAGAAACCAAAACTGGTCAAGACTGCAGATAACGCTTTCCCTCGCGCTGGCGTTGTGGCACCTTTGTCACATATGTCTTTCACCAGTCGCATGATTGTTACGGTATAACGATCCCGAACAGTGTCCTTTTCGTGATCGGAATCCTCAATCCAAACCTTGAGGAGAAGATGCGTCTTGTACATGAGATGTTCGACGGCGACCCAAGGGTCAGTCATACGGGAACTACGAGTCAGTTGCTCCAGTAGATAGAGCTTCTGTTCAGCTGATTTGTCGGACATAGAGCCCAACTGATTAAGAAACCATTGCCGTGTCTGACTCTCCTTCTCGGCATCTTTCTTGTCCTGGATGTCCTTCTTCAGCTGCTCTTTCTTCGTGAGTTTGACCGGTTTTGTCGTCTTTTGAATCTTCTAAATACGTGAAACCTTAGCCTGGAACGGACATGAGCAAGAAAAAACACGAACCTGCAGGTTATGACCCTTTTCAGGCTTTTTCTTCGGCGCCGCAGAATCAACGGTAATGGTAATTTGTTGAAGCCCTCTTCCCGACGCCCCTGTCAATGTTTCTGCTTGCCGTTGCAGATTGGCAATGTACCGCTGATTGGAACGGAGAACACGCCAATTCGCCACGGGGACCTTCTCGCCAGGAGTAATGATCTTCTTGCTGTTATGCCAGTGGCGTGTATCCGTAAACAATACGGAAAAGTTGAGGAACTCGCTGGATTTGAGCGGCCGATCGTCAGTGGCAGTGGAGATTTTGATTGAAGAGAGTGCCTTGTCAAAGACGGGGTGGGAGAACGGTAGGAGTTGAGTTTGCGTCTGGGGTGTGGGTATCGGAACGGGCTCCTGAGGGTTCGTTTTAGATTCGGGGTCAGATGCATCCCATTCTTCCAGATCTGAATCCTTCTCCCCATCGTCTTCTTCGTCGCTGTCACTTGTTATACTTGCGATAGAAGATAGGATTGTGGAAGACTGCGGGATACCCCAATTACTTAACATCGATAAGGACAGGGACTCCGTGGATGGCGGATCAGGTCGTACAAAGGTGAAAGCCTCCAGACACGGGAAGTGATCAGGAAAATGTTCACCAGGCCAAACATTCTTTGCCTGTACGATGATATCAGCGCGAACGGCTGAAGCCAAAGGCGTGCCATGGCCAAGATACTGAAGGAGCGCGAAGAAGACGTGAAGATCGATGTCCAGACCAATGGTGGCCTTTTGGAGAACGGCAGAGGCCGAAAAGAAAAGTCGAGGGAGGAAAGACTGTCGCAAAGTGTCCTGCAAATCCGATGGGACTTCAATACGGGATTGGATTCGAGCCTTGATAGGCAGTTCCGGAAGGCTGAAGACGTGAAGAAGAAAGGCAGCTAGAAGCTCTTCCATTAAGGGTTTATGAGATGAGATCATGGACCCAGTTAATGAATCTTCAGCGAAGAATAGCTGGCAAATCTTTTCGAGAACTTCATGTGTACAAGACAGAGGTCCAGAACACTGAAATATCTCAAAGACGCCATGTTTCTGGCTAACCTTGAAATCCATTCGGTCATATATCGGCGTGACTGAGGACCAAGGAGGGCCCGAGTCCCTAGTGGCAGATGTCCTTTCGATGACGAAGGATAAGATCTAGGTGTTGATAAGTTAGTTAACGCGCCCATAACAAAGACATCCCATACCTTGGAGTCTCTGAATTCCAACCCGTTGAATAAGGCTACGGGCAGGCCAAAGGACAGGATTTCAAATATCAAATTTCGTTGACACGCGATGTAGCCAGAGTGAAGATCATCAGCAGGATTGTCGCGGTCGGGGACGCTGTCGCTGATGAGCACAAACATAGGCTGAAAGGTGATTTTAGGGCAGAGCACAAGGGGTGATATACGTGCCGCGTACCTTTCTCGAGGCTTCATGCTTCTTCCAAGACTTATCTCGCGGGCTATCGAACTGATGCGTCGGGATGATATGAGAAAGTTGCTGCAGATGCTTGAGAAGAATTTGTCGCGCCAAATACCGCGACGAGTGTACGAAAGGTGTTTGTCCCGGTGTAATTGTAGCGTGAATGTTATCTATCAGTTGTTATAAAGAAGCGCGTCTTTGACTTCAGATCCCTACTCACTGCGCCAGAAAACAATCTCAACATTAGCTTTTCGCGAGACGAAACTTTTCAGGGTATTCTCGAGGCTGTAAACAGCGTGCAGAGCCTGGAAACCGGTGTCTGTAAGCGTGTCAGTCAGCGTTTCCTAATAAGAAACCCCTTTCAGAAAACATGCCATTGTTGCGCCCAATGGCGAGAAGAGGATCATCTAGGACGCTTTGTATGAGGGATTCTCCTATGCCACCGAAAAGAATTAGTCGTCGTCTTGTCACAAAGAAATCGTGATAACTTACCGTCGATAATGAAAGGCTCATCGCCAGCATAGTCTCCTATCAAATCCATCCACTGTGCCCTCTTCGTTGCCTGATAGTACCAATTTTCATTGATATAGTCGAGAAGTTTGTTTGCAGGCGAGTCCGGAGAGACCATTATGATAGATTGTTGGAAAGATGCTGTCCCTCAAAACGCAACGAGATATACCTTTTTTCTTTGCCTCATGCTTACCTCATGTATCGATAAGCGTCCGGATGCATGGCTGCTAGTTCCAGTGATGGGCCACAACGGGGACTTGAATAGAAGTGAGCCAAAACATCCCCGTCGGGAGTTCCCGCGGCCTCTTGAAATTCACTAAAATCACTCGGGCCCGGGGGACCGAAATGCTCAACGTATGGAAGATACACTACCAACCTTCAACAAACTTCACCTCCGAATGAAGCCACTGAGTTTCTCCGTCTTTCGAAAGAATCATGTTTATTCCAGCGCAAAATTGAAGAGCGTACCCAAGGGAATGAGGGAACGGGCTAGTCTCGTAAACCAGACAACGATCCGTTTGAAGATAAGTCGTTCAAAGAACGGGCTAAATATTAGTGTGACAAGAATTGACGCGACTGTCACTTAGTCACCTGACCAAATTCCCGCGCGACTGGGTCTTTTTTTTTCTTTTCAAGTTCCATCGCTTGATCTCCTGCATATTAATGCAAACTCACTAAGCTGGCTACGACAAGTATAATCGACAAAGCTTATTGTATAAGATTTCATTCGCGGCATCGAATGTCTAAGCCAGAGGCGCATATATAAGATGCAGCACTGAACGGTAAACCAGATCCTCCGTACCTGATGACACAAGTCATTGAGAATGTCGAGTCCCGTCCGCTCTCGTCTTGACGTGGCAGAGGTCAAATTCCAAAAACCATCAAAGGACAGGACAGCTCGGTTGGCACTATTCATAAAAATGCTGAAGTTCTGGCCGATTAAAGATTGATCAGGAGAAATGTTTTCGACGTGTTCGTATCCACCAGACTTACCTCGATCCTAACGGAGCTGAAGTCGCGATGATATATGTTTAAGCGACTTAACGCTGACTGTAGATAAGAAATATTAACAGGGAATTTCATTTGCACAAGAACACTTGTCTGGCGAAATACATACGGAAATACCAGCGATCTTTTTCAAAGGTCAGTCTTAAAAAAAGAATAAAACTAGATGGACTGGAAACTATACCAATCGTGCCCCTGCAATAAAAGCTGAAACGACCCCAGAGGGAATTTCCGCAACGATAAATTGTTCGGCAGTCGTTTGGACATCTACTCAGCCAGTGAATACATGAGGCTGACAAATATTTTGTCTCATATAACTCAACTGAGACTATCATAAACTATGAAGGGTGAACGACCCTTGGCATAGGAAGATCTCGGACGCAGAAAGTTTGGATGTCTGAGGTGTGCAGATGAATTGGAGTCACTGTTCCAAAAACAATAAATACAAACCTTATATCGCTCTCAAATTCGATCGTTTCTTCACAGTTCTGTGAGAGAGTACTTTCATTAGCGGAACTTCAAGGGCAAATCATTGTCACCACACCTTTTGCGCGTCGTCGCCTTCGAATACTTTAATAATTGCATTTTCCCTGTTGACTTGACCGAGATGTAATCGAAACCCATATCCAATGAAAAGTTGCTTCTCAGTTACGATATCGAATTCTTTGCCGGTCTACAAAGATCGTCAGTTCTATCGTTACAAATCAGTCAAGTCGGAATGAGGCCCACTCGATTCTTAGAATCATCTGAGGAATAACGCTGGACGATGTCATATAGAGTTAGCAGGGTCTTGATCTGCATTCCAGTCAGATAAAAAAGACTATGATCAATAAGGCGACCCTAGCCTGTAAACATTGCATTGAATCTTGAACTTTCAGTTGAAGATCTTGAAATTGTTCAGCCCGCCGCTTCGCGAAGAAGAAGAGGTAAAATATGTTCTTGTTTGTCTCTTTATCGATAAAATTTTGCACTTCGCGCAGATTCCTCGACACTTCAAGTTAGGCAGCAATAGAATAAGTAGCTCCGCTAAAAGCTCACTCTACAAAGCGGTCGATGCTATTCGATATCGCCGATTTATTTTCTAATGTATTGAGGTGTTCAGAGATTGTAGTAAGTGCCCTTGCACAGCGAGTGGCGATCCTCAGGGCCAGTTCCGTGTTCTGCTGGGCCTGAGATATCTGATTCAAGATACGAGAAACGATGGCAGCAGCTACACCAAGGACAGGCACTGAAGTCGCAGCTGAAGCCGCGGCCTAGCAATGAGCATGAGCGAGACTCTTATCATATTAATGACACCTTTCCTACCTTGAGAATGTCAACGGTCATAATAGACAACTCGACGCCATCTTCTGCAATTTGCCGCCTCGCTCTACTTGTCTGCTTTATCCGCATATTTACGACTGGCCGGACTATAGATGTCCTTGTTTAAGCCTTGAACGTAGAGGAAAAGAAGGAGAAGGGGAAGGGCAGTGTACACTGTTGAGGTCTGCAGGAAGCTGTTATATAGCCTCACGAGGCACTGCACCTAATCAGTTAATTAGCGCCAATGAAAATTTTACCACAGCCAAAACAAAAACTACCGAAATGAAAAAACGAAGTAGTGATGATGTTAAAAGCAGTGTGGTAAAGCACCCATGTTCGCTAAGATATAGAAAATTCAGTATAGATGCCGACGACCAGATAGGCAGTGCTCGCTTGAACTGTTAGCTTCTCTTCAAGGAGGTTGTAGGAATGTATTAAGCCTCCGGATGTGTACATATGCATAGGATGATCGATGCCATTGAATGGGCTAAGGCGCGCGCGCCTCGAGAAACCTTTAGCCTGGCGGCTCCGGCTTTATTATATACTCACGGAACTTGTATCCGTGACCGTCATGAAGCAGGCATTGATGGGGCTGTTGGTCGTGAACCAGAAGAGCCGGATACGCAGATGGGGAGGGTCGACGAGGACGTCAGTGTTCTCGAGTTTCTCGATAAGTGCGTCCATGTCGGTGGGTAGTGTGTTGACCCATGGTGGTAGTTCTTTTCTAGCACTTGCGTGCGAAAAAGGACTGTTATAGGAAATTCGCTCATAATGGATACATCCACTTGGCAAATCTCGCAAATTTCTTTGGTATTGACCAGGATATAGCGCATAGACCCGCTGGTCGTGGGAAGATTCTTTTTGGCTCTCAGAAGAGGGGTGTGGTAAGTAATCCGTAATAAGACGAGCCCTTTGAAGACATCGATGCATCCGTCATCATGTATCGGACGACGGTGATAATCTCGGCTCGACCAACCATCTGACCTCGTGGAAGAAGGACGAACAGACGTGGAGTCCGTAGGCGTGTCCGAGATGATAAGTACCCTAACACAGGGAGAGAGCAGCGCTGGGCTACTGGCCAAATGGATCCTAGACGCGACGTGCTTCACCCTCAGCGCCCTGCGATGCGGACTTTTACCGCATCAGGAGCCGCAGCGGGACTAGTGGCTAGGATCGCTAAGCTTCATCTGACAAGAGGGCTGATCAAAGTAAATTTGAGCCGAAAAAACGGTGTAGATGTGTGGTAGACTGAGACGACCCAGGTTTGAAATGGGAACTTTCCGTAGGTGAGACGCGATAACCAACTTCGCCATCGAGCCAATAACTTTGGCTTCCTGCGATTTTGTCAAGTAGTCATAGACAAGGCAGTTCGTAGCCTAAGGTAAAATCTGTAAATCGCTGTTGTGTTTGCAACAGATGTGACCCACTACCACTATATATGCATCGAATTGGTACTGAACCCCGTTGATTCTACGATATCGTTCGTCAGTGTTAAGCGATGCCCAAGCATGTTTCCGTACCGGCGGGTCTACGTCAGTGAGGAAGGCTGCAGCTGCTGACGACGGAGCGAATGGAAAGTAAGGTAACAGCTGTACGTGTATCATAAGAAGCTCAGGCAGCGCGATGGTAGAACAATAGCACAAGTGGTGTCGGGGTTTGAAATTCGCTTTGACTGTAACCATCATCTACCGGCACTGACACTTTCCTTTCTTTCTATTCAACCTCAAAGCTATGGCGAGCATCGAATTGGAAGATCTTATCAAGCAATCGGTCACTCAGCTGAACCGCAAGCTCACAGTCGAGAAAGAGCGCGATAATTGTATAATTCTGAGCTCGACAGGTTTTGGGAGAGGAAAGGCGATGGTATGCGAAACATTGGACAAATAATTTGGTATGCCCCGTACAAATCTTTCCTTTGCGCCCCATATTCACGCTACTTCAGCCCGGTCCGAGTAATCCAACTCTTTCTTCGCATGTTTGCAGCTAGAGTTGCATTGTTGAAGAACATTCTCAGCCTAATGGGCGGAGCGTGGTCCAGAATGCTAGCTTGATTAGATCAATAATAATGTATCATGGAAGGTGAGCTGCGATGGAGTTAATGCTACGATTCTGCAGCTAACCAGCGCCAGGGTATTTCGGCACTGCGTCGCTATTGGCACGCACTTCTCGCAAAGAACATTATACGGCATTAGGCAACTACCACGATAACTAGGACTGTCGTCCCAAGCATGAAAACCTTCATCGTAATGCTGACGGGTACGAGGGAATGCGGGCAGTCTCCTCATTTACCGCACACGCCGAGATACAGTCTTTCTGAATAAGACGTGCTGCAGCAAACAAAATAGACCACACATAGCATTCTCCGAACTTGGCAGATCTCAATGTAACCCTCAAGTCGCTATCTGGACGACTTATAGGTCTTGTTACGGGCGGAGGAACGGGGTATGTTCCCAGATTCTCGATCGTGATTTACAGCTGATTCTCTGACAGAGGATTTACGATTGCGAAGCCCTTCACCGCAAACGGAGTCAAGGTATACATCACTGGGCGAAGGCTGGATGTGCTGGAACAAGCTGCAGCGTCAGTTTGCAGGTGTCTCAGGGTTCATTGTCCCGTATGCTGCTGTTCTCTCTGCGCGGTTATCGTTTCTGATGCGCCGACAGAATCCAGATGGACGTACAGACGAAGGAAGCGTCAAGACTGTGGGCAGGCACATTAAAGAAATCGACGGAAAGATCGACACCCTCGTCAACAAGTTCGTGCGTAGATTTCTCCGTTCCTCTCGTCCATACACTGATGCCTCCATAGTGCTTGATTCACTGGGTCCTGCTATTCCGACTTCATCACAAAAAATTCGCTGCAGAAGATCCCCTTGAACCCCAAACAGTGCAGGACCGCCGGGCTGGTATCTTCGCGCTTAATGTGATCGCCCCCGGTCTTCGTAATACGTGTCTTCTAATTGATCCTCATTGAAGGAGCACAGTCCCGCCCTCGAGGCATATCAACGTCAGCAGCGTGGCAGAAGATGAACAACAAGTCCCACGACATCTGGATGTGCCTTGCCATTCTCTCTGTCTCGAACTTGATTTAGGTTGTGTACGGGCCGACGAAAGCTAAGCTCACGTTTGTCTTGGCAACCAACGAGCTTTGCTGGGAGGATTCGGGTGGACGTACTGGCGCCTGGTCAGAGCAGCTGAGTGCTGAGGTTTTGGAGAAGTCCATCCTTGGTTTAGTCACACCGATACGACAGGGAGGTGAGTCTGCTCGGTCTTTGGATGAGATCGAATATTAATTCGAGTTTTTAGTGATGACTAAGAACGGGGATGATGGCGGGTTATTTAGCCTGCCCGTAAGCCTTGAAACATTCCAAGTTCGGATTGGACATCAAACTACTATACCCCCACCCCAAGGAGTGATCAGGGAAGGATACGGAGCTAAGCTTCGAAGCCCCAACTAATTCTCCATAGCGGCAGGAACAAGTGCGTATTGAAGGCAGGTTTCAAATGAAGAATAATTCTAACAAGGACTTAATATGTTCACAGATTACTATAGTACAAACGTATTCCTACAAGTACACGTCACAAAATTACATGCCTATTCGCACAGAGAAGGGAATTCGGCATTTTAGTTATTATTGAACACTGCCTGCATCTTGATCTTCGAAGTGCGATTCTGTACACCAGCATCTCGCGCCACTTCTTCCACTCGCTGGGCCATAATCCTCAGCTGCATGTTCATATTGGCGGCACCCGCTCGTAAGGCTGGCACCGAGATGACTGTTAAGGAAACAATGCCGGGGTCGCTATCGGTCGTCATCCTAGCTCTCTCGACCAAGGACTCCGCGTCAGTGGGGGCCCTCTGAGGGATGATTGGCCTGCTAGCTGGTACAAGGTCCGCCTGGGTCGCTAGAAAAATGTGGCGGTCTGTAATGCCGGCCCACTATGCGCGCGAGGCCTTAAGGACTGTCGCCAAGTTGTCCTGGGAGATACACTCAGCTTGTATACAGGAGCCAGTACAACGCACCCCAGCTTCGGTTTACGGTTTTTGTAGCAGCTTTGGGTCAACAACGTGAAGTAGGTAGGTTCGTTCTTTCGTTGATGTCCTCTAAATACTCTGTAGCTTCTTCCACCCTGGCACCGGTGTGGATCCTATTATTGGTTCGGCAGGAAATTACTGGTCTAGATTAAGCCGTGCTATCACGTTGCAGCATTGTGGGTGTCCGCTCGAAAATTGAACTGGCAACTGATACTTGTGACCTCTCAGACTTTGTCGTATCGCGGGGCGGGGAATACTTCTTCGCCTCCGTCTCCACCATATTGAATATCATTGCCACCTAATATCCTTACAAACAGGGATGTTGAATTCAGGATATAGTAAGCAAAAGCGCTTACTCGTAGACAGTTAGTAATTCTGATTTGAATTTCTCTTCGTATTCCAGACCGCAAATCCGTAAAAATCCCTACGAAGACTTGAATAAGAAAACTGATTTCAGCGTTATATGGGCTTTTAGAGGCTCTTCCGTTCTCACTAGCACAGCCTGCCAATCGGGCTGTGATCGATGCGTCATACT
Organism: Armillaria solidipes; assembly: GCA_022818035.1. Lineage (NCBI taxonomy): Eukaryota > Fungi > Basidiomycota > Agaricomycetes > Agaricales > Physalacriaceae > Armillaria > Armillaria solidipes. The sequence continues at coordinate 603,207 of JAIWYQ010000015.1, forward strand.
TCGTGACCGTTCGAACCACCACCATCGTTGCTCCACCGGCGCTTGCTTGGTTCCTTTGTTTCGTGGTTCTTATGGTCCCGAGCGCCGCTGCTACATGCTTGCCATTATTTGGAAATAGTGGGCTTCGATTCCGGTGCATATATCTCGTTCTCGTTGTTCCCGCACTACTTTCATTTTTTGGGTGCTAGCATCATTGCCATCAGACTCCCCCACCTCTGTGCATCAGTGTCTCCCCTCACTTCCTCAAGCTCGTGGTCCGTCCGTGGCTGTCTCATGTAAAACTTATGTAATGGTAAGGGTCAAAAATGAAATGTAGCACCAAAAAAATTAAGAGCGGATCCTCGTAAACTGGTATATTCATCATGTGGTATCTAAAGTCTCAATTCCAATTATCCACAGCAAGAATGCAGAGCTCCTCGGTGAGACAATCCTCATCCAGAGCTAGCAAGTCGTGCCATTCACCATGTTCAACTGTATATCCCTCGGCGACACCAATATCCTCTACGATCCAGAACTTCATCACCCTATTTGATGCGAAGAGGTATCCGATTACCATCGGATCGCAGTTGGGGAGAGCATATAGGGCATCCATATATCTCATCATCTGCTCAAGAGCTTGACTCAGCGATAGGGTACGGAGTTTGACTTCGACTATGGTGAGGATTTCATGCTCCCGTTCATTGGCAATGAAAATACGGTGCTTGACGACTGCAAAGTCTGGGAAAGCCTTGCCAACTTCTTTTCCAGCTAGAATGAGTGCATGAATTAGTCAAGCACAGGAGCAAAGTTGAATGATGATCAGTGGCTCACGGAGATGGCGGGCCTCATGGAGACCACCAGACGATCCTAAGGAAACATTGTCCCAGTCTTCTTCAACCTCGTCCGGTTCCATCATTCTTCGAAGGAGCGCTTGTGGAATGATTGAAAATTGGCGTTTCAGGGGGAAAATTGCCTGAAGATAGGTGTTTGTAGCCCCGTAAACTTGATTCTCGTAATGGATATTGCTCATGTTAACGTTACGCAAGTTGAAGATGGCCCTATAATCGAGCGAGGCCATGTGGGCATTGGCCGTGGGCGGGTTTTCAAACGGTAGAGGCGCAGGAAGTTGGGAAGATGAGTCGAGTGTTGGCATGTTCGTACTCTGGAGCACCTCTGGAGTGACCACTGGCGTCAGTGTCAATATCCGATAAATGTAAAACGACTTACTTGTCAATAGCTTTCGACTTGGAAAGGCGTTGCGGTTGTTGTATCTGTTCAAAGCAGCATTCAAGTTTCGCGCAATTCCCGTACTACTTTTCGCCGCGGTTTCGCTTTTGGCGGTCCGGCTCATCCGAATGGGGACACCCCGGCATCCCGGCAATAAAATATCACATGTAGCGGGCAAGACTATATAGCTAGCAACCTGGCCCATGCCACTTCTCTTCGAATTCCACCTCTTGCACAGTTGCAGTGAGTATCGCTCTGCCCTCTTTGTCCTTGCTTGACTTTGGTCAAACAGCATGTCGACCGCTGTACAATCCACCACCCAGCCAGTAGTTACCCAGGCGGAGCGCATCCCTCGACATCGTCTGCAAGGAGGCTTCCTCATCAGCCCAGAAACGGCTCTCGAATGGGCTTCAAAGCTTGAAAATAAGCCAGTGACGAAATTCTCTGCGGCGTGGCAATCCATCGAACTACGAGTCAGCCGTATGGGCGCAAGGTTCTCAATCGTGGGAGAGGAGCCGTTCGGTCAATTCATGGTAGTCACACAGATCAAGAGTTTCCGCCGCGGATATTTGGGCATGGATCCGTCAAAAATCCCTCAATTCGAGGAAGGAGAGCCGGAGGCTATTGCACGCAAGATGTTGGAAGAAGAGGGTACGTCTGTCCCAATACAAGTTTTACAGAACAAAGCTCATTGCGACGTTAAGGTATCCATAACCCTGTATATGCCACCTACTTGGACTGATGATATCGTCGTCTGTGTTAACAGTGGTTCCAAATACATGTTCTTCTTGCCTTGAATGTCCCCTAAGCAAAGTGGCGCAGCTAATTCTGACAGTGCATAATGTGAGACTGCTATTGACGAGACAGCTTTCCGCCCTTTGGCGCGAGTCACGGATCTTTCTCGTTGGCCCCTTTTTTCTGCATCGGGGGCTGTCAATTCTTGAAGAAGCGACCGATCCTTCGTGACAGCGACGGGAGCGCCAACTTCCTTGGTTAATGTGTGTGTTCCCTTCCATCTACTTCAACCAACGTAACACATGCACAGAATTCAACGAAGCCTCACTTTTAGCCTCTTCATTCCTGAGCAACTACGAAGAATATAGCGACGAAGAGTCACAGGTGTGTCGCTACGGGCTCCTTATGTTTCCGGAGCCTTCCTTAGCCTAATCTCGGTCTAGCTACCGCACTTGAGTGCTTACCAGTCCCCTTTCGGTTGTGACTCAGGCTGCCAGTTATACGCGCGTTCGATGCATTTCGCATCCAAACCGTTTTCGTTCCAGACTACTGATATCTTCATCGACGAACTGGTTAACACCCACCCGCGCATCCAAGGCATATTCGACTGGTTCCGCCATTAATGGTTGGTCTAGAGTTCGCAGTACCCAGGACAAGCAATGGACACGGTTACCGGTGAAAGTTGCCGTCCCGACGGTGAGGAGAAAAAGAATGATTCTCGGCGGTATGTCTCTTTTACGTCTTCAAAAACAGGGACCATATTAACTTCCTCCTTTCAGACGGTCATAGACTACCTATGCCGCTTTTGCACGGGCCAATTCGCCGCTTGTCTTGGAGGATCCAATTCACACCACTCCAACCAAGATCCCGGGAACCGACACCGGTCTCTCACCTATCCCGGCAGCCGTAATGTTTCCCTCTCAGAAACCTTGGACAATCCAGAAAGCGCCTCGCTGCCACCCGGAGAATCCATGTTCCACCTTGTATTGGTGGTTCCCGTTTCGCCGTAACATGCGTAGGCAGTTTCTGATTGATGTGCGGTCGAGGTATATAAACGCGGTTGGGATGACCGTCTCCCTTTTACAATGTCACGTTAGCATAAAGGTTGTCGACGGACTGTATTATGGTGAGTTTACCTTTTCAGTTCATAGCACGGGCTCACCCTGCATTTCTTTTCAGGATATGCTCTTTCAACTGCGTTATCCCATCCCTTTTCATTGTCTGACTCGCGATATGACAGATTCTTTGGTATAACGATCGTACAGACCTGGAATTATCTTAACACGAATGCAGATGGATGGCTTATGCGTTCACTTGTGAGTCCTGCCTGATTACGAGCATCCCGTCGACCTTTGTCTGTAGGTAGCGTTTCTAGTGTGCGCAACTTGTCTTCAAAAATTTCTTGAACGTCTTGGTAGAGCCATGGATGCTGGTGTTAACACGCAGATTTTGCACCACTATCTTGTGAGGAGCTTAAAACATGACATTTTTGCATGCTAAATATGTCAGCCGTCTTTCGGGCTTAACGATCTCTAATACTGATGTGCCTATAATGTTTGAAAAGATACCTCGTGCCTTAAATGCTTTTCGAAATTGTATACTCGCCACACCACCTCAGCTTCTACCGCAGCGAGACCTTTGCATCGCTCGAACATTTGCCCTTTAATCCTCTTTCTCACACATGTCGACTTCAAGAGCGTAGCAATAGGTGTCTCCCAAGTTTCAACCCGAGGTCGCATCGGCACACTACGCAGTCCGGGAGATGGAACGATATCGTCGCCATCGTCGGTCGCTTCCTTCGTATTATGGGATTCACGGGTATCGCATTATTGAAGCTATTGCACCATCGTCTCGAGGTCCTAGACGATGAGTTGGGTCCTCAACCTTGACGGCGAGCCTGTTCACATGAAGACAGCGGAGAAAGACGAGCTCATAGAAAGATGCTGAAAAGGGTGCAAGGAGTTTCAACAAACGCAGAACCTCATAGCGGGAAGTCAATATCCCATCTCACCGTTATTCTTCGGAAGATGGCTGTACTCTAGACTCGCCTAATCCGAACATTGAACCTAAGAACCGCATGCAGGCCCATGGATCGTAGTATGCTTTCACACGGAAAACATGTTCTTTCTTCCATCAACAACAAATGGATGGATATACGTTAGGTACCATCAAGGATTCACCAGCATAATTCCACCGTCAATGTTCAAGATCGCTCCGTTCGTATCATCCGACGCTGCCAGGTACACCGCCGCCATCCCCATCTCCGCCTCGCTATCAACTCGGATTAGTATCAGTTCCTCCAAATACTGCGGTCACCCACGTTCCATGTCTCCTTACTGGTATCGGTGCCACAGTTACAGGCACTGACTTAGTCTTCAGCGACTCCAAGAACTTCAACTGCGACGCAAACACCCCAGGTTCCAGCGCGTTTACCTGAATCGCGATATCCCTCTCAGCAAAACTCGTCCCCAAGGCGAGGGTGAGCTTTTCCAAAGCGGTTTTTATCGGGCCGTATGCAAGCTACATAGAATGAGACCAAGCTCGAAAGAATTTAGGGGGTACGTACGGATAGGAAGGGCGGCGAAACGTTCAACTTTGCTGCTGCGCTGCTGATGTTGATGACGCTTGAGGTGCCTTGGGGGCGGGAATGTGCTCCCTTGATGAGCGGGGACTGAAAGGCGCGGACGACGAAGAATGGGACGATGGTGTTGAGCGCGAAGATATCGGCCCAGTTCTGTGCTGTCTCGGGATCAAATGAATCTGCCGCCGCGAACTTCTTTGTAATAAAGTCTGGGTCGCGATGGGATCCAGATGGACGTTACAGACGAAGAAAGCGTCAAGACCGGGGCCAAGCACATTGAAGGAATCGATGGCAAACTCTATATCCTTGTCAACAAGTTCGTCCACGGTTCTCCCTCAAACGTACGCTAATGTCTTCGTCGTAGTGCCGGAATTGCCGGTCCCCTTCGTGACCCAGACTTCGGAGAGAAGAAACTCACAGCAACAGACCCTTTCGAACCCGAGAGTATGCAAACCTGGACGGACATCTTTGCACTCAACACCATCACGCCGCTCTTCGTCGTGCGCGCTTTCCAATCTCTTCTCGTCAAAGGAGCGCTGTCCCGCCATGGGGGCACAGATGAACACACTGACCACCTTGTCCTCTGCATGTGCCATTCCATCCCTTTTAGCTCGTTCAGGCTGACCTGATGTAGGTTGCATATAACATGACGAAAGCGGCTTTGGACAAGCTTGAAGTTGGAGAGAACACAGCCCCACGCTTGGTACGCTTCATGTGTCACTTTGGAATTGTGGTGAGCTTCTAGGTTCACCGTCCTCTGACCCGGACGATTACCAGCATGCTGAACAAACGACGCTTCCCACCTAGGATGCTATGAGTGCATGTAGAGTCGCTGCCCATTGTTCACGCATGACCGGCCCACTCATCAGCCCTGTTTTCTTTTAGATCTGGTCTCACTCTCTTTACCACCTGCAAGCTGGCACCGAGATGATTCATCATAAACCAGATCGTTTTCCTTGAAGAAGTAACGAGGAAATATGACAAAGCGTTCTTTAGTTTGGTCTAATGTGCAGAAGACTTGGCTGTGACAGATGACAGGATGGGAGGACAAGCGTAAAATTAGCGCAGTGAGAGCAGTCCCGCGATGGAATCTTTGGTACGAGATTTACTTTCTATATCACTATGTTAGTCTGATGAGCATCTAGGTTCACACCCGGATGATTACCAACATGCTGAACACGCCGTCGTTGACACCGTCTGGCCTGATCTTCTCAGTCTCTTACATGTGTCTGGGTGAGATCTCCGGCGGGCGGAATTCCGTTGTCGCTATATAAAGTCGCCTAGGCCGTCTGATTTACGTGTTCCAAAGGGGGAGAAGATGCGTGTGAGCGGACGAGGTTTGGGTGCGGGGCAACGATCCGTGCGGAATGCTTCTTACGCCAGCCCAAACTCTTTGTCATTCTCGTTTGCGCGCCATCTCTGGGCAACTGGCCCTTTCAAACCTACTACCGAGAGCAGGGATGGAATTTGGCTCATCCGGATGTCCTCTATTCTCTACGATGCGGGTTCGAGTCCTGGGGGTGAAATAACAAAGCATTGCATTGGGACCGAACTCTTTTTGGCAGCCGAGGGCGGCTAAACGAACAGTGGGAACGTATGCTTGGTATGTCGTGTCATCTCTCCTACTCTCCTACTTTTGACTCATCAAATTTCAGTGGGTTGCTTCACCGAGCGAAATGGCCTGTACCTGAGGATGGCTCTTGTCGCGTGTAACAACATCACCACTGTGACTCGCACACGTTAATTCATAAATTGCTTGGACTCGGAGAAGAGGCTCCTTGAATGTAGACGCGCTCGAATCACCAGCTCCTTTTCCAACACTTCAACCACCACATGCGGCCCTGAAGTGTTCGATTCGTGCAGGGGTTTGTTGTCTCGTTGCGGATGTGATATTTTTCCGATTTCTTTCCCTCTTAGACCCACTTGAATTAGGCTTCCATTGAGATGGCAAGGAGGAACCCAGCACTGGAAGAGGGAGGTGGATGATGTGGCTCTCAAGACTGATTGTTCGTGTACAGCCCTCTCATCAGCCAGTTCTGAGATGATCTTTTGCGAAGAGAGCTATACGACGTGATGTTGGGATGCTGTGCTTTGCGTATCGGCTTAGAATACCCTCTTGGGGTGCAGCTCTCTCGAATGTGACGTCCCGCTTGCCTGCCTCTTCGCAGAGACTGACGTTCAAGCTCGAGTCTTATTCCCTTCCACATTTGGTAGCGCACCCCCTTTGGCTTGGGGAAGAAGTTTGCGAATCACGGCAAGGAGCATTGAGAAGGGGCGGCGGGACAACTCTCACTCGGAGTCACTGCGCCCGTACGCGCATGCCACATCACTCATCACTAAAAAGGCCGGCTACAGTACGACTACCCCCGTAGCTTAGCGGAACTGTACAAGGGGCCGGGTTCGATTCCTGGAGGTGAAATTGCCGTGTCAGTCGTAATTATTTCTTTTGGTTGTGATCGGTGGATAAAAAACAAATTCGAGTGATTTTCTGCGGCGTGCGCTCTACCTCCTTGCTTTTAGTTTGCTTTTGACACCCTCTCCGTACTACCGTCTTTGGTTTATTATTATTCTTCGTGACCTTCCTCGAGACTGTATAGTTCATTTCAGAAGTAAACATCCCATCCACAATTTAAACCAGCGACACGAGAGTCCGCCGGGTCAGTGCACACGTTCGATTCGTGTGGTGGACTTGCCGTGAGAATGTTTCCTTTTTCTAACCTGTACCTTTGAATCAAGACTCTTTCTTTCACGAGTTGGTATCTATCACATGTACCAGCGAAGTGAAATATATGTTTGTGAGAGTGTTCTTTTGGGGATGAGTATGGTTCAGCCAGTGGCTGTGCTAGGTATCCCTCTTCCTCCCGTTCCCCATCATCAAGGAAATCGTTTGGCTATCCTTCCTCTCTAAGCAACGAGGAAATACAGCAAGGAGTGCTTTGGAAGTGTAGAGGGTCGGCTGACAGGCGTGCAGCATGGAATTGGCGCAGAGGGAGCACGGTACCAGACTTACTTCTGTGTCATTTTGGAACTCTGATAAACATCTAGGTTCACACCTACGATTACCGACACGCTGAACAAATGAGTCTTCCCTTACACACGTCTGTGTGAGGTCCCCCGATGGGCAGAACTCCATTACATAAGTCGCTGAATGAGATCCGACGCAAGAGACGAGGAGCCTGGTTTCTGCTACATCCCCGCAGAAGATGTTCTCTCCGTTAGTACGCGCCGCGCATCGAATATGACGTCCTTCCTCGGGAACGACATTCTTCCCGTCCCCGTCGGAGAGACAAGAATCGACCCGTCACCCATCCATCCCCACAAGCGACGTGTTCGCCCAAGAAACGACACGACCCCTGCCATCACTTTTATCTACCAGTTGCTGTTTCTCCGTCCTTCCATACCTCTTGGCCTTGCTCTCGAGCAGAAGAATCACGTCCCTCTTGGTGTACGTGCATGGATGCTCATCGACTCGAGCCACTGAGAACAACGATGACAAGCAGTTCTTTGTTTTGGTCCAAAGTGCAGGAGACAGTGAGGAAAACCAAGTGGCGTAGAGCGTGAGATTGGCGCAGCGAGAGCACTGTCCCGCGATGGAACGAGACTTACTTTCTGTGTTGCTTTGGAGCCTCTAGGTTCACGTTCAACGTTCGCAATCGGGCGGTTATCACTTCCTGCCTGCTCACTTCTCAGCCCCTTACGCACGTCTGGACGAGGTCCCCTTGCAAGCGAAACCCCATTGTCGCTCGCCTAGGCCGTATCCGCTCGTCCGAATAACGGGCGGAGAAGATGCCTTTGAGCGGACGCGACTTGGGTGCACGACATCCTAGGTCTATTTCTTTCACGACAGCCCAAACCCTTCGGTTGCGCTTCATGTCGTGCTGCACCTGCTTCGAGTTCTTGGCCCCTTCAAACTTACTAGCCCGATGACCTCGATACGGGACATAGTTGCAGTCTATCGTGGCCTATTGGGTATGCGTTCTGCACCAGGTTCGAGTCCTGGGGGTGAAATCATGACTCGGAATTTTGGTTTTTTTTTTTTGACAACTAGTGATCCTCCGACTGTGACTCGTCGATTTTAGTGGGTTCCTCGAGCTGAACGATGGGACATCACCACACCCTCGGCCCATGACTCGCACACGTTCATCCATATATTACTTGGACTCGGAGGATAGGCGCCTTGAATGTAGACGCGCTCGAACCATTAGCCCCTTTTCCGACACTTGGGAGTGCGGCCCGACGCGTTCGATCCGTGCAGGGGGTTGTTATCTTGTTGTGGCCTACAAGGTCCGCCTGGGTTGCTAGAAAAATGTGGCGACCTGTAATGAGGACGAACAGACGTACTTGTCGCCATCCATTTGGAGTCTGTAGGCATGATACCCTCAGGCTAACACGCTGGGCTGGCCAGGACGCGACGTGCTTCGCCCTGCGATGTGGACTTTTACCCTGATGAGGCCGGAGGAGCAGCGGGACCGGTGGCTGGGATAGCCTTCGAGAGGGTTGAACATTGAGCCTTGAAGTAAAAATTGATCCTTTTGAACAAGATCCGGATGAGTCGACCCAGCCTCGAACTGAGAATTTTCCGCATGCGAGACGGATATGATAACCAACTTCGCCATCAAGCCAATAACCTTAGTTTTTTCAAGTAGTTATAGACAATTATGATGGCGGTTCGTGGCCGAAAATCTGAACCCCGTCATTGGTCAATGTTCCTGTACCGGCGGGTCTTCGTCAGTGAAGAAGGCTGCTGAGGACGGAGCAAATGGAAAGTAAGGTAATAGCTCGATGAGGACTTGTTCCCTGATGAGGCCGGTGTCGCATCAGGAGCAGCGGAACTAGGAGGCGTGGGCACCGGTGACTGAGATCGCTAAGCTGCAACGGTCAACCGTCGGGTCCGATGGTTGATGAAAGAAAAATCGAGCCTTGGAGTAAAAAGAACGATGCAAGGCTTTGATGAGTCGACCCAGGTTCGAACTGGGAACTTTCCGTACACAAGCCGGACACGATAACCAACCTCGCTATCGAACCTGCTAGTAAAGGGGGCTGCTGAGGATAGAAAGTAAGGTAACAGTTGTATGTGCGTTACAGTAAGCTGAGGCAACAGATAGCAAGTGGTGGTAGAACAGTAGCCAAGTTGTCGGGGTTTGAAACACGCTTTAACTGCAACCATCATCTACCAGCACCGATCCTCTCCTGTCTTTCTATTCAGCCTCAAAGCTACGGCGAGCGTCGAATTGGAAGATCTAATCAAGCAGTCAGTCAGTCAGCTGAACCGCAAGCTCGCCGTCGAGAAAGAGCGCAATAATTGTATAATTCTGAGCTCGGCCATGATATGCAACTTGAAAACATCGAGCGAATAATCTGGTATGTCTCATACAAATCTTTCCTTTGCGCCTCATATTCACGCTACTTCAGCCCGGTCCGAGTAATTCAACTCTTTATTCGCATGTTTGCAGCTAGAGTTGCATTGTTGAAGAACATTTTCATCCTAACGGGCGGAGCGTGGCCCAGAATGCGGGCTTGATCAATAATAAGGTGAGCTGCGATGGAGTTGATGCTACAATTCTGCAGCTAACCAGCACCAGGGTATTTTGGCACTGCGTCGCTATCGGCACGCACTTCTCGCAAAGAACATTATACGGCATCCGGAAACTACCACGATAACTAGGACTGTCGCCCCAAGGATGAGAACCCTGTCATAATACTGACGGGCTCGAGGGAATGCGGGCAGTCTACTGCACACACTGAGATACAGTCTTTCCTTCTGAATAAGATGCGCCGCAGCAAACAAAATAGACCGCACACAGCATTTTTCAAACACGGCAGATCTTAATGTAGCCGCGACATCGCTATCTGGATCGTTACGGGCGGAGGAATGGAAATGTACGTTCCCAGATTCTCGATTGCGACTCACGGTTGACAGACTCGGACAGATGATCGCCAAAGCCTTCCCTGCAAACGGAGTCAAAGTATGTATCACTGAGCGAAGGCTGGACGTGCTAGAACAAGCCGCGGCGTCAGTCACAGATCCATTGTCCCCGTAAGCTACTGTTTTCTCAGCATGGTGATCGTTTCTGATGCGCCTACAGAATCCAGGTGGACATCAGACGAAGAAGTGGGGCCAAGCGCATTGAAGAAGTCGATATCCTCGTCAACAAGTTCGTGGGGCTGGTATCTTCGCGCTTGACGTGATCGCCCCGTTCTTCGTAATACGCGGCTTCCAATTACTCCTCGTCGAAGGAGCACAATCCCTCCCTCGAGGCACATCAACGTCAGCAGCGTGTCAGTAAAGATGAGCACAATGAGCGCCTAGCATCTGTATGTGCCTTGCCATTCTCTATATCCAGTTTAAACCAATTTCATTTAAATTGCATACGGGCCGACGAAAGCTGCCTTGGACGGGCTCTGGCAACGAGTTTTGCTGGGAGGAGGTGCAGGCGCCTGGAGTGCTGAGGTTTTGGGGAAGTCAATCCCTTACCTTCGCCTGCGTCAATTTCCCATCGTCATGAGCAACCTCGACGGCGAGTGTGATTCATGACCCTGGCGAAGCTCACGTTGATGGAACGGCCAGTCAAACCGGATACGTAGACGGGGAACGATGTCGGTGTTCCTGGCGCTCTCAATGGACACGTCCATGTTAGTGATAATGGTGGGATGATGAAAGTAGTGGCCTCGGAGGTGAACGTCTTTTATTGGTACATACCTGGTGCATATTATGTCAGTTTGCTTCGGGAGCTCAGTGCTCACGAGACGTGCGCGTGATCCTCAGAGTCATAGCGGGAAGACAATATCGAACTGCGCACATGAACATATGAACTTGGCAGAGCGTCCACCTAACTGTTATTCTTCGGAAGGTGGCTGCACTCTAGACTCGTCTAATCCGAAGGAATTCCCGCTTTTGAACCCAGGAACCGCATGCAGGCCCATGAATCGCAAGTATGTTTTCCCAACGAGAACATCATTCTTGTTCCATAAACAACAAGTGGCTGGATATACGTTAGATATCATCAAGGATTCACCAGCATAATTCCACCGTCAATGTTCAAGATCGCTCCGTTCGTGTAATCCGACGCTGCCAGGTACACCGCCGCCATCCCCATCTCCGCCTCGCTATCAACTCGGATTAGTATCAATTCCTCCATTTACTGAAGTCACCCACGTTCCATGTCTCCTCGCTGGCACCAGCGCCGTTCCTCCAGGCAGCGGCTTAGTCTTCAGCGACTCCAACACCTCAGCACTCGCCATCTGCGACGCAAACACCCCAGGCTCCAGCGCATTCACCCGGATCGGGATATCCCTCCCAGCGAAGCTCGTCCCCAAAACGAGGGTGAGCTTGTCCAAAGCGGCTTTCGTCGGGCCGTATGCGAGCTAAAACAGAAATGAGTCCAAGCTCGAAAGGATTTCCGGGGGTTGCGTACGGATGCAAAGGGCGGCGCGAGGTTCAGCTTTGCTGCTGTGCTACTGATGTTGATGATGCTTGAGGTGCCTTGGAGGCGGGAACGCGCTCCTTTGATGAGGAGGGATTGGAAAGCACGTACGACGAAGAATGGGGCGATGGTGTTTAGTGCGAAAATGTCAGCCCAGTTCTGTATGGTTTCGGGTTCGAAAGGATCTTCTGCGGCGCTTTTCTTGGTGATGAAGTCTGGATCGCGAAGTGATGAAGCAAATCCGGCGCTGCGGAGAGTTTAGTGTACGGAGGAGAGGAACCAAGGGCATCATAAACGGACTTGTTGACGAGTATGTCGAGCTTGCCATCGATTCCTTCGATGTGCTGTACGCCGGCTTTGATGCTGCCTTCGTCTGTCACATCCATCTGGAGTCTGTGAGCGTGTTAACAGCGGATAACCTGGAGAAAGACGATCACTAACGGGAGAATGAATCCTGGGATACCGGTGACAGATGCAGCGGCTTTCTCCAGCACGTCAAGCCTTCGGCCAGTAATGTATACTATGGCTCCGTTCGCAGCGAAAGCCTTAGCAATGCTAAATCCTCTGTCAAAGAGTTGTTGAACAGCCCGTGGCAACTGAGGATCATAAGGCTTACATCCCTGTCCCTCCGCCTGTAACGAGAGCTACTCGACCAGAAAGAGACATCATCGTAGACACATTGAGATCTGCCATGGTCCGGGAATACTGCTGACTGGTCTTTGCGCACGGTCTCTTTTATTGCAGCATTCTTTCGGTGTTATTCAGCGGAACTGTACCCTCCGTAAGGACGGTAAGCAATTGTTCTGGCAATGAACGTTGCCCGCGTTCCGCCAGTAGTCAGCAGTTGTGACAAAGATGTCGGGCTCGGATAGCAACGCTACCTGTCGGCTCTTATACGCTCGTGTCCAAAGAGGAATCTTCATATTTTTCCCCACATGTGAGAAGTGCACGCGATTCGCCTGGAACTTCATTTGAAGATTTGTCCCCTGGATTAGCATAATAGGGTAGAACTTTGGCATAAATGTGCGACCTACGGTTAAAGCTTCAGCCAGCACAAGGGCAAAGACCATATCAGCTACTGACCCTGCCATTCGATCAACGAGACCAAATCCCAGTATCGTCGCCTGACTTGCTGCTGCGCCATCACCACCGGTTTTCGACCTGCCCACCAGCCCATTCCAGTCTCGACTTTGCCGCAGTCCTCTTTGATCTTGATCACCAACTAATGGCTTGGAACGCTCAGAGAGATGCACATGAACTTGAAGCAGGTCTGGAGGTCCACCCATTACGTGCACGGTAGCTGGCGCGGTCCTGGAGGCTTTTGACATGAAGTCAGCGGAGGAAAACGAGCACATAGAAGGATGTGCCGTGTGAAGACGTGTGTTCAACCTTTCCGCTATTCCTCGGATGACGGCCGTATATCAAACTCGAGCAATTCGCAGCTGAAATATCATCGTTGATCGTTCTTCCATTGAAAACAAGTGGCTGGATATAGATTAGGTAATCATCAGGGATTCACCAGCGCAATTCCACCATCAACGTTCAAGATGGCCCCATTCGTATAATCCGACGCTGCCAAGTACACTGCCGACATCCCCATCTCCGCGTCACTAGCAAGTCAGATTTAGTATCATCTCCACGCTAGCACTGAAGGCACTCACGTCCCATGTCTCCTTGCTGGTATCGGTGCCACAGATCCCGGCACTGGCTTAGTTTTGAGCGCCTCCAAGAACTCAGCACTCGTCACCTCCGACGCAAATACCCCAGGCTCCAGCGCGTTCACCCGAATCGGGATATCCCTCCCAGCAAAACTCGTTCCCAAAACAAGGGTGAGCTTTTCCAAAGCAGATTTCGTCGGGCCGTATGCGAGCTAAGTAGATAGATAGAGTGAGTCTCATGCCCGAAAGGTTTTTTTTGGGGGGGTTACGTACGGTTAGGAAGGGTCCCGATCCGTTCACCTTTGCTGCTGCGCTGCTGATGTTGATGACGCTTGAGGTGCCTTGAGGGCGGGAATGTGCTCCTTTGATGAGGAGGGACTGGAAGGCGCGGACGACGAAGAATGGGGCGATGGTGTTGAGCGCGAAGATATCGGCCCAGTTCTGTGCCGTCTCGGGTTCAAGTGGATCTGCCGCAGCGAGTTTCTTCGTGATAAAGTCTGGGTCGCGAAGGGATCCGGAGAATCCGGCACTACAAAGAGGTTAGTGTATGGAGGACCAGGAGCATCATAGACCGACTTGTTGACGAGTATGTCGAGCTTGCCGTCGATTCCCTCGATGTGCTGTGCGCCGGCCTTTAGGCTTTCTTCTTCTGTCACATCCATCTGAAGTCTGTGGGCGCGTTAGTAGTGAATAACTTGGAGGAAGATTGATTACTAACGGGACAATGGATCCTGAGACGCCTGTGACAGACGCGGCGGCTTCCTCCAACACGTTCAGTCTTCGGCCAGTAATGTATACTTTCGCTCCATTTGCAGCGAAGGCTTTCGCGATGGTAAACCCTCTATTGCGAAGTCAACCGTGAATCGTAACGATCGAGGATCACAAGACTTACATCCCCGTTCCTCCTCCTGTAACAAGGCCTACTCGTCCATCCAGTGACATTGCCTTAGCCATATTGAGATCTGCCATATTCGGGGAATACTACTGAACAGTCTCTGCACACGGTCTCTTTTATTGCAGCATGTCTTTGGTATTATTCAGCGAGACTGTATCCCGGTGACGGCGGTAAATAGTTGCTTTGGCATTGGCATGGCCCAGAATTGTCAGCAAGTGTGACGAAGTTCTCACCCATCGGCATTTGAACGCCTATGTGTCAGAAGAGGAACCTTTATAGTGGTTGTTCATGCTCTTCCACGCAACTCGCCTGGGAGGTGAGCCGATTAACGGATGCTGCAACTCCGAATGAACGAACAGAAGAGCGACCTACGGACCAAGCTTTGGCAGTCAGGATGAGTGCGCGTCCGGGATATTGGATCAGTCGCCTTCGAATGACTAGCCGCAGGAGTTATATAAAAGATCACCAGAAAATAATAAATCCCAGTACATTCCAACGGAGAGCCTCCGGCTGCGTGGACAGCTCAGGCCTAAAACCTGCATGAGTATAAGCACAACCTCAAAAAGTTACGTGATACCTCGCCCGGTGTGATCACATCCATTCGGCAGCTTCGACATCGCCTGAAATCTTTCTCCCATCCATACTTGTTCACTTTCCATCCTGCGAGACCTAGGATTAGTGGATATTGTAGATTTTGTGCCAATATGGCAATATGGCCATGGCGACTTCCAATTAAAAGTCTGCTGCGTTGTAATTCTCGTCCGAGTTCACTTACCATCTGCTTCATTCCCGGAGACCGTTCGCAGTGTTGGAATCCACGATTATAACAGCTCAGTCTCTGGATACTCGACGTTGCAAGCATGTACAGGGACATCAGGAAAAAGGCCTTTTGCTACGTAGCTCTGTGCCAGTGCTACGTAGTACTACCCGAGCTCTGTAGTGGGCATAGCTCACCACTACGGCTATGTAGCTTCCAGTAGCTTCCGGTAGCCTTCCGCTGAAAGTACGATAACAGTACATACCTTATGAAGTCATTTCAATCAGAAATCTCGTTATGTAAAGCGAGCTGGGACCACTTGCCAGTGCAACAACTACTACTTCTACTCATTATATAAGTTCGAAAAGAAAGGAGCAGTGACATGTAAGACAATAAGCGGTGCAATAACTTCGTACAGGTACTCTTTTGATATAGGACATGAAAATCGTCGTGATCTTGGCAACTGGTAAGTGGGAATTGGGAATTGGAGAATAAGTAATCCTGGCATGTACTAGGGAGTAACTGAGATGCTAGTATAGGAATTATTGTAGTCCCGTGGTCAGATGGGCTAACAAGAAGAATGAGAAGAGCCATCTGAATGTAGCACACTAGACACGAAAACAGAGAATCTATCCTTGACATACCGCAACGGCGATAACTTGATGGTGCGAGCCAAAACAAAAATCAATGAAGTCCATTTCAATCCCCGATCAAACTCCGATGGCCCGTGCATGTCAACGAAACGATCACGCCATCCAAACAAAGACCAACCACCTTCTCTTCCTTTCCACCATCGTCCCCGTTCATCGCGTCCCCCGCATGCACCCTCTCCAGGCCTTTCTTCCAGAGATTATGGCTTTTACTGGCTTTCCTTTACTTCTGCATCAGCCTTGGTAGTACTTTGTGTTTGCAGCAAATTGATGACTGCCTGTGAGTAGCCATTCTATCGTCGTCTCTTCGTATAGTTTATACTGGACCAGTCTAGCTCTGATGAAAAGAACCACTGGGTGCGCGTAGGTATTTTGAACGACCCTCCAACGATGGCCTGGACATCAACGCGAATGTTATCCGTGTATGGCACTCCAATCCCGCCCATATTGTGTTATCATCCTTGGTATAGTGTTGTCGCGGTGGCGTAATGTAACAGCAGACTTTTGCGTCCTCCAGGTGAGTGTCTCGATGTTGCCATCTGTGGATGTGAGCTCAACTGTCTTCGTCGTCAGGAGACTGGACGATTTATCAACAACGATCGACGTCGAAATTACGGGACGCCATAGATGCCTGACGAGGATGGCGGAGTGGTCCATCTGGTCAATAGTATGTCCGTCATTGTCATTGTCTCTGCATTGACTAAATGGAATACTCACAGGATCATTAAGACCCTGCGGTCGGCAGTTGAACAGTTGACATTGTGGTTCCATTGATGAGTTTGCTTTGCTTTTTATGTCCACGCTATCCTCTTACATCTTTTCTAGTCTAGTTGTCTAGTTCGTACGCAGCTGAGATAATACATGACACTGCTGGTGTGTGTATGGCAGGTTTTTCATAGTATGAAGCATATATATATGGTTCGATGTGTTTTCATCGTCGTTTGTTGTAGTATAGTCCATGAATATATTGGAGTTTGCTGCTTAATTTCCCTGAATTTTGTGCCAGGTATTGAGATATACGAAGCAATGGTATCGGTATCTGACTGGTATAGGACATTTGGCAGTGAGCTACGGCGCGCTATGTATTGGTACGTAACATTGGCTGAAAGCTACCGGATGGTATGTAAGGGGGTACCTAGCTATGGGGCTATTTGAGGTATATACTCCCTATACTATTACATATCTTGGTGATTTTTTCCTGATGGAGACGGTCACCAACCTACGCGCATGCTGGAGTTTCCGAATATGAGGTTTGGCGTGGAGTGTTTTTGTAATATCGTATCATTGGGTGCAAGAGCAGTAAATTTAATGGCGCATATTGGTTTAATTTGTGGGTGGCTGGCAAGAGAGTGAAGAGGCGTCGCCTCGGTCATGGTGGTAAGAGTAAGGAATCAATTGTTGATCCGATGTTGATCTCCGACTACCATCTCTCTATCGCTATTACTGCCATCCCGATATCTTGCCTGCCTCCCATTGATGCCCTTCGAGTCGCTATAAGTACAAAACATCAAGTATTCAAAAGGACTCTTATTAGGATCGTCCTCGTTACGAAAGGTCATAAGGTGCGTGAGCTGGATATCGATACCGAGCTTCAACTAACAGATTTGCGTTTCTCCTCAAAGGAGTCTTCAGTCTCATCCAGCGTAGCAGGAGATCTCAGCAATGATTTCATGTGACGAAGTCAACAGGAGAAGAAGGGCACGTAATACGTCGGCACCAGCGCCCAGACCGGACTCAGCGGTGCACAGTTCATGTCCGCGACTAGCAAAACGAGATAGAAAGCGAGGGTAGCCGTCTTTCAAGCTCAGGCTTCAATCCCAGTCAAAACTCGCACTGTACATCGTCTTCCTGGTCTGGAGGCAAGAGTAGCGATCCCTACATTAAAGGCGAACTTTTTCGTTCCCTACGAGCTGCTGGTTTTTCAATGGGTCAGAGGCTATTGCTGCTCGTTGAGATGAAGTACCGAAAACAATAAACACAAGGTATGTGGCATGCATATAAACAGCCAGACTTCCCTCCTCATTCGTCTTCCTGGTACAGAAGTCGAAGACAAAGCCCGAGGAAAAAACACCTAGTTCACTCCCACTTTTCTCGGTCCTTGTAGCCCGAACGCGGGAAGTTTGCCTAGCCATCCTTGGTTCCTCCGTCTTCCCCTCCACCTGTGTCCTTGTTTGGAGCCTCTCAAACCGAACCAACACGCGTGGAAGGTTTGAAGGGAATCCCTTCGATGTTGTGGTGAGCTCTTCGTTCTCTTGTTGCTATACCCTTCGTTGAAATATATGTTGAAGTCGTTGTTGGAAAGAATCCTCCACAGCCTCGATTACGGAAGTCGAATGTTGCTCCTTCTATCGTGCGCCAACTTGGATCGACACTGGACAGCGTCATGATGTCTAGGCTACCATTGGAAGGTCGGAATGTCGTCAGTCTAGCAAGTACGAAGGATGTATGGGGACAAGATGCGCGTTCTCCGAAACATTGCGCGCTGCAATTGCTGGGAGCTAGGACCGGAACACTTTGGTGAGATACATCTGGCACGAATAGAAGATTGAAGCGATCGCTACGGAACCCTGTCGTCCAATGCAGAAATCCCGTTTGAGTGCTTGCAAAACAAGCTTGAGCCTGATAGTATTCGGCGCACTCTGTGATGTGAAACACGGGTCTCTCGGAACGCTCAGTATTCCCCGATACCGAGTAGCTGTGTCATTTACTGGTTCTTCAGGGTCTTCGATGACTCATTCTTCACATCTTCGCCGTCGGAGGAACTTGGTGCGACGCGCGTCCAGTTCCGAGCGGCACAGGATTACCAAGGGACGTAAGTATTTATGGCACGTGCGAGTCAACGAGGAGCCTGGAATGTTGGTTTGATGAATGGGAATTGAAGATGCAGGTGAATTGCGATAATTTCGATACTTCAATTCCACAGCGAAACCGCTTTCGTTCACAGTAAACTTTTGTTTCAAGGTCTCACAGCCCATATGGTGTGTCTGCACTCTTTCGTCGTACTCGCGTGTACTTCTCACGGAGACCTTTCTTCGGCAAGCGTGGAAGAGCATGAATAATCACTACAAACGATGCTTTCTTGGCACGACGCGGGTCCATGAGCCGATAAATAGGAATGCTGTCCCGAGAACAAGAGCTTTCGTCACAACGTGGGCAGTCTTTTGCAATGTAAAACCACCGTTTACCGCATACAGTCATGCTGAATAAGACTAGAGATTTATGTGGTAACCACTGGCATTGCAATAAAAAGGACTGTGCCCCACTGCCAGGCTATTCAGCAATCCTCAATCATGGCAGATCTTAATATGGCTACGGTGATGTCGCTTTCTGGACGAGTAGGCCTCGTTACAGGCGGAGGAACGGGGATGTGTGTTCCTTGATTCTCGATTGCGACTCATTGTTGACTCTCCGACAGAGGATTTATGATTGCGAAAGCTTTTGCTGCAAACGGAGCCAAGGTATATATCACTGGGCGCAGGCTGGATGTCCTAGAACAGGCCGCGGCGTCAGTCACAGGTGTCCCAGGATCCGTCGTCCCGTAAGCAGATGTTCTCTCTCCATGATGTTCGTCCCTGCAGCTGATGTGCCTAAAGGATCCAGATGGATGTCACAGACGAAGAAAGCGTCAAGGCCGGGGCCAAGCACATTGAAGGAGTCGACGGAAAGCTCGATATCCTCGTCAACAAGTTCGTCCACGTCCACCCACTAAAACCATACACTAATGCCTTCATCGTAGTGCTGGAATTGGCGGTTCCCTTCGCGACCCAGACTTCACCGCGAAGAAGTTCGCAGCGATAGATCCTTTCGAACCCGAGACGGTACAAACCTGGACGGACCTCTTTGCACTCAACACCATCGCGCCGTTCTTCGTCGTACCCGCCTTCCAATCCCTTCTTATTAAAGGAGCGCGTTCCCGTCCCCAAGGCACGTCAAGCGTCATCAACGTCAGTAGCGTGGGGGCGCAGATGAACACACCGACCCCCTTGACCTCTGTATGTGCTATCCCTTCCAGCTTGTCTGACCTGATGTAGATCGCATACCTCATGACGAAATCCGCGTTGGACAAGCTCACGCTTGTTCTGGGGACGAGTTTCGCTCAGAGGGGTATCCCGATTCGGGTGAACGTCCTGGCTCCCGGCGTGTTTGCCTCACAATTAGTTAGTCCTGAGGTGTTGGAGGAGATCAAGACGAAGCCTTTACCGGGGATGGTCGCACCGATACCTGCGAAGAGGCAAGGAACGTGAGTATGTTCAATGTTTGTGTGAGATTGAATATTGAATTGAGTTTCTAGTGAGGCGGAGATGGGGATGACGGCGGTGTATTTGGCGGTATCCGATTATACGAATGGAGCGGTGTTGGCTGTTGATGGTGGAGTATCGTTGGTTAATCCTTGACTATTCAGTGATTATCCGATGTAGAAACATCATGGAATCCAGGATGTCTACTGCCTGCACCATCGAGACAGGAAGTCCTGGAAGTCACCCAAGTTCAAAGTTTAAGGTATCTTTATGACAGTACACGTATCCTTGCTCAACGTAACTCGGCTCCAACGGCGGCGGATGACCAATTAATTTTGGTAGAGGAGGGAGCTGCCCGGAGGGAGATAATGAATCGACGATACAAGAGTGAAGCTGTAGAAGAGCTGTACGTTCCTGATTTGGCACTTGAATCGTGTAGGATGGTATTCTCACGTATTGTAGACTGCTTGTGTGGTGGTGCAATGTGAAGATTGAAAAGTCAACGTCGCAAAGCAGCTTGACCAAAATTGACAAAAAACATGGGGAAACGGTGCTGCGGGCCGATGTACTAGCTGTGCCTGCCGAACTGGCCCATGGCTCGGCCGGAAACCCGGCCGTTCCTTATTGGGACCTTGTGCTAACACCACCACATACACTTCACTTACTCAGCTCAATATTTTCAAGGTTCCATTTCAACATGGCCGAGCCAACTCTTTTTCGCCAGGCCAAATGACTGTGGATGGACCTTTCTTCGCACGAGAATGAAATTGCGGTCCGAACTTCAGATGGTATGGGAGAACATGGCCTAGAATGGTCTCTGGGAACGTCAAGAGTAAGGGCCAAGGCGTAGCAGCTGCTGTAGGAAAAGAGACGGCGTGGATATTGTTCAGCATTCACAAGAAATGGCAGATCTCAACATGGCTACGGTGATGTCGTTATCTGGGCGAGTAGCATTGGTTACAGGTGGAGGGACGGGGATGTAAGTTTCCCAACTTTCATTTACGCCTCGTGGTTAACTCGTCGACAGAGGATTCAACATTGCTAAAACCTTTGCTGCAATGCTTACACAGACACAGGCTCCAGATGGACGTGACCGACGAAGAAGCTGTCAAGGCCGGCACCAAGTACATTGAGAATATCGACGGCAAGCTCGATATCCTCATTAACAAGTTCGTTTATTGCCACTTCAGTTCTCCTTCATCGTGTGCCAATCTTTTCATAGTGCTGGAATCGCCGGCTCCCTTCGCGACCCAGATTTTATCGCAAAACAGGCCGCGGCATCAGATCCTCTCGAACCCGAGACGGTACAGAACTGGGCCGATATCTTCGCGCTCAACACCATCGCCCCATTCTTCGTCATCCGTGCATTCCAATCCCTCCTCATCGAAGGAGCACATTCCCGTCCTCAAGGCACCTCAAGCGTCATCAACATCAGCAGCGTTACAGCCAAAATCAGCACCCCGGGACCCGGAACATGTGTATGTGCCTTCAGCTGTTCCCTCTAGGATCGAGCTAACTTGACTCGATCAGATGGCATACAATGTGACGAAAGCAGCCTTGGACAAGCTCACCCTTGTTCTCGGCATGAGTTTTGCTGGGAGGGGTATCCCGATTAGGGTGAATGCACTGCAGCCTGGCGCGTTTGCGTCGCAAATGATAGGTCCTGAGATTTTGGAGAGGATCAAGACGAAGGCAGCACCTGGATTCGCGACGCCGGTACCCGCGAGGCGACATGGAACGTGAGTTGTGCTCGATATCTGGATGAAATTAATTATTGATTCAAGGTTATAGTAATGCGGAGATTGGGATGGCGACCATCTATTTGGCGGTATCGGATTATATGATCGGAGCGCTCTTGAGTATTGAAGGTGGAATATCGTTGGTAAACCCTTGAATGTTTGATAATTCAGATGCAATATATCCAGAACCTGAGGGATGCACTACAGGGTACTTGTGCCATAGATATGTCTTCGTAGGATCGTGCAGACTTGTCCGGACGATCAAGCTAGCTCACTCTGTCCCGGTAGTTGCGTAATGTGCTTGTTTTTGAACCTCTCTGAAGATGTCGCAGCAAAAAAGATATGGAGTTGTGCCCTAGTAGCTTGATGAATTTCACCATCCAAGGACTTTCGGTCCCGTGTTGGTATCTTTCAAACCGCAGAGATTGGAGCGGGCAGGAAACGTTCAAAGAATCGTGCTACGTATCGATGACAATGCCCTATGACTATTCTTTCATGGCGCGCAGTTACCGGCGAAGCGTCAGATTGTTCTCTCCCCGTGGGATTGGGTTCTGACGCACCTACAGAATCCAGATGGACGTCATAGCATTAAGGCCGGGACCAAAGGCACTGAAGGAATCGACGACAAGCTCGATATCCTCATCAACAAGTTCGTCCATGATACATCCAGTTCCTTCGTCCATACATTAATGTCCTTGTAGTGCCAGATTTACTGCCTTGCGACCAGTCTTGCATCACGAAGGAATACGCTGCAGAGGACCCTTTCGAACTGGAAATGCTACAGAACTCAGGCTGGGCAGATATCTTTGCGCTAGACACGATCCTAAACCCGTTCTCCGTCGTACATGCTTTCCAAAGTCTCCTTGTCAAAGGAGCAGAGTCCTACACCCAACAGGCGCCGCCCGTAACGTGTCGGTAAAGCTTGACATCACAGGGCACACCGCTACTGCACGTGCCTGGAACTGAACTTGCAACACTTACCCCTTCTCTTCTTGAGCATGCAGCGAAAGCGGTAACCGAACATTGACTAGGATGTACCGGAGATCCTTTGATAACATTCATGACTCCGAGCTACATGTGGTTCGTCTTGGCTACTGTGTTAATGGAGGGAAGCATGGATGGGATACGAATGCCGGTATTACACAAAGTGCGCATTCACGCTATCCTTGGATTTAAATACTTCAAACTAACAAAGGAACATCAGAGCAAAGGAAGGAGTTGCTTCAGCCGTCGATGTTACTTCTGCCTCTGCGTTCTCGCTGCTCGGCAGAAACGTGTCCGTCCCTTGCATACGATGTTACTCCTGGTTCTTTTCGCGTTCGACCTTCTATGTTGTTTTAATAAGTCCGCGAATGGTAAAATTGAACAACGCACATGAATTTTCCTGCCTCATTCTTCTCTGTATGTAACAATTAGTCCCCCAGCACGCAGTGCCGACCACCTCTCTGAAAGCTCCTCATCGTCAAACTCTACAGGTTCCGGCCCGAGTATCACCTCCTCCAACAACGCGCAATGTTTGCCGTCCGATGAATCGCCATTCTTTTTCCTCCGGGACTCGATAACGTTTATAAGGCAGCCCAGACCTTCCGCTGAGATACGACCGCTTGGCATACTCAAAAAACGGAGGCGCGGAGCTATGGCATCTTGCCCCGAAATGTATACCAGGCTATTGAGCCATCGATCAGGAAGTGTCGCCCCTAGGGAGGTCCTAATGTGTAACTTCTCCAGTTCGGGAGTTCCACGTAAAAATTTGAAGAGTTCATCGCCTAGCTGAGTGCATGCCTCCTGATGATAGAGATTAATAGTAAGCGATCCAATTCGGCATGAATCTGGGTTGGAAACAAGTGGTAAGGAGATTGGGTCATCCGATTTGAAAAAGGATATCTCTAGGTGTCGGAGAGATGGGAGGATGAGATGAGAATACATATTGGTGACGGATAAAGCACTGGAGTTAGGCAAGAGAAGCAGATGAAGGAAGGTCACCCTGCCTAAAGAAATTGACTTTGCGGCCTCGTCGATGAGATCCCAGCAAAAGAGAGTGAGCGTCTGTACGCGCGGAAGCCTTTTAAGGTACTCGTATGTATGCATATTAGGGCCTACAGATATCAAAGTCGTGATTCCTAAGGAAGGAACGAAAAAGTGTGTGTACGTTCGGACCCCCGGATGGTAGGTTACAAGGACCTTTAAGCTCGGAGCAAGTTGAAAGGTTTTGAAAGAATCGATCCCAGGCTCTCCGCTACCTATGTAAAGAGTATGAAGGCGATTTAGATAACCCTTGCACACGGAAAAGTGTCGGAATGAGGAGGAAGGAAGGAAGACAGATAGTCTCTTCCAGTACGGAGCGGTGGGGAGGAGAATTTGAAGGATCGGAGAGACGCCTGGAACGCTCTTCTTGCCATAAAGACGAATGGAGAGATCGTGACCATTGGATCGGAACAATGATAAGCCAAGTCTGAACACACGATTCTTGGCCAGCTCTTCATCTTCAGGTCCGTTGTCTAAATCGAGTTCGATGAGTGACCATAACTCTCCAGTGTGAATGGCTACAGTTCGCCATTGTTGACAGACACAGGAAACTGTCCATGGTGACTGATTTGGTTGAACAGATTCGATGTCTATTTCGGGCTTTAAAATGACCCCCACCCCATTGAACGCCTGGTCTGCCGACTTGGTACAAGTCCGAAAGACCGAACGTAGCACATCATCCGGCAGTCTGCGCACAGGGTATAAAAGAGACTTTGCATCAGAGATGTTGGACGTAGCCTGGTCCCTTTCCGAAACCAAAAAATCCAACAACTGGCGTGTCGCGGCAATTTTCTCATCAAATTCGTCGAGGGTTTGAGGGCCTCTGGCAGCAATTTCGAGAAAATCCTGCCTCTCAAACTCCAATGGTGGTTTATTGGAAAGAAGAAGCTCCTCGATCCTGGAGGATCTCTTGGGCTGCAAGGATTCGGGTATGAATGAGGAGAAATAGGGATGGAATTGTGATTTGTCCGTTCGTGTTGGAGATATCATCCTGATCAGTAGTGAGTAAGCGCATTTCACAAACGGAGAGGTAATCAACAACCTTCTAACAGGGTAGCACTGGGAAGTAGGTGTTAGATTCGACTTGATGTGACTCGCAAGGTCGACGTTGAAATCGAAGTTAGGGCCGGCCACCTGTGCTTGTGACCACGTGTCGGCCGCAATAAACTGGACGTGAGAGCTTCCCAACATCCATAATAGCTTCTATACAATCATGAAGGAGGATTTAATCGAAAATTTAGGCCTCGAGCTGTTTGTTGACGTTCGAAGCTGCGAGTGCTTAGTGTATTCCCCACATTTAAATTACTTACCATGATCTCAGTTATGAGGGCAGCCCTATCAATCAAGCTCACGTCTCGAGTGCATAGCAGATCTGATCATAATACGGAAGGTGAGGACGAATAAGTCAAACACAACGCAGGTGTCTATTTGCCAGAGCATCTGGACAAATCGAACCACACGATGGCTATCGTTCGTTGGGGGTGTCTATCTTCACCGGCCCCAGAGAGAGCGTGGCGGTATCTGTCCAAGGTTGTCTGCGATGACAAGTGGTGGGTAGTAACGGACTAGAAAAGACTCAGCTGGTTTGACAAATCACAAAAACCAAAGACCAGGAGACTTTAAACACAATCGGTGAAGAGAGACGTCGGATCACACGTTAGTTTCTGCTTGAGTATACCGATGACCAGAAGACATTTGCGTAAGATTCATCTTGACGTTCGTAGCAATTTGTGCCCCAGTTAGACTAGCTCGGAGCCTTGAAACGATATGGTGTCCTTGAAGTGCACTATCGGTCGGAATGTATGCAATTGATTTCACGATGAAATTATAGTGCAGGGTGCAGTACAATGAAAATATAGTATTCTTTCACAAAAGACGGTCATTGGGGAAGCCAAAGATACTGTGAAACGGGATTGGTGAGACCCTGAGTATCTGTCATATTTGGATGAGACGTACCAAGAGTTGAACGAGAAGAGAATTCGAAATGGACCGTAGAAAACACGATCAGGAATTATGTGACAGAAAGACGGGCGAGACACAAGACAAAAGTGAGCGAAGCTGGAGACAGAGGAGGCGTGGTGAAAACGTGAAGTCAAGGGAGACCGGCGAGCAGCGAACGATATCTTCGTGCCGGAGACACATCTTATACGTGTCTGAAGCACCATGAATGTAGGAAACTTGTAAGAGGAATATAAGTGACATACCAGAGTCTTCGCCTGACTTTTCGCGCACCATCGCCTTTATTTTCTCAAGATTAGCCAACACCGCTTGGAGAGGCCATTTGTCGTGAAGCCAGAAGTCCTGCTCGTTGCATTCGGCCATTGCAGGCTCTTGCTCGACCGTGAGCTCTGTCGTCTTGGGGTCTAGTTGGGCGTCTGCTTGCTTGATGAGCTCTTCTGATTCGACGTTTGCCATTGCTTTGAGGATGAGAAGAAAGAAACAAGCGTCCCAGTAGAAGTACTGTTGATGATGATGATGATGGTGGTTGCAGTCAGAGTAATATTTCAAACCCCGAAACCACAGCGCCAAGTCAGGCTGCCGCAATTGCCAATACAGCGGGAATCTTTCCTACTACCTTCGTAGTCTCTAGACGACAGCTTCCTGCGGTATGGCAGTTGTTGGAATATTTATGTCCTCCATTTGCTCCCCGACCGGCCCGCACCCGAATAAGTGATCAAAACCGCCGCTCGTGTCTTCGTTATCCCTTCAAGCAGTTTCTTCCCTCTCAGCAAACAGTGAATTGGTGCAAATCACACAGTGGATACGAACGACAAAGCTCAGGCATATCCAGCACACGGAGAGACGCGACCTCCCTAGTGCCGATCAATCATCACAGAGATGAGGTATCGCGAACATCTGGACTAAGCTAGTCTCGCCTAGTAATACCTCTTTGCAGAATATCTTGGTGACGAGGGCCGGAGGACAAACTCGTCGACCATCAAAACTACGGTTCCCATTGATATTATCATTTAACGCGGCCATTCCTCTCAGCCAACAATGAAACATCCATTGATTGGTACTGCAAGTCAAGTCTCGCGAACGGCAATGTTCAGGCTGGTGGAATATACCACATGGAGAAACACGATCCTCAGTGCTGCCTGGGTGGATTGATAGGAAACCACGATGAAGGTAAACTGCAAGAGACTAGCACTTTGCTTACTCGGCGATCGCGAAGCAGCTTCCAAGTTTCTATCTCAATGCGACCGAGCCACCTATGACCCTACTCTTCTTGCTGTTTGGTCTATGGAAGGGCCTTTTAGACTTTCTTTGCACGAGAATAGGATTACGGCCAGTACTTCAGCCGCAATAGGCTCGGATCATAATCACCGTTCATATCAATCGTCGCCATAATCGTATAACTTTAAGCGACTCCATTGGAGGCGCTTATACGATCATGGTCGGTTCCGATTGTTTCAACGATTATGGCCCTCATAATCGTTCCCGTAATCGTCTACTCTGACTACCGCTGAATAAGACTGCTGTATTAAAAGGGACCTTGTCAAGAGCTCGTTCTGAACGTTCAGCATTCCCCGAAAATGGCAGATCTCAACATGAGTACAGTAATGTCATTATCTGGGCGAGTAGCTTTGGTTACAGGCGGAGGGACGGGAATGTATGTTTCCCAACTTTCATTTGCAACTCGTGGTTGACTCGTTGACAGAGGATTCAACATTGCTAAAACATTTGCTGCAAACGGGGCAAAAGTATACATCACTGGCCGAAGGTTGGATGTCCTGGGGAAAGCTGCTGCGTCAACCACAGGCGTCCCAGGGTCCATTATTCCGTCCGTTATTGTCCTTCCTCACACATATCCATTGCTTACACATACACAGACTCCAGATGGATGTGACCGACGAAGAAGATGTCAAGGCCGGCGCCAAGCACATTGAGAATATCGACGGCAAGCTCGATATCCTCGTTAATAAGTTCGTGTATCATCACTTTAGTCCTCCTTCACAGGGTGCCAATATTTTCACAGTGCAGGAATTGCCGGATCCCTTCGCGACCCAGACTTTATCGCAAAGCAGACCGCGGCGTCAGATCCTCTCGAACCCGAGACGGTACAGAACTGGGCCGACATCTTCTCGCTCAACACCATCGCTCCATTCTTCGTCGTCCGTGCGTTCCAATCCCTCCTCATCGAAGGAGCGCAATCCCGCCCCCAAGGCACTTCAAGCGTCATCAACATCAGCAGTGTTTCGGCAACATACAACTCACAAGCACCCGGAACGTGTGTATGTGCCCTCAGCTGTTCGCTCTAAGATCGAGCTAACCTGACTCGATCAGATGACATACAGCGTGACAAAAGCAGCCTTGGACAAGCTCACCCTCGTTCTCGGGATGAATTTTGCTGAGAGGGGTATCCCGATCCGGGTGAATGCCCTCCAGCCTGGCTTCTTTGCGTCGCAGATGGTTGGTCCTCAGGTTTTGGAGGCGATGAAGACAAAGATACCTGGGTTTGCGGCGCCTGTACCCGTGAGGCGACATGGGACGTGAGTTACGTTTCGTATCTGAATGACATTGATTATTGATTCGAGGTTGTAGTGAGGCAGAGATTGGGACGGCGGCCATCTATTTGGCAGTATCGGATTATACGAACGGAGCGTTCTTGAGTATCGAGGGTGGAATATCGTTGGTAAACCCTTGAGTGTTTCATAATTCAGATGCAAGGTCAATACGTACATAACCTGAGGCATGCACTACAGGTTACTTGTACCATAGATATGTCTTCGTAGGATTGTGCAGAATTTTATCCGGACTATCAAGTTAGCTCAATCTGTCCCAGCAGTGCATAATGCGCTTATTTTTGAACCTCTTTGAAGATGTCGCAGCAAAAACGGTATGGAGTTGTGCCCTAGTAGCTTGGTGAATTTCACCATCCAAGGACTTTCGGTCCCGTGCTGGTATCTCTCAACCCGTAGAGATTGGAACACAGACAGGAATAATGCTACGTACCGATGACAATGCCGTATGTCTATTCTTTCATGGGACACAGTTACCAGTGAGGTACAACAACATCGCAGATTTATCATTGCGAAGGCTTTGCTGCAACGGAACTCACTGGGCATGCTAGAGAAAGTTGCCGCGTCAATTATGGGTGTTCTAGGATCTATTATCATTTAAGCAGCTGTTATCTCTCCGTGGGATTCGTTTCTAATGTGCCTACAGAATCCAGATGGCCGTCACTGCGTTAAGGCCGGGGCCAAACACACTGATGGAATCTGTGACAAGCTCGATATCCTCGTCAATAAGTTCGTCCATACATTAATGTCTTCGTAGTGCCAGATCTGCTTCCTTGCGATGCAGACTTTGTCACGAAGAAATGCGCTGCAGAGGATCCTTTCCGACCGGAAATGCTACAGAACTCAGGCTGGGCAGATATCTTTGCGCTAAACGAGATCGCCCCGTTCTTCGTCGTGTGCTTTCAAAAGCCTCCTCGTCAAAGGAGCAGAGTCCCGCCCCCAGCGCACGCCAAGGGTAATCAATGCCCGTGGCATGTCGGTAAACTTCGACATCACAGGGCACACCCCTACATCTGCCCAGAACTGAACTTGCAACCCTCACCCCTTCTCTCCGTCAGCATGCAGTGAAATCGTGGTATCTTCGTTAATCGAACATTGACCAGGATCTACCATAGATCCTTTGATAACATTCATGACTCGGAGCTACAGGTAATTCGTCTTGGCAAGTGTGTTAACGGAGGGAAGCATGGATGGGATACGAGTGCCGGCATTACACAAAAGTGCGTATTCACGCTATCCTTGGATTTAAATACTTCAAACTAAAAGTAACATCAGAGCAAAGGAAGGAGTCATTATGCTTGTCGAGAGTTCTCTATGTTTGACAGAAGCCCGTCCGTCAGTTGATTACAATGGTACTCGTGGTTCTTTTCGTGTTCGACCTTCGATGTTGTTTTCATGAGTCTGCGAATGGCAAAATTGAACAACGCACAAGAATTTTCCTGTTTCATTTTTTCCGGTGTACGATAATTAGTCCCCCAGCAAGCAATGCCGACCACCTCTCTGAAAGCTCCTCGTTGTCGAACTCCACAGGCTCGGGACCGAGTATCACCTTCTCCAACAACGCGCAATGTTTACCGTCCGATGAATTAACATCCTTTCTCCTCCGGGACTCGACAACATTTACAAGGCAGCCCAAATCCCCAGCTGAGATACCGCTTGGCATACTCAAAAAACGGAGGCGCGGAGCTATGACATCTTGCCCCGAAATGTATACTAGGCTATTGAGCCATCGATCAGATAGTCTCGCCTCTGAGTCGGTGAAAATGTGTAACCCATTTAGTTTGGGAGTTCTACGTAAAAATTTGATGAGTTCATCGCCTAGCTGAGTGTATGCCTCCTGTGGTAGACCATGGAGATAAATGCAAAGCGTTTTGATGGGGCATGAATCTGCATTGGTAACAACTGGTAAAGAGATTTGGCCAGGTGACTCCGATTTGGCAAAGGTTATCTCTAGGTGTCGGAGAGATGGGAGGATGAGGTGAGAATACATATTGGTGATGGATAAAGCACTGGAGACAGGCAAGGGAAGCAGATGAAGGAAGGTCACCCTGCTTAAAGAAATTGGCTTTGCGGCCTCGTCGATGAGATCCCAGCAAAAGAGAGTGAGCTTCTGTATGCGCGAAAGCCTTTTAAGGTATTCGTATGTATGCATATTAGGGCCTCCAGATATCAAAGTCGTGATTCCTAAGGAAGGAACGAAAAAGTGTGTGTACGCTCGGCGGTCCCAAGCTATGCAGGTCCCAAGGACCTTTAAGCTCGGAGCAAGTTGAAAGGTTTTAAGGGAATCAATCCCGGGCTCTCCGCTACCTATGTAAAGAGTATGAAGGCGATTTAGATAACCCTTGCACACAGAAAAGTGTCGAAATGAGGAGGAAGGAAGGAAGACTGATAATCTCTTCCAGTACGGAGCGGTGGGGAGGAGAATTTGGAGGATCGGAGAGACGCCTGGAACGCTCTCCTCGCCATAAAGACGAATAGAGAGATCGTGACCATTGGATCGGAACAATGATAAGCCAAGTCTGAACACACGATTCTTGGCCAGCTCTTCATCTTCAGGTCTATTGTCTAGATCGAGTTCGATGAATGACCATAACTCTCCAGTGTGAATAGCGACAGTTCTCCATTGTTGACAGACACAGGAAGCGGTCCATGGCGACTGATTTGGTTGAACAGATTCGATGTCTATTTCAGGCTCTAAAACGGTAAAGCTCCCCCCATTGAACGCTTGGTCTGCCGACTTGGTACAAGTCCGAAAGACCGAACGTAGCACATCATCCGGCAGTCTGCGCACAGGGTGTAAGAGAGACTTGGCATCGGAGATGTTCGACGCAGCCTGGTCCCTTTCCGAAACCAAAAAATCCAACAACAGGCGTGTAGCGGCAATTTTCTCGTCAAATTCGTCGAGAGTTTGGGGGCCTCTGGCAGCAGTTTCGAGCAGATTCTGCTTTTCAAACTCCAATGGTGGTTTATTGGAAAGAAGAAGCTCCCCGATCCTGGAGGATCTCTTGGGCTGCGAGTATTCGGGTATGAATGAAGAGAAATAGGGATGGAATTGTGATTTATCCGTTCGTATTGGAGATATCATCCTGATCAGGAGTAAGTAAGCGCATTTCTCAAACAAAGAAGTAATCAACGACCTTCTAACAGGGTAACACAGGGAAGTAGGTATTGGATTCGACTTGATAAGACTCGCAAGGTCGACATTCAAGAAATCGAAGTTAGGGCTGGCCAAGTTTCCTTGGTGTCGGCACAACGGCACAATGCCATGATCGGCATCTTGGTCAAATTCGATGCCGCGAGCCCTCGGCATGTTTCTATATGGAAATTGCCGCAGTCGCTATTGTGCTCCGCGGCCGTCTCACTCACCATGACGTAAATAGCGTACATGTACCAACAACACTCCGATGCTCTCCGCGTCTTCGTTATTCATTCAAGCAGTTTCTTCCCTCAGCTAATAGTTCATTGATACCACAAGCCAACAATGCATATGAACGACAAAGCTCAGGCATGAGCCTGGCAGTATCCAGCACACGGAGAGACGCAACTCCAGTGCCGACACCGAAGGAAAAGAGATCACAGATTACAAAAATGCGGTATTGTGAAATCCTCGATTAAGCTGATCTTGCCTAGTAATACTTATATGCAGAAAACCTTGACGGCTACAGCGAGCTTCGACCCTCAAAACTACCGTTCCCATCGATATTATCATGTAACACGACCTATTCTTACCTCTCGGCCAACAATGAAACATCCGTTGAATGGTATACTGCAAGCCAAGTCTCGCAAACTAGAGACTAGCCCTTTGCCTATTCAACCACACGGCTTCCAATCTTCTATTTGAAGACGACCGAGCCACCTGTGAACCTACTCTTTTCGTTGTTATGTCTACAGAAGGATCTTTCTTCGCACTAGAATAGAATTACGGCCAGTACTTCAGTCGCAGTGCCCCACCATCATGGGAAAGGATGAACTTTTAGATGTCAATGGTGCCGCCAAGACAGTTTCGCTGAATAAGACTGCTGTAATAAAAGGGACCCTCGTCAAGAGGCTTCAGCATCCCCCGAAAATGGCAGATCTCAACATGGCTACGGTGATGTCGTTATCTGGACGAGTAGCTTTGGTTACAGGCGGAGGGACGGGAATGTATGTCTTCTTACTTTTGGTCGCCAGCTTGCGGTTGACTAGTTAACAGAGGATTCAACATTGCTAATACCTTTGCTGCAAACGGAGCAAAAGTATACATCACTGGCTGAAGGTTGGATGTCCTGGAGAAAGCTACTGCGTCAGTCAGAGGCGTCCCAGGGTCCATTATTCCGTCCATTATTGTCCTTCCTCCCGCATATCCATTGTTTACACAGACACAGGCTCCAGATGGATGTGACCGACGAAGAAGATGTCAAGGCCGGGGCCAAGCACATTAAGGATACCGACAGCAAGCTCGATATCCTCGTTAATAAGTTCGTGTATCATCACTTTAGTCCTCCTTCACAGGGTGCCAATATTTTCACAGTGCAGGAATTGCCGGATCCCTTCGCGACCCAGACTTTATCGCAAAACAGACCGCGGCATCAGATCCTCTCGAACCCGAGATGGTACAGAACTGGGCCGACATCTTCTCGCTCAACACTATCGCTCCATTCTTCGTTGTCCGTGCGTTCCAATCCCTCCTCACCGAAGGAGCGCAATCCCGCCCCCAAGGCACTTCAAGCGTCATCAACATCAGCAGTGTTTCGGCAACATACAACACACAAGCGCCCGGAACGTTGTATGTGCCCTCAGCTGTTCGCTCTAGGATCGAGCTAACCTGACTCGATCAGATGACATACAGCGTGACAAAAGCAGCCTTGGACAAGCTCACCCTCGTTCTCGGGATGAATTTTGCTGAGAGGGGTATCCCGATCCGGGTGAATGCCCTCCAGCCTGGCTTCTTTGCGTCGCAGATGGTTGGTCCTCAGGTTTTGGAGGCAATCAAGACGAAGATACCTGGGTTTGCGGCGCCCATACCCGTGAGGCGACATGGAACGTGAGTACTGTTTCGTATCTGAATGACATTGATTATTGATTCGAGGTTGTAGTGAGGCAGAGATTGGGACGGTGGCCATCTATTTGGCGGTATCAGATTATACGAACGGAGCGTTCTTGAGCATTGAGGGTGGAATATCGCTGGTGAACCCTTGAATGAATGCTTGATAATTCAGCACAATACGCCCATATTCACTACAGACGAGCAAATATAACGTGCCAGTGGCTCGCTCTGGAGTCAGCAGCAATATCCCGTTCACGTTCAAGTCCGCGCACGGTACCGTTCGTCTTATCTCTGCGCACGCTAGTCTCACCCTTACTTGGTCAAGTCACCTAATTAAAAATGTAATTGCATAAAGATCCAACATTCATCTATTATCCTATCATAGATGCTAGACCATTGACCCGATGGATCCGTGGCATCCTATAATGAAATTTAAATATCTCAAAGATGATGGGAATAGACTTGACACTTACCTCTGTGATCAGGCGCCCTGAGAGCAGAAGATCGACGAGAGCTTGTCATTATTTCCAGCCAGCCAGTTCTGTTCATAGTCTCCGTTGTTGAACATTTGGCCATGACAATCTTCATTGGCGAAATAATAGCATTTGCCGCAGGATCCAGAGTTTATCTGACGGTATCTGTAACCAACACTGAGGATGTAACGAAACATCGAGCGAAAAAGACACTTACGAGCTCACAGCATCGTTGTGGAATCCATTCCAACCGGCACTAGCGCCAGTGTTAAGGCACTCGCCTGTAGGGACGTTGTAGTTCCAAGTGCAGGAATTGAAGTAGGCTTCATCGCAAAGCATAATGTCGATAGCTGAGGCAACAGGTGCCAGGACAGCGAGAGCGAGAGCGGCGAATTTGAAGGTAAGCTTTGCCATTGCGTGCCGTGTGTAGATGGACACTAGAGCGATAGGGCAATACGAAGATCTTCCTTGTATTTATGTATACCGGAAATGCGGAGGTTCGAGAAACAGATAGAGATGGGCTTGGATGAGTTTGGATGACGTGCAGAATGGTGAGAGTAAGGGGACATGCTCGGAATCGGATATGAGAATCAGGAGCCCTTGGTTCGGGAGAATGCATCAACTAGAGCTGTCAGGCGAAATAACAATCCCGATTCCTGATTCCCCGGAAAGTGAGGCTGACATGAAGGCGTATGCTATGTGAGCACTGAGCGTTTGTCACGGTCCAATTTGCTTCCGTTGCAAAGTAACAAGGAACCAGAGCTTGAAAGTATAGGCAAAGAAC
Organism: Armillaria solidipes; assembly: GCA_022818035.1. NCBI lineage: Eukaryota > Fungi > Basidiomycota > Agaricomycetes > Agaricales > Physalacriaceae > Armillaria > Armillaria solidipes. The sequence goes on from JAIWYQ010000015.1 coordinate 637,921, forward strand.
CAACCCGTAAGCAGTCGCGCATACCATATACTCCCACTGGGCTACAGACGAGTCCAGTATCCAAACTTGCACTAGATTGCCCCCGCTGCGTCACGCACGGTGTTTTGATGTGCTACATTATTATAGAACCCCGTTAAAAATTTCCGGGTGTATGAATCAATACAGTTTGAACCAGTGGCAAAATATTTGAACGGGATAAGCCGCCAGTGGGAGCTGAAGCTGAGGACCGAGGATAGCGCGTTAGTCCCGACGTCGTCGTAGATGCGGGCCCGGGGGCCTTTGTCATCGGTTAGTACTGCACGGACTGTGCGTCATCGTTGTCAGGTGCCGTGGATGCCGGGCTCGGCGACATGTGGCTCTTCAAACTTCAGCTTCAGTCAGTGTTCATCTTCTCACCACTAGCCTAAGTATCAATGCCGGGATTCTTCTCCTCACTATCCTTATTGCCTTGGCTACAAACTGAGCCAATCCGGCTGCTATTGCCCTAGCTATTGTAGCGGCCGTCTCACCGCGAGATGGATCATGGTTTGATGAGCGAAAATCCCAATTCCTCGATACGTCTGTGCCTGTATTCTCATCCGCGTCGCCTGGCTAGTGGTAAACTCGATCATACAACTATTGTATGAATATTCCTTATAGTTATCTATTATTTAAAGCGATCAGCCACTGGCCGATTCGTACATAATTCATGAATTGGATCTACACAGGCGCTACTTCCTGTACAGCTGCTTTGCGACGTGGACTGTTTGATCTTCATGCACTTTTCACCTCCCAGTGGTAGGCACTCTACAATAGATAGGAATACCGTCCTACGGGGTTCAAGTGCCAACTCAGGAACGTACGGTTCTTCTGCAGCTTCACTCTTGCTTAAGGCGTCGATCCGTTACCTCCCTCCCTCTGCCAATATTGATTAGACATCCGCCGTCGTTGGCGTTGGATTGTGTGGAACAAGAGTACACGTAGGGCCGTTAGACATCTTGAACTTTGAACTCGGGCGACACCCAAGACTTTCCGCCAAAACGGCGCAGCCTGCAGGCGGTATCGCGTTCACTTGAATTGCTCTTCGGGCAAATCCATGGGCCAGCTGCTCCAGTCTGAAAAAATAGCCCATGTACCACGACAGGCATCTTGGATTCCATGATATTTCTACGTCAGATGATCAAATAGTCAAGGATTGACCAACGATACTCCACCATCAACGCTCAACACCGCTCCATTCGTATAATCGGATGCCGCCAAATAAACCGCCGTCATCCCCATCTCCGCCTCACTAGAAACTCAATTCAATATTCAATCCCACACAAACATTGAACGTACTCACGTTCCTTGCCGCTTCGCAGGTATCGGCGCGACCATCCCCGGAAAAGGCTTCGTCTTGATCTCCTCCAACACCTCAGGACTAACTAATTGTGACGCAAACACGCCAGGCGCCAGGACGTTCACCCGAATCGGGATGCCCCTCTGAGCAAAACTCGTCCCCAGAACAAGCGTGAGCTTGTCCAAAGCGACTTTCGTCACGGGGTATGCAACCTACATCAGGTCAGCGTAGACAAGCTGGAAGGGATGGAATATCACATGCAGAGGACAAGGTGAGTGCGTTCATCTTTGCCGCCACGCTACTGACGTTGATGACACTTGCTGTGCCTTCATGGCGGGACTGCGCTCCTTTGATGAGAAGGGATTGGAAAGCGCGTACAATGAAGAACGGCGCGATGGTGTTGAGTGCAAAGATGTCCGTCCAGGTTTGCACAGTCTCGGGTTCGAAAGGATCTGTCGCTGCCAACTTCTTCGCGGTGAAGTCTGGGTCGCGAAGGGAACCGCCAATTCCAGCACTACGATGAAGATATTAGTGTACGCTTAAGGGAAAATCGTGGACGGACTTGTTGACAAGGATATCGAGCTTTCCGTCGACTCCTTCAATGTGCTTGGCCCCGGCCTTGACGCTTTCTTCGTCTGTGACATCCATCTGGATCCTTTAGGCATATCAGCTGCAGGGACGAACATCATGGGGAGAGAACATCTGCTTACGGGACGACGGATCCTGGGACACCTGTGACTGAGGCAGCAGCTTTCTCTAGCACGTCCAACCTTCGGCCAGTGATATATACCTTGGCTCCGTTTGCAGCAAAGGCTTTCGCAATCATAAATCCTCTGTTGGAGAGTCAACAACGAGTCGCGATCGAGAATCAAGGAACATACATCCCCGTTCCTCCGCCTGTAACGAGGCCTACTCGTCCAGAAAGCGACATCACTGTAGCCATGTTAAGATCTGCCATGATTGGGGAATGCTGAATAGCCTGCGGACACAATCCCTTTTATTCCAGTCGTTACCACGTAGATGACATAAATATCCCTGGTCTTATTCAGCGAGACTGTATCCCGGTGTGTGCGGTGAATAGTGGTTTTACGTTGCAAGAGATTGCCCGCATTTCCACATACTCATCAGCATTGTGACGGAAGTTCTTGTTCTCGGAACAGCGGTCCTATTTATCGGCCCATGGACGCGTGTCGTGCCAAGAAAAGAACTCTCGTAGTGATTATTCATGCTCTTCCACGCATGCCGTAGAAAGGTCTTCGTGAGAAGTACACGCGAGTACGACGAAAGAGTACAGACACAGGCACCATATGAGCCGAGAAACCTTGAAGCAAAAGTTTACTGCAAAGCGAAAACGGTTTAGCTGTAGAATCGAAGTATCGAATCTATCGCGACTCGCCTTCATCTTCAATCCTTGTTGATCATACCAACATTCCTGGCTCCTTGTTGACTCACGCATGCCATAAATTTACGTCCCAGGATAATCCTGTGCCGCTCAAGAAGGACGCACGTCGCACCAAGTTAATTCCTCCGACGGCGAAGATGTGAAGGATGAGTCAATGACCCCACCGACCTGAAGATGTGAAGAACGAGTAAATGACACATTTACTCGGTATTGGAGAATACTACGAGCCTTGGGAGAGTCGTGTTTCGCTACGCAGAGTGCGCAGAGTACTACCAAGCTCAAGCTTGTTTTGTAAGCACTCAAACGGGATTTCTGCATTGGACGACAGAGTTCCGTAGTGATCATTTTGATCGTCTGTTCACGCCAGAAGTGTCTCGCCGATGCGTTCCGCTCCTAGCGCCCAGCAATTGCAGCACCCAAGAACGCGCATCATTCAAGGTGTCCCCATACATCCTTCGAACTGGCCGGACTGACAATATTTCAACCCTCCAATGGGAGCCTCGATACAATCACCCCGTCTATCGCAAGCCATCGCGATGACACTTCAGTTTAATAGAGGCATCTTGCTGCCCACACCTATCGTGTTCGTTCCTATTTTGGCGAACCGTTACCCTCTTGGAGAGGAACCCAATATTATAAGCGTGATACTGAGGGGAAAACGAGGAACTAGAGATGGCTAGGCAAACTGCCCGCATTCGGGCTACAAGGACGGGCGGAGTGGGAGTGAACTAGGCGTTTCTCCCCGGGTTTTATCTTCACCTTCTGCACCATGAATATCACATTACAGTTACTAAAAACCAGGATGATAAGTGAGGGAAGTCCGACTCTTATATGTGTGTCGCGGACCTTGTGTTTATTGCTTTCAGTGCTTCGTCTCAACATGGCAGCAATAGCTTCTGGCCCATTCGAAAACCAGCAGCTCGCATGTTTTTCGTCTTCTATGGAGGAATTGCTAGTCTTGCCACCGGACCCAGGAAGGCGGTAGTCAGCGCGAGCTTCCAGAATGGCTACCCTCGACCTCTGTCTCATTTTGCTTAGCCGCCTGCGTTGTAGAGGAGACGGCCATGAACTGTACAGCTGCGTCTGGTCTGAGCGCTGGTCGACGTAGTATGCGTCCTTCTTCTCATGTTGACCTCCCACATGAAATCATCGTTGAGATCTCCTGCGACGCTGGATGAGACCGAATACTCCTTTGAGGAGAAACGCAAATCCGTTAGTTGAAGCTCGGTATCGATACCCAGCTCCAGCACCTTATGACCTTTCGTAATGAGAGCGATCCTTGGGAGGCAAGACATCGGAATGGAGGCAATAGCGATAGAGAGATGGTGGTCGGAGATCAAGATCGGATCAACAATTGCTTCCTTACTCTTACCACCATGACCGAGGCGACGCCTCTTCATTCTCTTGCCAGCCACCCACAAATAAAACCAATATGCGCCATGAAATTTACTGCTCTTGCATCCAATGATACAATATTATAAAAACACTCTTCGCCAGGCCTCATCTTCGGAAACTCTAGCATGCGCGTAAATTGGCGACCGTCACCCTGTACATGCTTGCAACGTCAAGTGTCCAGAGACTGAGCTGTTGTAATCGTGGCTCTCCCAACGCTGCGAAAGGTCTTTGGGAATGAAGCAGAAGGTACGTGAACTTGGACGAGAATTACAACGTGGCTGACTCAATGCGAAGCTGCTATGGTCATATTGGCTCAAAAATCTACAATAGCCACTAATCCTGGGTCTCGCGGGCTGTAAAGAGACCAAATATGGATGGGAGATAGATTTCAGGCGTTGGAGCTGCGGAATGGATGTAATCACACCGGATGAGGTATCGCCTAACCTTTTGACGTTGTGCTTATACTCATGCACGTTTCAGGTCTGAGCTGACCACGCTGCCGGAGGCTCTCCGTTGGAATGTACTGAGATTTAGGGTACTTACCACGTCAGCACCAACGCTCAGCTGTGCACAGTCCATGGCCGTCTCCTCTACAAGGCAGGCGACTAGTCCAAACTAGCAAAATGAGATAGAGAGCAAGTGTAGCCGTCTTTCAAGCTCAGGCATCATGTCCTTGCGCTGTCCATCGTTTTCCTGGGTCTGGTGGCAAGACTAGCAACCCCGTCAGTAAAGGCGAACTTTTTCGTTTTCTACGAGGGCCAGAGGCTATCGCTTCCACGTTGAGATGAAGCACTGAAAGCAATAAACATAAGGTCCACGACACGCATATAAGAGTCAGACTTCCCTCACTCATCATCCTGATTTTCAGCGACGATAATGCGGAATTTATGGTCCAGAAGTCGAAGACAAAACTCGAGGGAAAACGCATAGTTCACTCTCACTCTTCCGTCCTACGCGGGAAGTTTGCCTAGCCACCCTTGGTTCCTCGTTCCCCTCCATCTGTGTTCTTGTTCGTTCAGACTCCCTTTCATGTTCGTCAGGAGTCGTTCTATTTGTGGTAGGGTGTGAAATGTTAGAAGCAAGAGCCTCAGTATCACACTTATACTATAGGGTAACCGCCAAAATCGGAACGAACGCATAGAAGGATGCCACCATTAATCTGAAGTGCGACGCGTCCCACTACCGCATGATTCCTATCAAAGGTCGCATCGTACTAATAATCCAAGACTGGCAACTGGTCGACGAGGACTTGAATAGACAATGCCGTCCTTAACGGCGGCATATCAATTCCTTCATCCTCTGGATTAAGCACAAGCTCCTTTCTGCGCTGAGGCTGCGTAAGATACCTCAAACTTTACCGTATCTGGAGGTTTTCGAACTGAACCAACAAGTGTGAAAGGTTTGAAGGGGATCCCTTCGATGTTGTGGTGAGCTCTTTTTTCTCTTACTGCTATACCCTTCGCTGAAATATATGTTGAAGTCGTTGTTAGAAAGAATCTTCCACAGCCTCAATTATGGAAGTCAAATGTTGCTCCTTCTATCCTGCGGCCAAGTTGGATCGGCAGCGTGATGATATCAAGGCTGTCATTGGAGGGTTGAAATGACATCAGTCTAGCCAGTACGAAGGATGTATGGGGACAAGATACGATTCTCCGAAACATCGCACGCTGCAATTGCTGCGCGCTAGGACCGGAACACTTTGACGAGATACATCTGGCACAAATAGAAGATTGAAACTATTGCTACGGAACCCTGTCGTCCAATGCAGGTATCCCGTGTGAGTGCTCGCAAAACAAGCTTGAGCCTAATAGTATTCGGTGCACTCTGTGCTGTGAAACACGGGCCTCCCGGGACGCTCAGTGTTTCCCGATACCGAGTAAATGCGTCGTTTACTCGTTCTTCAGGGTCTCCGATGATTCATTCTTCTCATCTTCGCCGTCGGAGGTACTTGGTGCGACATGCGTCCAGCTCCGAGCGGCACAGGATTACCGAGGGACGCAAGTATTTATGGCATGTGCGAGTCAACGAGGAGCCTGGAATATTGGCTTGATCAATAGAAATTGACGGCGAAGGTGAGTTGCGATAGATTTGATACTTCAATCTCATATTTAAAGACTCTCGCAGCCCATATGATGCTCGAGTTTTTGCACTCTTTCGTCGTACTCGTGTATACTTCTCCCGAAGACCTTTCTTCGGCATGCGTGGAAGAGCTTGAATAATCACTACAAAACTTCTTTTCTTGGCACGACGCGCGTGAGCCGATAAACAGGATTGCTGCCCCGAGACCAAGTGCTTTCGTCACAATGCTGACGAGTATGTGAGTAGTCCCTTCAGCCTTGCAACGTAAAACCACCATTTACCGCACACACCGGGATACAGTCTCGCTGAATAAGACCGGGGATTTATGACATCTAGGCGACGACGACTAGAATAAAAGGGACTGCATCCAGAAGCCATTCAGCAATCCCCAATCATGGCAGATCTTAACATGGCTACAGCGATGTCGCTTTCTGGTCGAGTAGGCCTCGTTACAGGCGGAGGAACGGGGATGTATGTTCTTTGATTCTTGATTACGACTCATCGGTGACTCTCCAACAGAGGATTTATGATTGCGAAGGCTTTTGCTGCAAACGGAGCCAAGGTATATATCACTGGGCGAAGGCTGGATGTCCTAGAACAGGCGGCGGCGTCGGTCACAGGTGTCCCAGGATTCGTTGTCCCGTAAGCAGGCGTTCTCTCCCAATGGTCTTCGCCCCTGCAGCTGATGCCTACAGGATTCAGATGGACGTCACAGACGAAGAAAGCGTCGAGGCCGGTGTCAAACACATTGAAGGAATTGATGGCAAGCTCGATATCCTTGTCAACAAGTTCGTCCACGGTTCTCCCTCAAATATACGCTAATGTCTTCACCGTAGTGCCGGAATTGCCGGTCCCCTTAATGATCCAGACTTCACCGCGAAGAAGTTCGCGGCAACAGATCCTTTTGAACCCGAGACGGTACAAACCTGGACGGACATCTTTGCACTCAACACCATCGCGCCGTTCTTCGTCGTACGTGCCTTCCAATCCCTCCTTGTCAAAGGAGCGCGTTCCCGCCACGGAGGCACGGCAACTGTCATCAATGTCAGTAGCGTGGCAACAAAGATGAACACACCCGGCCCCTTGACCTCTGTGTGTGCTCTATCCCATCCCTTCCAGCTTGTCTTTGTAAGCTAACCTGATGTAGGTCGCATACCTCATGACGAAATCCGCTTTGGACAAGCTCACGCTTGTTCTGGGGGCGAGTTTTGCTCAGAGGGGTATCCCGATTCGGGTGAACGTCCTGGCTCCCGGCGTGTTTGCGTCACAATTGATCAGTCCTGAGGTGTTGGAGGCGATCAAGACGAAGCCATTACCGGGGTTGGTCGCGCCGATACCTGCGAAGAGACAAGGAACGTGAGTATGTTCAATGTTTGGGTGGGATTGGATATTGAATTGAGTTTCTAGTGAGGTGGAGATGGGGATGACGGCGGTTTATTTGGCGGTATCTGATTATACAAATGGAGCGGTGTTGACTGTTGATGGTGGAGTATCGCTGGTCAATCCTTGACCCTTTGATCATCTGACGTAGAAATATTATGGAATCCGAGATGCCTGTCGTGGTGTATGAGCTATTTTGCAGACTGCAGTAGACGGTGCATTGGTTTACGAAGGCTATTCTGATTTGAATGAATGTGATACCGCCTGCTCCATTTTCGACGCCTCTGAAGGTCTTCAAAGTTAACCAAGTCTAATTTATTCTAGGACCAACCCATGCACTAAGTTCTGATGCACCCCTATGCCTCTAGGCTCCGTTGTATTTCTTTGCAGCTACACAAGTCGTGAAGTCTTGTTGGACTCGGCATTACTATTGCAGCCGCCAATCACCAGCCACACGAAGACATTGGTGTCTACCGTTTACAGGAACGGGTCCGCGCTAAGCGGCAAGATTCGTTTAAGCTATAGTGAGTTTGTCCAAATTACGCTGCCCCACGGACTACGTGCTCGGCAAGACGAGGATGTCAAAGGTGACGAAGTGGAATGGAGACATTAGACGGGTACACTGCGTACACTGCTAGTCCTTCGAAGAAGTAAGAAAGACAACATTGGGAGTAATACATGACGCATGGACCCGTGTGTGAGGAACGTAGAGCCAGCGTTCCTAAGATGAGTCCATTCTGGCCTTCGCTTTCCTCATAACATCCTCTGGAAAAGAAACGGTGAGCCAATGACCAGAAATTAAATATGTATAATGTACCAAAGGATGATTTCCACGGTAACATGCCTTCTTCCTCTGACGAATGTGTGATGCTCTCTGAGTATCGGCGACGTGATCTCACATGCGCTACAGACGCTGCTTGTACTAACACCATTAGATGTTTCTGGACAGCAGCGTGTAGACTAGGATTGATGGACCTTAGATCGGGTGAAACCCATGGTAGGCAGAGAGAATTATGCGCTCCAGTCACGACAAACAGCTTAGGCAGGTCAATCGTCTAAAGTTCAACGAGTTGAGACATCGCCATAGAACAAATATAAATAACTCGCTGGTAACTCTTGCAATGCATTCTCGTAAGCTGTGAAATACAAGCGGCAGCCAAAGCAAGACACTGTGGAAATCCCGACGACCGGAGCAGGTCTTTGTGGCATTTTCCAACATTGCAAAAGTGCCGCCAGCATCGCACATTCACAGTGCGGACAGCAAGTATATTGCTCTTCAAACCGAACACTCGTGTCATCAACGAATCCGTCAAGAAAATTTTCATCTTCATCAGTGAGATCCATCTGGCGTTTAAGCGTTCCGATAGCCGTTTTTATATCCAGCTCTACACGACGTTTCTCAGACCGTAGAAACACAAGTTTGGGCTGATTTCTGAATATGTGGCCGCGGCGAGGCGATACTACAAAACGGATCAACTTGGTCGTTTCATTGTACGTCTTCAAAACCTTCCGTAGATATTGTTCAACGAGGAAAGGTGCTGTAACAGTCAATTAGTATTCGACATCTTCAACGACCAGCGCATAACAGCACGCACCATCCGTCTGATCAGACGTTGGTAGAAGATCAACCCTCTTTATGAACGCCGCTGTCTTTGAATCACTCATTTTCCAATTTCGAGCTATCACTTCGAGAACTTCGAGCAACAAGTCTGCGTCGCCGGTATGAAAGTCTGACGCAAGGCGATGGAGGGTGTCGAGAGCACTCGTCAGGTCTTGGAATTTCTTCTTGTCAGCTTCATCCACAAGCCGATGCGTAATATCTTTCAACCGTCTTGTCCACATGGCATCCCACTTCGTAAGACGCGTATAAAGCTTGGTGAATGTGAACAGAAACACAGATCTATAGACATCGCCGATGGAGTCTCGAACCTTTGGGGGAGATCTTCGATTGATGGGGCACGCGATCCTAAAGTGTCGACGAGATTTGCTATGGCCGTGAGCTTTTGGCAGATATCGGTGAGGTAATCCTGGGTCTCTTGTGGGACCTCTTCATGATTCCCAATGAGAAATATTGTGCACGATTCCGGAGCTGTTGCTATGGCAGATGCATAGACCTCCCTCTCTGTCTGTGACACACATATTCCCGCCAATGCATCGAGCAACGTCAGCATTGGTCGTTCGTTGTCTGTAGTTCCGTGAGTGTCCTTCTCGCGCAGCTCAGGCGAAGAAGCTAGGATAGCCAGATAACTTTCGGGTGCTTCTTCAGTACTGGACATGAGTTTAGAGGAGAGTTACTACTCCGGCCCCGGGACGGCCCGTGCTGTCGACTAACACCGGCGCTTAGTCAACGATCACGATCACGTGTCAAGCCCCTCCGATGCTGTAGCCTGGCAAGCCGCTTTATAGATACTCGCGGCACTCGTACCTGCATATAAACAGATGCTGACCCATCAGGACCTGGACACCTTGAAAGATGCGCATTCTCTAAAACGGACACTGCAAATGCTGGGCGCTGGACCGGGCGAGACACATGAACCCTGTTGTCGAATGCAGAAATCTCGTTCGAGTGCTTGAAGCACAGGACTGAGCTTGGCATATTCGGCACACTCTGCGCAGTACTCATTATTCAAATATCCGCCGTCGGAGGAATCAAATCGGTGCGACGCGCGTCCAGTTCCGAGCGCCACAGGATTACCAAGGCACGTAATTATTGATGGCATATGCGAAAGGAGCCTGGAATGTCGGCTTGATCAATAGGAATTGAAGGTGACGGTGGGTTGCGATAGATTCGATACTTCAATTCCACACTGAAACAAGTTTCGCTCGCAGCGAGCTTAGCCCATATGGTACTTGTGTCTGCACTCTTTCGTCATACTCGCGTGTACTTCTCACCAAGACCTTTCTGAATAATCACTACAAATCTTCCTTTCTTGAGTCTTGACACGACGCGCGTCCATAAGCCGACAAATAGGGATGTTGCCCCGACTCCCGAGAACAGGAGCCTTCGTCACAATGCTGACGAGATTGTGGAGATGGGGAAAGTCTCTTGCAATGTAAAACCACCATTTACCGCATACACCGGTGTATGGCCTGGCTTAATAAGACCAGAATTTATGACATATAGGCAACAACCGCTGGAATAAAAGGGACTGCATCCAGAGGCTATTCAGCAATCCCCAATCATGGCAGATCTTAACATGGCTGCAGCGATATCTCTTTCCGGAAGAATAGGCCTTGTCACAGGCGGAGGAACGGGAATGTATATTTCCTGATTCTCGATTGCGACCCGTGACTGACTGTCCAGCAGAGGATTTATGATTGCGAAAGCCTTTGCTGCAAATGGAGCCAAGGTTTACATCACTGGCCGACGGTTGGACGTGCTAGAGAAAGCCGCCGCATCTGTTACAGGCGTCTCGGGCTCCATTGTCCCGTCAGTGACCGTCGTTTCTCTCTTAGATAACCATTTATAATGCGTATACAGACTGCAGATGGACGTAACAGACGAAGAAGACGTCAAAGCCGGTGCAAAGCATATTGAAGAGATCGATGGCAAACTCGATATCCTGGTCAACAAGTTCGTCCGATATGGTACCCTCGGTTCCCTCCCTCCGTACGCTAATCTCTCCATAGTGCCGGATATGCTGGGGCCCGCAATCGGGCAGGCAGTCACGACTCAGATTTCGCCGCGAAGAAATACGCTGCAGAAGATATTTTTGAACCCGAAACAGTACAGAACTGGGCTGATCTCTTCGGGCTCAACACCATAGCGCCGTTCTTCGTCGTACGCGCCTTCCAATCCCTCCTCGTCAAAGGAGCATCTTCCCGTCCCCAAGGCACGTCAAGTGTCATTAACATTAGCAGCGTAGCGGCAAAGTCGAACACATCAGTTTCTATGGTTTCTGTATGTGCCCTGTGGTTTGTTTGAGGCTTGCGCTCACTTGGCTTGATTTAGGTCGCATACAGCGTGACCAAAGCTGCATTGGACAAGCTCACTCTCGTTCTGGCAACGAGTTTTGCTGGGAGAGGTATCCCGATTCGGGTGAACGCGCTGCAGCCTGGCGTATTCGCATCGGAGATGGTGCCTCCTGAGTTTTTGGAGGCACTCAAGACGCAGCTCCTACCTGGGCAGGTCGCGCCGATACCCGCGGGGAGGCATGGGTCGTAAGTATCTCGAGCACTTAACCTGAGATTGATTGTTCATCTGAATTTCTAGTGAGGCGGAGATGGGTATGACGGCGCTCTACTTGGCGGTATCGGATTATACGAACGGGGCGGTCTTGAGTGTTGATGGTGGAGTATCGCTGGTTAATCCTTGACCGGTGTTTGAGTACTGCATCTGATACAGGACTTCCATAGAATTGATCTTGTTTTTTGCTCTCTACTTTCAGTGTGATGTACGTCTGAACGCCTGTCATCACACTAGCAAATACAACGCCATGAGTCTCCAGAACTGCTCGAAGGAGGAACAACGGACCTCGAACTGATTCAATCGAAGAAGACGAGGCCTGAACCCTAGAGCAGTCAGTATACCTTTGTGCTTGGTCTGGCAATGCAATTCACTATGAGAGTGGTGTAGAAACGCTGTCCAAACGAACGAGGTCAGGCAACGAGGATCTGCAGTATTTCGCAAAGACGTACCGATGGCCAGGATACCAACATAGAAACCACAAGAGAAACAGGGAGAGGATCGCGAGCCAGAAGTGTTTGGACGAGAGCAGACGAAGGATCAACACGTCAGTCAGAGTTCAACCAAAGTCGGCGAGTCAAGGAGACACAACACGGAGCATAATCACCGGTGAGAAGCTAGTTGCTCTTCCAGGAGCAGATGCTTGTATGCATCTGAAACAAAATCAATGTACAACGAGCGGACAAAGCATCTACGAAGCACCAGTCTTCACCAAACAATTGAAGCATTCCCGTCTTGAACACCTCGATTTCTGCCGCCAGCGCCACGACAAACAGATTCTCCTTTCGTCGACAGTTTTTGGTCTTCGCTAGTTTGCCTTCGGCGAATTGCAATACGGTGACAAAGAGAGAGGACAAGGCAACTTGTATTTCACGCTTGAGATTTTTTTTATTGTATCGTATAATCTGCGGTGTGCGGGGTCCGTCTCCTCGATAAGGAGGTCTATCATCCGGCTGGGTGTGGACATTGCTGCGAGGTATAAGAAAGGTAACGGCGTGGTAACAAGGCGGTCAGTGTACAAAGGAAGGGAACCAAGGGTATTGTAGGCGAATTTATTGACGAGGATATCAAGTTTCCCCTCAATCCCTTGTATGCTTGACGGATGTTCTGGTTTCAGCCAAGAGGGTAGAACTTTGCGCTATGCTGCTACGACCTACAGGCAAAGTTTCCGTCAATATGCGCGCACAGCTCCAATTTGATATTTTATGTGACTTATCCTTGAATTCACTTCCCTTCTCCCAGTAAAAAAAAGTTGTATGTTTGAAGATTACCAAATTCCAGCAAGCCTGAACAGGCAAGCGATACGTCGCCACAGCTATATAGCATGCACCAGCCTGAGCCTTTGTACCTGGGTGATCCCGAACTTACCGGTGTCGCCTGCCACCACCGACAATGCTGCGTGTGCCGTTGCTTGCTCTCACTAACTTTAAGAAATCGATGATCGGTCGTCGTTGGAATTCTTGTGCAGTTTCCCACCTTCGGCTGTATTTCTGGTACCTCTTGCAGTCGATGAGCTGGTTGTTAAAAAAGTTCCCTCATCGTGAGCCTGCAGTTTCTACCACATGGTTCGCAAATGCTGGTTTAGGTTACTCCCTTGAATAGTCAACTGATACTGAATTGTCCCTGAGGGGTATAAGCGGTTTCAAGTCGGTTCGTGCCCTGGATTTTCGTTCGTTCGACGAAGAAGGTTGCTGAGAGGACTGGTGAACATGGCATTGCAGTAAATCGCTATATTGCAGAAGGCTGGGTAGTCGTTGGGGGGAAGACGGACCGGGAATGGACGGCAGCTAGCGTCGGGGTTTGAAATATAACTTTGGACTGCAACGACCATCATCATCACTGTGCCACTGGATGCTTGTTTTCCTTATTTTCAGCGTCAAGAAAATAATGAACGTCGAATCTGAAGAACTCATCAAGCAATCAAATGTTCGGCTGAAGCGAAAGACAGCAGAGTTCAGCACCCCACAAGTGCACGCAAAGTTTCTTTCCCATTTAGGACCCACGGTCTATTGTGGATCCGTCCCCTCCTCCTCCTCCGAAACTCCGAGTCGGGTTCGTCTTAGCTCAGATAATGGTACGTCTCATTAAAGTATGGCAGATGTTCGCAGTCTCACCAAATCCATTTAACAGTTGATCCCCGCACACATTTCAGTGAAGAATGTTATCTATCGTTGTACTGTGCACTGCAATGGAATATCATTGTCAAATCAACTCCACTCTGGAAGCAACCCGTCAAGATGGTCATTCGCCTTCCTCAAGTCTTTTGCGAATGCCGGAGGAATCATTGCATGATGGTGTACATCGCCCGGTTGAAAGGTTTGTTAATGATAGCGGCATACACATTCTCAAGAACATCATGGGATGGGTTTTTTCGAGAAGGACCTACCGAATAGCTCACGGAATCCATTGAAAGAATACCTATTACGGACAGGCTAATATTGGAGAGGTAGCAAGGCCGCAAGAGTGCCGGTTGAAATAAATACCCTCCTCCTTCTCCTGCTGACGGGTTGTGCGAACAAAAATAACGCGTTGACAGGTCAATTCAAGTAAACATTCCACCTCTCATTACTGACCACATGTTCAATACGGACCTCTAGGGAAGCGGTCACCGCAGATATGATATGTCCTGAGGCATCAGGAACGACCTCTGGCCTCCAACAGGATTAGAACAACATTGGGCCGAAATTCCCAGTCTCTCCCACCATTATCAATGTGGAGTTGAAGCAAAATCTTAGTGCCGGTCAGTCCTTATAAACTCGGCTCAGTTCAAGAACTCATTACTTGTCAGCCTTCATAAACGTTCAGACTATAGGAGTGTCTTAAAGGCTTGGGACGTATCTTGACTCAAGTACTCAAGAGTCATAGCTCTTTTCTTCACATGACCGTATTCTTCATCGTAGCCATCGCATCACTCCTGGTAGCCTCGCTGCTTCACTGGTGGTTCAAGCGACCTTCAGTCAAGCACGTCAAGGGACCACCATCACCCTCTTTCTGGCTAGGTAAGTCATCTGAGGATCACTGCGTACAAACATCAGCTCACACACCATATACTAGGCCACCAACGTGTCCTTCGTGATCAAGATAACGCAGGTGATCTCGAAACAAAATGGCGCAGGGAGTACGGGACCCTTTATCGTATCGGGGGATGTTTGGGTGTAAGCAAGTTCCTACTCCACCTCTGCACCGGTCACAATGAAGCAATGATTCATAGCAAGACGTCCTAGTGGTTTGCGATCCCACGGTTTTGGGACATGTTTTCAACCCCTCACGTCTTTACCCCAAATCCAAGGACAGTATGTTCATACTGGATCTCCTTGCTGGTAAGGGTCTTGCCGCCGTCGCCAGTGAGTTTTACCATGGTCTAGCCTTGCGCCACATTGTATTTAGCGTGTTTAGGTGAACCACACCATCGCCAACGCAAGATTATGAATCCAGCATTCTCCACTGCGCAACTTCGGAATTCCCAGGTTATATTCCAGCAGTGCAGCGACAAGGTAGGTTCGTCTGTGCGTCACACAAATGTGGAAGTTAGAAGGAACCTATGGTAATTGCAGCTTGTGAACGGTATCAAAGGATATCTAACTCCTACCGGTACTGGCGACACCGTCAACATTCGTGCCTGGACAAGCAAGGCTACCTTAGATATTATCGGTCTAGGCAGGTGGAATCCATGAATTCTCTCGCCAGTTAACCTGACATCCACCGTAAGCCGCCTTCCGGTATGACTTTACTTCAATCGATGGCTCGAAAACGGAACTAGAACAAGGGATAAGGCATCTTTTGTAAGAAGTGTCTCTCCCTTTCAAACAACGAGGCTCATCATAACTAAAATCTGATTTCAGCACCGCCTCACAAGCTAATCCGTCGGCATCAGAACTTATTCTCGTAGACTTAATGCGGATGCTTCCGGATTCAGTGCTGGAGCTTCTACGGCTAGTTCCAACTCGAGAGTTTCGTCAAATCATCAACGTAGGAAATGTGGCTAAAAAAATCGCCCGAGAAATCATGGCTTGTCATAACGGGGTGCAGACACCGGAAGGCGATGGAGATATCCTTAATGTCCTTGGTCGGTCCGCTCTCGAGGTCCAATACACCTATGAATATTATTTCATCTCTAGCGACAGCGCGTTCAACAGGGAAGATCCAGGACGACGAAGTCGAGGCCCAGCTAATGTTTGTCATATCTCTTTCCTTACTCCTCATCGTGATGTGAGTTCTAGGACCTTCATTATCGCCGCGAGCGAGACGGCGAGCACTACTCTATCATGGCTGCTATACGAACTCGCTGTACATCCCGAGCATCAGTCCATAATCCGTGCAGAATTGAAACAATCCAACGATTACGACTCTCTGCCATTTTTGAACGCCGCTATCAAAGTGAGCATGCCTAGTAGCTACATCGGACCACCCTTGCTCACCTCTAGAAACAGGAGTGTCTCCGAATACATCCAAGTGCGCCTTCCTTGATACGCACCGCTCCACACGATGATGTTCTACCTCTATCTGGAGGAAAGACGCTTGCAGTACCCAAAGGGCAGACACTTGTTTGTTCTGCCTTTCTATACAACCGGCATGGTTTTATATTACTTCAATGCCATAAACCTGACACGGACTTTTCTGGTCTTCCGTCTCTCTGGGGGGACGATGCGGAAGAGTGGAACCCAGCTCGGTTTCTTGATAATCCTATGTCTGTATCTCTGGGTGTGTATGCGAATCTGTGAGTACGACCTTGGGATTTGGGCGTAATATCGAGACTCATTTGGTGGGATGCTAGGATGACATTTGGTGAGCTCCATCTCAGCTTGTTTGTTTTTTCTTTCACTTACACGTCTCTTCAGGTGCTGGACCCCGTTCGTGCATAGGGTAATTGCCTACGGCGTTTGACTTTCCTTACCCCCCAGTTGCTGATCCTCATCCGACTCTCTTGTAGGTGGAGATTCGCGTATGTACCTTCCTCCTCTTCTCAGTTTGGCCTTATTCAAGGCTGGTTGACGAAATACAGGGTTATGGAAATGCAAACCATCCTAGCCAGCCTGATCCTAAACTTCGAATTCAGTTTACCCGAGGGAGGTGTCGAGATTCTGCGGTTCCCCGGCTCACCGGCCGTTGTACCTATTGTGAAGGGTGAAGCGCATTTAGGCTCTCAAGTACCCTTGAGGGTGAGAGTTTTACAGTGATGAATGGCAGTGAACGCCAGGACTGCGTGTATGTATCAGTGTAATACGTTTCGAGAATCCGACTCGTCGTTGTTCTTGTTTACTGCGAGACTTGGGAGCGATTAACAACACTTCTTTGTAACTCTGCCAGCCGAGATGGAAGAACTTGAAAGGATAACAAAGGCGTGAAGAGGAAGTGACTAACGTAAGATCAGTAGGCTACCCTGACGGATTATTGTCAAGGAGCGGTGACGGAGGTACCTCGAGCACTAGTTAGAGAACGATATCTTACGCTGAGAGTATCGGACCTGACTGTAAGTACCTTAATCAACACTACCCTCAGGCTACCATCATACATCGCCACCATCCCATTCCACGGCGATCGCTTATGTGTCCTCAAGCTCTATCTACCGCGGCGGACAACGAAAGGAGGAACACAATAACCAATTCTTCGTCCTATTCACGATGATCATAAACATGAATCTACAAGCAGAATGCTGATTCCATCTTATTTGGCTACGATAGCTACGATTTGGAGCCATTGATTCTTGAAACGAGACGTTGGGGGGAAACACAACACGCTCACTGTAGCAACCTCAGGACCGGACGTTCGTTTGGGCACGGTATTTCAACGTGTTGTACCTCGAGAGACAAAGAACTGCACTGGCACTCGGACGTTGAGATCATAGTAAGGAACTTTAGTAAACATGGGGAACACAGTGACAGCTTTGAAAGTCAACAAATCCTTAGCTCAAGGCGCCTGAGGCCTGAGACCTGAGGACTGAAAATCGTTGATTAAATCCAACATCACGATTGTATGGAAACTGTTGTGGGAACTGGGAAGTTTAGAGCTTGCCGACACGTGGTCACAAGCACAGGTGGCCGGCCCTCATTTCGATTTCAACGTCGACCTTGCGAGTCGTATCAAGTACTCTAATACCTATATCTCTGTGTTACTCTGTTGGAAGGTCGTTGACTACTTCTTTGTTTGAGAAATGCGCTTACTTACTCCTGATCAGGATGATATCTCCAACACGAACGGACAAATCACAATTTCATCCCTGTTTCTCTTCATTCATACCCGAGTACTCGCAGCCCAAGAGATCCTCCAGGATCGAGGAGCTTCTTCTTTCCAATAAACCACCATTGGAGTTTGAAAAGCAGGACTTACTCAAAACTGCTGCCAGAGGCCCTCAAATTCTTGACGAATTTGATGAGAAAATTGCCGCGGCACGCCAGTTGTTGGATTTTTTGGTTTCAGAGAGGGACCAGGCTGCGTCCAACATCTCTGATGCCAAGTCTCTTTTACACCCTATGCGCCGGTTGCCGGATGATGTGCTACGTGCGGTATTTCGGGCTTGCACTAAGTCGGCAGACGAGGCGTTCGACAGGGTACTTGCAACTCTAATTCCTACCGTAGACATCGAATCCGTTTAACCAAATCAGTTGCCATGGACTATTTCCTGTGTCTGTCAACAATGGAGAACTGTTGCCATTCACACAGGAGAGTTATGGTCATTCATCGAACTCGATCTTGATCATAGATATCGAAACATAGAGCTGGCTAAGAATCGCGTTTTCAGACTTGGCTTATCGTTGTTCCGAGCCAACGGTCACGATCTCTCCATTCGCCTTCATGGCAAAAATAGTGTTCCGGACCTATCTCCGATCCTTCAAGTTCTGCTCCCCACCGCTCCATATTGGAAGCGACTATCAGTCTCCCTTCCTTTCCCCTCATTTCGACACTTTTCTGTGTGCAAGGGTTATCTAAATCGCCTAGATACTCTTTACATAGATAACGTTGAAAGTGAAATCGATGCCTTCCATATTGACGCCTTCCAACTTGCTCCGAGTCTAAAGGTCCTTATAACTGATATGCACAGCCCGTTCACCCACTTCTCCATTCAATCCTCAGGAATCACAACTTTTATATCTGGAGGCCCCAATATGCACACATATGAATCCCTCAAAAGCCTCCCGAGCGTGCAGAAGCTCACCCTCTTTTGCTTCGATCGCATCAACGACGCTGTAGAACCAATCTTTCTACACAGTGTCACCTTCCTTCATCTATTTGACATACACTCCCGTCCTTTATCCATCGCCAATATGTATTCTCACCTCATCCTCCCATCTCTCCGACACCTGGAGATATCCTTTATCAGATCGGATGCACTGGACCAAATCTCCTTACCAGTTGTTACCAACCCAGATTCATGCCTCCTCAATTTTCTTGCCATCAGTCTCTGTGATCTATCACAGCAAGCATGCACTTCGCTAGGCGATGAACTCTTCAGATTTCTACGTGGAACTCTCAAACTGGAGGCGTTATACATCATTGCGATTGCAGGGACAAAACTACCTGATCAATGGCTCAATAGTCTCGTATACATTTCGGGGCAAGATGCCGTAGCTCCGAGTCTCCGCCTTTTTAGTATGCCAAGCGGCCGAATATCAGCGGGGGATTTGGGCTGCCTTGTTAACGTTATCGAGTCCCGGAGGAGAAAGGATATCGATTCATCGGACGGTGAACATTGCGCGTTATTGGAGGAAGTGATACTCGGGCCGGAACCTGTGGAGTTTGAAGACGAGGAGCTTTCAGAGAGGTGGTCGGCACTGCGTGCTGGGGGACTAATTGTCACACACAGACTAGAATGAAACAGAAAACTCGTACGTTGTTCAATTTTGCCATTCGCAGACTTATGAACAACATCAAAGGTCGAATACGCAAAGAACCAAGAGTAGCATTGCGTGTAAGTAACCGACGGACGCGTTTTGGCCGAGCAGCGGGGACTCAGAATCAGAAGCAACGTCGACAGCGATAGCAACAAGTTCCCCCTTTTCTCTGATGTTAATTGATTGGTTTGAAACATTCACATTCAGCATGCACGGTCTTTCTTGTGATGCCTTTTTGGTCTTCGTGCACTTTGCACCACCGCCTGGTCCGCTCAGTCTACAATATATGAGAAATACCATCCTACGCGGTTCAAGCGCCAACTCAGGAATATACGGCTGTGGGAATATAGGGTAAATTGCCCGCGTTCGGGCTACAAGGACAGGGAAAGATGGGAGTGAACTAGGCGCTTTTCCTCCGGGCTTTGTCTTGGTCTTCTGCACCATGAATTCCGCATTACCGTCGCTGAAAGCCAAAGGACCTCGGAGAGATGTCCTCTTATACACGTCTGCAAGTAACATGAATATGGGACGCATGCTTAGAAGAGGTATGTACAGGACGTACAATACTCCGCGCGCCATCCTCATTCCTTAGCCACCATCCTGTTGGAGAAGTCTGCTGTTGAAGGTCAACTCCTTCCTTTCTGCTATCGTGCGCTCTTGCTCGACGATTCAAGTTCTTCTGTCGACGTTCGCACCCAATGGAGCCATAGCGTCGGTGATGATTGTGAGTTCCTGGAATACCCTGTTCCTCTCAGCAAACCCGAACACCTCTCTCGCAAATCTCAGTTGACTACTGCTCCCAATAACAGTACTACACTTATGGTATTGATTGGTAGCTGTCATTGTCGTAGACGCCATTAGGGATTCCAACTCCCTTTTACGCGCTGCTTCCATCATCTCAGCCATAATCTCAGCAGGGGTCTTCTTCGACTTCTCAAAGATCACCTTTCTCGGTCGTATCCCATTGATTGAGATCCTTCGATTATCAATCAAAGTGATTCACTTGAGTTCGTCGGCCTTCACGCCTGCGCCAAGTTTCATCAGCCACTAGCCCTGCTCTGTCGCCTTCTACTAAGTCGCCAGGATCGGGTATGCCGTACGGAATATACTAGAGCCTGTCAAATTTTCATAGTATATCTCATCTCATCATTACACGGCACGGTACCTTTATATCATATGGCCCTAGCACGTACCTTGAAGCTGGACACCACCATCATACCAGGTTCGTCCTTCCAGCAGCCAACTTGAAGACATCCATGTTGTCGCAAAGCCAGTAGTCGATGGCAAATTCGATCAGAGTATCGTCGTAGTTCAAAGGATTAGGCATTTTGAGCGCCTCCATTAATTTGTAGAGTATGGGGAAGGACACATAGTAGCCGCCGATCCTGTAAGCATGCTGGAGGCCATCATCATCATCATCATATTACACGACATGGTCCGCTATAGAGACGGCCGTGGCGTACGGTACAAATAACTAGCTAGGAAATCTATATACCATACTACCCAACACACCCACAGGTGACGAGCTCGCCGTGTTTCGGGCTGTAGATCACAAGCGATGTGAGAGGTTCGAGAGACAAGCTAAGCATCCACAGGGATGCCACTGCCGCTCGCGGAGTCCAGAAAGGTGATATTCCGGGAAATATCGGGGTTTGAAATATAACTTTGGACTGCAACCACCACCATCACCGACGCTATGGCTCCACTGGATGATCGTCTTCTTCTTTCCAGTTTCAAAGTAATGGCAAACGTCGACGGAAGAACTTTATTTGCCAAACAAGAGTGCGCAATGGCGGAAAGGAATGTTCCATAACAAAATATTGTCTGGCCGCGCTGTCCATTCTTGTCCATCGTCATCCTGGGACTGGTGGCAAGACTAGAAATTCCTACATTAAAGGCGAACAACATACCTTTTTTCCTTCCCTGCGGATCTCTCGACGGGCCAGAGCACGTTGAGAAGCACTGAAAACGATAAACACAAGGTACGCGACATGTATATAAGCAGCCAGACTTCCGTCCTCACCTATCTCCCCAGTTTTCAGCGACGGTAACTCGGTATTCATGGTGCAGAAAGACAAAGCCCGGGGAAAAAAAACGTCTAGTTCACTCCCACTTTTCCCCGTCCTTACGGTCAGGAGCCACTTTATTCGTGACTGGGTGACGAAAGGTGTGATGCTGCCATTAATCTGAAGTGCCATCACAATGTTTCGCAGTCCACCTTTGAGGCTCTGTACTTCATGCTGCGTACGCCGGCCGGGTGGTTTCCGTGCCTTCATGCCCCAACTTTCACTCTCTGTGTTTTCTATTACATCTCCACCGACGCGTCCCACTACGGCACGATCCCTATCAAAGGGCCACGTCTTTCAAGGTCGACAACCTGTCGAGACAGCGCCGTCCTTGACGGCAGCAGATCAATTCCTTCATCCTCGTTGCTCCTTCTATCAGACGGCCAGGTTGGAGAGACGGCGTGTTGATATCGAGAGTTACCATTGGAGAGTTGAAATGCTGTTGGTGCAGCCAGTACAAGAGATGTACGAGGGTATTTTAAAAGATGCACGTTCTCTGAAACAATGGACGCTGCAATTGCTGGGCGCTAGGACCGGAACGCTTTGGCGAGACATGTCCCGCACGAATAGAAGACTGAAACTATCGCTACGAAACCCTGTCGTCCAATACAGCAATCCCGTTTGAGTGCCTGCAAAACAAGCCTGAGCCTGGCAGTATTCGGCGCACTCTATGGCGAGAAACACGAGTCTCCCAGGACCCCCAGTATTCCCCGGTACCGAGTAACCGAGTCGTTTACTCGTTCTTCAGGGTCGTCGATGACTCATTCTTCACATCTTCACCGTCGGAGGTACTAGGTGCGACACGTGTTCAGCTCCAAGCGGAGCAGGATTATCAAGGCACGTAAGTATTTATGGCATGTGCGAGTCAACAAGGAGCCTAGATTGTTGGCTTGATCAATAGGAAAATCGAAGATGAAGGTGAGTTGCGATAGATTTAATAATCCAATTCCACTGCTAAACCGTTCTCACTCGCAGGAAGGTTTTGTTCAGGGACTCTCAGCCCATATGGTGCCTATGTCTGCACTCTTTCACTGTATTCGCATGTACTTCTCACGATGACCCTTCTATTGCATGCGTGAAGAGCATGAATAATCACCAAGTGTTCTTTTCTTGGCACGACGCGCGTACATAAGCCGATAAATAGGATTGCGGTCCCGAGAACAAGACCTTTCGTCACAATGCTGATGGGTATGTGGGCAGCCTGTTGCAACGTAAAACCACTATTTACCGCACACACCGGGATACAGTCTCGCTGAATAAGACCAGAGATTTATGTCATCTAGGCAACAATGGTTGGAATAAATGGAAGCGCGTCTAGAGGCTATTCAGCATACCCCGAACATGGCAGATCTTAACATGGCTGCAGTGATGTCGCTTTCTGGCCGAGTAGGCCTCGTTACCGGCGGAGGAACTGGGATGTATGTTTCCTGGTTCTCGATTGCGACTCATGGCTGACTGTCCAACAGAGGATTTATGATTGCCAAAGCCTTCGCTGCAAACGGAGCCAAGGTATACATCACTGGCCGACGGTTGGACGTGCTAGAGAAAGCCGCGGCATCTGTTGCAGACGTCTCAGGATCGATTGTCCCGTAAGCAGTTGTTCTCTCTCCATGCCGTTCGTCTGGCCTGACGCGCTTATAGAATCCAGATGGACGTCACAGACGAAGAAAGCGTCAAGGCTGGCGCAAAGCACATTGAAGGAATCGACGGCAAGCTCGATATTCTCGTCAACAAGTCCGTCCAAGGTACCACCCTCGATTCCTCTTGTCCATGCTAATGTCTCGGTAGTGCCGGATTTGGCGGTTCCCTCCGTGACCCAGATTTCATCGCGAAGAAAAACGCTACAGAGGACGCTTTTGAGCCCGAAACGGTACAGAACTGGGGAGATATCTTCGCGCTCAACACGATCGCCCCGTTCTTCGTCGTACGTGCTTTCCAATCCCTTCTTATCAAAGGAGCGCATTCCCGCCAGCAAGGCACGTCAAGCGTCATCAACGTCAGCAGTGTGGCGGCGGTGATGAACACAACGAGCCCGTTGTCGTCTGTATGTGCCATGCCATCCCTTTTAGCTCGTCTAAGCCAACCCTGATATAGGCCGCATACAATGTAACGAAAGCCGCTTTGGACAAGCTCACGCTTGTTCTAGCAACGAGCTTTGCTGGGAGGGACATCCCGATTCGAGTGAACGTGCTGGCACCTGGCTTGTTTGCGTCGCAGATGGGTAGTCCTGAGATTGTGGAAATGGTCAAGACGAAGCCATTGCCGGGGATGGTTGCGCCGATACCCGCGAGGAGGCAGGGGACGTGAGTGTGTTCAGTTCTTCGGATGGGATTAAATATTGATTTGATTTCTAGCGAGGCGGAGATGGGTATGACGGCGGTTTATTTGGCAGTGTCCGATTATACGAATGGAGCGGTGTTGAGCGTTGATGGTGCAGTGTCGCTGGTCAATCCTTGACTCTTTAATTATCTGACGTACAGCTTTCATGAAATCTAACTTGTTTTTCTTTTCGAGACTACCGTCCAAGATAACACTTCCGGTCCGTACACTCCTTCAGGGGATGACGGTCACTAGTTGACTGAGTGTCGTGCCGGAAGGTAAGTATCCCGATCAGAGTGAGCGAAATATCGCCTGCGCCATCGCTGACCCTCCCGAGCTCTTTATTGAGCAACGAGTTGACTAATACGCAACATGCCATCGGGATGCGGGGACGTACCAAATTTTCAAAATTCGAAAAGTGAAGAGAAGGTGAAAAGCACTTGCATCCTCACGTTTGCCTATATTTTGATGTTCTATCAGATATGCGGGTAAATAAAGTGATGCGGCGTGAAGTAGGCTACAAGTCTAGAAGGAACCCGACCTTCGCCTCCCTCATGTCCTCCACGAAAGTCGAGGGTATACGTTCGTTGACATCTTTGAAGAGGCTCTATGAGCAAGAATGGCTTGCATAATGGTACTACATCTTTAGCAAACACAACACAGTGGGGAATTAATACGAAATACGCAGGTTTTTACAAAATAAAATTCACGCGGAAAGCAAATAAGTAAGCGGGTCTTCTCAAGAGTATTAACGGCGACTAACTGTCAGGCGAAGCTCGAAATCTCTGAGAATTCAACACATTGACAGGTCACCGGTCACCGGTCAAGTCAAGTAACTATTCCACCAAGCTATTTACTAACCACACTGTGCACTCTCCAGTCATAGCCAAATATGGCATGTACTGAAGCCTCAGCCCGCCTTCCAACAGAATCGGACCTAGTAAGCTATACTGCATTGCTTCTTGTCTCTGCGCCAGTGCGCCTATCAAACTTAGCGGAGCCGCGCTAAAATCCTAGTCCAGTTAAGAGGGACTGGTCGACTCGGCTAAACTCGCATCTTAAAAGCCCGAAATGCAAGTATCTTGAATCTAGCTCGAAGAGCCCCAGTTCTTTCTTCGCATGGCCGTGTTCTTCATTGTAATCGCGTCACTCCTAGTAGCCTCGTCACTACTTCATGGATGGTTCAAACGACCATCAGTCAAGCACGTCAAGGGACCGCCGTCGCCATCTTTCTGGCTAGGTAAACAATCTGTGGCAAATCTGTAGATCACTGATTACAAACGCACCATATACCAGGCCACCAACGCATCCTTCGCGATCAAGAGAATGCAGGTGATCTCGAAACGAAATGGCGCAGGGAGTATGGCACCCTTTATCGTATCGGGGGCTGTTTGGGTGTAAGCAAGCTCTCTATTACACCTCTGCTCAGAATTAAAGCAATGATTCGTAGCAAAATGTCCTGGTAGTTTGCGACCCCAAGGCTCTCGAACACGTTTTCCACTACTCACATCCTTACCCTAAATCAAAGGACGCTGCCTTTATACTGGGTCTCATTGCCGGTAAGGGTCTTGCCATCGTTGCCAGTGAGTTTTACTTCAGTCTGGGTTTCGCACAATTTTGTAATTAGCGTGTTCAGGTAAAACCCACCACCGCCAACGCAAGATTCTGAATCTAGCATTCTCCCCTGCGCAGCTTCGGATTTCGCAGGTTATATTTCAGCAGTGCAGCGACAAGGTAGGTTCATCCGTGCATCGAACAAAATGTGGTCATCTGAGGGAGCCTATAATGACGGTAGCTTGTGAATGGTATCAAAGGATCTCTGGCCGGTGGGACTGATGCCACTGTCAATATTCGTGATTGGATGGGCAAGGTTACTCTAGATATTATCGGTCTAGGCAAGTGGGTCCGTAACTTTTCTCCCCAGCTAACCCGCCTAACCTCCACAAGCCGCTTTCCGATATGATTTCAGTTCGCTCGATGGTCAGAGAACGGAACTAGGCAAAGCGATGAAGCATCTTTTGTAAGAAGAATGTTTTCTTCATATCGATGCTCCTCATAACGAATACCCAATTATAGCACTGCCTCGCAAACCAATACAACGGCACTCGAGCTTATTCTTATAGCTCTAATACGAATGCTTCCAAATTCGATGCTAGGAATTCTACAGTTGTTCTCGACTCGAGAGATTCGTCAACTCGTTAGCGTTGGGAACATGGCTAAGAAAAGTGCTCGAGAAATCTTGGCTTGCCACAACGACCCGCAGACCCCAAAAGGCGGTGGAGATATCATTAGTGTCCTTGGTAAGTTCTCACTTTTCATCTGCTTAATACACATATGAACATGGTTGCATTTTAGGGAGAGCGCGTTTAGCAGGCAGAATGCAAGATGACGAAGTCGAGGCACAATTAATGTTCGTGACATCTCTCTAAGTACTACTTGCTCTCCATGATGCAATTTTTTGTCTCGTTCCAGGACATTCGTCATTGCCGGGCACGAGACATCAAGCACTAGTCTATGCTGGTTGTTATACGAACTTGCCGTGCATTCTGAGCATCAGTCCATAATTCGTACAGAGCTCAGACAATCAAACGATTATGACTTCATGCCATTTTTGAACGCGGCTATCAAAGTGAGTACGCTAGTTCCATCAGATGTTCACACTCACCCTCTAGTGACAGGAAGCTCTCCGTCTATACCCAGTTGCACATTCATTGATACGTACGGCTCCTCATGACGACGTTCTACCTCTCTCCGGAGGGAAGACGCTTGCGATACCCAAGGGGCAGACACTTGTTTGTTCTGCTTACCTGTACAACCGGCATGACATTTCCATAATACTTCAACGTCAACTTGACGCGAGCTTTTTCTAGTCTTCCATCTCTCTGGGGAGATGACGCGGAAGAGTGGAACCCGGCTCGATTTTTAGACAAGGCTCTGCCGGTATCTCTGGGTGTGTATGCTAATCTGTGAGTGCGATCTTGGCTTCGCGCGTGCGTTCGAGCTTAAAGCTTATTTGGTGGAACGCTAGGATGTCATTTAGTGAGTCATACTTCAAGCCCTTTTCTCTTTTACTTACGTGACCCTCAGGTGCCGGATCTCGTTCGTGCATCGGGTAATTAAAACTGACGATTCACTGTATTCCTTTGCTGATCCTCATCCCGTCTCGTAGATGGCGATTTGCGTATGTACCTCCCTTCTCAGTCTCGGCTTATTCAAACTGCTCGATGAAATACAGGATCATGGAAATGCAAACGATCCTAGCCAACCTGATTCTTCACTTCGAATTCAGTTTACCCGAGGGAGGTGTTGAGATTCTGCGGTTCCCCGGTTCGCCAGCCGTCGTACCTATTGTAAAGGGTAAAGCGCATTTAGGCTCCCAGCTACCCTTAAGGGTAAAAGTTTTACAGTGATATACGATGGTGGCTTCAAAGAGGGTATTTAGCCTACTACCGATACATTTCCTCGGCAATCCGAAGTCGTTCAGAGAAGTCCGCGATGATTCAGTTTAGAGTAGTAGTTCATAATGACATGTTGCAGGTACAAAATTAGGTATAATACTCTTTCAGGAAAGGTACGCGAAGAATAATGTAGAAAAACACCGTTTAAGCGAATGAAGTCATACAATGCAGTGGACTTGAACGTGAACGGAAAACATTGTCGTTGACTCTAGGACGAGCCACTTTGCCTTAAATTCCTCTTTGTCTGTAGTGCATATGGACGTATTGCGTCTGAATTATCAAGCATTCATTCAAGGATTCACCAGCGATATTCCACCCTCGATGCACAAGAGCGCTCCGTTCGTATAATCCGATACCGCCAAATAGGTGGCGGCCGTCCCAATCTCTGCCTCACTACAACCTCAAATCAATAATCAATCAAATTCAGATACCAAACACAACTCACGTCCCATGTCGCCTGGCGGGTACGGGCGCCAAAAACCCAGGTACTTTCGTCTTGATCGTCTCCAAAAACCCAGGACCAACCATCTGCGACGCAAACAAGCCAGGCTGGAGGGCATTCACCCGGATCGGGATACCCTCTCAGCAAAACTCATCCCGAGAACGAGGGTGAGCTTGTCTAAGGCTGCTTTCGTCGCACTGTACGCCAACTGACCGAGTCAAGTTAGCTCGATCTTAGAGGGAACGACAGGCCACATACACACGTTCCGGGCCCTTGTGAGTTGTATGTTGCCGCAACGCTGCTGATGTTGATGACGCTTGGATGACGCTTGAGGTGCCTCGGGGATGGGGACGCGCTCCTTTGATGAGGAGGGATTGGAACACACGGACGACGAAGAACGGGGCGATGGTGTTGAGAGCGAAGATGTCGGCCCAGTTCTGTACCGTCTCGGGTTCGAGAGGATCTGACGCCGCGGCCTGTTTTGCGAAGAAGTCTGGGTCGCGAAGGGAGCCGACTATTCCAGCACTGTGAAAATATTGGCACACGGTGTATGAGAACCGAAGTGGCGACAGACGAACTTGTTAACGAGGATATCGAGCTTGCCGTCGGTCTCCTCAATGTGCTTGGCGCCGGCCTTGACGTCTTCTTCGTCAGTCACATCCATCTGGAGTCTGTGTATGTATAAGCAATGCATATGCGGCAGGAAGGACAGTCGCAGACGGAATAATGGACCCTGGGACACCTCTGACTGACACAGCAGCTTTCTCTAGGACATCTAGCCTTCGGCCAGTGATGTATACCTTTGCCTCATTTGCAGCAAAGGTTTTAGCAATGTTGAATCCTCTGTCAACGAGTCAACCGCGAGTCGCAAATGAAAGTTGAGAAACATACATCCCCGTCCCTCCACCTGTAACCA
Organism: Armillaria solidipes; assembly: GCA_022818035.1. Classification (NCBI taxonomy): domain Eukaryota; kingdom Fungi; phylum Basidiomycota; class Agaricomycetes; order Agaricales; family Physalacriaceae; genus Armillaria; species Armillaria solidipes. Next base: position 666,711 of record JAIWYQ010000015.1, read on the forward strand.
AAGCTACTCGCCCAGATAACGACATTACTGTACTCATGTTGAGATCTGCCATTTTCGGGGAACGCTGAACAGTCTCTTGACAAGCTCCCTTTTATTACAGCAGTCTTATTCAGCGAAACTGTGTTGGCGGCACTATTGACATCTAAACGTCCATCCTTTCCCATGATGGTGGGACACTGCGACTGAAGTTCGGGCCGTAACCATAGAAAGGGAGCCGTTGCTTACGGGACACGGGATGCGGGGACACTGCAGCGGCTTCCTCCAACACGCTTGGCCTTCGCCCAGTGATGTGTACCTTTGCACCATTTGCAGCAAAGGCTCTGGCAGTGGTAAATCCTTTGCTGAAGGGTCAACCGCGAGTCATAGACGAGAATCCTTGTTTACATCCCTGTTCCTTCCCTGTGACAAGGCCTTCTAGCGACATCAATGTAGCCATGGCCCATATTGGGAGAAGGCTTTGGACAGTCCCTTTATTCCAGCAGTGGATTCCAATCAGAATGCATCTCAGCAATTGCCCAGGACCTGGCCTTTATTCCATTCCCGAGATGGCGACGAATGGGAATCGTAGTTTTGAAGGTCGACGTTCGCTGTCGTCGCCAAGATCTTCTGCATACAGGTATTACTAGACAAGACTAGCTTAGTCGAGGCGTACAATACCGCACTTCTGTGATCTCTTTCCCTTCGATATCGCACGCGTCTCTCCGTGCGCAGGATACCGCCAGGCCCATGCCTGAGCTTTGTCGTTCGTATCCACTATGCAATTTGGCATGTGGTACCATTTAACTGTTCACTGACAGGGAAGAAACTGCTTGAAGGGATAACGAAGACAAGAAGAGGAACGATAGACTGTTAGGCAGCAGGCAGCGTCGGAGTTTCAAACACGGCTTGAACTACGACCACCATCTACCATCGTCTATACCACCACCATCTTTGCCACGCTCTTACTTTCTTCTACCTCAAAGTAATGCCAGAACACAGCAAAGTGACCGGCCCCTTTGGCGAGACGATGGACCCGCTCACCGCAGATAAGTTGTCAATGAAAAAGAAGACCTCCAGCGTCAAATACAACTCGCTTCATCCTCTCTATTTATCGACCTATTGCAATCTGCCGAAGCTGAACTAGGGAAGTGCAAAAGCTATCGCCGCAAGGAAACTCTTCTTCGTGCACTGGCGGCAGAAATCAAGGAATTCAAGCCGGGAATGTGACAAATGTTTGGTGAAGACTCTCGTGCGTTCCACAGATGCTTCGTCCGCGCTCAGTACATTGATTTTGTCTTAGTTGCACGCAGGCATCTGCTCCTGGAAGAAAAACTGGCCTCTCGCCAGTGATTACGTTTCGTGCTGTATCTCCTTGACTCACCGACTTTGGTTGAACTAGGTTGACTGATGTATTGATTCTTCATCTCCTCTCGTCTAAGCTCTTCTGCGTGGCGATCTTCTCGCCGTTTCTCTTGTGGTATTTTGGTATCTTGACTATTGGTGCGTCTTAGTAAAGTATTGTAGATGCTCATTGTCTGACCTTATTCGTTTTAACAGACTATTCTCCGTATACCTTTCCTTACACCTACTTTTGTACCTGCGCCTTGTCATGATGAAACCAACGGTTCTGCGAATGTCGCTTGTGTATTTTATAAGGGTCGAATCAAAAGTCTAGCGCGTATCTTGGCTACAGATGAATGAATGGTATTAGGCTCGACTTCTGATGCATCAAATAATGGTCGAGGCTGCTGCCGGCCCGGGGTACGTCGCTGATTCGAAAAACTGGCAAAGTAGGGACGGATTCCGTGTAGTTAGTCGAGAAGGAATACTGTGGCCTTGTAATCGGTGAGGTGCAGATATATTATTTCTAGAGAAGAATGGCCATTCTTCTCTCTTCTTCTCTCTGGTTCTGATCTGGTGGGAATAAAATGAACTGAGGATCAAAACGTGAGGAATACACTGAGCTGACAATAGCTTAATGACACGTGGTCACAAGCACAGGTGGCCGGCTCTAACTTCGATTTCAACGTTGACCTTGCGAGTCATATCAAGTCGAACCTAATACCTACTTCCCTGTGTTACCCTGTTAGAAGGTCGTTGATTACTTCTTTGATAAATGCGCTTACTGACTCCTGATCAGGATGGCATTTCCAACACGAACGGACAAATCACAATTCCATCCCTGTTTCTCTTTATTCATACCCGAATCCTTGCAGCCCAAGAGATCCTCCAGGATAGAGGAGCTTCTTCTTTCCAATAAACCACCGTTGGAGTTTGAAAAGCAGGGTTTGCTCAAAACTACTGCCGGGGGCCCTCAGATTCTCAACGAATTTGACGAAAAAATTGCCGCGACACGCCAATTGTTGGATTTTTTGGTTTCAGAAAGAGACCAGGCTGCATCCAACATCTCCGATGCCAAGTCTCTTTTACACCCTGTGCGCAGACTGCCGGATGATGTGCTACGTGCTGTCTTTCGGACTTGTACCAAGTCGGCGGACCGGGCATTCAATGGGATCCTTGACGTTTTAGGAATTCCTACCATAGATATCGAATCTGTTCAACCAAATCAATCGCCATGGACAGTTTCCTGTGTCTGTCAACAATGGAGAACTGTTGCCATCCACACCGGAGAGTTATGGTCATTGATCGAACTCGATCTTGATCGAAGTTATCGAAACAAAGAGCTGGCCAAGAATCGCGTTTTCAAGTTTGGCTTATCATTGTTCCGAGCCAACGGTCACGATCTCTCCATTCGTGTTCATGGCAAAAATAGTGTTCGGGATGTATCTCCGATCCTTCAAATTCTCTTCCCGACCGCTCCATATTGGAAGCGACTATCAATCTGCCTTCCTCTCTCCTTATTTCGACACTTTTCTGTGTGTAAAGGCTATCTAAACCGCCTAGATACTCTTTACATAGGTGGTGTTGGAAGCGAAATCAATGCTTTCCATATTGACGCCTTCCGACTTACTCCGAGCTTAAGGGTCGTTGGAACCTATGCGAGAAGCAGAATGCTCACATCCTTTTGCGTTCCTTCCTCAGGAGTGACGACTTTTATATCTGGAGGTACCAATATACATACATACAGATCTCTTAAAGGGCTTCCGCGTGTACAGAAGCTCACCCTCTTTTGCTGGGATCACATCGACGAGGCCGCACTGGCAGAACCAATTTCTTTACCCAGTGTGACCTTCCTTCAGCTAGTTCACTGTGCTCTCTCCAGTCCTTTATCCGTCGTCAATATGTATTCTCACCTCATCCTTCCATCTCTCCGAGACCTGAAAATAGCTTTTATTGGATCGATCGACCTGATCTCCTTCCCAATTGTTACCAACCCAGATTCGTGCCCTATCAAAACACTTGTCGTCCATCTCTTTCGTCTATCAGAGGAGGTATGCACTCAGCTATGCGATGAGCTTTTCAAATTTTTACGCGGAACTTCCGAATTGGAGAGGTTACAAATTATTGTGACCGACCCATCAGAGACGAGACTACCTGATCGATGGCTCAATAGCCTGGTATACATTTCGGGACAAGATGTCATAGCTCCGCGCCTCCGTTTTTTGAGTCTACCAGACGGTCGTATCTCAGCTGGGGATTTGGGCTGCCTTGTAGGTGTTATCGAGTCCCGGAGGAGAAAGGATATCGATTCATCGGACAGTAAACACTGCGCGCTGTTGGAGGAGGTGGAGCTCGGGCTAGAACCCGTGGGGTTCGATGACGAGGAACTTTCAGAGAGATGGTCGACATTGCTTGCTGGTGGACTAATTGTCACACACAGGCAAAAATGAAACAGGAAAATCCATGTGCGTTCTTCAATTTTGCATTCGCGGGCTTATTAAAACAACATAGAAGGCCGAACATGAACAGAACCAGGAGTAGCATCGTATGCAAGGGGCGGACGCGTTTCTGCCGAGCAGCGAGAACGCAGAGGCAGAAGTAACGTCGACGACTATGGCAACTCCTTCCTTTGCTCCGATGTTACTTTATTAGTTTAAAGCATTCAAATCCAAGGATAATGTGAATACTCGCTTTCGTGTAACACCGACACTCGTATCCTTTCCATACTTCCCTTCATTAACACACTCGCGAGTCGCCAAGACGAACTATATGCAGCTCGGAGTCGTGAATGTTATTAATGGATCTTCGGTAGATCCTAGTCGGTGCTCAGTTACCAAAGATACAACGATTTCGCTGCATGCAGAAGGGGTCAAGGTGGCAAGTTCAGTTCCAGGCAGGTATAGTAGCGGTGTGCCCTGTGATGTCGAGCTTTGCCGACACGCCACGTGCATTGATTAGCCTGGGCGCGCGTTGGGGGCGGGACTCTGCTCCTTTGACGAGGAGGCGCTGGAAAGCACGTACGAAGGAGCACAGCGCGATCGTGTTTAGCCCGAAGATATCTGCCCAACCTGAGTTCTGTAGCATTTCCAGTTCGAAGGGATCCTCTGCAGCGGATTTCTTCGTGATGAAGTCTGGGTCGGAAGGCAGAAAATCCGGCACTACGAAGACATTGATGTACGGACGAAGGAATCGAAGATATCATGGACGAACTTGTTGACGAGGTTATCGAGCTTGCTCAGGTCGATTCCTTCAGTGCGCTTGGCCCCGGCCTTGACGCTGTGACGTCCATCTGGATTCTGTAGGCACATTAGTAACGAATCTCACGGGGAGAGAGCAGCTGCTTAAACGACAATAGATCTGTAATTGACGCCGTAGCTTTTTCTAGCACGCCCAGTGAGCTCCTTTGCAGTAAAACTTTCGATGATAAATCGGCACAAGAACGGCAGGGTCCGGGGTCCACAGCCGAGCCATGAGCTATGACGGCAAATAACGGCAACCACTGTCGGAGTCTTAAACGCGGCTTATCATCATCCATCTAACACTAGGCATGATGATCTTTCGTTGTCTTTCGCCCTCTTCTTTCTGGCTTGGGATTTTCTCTCCATTTCTTCTGTGGTTTCTCCCTTGGGCAAAGGACTTGGCTTGACTCTGTACGTCTCAGCGAACTATCTCAGATGCTCGCTGCCTGACCACATTTGTCTAGCAGCGTTTTCCGACTATATACCTTCCCTGCAAATAGTTTTGTAGCCACCGCATGTCGTAATGCAATCCATGTGAATCGAGAAGAAACATTTTGGATCTTGCATGAACCAAGTTCTGATATGTACGACAAGGCTAGCTGCGAAAGGTCCTTTCTTCCCGCCACAACGGCCTGGACTTGGGTCGCAATATATCTTGCAATTCCAAACCGCCGACCCAGTCTCGCTGAACAAGTTAAGGAATTGCGTTCAGCTGTCGCAAGACATCTACCATTTTGTCGGTGCTGGGAGACATGGACATCCTACTGCACATAGATGTTTTGTAAATGTTTACGCGGTGCACCAGTGTCCTGTCCAATATTTACCAGCCTCTACATCATATAGTGATTTTTTCTCCCAATGCAAGCCTTCTGCCTCAAGTGCATCAAGCCCTTCGCTCTTTAGCTGATCGATGACTTCCGAGTCATCAACACAATCTATACGCAAGGTAGTTAGCCTTGCCACATCCAAAACTGCTGCTCGCTCTTCATCAAAGCGTCGACGAACGATATCAATAAGGGTTTTCCCGTCTCTTCTTTCCCAACCAACATCGGGATCGATGCAGAGGCACAGTCTATTCATCGCGGGAAGGGTTTCACGTACAGTTAGCCGATCTAGCGGGGATGCGGGATGGCCTTCGTAGAACACAACCAGATAACTGAGGCTCGCTGTGACGGCTTTGAGATGGTGACTAAATAATCGATGGAGCAGGCTGACCGTCCTAGAAAATCTTGGAGTAGATGCATCGTAGCATCCTCGTTTGAAACAAAGTCCGGAAAATAGTTCAATCTTTTGAGCGACGGAGCCGTAAAAGCACCCAGTATTCTCACATCATTGACTTGAAAGAACCGGAGTTGTTCCATTCGAACGGGTCGGAGGTTCGGATTGCCAGAATCCAAAGGCCTGTCTTGCTCATCATGAACCCGAACCCGAAGTTCGATGAGTGTTTGTATTTGGGTGATGTACCGAACGTCTGCCAAATGACGAAATGTCCCCTGAAAATGTGTAAGGAGGCTACCACTCAAAGGTTGCTTAGAAATCTCCACTGGCGGTCCGAGACTCGCACGTCGAAGAGATGGTGCAAAGGACAATGCATCCGTGTCCAAGTGCACTTCGGAGTCCCGGGTAGAAACGTACAGCTCCTCCAGAAAAGGAACATTTCCGAAGACGGAGGGAAGCTGCGCCAGGTCTTTCGATGGTGCACGCATGTCCATCATTTTCCAGATCGCAGATTGTTGAATGACCATATCGAAGACGCAACTATCATTCGTGCCGTCTTCAGTCCTTATTGCTATCCATAACGGAAGCTCTGAAGAGCGACGAAAGTGGTGGGTGAGGATGTCCGTTGAGTGTTGCGTGTACGGCGGTTTCGGAATGACAACAGACCATAGGATAGGCGAGGCCAGCACAAGATCCCACCACCATCCACAAACTTGCTCCAGGGGCCAGACTCCCTTGGTGACATCGAGGCTGTTCTGAGGACGATGCGCAGCCCAGCGAAAAATCTCCACGAGGATGTCCTTTGGGAGATGATGGATAGTTGATAATAATGATTTGCGCCTCGAAAGCGGACGCTCCAGCTGCTCTTTTCGGCGCGTCAGCAGAGCGACTTGGGTGTCTATAATAGACATCTCCTCTTCATATGCGGTGATGTCCTTTTCAATCCAAGAGACGTCAGCGTCCAGTAAGGGCCGCTTCTTACGAAGAATCAACGTTATTATCGCTTCGCGTACAGGTTCGTCGTCTTGGGGCGAAACAGAATCAGATGACATATTAGAAAATGGAACTGAACTGTGAGTGGCAAATTATCAAGCTCTGCAGTTTGAAAGCGGCTGTATACTACTCACGCTTTAGATTCAATGCAGTAAAACGCAGAGTAGAGGCCTCGGTCTTGGCAGGGGAACGAAAGTGAATATGCGCCCTGGATGACAGGAGCGAAAACCACCGGGCAATCCCGCCTTTCCTGTTTCGGAGACCAACAATTGTTTCACTTGTCCCAGTCTTTCAGCAGCGGATTCCGTATCTCAGCGATGGCCTTCTTTTGCATTGTCGTCTAACCGCCAGAAATCATGACTTAAGTTCTCCTGCCCTCGTCATCAATATCTTCTGCATAGAGGCATTACTAGGCGGGACTAGCTTAGTCGAGGCGTTCACAAAAGCGCGCACCTCTGGGATTCCCTTCGGTTACCGGTATGGGCACGCGTCTCTCCGTGTGCTGGATACCGCCAGGCTCATGTGTTGGAGATATCGCGGGAAGACGCGAGAAGAGTGTAGAAGGTTCAAGTCGGCATGATGCCGGATGACCTTGGGACCGATACTTACTGCTTATGGACGAGTTTAGTAGAACATTCTAGATAATTTTCGTAGTATAAATACAGGCTCTGTAGGAGCCAGAGAATACAAGTTCATTAGTCTGGCTTTACCAGCCACTATCTACCCACTGCGAACCTGCCGTTTCCAACATCATGCCTTGTTGTTCGTATCCGTGAGATTTGGCTTGTGGATGAAGACGCGATAGCCCTGTAGACTCGTAGAGCGGCAAAGGACGGCAGACATCGTCGGAGTTTCAAACACGGCTTGAACTAAGACCACCATCATCTACCACCACCACCTTTCCCGTCTTCCTCCTCAAAACAATGTCTGAATCCGGCCAGACGATGGATGCCTTCATCGAGAAAATGTCCCCCGCCGACCGCAGAGAACACGATCAAGTTATGAGACTTGCCGACGCTCTTGAGGGCCACATAAAAATCCTTCAATTTATAACGGAGCAGAAAATCGCCGAAGTCGAGATAGGGATGGCCAAGGACTATCAACAGAAGGAATATCGCCTCCGTCGACAGGCAGCGGATCTCGAGAATTCAAAGGCGTCAATGCGTGAAACGTTTGGTGAAAAATCTAGTACGTTCCAGAGATGCATCGTCTGTGCCCGGTATATTTATCCCGTTCCAGAAGAGTACGAGCTTCTGCTCCTGGAAGAAAAACTAGTCTCTTATCAGTGATTATGCTCCTCGCTGTGCCTTCCTGACTCGCCAACTTTTCATTGCTAGGTTGACTAACGTGATGTTCTTGCGCCTGCTCTCGTCCAAGTCCTTCTGGCTCGTAATCCTCTCTCTGTTTCTCCTGTGGTGGTTCATGTTCTAGTAGCTTGACTGTTGGTAAGTACGTCTTGGCGAACTACTTAGCGCAGATACTCACTGTCTGACCGCATTTGTTTTACAGCATCTTTCTGTATTCCCTGCACTTTCCTGAAATGACCTTAAAATTACTGTTGTACGTTCCCAATGTTGTAATGAAATATGAATCGAGAAAGGACTCTGCCTCCTGTAAAGAAGTTCATCGGTTGCATGAAAATATTCTTGGATAGAACTAGTCGCGGAGAATGGTGGCCCGGGCCGGCAGCCGAGCCATGCACTAAGGACGGCAAAGAACGGCAGGTAGCGTCGGAGTTTAAAACACGGTTGAATTACCACCACCATCATCCATCTACCACCGTCTATACCACCACTACCTTTACCACGCCCTTACCTTTCTTCCACATCGAAGCTATGTCTGAACTCAGAAAGAAGATGGGAGCTCTCACCGAGACGATGGACGCCGCACAGCGCAGAGAATACGAACGAGTTGTCGACGACGTCAAAATCCTCAAGCATGAAGTGGAAGTTGTCATATCTTATCAATTTGCCTTGGCCGTGCAAGACGCCGAAGATGAAATAGCCAAGTCCAAAGACAATCAACAGAGGGAAACTATTCTTCGTGAGTTCCGAGCAGAACTGGAGGACATCAAGCCGGGAATGCTTCAGCTGTTTGGCGAGGACTCTGGTACGTTCTGTAGATCCTTCGTCCTCGCCTAGTATATTTATTTTGTTTCAGCTGCGTACAGGCTTCTGGTCGGGGAACAAAAACTGATCACTCATCGGTGATTATGCTCCTTGCTGTATCTCCTTGACTCGCCGACTTTGGTTGAACTAGGCTGACTGACATGATGCTCTTTCGCTTTCTCTTGTCGACTCTTTTCTGGCTTGGGATCCTCTCTCCATTTCTGCTGTGGTTTTACCTTCGGTAGAGGACTTGGCTTGACTATCTGTACGTCTCAGCGAAATATCGCAGATGTTCATTGTCTGACCTCATTCGTTTTTACAGCGTTTTGTACACTATTCTCCGTATACCTTTCCTGAAAGAGTCCTATACCTAGTTTTGTACTCGCAGCATGTAGCGATGAAATCCATGTGAATCGAGAAGGAACCGTAGCTTTGAGGGTCGACGTTCGTTGTCTTCGCTGAGTCTCTCGTACCGCCCTCGTCGCCAAGATCTTCTGCAGACAGATATTACTAGGCGAGACTAACTTAGTCGACGCGTTCAACACGTTATCGCGTCTCTGTGATCTCTTTAAATAAAATTCCTTCCGGTATCGGCACGCGTCGCTCCGTGTGCTGGTTACCGCCTGGGCTTTGTCGTTCGTATCCACTGAGGTTTGGCTTGTGGTACCAATTGGCTGTTAGGCCAGAGGGAAGAAACTGCTTGAATGGATAACGAAGGCGCGAAGAGGAACGATAGCCCAAAAGGACGGCAGGCAGCGTCGGAGTTTCAAACACGGCTTGAACTGCGACCACCACCATCATCTACCATCGTCTATACCACCACCACCTTTACCACGCCCTTACCTCTTTTTTACCTCAAAGTAATGTCAGAACCCAGCAAAGCGATAGACCCTCTCGTCGAGGCGATGGACCCCGCACGCCGCAGACTATACGAACAAGTTCTTACTCAAAAAGCAAACCTCAAGCGTGAACTACAACTCACTCTATCCTCTCTCTTTGCCAACGTATTGCAATCTGCCGAAGGAAAACTAGCGATGACCGAAGACTGTCGACAAAAGGAATCTGTTCTTCGTGCACTGGCGGCAGAAATTGAGATATTCAAGCCGGGAATGCTTCAACTGTTTGGTGAAGACTCTGGTGCGTTTCACAGATGCTTCGTCCGTGCGTAGTACATTTATCTTAATTCAGATACGTACAAGCATCTGCTCCTGGAAGAGCAACTAGCTTCTCACCGATGATTATGCTCCGTGCTGTGTCTCCTTGACTCGCCGACTTTGGTTTAACTAGGCTGACTGACGTGATGATACTTTGTCTGCTCTCGTCCAAACTCTTCTGGCTCGTGATCCTCTCTCCGTTTCTCTTGTGGTTTCTATTTTGGTAGCCTAGCAGTTGGTACGTCTTGTGAAATATTGCAGATGTTCATTGTCTGACTTCATTCGTTTTCAACAGCATTTTCTACACTATTCTCCGTATGCCTTTCCTGAACGAGTCTTACACCTAGTTTTGTACCAGTGCTAGATCGCGATGAAATCAACCCTTTTGTGAATGTCATGATCAGCTTATGTTCTTTATAAGGGTCGACTCGAAGATCTAGCGCGTTTTGCTCTAGATCACCTGGACGCTGACAACGATGACGCAGTGCACTAAGTCCGTGCAATTAACCGGCGACAATGACCCCCGCATCGACGACGAAATCGGAACTGACGTGCTGGCCCGCCCCGGTCTTCAGCTTCCACTGGCAGTTTGTCCATTCAGATGTTTCGCCACTGGGCTAATTGTATTGATTCAAACATCCGGAAACATTTACCGGGGTCCTATATGTTTAGAAGCAAACACCGTGATGCGACGGGGGCAATCTGGTGCAATTTTGGATACTGGTCTGTAGCGGTATAGCTCGGAACATACGACGTCTTCCTCTAACACAACGAGCCAGTCGTATTGCCCTATTTCCATGCCTAATGTCTGTGAAGCAGGCCGAAATTCCCAGAGACTGATACCCAAGGGCGGAACACTATTTTTATAAGAATGCATCTACCAAGGATTTGTTGCGAAGTTTTGCCGGTAGGTGTGTATTCTCGACTGCTCCGGCCCAGGGGTTAGTTCTTTGGCAATTCTGGTTCCCTCTTACTTTGCAGCGGAAGTGGCAAAAGGGATAAGCACTCGTCTCAATAGCATACGCCTTGGACCGATGTCAGCCGCACTTTCCGGGGAATCTGGAATCGGGATTGTTATATCGCCTGACAGCTGTAGTTGATACATTCACCTGAACCAAGGGCTCCTGATTCTCATATCCGATTCCGAGCAGGTCCTGTTACTTTTCACCATTCTGCACGTCATTCAAGCTATTTTCTTTATGTCTATCGAACGTGCGCATTTCCGGTATAAATACAAGGCAAATCTTCGTATTGCCCTATCACCCCAGTGTCCATCTACACACGCAATGGCAAAGCTTACCTTCAAATTCGCCGCTCTCGCTCTCGCTGTCCTGGCACCTTTTGCCTCAGCTATTGACATCATGCTTTGCGATGAAGCCTACTTCAATGCCTGCACTTGGAACTACAACGTCCCTACAGGCGAATGCCTTAACACTGGTGCTAGTGCCGGTTGGAATGGATTCCACAATGATGCCGTGAGCTCGTAGGTGTCTTTTTCGCTCAATGTTCCATTACATTCTTAGTGTTGGTTACAGATATCGTCAGACCAACTCTGGTACCTGCGGCAAATGTTATTATTTCGCCAATGAAGACTGTCATGGCCAAATGTTCAACAACGGAAACTATGAACAGAACTGGTTGGCCGGAAATAATGACAAGCTCTCGTCGATCTTCTGCTCTCAGGGCGCCTAATCATAGAGGTCAGTGTCAAGTCTATTCCAGCCATCTTTCATAAGTTGAAGATTGATCATAGGATACCTCGGATTCATTGGGTCTAGCATTTGTGATAAGTTAATATATGAATGTTGGCCCACCTTTATGCAATCATATTTTTAATTGGATGGCTTGACGAAGTAAGGATTAGGCTACTGCGCGTGTAGCAGTAGAAGAGTTGTATCAAATTGCATTGCCAGACCGAGCCATAAAGGTGTACTGGTCTGCTATTACTCGATTCTTTGCAGGGTACATCGCACCGCGGTCAAAGGTTTGACAAACAGTCTACCTCAAACCGTAATTCCTCGATACGTCTGCACCTGCATTCTCATCCGTGTCGTCTGACCAGGGGTAAACTCGGTCATACAGCTATCGTATGAATAGTCCATATAGTTATCTATTAAAGTGATCAGCCAGCAGAATCGCATGTATAAACTACAGAACTCACGGATCGGATCTACACCGCTGCTTCCTGTACAGGTATCTCGTCCCGATGGACATCCAGAAGCAGGAGACGCCTCTGCGGGTGTATCGGAAACATAGTCGCCTGATCCTGAGCATCCGCCTTCGAACGTATGATAAAGACCGACCCAGTGGCCAACTTCATGCGATACAGTATGGCCGAGGTTATAGTTCTTTATAGAGCCTCCGGGAAGGGAAGAGAACAAAACAACAACGCCGTCGTCTGTAGGAGCAGAGCAATATTCCCAGGGGAAGGTCGAGTATCCTAGTAATCCAGCTGTGTCACTGGACGTAAAGCTAGAGCAGAGCCGAGGTGGGTACAACATTCTAATAACGTCAGTTGAAGGCAGACCGACCCGACTGTATAAATGTTCAAATCTACTTTTCCGCCGTGCCGAAGAGCTTTTTTCATGGCGGTCTGTTGGGAATTATCAGGACCTGCATTATTAAACCAATCAGAGTTGATGGTCCGAGTGGTCCCGGCAAGAACGTAGGAAAGGCCTGTGTCGGAGAAAGCATTATTTAGGACCTTCATCTGGTCTTTTATTTGAGCGTCTCTGCGCACGCAGTGGAATGAGTCAATTGTATAGGCTAGTGATAGCTTGAATGCGGTACTCACGAGACGTTGCCAATTGTGGCGTTCTGACTGACGACATGGAAATATATATTTATAGATGCTGAGGCCCGCCCGGAAAGTGCATTCGCGGTGTCGAAGCCTTGAAGGGCAGAATCAACGAGAAACTGGGCTTCGGCTGCTATTATGTCCGCAGGATTTAGGTAGGATGCGCATGTCCTAAGTAATAGTCTGATGAGCGAAAGAAGATCGAATCACTAAATCGCGTCTGACCTTTGCGCTGAAGTAAATACTGTAGTGACCGAGAGAGCTAATGTAAGATGCAGTATAGCTGAGGAAACCATCGTAGGGATATGAATGTTATCTGTTGACTCAATCGGAGCTGAGGATTGGAACGAGGGGATGTGGTTTATAAAAGAGAGCACATATAACACGTTGGTTAGTGCTGGAGTAATACTAATAGAAGGAGAACTACGAACCGGAGATTTTCGATGCAGAAACTCTGAATGCGCCTAGGGACCCAGGGCACTTTGAAGACTTGATAGTGTATTATAACAGGCACAGCGATAACATTCGAGGAAGGCCCTTCGTAGAAAGGGAACAGTAGCGAGATATCCTATGGCAGAGACGAACACGACGGAGAGCGCGGTCAATAGAAGAAATGTTGTGGGTCCCTCGTTGTCCGCACGGCCGAGGTATTGTCAGGACTCCTCCGATACGAATGTCATTGTATTTCGGCAGGGCCAAACGACACGGAAGGTGGCGATAACCTGACATGTGTAATGATTTGCTGCTCGTGGGAGTCGCAGACACATTGCTTCAGCCTTCTCCCTGTCCATGTTGTCGGTGATCCCTCGGAAAGGTTTTTCTTGATCCACATCCTCGCAACGAAATTGAATTTGGGCTGAGTGGAGCCTGAAGTCAGGATCCAGATAATAGTCCAAAGTCTATCGTATTTGTCGTGCGCCGTTTCTTCCAGCTGAAGCTCGAGGCGCTTGAGCTTGAGTCCCAGGTTTCCTCGTCATCCACTTTACGTTTATTCCGATTCTGTTCTCCCTTCGTCAAGTCAGCATTAGGGTTCAGTCCTCCTCTTCTTCAACGGAATCAGCCCGAGGTCTATTGTTCCTCGCTCGAGGATTCCTGAGCGGTGTATTTGCTAGTGTAATGACGGGCGTTCAGACGTGGGGCAGATCGCACTGAGAATAGAGGGAAAAACAAGTTAATTCCGTGGAAGTCCTACACCAGATACAGTAAAGTTAGACAGTCAAGGATTGACCAGCGATAATCCACCATCAACACTCAAGACTGCCCCGTTCGTATAATCCGATACTGCCAAGTAGAGCGCCGTCATGCCCATTTCCGCATCACTAGAAACTCAAATCAACAATCAGTCTCATCTAAATACTCAAAACACTTACGTCCCATGCCTCCTCGCGGGTATCAGCGCGACCTGCCCAGGTGCAAGCGTGGTCTTGAGTCCCTCCAAAAACTCAGGAGTAACCATCTCCGACGCGAACGGGCCAGGCTGCAGCGCATTCACCCGAATCGGGATACCTCTCCCACCAAAACTCGTCGCCAGAACGAGGGTCAGCTTGTCCAACGCGGCTTTCGTCACGCTATATGCGACCTAAATCGAGTCAAGTGAGCTCAAGCTTTAAACAAATCACAGGCCGCATACAGTAATCATGGGCGACGTCGTGTTCATTTTTGCCGCTACGCTGCTGATGTTGATGACGCTTGAGGTGCCTTGGGGACGGGAATGCGCTCCTTTGATGAGGAGGGATTGGAAAGCGCGTATGACGAAGAACGGCGCTATAGTGTTGAGCGAGAAGATATCAGCCCAGTTCTGTACGGTTTCGGGTTCGAAAATATCCTCTGCAGCATATTTCTTCGCGACAAAATCTGGGTCGCGAAGGGAGGCGGCAAATCCGGCACTACCGTGTCGTTAGCATGGACGAGAGGAACCGAGGGTGGTACCGTTGACGAACTTGTTGACGAGAATATCGAGTTTGCCGTCGATTCCTTCAATGTGCTTCGCGCCAGCCTTGACGCTTTCTTCGTCTGTGACGTCCATCTGGATTCTATAAGCGCGTCAGGTCAGACGAACGGCGTGGGGAGAGGACAGCTACTTGCGGGACGATAGATCCTGGGACACCTGTGACCGATGCCACGGCTTGCTCTAGCACATCCAGCCTGCGCCCAGTGATGTATACCTTGGCTCCGTTTGCAGCGAAGGCTTTGGCAATCATGAATCCTCTGCCAGACAGTCAGCCATGAGTCGCAGTCGAGAATCAAGGAACGTACATTCCCGTTCCCCCGCCTGTCACAAGGCCTACTCGACCAGAAAGCGACATCACTGTAGTCATGTTAAGATCTGCTATCTTCGGGGATTGCTGAAAAGCCTCTGGACGCGGTCCCTTTTATTCCCGTCGTTGTTGCCTAGATGACATAAATTTCTGGTCTTATTCAGCGACACTGTATCTCGGTACTGCGGTAAATAGCGGTTTTAATACGTTGCAAGAAACTGCCCACATAGTATTTACCCGTCAGCATTGTGACAAAAGGTCTCGTTCTCGGTGTTCTCGGGACAGCGATTCTATTTATCGGCTCTTGGGCGCGCGCCGTGGCAAGCAAGGGACGTTCGTAGTGATTATTCACGCTGTTCCAGGTCTTCGTGAGGAGTCCCTGCTAAGAAATATAGGCTTGCTGTAAGTGAAGGGCTTAATTGCGAAGATGAAGTATTGAATCTATCGCAACTCACCTTCATCTTCGACCTCTGTTGTTGCGCCTAATCGAACCAAAATTCCAGACTCCTTGTCGACTCCCACATATATACTTATGTCCCTCGGTAATCCAACGCCACTCGGTGCGACGGAGGAGTCGTCACACCGAGTTAATTCCTCCGATGGCGAGAGTGTGAAGGTCAACGACCTCAACTTCCTTGAAGATGTGGAGGAGTCGCCGAGTATGTAAACGACTCAGTTACACGGATTAGGGGAGGTCCTAGGAGGGTCGTATTTCACAGCGAAGAGTGTGCCGAATACTGCCAGGCTCAGGCTTGTTTGCAAGCACCAAACGGAATAATAAGGTTCCTAGGCGATCGTTTCGATCTTCTATCCCTCTCAGATCTTCCTTGTGAAAGTATTCCATTCCCTGTGCTCAGTAAAGCGCACCATTCAGAGAGCGCGCATCTTTCGAAGGATCCCCGTACATCCTTCGCACAGGCTGGAATTACAATGTTTCAACCGTCCAGTGGCAGCCTCGATAATCATCATGCTGTCCCATCCAACTTGACCATCCAATAGAAGGAGCAACATTCGACTTCCATCTGGAAACAGCGGAGCAGGGTCAAGACACGAAGACACGAAAGCCATCCAGCTAGTGTATCCGATGGTTGTGGAGTATAGAGCTTCAGAGAGAGACTGCGAACCATGACCGACACTCCAGATTAATGGTAGCATCCTGGACATCTGTCAACAACTATCGTGTTCGTCCCGATTTTGGCGGTTATCCTTTTGACGAAGGGGAACCCAATATTATAAGCGTGATCCTGAGGCGAATTCTCCTAACATTCTTGCACCTAGTCAAGAATGAAGGGGCTCCTGAGGAGTTTGAAAGGGAGTCTGGACGAAGAAGGACACAGATGGTGGGAAAAACGAGGAATCGAAGATGATTAGGCAAACTGCTCGCGTTCGGGCTACAAGGGCAGGTAAAAGTGGGAGTGAACTGGGCGTTTTTGCCCCAAGCTTTGTCTTCGTCTTCTGCACCATGAATTCCGCAACACTGTCTATGAAAACCAGGAAGATGAGTGAGAAGGGAGATCTGGCTGCTTATATGCATGTCACATACCCTTGCGATTATTGCTTCATCTCAACGTGTTAGCAATCGCCTCTGGCCTGCCGCTCGTAGGGAAGGAAACGATAATGTGTAGGTTGTTCGGATTTAATGTAAGAATTGCTAGTCTTGCCACCAGATCCAGGAAGACGATGGACAGCGCGAGGTCATAGAGCTTGCAAGACAGCTACTCTCGCTCTCTATCTTATTTTGCTCGTTGCCTGCCTTGCAGGGGAGATGGGCATGAACTGTGCACAGCTGCGTTCGGTCTGAGCGCTGGCACCGACGCAATACGTGCCATTCTTCCTGTTAACCTCCTCACATGAAATCATAGTTGGGATCTCCTGCTAAGCTGGACTCGGAATCGATGGATGAGACGAAGACTCCTTTCAGGTGAAGACTAAATATGTTCCTTAGTCCAAGCTCGTTAACGATATCCCTGCTGCCGTACCTTTCGCACCCGTCAATTCCTTTTATGTTCATCAAGATCTGAGCCTTGCTGAAGCCCAGGCCATGACCAAAATGATAATTTGAAGTCTAAATTAGGAAAAGAGAAACAAGCCTTGCAAAATGGTGAAATGATGCCATGGAATCTGTCCCATTTCTGTGCAATTTTGGGAAGGACTGCATTGGGGACAGTCAAATCATAGTCATCAAGCTATAGAGAGAGAGGGAGCTGGGAGAGCGAAGACGAATATGTGAACCACATGGTACCCGAAGAACCCGAAAGGACGGCCGCTAGCGTCGGAGTCTCAAACATGGCTTGAGCTACGACCACCATCTATACATTCCTTTCACCTCGAAGCAATGTCCGAACCCAGCAATGCGATAGAGGCCCTCAGCGAGACGATTGTCCCTGCATACCGCAGAGAATACCAAGAAGATTACGGACAAGGTGAAGCACTCATGCGTCCACATAAAACTCCTTCGATTCTTCATGGACCAGCAAATTGCCAGAGTCGAGATAGTGATGCCCAAGGATTATCAACAGAGGGAATCTCTCCTTCTTCAAGCGTCAATAGGCGGCAAAAATCGAGAGGTCAAAGGCGCTAATGCATGAAACATTTGGAAAATATTTGGTGAAGTCTCTGGTGCGTTCTACAGATACTTCGTCTGTGCCAAGTATATTCATCCCCTCTCAGATGGGTACTGGCTTCTACTCCTGGAAGAACGAACTATTCTCCGTGTACTTTTCTTGAAGTCTACTGTTGTACCTGCACTATGTCGTGATGACATTCAATGTGAATTGAGATGGAACATTCTCGAGATTCTAGAGAGATTCATCGGTGAATTGTATGAATAAGGTGTACAGCCTTTACCTACAATTGCTACTCCGAAGAAGCTTGGTATCCAGAAAATCTCAGCTTATCCACCTGTCCTCTAGAAGCGTGTTCGCCGTTTCTCATGTTTCCCGAACTGCCCCGCAAGCGTGTTCGACTCGGCCCTCAAATTCCGCTCAACGATTTTGTGAATATTTTGCTATAAGAGTAGTGGCGAAGCCAATTGTTCCTCCCGGGAAATCTTTGGCGGTGTATCTGCTTGTATTGACGGTGTTTAGACGTGCGGCATACATCGCACTGAAAGTAGTGGTTAATTCCATGCAAGTTCTACCATCAGATACACTTATATATGTGGGGAATAGTCCGGAGGTTTAATCTTTCCCCACGGTCTTCCTCTGTTTATTACTGTCCTTCCAAAGGTGACGCCTCTCGTCAATAACCGCAATCCTGCAAAGTGATATTTCGATTGATCAAGCTTCTGTTGGAAAATGTATCCCACTTGCCTCGTCTGCGACGCCCCAACAAGCACACGATACGCAGGGTGTAAGAGTGCTTGTTATTGTAGTAAGGCGCACATGGCCCAGGTGCGCTTCCTCCTCGTCTGTCGCCGAGACTCTAACAATGAATTTCCGTAGGACTGGCCGTCTCACAAGACATACTGTAAAACAACCAGTAATGCGGGTACCAACACCTTCAATGCTATCCTCTTCGGCATGAATGAGACTAAACCTCGCCTCATCAAACTTCCGTGGTCATACGGCCCCGTTTATGAAGACGTCGCAGGAGAAAGGTGGCAGGACCTGGATATGGAGCTATGGTTCGAGGGATACGACTGTTTTCGCCGCGCCAATTACGTTTGGCAGAAGTTCGGCATCGATGGACCTCCGCTTCGTCATACTCTCGCAGTGTGGTACGACGATAACTTTATGGTCAATGGCTCCCAGATCAACCGCTGCATTCGGAAAATCACTGCGGGCAAAGCACAGCACCCTTGGGCCGGAAACGTTCTAGCCCTTAGGGTAAAGGGACCAACCTTGGATCGATATAGTGATGCAGTCATGGAGGAGGATTTGGCGCCATTGGTCCGGTACTTTGAGGAAAGTTATAAAAGGAAGTCAACAGCGGTTTGCAACAGGTTGTCAATGTTCACGTTATTCCTTCTCTGTGTTGTTTTATGGTGGTTTATGTCTAGTTCTTGATGCTTCTCGTGTATGTCGTAGTAGTGAGTACGTACTATGGACCATTGCGATGAAGTCTGGATCACGAACTGAGCATGCATCGCATTGAAAATAGAGGTTAATTCCATGAAAGTTTTACATCAGATATATTTCTCAAAGTTAAGGATTGACCAGTGATAATCCACCATCAACGCTCAAAACCGCTCCGTTCGTATAATCCGACACAGCCAAATAGATCGCCGTCATGCCCATCTCCGCATCACTAGAAACTCAAATCAATGATCAATTTCATCTCAAGGCTCAAATACTCACGTCCCAAGCCTCCTCGCGGGTATCGGCGCAATCTGCCCAGGTACAGGCTTCGTCTTGAGTTCCTCCATAAACTCAGGACTTAGCTGCTCCGTCATGAACGCGCCAGGCTGCAGCGAGTTCACACGAATCGGGATACCTCTCCCAGCAAAACTCGTCGCCAGGACAAGCGTGAGCTTATCTAATGCGGCTTTCGTCGCGCCGTATGCGACCTCAATCAAGTCAAGTCAGCTCAGGCTTTAAACGGATAGCAGAGCGCATACAGAAGTTATGGGCGATGATAGGTTTATCTTTGCCGCCACGCTGCTGATGTTGATGACACTTGAGGTCCCTTGGGGACGGGAATGCGCTCCTTTGACGAGGAGGGATTGGAAGGCGCGTATGACAAAGAATGGCGCTATGGTGTTGAGTGCAAAGATGTCTTCCCAGATCTGTACGGTCTCGGGTTCAAAAGGATCCTCTGCAGCGTACTTCTTCGAGATGAAGTCTGGATCACGGACGGAACCGCCAATTCCGGCACTACGAAGGCTTTAGTATGTGGAGGAGGGGAATCAGAGTATCATAGACCGACTTGTTGACGAGGATATCAAGCTTGCCGTCGATTCCTTCGATGTACTTTGCACCAGCCTTAACGCTTTCTTCGTCTGTCACGTCCATCCGCAGCCTATTTACGCGTTAACAATGACTATCCTAGAGAAAGGACGACGCACATACGGGATAATTGATCCTGGGACACCTATGACCGACGCCGCAGCTTTCTCTAGCACCTCCAGCCTTCGGCCAGTAATGTACACCTTGGCTCCATTTGCAGCGAAGGCTTTGGCAATGCTGAATCCTCTGTCAACGAGTCAATCCGTGGGTCGTAATCGAGAAACATGAGACTTACATCCCCGTTCCTCCGCCTGTAACAAGGCCTACTCGTCCAGAAAGCGACATCACCGTAGCCATGTTAAGATCTGCCATGTCTTAGGAATGCTGGATGGTCTCTGGACACACGGTCCCTTTTATAACAGCAGTTGCTCCCTAGATGTCATATCTTCGGGGCCGAGTTCAGCATTGCAAGCAACCCCCTATGACCATTTGCAATGTGACTCGTGCTCGGGCGGTCAGCGGGCGGTAGTCCTATGTATTGACCCTTGAACGCGCGTCGTTCCAAGAAAGGAGCCGTCGCGGTGATTATTCATGCTATTCCACGCCACGTCGTAGACAGGTCTTCGTGCGAATTGCCTGCCGATACAACGAAATAACGTAAACCCAGTCACTATATGGGCTCAGAGTCAGACCTTGAAATATAAGTTTACTGCGAGCGAAAACTGTTTAGCTGAGGAATTATAGTGCCATTGCAGCTCACCATCGTCGTTTCCTATTTATTGATCCGCCTAATCAAGTCAAAGTGACTCGTACATGCCAGCATGAATAATTACGTCTCTTGACAATCCAGCGCCACTCGGAGGTGGACGCGCGTCGCACTGAGTTAATTCCTCCGACGGCAAAGATACAAAGAATGAGTCAACGACCTCAACAACCTCAACGACCCTGAAGATGGGGAGAACGAGTCACAGACCCAATTGAAGAAGCCAAGGCGCTTTTCTTGCCACATGAAGCTCCTAACGTTAGCGGTCCCTTTTCGGTATCACCTTATCCTAACCCGTCAGCTTTCCCGCCGCCCCTTCTCACACATGCCCACTTTCCACCCTATTTCATCTCTCTTGCATGGAAACTTTATCCGAAGTTTTCTGTTCCCAGCGCCCAACAATCGAAGCGTACAATCTCGGAAGACGGCAAGACTTTCAAAGTGTTCTTATAACGTTCTTCGTAGCTGGAATCTCGACCTCTATGTCGTGACAGTGCATTTGTTCGCTGGCCCTCTAACTCATCGTAGAAGAAGAGACATCGAGTTGCATCCACTAATGCATCTACTCCAGATTCCACAGCAAGATCAAGGGTGGGGAGACACGAAAGTTGCCCAGCTGCCGTATTCATTGGAGTACAGAACTCCAAATAGGGCAGCAACCGCGACGATGCAGACCTCAAAGGACACGAGGAAAAATGTGGTGAGGTAAGTTCTCATTTTCCCCCTGTCTTCGTCTTCGCTCCATGTCCTGCACACAACCGTCACTGAATCCAGAAATACGAGTGATGAGGGAAGTCTGACTGCTTATATGCGCGTCGCGTACCTCGTATTCATCAGTTTCAGTGCTTTATCCCGACAGCATTGCCCCAGCTTCTTTCAAACCCGACATAGCGGCTTGTACGGGCGGGCGAAAGGGTACAGTGATCGCGTTTAATGTAAGAGAACGAGGCAATGCTGGTAAGCCGAGCCAAGGAAGACGCTGAGCCGCACGACATGGGGCCTTAGCATATTGCATGCCCGCCGTTGTGTCATTCTTGTTGTCCTCGTCCTCGTCGGTATTCCGTACTACGCCAGAAACCGGCAGAAAGAACTCTGCCCTCTATGTGAAGGATTGATAGGCGAGACTAATAAGATTATCGATTAGTTGAAGCGAGGTAACGATATTCATGTTCCCGTACTTCTATGTAATTTCCTTCTTTGCAACAAATCTCTTGCATTCGTCACTCCTGAGCATTTGGTGTGGATAGCAATTCGAATGTCTTTGATTTGTTGTCAGGCAAAGGGTTCGACGTGATGGTGGTGGTAGCTCATGAAAGGCAAGGTGTCCGTCAACGTTGGGCCGCCGGCAACAATAATAATTGCCAGTTATTTAATTATTTATTATGTATTGACATAAGCAAATAATCTTATTCTTAAGTACTACCGGCATCATCATCATCATCATATTACACGACATGGTCCGCTGTAGAGACGGCCGTGGCGTACAGTACAAATAACTAGCTAGGAAATCTATATACTGTACTACCCAACATACCCACAGGCGACGAGCTCGCCGTTTTTCAGGCTGTAGATCGCAAGCTGTATGAGAGGTTCGAGAAACTAGTATTCGCTCCAAAGAGCGCCGCTGGCTGTCGCAGAATAATGTCCAGCTAAACAGATGGTATTGGAGCTTTAGCCGAGCGGTAAAAATGACTAGCCTCGTGAAAGTGATGAAATCACTTTGGCCAAGTAATCCGGCCTCCGGGACGGACGGAAAGTTACGGGAAAAAACTATATAGTTGCACGTGAGCAACCTGGGTCCGTCCACAGAAAAAAGGGGTGAACCGAAGCAGAAAATTAAATTGAGCAGAAACGGGCCCGTTTGCGAAGCTGGATTGTCGCATTGATGCGGCGACGTGGCGGCGTGTATGGACAATGGATCACTGTGGCCATGGACTCCAATTTAAGGTAAGGAGGGAAATCCTTGTAGAAGAGCCGTCCCGTCATGCATTGGGAGGAGGATTGACCATGTAGCACAATCCAGACACAGAGATGTCGAGCCACCTATTCGTTAGCTAAAGGAGTGAACTGGTATCCCAGGAGCGCTAGAGGGAGACGCAGGCTTTTCAGTATCCGTTTCTTACCAGATTTAGGCATATCCTGCGTATCGCGATCTCGTGTACTAAGTAGCAATATTATTTAATCTTGACGCGTGGCGGGTCGGAATATGCGCTGGCCTCTCCGACCCACCAATACAACGCAGCACGCCCCCATTTCAGCAGAGTTCGCCTTCTTGAGACAACGTATGATGTTCCGGCATTCCCGGATACTACTGGGGCCTGCAAAGGACAAAGAAGAGCTATCTAAAACGGCAATTTCAAATGATTAATCTAAGTACTAAATGAGTCATGGGCGAACAAACAAACACATAACATCTCTCCGCCTCTCCCCTGATTGACCATTCAACTCTACGAAGGCTTCTCAGTTTGAATAGTATGAAATATACCGCTACCAGGTACATTCAATGTCCACTTGCGCATACGGAACGTCGTGCCTATACTTCACATAGTGACGACAGCTGGACCCAACCCCAAACGGCCTGGATAGCAGGAGAAAACGGGAAAGATTACGCACAACGCGAGACTTATTCACCTGCAGAGCACGAAATCTGGGTTGAGGTGTGTGAGAATGCGATTCCCACATATCAGCGATAATTAGATTGCGCCACAGTACGTCAAAGAATTCTCGAGTCCATTGCAGCACAAAAACTACAAAGAATGGCTCCGCGCTATGCGCAGTATCATCTTTGAAATGGGTTCCCAGCAACAAGCCGATGCCAGAAGACACATCGGGGACGCTTGTTGGGAGGCCATGGTACTGCTTGATATACCGCGGCGGTACCATTACTACGACTTATCTGATATCAAGAACTTGAATTGGGATCTGGTACCAATTAAAGCTTCTTCTCCGGTATTCATGGTTTCTTTCAAAACTGTTGTAAAAACACTCAGACTGACTTGCAGTGCAACGCATGCCGTGCATCCAAATACCCCTGTCATTATACCAATAGAGATGCCGCCAATGACTGCCGGGAATGCTACCTTCAAGGAAAGACCTGCTCGCTAGGAAATAACCAGCGGGTGAACAGGAAGCGACCTAGGGCTGATTCCGTAGAGGACGACGAGGACGACGAGGCAACTGACTCCAAGGGAAAGCAGAAAGAACACAGCCGAAAGAAACGTAAAGTGGAGTCTGAAGAGGATAACTGGGACCTGAAACTCATTAAGCGCCTCGAGCTTCAGCTGGAGGAAAAGGAACGACAAGTCGCTAGTCTCTCCGACGAAAGGAACAGGATCAAACAATGCTACGATGAATCGACGAACTGCGTTACCCAGCTGCAACAGGAAGCTTCTCAGCAAAAACTTCGAGTGGAGGAACTTGAAGGTGAAGTCCTGCGCGCTAACGAGGTGGCTAGGACTGGGTGGGAGCGCGCGACGTCGTTTAGAGACGCGTATGACGCGCAAACAACCGAGTTGAGGAATCTTGCTGGGTACAAGGCTTCTTCGGAGCGGGAACTGGAGGCCTTGAGGTCACAATTGAAAGCTGAGCATCAGAAGTATAAACAGGTAAAAGAGAGGAACGATGCGATTACTGCGGTCTTGCGTAAATAGTTGCGCTTAACTTCCCTCTTCTTACGAGCCAAACGTCGCTAGCTCTCCTCGTTAGAGGACTTTAATACCAGGCTAGAAGTGGTTCTTCGATCACACGAAGTAGACCTCGAGCCTAAACATGACTATATTCTCCGTCTCCGTTACCATGACCTCTTCACGGACATCAAATACACATTCAATTGTTCAATTATTTTGTCGGATGGGAACATCGGAACTTGCCCGATCTGGCGTAAGGCCATAGCACGAAACTCGAGATACGCATTCAGATAGCGAACGGCAAGCTACAGGTCTAACTCGCTAAGTCTATATCTCATTGCACCCAGATGGAACGCCAGATAACCTTTCACGAAATTTTCGTAGTTGCTACGCACTCCTTCGTGCGGAGACAAGATACAAAGTGTCCTCTCATGCGCCTGGATGCAACGTTCCACTAAGTAGCGGAGAGTTTCACTCTTTGGCTCTCCCCGAGCTTCAGCCAGAAGTGAAATGAGGTTATGAGTTTCGTTTTCACACTCCTCCTTGTAGAAGGAGGTGATGTCGTTCATGAAGTTAACGACTTCGCATAGGAGAGGAAGAGCTTGAATGTATAGGTTATACGGCAGGTCTTTGGGAAAGATGAACACAGTGTATGCTTCAGGCATTCCACTGAGATCGCGAAGAAATAAGGCGTATCTGTCAACTTTATGCGTCTGCCGTCTTTGATGAGTAAATAGACCACTTGCTAGAGAAACGGTTACTCGCCGGTTCAGATTTACTGCGTATCTCTAAAATCAACGCAGTGATGTACCTGAGGCCCCCTTGAACAATAAAATCAGCAGCGACTTCGCCAAAGAGCTGAGGGGCCTCTGCCAGTAGGTTCGTAAAGTTGTCTAGCATCTTGGTTGGCTGTTTCTCCAAGGAAGCAAAGCGCTGCGGGGAAGAGATGTAATTCACTGAAATCGTTATTACAGACTATAATATTCACCTTAGTAAAATCTGCAACACCGACAACGGTGTCGGGGTCATCAGGATAGGTATCGTCGAAGTATGTCGCGAACGCGGTAAAGAAGGCGATGTATACTTTGACGTTATCATTGGTGAGATGATGGTAAGCCGAGGCAGCGATATTGAGCCCAACTGTTAGGTAAGGCTTGAGCAGATCAAGGGGATATCTTCGACGTTCGCCCTCTTTGATACAAAGATCTTCGAGTGCAGCATCCTCGACGGATGGTAAGTCGGTGGTGTCAAAATAGTTCACGAAAGATCGCAATGTGTCTTCAGTGGTCGGCCGCTTCGGCGGAAGGTTTGACAACCCGAGCAGTCCTGAGAGTAGATTTTAAACAAGGAATGCATTAGCATGGAGAGCACTATACAAAAAACCACCGTACCTGCTAGATTCCACAGAGAAGAAGTCCAGGATTGAACTCCTTGATGTTGGGTATTATGAAGATCCACGCACGAAGGAGCCATTGCAAGTGCTTCGTTGGGTGCGGGTTACGATGGGAGTCCATATGAAGTTTCGTCTTTAATGTATACTCTCAGTAGTCGCCAATGAGGATAGCAATCGTCCAAAAATGGGCCATTATGCATATGCTCCGTACTCAGGATCACCGCAATACCCATTCCCCGGAGGTCAATAATTGTACAAACAATCATGACAGTGGAAAATAGGCGACGTTTCTTGTGAATCAACCCGAGTCCCGCTAGGCCACCGATCAACTGGCGTAATGGTGTTGCTTCAGATCGCACTCAGATTCCAGGTTCATTTTAGAGCCATCTATACACCTAGGTCCTGTCTTTGTCACTGGTCGCACGCTTCCTACGACACTTGCAGTCAACTTGTAGTGCGACAAGAAATCCCACGTTCCGGATATTTCCAGATGAATCAAGAAAATGGTGGGTTATGTTCAAAAGCTGAGGCCCATGGTGGGTATCAGACTTGCACAAAGGAGGAAAGCGGGGCCGGGTCACGGTGAGATCAATGGAAACTGTCGATAATGCAGTTTCCGAAGAGATCGCCATTCGGGATTGTTCACTACCATATCAAACCTCTTCGAGGGCCATCGGAGAGTAACAAGGCCCACCCCGTGCCGCTCGTATCATGAAGTATTGGCCAGCACTTACGGATCCTACGGTGTCATTCAAGAGCCGGTAGGCCTTTGCACAGAAGGAATGGAAGCATGCGTCCCCATCCTATACGCAAATGCACCCCGAGAAGCTTCTAACGTCCAACGCCATGGCCTTGAGCACAACGATATGTCCACAAAGTAGTCGCGAGAACAGTTTCAGGCCAAGGCCAAAATTATCCTCTCATGATTCATTTCTCGCATGCTAGCAGAAACAAATTGAGAGACACGACAGCCGTATATTCCACCAAAAGTTAGACCCGTCATCTTGCAAGTCGCGATGTAGCACCATAATCGCCGAGGGAAAGAATGGCACTGGTGGGAGATATGTGACACCCACGTTGGAATCGGATGCGGGACCTTGATAGCTTCAAAAGGGAAGAATCACATCCCTAGTGTGAACATCTATATTCACAGTTCCGCGTCAGCCCCCAAGTATCGCAAACATTTGAATCGTCGTAATGACACTGGTGGTCCATGGAGGAAGACCGTTTTATTTCGCCGATGATAGGAGGGAAAGTGGGGAATCATGGCTAGCGTCCCTCTCGTGGAAACGTTCATTTTTCAAAAGTGAGAAACATCTCCGTAGTCTTTGCTCTCTATTGTTAGGATGGTGCAATCCCATAATTTTCCAACAGCGCTACTGATACAACGCAGGCCAGCGAATATAAGGGTGGTCCATATCAAGAACGAAGGAATGGTGCGCACCTTGACATAGGTACCGATAGCCAGACCAGCGTGATATTGCGCATTCATTGAGGAACCATGTCTTCCCTTGAAATATTTTCTGTCATTCGTCGCTCGGTGTCCGACGGTTCTATCGCGAGACCCTAAGATACGAGAGCTCGCCAGGCAGACAGTATAGTTCTGTTTGCCTGGGAAAAGCAGATGGTACAGGGTGGTCGTGGCCGCGCGGCACGTTAGTTAAGCAAACGCTTGTATCGATGATTTCTTCTTTGTATACTTAGCACGTGTGAACACGCGTCGAGAGTTTGAAGCTACTATGACATGCTGATACACTGTTGTTAAATGAGGAAGAATAGATGATAGATAGGTTTCTTACTATCGCTGCTTTAGTGAATGTCAAGTGAATGTTGCAAAGCATTCGACAGTCATCTCGGTGGCGGGCCGCGGTGCCATGATGCCGACGATTTGCCGTGCCTTGCATGCCGTAAGATGCCGTCGGTTGTCCAGTCGTCCAGGTCGTCAACGCATTCGTGGTCATCATAATACCAGATTAAGAAGAGCCTTATGCTCAGCAGGACCCTGACATACCACGCTCAGGGATGTAGATACTTAATGTTACATGATTGTAGTTCAAAACTTGAGATAGTCAAACTATGGAAGCCGACCTTTTCTCAGTGATCTCTCAGTTTTCGATCAGCGTCCGATCGCAGCGAGGAGAGGCAGCTATAACCAACGATGGAACACTGCCCTACAACTATGTACTACGCTTCCTGTCACCCTCACAATTTCTAACTTGAAGCTGACGACTACCAATATATAGATTCTAACGCCAGCCGCCCACCAAGGTATTGATCAGGGCAGAGCCTGCGGGAGGTCATTACTATTCCTACTTAAGAACGAACACATCTATTCCAACCTCTTGACCTTCAAAGGAACTCGAGAACCCAAATGTTCTTCGCCTTTCACAACAGGCACAATTGCTTGCGCGCCGGGGGTCTGTTCTATTACCAGGCCCTTGGGCAAACTGAATTCAAAGTTTCGGATGAGGTTCGCCAGAACCGTTTGCATCTCCATGATCCTGACGTTTACGTTGAGAAGTGAGTAAAATATTTCAAAGTGGTCATGGTGGAAGAAGAAACGCACGCAAATCGCCACCTACGTATGAGTAGGAGGTCAGGTCAGTGGACTACCATTAGGACACTTTCAAGTTCATAATTACCCGATACACGAACGAGATCCAGTACCTATGCATAGCGTGAGTGAGTTGACTCCATTAAATTGAAAATTGAAGCATGACTTACTGAACGTCATCCTAAGTTCGGAAGTTATGACATTTGTGAATGACAAACTTGTCCCATATATTGACTTGAACTTACAAATTTGCATACACTCCCAACGATACAGGGATATTCTTGTCGAGGAAGCGGGCTGGATTCCATTCTTCTGCGTCGGTGCCCCAGATAGACGGGAGGCTTAAGTTAGTTAGTGATGAATCCACAGCGAAGCACGGTGAGAGGCATAGGGCAGACGTACCGGTTGTACAAGTATATAGAACAGAGGAGAGTCTGTCCTTTTGGTATTACCAGCATTTTAGACCCCATAAGAGGCAGAACGTCGTCATGAGGAGCAGCACGTGCTGGTGTATGCGCGAAGGGATGGAGGCGGAGAGTTTCCTACGGAAGGAGAACCATAAATCCATAAACGTTAGGAAAGAGGCCGGCACACTCACTTTGATTGCAGCGTTAAAAAATGGCAGAGAGTCGTAGTCGTTATGATAGGACTGCTTTAATTCTTCACGTATTATTGACTGGTGCTCAGGATGCGCGGCGAGTTCATACAGCAACCAGGACATAGTTGTAGCTGTCGTCTCATGTCCAGCAATTATAAATGTTCTAAGGGAAAGACGGTCAGGATCAGATGGATACTAATTAGAAGCCTGGAGATGCGACGAACACGAATTGGGACTCAATTTCGTCGTCCCGCATTTGTCCCGTAAGGCGTGCTCTTGCTATATCAAGAGCATGAACAGCGGATTCGGATACACTGAATAATTTCTGGACTTACTTAGAATATTAATAATATCCTTATCTGACTCGTCGTGCACGCCGAGCTCCGCTTGCGCCGCCAAGATCTCTCGAGCAACCTTTCCCGCAGTTTTTCCCACGCTGGCTAGCTCGTGAGCAGCTCGAGTAGAAACTAACTTCAACACCTTCAAGACTGAACCTGGAAGTATCCGTATCAGGGCTACGACTATGAACTCTAGTGCTGATGGATTGGACTGCCATGAAGCCGTGCTGTACTCGGATGTCAGATGTATTCGTCGTCAAGATCGAGAAGTCCAAATATGCGTACTGTAAGCACTTCAAGGCTTCTTCTAACTCAGTATCCCGACCGTCCAATGATCCGAAATCGTATCGAAAAGCACCTGTTGCATGTGTCAGACCAGCTGCTTATAAAACCGTTGATACCTCTTACATAGGCCGATTATATCAAGAGAGACCTTGCTCATCCAAGCGGAAACGTCGATTGGTTCGCTAGCACTAGTTCTTCCCATAGCATCTACAACCTAGTCAATGGTTATGATATCCCCGCGGATCCTGATCGATACAAAAATCGACTCACCTTCTCGCTGCACTGCTGAAATATACTCTGAAAATTCCGCAGATTAGCAGAGGAGAAGGCTGGATTCAGGACCTTGCGTTGACGGCGATGGACGTCGTCTAAAAGACAGATGAATTATAGCTGTGCGGGTGATATAACATACGAAAAACTCACCTTCGGCTACAACAAGCCCTCCGGGCCCTCCAAGGATGAGACTAAGCAAGACGTTATTGTCCTTAGTTTTAGGATAAGGACGTGCGGAATGGAAAATGTGCTCGAGAGCCTTGGGGTCGGATACTATCAGAACGTCTTGCTAGTAAGCGCCACCATCGATGTCAATTGGCACGTAACAAAGGTTGAGAGGCTTACACCCAAACTGCCTTTGATACGGTAGACGGTACCATATTCCCTGCACCATTTCGTTTCGAGATCACCAAATTTATCTTGGCTGCGGAGGATGTACTCGTGGCCTGGTGTAAGATGTTTAATCCCATGAAGCAAGATAGCATTGACATCTTACCTAGCCAGAATGAGGTAGATGGTGGACCATTGACATGCTTAACAGAAACTCGTTTCAACCACCAGCCAAGCCAAGCTGTTAAGATAGAAGCGAATGCTATGAAGAAGGGGGACATTGATGAGTAGGACTGGGAGGGAGGGGGAACGTTTATTCTGGTTTTTTATGTCCCCGAGAAGGGAACTAACTGAGTCCGTACGCACATACTTGTGCACCGAACACTCTTTGGAATCCCACACTGACGGTCTAAATATAACACATAGCGCGCACGCGGATTGATTGCCGTTCACCTGACAGTCGTCTTCGGGGCCAATAGTGATCGGAGGAAAGCTCATCTGTGCGTCTTCGTGACAAACGTTCATTATTGCTTTCGTGCTCATTGCGGCGGTGGAGCTTGCACCATTCAACCAAGCTCAGTGTTGACTTTTTAGGGCGCGACGATCTAAGCATGATTGAATGTTTTCAGGACAAAATACCACGACGTATTGCCCGCAAAGTCTATGCGACACTCCGGGTAGATGTACGTATCGATAGCATTGAGAAATGTATGCGTCAGAGAATGAGTCTTGAAGTCATAAGCAGTTAACAAACTGAAAATTTCCCAGCTAATCCAATTGGTTCAAGTATGATCCTTCTCAAAAACCATCGAATGCCGTACATTTGATGCCAAGTTATACATGGTGATCACGGTGTATCCGGGCACCATGTATTCGGGACGCGAGCGTCTTTCGCAGGATAGGACAATCGAAGAGACCGCAGAATAAAATAGGAAACACTGAAACGAGGGAAGGGGGTAGGCGTGCTCCAGCGACCGTTTGGGGGATGTGAGTCCAGATTGCCAATATGACGCCGGGGCCCGAGGCTTCGTGCATCGAACGAGTTTCTGGTGCAGAAGATACGGAAGCCTGCTACTCCCGACCAGCGTTTTTCAGTCCCATAGTCAGGATATCGCCCCATGCGATGGTCTCGTCTACAGTTGGCTCATCGCCTGTCTCCCATCCAGGTCTGACAAGTCTGGAAATGATGTACGCGTTATCCTCATTGACAGCCGCGACACGCGCCAGGTGGAGGCTGACTTCGGGGGAGAATGTTATTGGATTGAGTGCCAGAGCCTTCGACGACGTCAACATACTTCTCTGAGCAAGAAAGAAAGGCGAATCTCACCTTCCAAGCGACTAGGTTCCCGACGTGACTCTGGTCTGGTTGCGTTATGACGGGGTAAGAATCAAAAACTGCCTCCACTGTTTCCCACATCTTATTGGCCTCTTCGTCAATGGCATCCCCCTCCTCTACGATGTCCTCCTCCCCGTAATCCAAGGCCGCTTCTTCAATGGCTTCCTTCTTCGCCTTCTTTCCCCACATCCCTTCCTCTACATCGACGCTCGTCACAAACACGTTCGTCGGCAAATTCTCCCGCTCTGATGGCGGGACAAGCCGCGGTGTTTGGGCTTGAAACACGATCTTGGGCGTCGCAGAGAGGGTGAGCTTTTGTTTGAAGCCTTTTTTCTTGTTTTTGTTCCCAAGGGAGAACATCGATAGACTGAGTTCATTTTCGGTGGGTGCTTTTCGGCCTAGAGGTACTCCGTTTGTCGATGAGAGATCTTTTGGCCTAGGTGCTGCCGGGGGAGTAGAACCAGCTGCCTCTGCGTCGTGTTTTTTCTTCAGTCGCCGGCGTTGGTTACGACTCCGTGTCTGCTGTGAGCCCAAGCCTGGTGGGACGTGATTTTGCTGCATTACACTATGGTTTTGTTAGGAAAAGATTGTGAGATGAGGACTGTGAGACTCACGGACGCGGTGGCGGTTTCTTCCTGACGGATACCACGGATGGCGAAGAGGTACTGGATGAAGAGTCACTAGATGAAGAGTCGCTGGATGAAGAGTCGGTAGACGAATCCGAGTCGGTAGATTCATCGGAATCAGAAGAAACGAGGACAGGTTTGAGCCTCTTCGCATCCCGTGCCACTAGAATTGTTTTCAGCAAGACATTCAAATTCCATGAGAATACGAACGCACCTGGAGATTCGGTTTCTGCTTTTCTTTTCTTGCTGCTGGCACCTTGCCTTCCCTTGATAACAATCAAGTCCGTATCTCTCACTACGCTTGTAGATGCGAGTTCGTCCAGCAGTTCGAAGCCATCGAGTTCCAACGTCAACTCTCCAGGTTTGATTTTGGCGGCTTTGAGCACCCGGACGGTGCTGCACAGAGATGTCTTGAGATCGTGAGTATTTGCATCATCAGGTAATGGGAACCAAGCTTTTAGCTGAGGAAGAGGTGGCTCGGTTTGTATTCGAAGGCGCATAAGGAGGTCAAGACCTAAAACGGAAAATGTCGACCTTCACTCCAAAGTTAAATAAATAATTATGGAGATAGGTCCCAACTTTCACGTAAATAATTCATTTATTTTATTCAAAATCTCAGCAAAGCATATCCACTACACAAATTTACATTCGTACTTTATTCAAAAAACAGATAGCGGCGCAGAGCAATTATAGAAAGTCACCAGATACAAAATACAGATGACCCCCTCTGCAATAGGTGAGTCATTTAAAATCGGGACACAACACCTGAACAAGAACGTATCAGATACAGTTTCAGAAAAGAAAAAAGTACCCACATAAACCACTTCGTCACGAACTCTGATCATCAACAGCCACGGCCTCTGCCTCCTTCACGGCTTTGCGTCTTGCCCTCATCTTCTGCAATGCCTGCACAATATCTTCGAAATGACCTTCATCTATGTCGCGCTCCTTCTGCATCTTGTCCACATCGGCCTTGAACTTGTCCCGCTCCGCACAGATCTCTTCCACTTTCAACTTCCAGTTCTCAACATCCCTCTCAA
The DNA here is from genome assembly GCA_022818035.1 of Armillaria solidipes. Taxonomy (NCBI): domain Eukaryota; kingdom Fungi; phylum Basidiomycota; class Agaricomycetes; order Agaricales; family Physalacriaceae; genus Armillaria; species Armillaria solidipes. The sequence goes on from JAIWYQ010000015.1 coordinate 699,846, forward strand.
AGGATTCCCTTTCCTTCTTCCAAGCCTCACTGGCGTCACGCCAGGCCGCCCGCTCCTTTTCTCTCTCCATCTCCACCACTTCCCTCTCACGTTCTCTCTGCTGCACCCTATCCTCCTTGTCCTTCTCAAGCGCCCCTTGCAACAGCAACAGCCCTTCCCTCTCAACCCTCATCTTCTCCCGCATCTCTTCAAGTTCCTGGTCCTTGCGCTCCAGCTCTCGATCTTTCCTCGACACCTCCCGCTCCATACGTTCGATCAACTTGTCTTCTTTGTGGTACAGTGGCGGCTCATCTACCGGCATTGGGGTGTGATATCGGACATCCCGACCGTCCAGATCAATCCTGGACCGCTTCGACGGTGGGTCGGGGGATCGGAAAGCAGAAGCGAGGGCGAATGACGGAGCAGGCGTAGCCTGCCGAGATAGCGACTCGAGGGCACCTGGAGCGAAGGTCAAGCCGCTTGAGGTGAATGTAACGGGAAGGTTGAACGTCGGCGGACCCATGCTTATACTGCCTTCATCATCATTATTATCCAACTCGTCTTCGGAAGGGGGAATTGGATCAAGAGGAATAGCCGATCGTTTCAGCTTCAGCTTCGGCTTTGGGTCATTGGTATCGTTTTCGGCTCGCGTCGTGCGTGGAAGACGAAGAGAGATTCGCCCTGGATGTTTGGATGCGGCGTCTTGCTGGGACGAGGACGCGGCGGGAGGAATACGTAGCGTATTCCGCTTCGCCGCTGCTCGGGGCTGAGAAGATGGTGTTGCCTTGACTTCATCGATGCGACTCTTTGCAGACCGGAGACGTGCTGTTAAGGTCTCTTGTACCGGCTGCTCTTGGGTCGCAGGGGTTTCAGCCCGGCTTCTTAGCGTTCGTCCAGGCAACGAAACCGTGGTTGGCTCCGGTCTGTGGAAATCCACACACTCCCTGCCTAAGATAAGACATTCTCTACATCCAGGACGATCTACATTCTGAATGGCAAATTCGCAATTAATGCCATCAGCTGCACAACCTTTGCACTATTCATCGAGGAGATCAGCATCGATATGAGAAAATCGGGTAAGAAAGTATTACCCGCATTTCGTTGTAGGTGGGGTGAACATCCCAGCCAGAGATGTCTGCGTTGAGGACAGTCGTCCCAATGAGTGGTCGTTCCTCCCTCGCCCGAATGTTGATATGTACAATCCCTGCTAAAACGTTCACCCACTTCTCTTTGTCGTGCTTTCCGCAGACATTGGCAAGATCTTCCTGTTGCATCCGAGTCATTTGTGTATATGCATCGAACATGTCCCTGAACCACAGACTTTTCTTACTGGGCGAGTCACAACCTGAATTGTAGATGTTCAAGAACTATCGCATAATAAGTCAACAAAGGCCACTGATTGTCACAAAACAACGTACTATCGTCTGAGCGTTTGAAGGCCTGCCCCGTCTATAACCAGATAACGATATCTGTGAAGATGGGCTGGCTGCAGTAGGCGATGGTGGTTCTTCGGTCCCGGTGCTTGTTTGAAGTTCATCGTTTACCATTTCGTCCTCATCATCGCCGGAATCGTCCAAGGGTAATTGTTGACACAATTTACGCTCTAGACGACACTCCCTACAGCAGCGAGTCGTTTTCCGATTCCCATATTCACACACCACACCCAGCGCGGCACAATTATCGCACTGGATGTCAAGTCAAGATTCGTATAGCATAGAAAAATAAGGAGAAAAATCTCACAGGTGGATACGCTGCGGTTGGGACCAGGTCCCAATGCTTGAGAGTCTTAACACCGCGCACTTTATGCTTTACCAGTACTCGATTGGGCGTCTTGCGGATGCTGAGGAATACCATCCCACACCAAGTGTCGGTCCATTTAGATTCCTTGGAATATTTCTGGACCAACTCCGCTTGCCGTTCAGGCGTCATTCCGAGATACAGGTTACGCAGCTTGGTGAGCCACTGGTCTCGATCTTCACCAGGTCCGGCATTGTATAGAGAGGAAAACTAGCGCAGCATCAAAACATGATTCCAAGTAAGAAACAAAGGAACTGCACCTGCTCCACAAACGATGGTCGCTGATAACAAGCACATAAGAGACGCGTCCTGCTTCTTATAGAGACACAACGGACCTTGTTCTGCCTAAGCTGACGCGTACTAGCCGGGGATTCAGGTGTCAGAAGACACTCTGGTGACGCCATCTGGACGCCGTTGTCTGGTGCAGCATCTCCATCTACGAGTGGCGCGTCGAAAATGCTCCCCCAGCCGGAGCGCCGACATGGTTCGGCACATTTCGGTGAGGAATCTGGATTTTCGTTGTGGTGCCGTTGTACTTCTTGTTGGAATAGAGACGGTCCTCCCACACTGTGCCAGGGGCCGTGGCCATCGAGGGCTTTGGAGAGAGCGCAATAAAGCCGAAATGAGGAAATGATGAAAGGGAAAAAGTCCAACTTCCGGCTAAACATTTATTTGCCGGTATGGTCATCTTATCTTATCTCGGTCATTTTTTAATTTCCCGAGCTTTTGCCATTTAAAAATTTTGCCACTCAATACGAATTCAGTCTTTATGTATATACCGGTTTGCTAAACTACTAAACTCTAAAAACTACAAGACATTGGGCATCACATCCGCAAATTTCTCTATCAACTGACCAGGGTCGTCTTTCATTGATGTAAAACTTTGACCCTCAATGGGATCTGGGCACCTAAATGGACTTTGCCTTTCACAACAGGTACGACCGCCGGAGTTCCAGGGAACTGCTGCAGTTCTATACCTCCCTCAGGCAAGCTGAACTCGAAGTTTTGGATCAGCCTCGCTATAATTGTCTGGAACTCCACAATCCTGAATTTCGATGATTAGATCAGACTTAGAATCTAGGGAGGAAGCACGTACGCAAATCGCCATCTTCAAAGAGAAAAGAATTCAGCGCGAGCGAGAAGAAGGATAAAGGATGCTTACCCAATGCATGCCCGAGCTCCAGCGCCTGGAAGTCATGTAAGTGAGAATAAATAGAAGCAAGCTGAAAAGTCTTGAACTTACCGAACGTCATCCTAAAATTTCCCAGAGTTAGTCATAAAATTGCGCGAGAGTAAAATACAGCTCAAACCCACAAGTTAGCGTACACTCCCAGCGAGACGGGAAGATCTTTCTTGAGAAACCGAGCAGGATTCCATGCCTCTGCGTCGTCACCCCAGACCGATGGGAGGCTAAGAATTCATGATTAGGTTGCGGGCAAGTGATACAAGGAACGCTGTAAGTACCGGTTGTACGCATACATCGCACAAATAAATGTCTGCCCTTTAGGTACAGCAAGCGTCTTCCCTCCAGAAAGAGGGATAACGTCATCGTGAGGAGCGGTACGTGTGAGGGAGTGCACGATGGGGTGAAGACGGAGAGTTTCCTGACAAAACCAATTAACATTTCAGTTTGAGTCATCACGAACCGTGCTCACTTTCATCGCGGCATTCATGAATGGCATCGAGTCGTAGTCCTTGAATTGTTTTAACTCTTCGCGTATGATGGATTGATGTTCGGGATGTACGGAAAGTTCGTATAACATCCAGGCTACGGTCGTACCTGTCGTTTCATGACCAGCAACCACGAGCGTTCTAAAATTAGGAGTTACGGTTATGATCAATGAAACGCTGCGAAAAAATGCTGCACGAACACTAGCTGCGACTCGATTTCATCTTCATCCATTTTGCCTGTAAGACGTGCACGTGCTATAAGCACCAGATGTGAGTACGCGGGCCACAAAAGAGACTGGTTAATACAGACTCACCTAGGAGATCGACAACAGCTTTATCCTCGCCCTGCTCCTCCACTTCATACTGACTAACCATAATCTTCCGAGCCGCTTTTCTCGACACTTCTCCTAAATTAGCAAATTGGCGGGTTTCTCTAGTCGAGATCAGCTTCAAGAGCTTCAGCGCTGAATCTGGAAGGAGTCTAATGAGAGCCACTAGCATAAACTCGAATGCCGTCGTATCAGTTTGTGAATGCGTGCTAGATTTGAAGGTCAGAATACGGTCGTCATCCTGAAGATGTTGTACGCACAACAGCTCGCTCAGGGCTCGCCTTAGTTCTGTGTTATGACCCTCGAGTGAACCGAAGTCGTATCGAAAGCCGGCTGTCCAGTCACGGGTCAAGCAAAATGCATTGAAGAAGGGAGGGCAGCACTGACCCAGACCGACGATATCCAAAGTGACTTTAGTTGTCCAAGTCAATATATTGACGGTTTCATTATTGTCACCGGTCAAGGATCCCTTCAAAGCGTTCACAAGCTACAACTTTTCGTCAGTTTTCATTGCCCACGCGCATTGACGTGAGAATAAATATACCTTGTCACTGCACTGCCGAAATACTAGCTGTGATTCCTTCAGCTGTGCGGGAGAGAATGCAGGATTTAGAATTTTGCGTTGGCGATGATGGGTTTCAGCTACGTGACAAGTCAAGACTTGAGTAAGAGAGACTCGTAGAGGCACATACCATCAACGACGATAAGCCCTCTTCCGATGATAAGACCCACGATGAAGGTGAAGTCCTTGGATTTTGGGTAAGGACGTGAGATGTGCATGATGTGATCGAGAGCCTTGGGATCGGATACCACCAAGATGTTTTGCTACATATCCTTTGTTTTAGCCATGATAAAGGGCAAGGCGGAGAGCTAATTACGCCAAAACAGCCACCGATACGGTATACGCTTCCGTAGTCCTTACACCATTTCATTTCAAGATCGCCGAAGTTCTCTTGATTACGAAGAAGACGTTCATGACCTGGTATGCAGGATTTTTTATCCAGCGCCGGTTCAAAAAAAAGAATCTGCGTCATCTTACCTAGCCAAAAGGATGGGGATGGAGGGCCTTTTACGTGTTTGACCGAAGGTCGCTTCAACCATGAGTGGAGTAAATAGGCTAGGAGGACTGCAGCGATTGAGGCAAGGATGGGAGACATTGGAAGCTGATCTGTCAGTTAGCGATAGAGCAACAGCTCTTAAGAAAGCATTGCTGCGGCCCGAATATAAATAACAGCTTATGCTAGTTGATATTTCCATAGGCTAAGCCGCAATCTCTCTATAGGAAAATAACGTCTGTGCGAGACGCGGGCCGAGTGGTATCTGTAGTCCAGACCAAGAAGTCTACTCTGTCCTTTGTGCCAGTTTTCGTCGCAGAGGTTCGTTTACTCCGACTGCATGACTCCTGAAGTTTGAACGAGCAGCCACCTCGAAGAAAACACTTCAGCCCTTTAGTCAGAGACCTGTTAAATCATGTCTGTGTGAAATTTAGTATAATAGTTCGCTCTCCTATTTTGGCCAATAAGGGATCGGATATTTTGAGACTCCCTGGTACGTACTACGGGAGGTTAACACCAAAGTGGAGGAGCGAAAGGAGCGGCGCAGCATTAAGCGAGATTAAGCGGCCCCGTGGATGTATTGTATCACCCCGGTCCAATTCACAAGGCCATTAGCAACGTCATGAGGCAGGCACATTGCATCCCCAGCGAAGAGGAATTCAAGAAAATTAGTTATCCGCGTCTGTGGGCTTTTAGATATTTCGGATCAGACAGAGCATTGTCCAAACTTGGTCCGCGATGTCTTAAGTAATCTCGGATTTTGCCACTCGGAATGACTTTGGACCTGAAGGCCTGACCTGGCCTGACATGGACAGCCTCAGCTGGTTCCTGAAGTCACCATCATTCACTAATATAAAATTATCGCAGTACTGTACTATTTCGGTAGCTTCATGGGGTGTTACGCGTTATGCTATATGGCCAAATGACTAGAGGTTCATTCACCGAAAAATGATGCAAACTTACTATACTTAGAGTGTCCGGTGCCAGCCGGACCCGAAAATTTACCATTTTAAGCGCATACTACCTCTGCGGAGGGCTTGTTACGCGTTACGAAATACCGAGAGCTTCACTTTACGAGGCCCTGTTACGCGTTATGTGAATTAACGGTCGAAATAGTACAGTATGTTTTGCCTGAGATAACTTATATAAGAGAACAATTTGGACCAAATCTGGACTTCGTCCAAGGTTTAGGGACTTGAACTTTTGAAAACGCGTTTGTGGCTGGTTTACGTTGGATTTACGGCTATGACCAGGCCGCCGCCACTATTTTGGCGATCTCGGAGCAATCTCCCCCTCCCTTTCGCGGGCTCGAGGTTCGGTTTATCGTGAGCATGCTCCCATATGTATTATGGATCGATCATCGATCATCGGTTACAGGTCTAACAGCTTGGCAGTCAGGTGTGTTTGGGTGGATAATGGAAGAAGACTCGGACTTCAACATAAATCTTGCTTTGGGGATTTCGAGCGCACGGAAATATCTCTGAGATCGCCGAAGTAGTCATAACCAGCCAGGATTGCGTCTTCATGCATTCATGTCCCTAAACCATGATTCATGACCAAATCCACATTACTGGTTCTGTCATACAAAAACACATGCTAATGTCCAGCTAACCGTAAGTAATCTCGGAATGAGTTTGGACCAAGTTTGGACAGGGTACGCTAAATATAACTCTCGGCCCTGACAGCCTCTAAGTCACCATCGTTCACTAATATGAAACTCTCATCCTTAGGGGTAACTGGGAGCCTAAATGTGCTTGGCCCTTCATAATGGGTACGACGGCTGGCGACCCGGGAAGATGTTAGACTTCGATTCCTCCCTCAGGCAAACTGAATTCGAAGTGTAGAATCAGGTTAGCTTGGATTGTATGCATTTAGATGACTCTGCATTTCGCTGATCAGTTTGGTTGAAGCGAGACTGGAAAGACGAGGTACATACGCAAATCGCCACCTACGAGAAAAGAAGAGGGTTAGCAAGGGGAATGAACTTGAAGTGAATCATAGCAGTCAATTACCTGATGCATGAACGAGATCCAGCGCCTGAAGGATGCATCAGCGGGAGAAAAGATTCACTGAAATGTAACTCACTAAATGGCATCCTATACATTCCGCCATGTGAGTCTCGAGAGCACGCACTCAAAACCAAGATCCTACTCACCGATTAGCGTACACACGAGTAGATACAGACAGAGTCTTGTCCAAAAATCGAGCCAGGTTCCACTCCTCCGCATCGTCTCCCCCAGAGAGATGGAAGACAAGAAAAAGTTCTTGTCAGATTCACGTTGGATGGCATGGGAAGAACATGCCGGTTGTACAGCCAAGCAGAACAAAAGTGTCTGCCCCCTTGGGTACCGCAAGCGTCTTCCTTCCGAAGAGAGGTAGAGGATCGTCGCAAGGGGCCGTAAGTATCAATGAATGCGCATTTGGGTGCAGACGGAGAGTCTCCTGTCACTAGAGGTGAATATAGGCATCCGATGTAGCCTGCTACCAAGCGTGCTCACTTTGATAGCCGCATTCATAAATGGCATAGAGTCGTAGTCCGTTGGACTGTTTAAGCTCTGCGCGTGTTATAGACTGATGCTCGGAATGCACAGCGAGTTGATGTCTCGTGTCCGGCAAAGTCCTAGAACGAGAGCAAAATTACATCATGAAGAGCAAGTGAAGAGATACCACGAACATTAGTTGCGCCTCGATTTCATCATCCTGCATTTCACCTTCTGGGCGCGCTTTCGCTAGAAATGTAAGCTTATTGGTGGGCAGAGTTCGCTAAAACTATGAACTGACCTAGGATGTTAACGATATCTATCGCCGTTAGCGTCTGCACCCCGTTATGGCTAGCCATGATCTCTCGGGCAGTTTTCTTAGCCATGTTTCCTACACTGGCGATTGCCAAACGAATCTCTCGGGTAGAGATCAGTCGTAAAAGTCCTAGCATCGAATCTAGAAGCATTCGGATCAAGGCTACGAGAATGAACTACAGTGCCGTTATTTAAATTGGCTTGTGAAGCCGTGCTGAAATCGGATGTCAAATATGACGGCCATTAAAACGAAAGATTTCTCTTACAAAAGGAGTTTCATCACTTCTTCTAGCTCAGTATGTTGACCTTTACTTTCAGTGTGACGCATGCCGCGCATCGAATCACCCATCATTACACTTGAGTGGAATTAGAGGGTAGAGTCGAACACGCTTACGGGGCAGCTCTAGAAACACGGGGAAAGGCGAAGTCGCTTACAGACACCAGGCAGATAAGCTGTCGGGTTTTTTTGATACCAGGTTTCTCCGGAGCGGGAATTGGAGGCGTTAAGGTCAAAGACTCGGCATCATTCATACAATTCGCCGATTAGCTCTCTAAAATCTCAAGAGTTCCCTCTTGATTCACATTAATTTTCATCACGACATGGTGGGGGTACAACAGCAGACAGAGAATCCTTTCAGGAAAGGTACACGGAGAATAGTATGATTACAAAACACTGTAAAAGTAAATGTGGTGAGAGCATCCGCGATATTTCACTGAGACGTACCAAGTAGTCAAGCTAGGTCCTTGACTCGATGTATAGACCACAGGAGACGGAGAGAATCCTGAGCGAGAAATTGAGGAGTAAGACTCTTTCAGGACAGGTATACGGAGAATAGGGTAGAAAACGCTGTTAAAATGAATGAGGTCAGGCGATGAGCAACTGCAATATTTCACAAGACGTACCTATAGCCAAGCTACCAAAATAGAAACCACAAGAGAAACGGAGAGAGAATCACGAGCCAGAAGAGCTTGGACGAGAGCAGACGAAGGATCATCACGTCAGTCAGACTAGTTCAACCAAAGTCGGCGAGTCAAGAAGATACAACGCGAAGCATAATCACCGGTGAGAGGCCAATTTTTGTTCCAGGAGCAGATGACTGTACGTAACTAAGACGAAATCAATATGTGTACTACGCGCGAACAAAGCATCTGCGGAACGCACCAGAGTCTTCACCAAACATTTGTCGCATTCCTGGCTTGAATTCCTCGATTTCTGCCGCCAGCTCACGAAGAAGAGTTTCCTTGCGTCGATAGTCTTTGCACCTCGCTAGTTCGGCTTCGGCGGATTGCAACAGATCGAGAAATAGAGAGGATAGGGCGAATTGTAGTTGACGCTGGAGGTCTGCTTTTTTATTGACAACTTCTTCGTATAATCTGCGGTGAGCGGGGTCCATCATATCGATGAGGAGGTCTATCGTTTGACTGGGTTTGGACATTGCTTTGAGGTAGAAAAAGGGTAAGGGCGAGGTAAAGGCGGTGGTGGTATAGACGATGGTAGATGATGGTGGTCGTAGTTCAAGCTGTGTTTAAAACTCCGATACCGCCTGCCGTCTTTTGCCATGGCTCGGCTGTGGACCCGGCCGCTCTTGTGCCGGTACCACCACCACCATCATGGTTCCCTTGCTCTTCGCTATTCCAGTTCTTCCCTCTCGGCCAACAATGAAGCATCCATTGATTGGTTCTGCAAGCCAAGTCTCGCGAACGACAATGCTCAAACTGGCGAAATCCAGCACACGGAGAAACATGATCCTCAGTGCTGCCTTTGTATTCAATATTGGTAAGAAACCACGATGAAGGTAAATTGCAAGAGACTAGCACTTTGCTTACTCAACTAAACGGCTTCCTAGATTCTATTTCAAGGATTACGGCCCCAACTTCAGTCGCAGTGTCCCACCATCATGGGAAAGGATGAACCTCTATGATGGCAATGGTACCGCCAACAGTTTGCTGAATAAGGCTGCTGTAATTAAAGGGACCTTGTCAAGAGACTGTCCAGCATTCCCCCGAAACGGCAGATCTCAACATGGCAGTCGTGATGTCGCTGTCTGGACGAGTAGCCCTCGTTACGGGTGGAGGGACTGGAATGTATGTCTTCTTACTTTTGTTCGCGAGCTTGCGGTTGACTCGTTGACAGAGGATTCTACATTGCTAAAACCTTTGCTGCAAATGGCGCAAAGGTATACATCACTGGCCGAAGGTTGGACGTCCTAGAGAAAGCTGCTGCGTCAGTCACAGGCGTCCCAGGGTCTGTTATTCCGTCTGTGACTGTCCTTCCTCCCGCATATCCATTGCTTATGCATGCAGACTCCAGATGAACGTGACCGATGAAGAAGCTGTCAAGGCCGGCGCCAAGCACATTGAGAATATTGATGGAAAGCTCGATATCCTCGTTAACAAGTTCGTCTATCACCACTCTAGTTCTCCTTCACGGTGTACTAATCTTTTCATAGTGCTGGATTCGCCGGATCCCTTCGCGAAGAAAGTCACAGCGGCAGATCTATTCGAACCCGAAAGCATACAGAATTGGGCTGATATGTTTGCACTAAACACCATCGCCCCATTCTTCGTTGTCCGTGCGTTCCAACCTCTTCTCATCAAAGGAGCGGATTCCCGTCCCCAAGGGACGTCAAGTGTCGTCAATATCAGCAGCATTGCGGCAAAACTTAACTCGTTAGGCCCTGGAGTGTGTGTACGTGCCACGCTATGTGTTTAAAACTTGAACTGACACCTTGATCAGATGGCTTACAGTGTGACTAAAGCAGCGTTGGACAAGCTCACGCTTGTCCTTGGGTCGAGTTTTGCTGGGAGGTGTATCCCGATTCGGGTGAACTCGCTGCAGCCTGGCTCGTTTGCGTCGCAGATGACCAGTAGCAAGTACTTGGAGACGCTCAGGACGAAGGCACCACCTGGGTTTGTGGCACCGGTACCTGCCAGAAGGCATGGGACGTGAGTCATGCTCGGTATTTGAATGAGATTGAGTACTGATTCGAAGTTGCAGTGATACTGAGATGGGGATGACGGCGGTCTACTTGGCAGTGTCGGATTATACGAACGGAGCGGTCTTGAGCCTTGATGGTGGTGCTTCGCTGGTAAATCCTTGAATGTTTTATGATCCAGACACAATACGCCCATAAGTTGAGGCTGAGAGGAATCCCAAGCAAAATAAATTGTACTTGTGCCATAGATGCTTCTTCATAGGATTGTGTGCAGTCCTGTCCTGAGCCAAACTTCATCACGAAGAAATACGTAACCTCTCACTGGAAATGATACAGGCTGCGCAGATATCTTGGCGCTAAAAATGATCGCCCCGTTCATTGTGCACGCTTTCCGAAGCCTCGTCAGAGGTTGGTCGAAGGAGTAGGCAAGGCGCGTCAAGTGCCAGTAGCGTGTCGGCGAAGTTCGGCATCCCACTGCCAGGACACACGATCTGTTTTCGCCCTACTAAAAACCTCGATATCTTCGGTAACTGGACATCGATAGAATCTGCTGGAGAACCTTCGATAATTTTTTGATAGTGGCATTTACGAGTCCGAGATGAACTACGTGTATCAATGGAGGGAAGTGTCGGTATTACACAAAAGTACGTATATGATTCGAACTAATAAATATCATCAGAGGGAATGAAGGAGTTGCTATAGCGGTTGCGATGGTTGTTGACGTTGCTTCTAACTTTGGGTTCTCGCTGCTCGATAGAAACGCGTCCGTCGTTACACGAAATATTACCCTTAGCTCTTTTCGTGTTCGACCTTCAATATTTTCATTATGTACAGCTGCGAATAGCAGAATTGAACAGCGCACATGAAATTTCCTGTCTTATTCTTCTCTACGAGTGACAATTAGTCCGTCAGCAAGCAATGCCGACCACCTCTCTGATAGCTCGTCGTCGTCAAACTCCACAGGTTCCGGCCCGAGTATCACTTCCTCCAACAACGCGCAATGTTTGCCGCCCGATGAATCGACATCCTTTCTCCTCCGGGACTCGATAACGTTTACAAAGCAGCCCAAATCCCCTGCTGAGATACGTCCCCTTGGCATACTCAAAAGGCGGAGACCTGGAGCTACGGCATCTTGCCCCGAAATGTATACCAGACTATTGAGCCATTGATCAGCTAGTATTGTCTCTGAGTTGGTTACAATGTATAACTCCTCTAGTTTGGGAGTTCTACATAGAAATCTCTTGAGTTCATCGCCTAGCTGGGTGTATGATAGGCCATAGAGATAAAGGATAAACGTTTTGATGTGGCATGAATCTGGGTTGGTAACAACTGGTAAGGAGATTGCGTTTTGGTCTGGCGACCCCGAATTTGCTGATCTGAAAAAGGATATCTCAAGGTGTCGGAGAGATGGGAGGATGAGGTGAGAATACATATTGGTGATGGATAAAGGACCAGCGGAGACAGAGACAGGCCAACGAAATAGATGAAGGAAGGTCACATTGTGCAAAGAAATTGGTTCTGCGGCCTCGTCGATAAGACCCCAGCAGAAGAGGGTAAGCTTCTGCACGCACGGAAGGCCTTTGAGGGATTCAAATGTATGCATATTAGGACCTCCAGATATATAAGACGTCGCTCCTGAAGGAGGAAGGCAAAAGGGTGAGAACGTTCCGTCTCCCGCATAGGTTCCGACGGTCCTTAAGCAAGGAACAAGTCCGAAGGCGTCAAGATGGAAGGCATCGAATTCACTTTCAACGCAACCTACGTAAAGGATATCTAGGCGATTTAGATAGCCTTTACACGCAGAAAAGTGTCGGAATGAGGCGGGAGGAAGGAACACGGAAAGTCGTTTCCAATACGGGGCGGTGGGTAGCAGAATGTGAAGGATCGGAGAGACGTCCGGATCACCTTTCTCGCTATGAAGACGAATAGAGAGATCGTGACCATTGGCTCGGAACAATGACAAGCCAAGCCTGAACACGCGACTATTGGCCAGCTCTCTGTTTCTATGTCTTTGATCAAGGTCGAGTTCGATGAATAACCATAACTCTGCAGTGTGAATGGGGACAGTTCTCCATTGCTGAGAGACACAGGAAACGGTCCATGGCGACTGATTGGGTTGGACAGATTCGACGGCTACGTCGGGCTTGAAAACGGCAAGGTCCGTGCTGGACGTACTGAACGACTTGTCTGGCGACTTGGCACAAGCCCGAAAGACCGCACGCAGCACATCATCCGGCAGTCGGCGTACAGGGTGTAAAAGAGACTTGGCATCAGAGATGTTGGACGCAGCCTGGTTCCTTTCAGAAACCAAAAAATCCAGTAACTGGCGTGTCGCGGCAATTTTCTCGTCAAATTCGTCAAGAATTTGGGGGCCTCTACAAGCAATGTGGAGCAAATAAGGCTTTTCAAATTCTAGTGGGGGCTTATTAGAAAGAAGAAGGTCCTCGGTCCTGGAAGATCTCTTGGGCTGCAAGAACTCCGGTACGAATGAAGAGAAACTGGGATGAAATTGCGATTTGTCCGCCCGTGTTGGAGATGTCATCCTGATCAGAAATTAGTGCATTTCTCGAATAGATAAATCAGCGATGAACGACCTTCGAACGGGGTCAGCAAGCATTGACTTCGGTTCAAGAGTTTCAGTGACTGAGTAAGTATTGGGCAATGGATTCAACGACTCGGAAATTCAAATTCGTTGAGAACTTCAAATTGCCCGTTTGTGATCACGTGTCTGAAAATCCATCCGGTCCGAGTTCCTTGAACTATATCTTCCCCGGTATCTTCAGTACGGCTTTAGAACTGTGCTATTTGGCGCTTTCTTCACAGTCAAGCATCGAACTATACGGTAGAATTGATGTGGCTCTTCTCAACCAGCGGCAAGCAATAACGGAAAATCCGATCTGCTGTAAGCGCGACCGTGACAGAACATCCTAACAAAAGATGGACTTTCTACTACTGCTACGGAAAGCCCTGGGAAAAGAAGCAGAACATTCGTATTCCAGCGGAGACGTTTGAAGGTAGCTGATACTATAGTATCATGGAGCTCTACTCGTGCTGACTGATACCCGCCATAGATCCAAGCTTTCGTTCATATATGCCAAGGATACCGCAGTGCTCTACCCTCCTCATTGAACCCGGGGTATAAGAACAATTGCTCGTAGTAGCATCCGTTGCTCGGGACTAAGATGCTCACAGGCCTCCCAAGCAGGAGTCGTGCCCTTCTCACAATGCCCTTTTTACGACATGCATTGCCAAAATTCATTTTCTCCAAGGACCAGTACGAGTACCTTTATCCCGGCTCCGACGATCATGGACGGCTGTGGACACTCTCTTGCAGCATCGAATAAACTATTCACCGCCCTCACCGAATACGGTTTGACTAAACAAGACCGAAGACGCGGCAACTGCTGTAATAAAAGAGATCGTACTCAGAGACCATGCAGCACTCCCAAAACATGGCAGATCTTAATATGGCTGCATTCATCTCTCTGTATGGACGAGTAGGACTCGTTACAGGTGGAGGACAGGGATGTAAATCTTATGATATTTGATTAAGGTAGGAGGGGTAGGTGAAGGCTGGACGTACTAGAGAAAGCCGCCGCATGCAGTGGCATCTGTATCACAGGCTTCCCAGGATCAATTATCCCGTTTGTGGTCGCCCCTTCTCTCACATATGCATCGCTAACGCTTACGCAGACCTCAGACGGACATATCAGATGAAGAGAGTGTCAAGGCCGGCGCAAAGCACCTCAGAGGAATCGACGATGGAAAGCTTTATATCCTCGTATCCTCGTCAAGAAGTGCATGCTGCTTCCCTTTGTGACCCAGATTTTTTTCGCCAGGAAGAACATGAAAATATTCCAGAAACGGTACAAAACTGGATGAATATCTTCACGCCAAACGTCATCGCTCCCTTCCTTGTTGTACGCGCTTTCAAATACATCCTTATCAAAGGGACACATTTCCGTCCCCAAGCTACCTCAAGCGTCATCAATATCAGCAGCGTGGGGGCAAAGACGAATGCAACGGGCCTGTTAACTTGTGATTCCTTTCAAATTCAGAATGTATACAATGTAACGAAAGTCACTTTGAACAGGTTTAATCTTGCTCTGGGTACGAGTTTTGCTGACAGAGATATCCCCTTTCGCCAAGTGAATGCAGTGGATCCCGGGGCCTGTTTGCATCGCAGGCTGCAGCTGCTGAGTCCTCTTATTTCCACAGATTCTGACGGCTGAAGCCTGGATTTAGTGATGATCGATTAATCAATTAACACCCAATGGCGCGCGAGACTGAATCATGTACACACGGAGTCGGAATATGTTGCATGATGGCGGACCCTGGTCCGCTTCCTCGACTGATTGATTAAATCATTGCTATTATATCTTTCACCATACGCTGCGATGTGATCGGCCAGTAAGCCTCCGGCGAGCCATATCGATCAGGGCTATCGAGTACAGTGCCTGGCGCCTCCGCGCAAACTTCATTTGCCGATAAGGTGATGCCAGGATTTGATTACTTCAATAGCGCCTGAGAAGGTTTCGATTTCGATGTTACTTCTTCTTCATCTAGACAAGATGTGCACAGGTTTTGGTGATCAATTACTAGAGCGGAGATTCTCAGTCACACCTCCACTCGCTTAAATACAGCTGACCTTTGCTGTATAAACCAAACATTAGGATTCCTTTTCCTTGCACAATATCCACCTGAACTTGGAAATGGCTTCAGCACCATCCTCTCAAACGATTCGACTTCAGTAGTATGTTCCGTATTGTTCACATAAGTTTCTTTAACCAAACCATTGCAGTATCGGACCAGTCGTGCGTTTCTGTGACTGCTTTTATCCCGTGGAATCTGATGTTCCAAGTTCTTTGGCTGCCTTCTCAATTGGTGTTTACTGGGAGCGTTGACGGTCCAGCTGTGTGAGCCATCACTTCCTCCTCGACAACACTATTATTAACTAACGTGGAAAATTAGACAGCTTCCATGTCTGCTTCCCCAAAGAGCGTACACCTATCAAGGGTTTCGGTGTGTCCACAAGTGATAACCATTCCCCAAGCTAATTTACAGCACAGTCTATATTCTGTATATCCTTGACCTCGCGCAAACAGTAGGCTCAACACATTATTCGTATCATGTCTTAGTGTATGGATGGGGTGATCTATTCGCTCTCATGACCGTTACGTGGTCTATCGCCATTGTACCGATTTTGACAGGCGTTAGTATGTACCGTTTTACACTGGCCTTGGGAACTAGCTGACATTCTGCTTCTTAGTATCGCTCGCTGTTCAGTTGTTCTTTGCCTGGTAAGATCCACTACACAAATTTGCCCAAATACTACTATGAACGTCTAACACTGGCAGGAGAATTTGGACTCTGAAACGAGGCAACCGTTTATTCCAGGTCTCCGTGGTAACCCTAATTTCTGCAGTACTTTTGCCGTTGTTAGATTAGGTGGTTCTGTGCTCATAAGACTCGTGTAGATTGGTCTGATGCAGTGCGTGGCTGCATTCGTAGGTGGTATCAAGGTACGACCCTTACTTGCCCCTTCATTCTGGCTGATGGCAAGGCGTCAGTATGCCCTCGCTGGTGACACTGCCGCACTCGCATCTATGAGCAACCTTGTAAAGGTAACATATATTCCCTTCACTGTATTCATAATAGTAATATAACACTTTTAGGTCTGGCTTATCGGAAGTTTCGTTTGCGATATTGTCATCGCTCTCGCAATGCTTTTCATCGTACTGTCTTTTCCTTCTTGCACGACATTGACCTGACCTTCAAGCGACCCGGCAGCTGGGCTCCATGCGACACAAATCTCATTGGCAGCGCACCAACGGGCGCATTCGAAAGCTCATGTACCACACCGTTGAATCCGGGGCCATCACAGCGGTTGCTGCAGGAGTAGATCTCTCTGTTCTTGGCGGCACCTAATGCTAATTATCACTTGGTATTGTGAGTTTCTATTTCGTAATTGAAGATCTTTACTTTCCTTGAGATACAAACCACGCAGGTCATTCACTCTCGGGAAACTGTAAGTTCTTTATTGCTGCGCGTACAAATATCAGTGAATGGTGTGATCTATCTAGATACACCAATATTGTCCTCGCGACGTTGAACAACAGATCAAGCCGGACTGGCGCCGCCGAGGGTTCGGTATCCGAGGTGAACATTTTGAGCGAGAATTTCCCGCTCTCGGTGCGTCGAAGCCAAGGGGATACCGGGGGAAAGAGCGCCATGATTCACGTCTCAAGGGATGTTCAAAGTGATGCAGCTCTGTCATCGGTAAATTCACAAGCTCGTTTGTTGGAAAAATGATACTTACCGCAGCATCTTGAATAGAATGACCTCAAAGCAACATGATGAAACAAGGGTGTACAGGAATAGAGTAGAAGTTGTCGTTTGATGAACCAACAGTCAGCGGCTAAGCCTGGCATTCCCAAGGCATGCCCATAATATTACTTACCTACAAGATTGTGCCTTGACATCTGATATTGAATATTCCCTTCCCTTGTAAAAATACCAGATTGTACAAGCGTGTTCCCACAACTATAACAATACAAACTCGGACCGTTCGGAAGTGCAGACTTCAAGCATCATTATTTCAACAGGATCATAGCTCCACCTTCACTGTACATGGAAGACCCCTACGGTAGCATTAGCCAGGAACGAAATTGGTTGCCTGTATTTACTCACAGTCATATATGAGCTCAGTGGACTGCTGAGGAAAAGGGTCGCGTCGGCCATTTCTTCGGGTGAACCCATACGCTTTGGGCACGAAAACATATCAGCCTACAACAACAATCTGAAAGATCATCATACCTTCAGAAGTGTTCCATTCTCATACGGAGTAAAATCAGTGACAAATGCTCGAGCTTGGGGTGTAAGCGTGTATCCAGGGTTGACCGTGTTGATTCTGATACCATCTCCGCTATGCGACACCGCTGAATACATCATAGAAAGAATGAGGAGGATCGCAACTGAAGGAACGCAAAGCTCACCCGCAGCTTTTGTCATTCCAATCACCGCCTAATATAATGAAAGTGAGACTCAAAGAGGTAGCCGGCCGGGAGATTTATCGACTCACATGTTTTGCGGCGGTATATGCGGTCATTCCGGGCACGGGGGTAACAGAAGCAAGGGAGCCCATGTTCACGATAGATCCTCGAGTGGGCGCACGATCCGGGATCAAGGATCGAAGCTCATTCTTGAGCATGGCCTTGATCTCTTCCCGCATGCACAAGAATACACCGCGGACATTGATCGCATGAACGTTATCCCAGTCCTCGATGGTCTGATCAACAGTGGCTACGGGCGTCACAATGATCTGTGCAATAACGTGAGAGTTGTTGAGAATTAGCGAAGGAGTGGCTAAGCAACTTACCCCAGCCACATTAGCAGCGTAATCCAGTCGACCGAATTCTTTCACGGCCGTTTCGACCATGTCAATAACATCTCTGTCAATCCGGACGTCGACTTTGAAGGGGAGGACACGAAAGTTGGGGTGGCTGGCAACCTTTTTGCATTCTTCGATGGTTGCATCGAGTCCACTGAAATTGATATCGCAGGCCAGGATACCTTCGACGCCGGCTTTGGCGTATGCGATTGTGACTGCTTGGCCGATACCAGATGCTGACTTCGAGTGAAAACATGATACAGTGGTTTGGTAGCGTGAGACTTACCAGATCCTAAGAACAAAAGGGGATATAGTCAGTAATAACTCTCGTGCAACGGATAAGCTACTTACCGGTTACAAGGGCTATTCCACCAGGTAGAGCGAGAGACATGTTGGTTGGATGAGCGCTGCCCTATCCATCAGGCTTCATATATGGCAGACCTGATCGTGATACGGAAGTGCGAACAAATAAGCCAAGCGCGAGGCAGGCATCTCTTGTGATGTTTACAGCATCTGAACAAACTCAAAGGACCGCATGATTGTTGAGGAGGGTGCCTATCACCATCTACCTCGGACAGAGGATAGTATCTGTTGTCCGTGGGGGTCTTGATGCATTGATGGATTGGAAAAGATTAGGCGTGAGAGAACCAACGCATCTGTACGATATGTCCGAGTCTTGTATACTTATTTTTGTACCAGAATGTGAATTGTGATATATGAACGTGTCCTGTTGCTCACCTGTTTTGTTTGTCATACACAAATTCAAGACTCGAGCGAGTCACTTCGGTTGATGGCAGTCGACTGGTGATGCGACTGGTTCCAGTCTACACAAATCTTGCCAACCTATGGTAAGTATTGAGTCAAATCGACATTTGATCGGCATCAACAATAATCTGCACAGTGGGTGTCAGGAACCGGTAGCGTCTGTGCGATTGCCGCCAATATGCGATAAATGTGTATTGGGTGCACCGTGCGAATCCCGAACCGAGACCTTTAGCTGCAATACATAGTGGAATGGTATTTTTCTGTCCAGATTTGGTGCATCACTGGCAGCACCATTAAAGATAAAAAATTTTGAAAAAACGGCCAACCAATCTCACTTACGTCTGATTGCATGCTGAGCCCTTGACGGGGCTACTACCGTGCCCGCCGAAGTGTTAGACATCACGTATATCACTGCGAAGAGAGGAGTTGACGTCGGTTTATCCTTGGGCTCGGAGTATGCTGATGATCAAAAAATGCTGGCGTCAGAGGGATTCGTAGCAATTCGTACTCTGGTTAGGCCAGCTCAGAACTTACTCAGAACCTTGTAATGATGGTCGCACGAGGTGTCTTTGGTGTGCACACATCGATCTGGCCTGTATGGAATTGAGCCAATGCTTGCCGCCACACTCCAGCGCAAGGCGACGACAACATCATACAATACGCCGGTTTGCCTGAATATCCATGTTCTTCATTTTTCCCAGCCCTTTTGGCAGCTTCACCAAAGCAAAGTACACGAACCAGCCTCTTACACGCACTACAGACTCGCCAGTACGGCGGTGGTACCGAATTACTCGTCAGCCCAACCTATGGAGGGGCGACTACTGTGAGCACGCCTGCAACATCGACACTGGCGAACAATACATCAGTATCGACGAAACTCGGCTGAGCAATGGCCAATGAATTGTACTCCGATGAGGGCATTATATATTCTTTCGACGGGCCAAAAGACCGTCTGTAGTAGCAGCTCTCGCAATCATAACAATACAAAACTAGACCCTTCCGAAGGACAAACCTGCCGCGCCATTATTTCAACAAGATCATAGCTCCACCTTCACTGTACATGGAAGACCCCTACGGTAGCATTAGCCAGGAACAAAATAGGTTGCCTGTATTTACTCACAGTCATGTATGAACTCAGCGGGCTGCTGAGGAAAAGGGTCGCGTTGGCCATTTCTTCGGGTGAACCCATACGCTTTGGGCACGAAAACACATCAGCCTATAACAAAAATCCGAAAGATCAGCATACCTTCAGAAGTGTTCCATTCTCATACGGAGTAAAATCAGTGAAAAATGCCCGAGCTTAAGGTGTAAGTGTGTATCCAGGGTTGACCGTGTTGATTCTGATACCATCCCCGCTATGCGACACTGCTGAAGACATCATAGAAAGAATGAGGAGGATTGCAATCGAAGAAACACACAAGGCTCACCCGCAGCTTTTGTCATTCCCACCACCGCCTGACATAACGAAGGTGAGAGACAGCCTGAATAGCGCGGGTATTTTCATGATGGGCTCACATGTTTTGCAGCGGTATATGCGGTCATTCCGGGCACGGGGGTAACAGAAGCGAGGGAACCCATGTTCACGATGGATCCTCGAGTGGGCGCACGATCCGGGATCAAGGGTCGAAGCTCGTTCTTGAGCATGGCCTTGATCTCTTCTCGCATGCACAAGGAGACGCCGCGGACATTGATCGCATGAATATTATCCCAGTCCTCGATGGTCTGATCAACGGTAGCTACAGGCGTCACGACAATCTGCACCATATCGTGAGCGGTGGAGCGAAGAGTAAGCCAAGCAACTCACCCCGGCCACGTTGGCAGCATAATCCAGTCGGCCAAATTCCTTCACGGCCGTTTCGACCATGTTGATAACATCTCTGTCGATCCGGACGTCGACTTTTAAGGGGAGGACGCGGAAGTTGGGGTGGCTGGCAACCTTTTTGCATTCTTCGATGGTTGCATCGAGTCCATCGAAATTGATATCGCAGGCCAGGATACCTTCGACGCCAGCCTTTGCATATGCGATTGTGACTGCTTGACCGATTCCAGATGCTGATCTCCGGTAAAAACGTGGTATAGTTTGGTAGCATAAGGCTTACCGGATCCTAAGCAGTGTAGAACATAAATGATTTAGTCAACCATAACTCGGGTAACAAGTAAGTTACTTCACCGGTTATAAGAGCTATCCCGCCAGGTAGAGTGAGAGACATGAAGCTGAATGAGGGCTGCCCTATCAATCAAGTCTTAATATACAGCAGGTCTGATCACGATACGGAGGGTTCGAAGGTGCGAAGCTGTTTGCATAGAGCTTTACATAGACAGTCGCATGTGTTTTGTGCCGAAGAGGAGAGCGATTTTGATTTCATCATAGTATAGCACATCACTTACCCGTAGCCGCTTGTTATCCTAGACAACGGAGTCAATACATGCAGGCGTGGTAAAAGTGTACGCCAGACCTTTTGCAGTTCCCTGGCTAACGCTTCATCCTATATGTCCCAAACACCATTCCCATTGTTTGAGAAGTGCAATGTGCTAGTCATGTATGCCCTGTCCGCCCGATAATGTTTTATGGCTTTTTCGGTGATCTCGGAGACCCCTTTGCGCGCTCGAAGTCCCTGAAACCCAATTGATGTCAAGCTGTATGCAAACAGCTGTAAGTCAAGCACAATGCAGGCGTCTATTTGCTAGAACATCTGGACGAATCGAAGGACTACGTGATGATTATCGTTGGTTGAGGGTGTCTATCGTCACCTGCCGGCTGCCGGCTGACTGTATCTGTCGAATGTTGTCGGTGATGACAAGTGATGGGTCGTGATGGACTAGAAAAGAACCAGCTAGTTTGACTGAGCACAAAAAGCAAAGGCTAGGAGTCTTTAAACGCAATCAGGGAAGAGACGTTGGATCGCACGTCAGTTTCTGCTTGAGCATGCCGATGACAAGAAGACGCGTGGGTCAGATTCATCTTCAGGTTGATAGTAATTCGTGCTCGGGTTAGACCAGCTCGGAGCTTTAAAACGATATGATGTCCTTGAAGTGCACACATCGGTCGGAATGTATGAGAATTGGTTTCACGATGAATTTATAGTGCAGTGTGGTACAGCGTAAGCAGTGGATTCTTGTATGAAAAGATGTACGTGGGGAGGCCAAAGAAATCCTATGAAATGGATTCAGTGAGACTGAGCATCTATCATACTGTGAAGAGACGTACCGATAGCTAAGCTGAATACCTGAGAAGAGAACCTGAGATGGACCGCGGAAAAACACAGTAGATCAGGGATTACAAGATGGGCGAGACATGGGACAAAGGTGAACGCACCAGTACCTGTTGGAGAATGCAGATGCCCAGCTCGTTGTTTTCCGGTGAGCTCTGTCGTCTTGCGTTCCGGTTGAGCGGCTTCTTGCTTAATGAGCTCTTCGACATTCGCTGTGGCTTTGAGAATGAGAAGAAAGAAAGGTCCGGTAGAGGAACTGTTGATAATGGCGGTTGTAGTCAGAGTTGTATTTCAAACCCCGACGCGAACCGCATGTCCCGCCACCACCGGCTATGGCCTCCAGCGCAGAATAATGACAAGCTTCTACGATACGGCCAATTCCTGTTCTCCACTGTTTTTACCTAGTCCTCGGCAGCGTTCTTCATTGACGAAAACCCTAGACACGAACCTCTTACGCGCATTGCAGCTCGCCGGTATCACTGATTGTAATTATTGGCCCAGCACATTGAGCGGGTTTCTGGATGACTACTGGCGTCAACGGGTGTACACCTAGAAAATATACACTGGAAAACGATACAGTAAAATCGACAGGGCCCGTTTCGACACACTGAGTAGGGATGGTGGGTCACACACCCAGTGCTGCAAGCACGACAGAGAACTACACCCGCCTGGTTGTCTACTCATGGTCTTGCGTTGCTTCGTCGCCAGTCAATTGGATGCAAGGACCTATCTCCCTGGCACAGCTTTGCGCCAGATATCTTCGGGAGCTCTACGTTGAAATGCACTAGGAATTAGTATGTTCAACCGAGTGCAAGGGTCACTGGAAGGCAAGTAACTGATAGTATTATGGAGATGTGCATATATGCTGATTGAAGCTGCCGTAGGTCGCACGTTCATGCCAAAGATACACAAAGTTCTGCTCCCTTAGCAGAATCCAGATATACTGTATAATTTCGACCAAGTGTTCATAAATTTGGAAATTTTTGGTCAAAGAAATCGGAAAAATCGAAAGAAAATTTTTGGTACCAACCGTTTTTTGGGAGCGTTACCCGTTACTGAACACTTGGTCGAAATTATACAGTATGTCGGAACGTTTACTCATATGAAGTAGTAGCATCTGTTGATCTGTCCCAAGCCAGCGAGTCCCGTGCGCTTCCCACAAAGATCGCTTTACATGCACGGAATGGCTTCGTTCAAGGGTTGGTAGAGGGCATTGCCGTCTGGGTACGTTTTATCACAGTAGTTTACCCTCTGGTTTTTCCGCGCTGTAAAACGTACCGTTGACTGACGGACTTTTCAGGTCCGAGAAAGGCTTCGCTAAATCAAAGCCCTTCAAGGCCTCGTTTTCTAGCAGCTAAAATGCACTGGTCTGCTATGAATACATCAGAATCGATGAAACTCGGCTAAGCAATGATGGTGGTTTGCGTCTGTTGCAGAGCAGAAAACTATCAATGAGATTTACACTACAAGGCTCTCAGAAATGAAGCGGAAGGTATATCCGTACGGGAATCTCAGCGGCGATTGGCTATCAATTTGAGTTCAACATCTCACACAGACGGCCACCGAATTGTTGGTCCATGGCTATGTCGCGCTGCTCCATCGCTAGTCAGTCGGTTTATTCCGGGTATCAAGAAACCGTGCACGAGTGGGAGCTATCTCCCAGGCTCCGGTTTACGCTGGGAATCTTGCTCCAGAATCGCGGTATCGAGCGGGCTGAACGGATGTATTACAGCGAGCGAGTATCACTTTTCCTTTTTGAGGTTATACTTGCACTCATGCGCGTTTCAGTCCCGAGCAACCCATACAGCCAGGAGATTCACGTTGAAACGTACTGAGATTGGGTGAAACGGCCATTGGAACGTGAGCTGATATAATTTTTGAAACTGTGCATATATGCTGATTGAAGCTTCTATAGGTCGCACATCTATGCCAGGTCCATAAGAACAGTGCGGTCAAATCCAGACTATCGGAATGGGGCTTGCTCCATCCGTTGATCGCCTCACCTGTGACCTCCCGGGCGAGCCGCGTGTCCTTCTCACTTACCTTTTTACGACATGCATTGAAGAGCATGAGTAATCACTGGTCAAGTTCCTACGTTAGCCGATACCATCCGAGGTCACAGTGCCTCTAGATAAAGACCCGATGTATTAGAAGAAATCGCACAGAGAACCTGTTCTCAAACATGGCCGATCTCAATGTGGCTACGGTGATGTCGCTCTCTGGACGAGTAGGACTCGTTACAGGCGGAGGGACGGGGATGTAAGTTTTGGGATTTTCGATCTCGACAAATGGTTGACCCGTCGACAGAGGATTCATGATTGCTAAAGCATTTGCTGCAAACGGAGCCAGGGTATACATCACTGGTCGAAGGTTGGAAGTGCTTGAGAAAGCCGCCGCATCTGTTACGGGCGTACCAGGATCCATTGTCCCGTCTGCAGTGTCCTTTCTCCCAGATATTTATTGCTAATGTGTGCATAGACTACAGATGGATGTGACAGACGAAGACAGCATCAAGACTGGCGTCAAGCACATCGAAGGAAACGACGGCAAACTCGATATACTTGTCAACAAGTTTGTCTATCGCATCCCTGGTCCCTCTTTCATACCCTAAACTCTTTGCAGTGCCGGGTTCGGCGCCTCCCTTCGCGACCCAGACTTTGCCAGGAAGAAGATCGCTGCGTCAGATCCGTTCGAACCCGAGACGGTACAGAACTGGATGGATATCTTCGCACTAAACACCATCGCTCCATTCTTCGTCGTCCGCGCCTTCCAATCCCTCCTCATCAAAGGAGCACATTCCCGCCCTCAAGGCACCTCAAGCGTGATCAATGTCAGCAGCATGTGCGTACAGGTAAACGCAGTAGTTTCAGTAGGCTGTGTATGTCCCCTATCGTTCCCTTCGACGTAACTCAGAACTAACTTGCCTAGTTCGCATACACTCCAACGAAAGCAGCTTTGGAGAAGCTGACCCTTGTCCTCGGAACGAGCTTTGCTCAGAGGAATATCCCGATTCGGGTGAACACGCTGGAGCCTGGCGTGTTCGCGTCGGAGATAAGTAATCCTGAGATTATGGAAGGGATCAAGACAGAGCCATTACCTGGTTTTGTGGCTCCAATACCCCTGAGGAGGGGAGGGACGTGAGTACGTTCAGTGTTTGGATGAGATTGATTATTGAATCCATTCTCGCTAGTGATGCGGAAATGGGGATGACAGCGATTCATTTGGCAGTATCTGACTATACGAACGGAGCGGTTTTGACTGTTGATGGTGGATTCGCATTGGTTAATCCTTGAAGAGTTCATAATCAATGATGTCAAGCAACATCAAGTGCTTTCTTTTCGTGAGAAAGATATCGATGTCGTGAAAGCATAATGATCAGGTCATTCAGACGGCGATGACACCTTCGATATTACTCGACTGATCCGCCGATGTTAAGAAGAAATGTCGGGCTGTGTTGAATATGTTCATATGATACACTTTTCACGGCTGATCTTGTTGTAACGTTTTCATGTTAGGAGATCCATCTTTAAACCCACTCCGTACCAACAGTTGAGTTATTTCAGCAAAACTGCAAGCTTCCCTTCATCTTCTCTCCATGTTTAATTCATCCGACTACTTTACGTGTCGTTTCAGTTTTTCGTCGGCACGTCGGCGCTTTCTTGACGCAATCTATCATGCTCTTGTCAAGGTGTCGATTGAAGACAAAGTAGAGTTAACGACTCGAGGCCCAGGTGATCGTCATAGGTGGGGAGCACCCTCGATATCACTTGACCTTGTCCGGCTGGGCTCATTTTCTAAAGTAGTATTCTAGTCTATAACTCTACAATATGTAGTGAGCGCTATGAGTCTAGCCAATTCTGTCTCTCTTCGCACCCAAATGAAACGATTGCCCAGATATACAGATGGTACGGCAACTCGCAGGGGATGATGAAGATAGAACATGATTATCCAATTCCGCTGGGTTCACGAAGGAATGTGTCATATTCTTCCACTGTGCACACCCAGAGGGTTCGATGGATGCATAATGCATGGGAAGTAGCAACAAAGAACAATAGGCCTCAAGCCTGATGCATATCAAAAACGAGGGGATCTCAGCTTTGAAAGATGCGGTATTTATTGTAGTGTACACTAGCTTAATTAGAATATATAAATTAGAGAGGAAACGAATTTCAATTATAATCCCAGCTCGCTGAGTCTATATCTCTTCATTCCCAAATGAAGCGCCAGATACCCGTCTGTGAATTCTGTGAACGCCATGTATGCTTCTTGGTGAGGTGACAAGATACGCAGGACCCTTTCGTATGATTCAAGGCACTGTGTCACTACGTAGCAGAGAACTTGTTTCTTAGGGGAACCACGAGCTCGAGCTAGTAGCGATATAAAATTGTTGGTATCACCGCTGCACTCTTCCTTGTAGAATGAAAGAATGTCGTTCGCGAAGTCGATGAAGTCTCGCATGGAAGGGAGGGCCTGGATGTATAGGTGGAATGGGAGATCTCGAGGGAAAATGAACATTGCGAAAGCTTCCGCGAGCCCGCATTGTTCACGAAGGAATATAGCATATTCTTCAACCCGTTGCGTCTGTAAATTCCATTCAGTGATATGAATCACTTTATTGGCGTAAGGTACTTACCGATTCCTGCTTGCTCTGGACCTCTAGGATTAGCCCGGTAATGAACTTGAGGGCGGAGTGGACGATGAAGTCGGCAGCGACTTTGCCAAAGTGTTGAGAGCTCTCGGTTAAAAGGTCTGCCAGATCGTTCAGGATCTTGCTCGACTGCTTCTTTGATGATGTGAAGCGCTGCATGGCATGATTAGCGTCTGAAACAATGTCAACAATGATGATTGTGATCTTACCTTTGTAAAATCAGGAACCCCGCCCAAAGCATCGGAATCGTCGGGATAGACGTCGTCGAGGTATATCAGGAACATGCAGAAGAATGCGATGAACACTTTGACATTGACATCGTCAATATAGTGATACGCAGAAACAGTGATGTTAAGTCCAAGTGTCAGGTAAGGCCTGAGGACATCGGTGGAATATCCACGACGTTCGGCCTCTGCGAGGCAGAGGGCTTCCAATGTTGGGTCCCAAATAGATGGTAGGTCGGTGGTGTCAAAATGCTGCAAGAAAGCGCGTATTATGTCGCCAATTTCTTCTGAAGTGCTCTTCGGTTTCTATTTAATATATCAGGAAACGATAACTTCTTTGGGATGGATCAGCGTACACGAGTCTTTAAGCGGCCTGGGCATACATGAGTTTAGGTGACATAAAAGCAGGGAAATAAGCGTACCGGCGACACTGTATGTCGAAGTTGGACCTGTTGCAGTAGATAGTGTCATATTTGGATTATGAGGGTGCAAGCACTGGTTCGATGAGTCGATGAGGTCTGAGGCTTGGAAGTAAAGAGTTGAAGTGCTCTAGGGAGCCTTATATATCACTGTCGTCGCAACAAACTGAGATCCGGCGCGTGAAATGGAGGATCCATTATGATGCGTCACCGGGAATTTCTCCTCCTGACAATCCTGTCGCTCTCCTGGAATGGGTAATTGCTTAGAGAACGAAACTGATGACTATGGGCGCGGGAACAACGCGGAAACGTGGTTGGATGTAATACCGGTCTGATAGGTAGCAATGTGGCTTGGTGAAGGCCAATATCCTTGAATACCGGGGCACATCGGACAGCCTCAGTCGTGACGACGCAGCCTAAAATTTCTTCCGAAGTGTTGATGCCCGTATTTAGAGGCGAGAAACAGAGTTATGCTGTGCTGGATCGTGCACTTACTGCAAAAAGATAATGTTGGTAGCGTGGGGATACTGATTACGGAAGTTACCATATTTCGTATGTCAGTACTGTTGATGGATCGGAACGGTGTTTTCGAATATTGTCTCGCATATCGTCTCGTGTACGATACACCCTGTTCCGTTACAGATGAGTTACACTCACAATACGTTTCCCCGAGACGAGGACTCACCTCAGCTCCAACTAGAATGCAATCAAAACGATTTGAACAGTAGCTGTGCATATACTTTGGAATACCGCGGCGCCGAAGCGATGCTTTAGGCATTATCAAAAAATGAACCCCGAAAGAGGAACCGTAGACTGCTAGCTCTACCAACAGTCCACAGCCATTCATGCAAAATCACTGGAAAAGGCGATCACTCCCATAAACGAGTAGCCGACTGATAGCCGCCCCGTTCGTATGTCACTGCCCGATTTTCATGCCTTGGCGCTACCACATGATCGGACCGCAATCAGATGCAGCGCATCGGTCGTAGAAATATTCTGGAGATCGTTTGACAAGGCGACATATGTTATGGAGTCGGCGCTTATTTAACAACAAGCGCTAGGCGAAGAATTCATCATTTACTGAGAGTGCAAGGCAACCAACTTCATTAGTGA
The DNA here is from genome assembly GCA_022818035.1 of Armillaria solidipes. Taxonomy (NCBI): domain Eukaryota; kingdom Fungi; phylum Basidiomycota; class Agaricomycetes; order Agaricales; family Physalacriaceae; genus Armillaria; species Armillaria solidipes. The sequence goes on from JAIWYQ010000015.1 coordinate 728,179, forward strand.
GGCATGTCTGAATGCAAAACATAGCGAATCAAAGACAAACTAAACCAAAAATGTCATAGCGTGCCTCCATCCTACACATCGCGAGTCTGATGACATGATATTAATGATTGGGAGAAAGAAATAACCAGAAGACTTGATCAGCCTACCATTCTAGTTTCCAATGTAGAATGAAGACGGATTCCTGCTTCTGCAAACCGACGTTGCTTGAACTCCCGGGAATAGTATTGAGAGAATAAATTGATCCTTGATGACAGAGCAGGTAAATCCGCATGCCTTCGTTTTTGGCCGATGCGTGTTTAGACTTCGAAATAAGGTCGGTCATGGACCAATATTGAATATCATCGAACAACGTCTGTAGAGCCGGAGAGCATGTGTTGCGGGTGATCTGAAAACCGGGCAGCCAATTATGGGTATATCTAGTCTCTCGTATCGATGAAAGCGGGTCCTAGCCAAAGCTGCCAGTGAGCGAGAAAGGTGAGTATTGAGGCTAGGATTCAACTGAGCAAGTTCACGGAGCGAGTACGGTACCGACGTGCAAAATCCCCTTCATGGTCGTAAGGAAGGAAGGAAGGGGATTTTATAAAACCACCTTCGTTGACGGAGGAAAGAGGAACAATGGATGGAGCGGAAGTGCTCGGCGCCGTGTGCATGCCGTGGCGAGGGCACGTGGCGAAATCAATCCTTCGAGACTCAGACTCAAAACTTGGACTCAGACTGCCGACATTACACTCTCCGTTCATTTACTAGAAAAGTTTTGCATTACGTTTTTCTTGGAAAGAGAAACTGACCCAAAAAAAAACCGCAGGACAATTCTTCCACCGCAAACGAACAAATCCTAACAGCTTCTCAATTTGCGCTGCCCAAAAAGTCCTCCAAGTAGCCTTCTGTTGACTTGACGGCATGTCGCCTTTGGATTGACCACATTGCGCGACTGTGGAAGCCGACTACCTTCTGGAAGTCCCAGAAATTATTCGCGACGCCGGAGCTGGTAGACTTTCTGGTCTCTGAAAGAGAGCAGCCTCGCGCTCAGCTACTAGACGTCGTGCTGTGCGCAATTACTCGAGCATGCGGCAGGACGTCAGATGATGTGATTGTCAAAGGGCTCATCATAGTCACGGTTAATATGCCTCTTAGAATCACGTCGGTTACGGAGGTTGAGTCCTACAGCGCTGTAACAGCCTTTTTTTTGTCAACATTGCCAGACATCGCCTTTCATGTGCCAGCAATCATTTGCACGGCAAATCGCTTGTCTTTTTCGCCGAACGTTCCTCCGCTGGCCTCACTGTGTGTTACCACCTCATCCGGCCGTCACTCCAATCACTCCAATCACTCCGAGTGTCCTATCCCTCAATTGTCATCGATATATCATTCCTGATGCAAATGAATGCCGATCAAATCACCAACTATTGTATTCATACCTCGGGGACCGGTGCACGCGATGTTACACCTGAATCCATGGCTCGGACTCGGAGTTAACAATGAGTGAATGAATGCTCTTCGCGTTCTAGATTTTCAAGGACGTCGGGTGGAACAAAATGTCTTCTCTATGTTCCCGAGTCTAGGTGGGCCGAGAATGCTGGAAGGCGCTCACTGCGCCTTACTAGAAAGGGTTTAGATTGAGGGACCTGTCACAATCGATGAGGATGAGCTCACAGAGACGAGGCAGGTGCAATACTTGGGGGTCTAACTGTTGACGATCTCCAAGAAAAGAGGTGCGGAACCAATGTCACTCTTTCGCATTTGGCTCGCACGTCGTCGAAGGAATGGGTTCCAAACCAGAAAAGGTGCTCGAATTTCCAAGTCTCGCACCGAAACAGTGGATTCAAAATAGGAAGTTCACGGGTCAAGACTCAACGACTTCAGGACCTGGAAAAAAGTGACGTGTGGCCGGGATGGATACGGATTTCCACAGACGGTTAAGTATCCCAAGACCCCAGACGTCGAACATTGGGAACACACTTTTACTTCTACTTCTTGATCCATCCAGTAGCGATAATTCAGACGAAAATATATCTAGTTCCCGTCAGAGTAGAGCCCGCTCCGATGCTCCCGCGATAATTCATGGTCAAACATTCAAATGGCTCCACTTCCTCACATAACGAGAATATGGAGAGGAACCGAAGAAGGTGGAGCATCAAGCTTGGTAAGAGGCCAACTTGTTTCTGACTAGCGCTTTTGCCAGCATAATGGACCCGCTCCCGAGCCAACGGCCTATTAGCGTGCAGTCGCTGTGTCATAACTTACAATACGACACTCTCCTATCCCCAATGCATGTCGCCCGATCTTCAGGCAGAACCACTAGCTGCCAGGATAACAGTGTCAATCAACACAATTGATGAGTAGAGTTGAGGGCTAGGGTCGATGTTTACGCCGTCCTCTTCAGGGCGGGACAAGATGAAAGTACTTAAGTACGTCATCCACTACTAGCCATTGTGATTTGACGTCGATACGTTAACTAATAATCTTCGAGCAAGGCGTAACTCATTCTATATTGCGCTACGGCGTATCTCGTCAATGCGAAAGAAGACACTCAGTGTAAACGCACCCACTCGTTGCTCCTCGGAGTTTCATATGGACTCCTCGAAGGTACTATTGTATGACTATTATTATTACGATCCATGGAGTTTAACGATATTTGAACGGCATGGGATCTCGGAATGAAAGAAAGCTGATTCACTATCCACACCACCATCGTAGCCTATCTCTTCAACATAGCCCTATGAATAGCGCGAGGCTTTCTGGTTTAAGAAGCCGGGGAGTACAGAATGAGAGCTTCATGTCAAGATGCGCCAAATGGCTCCAATTTTGTTGCCTTCAATCTTCCTTAACGGGTCGAGGGTGAGGGGGACGAGATTCGGCTGTCGGTTCCAGTGATCTCCCTGCTTCATTAATATTATTGTTGAACATGACAACACTAAAGAGCCAAATGTTATTTGCACGAACCATGATGCACGACCAGTCTCCAGAGACAATCACCAGATTCACCATGTCTAATAATCAAAAAGGTTCGATCGTGGTACAAAAATGAGTCAACCCAGGTTCGAACTGAGGACCTTCTGTGTGTTAGACAGATGCGATAACCAGCTACGCCATCAACCCATAACGAGTATTTTGACCATAAGCAACAGATTCGTCAGATAAGTAAGCACCAACGACCCTCAATGTGACATTTACTACCAAGTTACTGCTAAGCCAATTGTCTTGATTACGCCCGACTCCTTAATAGTATGGACCTATTGATTCTAAATTGCTATTAGGCTACAGTACTCTCACGGAGCTATGCCTTGGCGGCTGTCACCCGAGACGAAGAGAAGCTATGCGATTCCGGTCTCGGCACCTTCAAATTCGTTCGCGTGCAAGTTTATCGCTTCTCCTCGATAGGGCGAAGAGGCCAGCGCTGAGGGACGCACGTCTCATGGGTTTTCCGAGAAGTGATGTTATGCCAAAAGCAGAATGCGACGGTTGACTGCCTCCGTGAGCGAAATGTTATCGGGTAAATGATTCAACTGAGGCTGTTCCTTTCATAAATTGGATACGTCGTCCGCATCGTTGAAACCTTGTTCTCCGAGGGTACAGAAATACTTTGGTCATATAGGCACGTTCCTTCATTTGTCATCCTGGATGCACTGTCATCAGCTTCTTGATTTCTATTCCCTCTCAATTCTACTTCAGTATATAGTAGTGCAGGGTAACTGACCCGAGAGATGGTTTTGCTGGGGACTACTCGTCCTGAGGTGTGCAGTACCAAAGAAAACCCCTGCGCTTATGAGTTGAAGGAGCTAAGGACCCAGGAGGAACTACAGTTTGTATCGAGGAAGGTGATTGCACACAATTAGCCGTTCAAATCCGAACTTCTGGATGGTCAAAATCTTGGATTAGGGTTTGTTACAGCCCAATTATGCATGACCCTGAACTGCTATTATGATAAGCCCATTGGACCCAAGACAGACGGAGCGATTGCTTACCTCAACACGAAGAACAGATGGGGTCACAATCATGACATCCGGGTGAAGGTCTTTTCTTAGGCGCGCTGAACAGGTGTGTATACTGCCACATCGGAATCGACTAAATGAGACATCATATGTTGTTGCCAACTGGCAAAGTATCAGTGTAAAATCACGATCAATATTCATATGTCCCAAAGGCGTCGAGAGATCCGGTAAGGGAATGTGCTTGTCCGCCCCAACCTAATGACAAACGTCAGGGTCACAATGAGGGATGCCTAGAGAGGTAAGGCGCTCGCAGATTACTGCTCGGCGGATAACAGGAACGCTCTCCGTGAATATATGCAGAATTGATGTAGATGGATTTTGAAATGAGCGAGATTCGGTCGCAAATGCCGGCGCAATTTGACGGCAGGCAGCGCAAAATTGGAGGCGGGAACTGCTGTTTCCTTGCCAGCAGCTTGAATTTTGACGAAGGGCTAGAAACGTGAGCGATGTTGATATTAATAATAGGAATGCGTATTGTTGCGTGACCGCTGATTGAACGTTAAACGGTCATTTCAATAACGGGTGATCGAATGCGGTACAAGTACTAGAATGAGATACGAGCAACGAGCACGGATTGCATTATTTATTTTCTGCTGTTTTAAGCGAAAACCGTTGTCCGAGATACACGAGGCAGATTGATTATTGTGTAAAGGTGAGGGCCCGTGTTTCTAATCCAATCACTTTGGGGACTTGGCCTATAAGAGAAGAAATTTCAAGAATGTTCCACAGCGCCCCGTAGGCTATGATAAAACAAAAAATAACATACAGTGTTCCGAAGGGCTTGAGGCCAACACTCACGAGTAAGGTATTTCGCAGTCGGGTCGACTGGAAAGAGACAACTCTTCATTTCCCCGGACCATCGGGGCTCAATTTTGTGCCAGGGACGAGATGTCGGAAAAGCCAAGAGCAGCTACTCGCGGTGTGTGAATCAGGCCGTATTACTGTCAGGTATATCTCGCTCACCGTAGTCGAGGACGCGCCTGAAGCCGGTGCTAGCAAAATGTGCAGCTAATGGGCAGCGCCGCGTGAGATATTTGAGAAAGTTGAGAGCGATTGAAAGGCGTCATCCCCTTAAGACTTGATCCGTGGTCGTCGGGATCTCACGCTCACGTGGGGGCTGTGCTGGCAACACAGGTGACCACTACTCGAACGGCGAACGCGGACCTAAGGACGTCAACTCCAGCAGCTCCAATTCATGGCATGTGTGTTGTTGCGCTGTTGGAATAAGTCCACTGGAAACACCCAATGTTTCAATGATCAAAGTTCCCTCATCAAACAAGGTCACCGTTGGCGCTCGGGGCGGACCATAGTTTGAACTTTGAAGGAACTTTGATGATACTATAGGGCGCAGCTGTGATCAGTAGGTCCTCTGATCTGAATGTCGGCGCCATTCGAGTTTTGACAATGCGATCCTGTGGGCCTAGACTTCAGCGCTACTCATCTTTTTAAAGGAAAGCGGGGTTCAACTGTACGAGATGTGCATCTCGAAGCTTATCAGACAATTATTCAGGTGATTGCCTTATATCTACTAAGGCCGGGTCTCACTAGGGTCCACATTCAAGAAATGATGTTTCGTTCCTGACCCTGCTCTCCTACTTGGAATGATCTCTTGGAATAGCTACTCCCATGGATATCTCCGACAACGATGAAGCAATGAGATCGCATTTCTCCTGCCGATCTATTTGAAGCAATGAAGACACTGGTTATGAATAGCCTCGTAAACCGAAAAACTCGAAGTTAGGAAGCTCGTCTCGTCGCTTGTAACGTGACTGACTTAATCTATCAACTAGTCCCTTCGATATAACAATGGCCAATCCATAGTGGTGAGAGATTGGTATCCCTCCAAGCGATGGTCGCGACCGGTACGTTAGCTGTAGAATTCGCGCTGTACGATTCGGCCATTGATATTCTTACATTCATATGGTAAGGGTGTCTGCCCCGGACTCCGGCTGCTTCCAATTATACATTTTCTCAGGATTTTCTGTCTCTGGGTAATTGAAGGGATTCGTTTCAGCTAGGAATCTGTGGAGGTTCCATTGTAATGTTGCAGGAAGGAATATTGATCGCTTTCCTCTGATGATGAAGCGGCTGTGGTGGCTCACTTTATTCTTCTTCTGGATCCGCGGGTCGTCTTTGTGTAGCGCTGGTCAGACTCATCTCTCTGTGTCGTTTTGGGCGTTGCTTTTGTCGCCATCATTGTTATCTGCTGCGTTGGTGCCGGGCTTTTGATTAGGATACGAAATGGCATCAAGTGGCGAAATAGACAGTGCAATTACATCGTCGAAGACTATTGGCATCCGCTCTAGCAGAACCTACTCGACTGTGTGCTACACTGGCATCAATACCTGCTGTCTCGACTTCTTTACCTCCGGACTCTTCATGGGGCTTCTTATTTCCCTCCTCACTTCCGCCGCTTTCATCGGTATCAGATCCCCGGCAGAATTGTTACGATTCTTCGATGTCAGCAGAAAGGCCCGCTTCAAGAGTGCGGTATCGCGAGAATGATACGCAGTCCAGTTGTACGGTTCGGGAGCGTACTCGTAGTACCCTCCGACTCAGCTTAGCTGCTGCCAGGTCGGTGTCACCGAAAGCCATAATTACGACTAGTTCGGAGAGCAATGACGTCACAGGTATCTAGTTAATCACTTCGTCGCTTAGATCTGTCGGGTTCACTATATTTTAAAACAGGTTTCTCTGTTTAGACTGTTTTTAGGGAGCCGACTTCCCGTCTTCACGGAGGGACTCGGAACCGTCACCGGGTATCCTCAAACTCGTATGAAGTCCAAGCACGATCATATTTGCTAAGTACAGTTGCCTGGCCGCGATGCGTTTCGGCGACCATTCAGAGTTGCGAAATTCTTTCAAGAGTGACCCAAAGAGAAAACGTTCAACAAACGCGTGAACCTATTTATTCCGAGTCCTCTCCGCCAAATCATCGGAGCCGTCGCACGACCTCCCAAGGCCCCTTGGTACAAGGATGGTATCGTTCTTTGGGACCGTACCTGTCAAGAATGACAAGCAACAAAGACTTGGGTGCTTGCCCTGTTAATCCGCATCATTTCACACGACATGTACATCGTCGTCGTCATCGTCATATCAAGCCAATATCAGCTCGGTAATGGATGTTCCAGCCCCTCTTATACCCGTTAAATCTACCAAGTAATCGTGTGCTTACTAGCAGGCAATCGACAAACTAATTTAGTACAGCGCCACAAACCCGAGACGGGGAACAATGATCCTACCCGCACGAAGATAACTGGACATCCGTCCCTGCAGCAACAAATTATTGTTGATTGGATAGCCTTGAACAGTTCTAGAGGTTTGACCTCTATCAGCAAGCCCTCCATGCCTTTGCAAAGGGTAAAGAATATTTAGCTTCGGAGACTCGGATATTGCCCAGCAGCCTGGACTCTCACCGAACCAGGTCCCTGGAGCTGGCATTGTAATGTATAGCTCCGATGACCTGGCCTTAACCAGGAAATCGGTGTGCGCCATCATAATGAATCGCTGAAAAACGTCAAGTCACTGACGGGAAATGTCTAGCAACTTTGGTTAAAGTTGATCGATCGACGCCTAGGCTTCCTCCAATATTCGACGGCAAGCGCAGCGCCCATTGCCGTGACTTGAATGTGCTGCACGTATTCTATCGCAAGACCTGAAATTTGATCAAGGGCTGCAAAGACAATTTGTTGGCTAAGGAATTATTCATATTATCACATGGCAACGATGCGCACTGCACATTAAGAAGCCTCGCGCCATGACTCTATATGTTTTGAATGTAATCATCGAATAATAAGAAGTGGGTCGTCTCGTTAACTTCAAGTTCACGCGTTTGCGAATGCAATTGTCACATGATCGCATCAAGGGCAGTGCCGATTCACCAAAGCGCATTTTTACAATCTTCCCACCATACTTTTCCCCCAATGGACGAAGCCCTTCGCGAATTGTGATCTCCGCGGTTTTTATAGCGCCCTTTCAACTGAAAAATATCCCATCCCGCCTTTTCTCTGATTCCTACCTATCTAGCCGAGTCATGATTCATTATCATAATCGATTTCCTGCTCAGACTGTAACCGGGGATGCACCATTAATATGTATTATGATAGGCGCTTCCGTATGGCACACGTCTGGGACGTCCTTGCCACAGGAACAGTTCATTTTAATCCCTACATTGTCATTGGAGCATCAGCCAAATGGAGCAGTCTGCTCATGATGGAACATGAAGGTGATCTAGTAGCAGAGATCATCACCAATATCCTTGAAAATGAGCTAATTTCGTCCCTGTCGGTGCGGCGACAAAAGGTTAAATATGGCATGGTGCGCCCTCGACCAAATTAACGGAGCTCGAGTTTGACCCGAGATACAGCAAACCGCGAAATTCGATATTGAGGAGCTGCAATATCAAGTCCTTTAGTATCGGCTCGCGTGCGCTGGAGACACTAAAGCAGTGTTATGACATCTCGACAATAATAGAAGTACACCGCTTGCCGGGCAATCTTTCGATACCGAGCCAATACCGAGTAGACGTTACCCGTGAGAGGCCGGCGGTTGCTTCGTCTTCCTAATGTAAAAGTCTAATTTGGTTGCAAGGACATTCAGGGTCGGCCACGTGGAATCGCGCACTGCTGCCGATGGCACCCAATTGGCACCGTATTGGTCGACGCTGACTACCTTCAAATTCTTAGTCCCAACTCTGTTCGAACTCAGCCCGTCTTCGCAGCTTGTGGATTTAAATTAGTCCTTGGGCTCCTGGCTTTATTTTTACCATGATAAAGCGCCGGTTTCGTCCGGCTTACAAACCGTCTCCCGCATTACGCTGATTTGAACTCCTCTGAGTGTTTGCCACGTATCCAATGGGGTTTCTACATACTTATTCGCTGTTTCCAGAGCCGGTCTTCAAAAAGATACCCATAACACTGCTGTTGAGTCAGCTCATTGAGCGCGGAACTCAAACATTGGTCATATCTCAGGCACTAGGAATGCGCACGTCCGAGTCCTTGATTTACGCGCTTACCCATAAGGAGCTCGTTTCATTCATTGATATTTCCTGGGGCTATGTGGGGTGAGTACTAAGCAGTCGAGGCCTACGATGGATAATAAAGAGATACGGGTTACAGCGGCCATTCTCATATCTTTGCAGAGATGGAAAAATCAACAATCTGCTCCCGCCCGTTCTGCCAACAATAAGCAGCTGTCAGTCCCTGACGACTTCACTTTCACTTAGCCACAGGATCTATAAGTGGAAATAGGGACGCCGTATAAGCCTCTGTGGGTCTTCTTGGCCGCAAGCGCTCGACATTTGGACGGGCTTCGGTCCGACTTAACCTCTCAAAAATGAGAGAACACCGCTCCACGGCGCTCATTATTCCGCAGAGACGGAACTTGTTTCGACTATGCCTTGTTATCGGAAATCAATCCGGCAGACTTTAAGTTTCAAGCAGTGTCATATTCCCATGTTTCTGTTGCCAATTGTCTTACACGTACGTCAGTCTGCCGATTTGTCCTTTCTTTCTGGGGAACACTCGTACGCGGCGAACGGAGATAGCCGCTTATAGATGCTGCTGTGTTGGATCTTCTTGACGACGCCGATCTCGGATATTAGACGAAAATGAGGTATATAAAGCACCTTGTAGTGCTTGACCTCCTCACTGAATCCTCCGCGACGCCTCTTGACGCTCACAATGACTTTATCTACTTCGACACATACCAGACACTATATCCAACGTCAAGGCATGCCCTCCTGGACGTCGGCTCTTTCAAGTCTTGCTGGTATGTCTATTTACGCTCTTGGTCGATTCCGTCACTCATTCACGATTTCATAAAGGTCACTTGCTAGCTTTCGTGCGCTCTTTCCGTTTACGTATCATTTCACAGGTCTTAATATTCCGTACAGAAACCGAGGCATACATCGGAGGAAGTTGGCAACACTATATTGTCATTCCTGCATCACTTTGACACCAGCAATCTGCCTTCCATTTGGGACCCGTCGCTCCAAGCTCTCTGTCTGGTAGAGGCCGAGCGTCGCGGTTACTCAGTCGAAGTACTCAAGCCTTACCTGGTATTGGGGCTGAACATTACCACCGCCGCATACCACTACATCGACGACACCAACGTCAAGATGTTCATCTCGTTCTTCTGCATGTTCTTGATATACCTCGACGATGTCTATCCCGACGATTCAGAGGCGTTGGGTGGGGTTCCCGATTTCACCAGGGTTAGTACATACTATTAATCGCAATTCAGTCGAGATGTTGATCATGCTACACAGCGTTTTACATCATCAGAGAAGCAGTCGAGCAAAATTTTGAACGACCTGGCTGATCTTCTTACCGAAAGTTCTCAGTACTTCGGCAAAGTCACCGCAGACTTCATTGTACACTCCGCTCTCAAGTTTATCACCGGACTTATTCTAGAGGTCCAGAGTAAGCTCGAACCAGTGAGCAACTCACATCACCTACATCTCTCGGTACATTAGCTAATTGAAATTCACAGACGCATCGAATCGAAGAATACGCGATATTTCTTCGAGAGCAATGCGGGCTCGCGGAAGCATTTGCCATGTTCATTTTCCCCAGAGACATCCCCTACCATCTATACATTCAAGCTCTCCCATCCATGCGAGATTTCATTGACTTCGCGAACGACATCCTCTCATTCTACAAGGAAGAGTGTAGTGGCGATACGAACAATTTCATATCTCTGTTAGCTCAGGCCCGTGGTTCGCCGAAGATCAAAGTCCTACGCTACGTGGTGCGGCAGTGCTTAACGGCCTACGAGAGAACCTTGCGTATCTTGTCGCCACACCGGGAGGCGCACAAGGCTTTCAGGGACTTCACAAACGGATATTTAGCCCTTCACCTCGGAATGAAAAGATACAGACTTAGCGAGCTTGGCATATAGTACCATTTCCTTCTTTAATTTATCCACTATTAACATACTGTACGCTACGATATATAATCAGATACCCATATTTTTCGTGATTTTTCATCGGACTTGAACATAGGATAATGAACAGCACAATCATCCTAAATCTAACACCCTTGGACGCCGCCGAAGTGGTAATTCAGACTAAGTTTCCTAGGAGAGGTGCCGCTACTTGCAAATTACTCCGTATCCGTACGCGTGTTATCCAAGGGCTCGCTCGAACTCATGGGCTATGGTGTCTATAAGTGGTGAGTACTAGCCAGGTCGCGTATACTGAAGCGCTTTGAACCATCTTGCCCGACGCAATGCATTAGTTCTCACCTAGACTACCAAAGTCATAGAACGAGAACCTACGATTCAAACCAAGAGATGTCATGGCTCATGTATCATATCAGGCCTGTCCATGATGTAAGTTATTGCTATCAATATTCTATTGGTACGAAATCAGTAGATTCGAACCAGTCTCACCGCCAGTTGATGACAATTGATCAACTCGGGCAGGAGGATGTAGTTGATCCACTGTATCCAACAGAAGTGGGGACTAGCTCGAGTCTACGAAATGAACTCGACCAGAGGATGAGTGCGGATGTTATACTTGAAGCAAAAAAAATGTGGGAATTTGAGTGGCGTAGAGGAGAAGCCGCCGGAAATTAAGAAGGGGAACTTGTTGGGGGAGAAAGAAGCCGCCGGACATCGAGGCTCGAGAGAGAGAGAAACTACGATTTCAGTGATCGGCGGAATGCTTCGCGATGCGCCTGTCTAACAGAAAAAGCCGACAAATCAAAACGGGGATGAGGTTTGTGCCAGATGCAAGGGGAAAGTACGCCAAAAGGACCCATTTGCGATCGCGAGCAAGATGTTCGAGGTCTTTATATCACGGTTGAAGTCAGTCCACGTTTATTAAGTAATGCAATAGAGCTGAGTGTGGTGATACACAATAAGTAGGTATTTCAGTGAAATGATGAAAGATTAATTCGCGTTGGTCATCTTCGAGTAGTATCCGGTTGGTATCCGGTAACAGACTCTGTTGTCTGCCCGGCCCGAACCATGGATTACCTTGCTTGTCAAGGTCTCTCTAGGTCTAAAATCTTCGCTTACCAAGGAGAGGTCGTCACGCGTTGCACGTGATACAACGTAATGTGCGCGTCATGATTCTTGGTCCACCGCTTTTCATGGTATCCAAGGTATACCTCCCGGGTAGACAGAGAAACTGTGGTCTTCGCTCAAGAGCCTGAGAAAACATGAAGGGGCCTGCTTTTGAGGCCCATGGAGGGTGAGTGCACGCTGCACCTAGTACTGTCAGGGTGGTTCTCTCCAAGTACTCTCCAGCTGGGATTTTTTTAGCATCTCGTTAACTGCTACAAATACACTAACTACTAAGACACGGTGGAGGTACAGGTCCTCAGGCTCCCTCTTTCCTCTTGTCACAACCCCTCCGCTCATTAATCTGATTTCCACTGATACTAGCTCAGCATGTGATGTGGAGTAAAGTAACGGACATTTACAGTACTTTTGTGTTGGGCTGACCTGCTCGAATTATATACCACGCTCCATTCTTCAGGTCTTCTGAATCTCTGTCCTTGGATATTGGTAGGATCCACAAAATCACATTGTCGTCACCTTGGAAGTGCACTGTGCAAAGCAAGCTGTGTGAACACCGCTCAAGCAAGGTATCAAAGTCGTCGACCGACGACCGCTAGTTAGTAACGCTTGCCAAATCAGGGAGTACATCCTGAAGCTTCACGTGACTCCCGTAGTTTGTCCCCTTCAAGTTGAATGACCGTCGGCAATCCTCACCAAATTTCAAACTCCGACCGTGAGTTACCCTTTATGGATTTCACGCCAAAAAATTCACTTCGGATGTCTGCACCTACTGTGGGCTGAACCGCACATGTTGGCGACTATTTTCAGTGGGAGAAAATGTTCGGTAGATAATTCTACATGTATTCTATGAGCTGTAATTTCTTTACCCTGCTAGATTGTGCCATTTCACTCGTATATTCCATTATATCAATATGAATTTTATCATTTTTCCACATAGAATACATGTATTTTAACCCACTGTGGACTTCCATATCTTTTTTGGCCGCAATCTGTCTATGTGGAAGCCGTAAATGGGTGCATTATAGTTGCACGGGGAAGGGCCTGCTAACAAAGCCAAACAAACGCGACGCGCCAATTATTAATTATTACAGGGTCATTTTCCACCAAGTAAGATCACAGTTCAAATGGTTTAATGCCATGATGGTATCTATTGCATACACTAGTGGTGAGGGCTGCAAATCAAGGCTAACGAGAGCCGAAGGTGAGATGAAGCATTTTGCCATCAAGAGGACCGATCTCTGCTTAGTCAGCGCACGATTTCTTAACCGGCGTTGCCCCCAGTCACTTCAAGTTCCGTGGACCGTCATAGAGACGGCTCGCCAGGCTACCTCCGTCATCTCGACCTCCTACGTCATCGCGCATCGCGCATCTACCAGCGTGAAGCGCACAGATCAGCCGCCCCCCCCTACCGGGCTATAAAAAGGCGCATTCAGGACACCGCCCTTTCTTTCTTCTCTTCCCCCATCATCTCTACCTTTTCTTCCTGACCCTTTTCCCCGTCGCCGCGTCCTCTGTGGCATTATATATGCGTCCGGAGTGCCTGTCAACTATTAACAGTACGCCATCAGCTCCATAGGCCTCGTTCAGCCTCGTTCCTACTTGAATATCATCCATCTCACTTGGCATGCAGATCCCCGGTGCGCGGCCGGTGACCGCCGTCTCCATCTTCTTTACCTCTTTCAAAGGACATCGCTGAACAATTCAACGAGAACAAGAATAGGAATGCTCTCAAAGGTCTAATCTGCATCTTAAACCCCTCCTCCACCATGGCCTGGGCATTGTTGTCGACGTCTCTGATACTTAGGTTGAGGGTGAATAGGTATGGGCGGCGACAGTCATGCACGCCAAGCCGTACGTTTTTTGTGCTTTTTATCTCGCCTTCTGACTCTAACACAGGTACGAAACTGGCGACCGCTGCAACACGGCACTGCTCATGAAGGATTTTTTTTTTGAAATGCTAGATAGCAGTTGAAGCGCCTGTAAGCATTCTCCTCTGCCCTTTTTTATATGCCGTTCACAGCTGTGCAGGTGTCGGCGGATTTTATGCAGGCCTGGTGACAAGATCTAGTACGGCAAGGAAGAACTCTGGGACTCCTGTCGAAGAAGCACTCAAGGACACCAAACGCAGAGGGACCTCACCGTCCAAATTGTCTCTTTCGTGCTCTCCTCCATCACTGGCCTACGACCCCAGCTGTGTGCCAATGGACAAGACGTGAAAGGTGTAGAAGGTGAGCTGCATGTATCTACTCACCGCTCATGCTCATTGTTCCGGTAGTACCGACCATTGAAAACGTCAAGATCTCGAAGGTCTCCTAGCTTTTACTACTCATTTCATCATCGTCAACTTAAAGGTGCGTGTAATGCATGTTGTACACAGGGACATCATAATCACGCGGCTGTTCATATAAGCTTCCGCAACCAGCCAAATACTTCGTACAACGTCATCTTGGACGAACATGAGTTATATCCTTTATAAAACAAAGGTGATTACACCTTCTATGTATAACTTCTTGCTGACATACCCGCTTAGTCTGTCGACGACATGAAGAAACATACTACACGTTCGGTCACGAACCTGGTTTCCTGCAAGATAAGATCGGGGAGACATTCTCATCGGTTTTGACGGTGGACGTTTAACATAAAGAAAGGGCACGCTTAGTGAGGAAAATGTTACAGTGACACTCCTCGATGTCATCGCACTCCGACTCGAGTGATGCCTCTTATATAATCAAGGTAAGTATTTTGAGCGGCATATCATAGGAGAGAGAAGCCGCCGGACGCCCGGAATGAGGGACTTTGGGAGGAGCAAGAAGCAGCCAGACCTAACGCGACTCTCGTGCCTATGCGCGATGCGTATCCTGATTGAGGCAAGCGAAACGAAAGCGGTGTCTATCATTGACACACGAGTTCAAACTTCAAAAACGTACTCGTGTGCGCAGAATCAAGACGCGGGTCGAGTCTTCCACATTACCTGATGCGGGCAGAGAAATTCAGATTAGAAGCGCAGTAAGAAGCTACCCGTCCTTCTTAACTCTTTCTTCTCATGTTGTATTGATAGGATGCTCTCGTCCATAGTGTGGATTAATACCATTCCGTTCTTTGGGCGAGTTTTCGGTCTCGGATTGCGCACAGTACACTTCGACCAAATAGAGGAACAGAAAAACAACCCCACGATGAAACACCGGTTGTGAGTGAATAGTCATTCGCTGTCCAGCAAATATACCTAAAGGAAAACCAGGGTGTTTTCATATCAAGGTGATTACCAGCGCAAGCATTACTACCTGAGAGCTCGAGTCAGTTTTATGTGAACGCGAAAGAGCTGAATGTGGCTTCTAAATGATGAAATAGGCGATGCCGTACGCAAAGGAAAGAGAAGCCGCCGGAAATCAAGAAACATTCAAGCCTCAAGAGCACGGATTGGCGAATGTAATGCTTGGCGGAATTATTCGGCTACCGTGCGAAGAGTACATCTTCGTTCAGGCGTTGTCGTTGGAACTGGCGATGGCCCTGCCTATCAATCGCGAAGTTCAGTCATCACTGCATTGCGATGCTTTTGTTGGGGTACGTCGATCTACACGAGTGCAAAGACGTACTCGCGTGCGCCTACGCGATGAAGGAAGCAAGAAACAAATTCAAGGGTGTCTTCAATGTTTCCTGACACGAGCACCTTTGTTGTCATATTAGACGTTAGAGAAGAAGTGTGGCAAATGGACGCATTTGACCAGAACAGCGAGCTTGAGGCTTGAGCGCTACCTTGACATCAAGAGTATGATGGAAGAAGATGTGGGGTGGTTCTCGTAGTGGAATTTGTTATTTCACTGTTTAGAGTTGACGAGGAAGAGGTGTGGCAATCCGTGGTATGCAGAATTGATGGTGGTGAAAACACCGAGCTGGGCTGACCGCAAGTCGTGGCTGCGAAGTGTAGAGTTATATTTTCTGGTGTTCTGGTATCGGTGTTTATGCCAAAGTACAGTGGGCAGTACTGCGAATAGGTAAAGTTATTAACTTTGATACTGCGGCTGTTGTACTTAAAATATGTTGTTAGGGCGGTTTGGGGTAAGTTCAGGATGATTGCCGTACTTCGGTGTAGATTAAACACTACCGTTGGTGAGAGATGCACAAATGTAGCACCCTTGGCATGGCAGCCTTCCAGTTATCCCTACCGAGGGTCGTACGCCTCATTCCACCTGACGCACCATCCAACTCGTACGGAGATACAGGGTGCGGCGGTGGGTAGAGACTGGCGGGGGCACCGAATCGTAGGTCGGAAAGGTGGGTGGCTCTTAGCGTACTGCGCCGGAGAACATGCTAGGTTATTTAAGAGCTAAGGGAACGAGAAGAACAATGAAGGGAGTGTATTTGGTGACGCGATTAGCGTAATGATGGAGTCTATTTACCTACGAAGATGCTTATGTTTCTCGATCCGATAAAAGTTGGAATGAGTAGCCGGAGGAGGAGATCATGATGTGATGGAAAAGGTGGCTTGGAAGCAGTGCCATATGATGAAGCAAGTTTCCTCAACAACGAAAAGTCGATAGTGGTCCCATCACGATTCGCGAAGCATGAGTCTGATAGTTACATGATACGATAACGAAATCGGAATATCAAAGGACCGTCGAGTGGGAGGACAGGTAGAATGCAAGGAATCCCGGGTTGCTGTCGTCGGGGACGGGAGCAGTAAGGCAATGAATGATACACTTAATCCGCTATATCCGTGGGTACGGCAAAAATCACACCAGTTACGCCACAATTTGAAAGCGGTAAAAGGCATGGACGAGAAGAGGCATTATTGAGAATAAATGATGGGAGGTGATGCACGGAGATGGAAGGTACAAGTATAGGGGCAGTGACACGGAAATGACGTCATATAGCTACGAAATATTACTAGCGTTGTGAGCAGCAACACTCGGATCCCACGGCCCAGTACCCACCTTGCCTCCTGCCATGGCGGTCGCTGCGATGGACGTTCCCGAGCTCATATATCCAGGCGACGTGTCAACCCCCTCGACGTCGTCCCACTCCCACGAGCTTGTCACGCCCTCGACACCCTACCCAGTCCCCAGGCCGCCCAGGAACAAGCTACGAAAACCACCGCCGACTGGACCGTCTTTCCCCTTCGTGTCGGGCATGCCCCCTTCTTCTCATTTCCCATACTCGTTCTATCCAACGAGCACGAGGCAGCAGAGGAGCCCGGTGTTGAGTCCTAGCGCTAGTACGTCGTCTGCTCCCAGCACCCTGACTTCGCGGCCGGACACGGTGACTTCGTATAGTAATACGTCGACGACGCCGCTAATGCGACCAAAACGGACAGCGTCGATGCCGTCGCGGAAATTGACGAAGCAGAGGCCGGCTGAACCATCCACGGTCCCCACACCTCCGAGGCGACGGGCGACGCTTTCCTTCAGTATTCGGAGGCGTAAGGCATCACAGACCCCGCCCCCATCTAGCTTCTCAGCCGCCAAACTTGTACAGCATGCTCCCGCACTTTCTCCCGTGAGTCTACTCCACCCCTGCTCCAATCAATTAATTCATGTGCACCATAGAGACGCGGCATGTTTACCGTGGGCTCGGATGATGAAGAGCAAGAAGCTTTTCCACCCAGTCCCCGACCCCCCCTCGTTCGCAGAAGTGCTTACATCTCTTCCTCTTCTGGTTGCTTCTCAGAAGACGATGAGGAGGATGAGCTTGAACTCAAACGCCGGCGCAGGTGGACGCTTATGACTGACGATGCCATCACGGATGAGGCATTTGCAGAGACTGTATTCAGCCTCACTCGGTGCACAAGCTTCGAATACGAGTCGTATGCCAATGACGATGAAACAGATGCGACATGTAATGCCAGTGTACCGGAACGAAGGTCCAGTTTGATGGCATTGTTTACGACAAGAGACCTTCTGAGGACCGAGAGACGTTATCTCAACCACCTATACGAGTTTCTGCGTTCATCACCACATTCATACGGGGAGGAGGAAGGCGTACCATGGCCATCACACCCCTCGCCGATGCTCATGCATTCCCGGCTGATCGCACTTATCGACGTTTCTCAAGCTCTCCTCGGAGCTATGGAATCTGATCCGTCGGTTGCCGGAATAGCAGGCGCGTTCGTAGCGATGGAGGAAGAGATGGGAGACGCACTCAGTGGGTGGTGTGCCGTAGTTGGCGGCTGGTTCGACGACGGAATAGAAGCCAGGAGGCAGAGGCGTTTGTCAAAAGGTCCTAGGGGAGCCGAGAAAGACTTGCCGATGTTGCCGAATTCGACTACGGAGAATAACAAACCCAAAAGAAGTTCGACAATGCTGTCACTGGCGTCGAGAGAAGTTTGGCGCAACTCTACATCTAGCGATCCATCCTCCAGGAGCGCCTCAGTTTCAACGACCCCGAAACGGAGCTCAACGCTGCCTGCATCTGTGTCCTTGCTACCTTCCCCTAGAAGCCTGTCTGTATCTTCGAGGATGAAAGGAACATGGCGAAAATCTCTTCCCACACTCCCAGCTTGGTCTGATAAAAATGCTCAGACACTTAGGGGTCGGGGCATCCTCCCAGTGCAGAGGGTTACACGTTATGCATTATTTTACAGAGGTTTGTCGGCTTGATTTGTTTTTGTGACCTTGGTACTGAGTTGGTGTACAGATTTATTGAAACATACAGAAGGGTCTTCTCCTTCGAGAGGGGTGGTAGAAGAGGCTGTCGCAGTTGCCGATAGGATTGCTAAACGATGCGACGATGCCCAAGGTAATGAACAGTTGGTGGTGGGCACGACGAGATTATGAACGACAATAGATTTATCTTCTTCATTTGGTTGTACTGCTAGCTTTTCTTGTTTTTCCATTCGCACTTCGCTTTTCACTCTTGCTAACGTTTCATACCCCGTTATTGTATAATTATAAATGTCACTAACGATACACAACATCTTGCAACACCACACGTTGATAACGAAGATTTGCGGGATCTCGTCAGTGGGAAAGAACGTGCGACGGGGAACTTGGAGGATGGATTCCTATATAGTTAATGCCGCGGGGAAGGAACTCGGCTTGAAGAAGGGTCGGGTTATAGGGGAGGCACGGGATGAGTAAAAGCTGCGCAAAAGGTAACGTAACATGGAATAAGGTGCGGCATAGGCAAATGGGTAAAGATCTCTTCAGTTGAGCCGCGAACGTGGGCACGGGCAAGAAACAAGTGGAGCTTGTGTGGTGATATGATCTCGACAAGACGGGGGAAGCTTCGTGGTGAAGGTGAGAATGGCGTTGTATTGCGATCTTGACCGGAGTGGGCAGAGTTGCGAGATCGTGTCGGACGAATACGAAGAGATTCTGAATGCCTTCCCTGACATTCATCATAGGTACTTGGTTGGTAAACGAATCCAAGGGTCATCGACCCTGATTCAAGTTACGCTCCCACTTAGGTTGTCAGTCTTCGTAGGGGAAAACATTCAGATCTAATTTCGATAGGTGAGTATA
The DNA here is from genome assembly GCA_022818035.1 of Armillaria solidipes. Classification (NCBI taxonomy): domain Eukaryota; kingdom Fungi; phylum Basidiomycota; class Agaricomycetes; order Agaricales; family Physalacriaceae; genus Armillaria; species Armillaria solidipes. Next base: position 747,656 of record JAIWYQ010000015.1, read on the forward strand.
CTGTGGAGCCGTCAGTGGAAATCTTGCATGACAAAGAAAGGTATCAGAGGCGCTATACTGCGTCACAATGAGAAGTCAGCTACGCCGGTACGGCGTGCCATTGGTTTCTGACCTAGTTCATGTTAAACAGAGACCCAGCATGTTTCGCATATGGATGATAAGAGCACTTGATGCAATAGGTCATGGGGATAGGGTTGGTCCATCGAGTCATATTTGAAAACTGGAGGGAAACATACTATTGGACTCGGCCTGGAGATTCCCTTGAACGTTGAGTTTATATTGAAGAAACGGCTGCCTTTTCTTCTTCTTCAGTGTCGACAGAAAAAGGCCGGCATGCTAATGTCATTGTTGAATCTTATATATGAGCAAAAAAAAGATAGAAATGGTTCAGATCAATGGGAGAAAAAACCTTGATACAGGTCTCTTGTTTTTTAAGAATCTTAGATACCAGCACCTCCAGTAACTTCCAACGTGTGACCTGAAACATAAGATGCGAGCGATGATGCCAGGCTGCAAATGCTAAGAGACCCATCGGAATGAGGACATGGGAGCACTCACAATAACATGGCGGCGGCGGCTTCATCCGGTGTCCCTCCGCGGCGAAGGGGAATGAGAGGATATTCCTCGGGCGACGAAGACCCCTTAGCCCCGGGTACACCCAATGCGACTTTCTTTCCATCAATCTCTATCGTCGCCCCAGCTTCCTTTGCGGCAGTCAGCCTAGGACGTATTCATGTCAACAAGAGGTCTCTCTGCTAAGTATGTAACACGCACCTCGTATGTACCAAACCGAACGCAATGGTATTTGCGCGCACACCAAACGGACCCCACTCTTTCGCAATCGTCTTGGTGAGACCGATTACAGCAGATTTGGCTGCAGCATAGTTTGCTTGGCCGACGTTCCCGTGGAGGCCAGTAGTGGAGGAGACGTTGATTACGGAGCGGTTTTCCGTGGACCCCTGATATTGGAAGCTAGATGTTGGGAAGTAAAGAATTGGCGTACTACCTACCTTCACTCGGAAGTAGGGTGCTGCCTGCCTCACCAACCTAAAAGGCGCTCGTACATGAATCTTGAGTATCACGTCAAAAGCCTCATCGGGAGTTGTATGAAGCATCTTGTCAAATGTGAAGCCAGCGTTATTGATGATGTGGTTAATTTTTCCGAATGCCCTTGATCAGAAATGAGTCACACCATTCAAGACTCAAATCAGAGCCGACACGTACTTGACTGTAGCATCAACGATACTTTTCGGAAAGTCATCAGCACCGACGTCGCCTGCTACCGAGAGGACATTCCCGGGACCTGCGAGTGCTTCGATTTCGGAGGCCACGGAGATGAGTTTTGTTGCATCGATGTCACTGATGACGACTTTGGCACCCTCCTTGGCGAAGAGTAGCGCAGCGCTACGTCCGATGCCTTGGCCAGCGCCTGGAAGTTGGAATAAGGTAAGCTGTGAGTAATAATAGATGCAGGGAAGCTCCCCACCAGTGATGATGGCGACCTCATCTGCCAAGAGACCTCTACTATGAGAGTTGCTGAGGTGGCTTGAGATTTGGGAAAGACGGTTTTTTGAAGCCATGTCGTATGTTCGCTGGCTGTGGCAATGGAGGCCAGAAGGAAGGTGAGACGCCGGGTAGAAGATGGCGAAGACGACCGGCTCCGGCAATTTGAAAGCCGAAGACGCACACGGGATAAAAGGTCGAGGTGGCCGATGGACCAATTAATGATAAACTATCTTGCGTGTTCCTTTCTCCCTCTATAACATTCTGGTGCCGCTGCTTTCTTTCACAAATTGGCAACTAGCGACCTGTGTCTCCGCCTAAGTTAATTTCGAGGGCAAGGGCGGGCGTTGCTGGATTAAGTACCGAAAAGGCTCAGAGCTAAGCGCGCATTCTGCCTGAATAGGACCGTGGCTCGCGTTGTCTGTAATAGGTCAAGATGATGTGTACGACGCCAGTAGAAAAACATGAACCTTCGTACCACCCAGCGCCGATTCACCAGCGAAAAAGTTAGAGCTGAATACAATATCAATGCAGTTCAATCTGTATCCCATGTGTCGCGAACAAAGCCCTTTGCCCGGTTCTAAACCCCCTATCCACTGCGATAGAGAGCAGGTGCCGACACAGCCATTCGCCTCCTGGAAGGGTGACGACAAGATATGAGTGGTATATGTTGAGACAGCGCTGCATTTGAGTGTCAAGAGCGGATGTAACAAGCGGAGTGTTGTGGTCGTCGTCGTGAAAGAATGTGTTTGTTTGTTTGGCACCGCCGCCTTCCTTTTCACCGACAGCGGTAGGCTTCTTCCACTACTTACTAGATAACTACCACACCGTGATGGAAAAGGCTACTCTCCCCGGCGAGTCTGCTCTGCAGCTAATTGCATGTGTGGCTGAACACTGGCTTAGTATTATATTCGTCAAGGACGGTGATGCGACGCTTCCCGCTCCAAAAGATAGTGATCCCACCTGTACAACCTGGGGCGGGCTGGGCCAACCTGATTACTCTTCACGATTATTAACCATCGGAATTGTTGCAGTGGACGTGGGTACCCGGTTCCGTTACTTCGTTTCAATTTGTGAGCAGCCGCGTTTCACCTTGAGTTTACATCTCACATATAGCTAGCTTCTTCTGACTTGATATCGACCTTCTTGACCCTGTGTTACATACCATTGACACATGACCGATCTTCACCTCTTTTTTCCGCTCTAAAATGCACTTAGGGTCATGCACGAGATTCTCCAGTTTGGTCTTCGGACATCCTCAGGTCCAGAAGGTGTCTGAATACCAGCCATGATTCGACATCTTGCCCCTTATCGTAAACCACACGTCAGGTTGCCAGAAGCATTTCACGCCGAGGGGTGACATTGATTCTGGTAGGTGGCAATTGGCCATAATTACATACCTGAACGATCTTCACCAGCATATAAACGACAGCCAGTCAAGCTGCGTTGACATATAACTAAGTAGAACGCCCAGGACGGTGACACTCGTGGTGACTATATGACACGATTTGACGTACATCTAGCTTTTTCTACCATCGGCGACCCGACAGTTTCAACGGGATTACTGTTCCGCGAATGCTGGTGCTAAAAACCAGTACTCAACAATATTGTATCCCTGTGCGGAGAATATTTTAGTTTGGAATGTAACAGTGTCGACTTCTCTTCCTCAGTGTGCCCACCGGGTACTTTTTCTACGTGATAACAGCAGCCAGCTGCGGTAGACTAGATACCAAACCTACAAAGCGGGTTTAGAGTCCCATCGGAAAAACAGATCTGATCCCAGATGATGGACCTCCGTCTACTTACTTCGTCTCTATTAGGCGTCCTTGCCGGATAATCTAGTATATATATTACTCACTAGTGTCAATCGATCCCTCAAGCGATGGCTCTATCTACTACTACGCATACCGAACATTGCTGGACCGTACTGTGTCAGGAGCCTATATCCCAGCTTGGACGTCCACTCTTTCAAGTCTTGCTTCCGCTCATGTTCTGTCGCATCAATCAATATCTTCATGTGGATGGTTCATATCGGTTGTTGCGCGGAAACCTTATAGTCTCTGGCTCTCGCATACAGAAACCGAAGGACGTTTCTCAAGTTCGTGGCACTATACGAATGTTCTTGCATCACTTTGACACTGCCAATCTACCCTCCGTTCCCAACTCGAAACTCGAAACTGTTTGCTCTCTGGAAGCAGACCGCAGGGGATACTCCCTGAACTCTACTCAATTCGCTGCGCAATTGTACCACAATCTTCACGACGCCGGCATCAAGTATTCAGCGTTTTCTTCGCTATGTTCGTAACATATCCTAACGGTGATGGCGGTACCCTTACCTTTTAAAAAATAACAGATTAATGTTCACACGACTCACACGACTCACACGACAACAACAACATCTTTCTCCCAAGGCAACCAGTTACTCAATTCATAAGATAATTAAGCATTCAAGGATTGACTAACGCTAGTCCGCCGTCGACGCTCAAAATCGCTCCGTTCGTATAGTCTGACACGGCCAGGTATATCGCAGTCATCCCCATTTCCGCATCACTAGCAACTGGAATCAGTGTCCAATCTAATCCAGATACTGAGCACACTCACGTCCCTTGCCTCCTCGCGGGTATCGGCGCGACCAACCCAGGTATGGGCTTCGTCTTAATCAGTTCCAACAACTCAGGACTAACCAATTGCGACGCAAATATGCCAGGCTCCAACGCATTCACCCGAATCGGGACGTCCCTCCCAGCAAAACTCATCGCCAGAACGAGGGTCAGCTTTTCCAGGGCAGCTTTCGTCGTGCCGTATGCCATCTATACCAAAGTTAACTCCGCTCTAGAAAGGAGTGACAGGGTACATACACACGACAGGGGCCCCATATCGTTCAGCTTAGCAGCCGCGCTGCTGATGTTGATGACGCTAGAGGTGCCTTGAGGATGGGAATGCGCTCCTTTGACGAGGAGGGATTGAAAGGCGCGTATAACGAAGAACGGCGCGATCGTGTTTAGTGCGAACATATCCTCCCAGTTCTGGACTGTTTCGGGTTCTAAAGGATCATTCACCGTGATCTTCTTCGCGATGAAGTCAGGGTCGCGAAGGGAGGTGGCAAATCCGGCGCTACAAAGGAGATTGGTGAACGGAGGAGGGCATCAAAGGTACCATGGACAAACTTGTTGACTAGGATATCGAGCTTGCCGTCGATTTCTTCGACGTGCTTTGCACAGGCCTTGACACTTTCTTCATCCGTCACATCCATCTGAAGTCTATGTGCGCAGCGTTAGCAATGAGTACCTGGGAGAAAGCATGGTCACTGACGGGACAATGGTCCCTGGTACGTCCGTAATAGACGCGGCAGCTTTCTCTAGCACGTCCAGCCTTCGCCCAGTGATGTAAACCTTGGCTCCGTTTGTAGCGAAGGCTTTAGCGATGGCAAGTCCTCTGTCGAAGAGTCAGTCATTTGTAATCCAGAATCTGGAGACTTACATCCCCGTCCCTCCACCTGTAACAAGACCTACTCGTCCAAACAACGACATTACCGTAGCGATATTGAGATCTGCCATATCTATAATGGTGGATAGTCTCTCGATACAGTTCCTTTGAATGCAGCGGCGGCCACGTCGTCGCTCTTATTGGGCAAGAAGAATTTAGCGCGGTAGCCTGCGTGGCTGCGTGGTCGCGTGGAGCGTGGCTGCGTGGTCGTCAGCGTGGTTGACAGATGACAGAGCCCTATCAAAAGTTGATTTAAGTCCATCAAACGCGACGAGAGTCGACGTGTTCCGTTCTTTTCTGTCTCTCCTTGCACAGAATCACCTTGATCTTGAGAACCCGTATAGTTTAAATATGACTACTTCAGAAATGAGTACTTCTGTAGGACTTAGAATTCCGGTCACTATGATGAAAATATCATTCCGAATTCATTCAAACTGTATTGCCAAGTTTAAGAGCATGAAAAGCGTTGTAACTGAAGTAGATAATTTTACGAGTATCCTATCAGTATAGAAATGCCTTAGAAGCATTTCGCTAAGCTAGAAGTAACAAGGTACACGACGTGGGGTTCTATATTCTATATTTCATATGAGCAACCCCAATGAAACAAGCCAATGAAACGAAGTATACACTTTCTGAGGGTAGACTTATATGTGCGGCGTGGTCTATACGGTGTGAAGCCTGCGTGGTACCTGCGTGGCTGCGTGGTTTTTCAGCGTGGTCAAGCGTGGTCAGCCTGCGTGGTGTGGCTGCGTGGCTGCGTGGTCGCGTGGCTGCGGGGTACGCTGGCGTGGTCGGTTGCGTGGTCGAGGCCAATCTTCCCTAAAGAAACAGTCATTAGTAAGTTGGTCTCCATGACTGATTGGGTCAGTACTCGACGCATGGAAGCTCTATTGATATTGCATTGATGCATAATTGATGTCTACAGCGCCAGTTTAGGATTATCGCGTACTTGGTACGGAATAGTACCGAAATTCAAACATTTAGCCTTCTCATACTTTCATGTACATACATTTAAGATACACAGGTAAATGAAAACCATAAACTCGAAGTGGGAAACCCTGTATTTGGCAAAAGTCGAGCCTTGGTATTATTTTCCAACCAGGTATCTTTGTTGGAGATAAGCCAGGAGCAAAAACAAACCAAACATAAGGATATTATCATGAAAACTAACAAGCATCGTGGTGCAGTATATAGTACATTTATTTAGGTTCAACTGGAGTTCAACTAATGACTTGCGTGGCTGCGTGGTCACGCACCACGCTAGCGTGGTACCACGCAGGTGACCACGCTGAATTCCTAGTGCCCGCTCTTATTCAGTGACGGTGGTGGATGGTGGGTCGACCCTGCAAGACAGTCACCATTCATAGCGTGACAAAAGCTCTCGTGCTCCTCGACAATGTTACCCCTTGAAGGTTTTGAGCGACTTTTCACCAGGTTTGAATGTTTGTCATGTCAGGAAAAGAACATTGAGATTTAGAATAATTATTCATGTTCTTCCACGCATGTCGTCCTAATGTGAGATGGGCATCCGAGTTGTCTGTTTGGTGGTCTGTGAGCATCTTGCTCCTCGATCGACGCTGCTTTATTTCATTCGAGTGCTCTGATAGTTTACTTCATTCTATAGACTTTCGAATGAACGAACAGAAATGCGACCTACGGGCTAAGTTTCAGCGCGGCTCCAAAGTATTATACCAGCTACAGACCATGTTTCCCCAACTGAAAAATTGCATAATTGAAGACCACCACCACACCACTGCCCCCGCCTCCGCCATCAAATACCGGTACTCTCAAAGTGGAACTCCCGATTAAATAGATGACTGAAGACGTCCGGGGTGAGGAGCTTCTGGGGAAATTCCTTCGCGGCTGACGAGTGACTTGTCCTTGGGCACGCCTCAATGTTAAGTACTAGCCTAGTACGAAGAACATTTCAGCACGAAGGCTCCGAACGGTCAGTACCTTGTATGCACCAATCCGAGTACGAAAGCATTCATACTCAACCTCATTCCCTTGCTGGAATCATTTTGGTCAACAGCGGACTTGGCTGAGGCCAGACCAGCGTTTCTGTAGAGAAGACGCTGATTATAGAGCGCCGATGTCGCCCTCGGCTGAAAGGACGCTCCTATGGTGCAGTGCGCTTAGTGACCGCCTCTAATGTGCAAAGCCAGGAACCGAACTTGGGGTTAGCCGATTTTTTTTTGCTCTTGCCAAACGCGTTATTTTGATAAGACAAGACGATTGGCAAGAGGAATTTCGATAAAACTTCGTGGAGCGTGAGATAGAGGGTGTCGTTCACATCTAATTTGGCCAACGGGCGGGCCGGACCTGCCGCCCTGCTATTACTGTATGTACTTGTATGAATGAAACGTAACGCGTAACGCTGGCGCCGTTTCGTTTCCTAAAACTGCAATTGTAACGCATAACGGGGGGTGCGTTTCATTTCTGGGGAGCGTTACACCCCAAAATTTTGGCCGGCCTGACGGCCGGCATCATATTTGGTTTCCTATCGAAGAAACGTATCGCCAGATAATGGTCTCGTTTCATGCACAAATTTACCAGTTGTACTGTAGTCCACATGCAATATATTTTTTCACTCAATCTACTGCCAGATTGCGGCAAATCAGCGTAAAAGTTTCAAAAAATTTTCCCTCCGGGAATTTGGCCACTGCACATCAGAGGCGGCCATTAAGCGCACTGCACCATAGACCTCCGAGTGCCTTGATTTCGCAAAGAGTATCGAAGCGTCGGGACCTGAATTTCAATCAGGGCCTGTCAAGATCCATTCAAGTTAGCAACGAGCGATGATAAATTCAGGAAAATTTCCCACCAGTGGTGATTGTCACCTCGTACATCAACGGAACCTGGCTATGAATATCGAGGAGATGGCGAGATATATGAGAGTGTGTCGGTTGGAGTGCCTTTCGCTGGAAACGGCCTGGAACGGTAACTACAGCGGAGAGCGGGTGTTCCGTGGACTCAATGTTAAAGACGGAGGCGTGCATATCGTTGTTCCCACTAGTTCCAGCCTAATCCTCTGCATTAGCAGACTCTGAGAGAAAGAGAAGGGTCATGCATACCTTCTTTAAAGATGGAGTCTTTCACTTGCAAGCTGTAGCCTTGATAGATGCGCGTTTTCCCGTGAAAAAGAGCCGTCGGTAGTGTCCTGCGACGGATCCATATTGGCGTGGCCGTAGCCGTGCAGTGTTGAACAGCGTGCACGAAAAAGAATCTGTGTCTGAACCTTAAATACGCGCGCACGGTCGTGGGGTTGATGGCAAGAAGAGAGAGGTTGTTTGTTTGTTTGTTTGGCCGCCACAGGCGATGTTCCTCAGACCTCTACTGCCTTGTCGAATTTGACAATACGAATTGATGCCATTCCATTCTGTCACGCCTTCGCCCAGGTGCTGGAACGGTGCCATCAGTTGGAGAAGATTGCTGTGAAGTCACAAAACTGCCGTGATAAGATGAAGATTATGCCAGAAGTTTAACCTTTCCCTTTCCCATTCAAGTTGCTCTTCGACGCCCTCAATGGCCACGCTCCCCATTGCAATGTAGGCAGACCGTCTATATCTTTAAAAGAAGTGTTATGCAGTGCACTCATCCACTGTAATATATGAAGTACTTGAAACCCGCAGATATTCGAGGCCAAGGACCGAGGATGAGAAATACCAAAGCCATTCTTTAGCTCTTCCCCTGAGGCACTCCAGTCCAGTTGCTCCTTTTCAACATTTCATCCTTCCCCGAACTTCGGAGCATCAATTTAGTTGCGACCGTCTCAACAGAGTCGGTACTTTGGGGAAGCCAAGTATCATGTCAGATTTCCCAGGAGAGCCATTGCCGTGAGGTTAGTTCGCGCCGTTGCTATCCAATCATGAAGCTTGAATTGACCTGGTAGCTTCTATGCAGTCGCGATGAGTATCTGCTCACAGAGATGCAGCTAAGAGACACATACTGCGCCCCATTCGTCTATCGCGTCTAATGATTGTACTCCGACTTTGAAGGTGTCAGTGTCTTTGCCCATGTAGGAGAGCCACGCGTCGCCCTTCTCGCACAGAAAAGAGTTGATCAAGTCTACTACAATCCTGACTTCTGCTGTATTATGCGTAGAAACGAAGGAGAGGTGATCAGACCAATAGAGGCACGCGTATCTCAAAATGTCATCGTCGGAATAGGGCATCGAGGTAGTAGCATCGTGGTCGCCGGACATATTGTCGGCGTGTGGACCAGAAAATGCGTTTTTCATGAGATCAAGGAGCCGGAAACATATGGAGCGGTGATTCTGAGCAGGTCGAACTCGAAGACGTGAGACAAAAAGTTTTGTGTGCGCGCACTCTCGGCTGTTCATGCACCATTCCACTTCGCATTTGTTTGAACAGCGAGTGTTCGACATAAGAAAGTCCCGGAAAGAAGAGTGGAAGAGACGGACAAAGTCACGATCGTCTGAAGGAACGACGACAACAGAGTGAAAGTGAGAAAGCATCCCTTCAACATGGTTTCGGGTCATTTTCAACAGTAGACAAATATTACGCAGCGTCATCGGTTGTTGTAAGAGAATGATGGTGCCTAACACCGTCCGAAGATCGTTGACTTTTGAATCAGGAAGGTTCTCGATTGCAGAGGATACGGTCCTTCGATATAGATGGTCTAGGCCATACTCCCCTTCGTTATGGCTCTCGGAAACACTGGCGATCTGAGTCAATTGTTCCGCCCTGTCACCTGGAGACTCGATGAACCTGCATACGGTTGTCGCGAATATGAACAATCCAGCAGATTTCTGGACAAGCTGATCTAAAAGATGTTCTGGAGGCCAGGTGTTCTCCGTCTCCGTCACCGTGTCGCCAGAGATGGGAGGGCTCGGAACCATGGTGATCAATTTGGCGTGAAGGTACATCCGTATGTCAGCGTCGACTAGGCGTCTGTCCATGCGATGTAGGATAATATCTTTCCATCGAGCACTCGAAACCGACTGGAAAGTCTCGCGTTCAGGAACTTCGGGGCGGCTAGTTATCAAGACCTTCAAAGCGTGAAGGACATGGGTGATGGATAGAAAGCCCGAAACCAGCTCCCGACGAGCGATCTCATTAGTGCATTCATCCAGCGCATCGACAATAAGCAAGAACGGGTCAGAGCGATGGCCCATGCTCAGCAACGGTTTGATCACCAGCCTCTCCAATTGCTGAGACGGCGTTTCCAAATCAATGCCGTCCCAGTGCCGCACAACCGAAACAAGTTCCTGGCGAAATGCCATATCGAGTTCGGAAAGGTGAAAAGCGATGGTAGGAATGACAAGCCTAGCATCTTTTTGTTGCGAGTCATTCCTGGAGCAAAAAAAGCTTCCCCCAAGGATGCCTCGGTCTGCAGCCCAATGCGCGACACTTCTTGCTACGGTACTTTTGCCCGCACCGGCGACACTGTTTAACCAACAAACGCAGCGCGTATCGGACCCATCCAGTATCCAGGTCATTATGTCCTCCAAAATCGCAGTCCGGGTGCCTTCTAAACACTCGCCCGGGGTTCCATTCCGCCAGCGTGCGGCCTGGGAGCGGGGAATAGCGTTGATGATTAACGAGTGTACTGATGATTTGTTGAGACAGGTCGTCATCAAGACACGGTAAGCTCACCATCGGCATGTATATTCTGACCGAGGTCCGTGAGCTAGACCAGGTTTCCTGAAGTGTTTAGACTTACCGAGGTATTGACTTCGATGCGAAGCACAGATCCGGTCTACTATGTGTCAGTGATTCGCACTTACAAGAAGAGTGCTTTTGCTTACCAACAAGCTTTCCAACAAGAACCTCAGCTGTCGGAATACACCTGCTATGATCTGTTTGTCTTCTGACGAATAGAGAAGCCCATCAACAAGAGTGCAGTTGCGGAGATTTCGACATGTGTCTTCTATCGATGCAAGACCACTAGTTGGCAATGAGCTTCTGGGGAGAATAAAAGTCATTGGATGACGAACTTCTGAAATCCTTCAATATGTTCTTTCAGTGCTCCGGGAATCTCGATATTCTTGTCTGGAAGGGTCCTAAAAGGCGATAGAAGGTAGTCAAGCCTTTCAATCATATTAACAATCTCTTGAAGATCCCGCTTGTTTTGATCGGTTTCCTAGCGCTCGATATCAGTGCCATCGATAACTGGATCATTAAGCGTAATCGACTTGCCTGAATAATGTCGACAATCGCCACAAGTGCGCCCACTGCACCCTTTAACCCTGGGACTGGAATGCCTTCCGCAGTTTTCTCGAGAATCTTCAAGGGATGTACGAATGCTTGCAGTAGTGTACGTCGGGGCACCGTGAGATTTTGGGCAACTGAGCTCAGGAATCAGGATGTCTGAAGGGTTTGATAAAGAAAGAAGGATACCTCTACGCCGCCGGCCAATCGATAAAGGCAGGAAACGACTAAATACTCTCGTTCTTGGGGGACATCGCCAATCGTATCGATATGCCCGTTGGATATCGAAGATATAGGGACAGATTGGACAGGGACTGCAACATCGGGAGAGGCCGTTACAGTTTTAGAACGTGGAAACAATATCCGGGGGATCAGATGTTTCAAAAGCGGGCGTCGTTCTCTCTGCGTCGATGTCATCGCCCTTGCCAGATTACATCACAGACACAGAGATTGGTAAGACTCAATGGGGGAGGCCAGCGGGTGTTTCGGGGAGGGGGATGTCGAACTGATGGGTACAGGTGTAAGGAGTCCTTTCAAGGAGGTACCGACTCGGCGATTTCTTGACGAGGATGGCTCTGGGTGCCTGGAAAATGTTCCCCGTCAGAACGCTTGATGTGTGGGGGCAGGGTCATCAGCATGTAGCGCCCGGCCCGAATACCATCTTATGACCTGCGAGTTTCCTTCCATCTATTTCTCTGTATAAACAGAGTGTGAAGAAGATAATGGTGCTGCGTGCTCTTTTCAAGGTCTTGAGAGTGAATCAGGTCATGTTGCAAGGGCCTTACAGGCGTGCTCTTTAGAAGGTCGCAGTCAGAAATTGCACACTATCCCATGACAAAGTGCGTCTTACTTTGAAAGACGAGAACAAATGAAATCCTCATTTCTCCGACGATTGCTCTGTTTTTCTACCTAGGGTCGAGAAAGGGATTCGGGTCGGAGGTGATGCGCGAGGTCGCAGACAAGAGATACGTCGAGCAGGTTCGAGCGGGCACCTAGGAACAAATCGCCTTTCACTGCTTGCGCTGAGCAAGGCTTCTGTACGAATGAAATCGTCGTTCCCGTCGGTCACAACAGCCTGAGCATATAGGTGAGGCGAAGAATACAAGGACCTTTGTGCCGCTTGCAAATCACCGTCAAAGGAGACAGGACTGATTAACGGAGTATTGCCCTATTGACCCCAGCTAATGCTCTTTGTATATAGTCCATTCCCCGATATTCAAGGCGACCCCTGTCACGTTTGGGGTGAAAAAGAGACCACAGACGTACAACTGCCTGCAAACATGTCGTGCTGAGCAGTGTGTACAGAAACGAAGACGTTTGTGAAACTAGAACGCGTCTCGCAGCCGTGAGGACGGTGGCGAGTGACAGGCAAGAACAGGAGGGCGTTGTGTTTGTTTGGCCCATGCTGCTTCCTTCTTTGCTGCCATCATGATCACCACCGTGATATTCTGACGAGGCTCTTCCACCACTGTTGGTGAATTACACAGTACAAAAGAAGACGATATCCGTGAGGGAGAGACAGCGGAGTGGCAGGGAGTTACAGTGAAGAAGCTCGGTAATGGTGTCGAGGTCTGTGTATGCACTTTTTTTGCTTGGTCCGTGGTTGAATGTTCGTTAGTGTGACCTAAGCAGGTGCCAGTCATGGCTCTGACGCGCTGTTTCCTCGACGAATGTTGTTCGAGGAACCCGAAGACCTGCTGCGCCTAGGAAAAGGGATATGACAATGGTCTGTTCTCTCGCGTAAAGGAAGACGACAATCCATGGATGAGCTCTATGAATACAGTTGCTCATTTCAAATGATTTTGGTACTCCAGGGAACGGTTCATTGTGAGCAACTAAATTTTTGTCTTACCTTTCTTCGTTGTTATCTGACAGGTGACAGCAAAGCTTCCTCCGAATTCGAAATACCTCCTTGCTTGCTCTGTGTTGCATCCTACCTTAATAACCACGAACAGACAATCTTGGTATCTTTTTCCCTACCCTGAACAGGATAAGCCATTCAGGGTATGTGCGCTTGCCATCGGTCATCGAACGTCTTCAAATCTGCAGGACCACGATTCAGCATCCTAGGAAAGGTTTCGTCGATCCGTAAAGACTTAGGCAATATCGATACTAGTTGAGTCGCGTTCAACGCTTCATTCCATACCTAAGATTTAAATCGCCTTCTCCAAGATTTACCGAATCGCCAGCGAGGTCACCATCGACGCTCCTACTCTCGCCCAGAGAAAGTCGCGAAACGGGACGGATACAGTCTTGCAAGAGTAGCTCTGTTTGTCTCCGATCGTCGGTCTATCCTTTCCTCCCATTTAGCGTACACTAATCTTTACTCTCAGCATCGGATTTGGCGGTTCGAGATCGCGACTTTGCTGCGAAGAAACCGGTAGCGATGGATCTCTTCGAGCCTGAAACAGCGCAGAACGGGCTCGACAACTTCGAAGCAAACATTATCCCTCCATTTTTCATAGTACGGGCCTTCCATGCACTAGAAATCGGAGCGCGTTCCTGTATCAGGGAACGTTCAGTGCCATCAACATCAGCAGCAGCGTAGGAGCGACTATACACTCGTACCTGGGTGCAATCTCTGTAGGTGCTCCCTAGTCCCTATGAACCTTGAGCTAACACTTTGGAAGTTGCGCGCAGTGCAGCAGAGGCCGCTGGAACACCTCAGTCTATCTCTTGGGAGTAGTTTCGCTGTCGGAGGTATCCCGGTTTGATCTCCCCAGGGCCGGTTGCATCGCAGTTGAATGCGCCTGAAATTTTTGGAGTCGCTTAAGACGGACAGGTTACTAATGATACTAGTGGCGCCAGTGCCATGGCACGTGAGTCAGTGTGTTTTTCGATTCACTTTCTCACTGATGTTTTCTTTAGTGAAGTCGAGATGGGTATGGAGGCCGTATACCTGGAGGCTTCGGATTATACGAACAGAGCTATTCTACGTGTGTATATGGCGGTATCGCTGCCAGTGGTTGCTTCTATATTGCTTACTAAATCAATGTAGCATCATTTTATTGGAACCAAGAGCGTGTATGTGCCACACGGAGATATCTTCGATAGATAATATCATATTCTGCGCAGAAGTATGCGTCCAATGAGTATTCGAGCTCAGGTCGAAAGTCGTGCAGCGACGTGTTTTGTTTTGCGCCACAGACGTGTTGTTTGAATATGCTTGGCGCCAGCTTTCAACCCTGGGGTGAGCCCCAGACGTGTCATGACTCATTATGATTTACAGGCCAGGCCGGCCTTTGTTTACGGACCGCTCGAACATTGACGTGTACGACAAATGCAAGAAAAGATTCGAGACGCGTCATTCTTCAACTATGTGACAGGGATCGCTGGCCATACTGAAAGCGCTTTGAATCCGTCGTTCGTCGTATCATGTTTCCATCTTAAACTGTCAGGGCGACACACTGGCACAGTCGACAGGATAACGTACTTACATCTTTTCCCCTTCTGTCTGAAAATCTCGCCTGTTTGTAGCGACCTTTAGCAGATGGATGGATCCGTGGGCATACTTACCGTGATGCTTGGCACTTGACAAAATAGTGGATTCCGACTCTGAAAGCGTCCTCAAACTAGGTATAACAAATTCATAGACAAGCCCTTCGGTATGAGTTCAATTGCAAGTGTTTTTGCTCCAATAACCACGTTCAAAGCGGATGGTCTATAGCCAAAGGTACAGGATCCTCGCAGACCAAGCTCAAGATTCTCGTAATATTACAATACATGAATACTCGCACATCTTCTATGGTCGCGACCTGCCCCCATGTAGGTCTTTACTTCATTTGACGTGCGCGGCACCTTTCTGGCGTTCGAGCCTCGAGTCCTTGTCTTTTTGTCACATCGTACGGAATGGAATGGTAATTCAAGCGTACTTCTCTCATCTCTCCCGATGCTGTGTGACTCGTACGACACCCTGGCATGAATAGACCACCTGCAGAGTCGATCCTAGACAAAGATCCCTTCTAAGGAAAGTCTGAATATGGTTATTTGTCCACGGTTCCTCGGCCACACCTACACACCCCAACTAACTTCAATATTGACATCTATCTATGGAAATTTTTGCCTCGTGTCCTTTTCATCAACTTCTTCATGGGGTATGTTTTTGATCAGTTGGTGTTCGGAGCCAATCGTCGGTCATCGGATAGAAACCAATTCTCGAGTATAACCATCAAATAGCTATCTATGGTGCGCCTACAACGCGTGGGGTTTTTTGCTATAAAAGACTCGACGTGGGGCCGCAATGTACACCCAACAGTGGCCTCACAACACTGCTCTAGCATCTCCTACTCTCCTCCTCTTTTCTCCAACCTTTTTTGCCAGCCTTCGCGCTTGCACATACGTTACTGTACGTGCCAGTGACCTCTGTTGAGGCGACTGACTCACGTTCCTATCCCAGGATCATGTATTATTCTCAGACCAGATGCAATATCTCTGCTGGCCAAACCTCGGACAATACCATCGTTGTCCACCATCCATATTATGCGAATCCCACTCAATCGTACTCCAACACGCAAAACGCGCCCCACTACACGGTAGGCAATTATCCTTCACCTAGAGGTTGATCCTTTCAACTAACATTTATTCGTTTCAAAGAGCCATGGACGCAGCGCATACCCCTCCGCAGGTTACCCCGCCGACACACCAGGAAGTATGATGGCCCATGGGCTTCCTGTATTCCCTCCCCCGTCCTACCCTCAGCTATACAACCTTCCTGATCCAGCTCCGTGTATACGAGAGCTCCTGACTATTCCGCCGAACGCACCAATACATCTTAGCTCTCTCATCGATGAGCCCATTAGGCATGGCAGGCCGGGGTACACTATCAAGCAACTGGCAGCCGTTGCCATTTATGCCAGCCCGGATGGTCGGGCTACCTTAGGAGAGATCAAATACGCGCTCATGGCCCGTTACGAGTATTTCCGCACTGACAAGGCGCTCACGGTTAGTCGACAAATAATGGTCTCCTGATAAATTTGCTCATGCATCCTTCCAGGACACACTCAAAAGCGCCTTGAGCGTAAATGATCTTTTCAGTCAACCCAAACCTTCCCTAAACGAGCCTGCTATGAAAGGAGGTTTTTGGGTCGTCGATGTCAGGAATCCCACAGGTCACCGCCCGCGCAAGCGGGGTATTCCCTCTAGGACCTGTGACGGCACCAACTCCGACGTATCCACTTAAAGGGTTTTACCGTCCAGTGAACTATTTTCTTATCCATTGTCTCAGCTTTTGTCCCCTCCCTCATCCGTATATTCATTTCTGCGCTCCTGATTTCTGTTCTTTCTCCTTGATTTTCTGTCATGCATTCCGACATAGAATCTACCCCGTTCCCATACCGGTATATTGACGTAAAATAAAAACCACAGGAAACACCCGTACAACCTAAGTATTACCTCTAACCTTGCTGCATACTCGCTGTATAAATTCGATATGTGACTTTTCAGCTGCCATCTGCCGTTCTTACATGTCAAGTAATTAGCCGTAAGGACAAGCCTCTCGTCACAACTCACCGAATCTACACTTCCTCGGCCCCAGACTAAACAGCATGGACAAATCACAATTCGAATTCATCTTTTCGGTTTTATTCCCGATTTTTTACACCATGAGAGAATGTCCGGAGTTGCAGATCTCTACCGCTCGAGCAATCCACCATTTGGATTTGAAAACCGTCTTTTATTCAAGTTGCGACAGTCAAGTGTCTTGAATCGGAGAATTTCTGCCGCACGGCAGTTATTGAACTTCTTTGAGTCCACTAAAATAGACGCCCGATCCATTATTCAGCCATATTCAACTTGTGTATAGATTGTCAGATGACGTTCCACGCGAAATCTTCAAGTCGTGTGTTCAACCTTGGAGAAGTTGAAAAAATAGAGGACGAGGAATCCGAACATTCCGATAATGCGCCTCTAGTCATACCTGACGTAGAGATCGAGTATATTCAACCGAATCAATCACTTTGGTCCACACGATCAAATAAGAAAGGACGGGGTCATTTGATAAGAATAGCAAGACAGCGGCAATTTACACAGTCCGTAATACGTATCGCGATTTCCAGATTCACTCGTAGCTACACGTAATGCTTGATATTGTGTTATTACGTTACACATTCAGTTCGCCAAGTCTATATCTCTTTGCTCCTAGATGGAACGCCAAGTACCCTTTCATGAAATCCTTGTACATCCCTTGTGCTTCCTTGCGTGGCGACAAGACAAGCAATGTCCTCTCGTGGGCCTCCATGCACCTCTCCACCACATAACAAAGAGCCTTACTCTTTGGTTCGCCGCGAGCTTCAGCCAAGAGTGACACGAGGTTGTGATTTTCACCTTCACACTCCTCCTTGTAGAAAGAGGTGATGTCGTTCGTGAAGTTGATGGCGTCGCGGAGGAGAGGAAGAGCTTGGACGTAAATATTATTCGGCAGCTCGGCGGGGAAAATAAACATGGCGTAGGCTTCCGCTATTCCGCTTAGCTCGCGAAGATACATGGCATATTTATCAACTTTGTGCATCTGTCATCTTTGATGAGTAGATCAGACCATGAGAGAGAAAATAACGCTCACGGTTTCATCTTTACACTGAATCTCTAAAATTAACCCGGTAATGAACTTCAGGCTGGCGTGGACGATGAAGTCGGCGGCGACTTGGCCAAACAACTGAGGCGCTTCTACTAGAATATTTGCAAAGTCGTTCAGCATCTTGCTTGGCTGCTTCTCCGAGGACAAAAAGTGCTACATGGGAGTAATTATCCAAAACTTGCAACTGTAGATTGCGAAATTTACCTTGGTAAAATTAGGAACTCCAACGAGGGCGTCGGGGTCATCAGGATAGACATCGTCAAAGTATGTGGCGAATGCAGTGAACAAGACGATGTATACTCTGACGTTGACGTTGGAGAGATGGTGGTACGCAGAGGCGGTAATATTGAGCCCAACCGTTAAGTAAGGCTTGAGCACATCGAGAGCATATCCTCGACGTTTGGCCTCTTTGATACAAAGATCCTCGAGTGCAGCATCCTCGACAGATGGCAAGCCGATGGTGTCAAAGTGACGCAGGAAGGTTCGTATAACGTTACAGATGTCTTCTGAGGGTGGGTCTGGTTTCTATAAAGAGTTTAGTAACTGGCCCTTCCTCTAGCTTTAAACTTGAGTGGCGCACAGGATTGGATACATGGTCTAAGGAATGAAAAGAACCAACGAATAAATAAAGATACAGCATGCTACAAGTTGAAAGGCGCACTGGGAAGATGAGAACAAGCAGACGGCAAGTGTTGCATTTCTCGACGTTGCAAACCGTGTTTCGTCGTATAGTACGAGAATCGCTCTAGTCTTTGTCAAATGGACCTGCTGAAGCGGGGGATTAGGGATGTCCATTCTCACTATGTATGTTATATACCTGCGCTACACATCCGACCGGTGACAACGCAACTCGACTTTGTAATTATAGCGAAGACCAGGAACAACGTTCATCGACATTCAATGCCGGACTCGTTGTTCGCCGGAGGTCAAGGAATGTGTAGATAGTCGGAAGAAGGAGACAATTTCATCCGTATCAGTGAACTAGGTCGCATCAGCACGAAATGAGGTAAGCCTCGCTTTCATGGATGGCCGAGTGTTCCTAACCTCCCTTTTATGCTTGAGTGCAACCTATACTTCTCCAATCGGCAAGGTTTCAAGATTTACGATAATAAATACTCACACTTATACACGAAGTTCGTTGCCTTTATCTTCAGTGTTTGTTCAACACGTCTTCGAGCCTGAACAGAGAATTCTTTCGTCATAAACTGATAACACAGCAGCCGTATCATTGCGCTTGTAAAATTTGAAACCCGACATGATGATCCTAGCAACCCCTATCAGGACTTCGTTCCGTCCTATATTAGAACACAATGATTACCTGTAGAGCCATAGGATCTCCGATCTACTTATGGTAGGGCACGCTGAAGACGGTATTGATCGTAAGTTGAGATGGGCAGTTCCGGAAAAAAAAGTTCAAACAGATGAACTCCAAGTCAGCAACGGTCGACGTGAAAAGCGGAACACCCAAGATAACACCGAAGCCTGCGCATCATACACTTTATAAGCCATACAAAGTGTATTAGCAACAGCCGCACATATCGTATACACAGTTAACTTTAGACCTTGGGAAGACACCGGAAAGTTGGCGCGAACCGCGAACCCGTGAGATAGCCCAAGAAGGGTAGCCCATGTATCGGCCGGGGCCGCCTCCGAGTTGGCGCCATCGAGGTCTTACTATCGATCGATGGGAAGTGCAACTCCGGTCAGAAGTGCAACTTTCGCTAATGCCAACCTTCTACAGGCCGCAATTATTACCTGTTCCTTCTGTAAATTTATTTTAGAATACCTATAGATGATATCTATAAGTCTATCAAGTAAGAATGGTATGCGGTTGTGACAATTATAATCAGGAATTTCTACATCATGTCCAATCGGCTCAGAAATGAGTTGCAGAACGTGTTCTTGCCTCGTATCGACAGAGTGAGATGTCGGGCGGTTCTGAAAGACTTGTAGAAACTTTGTATGTGTTATTAGAGTCTTCTGACGAAAAAATGAAGGGGAGCGCATCCGAAGTCAAGTGAGCACATGCAGTCGAAACTAGAAGTGCAATGCAGCGTGACAGGCTCAGTGGCGAGCCGGTCACCGCTTTGTCATGACTGCGGTGTACCGGCAGCATCGGCATTTCGGGTCACAACTCGTCACAGTTGCACTTCCCTGCTACTTTGACCACCCAGACGGCATCAGTATCAGCGACCACAAAAAAATCCAAGACTCCGTACAATGAAAATATAGTATATAAAGGTGAGGTCTACAAAATTTCTAGAGGAGCGATGAAGAATTGATGTAAACGCTACGGGTCAACATTTTCGGTTGCACTTCTAGGTGATCGATAGTACTTCATTCAAGTTAAGTAATCACAGAAGAAGTGGAGGTTTGAGCTCAAAGTAACCAGTACTGCGAGTATATAATAAAGCGTCTAAGCGGCAGCCAGGCACGAGTCATAGCACGTCACGGGACGTACGTAATGTCTTCTAATTGGCTCTAGGATCAGTGTTCTGCTTACCCACATTTAAATCCCGGTCAGTTCTTCGTCATCAAGCTCGAAATGACAGCTAATACCATCTACGTCAGGACATCATGTACTCTCAAACCCGAACAGATAAATCACGATTCGATCCCATCTTTTCGGCTTTCATTCCTGATTTTTGCAGCCCGAGAGTTGAAGATCTCTGATCTTCGAATAATCCATCATTTGAATTCGAAAAGCTGTCTTCAACTGCGACGGTCGTCCAAGGTCTCCGTATCAGCTAATTTAGAAGCGAATGTCCAACCTGGTTCTTTCCGAGATTTTTCCCTGTGCAAGGGTTATTTCAATCGCCTAGAGGACCTTTACATCGGAACTTGGGCGTCTAATAACAGGGTTCCCTGTGATGCCTTTCAGTTTTCCCCCTAGGCTAAAACTCCTCAGAAATATGGGTCCGACGAAGCATTTTTACGAGCATTTTTCTCTTCCCTTCGGACAAATCACAAAGTACGCATTCAGAGACTCCGACGAGCACCAATATGCTTCTTTGAAACGCCTCCGCAGAGCTCCTGCTGGTATGCACGGACATCTATGAATATCAGAACACGATCACTTTGCAGACTACCGTACTAGTGGGAGGCATGGGTCGCCTCATTGGCGTTGTCGAGTATAGAAGGGGTGACAACGTCAATTTATCGCATAGTCGTCCCAGTGCGCTCTGTTGAAGGAAGGTGTTCCGAGCGAACCTCCAGTGTTTGATAACGACAAGCTCAATGATAGGTGGAATGCGTTGCTCGCCGGAGGCATGGTCGTCATGTACGGGACAAACTGAGGTATGTGTCTCATTTGCTAGTCCTTTTCCTGATCTAATACGGTTTTCTCAGACTAGCAACAGGAGGAGGCATGGAGTGATGTCCATCCCCCTGTATCCAAGGTTTCTCCGACTGCCTAGTGTGTCAGTCGTACGCTGTAGCCGTCTACGGTTTAGTATGGCGTCTACATCTATGATACAGACAGAATGCAGACCAAACCAATTTCATCGTAGCTCTGCTATACCACCGACCCTATTGTGACAAGTAATGGATATCTTACTTTTGGGTTATCTCCTAGACACTGATGTGCTATGAACTAACTAACCTTACCCCTCCCCAGGGTCCAATCACTGGCGCCTATTCAGGCGTCGCGGAACTCGTATTCGCGCGCCTCTCATGACAAAGGCAGCTAAATATCACCAGTATCGTCTGTTGTCCGGATATTGACAAAACGAATAATAAACGAAGATGACGTTCGTAGAAGTCGTCCAAAGTGGTACGAGGATAGGATGCAATTTGTCTTGACGGTCGGTGAAACAACTCTAAGGAGAAGTCGAATTCGTTCCTGTTTTACTTGATCGCGGTCCTCCATTAACCGCCATCACGGGAGGTCCCCAAGAGAAGCCTAATACAGTCCTAACAAGAAGCACTTGGAAGTATAGTACATGTCTAAAACTTACTAACCGGAGATTTCAACTTTCATGGGTACCGCCCATTTCCTACATGCTTCAGTTCATTTTCTAACGGAGCCGTGGTCCCTTACATCTTTTCCGCAGTCTTTAATACCATCGTGCCACCGCCACCATCAGCCGTTCCCGGGTGAGGTGGTGGGAGAAAACTATGTGAATTCTAAGCGAAGAACTCAGCGCGAACGCAGGTCGACCTATAGCACCGAAGGTGTAAGCGTTGTGGCGTCGTCAGGTTTTGTTTGTCCCCGGAGAAAGACGGTCAATGGAGGATTAGTAGTAAGTAGAAGATAACTCAAAAGTTTGTAGATGTGTATCAACTGGACCAGAACTTGAACGCGTCTCTTCGAAGTACAGACACGCTGAAGATTCATAGTAGTCGTTTTGTGGTACCTTCACGTTTCTCTAGGCCTCAGCGCAGCCGCAAGTCCAATTCTATCGTGATTTGTTCCTGGCCGCAATCATCACACCAAGTAGACCTTGAGTCTACACACGACGGGAACCATCTCTGATCTCTTCACGGGCATCAAATAAGTACACAACTTCGTCGAATGGGAAATCGGAACATGCCGAATCTGGCCTAAGGTAGGTAGTATTACACAGTCGTTGCACGAAAATTGAGAGAGTAGATACACATTTAGATAGCGAGCGGCAGACTACAGGTTTAACTCGCTAAGCCTATATCTCTTCGCACCCAGATAGAACGCCAAATAGCCTTTCACGAAATTTTCGTAGCTGCTACGCACTTCTTGGTGCGGCGACAAGATAAGCAACGTCCTCTCGTGTGCCTCCATGCAACTCTCCACCACATGATGAAGAGCCTTACTCTTTGGCTCACAGCGAGCTTCAGACAAGAGCGATATGAGGTTGTGCGTTTCACCTTCGCACTCCTCCTTGTAGAAAGAGGTGATGTCGTTCGTGAAGTTAATGACTTCGCGCAGGAGAGGAAGCGCTTGGACGTATAGGCTATACGGAAGCTCTTCGGGAAACATGAACATGGCGTAGGCTTCAGCGATTCCACTGAGATCGCGAAGAAATAAGGCGTATTTGTCAACTTTAGTCTGCTATCTTCGATGAGCAAATAGACCACTTGCTAGAGAAAAGGTTACTCGCCGGTTCAGATTTACTCCGTATCTCTAAAATCAACGCAGTGATGTATCTGAGGCCCGCCTGGACGATGAAATCAGCAGCGACTTCGCCAAAGAGCTGAGATGTCTCTGCTAGGACGTTCGCAAAGTCGTCTAGCATCTTGGTCGGCTGTTTCTCCGAGGAAGCAAAGTGCTGCGCGGAAGAGATTAACGAAACTCATTGGAAGAGTAGTTATATTCACCTTGGTAAAATTAGGAACACCGACGAGGGCGTCGGGGTCATCAGGATAGACATCGTCAAAGTATGTCGCGAACGCAGTGAAGAAGACGATGTATACTTTGACGTTGTCGTTGGAGAGATGGTGGTACGCAGCAGAGGTGATGTTGAGCCCAACCGTTAAATAAGGCATGAGCACATCGACGGCATATCCTCGACGTTTGGCCTCTTTGATACAAAGATCCTCGAGTGCAGCATCATCAACAGATGGCAAGTCGGTGGTGTCAAAGCGACTCAGGAAAGATCGAATTGTGTCTTCAGTGGTCTGCTTCGGTGGAAGGTTTGGCAGCCCAAGCACACGTCCTGAGAGAACGAACAAACGAATATATTAGTGCGGAAATGAGCATAGTACGAAAAACACCATACCAACTAGATTCGACAGATAAGAAGTCCAGGATTGGAATCCTCGACGTTGGATAGTAAAGGGATCAGCGTGTAAGAGAGTCATTGTAACTGTGTCGGATACGATTTACCCAGGCTTCGACGTAGGGTGCTACATGAAATCCCATCCTCAATATATACTCTCGAATTTTTCCGCTAAGAACATAGCCTAGTCGAAACACGAGTCTCCATGCATATGTTTCGCCCTTAGTTATCACCGGAACCGCCCGCACCCCGGAGGTCAATATTTGCACAAACAGAACAGTGATAGAAGTCGGAGCGCAAAAAGTTGTGCTTCGACACAAGTCCCGATAGCTGGTCCGCTGATAGCGCGTGAGATGCGATAGAGTCCGGTGTTGTTGTTCAGATCGAAGATAGGTAAATGAACCTGCATCTGTTTCCACGTTCATTTAAAATATTTTTACCCCTCTCATTATTATAGATCCTACGGTGCTTGTAGGGCCACGAGAAGCCCCAGGTTCCCAGTGCCCACGTTCCTGATAGTTCCACAGAAATCTTTCGGAATATAAAATAATTATCTGCCAGTGGAAAAGAGAACGTCTCTGGACGAGATAAGATCCAGAAGCTGTTGTCCATGATAGATATCGGTAGTGAACAAGGAGGCGAATTCCACTGAGGAAGAAAGCCAGACTGAGTCACTATCATGTTCATTCTCACGGTGAGGTATCAGATCGGAGAAATAACGCGTAGTCGTATCAGTGGAGGATTGACTGCGATTCGTAGATCCTGCAATACTATTCGAGGCTGTTTAACTTGGTGGCATAGAAAGAATCACCAACGAACATGCCCTGAGAAGTCTGTCTGGCGCATACAGAGATATCCGTGCAAGCACGAGCATTATATCCAACAGCGGAGCGTAGTCAGGAAAATATTTCCAGGATATTCAAACTATCATCCTGCGATCACTACTCAGCGCTCAGCACAGACCCGCCTAGAGAATCTATACTAAAGCAGGTGAGTTCGTTATCTATTAGACTATCATGCACGAGCATACATATACTCACAGCTTCACCTCACCATCTTGTTGCAAACATTTGTATCGTCGTAATGATGGTATTGGTATTGGCCATGCTTGACTTTGAAGGAACGCGAACGTCAGCTTGCACCACGTGGCTATCATAGTTCTTGACTTCCAACCACCAATATGGGAGACGTCGCCATGGGCTTCGCCTACCTCATCACTTGCTGTTGTCCGTCCACTCCATAATTATTGCAACCACGGTCCTAACACTACACAGGCTGCTGCTTCTCCAGCGATCCAGGACCCGAAGGATCTGGATTAGGATACGCGAAACGGGACCCCCGGGAGGATTTGGTAGATCAGGAATTCAAGTCACGGACATACAAGAGGGATAAGAACGGACACATTCATATGCAGACGAGATCTTCGAGGTGCGTCGTTTTTTTTTTGCGATACCGACTTGGAGTCCTAATGCCAATGGCGCGTAGCTCCTGACCATTATTGCGATATCTACATATTCGTCTGGAAAGGTACTACTTTGGTGATATTGGGGGAGGAGGAAGTTTTCATTCTGATCAATGTCCCTTAGAACGAAGCGGACCAGAGTCCGTACACAGGTTCGTACAGCTATACACAAATTCATGTCGCCGCAGTCAATCTATCATCTATCATCCAGATCTGGGCATGGCAACAAATTTCCAACTCAGCACGCCTCAATGTCATTCTTACCAGGAGAGCCGACTTTTTCTTGACCTTTTCATTCCAACCAGCATCTGATCGCAACGAGGAGAAGCAGCTATAGCCATGGATGGAACAATGTGCTACAGTTCCGTACGCTTTTTGTCGCCCTCGCAATCTCTTACTTGGAACTGACGACTGTCAATATATAGATTATAACGCCAGCCACACGTCGAGGTATTGATCAGAGGCGAGGCTATTTACGGGGTCTATCTGTACTCGAAAGAATAACTTTGTCGTCTACTCCAAACGTGTAACCTTTAAAGGAACTCGAGAACCCAGATGTGCTTCGCCTTTCACAACAGGCATGATTGCTTGCGCGCCAGGGAAATGCTGTATTACCACGCCTTCAGGCAATCTGAATTCAAAGTTCTGGATGAGGTTCGCTAGGATTGTTTGTATCTCCATGACCCTGCGGTTTACGTTCAGATCTATGAGTGGAACTAGTCATGAAGGAGGAAACGCACGCAAATCGCCACCTATATATGAGCGGAAGGATTAGGTTAGTGGACGGCTACTGAGGATGATGGCTTTCAAGTCGGTAATTGGACCGCTCCTTGAACTCCGACCACCACCACGAGCTTTTTTCCCACGGTGAAAATTGCCACTCGGACTGGATAGAGGAGGTCCATCTGACGCTCCGCACTGGCTTTCCTTGCTATACTCGCACTCAGACGGACTGAAAACGAAACGGCTCTCTCGTCACCTGATGTACTCCCTTAGCGAAGGAGATTAAATTGGCAGACTGGCTGGGCATCATCTGTGTCCGCAACTTGACAATAAACTACACTGGGGCAGTCTTCCCTTAGCAAAGGAGGTTGATTCGGCAGACTGGCTGTGCTGTCCTGGGCCCGCTTATGATGGTTAATCGTACTCCCCTCCCAATAGAGCATTTCAGCTCAAAGATTTGGGTGTGCCTGGGCCGGCTTTTGCCACCTGACACGGTCTGGTTTCCTTCGGCCGATAAGCCGAGCCTAGCTCGTTTGGTTGATGGTCGGAATTAGACGTTAAACTCGCAATGGAGTCCTCCCTTGGCAAAGGAGGTTTGCAGAGGAAGTGTCCAAGCTCCAATGCACTAAATTAAATCTGCCAAATCCCATAAAAGGGTCCCCCGCTTTCGGTTTGGGATAGGTGACTATAATTGCGGGGAATGCTTTTAAAAACCATCCGAGACCAACACGGTCACAGGACACCCGCAGCCTCCTCTGAAGTTCGCTTCGGCAAAGGAAGGTGGTTAGTCATGACATGGTCTGGGTCCGTGGCTGGCATGGCAAGGCAGTGGACCCAGCTTGGATCGCGGATCCATACGATCTTCAATGGTCAAACGAAGCGCCAGGCTGGGAACGGGAAGCTCTGGGTGCGAATTGGTCCTTCGTACTGCATCAGAGTGGGCCGTGGCATGTTAAGTTAGTAGCTTAGCATGGCCCGAGAGGACAAAATCCCCTGCCGGTCTCATCACCTGAAATGGTGTTGTCTGAATGACAAAGAGGCTCATGTTGTTTCCTCAGGACATGTTGGTAGGCCTTGCAAGAGCGCCTTTTATCTGGGGCATACGAGTTTAGGACATTCCCTGACCACCCAGCACATGAGGAGCGGAAACAATTGCGCAATATATATGCCGAGGCCATAGAAAAGGTGAAGACTACCTGCTGGATAGATTGGCTAGAAAATGCTGGAAGCAGAAGTATATGGGAAATATGCAGCTTCATATCACA
The DNA here is from genome assembly GCA_022818035.1 of Armillaria solidipes. NCBI lineage: Eukaryota > Fungi > Basidiomycota > Agaricomycetes > Agaricales > Physalacriaceae > Armillaria > Armillaria solidipes. The sequence goes on from JAIWYQ010000015.1 coordinate 774,532, forward strand.
GCCAACATCAGACGGAGGGCGAGCAAGAGTCCCAGACCTTGTTGTCAAGACTCAGAGACAACCAGCTTGTAGAATACAAGAGAATGAAGAGAAAGGTAATGTATTTCGGTCCGCCTTCTTCCCTCCCAAACTGCCTATATCGGCAGTACCGGATAATCCCTGCTACCCACCGCCAGCATGGGAGTTCCGTCTGATTACAGATGAACAGATAGAGCGTGCATACAGAAGAATGAAACCTCTCAAGGCCACAAAGCTGGGCACAGTACCAAACTGCGTGCTCTCTCAATGTGCGGACCTCCTTGCCCCACATATAGGACCTATATATCGGGCAACATTTACTCTCAAGGAATACCCTGAAACATTCAGTGCAACAAACACGATCATCCTACGGAAGCCAGGGAAACCAGACTATGAGGACCCCAATGCCCATCGACCCATCATCCTGTCCGATGGATAGGGCAGAGGCCTGCATGCTACTCTCAATCAGGACCTTGTCGCTTGGTGTGAATTCATGGGACTGCTCCCAGACAGACACTTTGGGGGATGCCCAGGGCACTGCACAACCGACTCTATTCATCTTCTAGTCTCGACCATCAAAGACGCATGGCGCAAAGGACAAGTTGTAACAGTTCTATTTCTCGATGTGAAAGGGGCATTCTCAAGCGTAGATGTTGATATGCTTGTGCATGAAATGCTGACACTGGGAATACCTGCCCCATACACAGAATGGCTACAAAGGAGACTCGGAGGACGTAAAACCATTCTTACATTCGACAACTTCAAGTCCATCATCTTTGATATAGCTAATGGCTTAGATCAGGGCGACCCCCTCTCACAGATTCTCTATGTCATCTACAACTCAAGTGCATTAAAGCAACTCAGGAAGGATGAAGAAGGATACCTATTCATTGATGACAAGGCCATCCTGGTATGTGGTAAGACATTCATCGAGACACACCAAAAGATCAAGGACATAATGGAGCGGGACGGTGGCATTCTCGAATGGGCAAGGGAACACAACTGCGAATATGGGATCGCAAAGTTCCAACTCGTTGATTTTATGCCAAAAACACGAGAGACAACCTCCCAACTAGGAAACGACACCAGGCACTGAGAACCAGATATGGGATCACCAATCCGGATCGGACAGCACCTCATATCACCAAAACCAGTCGCAAAGTTCCTCGGAGTCTACATAGATGCAGGACTGCGGTGGAAGGAGCAGGGTACAGCTGCCATAAAGAAGGCTGACGACTGGATAACTCAATTCTGGCGGCTCGCATGCATGAGCTCAGGAGTCACCAGGGAAAGCATGCGGCTAACCTATATTTCCATTGCAATACCACAAATTCTATATGCTGCTGACGTATTTCTAAACCCACAGAGAAGAATGAAGAAGAAGAGAAAAGATGGGAAAAGCAGTATTCGCACGGTGAACTGCCTGTCCTCCATCCAGAGGAAGGCAGCCATTCTCATAACGGGGGGCATGCAAACAACGGCAGCAGATGTCCTAGACATACATGCTAACCTACTCCCCATGCAAGGACAGGTAGAAGTGTATTGGCACCAAGCGCTTGCATGCATGGCATGCCTACCTCCAGGACACCCACTATACAGACCCATACGTCGAGCAGCAAACAGATATGTCAGAAGACATCAATCACCACTGCACGAGCTGACAAGGGACTTCAACATCCAACTGGACAAGACAGAAACAATCAAGGCAGTGCGATTCCCGCCACACTGGAAGTCAAAAATCAAGATCGAGATAGCAGAATCAATGGAGGAGGCAATGGCAATGGAGAGGATGGACAACAGTGATGTGAAGGCATACAGAGACGGATCTGGCATCGACGGTGGCATAGGTGCAGTGGCAGTGGTATTTTGGGGAGGAAGAAGAGTGAAGACACTACGGTTGAGGGTAGGATCAGCGAGGAAGCACGAAGTATATGACAGCGAAGGTCTGGCACTAACACTATGCACGGAACCACTCTGAGGCATGAGAAATGTCCAAACTGCAACATTCAGCATCGACAACACATCTGCTATTCAGGCAACAACCCTCTCACAACCTGCAACATCACACCACATCTTCGATCTATTCCACAAATGCATTGACATGGTACTGAGACAGCATCCCAACATCTCCATTAAAATTTGATGGGTACCCGGACATCAAGGCATTGCAGGGAACGAAGCGGCGGATGAAGAAGCAAAAACAGCAGCCCGAGGCGATGATAGTGAGCTGTGGAAACTTCCTGTGCCACTACGAAAACCAATCCCCTACAACAAATCATTGTTACTCCGAGAGTTCTACACAAAGCAGAAACGTCATGCTGACCAGGCCTGGAGGAAGTCACCCCGGTACTCCAGGTTCCGACATGTTGATTCAGCAACTGCTCAGCGAGCTGCACGCTGGTATAGGAAGCTGGCCACTTCCATGCTATGCAAAATTACCAGTATAATGGTGCAGCTGCGAACCAGACACATCGGGCTCAACTGTCACCTCTTCAACATCCAACGAGTCGAATCCCCTGCATGCCCGAAATGTTCATACCCAAATGAATCAGTCCACCACTATCTCATATGTTGCCCAGCATACCAGAACGAACGAGAGATGCTACAGAGATCTATAGGTGCCCAAGGAACAGCAGTAACCGTCAAACATATCTTAGCACAATGAGAGAACATCCCCCACCTGGTCCAATACCTCAATAGCACGCGCTGCTTTGAGCCAACATTCGGAACCTTCCCTGATGTTGATATTGCCGAAGAAGACACTGGAGAATAAAGCGTTCAAGGAGATGGAACCACCGGGTGCACAGTGAGGGAGAGAAGGCGAAAGAACCACCACCTTATCACCCCATAGCCAAGGCAAACGGGAAGGTGGTCGCGACGCAGTTCGCATTGAGCTCAGAGAAGCTCGTTTGTTAATATGCAAAGACACGAGGAACAAGAAAAAGACGAGACATACCCAAGTAGCATAATCCCACCATACACTTGCGTGTAGGATAACAGTAAATAGCATGCCAAAATGGATTCAAAAAAAAAGTTGGTAATTACCCAATACACGAACGAGATCCTGCACCTAAGCATAGCATGAACAACTAGGTTCGATCAAATTGAAGAATTGCTTACTGAATGACATCCTAAGATCTTAAATTAGAAGTTATGGATTAAAAACAGCAGCCCGTACTTACAAATTCGCATAGACTCTCAACGATATAGGGATATTCTTGTCGAGGAAGCGGGCTGGATTCCATTCTTCTGTGTTGGCACCCCATATGGATGGGAGACTCGAAATCGTAGAAATAAATTCACAGAGAAGCGGGATAGGACTCATAGGACAGACATACCAGTTATACAGGTATGCAGAACAGAAGAGTGTCTGTCCTTTAGGAATTTCCAGTGTTTTAGACCCCGTCAAAGGCAGAACGTCATCATGAGGGGCAGTACGTGTAGGTGTATGCACGATGGGATGGAGACGAAGAGATTCCTACAACGAGAAATTCATAAATTTGTGAATGTGAGGAAAGAGGCTCGCACACTCACTTTGATCGTGGCATTCAAAAACGGCAGAGAGTTGTAGTCATCATGATAGGAGTGCTTTACTTCTTCACATATTATGGATTGGTGCTCTGGATGTGCGGCAAGTTCATACAGCAACCAGGACAGAGCTGAGAGTTGTAGCAGTTGTCTCATGTTCGGCAATTAAAAATGTTCTAAGGGAAAGATGGTCATGATCAGATGGATTCTAACTAGAAAGGAAAGACGACGAACATGAACTGGAGCTCAAATTTGTCCTCCTGCATTTGTCCTGTCAGGCGTGCCCTCGCTAAATCAAGAGCATGAGTAACAGCGGAATCGGATGTACACTCAGTCCTCTAGACTTACTTAGCATATCAACAATGTCCTTATCCGTCTCATCCTGCACCCCATGGGTAGCCAAGATCTCTCGAGCAGTTTTTCTGGCAATTTCCCCCACACTGGCCAGCTGGCAAATCTCTCTAGTCGGAAACAACTTTAAAATCTTCAATACCGAATTTGGAAGCATTTGTATCAGGGCTATGACCATGAGCTTTACAGGTGATGGATTGGACTGCGAGGCCATGCTGTACTCGGATAATAGACGTCAAGGTCGAGAGAGACGTAAATCTGCGACGTACAATAGATGTTTCATCGCTTTCTCTAACTCGGTATCCCGACCATCCAGAGATCCGAAATCGTATCGAAAAGCACCTGTTGGAAGTGTCAGACCGGCTGCATAGAAAAACCATTGATACCACTTTCTTAGACCAATTATATCAAGGGAGACCCTGCTCATCCAATGGACGACATCGATTGGTTCGGTAGTAGTACATAGTTTCAAAGCGTTTACAACCTAGTATGATGGTCATGATCTTCCACTGGATTGATGTGACAAAAATAGACTTGCCTTATCGCTGCACTGCTGAAATATAACCTGAGAATTCCGAAGATTAGTAGAGGAGAATGCTGGATTGAGAATCTTGCGTTGTCGGTGATGGTCTTCCTCTTGACAAACAGGTTCTAGCTAATATGACATCATTGCGAAAATGCACACACTTTCGGCTACGATAAGCCCTCCGGTCCCTCCAAGGATAAGACCGAAGATAAAGTCTGTGTCCAAAGTTTTGGGATAAGGGTGTGAGGTATGGAAAATGTGCTCAAGGGCTTTGGGATCGGATACTACCAGGAGGTCTTGCTAAGCGCCGCTATTGGTTTCAACTGGTATATTGAAGGGAAGGTGAGAAAGCGAGCTTACACCGAAACAGCCTCTGATACGATAGACGGTGCCATATTCTCTGCACCATTTCGTTTCAAGATCACCAAATTCATCTTGACTGCGAAGAACAAGCTCATGGCCTGGCGGGCGATTGTTTAATTCCATACTTCAAACTGAATAATATAGAACAGTTTACCTAGCCAGAAAGAAGCAGACGGTGGACCGTCAATATGTTTAACAGAAACTCGTTTAAACCACCAGCCAACCAAGGCGGCTGCGAAGATGGAAGCGAATGCTATGGAGAAGAGGGACATTGATGAGTAACCACTTTCACAGGTGCTGAAGAGGAGTCTAATTTATAAAAGTATCCGAAACATTACTTCTGTCAGGTCCGCATTATGCTTGTTTTGTTCAGAAAACGATATTGGCCACCTGACTGTTACACGAGGATCGTAGAAAATGCAGAAAGTTCTGTGAGTCTTATGGAACAATCCATACTCTATACTCCATGAGCTTGCACCATTCAACAACCAGGACATACCGTGATAGTTCGACAATGAACGGGCCCATTTCATACCCGAGGAACCTCCTTGCATTAATGAGAGAAGCAACGTGCAGTTAGCATCTGCGAATTGTCCGCAAGCAGTCATGAGACCCCAGGTAGATCGTCATGTTCCTTTGATTTTGAGAAGTGTGAAGGGGCCTTGAATATCATGCACATGATGAAGTGGCGTTAGGCTCTGGAAGGAGATCTGGCGGGTGATGTCCTCGATGCTCAGGATTTGGATCTGACCCAATCTCCCCAACCTCAAGCCACTCCAGTCAGCTGAAGTATGATGCCTCCCACATGTAAAGTGAAGCGATCTGTTCATTGTGAATGGGGTCAATGAGCTGGGAAGCTATTCAATCCAGTGCAGTACTGGAGGAAAGCCTTTACTTTTTCGGGGACAAAAAGGGCATATTTCTCTGTGATCATCTGGATCAAGGGACCCAGGAAATTCAGCACTACAAGGACATCAGTGTATGGGCGAGAGGAATGGAGAGCACTAAAGATGAACTAAAAATTCCTTTAGTGTGGTACCAGCCTTGAGGCATTCTTGACCAGGGAAACATCCATCTGGTGTAGGCACATCAGGAACTAGCACCGTGAGGAAAGAAGGATGATAGATCTTGGGATGCCTGTAAGTTGTAACTGACGCGGCCGGCAGCTTGTACTAGTACGTCCGGTGTAGTAGTGGGACCTGTCGCATTTGGTCATGTTTGGCAGGAGCTTTGGGCAGTTAGATAGCATTCGTGTTTGTAGTTAGTGCAATCATCAGCATTTGCCTAGAGCACAGCGATAGTCTCTTCGGAGTCAGCTCGGGCCATCCCACCAGCCTGGAACCGCCGTTGACGCACACCTTGACTCTGTAGTGAAGACTTTAATGATCATAAACCTGCTATCCACAAATAGCACCGTAAGGCTTAGAGCCATATTCCTCCACTTGTGACAAGGCTCAGCTATCCATATAGCAACATCACCGTAGCCATATTGTGGTGCGTGTGGTAAATGGGATATCGGAATTGGAGGAAACTGTCTCATTCCCTCATAGCCTCCAGCACTGTGACAAAGGTTCTAGTGCTCTTTCCTGTAGAACGCCCTTCGTGGGAAGTGTATGCCAATGATAGTGATGCAGTGTCAAGACACTTCAGGGGTGTTTAGTTGAGTAATTGTAGTATCAACTCCATCGCAGCCCACATGCTACATTCCTTGCAGCAAAAATGCGTAGGAAGAGTGTCATTGGATTACTCAGCCGGGGTTATATGCATCTAAAACAACGTGAATATGGGACACATAGAAGAGGCATCTATAGGAACGTACCAAATTATTCGCTCAATGTACATCAGCACCATCGCCTTGCCACTCTCATGATCTCATTGCCTGTCAGACTCAAAACTCCCAAGATCATTACTTTTGCGTTCTTTCGATGGTGAGCTTGCAGTGGGGTTGGGCATCTCCTTGTCAGATAATTTCGCCCCCAAATAAACACTCGCCATAGCTTCAAGGCTGAATATAAAGAGAAGAGGGTATCGGCACTGATAGATGCTTACAGTCAAAGCGAGGATACGAGGATATAGAGCTTTCCATTGCCGATTCCTTTGTGGTGCATTGCGCTGGCACCATATGTTTCGCTGCCGGACTGTGAGGAAACCACCGAACAGAGCCTTATTGCAATCGCACTAGTACTGAAGATAGGGAAGATCATGATGCTTAAGTTCAAGAATTCGGAACCCGGACCGGATGCCTGCATCCTGCCGATTTCTAGACACGTGATACAAACGGGCAATTTGAAGTTCTCAACGAATTTGAATATTCATCGAACTCAATCTTGATCAAAGACATAGGAACAGAGAGCTGGCCAATAGTCGTGTGTTCAGACTTGGCTTGTCGCTGTTCAGAGCCAACGGTCACGATCTCTCCATTAGTCTTCATAGCGAGAAAGGTGATCCGGACGTCTCTCCGATCTTTCACATTCTGCTACCTACCGCTCCGTATTGGAAACGAGTTTCCGTGTTCCTTCCCCTCTCCTCATTCCGACACTTTTCTGCGTGTAAAGGCTATCTAAATCGCCTAGATACCCTTTACGTAGGTTGCGCTGAAAGTGAAACCGAAGCCTTCCATCTTGACGCCTTCGCACTTGCTCCGAGCTTAAGAGCCGTCGGAACCTATGTGAGAGGCACAACACCTGTACCCTTCTACCTTCCTCCTTCAGGAGCGACATCTTTTATATCTGGAGGCCCCAATATGCATACATTTGAATCCCTTAAAGGCCTTCCGCGCGTGCAGAAGCTTACCCTCTTTTGCTGGGATCTCATCGACGAGGCCGCAGAACCAATATCTTTACACAGTGTGACATTCCTCCATCTATTTCGCTGGCCTGTCTCCAATCTCTTATCCATCACCAATCTGTATTCTCACCTCATCCTCCCATCTCTCCAAAACCTCGAGATATCCTTTTTCAGATGGACCAATTCGGAGTCGCCAGACCAAAACGCAATCTCCTTACCAGTTGTTACAAACCCAGATTCGTGCCCCATCAAAACGCTTCGCATTTATCTCTATCGTCTATCACAGGAGGCATGCACTCAGCTAGGCGATGAACACTTCAAATTTTTACGTGGAACTCCCAAACTAGAGGGGTTATACATTGTGCCCGACATAGAGACGGAACTGCCAGATCAATGGCTCAATAATCTTGTATACATTTCGGGGCAAGATGCCGTAGCTCCAGGTCTCCGCCTTTTGAGTATGCCAAGGGGACGTATCTCAGCAGGGGATTTGGGCTGCTTTGTAAACGTTATCGAGTCCCGGAGGAGAAAGGATGTCGATTCATCGAGCGGCAAATGTTGCGCGTTGTTGGAGAAGGTGATACTCGGGCCGGAACCTGTGGAGTTTGACGACGACGAGCTATCAGAGAGGTGGTCGACATTACTTGCTGGCGGACTAATTGTCACTCGTAGAGAAGAATGAGGCAGGGAAATTCATTTTCTCTGTTCAATTTTGCCATTCGCAGATGCACATAATAAGGTCGAACACGAAAAGAGCTAAGAGTAATATTACCTGTATCGACAGACGCGTTTCTGCCTAGCAGCGAGAACCCAAAGTCAGAAGCAACGGCAGCAACCATAGAAGCTCCTCCCTTCCCTCTGATGTGTATTAGTTTGAAACATTCAAATTCAACATGAATACGCGCTTTTGTGTGATACTGACACTCATATCTCATTTATGTTTCCCTCCATTAATACATGTAGTTCATCTCGGAGACGTGAATGCCGCTGTCAAAAAACCATCGAAGGTTCTCTAGCAAATCCTGTCGACGTCCAGTTACCGAAGATATCACAGTTCCGCTACATACTGATGCAGCTGGAGGTTTTAGTAGGGCGAAGACAGATCGTGTGCCCTGGGATGCCAAACTTCGCCGACACGCTATGGACATTGATAGCACTTGATGCGCCTTGTCTGGGATCCTGCGACGAACCTTTGACGAGGAGTCTCCAGAAAGTGTGCACGATGAAGGGGCGATCATTTTTAGTGCCAAGATATCTGTGCAGCCTGTACCATTTCCAGTAAGAAAGGATGCTCTGCAGCGTATTTCTTCGTTATGAAGTCTGGGTCCGCACAAGACTCTGCACAGTCCTACGAAGAAGTATCTATGGCACAAGTACGATTTATTTTGCCTTGGATTCCTCTTCGCCTCAGGTTATGGACATATATATTGCGTCTGAATGATCAATCATTCAAGGATTTACCAGCGAAGCGCAGCCATCAAGGCTCAAGACCGCTCCGTTCGTATAATCCGACACTGCCAAGTAGACCACCGTCATCCCCATCTCAGCATCACTGCAACTTCGAATCAGTACTCAATCTCATTCAGATACCAAGCATTATTCACGTCCCGTGCCTCCTGGCAGGTATCGGTGCCACAAACCCAGGTGGCGCCTTCGTCTTGAGCGTCTCCAAATACTTGCTACTCGTCATCTGCGACGTAAATGGGCGGCTGCAGTGAGTTCACCCGAATTGGGATACCACGTCTAGCAAAACTTGACCGGGGGGGGATCCGCTCCTTTGATGAGAAGAGATTGGAACGCACTGACGATGAAGAATGGGGCGATGGTGGTGAGTGCAAACATATCAGCCCAGTTCTGTATGGTTTCGGGCTCAAATGGATCTGCCGCTGCCAGTTTCTTCGCGAAGAAGTCTGGGTCGTGAAGGGATCCGGCGAATCCGGCACCATGGAAAGATTGGTACACGGTGAAGGAGAACCGGAGTGGCAATAGACGAACATGTTAACGAGGCTGTCCATCGATATTCTCAATGTGCTTGGCGCCGACCTTGAGAGCTCGGTCACGCCCATCTGGAGTCTGTGTATGCATAAGCGATGGATATACAGGAGGAAGGACAATCACTGACGGAATCATGGATCCGGGGACACCTGTGACTGACGCAGCAGCTTTTTCTAGCACATCCAACCTTCGGCCAGTGATGTATACCTTTGCCCCGTTTGCAGCAAAGGTTTTAGCAATGTTGAATCGTCTGTCAACAAGTCAACCGTAAGCCGCGAACAAAATTTAGGACTCCGGGTCGACATACATTCCTGTCCCTCCGCCTGTAACAAGAGCTACTCGTCCAGACAGCGGCATCACGCCTGCCAGGTTGAGATCTGCCATTGTCGGGGAACGCTGAACAGTGTCCATGCCGTCTCTTTTACAGTTGCTGCGCCTTGGTCCTTACTCAGCTATCGGCAGTATATCGCTGATTCAACAGTCCCAGGGATCGTCCTCGTCCATCTTAAGTTCGGACCGCAATCCAACTCGTAGTGTGAAAAAAGGTCCTTTCACAGTGCCTATGCTTGCGAATATAGGCTCCGGTTATCTGCGAGAACCATTGAGGTGAGTAAGTCAAGTGTTGATTCTATTGCAGCTCACCTTCATCCTCATTTTCCACCGATCCACACCAAGGCAATCATACCAAGTATTCATCGAGTCAAAGACGCTGAAGTCAATCGTGAGAGTACTGAATGTCGCGTCTCTCTGTGCCGGATTCCGCCTGGCTCATGCCTGAGCATTGTCGCCCGTATCCAAGAGGGAGCCTGGTGGTGGTGGTACCGGCGCAAGGTCCCAATAAGGAAGGGCCGGGTCCACAGCCGCGGCAAAGGATGGCAGGCATCGAAGTTTCAATCACGGTTTGAACTGCGACCACCATCATCTTCGACCATCATCTATACTGTCACCACCTTTACCACGCCCTTTTTTCTACCTCAAAGTAATGTCAGAACACAGCAAAGCGACGGACCCCCTCAGCGAGACGATGAATCCCGTTCACCGCAGTTGTCAATAAAAAAGACCTCCAGCGTCAAATACAACTCGCTTCATCCCCTCTATTTATCGACCTGCTGCAATCTGACGAAGCCGAAGTGGCGAGGTGCAAACTCTTTGTCGTGACCTGACGACAGAAATCGAGGAACTCAAACCGGGAATGTGTAAAATGTTTGGCGAAGACTCTGGTGTGTTCCGCAGATGTTTTGGCGCGCAGTACATCTGCTCCTGGAAGAAACGCTGCCCTCCCCACCGGTGATTATGCCCCGTGTTGTATCTCCTTGACTCGCCGACTGTGATTGAACTAGACTGACTGACGTGAGCAAGGTAACTCCGCACACGCCGTTTCCTCAAATTTATTCTTACCATGACCATGGAGTCGAACCTTTCTTGACCTTTCAATTTCAATCAGCGTCCGATCGCAGCGAGGAGGGGCAGCTATAGCCATCAATGGAACAATGCCCTACAGTTCTGTACGCTTCCTGTTGTCCTCGCAATCTCTTACTTGGAGCTGACGACTGTCAATATATAGATTATAACGCCAGTCACCCGTCGAGGTATTGATCAGAGGCGAGGCTATTTACGGGGTCTATCTGTACTGAATTTGTCGTCTACTCCAAAATTGTGACCTTCAAAGGAACCCGAGAACCCATATGTGCTTCGCCTTTTACAACAGGCATGATTGCTTGCGCGCCAGGAAACTGCTGTATTACCACGCCTTCAGGCAATCTGAATTCAAAGTTCTGGATGAGGTTTGCTAGAACTGTTTGCATCTCCATGACCCTGCGGTTTACGTTCAGATATGAGTGGAACTGGTCATGAAGGAGGAAACGCACGCAAATCGCCACCTATAAATGAGCGGAAGGATTGGGTTAGTGAACGGCTACGAGAACGATGGCTTTCAAGTCGGTAATTACCCAATACAAGAACGAGAGCCAGAACCTAAGCGTAGGTAGCATGAACGGGTCGACTCGACTAATTGAAAATTTACTTACTGAACGACATCCTAAGATCTCAAGTTAAAATTGATTATGGATTAAAAACAACAAGCTCGCACTTACAAATTCGCATAGACTCCCAACGATATAGGGATATTCTTGTCGAGGAAGCGGGCTGGATTCCATTCTTCTGCGTCGGCACCCCAGATGGACGGGAGGCTCGAAATCGTAGAAATAAATTCACAGAGAAGCGGGATAGGACTCATAGGACAGACATACCGGTTATACAAGTACGCAGAACAGAAGATTGTCTGTCCTTTAGGAATTGCCAGCGTTTTAGACCCTGTCAGAGGCAGAACGTCATCATGAGGGGCAGTACGTGTAGGTGTATGCACGATGGGATGGAGACGAAGAGATTCCTACAACGAGAAGTCCATAAATCCATGAACGCGAGGAAAGAGGCTTGCACACTCACTTTAATCACAGCGTTCAAGAACGGCAGAGAGTCGTAGTCGTCATGGTAGGAGTGCTTTACTTCTTCACGTATTATGGATTGGTGCTCCGGATGCGCGGCGAGTTCATAAAGCAACCAGGACAGATTCGTAGCTGTCGTTTCATGTCCGGCAAGTAAAAACGTTCTAAGGGAAAGAAAGACGGTCATGATCAGACGGACACTAATTAGAAAGGAAAAGCGACGAACATGAACTGGAGCTCAATTTCATCATCCCGCATTTGTCCCGTATGGCGCGCCCTTGCTAAATGAAGAGCATGAATAGCAGCGTATTCGGTTATACCTCAAGACTTACTTAGAATATCAACAATGTCTTTGTCCGTCCCATCCTGCACTCCATGGGCAGCCAATATCTCTCGAGCAGTCTTTCTGGCAATTTCCCCCACGCTGGCCAGCTGGCGAATTTCTCTAGTGGGCAACAGCTTTAAAATCTGCAGTACCGAATTTGGAAGCATCCGTATCAGGGCTACAACCATGAGCTCTACAGCTGATGGATTGGACTGCGAGGCCGTGCTGCGCTGGTATGTCAGACGTCAAGGTCGAGGGAAACCTAAATCTGCCACGTACAATAGATGCTTCATAGCTATCTCTAACTCGGTATCCCGACCATCCAGAGATCCGAAATCGTATCGAAAAGCACCTGTCAGAAGTGTTAGACCGGCTGCGTAGAAAAACCATTGATACCACTTTCTTAGACCAATTATATCAAGGGAAACCCTGCTCATCCAATGGACGACATCGATTGGTTCGGTAGTAGTACATAGTTTCAAAGCGTTTACAACCTAGTATGATGGTCATGATCTTCTACTGGATCGATGTGACAAAAATATACTTACCTTATCGCTGCACTGCTGAAATATAACCTGAGAATTTCGAAGATTAGTAGAGGAGAACGCTGGATTGAGAATCTTGCGTTGTCGGTGATGGTCTTCCTCTTGACAAACAGGTTCTAGCTAATATGACATCATTGCGAAAATGCACGCACTTTCGGCTACGATAAGCCCTCCAAACCCTCCAAGGATGAGACCGAAGATAAAGTTTACATCCGAAGTTTTGGGATAAGGGCGTGAGGTATGGAAAATGTGCTCAAGGGCTTTGGGATCGGATACTACCAGGAGGTCTTGCTAAGCGCCGCTATTGGTTTCAACTGGTATATTGAAGGGAAGGTGAGAAAGCGAGCTTACACCGAAACAGCCTCCGACACGATAGACGGTGCCATATTCTCTGCGCCATTTCGTTTCGAGATCACCAAATTCTTCTTGACTGCGAAGAACAAGTTCATGGCCTAGTCTTGTTTAATTCCATGCTCTAAGCTAGAGAATGTAGAACAGCTTACCTAGCCAGAAAGAAGCAGAAGGTGGCCCGTTGATGTGTTTGACGGAGACTCGTTTAAACCACCAGCCAAGCCAAGCGGCCGCGACGATAGCAGCGAATGCGATGGAGAAGAGGGGCATTGATGAGTAACCACTTTCACAGGTGCTGAAGGCGAGTCCAGTTTTATATGAAATCCGGTCAGCCGATAACATCACTTCTGTCAGCGCCGCACGAGTTCTTTTTGTTCGGAGAACAATGTTGGCCACTTGGCCCTCAAACGAAGACCGAAGAACAGGCAAAAACTCCTGCGGGTCTTACGGAAGACCACGCTCTGTACTCCGCACGCTTGCGCTATTGAGACACACGGCAATGGTTCGACGATGAACTGGCTCGTTTTCTACCCCAGGAACCTATCTAGGCTATCCTTGCCTTAATGAGTGAATGTCATGCAGTTAGCACCCGCGAGCAGTCATATGAGACTCCGGGTAGATTGACATGATCCTTGAATTGAGAAGTGTAGAAGCACGTTAGCGAACCGGTCCTGAACATTGTGCAAAAGCAGTGACGTCAGGCTCCAGAAGGAGATCAGTGGCCACGGGTGATGTCCCCGACGCTCGGTATTTGGATCGGGGGATAACTAGCGATTCCTCCCACGCGCAAACTGAAGCGAGATTGTTCATAGTAAAGGGGGTCAGCTCCCGATGTATAGTAGAGTATCCAGCCTCTAGCCATTTAGACGATCAACGCGAGAACGCTGAAACGAAGGGGAAGAACTAGAAAACCGTCATATTCAGTGCGACAGTGCGACCCAGAAAAATCGGCATTACGAAGACATCAGTGTATAAACAAGAGAGGAATGGAGGGCACCGAAGACGAGCTTGGAGACGAGAATGTTGCCGACAATTCCTTCAGTGTGCTCCGGCCTTGAGGCAGTCTGGACCGGTAACATTTATCTAAATTGTGTTACGTGTAGGCACATCAGGGACCAGCGCCACCTATAACTGACGCGGCAGCTTGTGCTAGTACGTCTAGCCTTCGCCCGTTGATGCACACCTTGACTCTGTTTGTAGCGATCATAAATCTGCTATCAAAAGTCAACTAGCAGTCACAAAGAGCACCGCAAGACTTACAGCCTTGTTCCTCCACATGTGACAATGCTTACTTGTCGATATTGCGCCGCGAGCGCAGTAAATGGCGCATCGAAATTGGAGGAAGCCACCACATTCCCTCCGAATAGCCATCACGGTCAGCACCGTGGCAAAAATTCTCGTGCTCTTTCCTGTGGAACGCCCTTTGCGGGAAGTGCACGCCAATAGTGATGCAGTGCCGAGATACCTTGGGAATATTTATTTGAGTAATTGTAGTATTAGTTCAATCGCAGCCCACCTTTACGATCGATCCAATCAAGGTAAATTGCTGCACCACGCGCCACAAGCTGCATTCTTTGTAGTAAAAATGCGTAGGAAGAGTCTGTCGTTAGATTACTTGGGCGGGGTCACATACGTCTAAAGAGGTATGAGTGCGGGACACAGAAGAGGTAAATATATATAGGGACATACCGGATTATTAGCCAGCACCATCGCCTAAGGCCTTTCGTCTCTTGTCTGTTGAACTCAGAATTCCCAAGATCATTGCTTTTTCCTGCTTTCGACTGTGGGCTTGCAGTGCAGTTTGGCGTCTGCTTCTCTTTAAATACAAACGCTCATCAAAGCGATTGAAAGAAAGGGGTATTTCAAACCCCGACACCGTACGCGTCCATCATGTGATGTTGCATGGTGGTAAATATGAAAGTAACGGTAAAAAACCAGTACCCTCTAAGTTATCTTATATGTGGCAACCCTGGACTTTGAAGGCTGAGCAGTGAGGTCTAATCTACAGATCAGAAGAAGAAAAAGGAAAGTAGCAACACAACGTTTGATGAGTCGACCCAGGTTCGAACTGAGGACCTTCTGTGTGTTAGACAGATGCGATAACCAGCTACGCCATCGACCCATAAAGTTATCATTCGATTATACACTTGCCAATACTGCGGTTTCCCTCCAGAAATTGTCACCTGTGATACTCCTCTACCTCTCTACCTACGCCAGGGCTCGACGTTCAGTGATAGCATATCCAAAGCTCAATGTCGATGTCTGGTGCGTTTGCATAACATTTTTCCATGCCCGGTAACACATATCCTGATTCTTTGGACGATTGGACGTCCGAGATCATCCTATTGTCTGTACATTCCTATTTCTGATCATCGGGATTCTTTACTTCAGAGAGGATGTCCAAGATAACTTGGCACGAAACTTGCATCCTCGCTATTACTCTTCCTAAACAGCTTGGACCGATACTACAATGCACGAGTAAACCTGATAACAAAGACACGCAGTTATCCAGAGTCGTGCGTACACCATTAACAGTAGTTCTACATAGGAATAACGACCTTTAGACTGTTCGAATATACATGTATGATAGGTATTAGGAACGTAACAAATAGCTGATAGCAAGTCCTTCCGAACTAACGGCTTTAATCCCAGCGTATCGACAGGCAAGAGCGGCCATCCGACTACCACTTTTTGAACGGATGCGCCTCAGTATTGAAGATATCTGAAGACAGTATCAGTCAGGCGCTCTGGAAAAAGAGGAAAAGATACTAACAGTCATCAATGCTCATTTTCGCAGGATCATCAAACGTCAGATACCTTCAACGAGATAATCAGTCTCCGCGTTTCGAAAGCAAACGAAAAGGTACTCACAAATACTTCAACACTTCTGCAAACCAGAAACTCTCCATGTTGTTGACCTTATTAGACGACTCGTCGTCGACGTCATAGATACCATCGTATGCAACATCTGTTCGCAGGTATTTCCGGAAGCTGTCGACTGCCTTGGCCGCGCGATCGAGATATTTGGAATCGCCTGTTATCCTCCAGGCATAGAAGTTAGATTCGAGGACTTCTGGCCGGAGGATATAAGAGGAAGTTTTGACGTAGAACCCGTGTGCATTGTAGAACGACTGTTGATCCGATGAGAGGAATCTGTCGCTTTGTCCGGGGGTGATATAAGCGAACGTTTCGGGCCCTATCCCCGTACTGCCGGTAGAACGCATCGTGATGAGTGCAGGGCGCCGCGCGTGCCATAGAAAATACGCACATTGTACTGGCGTACGTATTCCAACATCCATCCAATAGTTCTAAGGCAGTATCCACAATAGTCTGATTCTGAAGGATAGTTCCACCTCGAACGTAATCTCAGTATACAATATAATGGTGGAGCATAAGACAATAGATTTACCGTACAACCAGTTGCCGGCATGAAAACAAGCCAAATGCGAGCCGACGTCGGAATATTTGTTGAATGAGGCGTCGTAATCACGAGTGTAGAGATGATTGCCGACAGTGGAGCGCTGCACGTATTACTGTGAGCTTAAGAATATGCTTCGTCCAGCGACCAGCAGAACCCACCGATAAGAGATGGCGTATAGAAGAATCGACAGCCATTGCCCAAGTATTGATATAAAGATGGTCCCCGAGGCCCGCGAGCTGAGTATACTTGAGCAGGTATTCAAAGTAGCTGTCAGAGCCGCCGCCCCATGTCTCGTATTCCTATTTAGTATCTTGTAAAATAGAGGTCATGGATGGAATTACAACGTATCCCCCCACAAATTTCCCTGAGGATGGATCGATGTTTTGCGCGGCGAGACCTAATTACTGTCAGACGATGCATTGATAAATTTGAAGGTAAAGAACCACCGGGGAAGGGCGCGTCCTGAGAGCGGAACAGCGTCAGAAGTCGCGTTTCATTGAACAGGAAGCGGGCTCACCAGACCAGCTATATGGCGCATAGCTTTGTCGGCCAGCCTGTGGTATGTGTCGTTGGCTGTATATCGGCTCAATGTCGCCCACTCCATGAGTAACTGAGATCATGCTGTGCAATCAACACACACAAAGGTGCATTATCATCATATACGCACCGTCCCAGCTTCAGCAATGTTTGTCTGTATAGTCGAAGATCAGTGGAAACTCAAGGAAATAAAATAAAAGCACTCGCTGCTTGGACATCAGGCTTGTTTGAAGAGAAATCAATCCGGCCGAAAGGTAGCTCATTGTCCTACGATGACCAGGATGAATACACCTATTCGCAAGAAAATGTATACTAATCACCCCGACCCAGGCATAGGACAGCTTATCGGCCAGGTCGACAGCCTTCCCGAGAAGTGCTTTATCCTTGCGTCCGCGGAGCTCATACACACTAAGAAGGCTCCCCAGGTACCGTATTGTCGTCTCGAAGGTACTGCAAGGGTCTTCGACGCGTCAACTCAAAAACGAAGATCAAATGAACCGTACCTGACATGATCCGAAGTCTTTGATGAGCGAAAATCGATGGTACCAGCGTAACCAACAGCTTCGTTGAGGAGGTTCTGTAGGTTGACTCAGCGAGGATCAAGTGCGAGACAGGGTAAGCACATACATCCAAGTCCATGACGTACTGTATAAGCGATTCAGAAGCCGGAGGCGAGCAGCGTTTAGATACAAGCACGTACCATGGTGCTCATGGCGTCGATGATGGAGGCACCCCAACCGTTCCGACCGTCAGAGTACGACCGTGTCTTAGGAGTGAAATTATCGTGGCCCCATGCGTATTCCCTACGATATGGTCAATGAGAACATAGGCGAGATAAAAAGAAATCACTTGTAGGCGGCATAGCTCGTCTGAAAAACGCCCTTGACCAATTCGCGATACTTTGAAGCCAAGGCGGGATCAGGAAACTTTAGCCCAGTTTTCTGCACTGCAGAAACCTGCACCGGCGCAGCCGAGAGTAACGAGAGAATAGAAAGAACGACCGTCCAACGCATCGTTGGAAATAGAGAATGAGAAGAATGAAGGGCTGTCTCGTGCAGGAGCGGGCGAGACTGATGAATGCGCACAGCGCGTCGTGCAGCGGAGGAGGAGTGACTGTGGTAGTAAAAGGTAAAGAAGGCAGGTGGCTGTACAGTGAACGCGTCGAGGATCCTCCGCGGGGGCAGATCGATGACGATCGCCCATGGATGTAAACCGACGATGACGTCGTCAAGAGTCGTCATTCGAAATCTCGAAGAGGTAGTTTGGGGCGCCCATTTACCTCTAATAACTAAGCTTGTTCATGCTCTAGAAAAGATGAAATGCAAGGGAGCAAGGTATAAGCGGGCGATTCTTTTGTATTTACGCGCAAAATCTGCCGAAGGAGACTTAGAAGACGCGTAAATGGTGATGAGGGCGCATTTCAGCGAAGTTCCCGCTAATGTTGGTCCCGAAATTAGCGTATTCGAGACAAATTCGAGACGCGAAATCTTTATCAGGACGTAGCATAATTTATTTGAGGGTCCAGACGCCGAATACTTGTACAAGCTTAGCATATTCGAGAGGCTGAGAGGCCTTGCGGAACCGGTTTGTGCACTGAACCTACAAAAGCATGAAAATGGAAGAAGAAACAATTATTGATAGACATCACCCACATTCACCGGCACCTCCCGGAAGATCGGTCCGGGATTATGTTTAGCATATTTTGGACAAAATTTCCATCTACTTATATGCCCGGGGAACCACCGAATGAGACGCTGTTACGCACATGAGCGCTAGTGTAGGGCCCTGTGCCAGACAAACACTGTTCAATCTGCCTACGCAGCAGTCTCCGTCCGCATCATATTCCATCCTGCAAGTTAACGTTCGACGGTCCAGGGTCCACGATCATTGACACAATAAGAACGTGCGCAGAAGAGTCGTCGTGGACCATCAAAGTTCAGACGTAGACATCACAGTCAAGGGAAGCCGGAATCGGAGTTCGAATTGCACTTGACTTGGAACCGCTTCGTGATCGATCTTGAAATAACGCTATTTGCGCAGCGCGTGTTTCTTTTCATTCTGCTACTAATCGCATCAATCGACTGATTCCACGCGATTGGAACACCGCCTCGAGGCCATCGAGCTGTATACACGGCTCTGCCCCCACCCCCGTCTTCAACATTCCTTCAACAGCATAATAACAGCAGTCTAAGAATACCCCTATCAAATACGGAGATGCTGTAGACGGGGCTTCCAATCCTGTCTATGTAGGTATGCGGAAAGCCTGATGTAGCGCTGTGGGGTGATACATTGTTCTAAATTTTGACGCACGCTGAAAACGCATGTCTGCCTTTCAGTGTATATCTACCTGACGCGTACCGTCTCAACCCCTCGCCTCCCTCCAATGTCATTCTTTCATATCTTGAAAACTGTACGTCTGATATTCAATTTCCATCATCTCCCCGTTTTCTAATCCACAGTTAGATCCTCTTGCATGGTCAATACGCCTGCATCTACCCAGCTGCCTTTGATCCAAAAAATGAACGACGTATGTCCTGCCCACATCCTAAACACACCTCTCTCTGAACTTTGGTCAGGCCAGTGCTATGACTGGTTCTGGAACAAGGTGCTGGGCGGTGGGCAGTCGGACACGATAACGCGTGTAGAGGTGACGACTTCCGACAAGGTGGTCCTGAGATGTGCTCTATTTTTACGTAGCCACGATGGTTCGGATTCGGATTCGGACTCTGATTTGGTAGGTATTCCTTCCAGGTCCCAGAGCTTTGTTGACCTTCAGCCCTGCAGCCCCCCTCGCCACGGTTATCCTCTTCCATGGAAATGCGTGCCATTGGTGGGACTGTGCTTCTCTTGCTCGTGCATTTTATGCAAGACGCTGTAACGTTCTGATGGTTTCATACCGAGGGTAAGTATTATGATTATCTTACACTAGGTGACATGTCTTTATTCTTGTAAGATATGGAACTTGCGATGGCTCGCCTTCTGAGAAAGGTAAATACGGTCAAATTCCCCTCTTTTTCCCTCGCAAATTGAAGATAATAATCTAGGTCTGAGGGAAGATGCGCAGGCGGCGCTGGATTACGTGTTAGCTGATCAGCAGCTTTCCCAAGTACCAATTGTACGCGTCTTTCACACGCGAGCGTAGCATTGAAGCTCACCAGGCACCTTCAAGGTCGTATACGGCCACTCATTAGGCGGAGCCGTAGCCATCGACCTCGTTAGCCGAAATCCTACCAAGGTGCGCTCTCAAAGCATCGCCGGCCGTTCTAATTAAACTATCAATGCAGGTATTCGCCCTCATAGTGGAGAATACATTCCTCTCTATACCCAGCATCGTCCGAGGCTGGGCCGTCCTCCGACACTTTGCTTGGGTCGTCCATCAGAAATGGGATTCCGAGTCCAAGATCTCGTCCATACCTGGGACGCTGCCGCTCCTCATGCTCAGCGGACAGATAGACCCTGTCGTTCCCGAAGCGCATATGAAGAAACTATGGGAGCTACGCTCACCTGGCGACTTGGATACGTTCAAGTCGTTCCCTTCAGGTGGACATGGTAAGGAAGCTCTTCGCCTTTTACGTGCCGAGTGAGCGCTGATGATCTGGCCATAGAGCCTAGCGCGGCAGAGCCACATTATTGGAACACGATTGAGAAGTTCCTTACTATTGTGCTCAAGACGCAGAAATCTGCTACCTCTACTTCATGAGCAGGCCTCGTGAGAGAGCATACGTTCTCAATGTTTTGCCGTTCACTTTATATGTATAGTAAACATGGCTCATGTTCCCTAACATTATCTGTACACAGTACATATGCTACATATAAGAATCCGTCACAATGCTACATTACTTGAAACCTGCGGCACACTAGAATGCACCGATAACGTCCCACTCTCTTCTGACCTCCTACTACCACTATCAGTAGACGGTGCCGTCTGACCGCCAAACCCCAACGCCCAGGCCAAGTCCAGCTCTGCCCTCAAATACGCTATCTCACTTCGCATCCCGTAAATCTGCTTGCGCAGTCGATCATCACCAGCACCCTGACTCTGCTCCGAGCTCAACTTACTCCGCAATGACGCCTCGTGTCTCAGACGCGTGACAAATTCTTGCAGCTCTGACTGCGTAGCAGCCGGTGGGAGAGGGAAGGAGAGGAACGTCAGGTTTTCGTTGGTAGTCGTGGAATACAAAGACAGGTCTGATGTCCCCAGACTCTGCACAGCAGTGGGAACGTCTGGCGTTCTTCTGGATATCACTGAGAAGTGCCTGACTTCTCTGTCTGATGCCAACGGTTTGGGCGATGTGAAGGTGAGGCGTTGATCGGGCGTTACTATGATGACTGGCGAGTGTGGATCAGGGTTAGAAGGCGGTCTCGTATTTAGCCTATTTCTTGGCTTGGCCCGCGTGCGTTGGAGAAATAGATAAAGAATAATTCCTAGGACACCGAGGAAAGAAGTCCCCCCCAGGGCGAGATTGATCATCTGCGTGATGACCATCATGCTGGATGCAGGGCATTCAAACTAACATCAACAAGTGGACTGGAAAGACTCACTGATCTGTAGATGCACTGGTTGAAGAAGACTGCAATTCGGGGCTACTTGCCCGAAGATCGAAAGATTCGCTCTCAGCGAAGGGCGTGTCTGCGTCAGGCCTGAGCATCTGTACCGTTAATCATGTCGATAAAGAATAGAAGCGACTGACGTACTCGGAGTGAAGGAGTGCACGAATGATACAGTTCCTGTGTCAGATCAGTCAGAGAGAAGCAGGCCCAAACGCTTACGGGACCCACCCTAAAGAAACAATTGATATATCTTCAGTCGTATCGGACGTAAAATTAGCGACATCAGAAACAGAATCGTCTGTCTTCCCGTTATTCGTGCAGTACATGGATAGGTAGAAGTTGATTGGATCGCCCTCTGAGTAAGCCAGCGATACGGAGACGGAGTCGCCCGTCCGCACATTGTCAGGGACAGAGGCGGTGATACTGAGTCCAAATGACCTAATTGGAATGGATCTGCATGAGGTACAAGGATGAGAAGCAATATCTTTAATACAACTGCAAAACGACGCACAATATGAGAATCAGAAATCCATACATGGGCCCTCCAATGAAAACCAGAAAAGAACAAAGTGCCAAGCGGATGCGAGAAAATAGGGAACGACAAGGCGCAGAACAAGGAACGGCAGGGAAGGGCGATCCAGTGAATGGTCATGCCATGCTTATATATGGACAATGGAGGCAGGATGGGAACATCACGGAGATGGTTGGGAGGACACTGATCATCTTTCTACATTCCGTGCGACTGCTCAGCTGTTTTCAAGAGATATGTTCGCCGCGTCTCTCAAATTGAGGTCAGGTCTCAAAAGAAGAGCAAGCACGGGCAACGAGGGTATAAGTAATGTCATAATTGAGACACAGACGCTGGCGGCTATGGATGTCGAAACGGGAGAAGATGGAGCTCCTTGATGATACAACTTAGCCTTGTATACAAGGATCAGCGATTGAAATCACTCACCGAATCAATTAATCATCGCTTGGGCGGCTATCCTATTCCCTTTGATATCTTCCCATCCATCATCGGCCCAGAAAGTTCAAACGTTAAGTGAACGAAGCGATGCACATCTCTTTGAGGTGTTCCGATGTTACGAATCTAACACGAATCTGATGACGATGGCCCGGAGTTGTCAGCTGGACTTTAAGACTGTAGTAGGAGGAACATACTGGAAATGCAATAGCATCGGTGAAGGGGTACTACTACGAACGAATCTGTTTAATGCAGAACGTCAAAGAGTCGTTGTGAAATTGGAATTTGACAGGAAGACGAAACGATGGAACGGAGCGAGTTCGGCCCGAAACCCCCGAACATTGGGGAGACCTGCAACGACCGAGACGAGCCCTACAAAGGCTGCTGCCCACCTTGCAGGGTGCCGGGAGATGGCTGTCCTCTTAGTGAGTTCCTTTCCCTCGATACTACGAACTACGTCCTCGCTTATCTCACACAGCCTGTAACCTTTACCATCATCAATATATTCCTATCTGCTTAGGATCTTTAGTGTTGGATTCAGAAGTAAACACGGAACACACATCTAATACACACATGATACATGAGGAGCGCTAGAAAAGGTCTCGAGTCAGCGAATATTCGGGGGGAATCGAATGAAGACATACTTTTCTATAACGACGCGGGTCTCCGCACGGCTTTGCTTCCAGCCCGAACTCCTTCCAATGCGAGCATCTCCTCTTCAAGAGTTCGCGCCGCACCTTCCACTCCGCACTCGTAGCTCTAAACCGTCCCCAAGGTTAGCGCACAGTCAAATCTCGATACAAAAACCACTTACTTTGCAGACATCCGCCTAACCACTTGTCAGCCGGACAGGCTATACACACCTCGGTTCTCCTCATCAGCACGCAATCCTACTGAGCCAATCAAGGGCGCCGTCGTCGTAACGGCAGCCCCCGTGTCATTGATACATCTTGTTGAGGGACGGGAATCGGTCCGCGTATGTTGCGAACGCGTCCTCTAAAAAATTAAAACACCGAGATGACAAGAAGATGAGGGAACCCAACTCACCAGCATAAGACAACAATATCCGCGCCTACAGCAGACGCCCCCAATACATCCCCGCGCTCTGCCGAATGTTGTGCTGGCAGCGATTATCGATAGTCGTCCCGCGGCGGTGGTCTAGGTTATCGTTGAAAAGCGGAGAGGAAGGATTGGCCGGAGACAGAATTTTTTCAAAACCATAGAACGTACCTCGAACACCGTCCTGCCAGCCGTCATTGAACAGAGGCTACTAGAGGTCATCCCATTAGATGAGAGATGGAACAAAGTGAAGAAATGGATTACCGTAGCATCGAGATACAAAGAAAAAACCCTTCCTTGATGAACGAATGGCTACCAAGCGTTCAAAGAAAGCCGGGACTCTGATAACAAAAATACATACCATTCAGTCAGACCTCAATGTTCAACGTTCAACGTTGAGCTTCACGGCGCCAGAATAACCCTAGGCAATGTTAGAAACGGAGCTTCGTCAAGAAGACAAATGAGCTCACCGTCATCAACAACGAGCTCGATGGCGTCGTGGTCACTGTAAGAATGACAAGACATTAGGCTCGTGACCAGCTCGCTTCGCACTGTCGCAAGGCATGCGAATATCGGACCTTGAATTCTGAGACGACTGGAAACCGGAAGATCTGTAAAATGGGAGATTGCAATAAGTGAGTAATCGAAGTCGTCGCGTTGTGTAGACGTAGCTTCCGAACAGTACTGGAACCGATATTACTCCATTTTAGAATCGAAGATTGAGTATGTAGTACAGTAGGACGCTTCCAGCCTACGAGGGGTAAAAGTAGAGAACAGAGACTTGGGAGAATGCATCATTCGGATTTCTTCGAGGAAAAGAACTAGAGATACAGCATGAAGACTTGTCCGGAACGTCAAGACAATCAACTCTGCCAAGGTTTAATAAACATTCAAGTAACAATACTTTGCACATACAATATATGTCTGCGGGACTTTTCTACCAATGCAAACGATGATTCGGGCACTGGTACCCATCGGGGTTCTTGAACAGATACAGCTGGTGGTATTCCTCCGCGTCCCACCAAGGTCCGGCCTCGACGATCTCTGTGACGATCGTCCTTCCTGACGGCGTAAAATGTTTCTCCTGCACCTCCTCCGTCACACGTCTGGCAACAGTCGCTTGCTCGGGCGAGTGTGTGAATATGGCGGAACGATATTCTATCGAGATATGAGGAGGCGCAACAGATGCGGAATGAGAGACGTACGTGTACCGGTATCCTTGCCTTGACTGTTCAGAGTCGTTGGATCGTGTGTGCGGTAGAAAAACTCTATCATTCGAATTAGGTCACGCCTGGCATCGAGAAGGATAGCGACGTACCAACGAGTTCATCATATCCCACCACAGCCGGGTCAAATTCGATGTTGACCGCCTCCGCATGGTCCGTCGAGCCTGTACAGACAGTCTTGTAGTCCGGGCTCGTCGCGTCTGATTTGCCGCCAGTGTATCCCACGGCTGTGTTGATGATCCCCTTGCCCTCGGGGTAGTGCTTGAGGAAGATATGCTGGATGCCCCAGAAGCATCCTGAAGCGAAAGTGGCGATTTCGGTTGACATTGCTGGTGGATGTTATTTAACGAGATATCCTCCCAGGGGTAGATATACTGGGCGCATGTGAGATGAGTAATGCATCCAAGGAATCACTGCAATTCGCGCCATGGATGACAGAGATGAGAAATATGTTCACGTGCTAGTCAGTATATCCCTGATTCTGTTCGTCATACTCCTGATTGGGTTTGACACTCTAAAATTTACTTGGGTCGATGGCGAAGTTGGTTATCGCATCCGTCTCACATTGGCATCCATCGGTTCATGCACGGAAGGTCCTCAGTTCGATCCTGGGTTGACCCATTTTCCATGTCGAAGTTATTCTTTTTCTTCAAGTTGTACTGCGGGCGCGGCGCGGCAACAAGAGTTCAGACTCAAGAGTGTAGCAGTGAGCACTCGGCAGAGTTCTCAAATTTCAGTTTAACTTGCCTTCTATTTGGTCCCAGCTGTTGCATGTAGAGGTGATGAAACCTACTTGATATCCATTTCCTTTTGTTCATTAAGCCCGCTATGTCTTGAGCCTGGTCCCGGCAGTAATCAGAAGAAGTCATTGAAGATCAGGAGATAAAACATTCACATGAGGTTACAGGTATGCTTGGGTACAACGAATCAACTAAACTCTTATGTAAAAGGCAGATGTACCTCTTCGCGAACGTGATCCTTGCCGATTGGCGACATCACCCTCCACACCTGCACGGGGATCCATCCATACGCGTCTGGCTTGATAATACCGGTGGGTTGAGCCTCCAATGGTGCAGTGACACGAGCAACGAGTTTCTGTCGTATATCTTTGGCAAGGTCGCCAAGGAGGAGCTGGTGAACAAGTCATCCGACACCGTACCCACCCTTTTCTTATGGTCACGGTAGTGGATCATCGTCAAGTGCCGCATCCACGTTGTAGCAGAAGGCGCGAGTTTGCATACGAATATCATTTCCGGCCGCAGCGTCAGAGATAGACGCACGCCAGTTCGAGCAGGATGAAGGAGAACGCGGATTCTTCCGTTGGGACGACAGGTTGCGTAGAAAATCGATATCTCCACGCAACACCCAATCAAGTCCCAGTGCTTAGAGACGAGTTATTCGTCCAGGCTACGTTCTCAAAATACCACAGACGACGACCTAGGAAAGCGCTACGCGTCCGCACAGCCTCGTCGTAGTGACTCCAAGCCAACGCTTCTCACTCCACGTCTTGTCAAACGTATAAAGACTCTCGCCATGGGATCACTCCTCCGCAAACTGTACTCCACTCTCTCTGCTGGCCAGAGAATACCACCAATGCACATAACGATCCCTTTCCTCATTTCGGCGCTCGCCATCTCTGCGAGCGCGGCCAGACTCGGATGGAGGCAAGTCGACCACTCTACTGGTTCGATGACAACCGACGCTTCCACCATAACTTCCACCGGCAGTACCACCACAACCTTTTCCACCGACAGTACCACCACTACCATAAGCACATTCCCCACCAGCACGACGACGACGGCCTCTTCTCCATCATCCAGCTACGCACCCCCCGGGTCACTTATAGGAAGAGCGATAGGTTCAGATGATACTGGCGAGGAGTACACTTGTACGTGTACGCCCAAGTCGAGTATCACGACACACATTGGGATACCCATCCAGACGGGCGGTGTCAATGAGAAAGGGATCTGAGGGATAGTTTAGTTGTGTATGGCGTGAAATCATAATGTTTTCGTACCTAATATGATGGTTGGCATCTACAAAGATGTTGCTAGCAGCTGAGGAAACGCCGGGACCTGGGCATTGAGTCGTCTTGCAGTAGATTAGAGAGATAGAGGTGGCGAGTGTGATGCAATGTATCCAAAGAATGAAGCAGTCCACGGGACGGAATGACGCGTCTGCCCTAACCCTTCCTCGTGGAAGATGGCAAGTCGACCAGTGTCAAGAAGCTGTTCTTGAGCCGTAGTTCACTTGTAGACTTGACACCAGGCGATGAGATAACAGCAATGTATGATGGATTGCAAATTTATGGCCGGAAAGTCAAACAACGATCATCATGGTTGTTATGGACGACAGTGGTAGCTCAGAGGAGCAATATCGAAGACGTGCTTGCTCGTTAAGACATTTATGTGGTCTGTAGGATGTATCGTGAGTAAGGTAATTGCGCAACACCACTGATATGAATAACTGACGGCATATATCCACATTTCATCAGAGAGGCGGTCACGATGCAGTACACCCATCACGATAGCAGCACGGTTGCTGATGGGTTCTCCACACTCTACCGCACCGCCGCTATCTATTATCGTCCCGCCGAAATCGTATAAAAGCCACTTCCATGCAACCCAATACTCCAACTTGACGTTCACCTCTTCCCTGCCGGCCAGGGATAGACAAACACAGCACTCTTCTTCATCACACCTCTCGCAACTTCTTTCTCCATCATGCAGCCCATCTCGATCTCCTTCCTCGCCGTTGCGCTCAGCCTCGCAGCCGCCAACGCCATGCCCGCCATGGAGAACGCCAACGGCATCGCCGCGCGGCTCGCCTCTCCCCCCAGACAGGCAGCGGTAGCAGTAGCACCGGTGCTACCGGTGGCTCTAAATCGGGTCTTGGAGGAGACTCTGACCCGAGTATGGACACGTCGGACTCTTCATCACAAACGACTCTGACGTGTACCTGCAAGCCTGCGAGTGGCAAGAAGGGTCTGGGTGGTAGTGGGTTGGATTCTACCGCGATGAGACGTCGTGCCAAAGGCTCAAGTAGCTCCTCGGACTCGGGATCGACGTCGGATACAATGGGTGGTGGTGGAAAAGGCGCCGAAGGGGGAAGCAGAAGTACACCTGCGAGTGCCAGCCTGGAAGCGGGCTTGATTCTGAGCCGCCTCTGGGCGACGAACCTTCTAGCAGCGACCCTTCTATGGGCGGCGACTCATCATCTCTTGGGGGTGATTCATCATCTCCTGGAGGCGATTCGTCGTCTCTTGGAGGTGGTTCATCATCTCTCGGGGGTGGCTCGTCATCTTCTGGAGGTGACTCGACTTCGACGGGAAGCGATCCATCCTCTGACGATCTTGACTCGACTTCTACGGATGAAGAGGAACCGATGGGCGATGAGGAAGTGTAGGAAGCGAGTAGAGAAGGAAGGACGGAAAATGGTTATTTCTTGGAATGATCATTTCAGAGCAGCGTCCACTCCCGAGTTTGCTCTGTATCCTATCTAGATATTCTTGAATCCAGACCTGTGCTTTGAAACAAACTGACTTGCGATATCAACGAAGAAATAGCCTGTTACAGCTGCCGGAGTTGACATCTCGTACTCACTGGTACTCCAGGAAACTGAGCAGGCGACTGCCGCCTTTTCCGTAGCTGCAAGGGAAGACAGAGAACGCTAAATTCTATTCATCTGCATGAGTATACAAACATCGAAGACAGACAAGAGACGCACTGGATTCAGACACCACCAGTCACTCCCTCAATGTCTTTCAGAGGCCCTTGTATCCGATCCAGAATTTCGTGAATCAGAGCATATGCTCTAAAACAAACGGACATGCGATATCGAGTGGCACGACGGCAACGATTGAGAACGAAGAAATAGCTTGTTACAGCTGCCGGAGTCGATTAAGTCTCGTATCCGCCTTGAATGCGATTCTCGATGTTTGCTGTAGGGAGCTACACAGGCGAGTGCTATCTTTTCCGTAGCTGCAAGGCAAGAAACAGAACGTTATATTCATCTGCATGAGGAAACAAACATCGAAGACAGAAAAGAGACGTACTAGAATCCGACCCATCGCAGCTATTAGGTTGCGGGGTGTATACACCTTCAAGCTTCAAGCTTCAAGGAGGAGCGTCATTGCAACATTCGATGTGGCTGCATGACACAGCGATAATAGTGGTCCAGAGGAATGACACGGTATAAGGTAGACTCGCTAGCCAGTCGACGTTCACAAGCTTTCACCTCGTAATGCCAATTCCTTATCCCCGATTCTTTCCGATAGTAGAGAGGAATAGAGAGGGTGTTTATCAAGGGCTAAACGACCGATCAACCACCATAGGGTGTTGGCAGGGGCTATTTGGTCCGATTAGTTTTCGCGCGCTTGATCTTCTGAACCTAACATTTCCTCCCGACGTTCTCCGTTAGGTCTGAGACGGGTTTCGCCCGTTGTCTTCGCCGCTGACCAGTATTTTGTTATATGAGAGCTCTTTTCAAGCTGTTTTCTTCGTTCTCCTTGTGCCCCCAACAAAACTGATCTCCGTCACATACCAGTATGTCTTCAAGTTCAATCTCTGTTTGTTGTCTGTACTGAATGAACGCGACTAGTATATTTCAGGATACTTCTTCCAAACCGAGCTTTATAAAGTCAAGTGTGTATCTAACGTCCGATTGTCGTTCCCTACTGAATACATTTTCCCGTTTACAGTTACACGTTAGTTGCCCAACAACAATGCTTCGTGTTTCCCTTTCTTGCGCTCGCCGCTCAGCACCTCGATATTCATGTCCTTGATCCTCCACCTGGCAGCATCCTTGTTGTCTACCCCACGTATTTTCGGAGGAGGATGTCTCTGGTATGGACAATAGGCGGTTCACTGGTTCGTATTCATGGTAATATGATGGTTTGTATTTTTCAGAATTTATCCTGATGACTTCCATCGATTTGTGGTATTTCGCTATGGTTGGAACAGTGCTGCATATTTTATTTGGGGACCTTCATCGAGAACAAAAGAATTTGCGTACGAAAAGTTTCTTTCAGTTTGAACGATTCCATCCTTGTGCCTACGGATAGCGCAATTCAGCCTGAATTGTAGGATGAAAGAACAGCTACTGGTTGGTCTTGAAGGGATCAGACAATGACGTCCCAAGTCCTAGAGATATATCGCGAAGCTCGTACTGGAATGGTTGGATAACGCACACTCGACCCAGTCGATGGCAACACGCTGACTGTCTCTCTTGCAAAAGACGGTACCAATTTAAACGAGTAGTATATCCTTCCTTGGGGTTGATTTCAGTTCACATACATGGCACCTTCATGTACTTATTTCGAAGTGATGTCCCTGTTTGATTCCAATGATTCGTCGGTCAGTACGGAAGGAACCAGATACTGAGTAAAAGGGGAAGAATCGGGGGCCGGCACGAAGCTGCCGCTACTGGATCCGGTTGTTTGGTTGTTTGGCATGTTTTGACGTGGGGAGGTGAGCTTGCGAACGGACTGGTCAATACGGAGACGTTTTAGAGGGTCACGCTTTGTGTGACATGGGACTTAGAAAATTTTCGATGATTGACCTCTGCGGGAGCAGGCGACCGGCCTTGAACTCACGATTTTCGTTCCTCTGTGTCCGTTTTTGGTGTCTATTCATGGTTCAGTCATTTACCAAGTTGGAATTACTGACATTGAGTGTTTTAAGTACAACACAATCAAAATCTTTGTAGATTACACGTATTTCAATGAACTATGAGGGTACTGCTTCATGAGGGTGCCGGATGACCTTGAAATGATAAAGGATGTTGGTACAAGTAATTTGGAGGGTGATTTGATGGCTGGATCATCAACCCTGGGGGTGCCAATGCCAATGGTAGTGATTGATGAGGATACATATAGTAACCCATCCATGCTGGATTCGTTGTGTGGTATTGGTCTGGCCATGTATGATCTGGCCGTGGGGTAGGGCTCTGTGGTGTATTGTAAGTGCCTGTCCGATAGTAGGGACTCTGAGACTGTGGGGTTTGTGGCTGCCTATAATATGATGGCCTGTTTGAAGGCGTCTCAGGAACTAGAGGTGATTCAAAAGGAGCAGAGATGAAGGGATGGCTAGGTGTCATGGGAGAAGGGTAGGGCATGAGTGTCACGTAATGATAATAGTTACGTGTCACATCAGGTGGCTATGACATGAGATTGATGGAAGCAGAAGAAGCTTGATCAGGTACTGCGTGGTTGTTCGATGGAACCAGATCAGTTTGACATCGTCCTGCTGGCACCTGTGAGCTCACCTTGGTCAACAATGTAGTCTCTGGCTCCATCTGAGCCTGCTTTCCTGGTCTTTCTGTGTCTGTGTCTTCCCCCCGGACATGCTTCAATGTGGGCATCGACTTTTCTAGTAGGCTGGACTTCTTCGCTCTGGCTTTATGAGGTATGGGTACCAGCAGAGGGACATTAAGAGTAGTAAAATAGGTGAAGAGCTCCTGCCCATACTTATCATACCATGACCACTCATCAGCCAGAATTCGTTCTAGATCCTCTTGAGCTTCTATGGGACCAATGGCTGACAACATCACAATGGTTTCGTCCTTTAGAAAACTGCTTGCTCCAAATAACGAATCAGCAAAGTTGTGTTTTTTGACCAACGCCCACCATTCTCACAGTCTCACTTGTGTGGGCAGACATGGGACTCCCTTTTTTAGCTTGGTCTCTTTCGGTGGCTTGGGTGGGACCCCCAGACGCGTCTGGTTCAGTAGATCAGGGCAGCAAATATCGCAGCATGGGACAGTGGGATCTAATCAACACCAAGGTGAGATTTATTCAGGCTCTGAAAGTATGCGCCTCTTACTGGAAAATGTGTTGCCATAGATTTTTGCCCACACCCTTCACTGACACTTCCCAGTCTGAACAAATACCTTGAGGCCTTCATTGTTGACCTCTACGTCCAGAGGAGGCTCATCAGCACTCAATACTACATCATTCTTCCCACTCCTCGAGCCCCATTTAGCGCCTCACGAGGTGGCATATTGTTTTCATTCTTTGGCCGTCTTCTCTTTTGTACACTTCTTTGGCTTGTCTCTGGGTGTTGTCTTTGCCGCGAGCTTGAGCTGATGGAATAGATCTTCATAAACTGTTCTCTCTACTAGCAGAATGGCAATGCTGCTCCTTCCTGGCCCTTGTGCCACACATCCTGCCCTTTGAACAAATGTCGACATTGATGCAGTCAGCCTCCACTGGACCACCTGTTCAATGTTTGGTATGTTGCATCCCTGTTTTTTGTCAGCCTCCATCACTGATTCATTGCTATAGTGTGTAAACCTACCATGCCTGCTGCATCAGTGCAAATTAGTACCCTGACAGACCCTGATCTGACCAGCTTCATGACCTCATCATGGTATTCGGTTGAATATGTCGCATTGTAGGGTTGTATAATACTTGAACTCCATAAATTTGATGGTAAGAGTTCCGTTAGATGATCTTCAATCTCAATGCTCATGGGAATGCTGTCCACATAGATCCAGGTTAATGGTATGTCCTCTGCTTCTTTGGTATCCTTTGGTATGATGAATTCCAGGTCTGCATAGGAATTCATGGCATACTGCATGGCACGAACCACAAGAGACACATTTAAATGATCATTGCCGACATCGATAGTAACATATCCAGTGGCGGTCTGCTTGAATTGGAGCTTGCTAAGCACATCATCCCATATCCTTTTCGACAAGGTGGCTGACATTGCAACCATGGACACCGACTTTGGGATAAACATGTGTATTGTACTGAGACACCCGTACATTTTGCAAAATTGAGCACCCCAGTGTGAGACCACATGAGCCTCGTCAATGACTACTGAAAACAGCCTTCTAGTGAAATCTGAGTTTCGAAGAACAGTATCAATGAAGTGTGTTGACAAAGCCAACTCTGGTGAGATCAAGACTATCTGATATTTTCCTGCGATGATCTCCTGTTCACAGTCATATCAGTTTGTTACATTGTTCTTCAGATTGACAGACTTACTTTCATGATCTCTGTAGTGCACCCTCCATGATTGCTGTTCACGGCAGTGGCAGTAAGCTTGTATTCATTTTGGAAGGACGCAACCTAAACAGTCTTCATCATAGATCTCCAATACACTGCATTGCTGATATGCACCTGATCTTCCTGGAGTGTGATTAATGGTGAGACCATCAAGGTTACACGACCTTGGCATTTCTCATGAACATGCAGGCCAGCCGCTATGGCTGTTTTTCCGAATCCTGTGGCTGTGTGTATGAGTATGTCTTTACACTGGAGCTGTGCCTCAATTGCAGTCATCTGCTCCTCATGAAGAGGGTAAGTCCATCCCCAGCGCTGTTGTATCTTTTCTTTGAGTCCTTCCAGTTCCTTTAATGTGAGGGGTTTGTGCATGGGGAGTTTGGGATTTTTATGTGCATGATGTGCAGTGGTGCATGCTCATTGCTTGGAACCAGGTACTTTTCTTTTGTCTTTGGTTGGGTGCATCATGTTGATAGCACGTTAGGAAGGATTGGAGAACGTGAAGGTTGCAGAGTCCGTTTTCGAGGAGAGCTGGTATAGGCTGACTAATACATATGCTTTTTAATTTTTGCACTGCATGAATGAGAGACCTCTGCTTCTTTGATGACCTCTCCAGCTGCTCTATGTGCATCTTCTGACA
Organism: Armillaria solidipes; assembly: GCA_022818035.1. Classification (NCBI taxonomy): domain Eukaryota; kingdom Fungi; phylum Basidiomycota; class Agaricomycetes; order Agaricales; family Physalacriaceae; genus Armillaria; species Armillaria solidipes. The sequence goes on from JAIWYQ010000015.1 coordinate 808,171, forward strand.
ATGAGAACAATGAGCTGCCCCCCTTCCTCCTCCAACCAAAGTTCCTCTAGATTAATCCTGATGTCTCCAACAATGACTCAGATATTCTAGGTCTGATCAACCAGGTGTCCGACAACATTATCACAGAGTCTTCTGAATCTAAAAAAGACGAAGATGATGAAGAGTCCTCTAACAAGGCCAATTCTCTTTAGGATGTGCACGGCGCTATGGTCAGAAAACCAGTTGACAAGCTACCACCATTGCAACTGAGTGATGGGTTTGTGCTAAGTTCACCAGTGAGAGGGATGCTGGCAGAGAGAAAGGCCGCTTGATGCCAGAAGGGCCAAAAGCATTGCAAAGAGACTGCCCAAGCTCAAAGGGAGGCTTTGGATGAAGCTCAATCCCACATGATGTCCATGACCTGGGCTCATGAGGAGCAGCAGCGTGTTGAAGTATTGGAAGCTGCCCTCAAGATTTTGGATGACAATGCTCTCACCATGGGAGACCTCATGCTTCATTTCTTCCATCCTGCCTATAACCACCAGAAGAAGTGGATGGGATTCTTCCAGTCTGGCCGTGTTGGAGAGCTATTGAACATGTGGGTAGGCCAAGGGAACAGCGACACTGGCCGGCTACAGGTCCATAAATGAGCATGTGCATATGTGTGCCGTATTGCTCACGCTGAGGCCACCTCTGTGACTTGGCAAGGTTTTCTACAATCAGCGCATGCCAATTTGGATGTCACATCCTTCCTCAACTTCAGTTTCTCCTCACTTTATGGACAACTTGTCCATCCTAGTGCTGCCTCCATGACTATGAGCATCTTCCGAGCCTTTTCAACATCCCCTCATATTCTCAAACATGGAACAAAGACTTGCATGCACAAGATCAGAGCAGTATGTACTGTGAATTCTCATGTGATGTGTTTAAATGCTTACTACTGTCAGGCAGACTCTCACCTCTGCCGCATTACAATGCCTTGGTGCTTTCAGTCATGCTAACAATGTATCCAAGCATGTCCTGGGCATTTATATATATGCTACTGGATCCCAGCATCAGCCAATCACCTTGCTTTCCCATCTGGGCATATCAAACAGCTACCTGAGTATCATCAGAATGATGCAGACAATCCATGAGAGTACAGGTGTCATCTCAAATGAGGCCACTGCTGCTGTGGTAGATGATAACACTCAGGGTCAAAGAAACTCCAAAGACAATGGGACAAAACCTGTGAAGACTTGGAAATACAAAACGGGAACCCTGCTCAAGCTTTCAGGGTTTATGCGCAGTGATGCACGCATGTTCACTGCTACTGGACTATTTGTGGGCTCTTATGATAACATCAACATTGCTGTGAAATCAGCAGAGCAGATCATTGGGCACAATTGTAAGTACACATCAATCATGATGAGGTGGCATTGACTGACACTATCTCATTCAATCCAGCAATGCAAGATAATGGTACCTGTGCAACACTGTTCCCTCTATGGAAAGCCAAGCTCAAGAATATGTGCCTGGCCATTCTTCAGGCAGCTTTTGATAATGCTGTACTGTTGAAAGTCTCAGACATCTTGCATACAGGGGAGGAGGCCAAGCTGTTCAAGCAGTGTCTCCTATACTGCATCCTACGCATTATCATCACACATGGTGGAGAGGGGTTTAAGAAATTCAAGGCCAACCTTGAGCGAATGCAGCCAAACTCAAAATGGAAGATTGATGTTCACCGTACTGAGTTGTGGCTGTTGCCTTCCTGGTTAATTGATGAGTCAACGATTATTGGGAACACACATGTGGTAGATGCATTCTATGGTGAGACGAATCTCCTTGGCCCAGATTTTCTAAGCTTTGCCAAGTTTCTTTGTGGGGATCAACTATCAATTGCATGTCTATGAGCCATTTTCAATATTTGAGCAGGAAAGGAAGGAGGGTATACTGGGTTTGGTTAGGGCATATGGATACCTGGTTTGTTTCACACCAAAATTGCAGACTGTCATGGTTTGATGACGGTTCACTGGGGCAAACCTAATGCAGGTGTTTGCAATCCAGGAAGCCTCTCCTTTCACAACACTGTCCTTAATCATCTTCCGATCAAGTTAACTTCTCTACCGACTTTCCGAGTGTCTCGGGATCTTGTCTTTGTTTCACTATATGGCAGGGTCCTCCATTGTCTGCTTCAGGTTTCTGGAAAAAGAACACTGCAGAAGGTGGCCAAATCGGTTCAAGACTGGGATATGCTTGTAACTCTGGCAAGCACCATACAATTCCAGTTCACAAATGTCAATGTCATGGAGGACCTACGAGACAAAAGGAAGTTGGTGGACATCACAGAGAAGGGAAATATTGTCTACAAAAATGCCATCCTCTTCCTTTATGATGGACTGATCACATGAGAATTTCACGATGCCATCAAATGTGGGGATTCCAGACACATCCTTCTGGTCCTGAAAATATGGGCTTTGAGTTATCGAGGTAGTGGGAGGACCAAGTATGCATATGAGATGCTCTATATCATTCATAACCTTACCCATGTCTGGCCAGAAGGTATTCAGTAAGCAATGGTACAATGTTATGCGGCAAATTTCTAACAATTGGACAGAGATATCATACTCAACAACTGGCTTGTCAACATGACAGGACAGGACAACAGCTTTTGTGAAGTTGATTTAATGCAGGAGCATATGAATTTCTGGATCAAGGTACAGCATTATAAGTTGACACAAGAGCGATTACTATGCTGAACAAAAACTCAGAGCTTCTACAAAGCCCATGGGAGTAACACATCATGGGAATGGCTTGAAATGATTTCACCCTGTGTTAACATCCTCCGACATCTAACCCACAGCCTGAATTCAGTTCTTGGAGAAAACTTGGGAATGAAACATGCACCACCAAACTTGACGAAAGACATCGCGGCCATCATGAAGAGTCTGAAACAGCATGATGTCTATATAATTAAAAGAGGCCGGTGATACGCCGTCTATGCGTTCACACCTAGATTTTGCGAATTTGTAACAATACAATTGCATATCTATCCGATACTAGTGATAGTAAAAGGACTATAGCTGAGGCTTCAAGCTGATAGTTACAGCAGTATGCGACTAGTGAAGCCAGGACTTAGATGCGATACCACTAGTGGGTTAAATCTACCAGCCGGCCATACTAGTGACTTGAATACTAGCTGGACTAATTAATATAAGGCCACTAGTAGACAAGTAACGCGACTAGCGCACCAAACAAGAAGCAGGATACACAGATCTCGTGAAGTCCGGTCACTAGCAGGCTGATCAGGGCATAAATGCCTAAGTCAGGTTAACTAGTTGCGCAGCAATCTCGAAGCAGGACTTAGAAATGAATTAGCAACGGATTAACCTCGCATCTAGATCCAACTAGTGCGATCAGATCTGTTATGATCAGACACGAGGCTAGCCAGGCTGCGCGTTCGATCACGGCCAACTGCGTTGCGGATGCGGAAGCATGGCTAGTAGTTTATCCTCGGCACTAGTGGCGCATTGCTGTGTCAAGAATGCGAGATAAAACCGCTAGCATAGCTCCGTGGCTTACTAGTTGTCCAGCAGTAGTTTCTAGACCGACTATTGCATGCTTTTTCGCAGTATTTCGTGACTAGCCAAGAAATCAGTACCGAAAATACCCCACTAGTGTAGCTGTTTGTGTCGCTTTGTACCGTTCCTTACAGTATATAAGTAGTAGAATAGTCACTCGCAACGGGAGGCGACGCCATCCCTGCGATTGAGACCTACTAGTAGTATCTAGTGCCCCAATTAAAGGCTTTTGTGCTTAACCTCAAACGAAGCGGCTACTAGTCGCTAAGTTACCTATAGTATTGAGTGAATTGAAGTCCCTTTGAGTCTACTATTGTGTCCTGCAAAGGCCAAGAGTGCTCCGAAGTTAGTTCTTGCAGTTTCTCAAAGTTAAAGTATTATTCTTAGGCCAAGAGTGCCACTAGTAAGCTAGAGTGCGAACTAGTCAAGTGTTGATCACTTGTAAGGAGCAGTTTCTAGGCCAAGAGTGCCACTAGTAAGCCAAGAGTGCGAACTAGTCAAGTGTTGATCACTTGTAGGAAGTATTACAGGGCCAAGAGAGCCAATAGTCCAAACAGTCGGAGTCCCAGCGAGCGCAGTAGCTCAAAACCAAGTCACATTCATTCAATTGTGTCTTACCCACCCCACTAGTGCGAGTAGTATGCTTGTAAAACTCACTAGTAACGAATAAAACGTCTTTTTGAACAACCTACCTTGATTATTGAGTCTGCAGAGTGCTTCTATCGTACTTGAAACACCTGAATTCAATACATTGGTGATAGTGTAGAGTGTAGAGAGGTTTAGTGTTGGTTGGAGCTCATTTCCGCCCACTAGTCTTTTGCCACTCACCGTTACCGAGCACATCACCGGGTTTTGGATGATGATGATCCACCTGTGAAGGATATCATAGCAGTAGGACTGCAACAGCTCACCCATGGCAAGACAAATCCTCTCAAGGAATACAACAAGGAATTCTCTCGCCTTCAAGCTAGGTGACATCTCATTCCTGTGGTTCCTGTTCAGCAGATGGTGGATCAGGACATGACCACTCCTAGGCCATCAATGACATCGATGGAAGGTCCTGCCACCATGGCAGCAGAAAGGGCCACAGTTTTGGCCTTATCTGCTGAGGCATGTGTACTTGATTCCCTCACAAATCCACCAGATACTGTAGCCTGACCAACTTTTTTTAAGTCAGATGAATAAAATCATTTTAAGATAAGTTGAGATAAGATTAACTTAAGTACAACATAAGATATACTTTAGGTACATATATGATACTCAGTATTTCAATCTCAAGATGTCTTAAGTCTATCTGTTAAGAGCAAAATGAGATATCTTTAAAGTATTACATCCCCATCTTAAGTCCTTCTCAAGCCACCCTTAAGCTGCCATCTCAAGCTACTATTTTAAGCCGCCCAAATCTATTAACCCATGTGCAATGATTCCTGCTCATCGGTATCCTTGACCTTCTCATTGGATTGCACGGTCATAGGCACATACATTGCCCTAGTCCCATTACAGACCTCCATCAGATGATCAGCAAGGAGTTCTCCATCAGGTTGGTTGAGAACATGAGCATATCCAGCCTTCATGAAACACTGTCGTGTCTGCCCAATCATATCATCAAGCATAGCTGCTTGTTCTCATGCATAGCTGCTTGTTCTCATGCATATGCGAGGTAACCAGGTTTTGATGAAGTGTCAGAGTGAGTCATCTCTGCTGCCTTGAGCCAGGTGTTTTTCTGGGCCATGAAGCTTTGCAGAAGTTGTAGGAACTCAGCCTGTTTAATTTCGTGGTGTTCCTGCCACTGAAGCATTTCTGCTTCAGCATGGAACCACTGTACACGGTTTCCTGTGATGGAAATCAGAGCAACAAATACCGACTGTTTAAGACACCCACCTTCATGAATCCATGCTTGGAGATCAGCTGTATTGATGTTACCACGTTCATGAAGCTCATATATCCAAGATGATTTGATCTCTTCATCATTCTTGTTGATCTCAGCGTTGGTTTCTATAGGGGACCTACTATCAGCATCCATCACATAGTACTGATATGAGACTTACCGGTGGGAGGGGATTCCATGGTCACCTTTTCACTAGTCTTCTTGTTCCCCTTCTTCTTGGGTTGTTTACCTGATGGTGGTGGGGCAAGGGTTGTTTCTTCATTGTCTCATTGACATTTACATGTTCCCCATGGTGCCAACCCTTTGCCTACATTTTGGATAGAGGCATGGCGAAACCATGTGTATGCAGCGCCATCAACAATCTTCGATGCACCAGGTTGGCGATGCGCATCCACGGATTTCCTCGCAGTGTCCTCTTTTTTAAGATCTGGAAGCCCTTTCATCTGAGTAGTATCCATGGTACCCATGGCCAGCAGTGCATTGCGATGAGCGTTCCAGTCTGCAATGCCAAGATTTCATTGATATTTCACTCGACGCAATTTTTCTTGAGCTTTGGTGTTGGGTTTGTAGCCGTGAACATTTTTGCTTTTGTCGTAGCCTAGCGCTCGCAACTGATCTGCTGCCAAGAGGACAGCATGAAGAGAGTCAAATGCTGCCCCTTCCCACAGCTTGATTTCATATTTGATCAATGGCTTCAGTCGCACTTTATTGTCATCTAATGACAGTGACAATGGCAGACCAAGCAGCCATGACTCGACATTAGCCTGGCCAGATGCTTTCTTCTTCTTCTTCTTCTTCTTCTTCATCAACTGCTCTGGTTTGTTCTTGGTGGATGCATCATTAGTGCCAGTACTGGAAGGCAGGGAAAACTTGGATGCTACACCCATGAACTTGATGCGCAGCTCGAACCAGTGCTTCATGGATTTTTCCAGTGAAGTAGATTTGTGTCTGATGGTTTCTTGATCAGTTTCATTAGGATAGGCTTTCTCTTTGTCAATTAACATTTGAAGATGATGCCTTCATGTATATCAGCTACGTTAGAAGTGTTGAAGAATTATTGACAAGGGTTACTTACTGCTGTTGTTCAAGGTTGATACCCTTGCTGATGAATTCTGCCACCTCATCAGACCCAGCACCAATGGCAACTAATCTCCTGGGGTTTAACAGGAGCGTTTTAATAGCAGAATCCATAGAAGGGACTAAAAAGCAGGATTACTTAGTTCAAGCACTTATAATGCAGCCAATAATCAGATTGAACCTTTCTGCTTTCAGTGCCGGTAAGGACTGATGTAGTCCTTACTCACACCGCACCTAGAGCCCTGCCGAGGTGGTTCATGGAGTAGCTTCTCCCAAGTGTGGACTTGTTCTGCAGGTAAGCTGGCCATTAAACGGTGAAAATAGCTTTCATGCACTGCAAATTGTTTGCACGCGTACAGTATATCCTTTGTAAGTTCTTGAGCTATACTATCCTGTCAGCATGTGTATCACCCACGAGGAAAAAAACACACACATATTGATCACCTTATGGTAATTCCAATCATTGGCTTGATGAAAGTATATCTCATGCCCATGTTCGAGATTCATCTGATGAATCTGAGGATCCAGACCATTGGAAAATGCCCAAAACTGCTCTGCAGTTTTGCTGTGGAAGTGGCCAATGCAAACAAGATATACTGGATTGAAGTCTTCGTTGCATTGGTCTTGGTGGCCCTTGATGTGGCAGAGCGGAATCATCTTGACCAACCGAACTGCATGGTGCTTTGTACTCTTGAGAGTCGGCACCTCCCACCACTTGGCAATATGTATGCAGTACTGGCAGTTTATGTCGTATGAAAAAACGATGTTGATGCTGTTATTTTGGTCTGAGGCAAGGTTAGCCAGGAGTAACATCCGATGAAGTGCATTATCCATGGTTCGTTGGCTAGTACATTTGGGTTAGTCTTTGCTCATACAATAAACCATGCACGTACTCTTCTCCCTTCAAAAAATCAGCTGTTGCTCTGACAAAGACATGGCTACATTGAACTTGTGCGACTCCTGTATATTTGCAATTCTCGAACCAAGCATTCTGGCTTGTAACAGCCTTGTGGTTGTTACAAGGGACTTTCTATCAATATAAAATCCATTTTATCAGTCAAAGTTGATGTGTTAAGTGAACTGTAACTTACCTTTCCTCCACCTTTTGGCTTTATCACCTCAGCTTCCTTGAGGTAGTTCTCCCATTCTTGATGGTCAGGATACACACCCCGACCACTGACGAGAGGAAGATCTTCAGGGTCAGAGTTAATAGGGTTTGCCTCTGCCTTGTTGACATGGAAATTCCCATCACTGGTCAACTGAAGCTGGTTCGTGTTAGGCCTAGCCTAACACGTGACCTTATTAGCAAAGGACTATGAGCTGTCTCGCGTTCGGACAATCACTCGTTTAGCCGCAGAGCGTAATCGGTGCTAATCGTGCAGTTGGCAAGGTAAAGATAAACTTTAGTTCGAATCTAGGGATATACAACGGATATCCGTGCTACTTATATACTAAGTCCAGAACGCTATATTTAGATGCGGGTGCGTGTCATGCGGTCTGTGACCATGCGTAGATCAATGAATGTCGTGCGGAACGGGGGCGAGAGTCGCTCGCCGCAGTAACGGGTCTGAGGTCGTGCGTTAAGGTCGTGGTGATCGCGTGTAGATGCGGTCCGATGTCCGTGATTAGATAGCGTAAGCGCCGTTGATAAGATAGGCGCTGAAGATAAGATAAAGGAAAATGGAAAAATCGTAACATTACCCTCTCGTTAAGGCAGGCGTCCCGACTGCCTAGGTCATCGCTTCTTCAGATTCGGTAGGGCTTCCTTGACTGGCCCAGTATTCGTCTAAGAACATCTTGAACTTCGTGACGTCGGGGTCGGTGGTCCATTTCTGGGTGCCATCTTCGAGTTGTGCGAGGTATTTGAATCGCCCTTGGATATATTCGTGGTCGATGAACATAGCAAGTGGCGACCTCGGGGTTTTCGTTATGATTTTGCCTAGGTGTAGGCGCGCTATCCTTTTGCGCGCCGCGACTTTGGCCTCGTATTCTGCAATCGCTTCTTCTGCGTTGCCCATGTCTGCCTCCGTGGTCCACGAATTGTGTTCCCGGGTGTATCCTTTCCACTTAATGAAGTAGTCGACTACCGTGATCGAGGGTTGCCCTCGTCGTCCACGGATTTTGCGCGTCTTGGAGTCGAGTATTTCTTCGACTTCCCATTGTTCTTCACCGTCAATAAGATCTGGCGGTGGTGGTGGCGGTAGTTCCTGGTTAGGGAACGACGGAATGACGTATGGCGTCAGTAGCTTCTCGTTGAAGCGCGGGTGGATCTTCCAGTGCGGTGGAAGCTTCAGCTTGTACGACGAGGTACCGGTCTCGAGGATCTCGAAGGGTCCAACTCTCTTATCATCGAGTTTCTTCTTCGGTCGCGGGAGGTGTAGGTTGGTGGTGTCCAACCATACGCGGTCTCCGACTTCGTACGCATGAGCGGATCGCTTATGCTTGTCGTATGCTTTCTTCATGCGCCCTGCTGCTTCGGTGAGGGCGGCTTCGGCTTCCTTGTGGATCTGTGCCATCTTCTGAGAGAAGTCGGTGGCGGCGGGTACTTCAGCGCCTGCGGCTGACGGGGAATCGGGGAGGATTCGGGGGTTTCGTCCGTACATGACCATGAACGGCGACTTTCCTGTCGCAGAGTGTACGCGGTTATTGTGGGCGAACTCTGCGAGAGGCAGCCAGTCGGCCCAGTCGGTCTGTTGATGGTTGATGAAGATCCGAAGATACTTCTCGACCTCCTGGTTGACGCGCTCTGTCTGGCCGTCGGTCTGTGGGTGGTACGCGGTAGACGCGTTTTGCTTGATGTCAAGCATTCGGTAGAGCTCAGACATGAACTTTGATACGAATTGTGGTCCTCGGTCGGAGATTACCACCTTCGGCATTCCGTGACGCGCGTATACGTGGTCTCGGAGGATACGAGCCCAGCCTTCTGCTGAGAGCTCGACATTACAGGGGACTAGAATGATGCCCTTGGAGAATCTGTCAACGACGACTAGGAGAGCGTCGTGACCGCCTGACTCCGGGAGTCCGGTTATCATGTCGACGGAGATGTGGGTCCATGGCTCCGTTGGGATCGCGTTCGGGTGGAGAGGCGCTGCTTTCGCTTGGTTGCTAGACTTGGTGCGTTGACAAGTTTCGCATCCTGCGACGTACGCCTTGACGTCCTTTTCCATCTTTGGCCACCAGTACTCGCGCAAGACGAGTTCCTTGGTCTTGGCGATGCCGGGGTGTCCGGCTGTGATATGATCGTGGTATTGAGAGATAATCTCTCCTCGTAGTCCCGAGTGTCGAGGGACGTAGATTCGTTTGTCGTAGAGGAGTACTCCTCCTTCTTCTGAGATGCCTCGTTCGTGTTTGAGCGAGGTGGCGATGCCCGAGTCCCATAGCTCCTTCTGCTTGGTGACTCGCTGGATCTTTTCGTGCGTTTCGTTTACGCTGGGCATGATCATGGCCCGGAAATGGTGCGGGGAGAGAACCGTGATGTCTCCGTTGTCGTCTTCGCCTTGGTCATGATCGCTTCGGCGGGATAACAAGTCGGCTTTGACATTTTGCGTGCCCGGCTTGTGGTGGAGTACAAAGTGGTACTCAGCGAGTTCGGTCACCCAACGAGCTTGACGGCGGTTGAGCTTCTGCGGTTTGCGGAAATATTGGAGGTTCTGGTGATCCGTCCAAATCTCTACGTCTTCGACTGCGCCCATCAGGTAGTGGCGCCATTCGGAGAGAGCTAGCATGATCGCTAGTAACTCCTTGTCGTAGATCTCGTAGTTGCGTTCGGTAACAGTGAGTGCTTTCGACATGAAGGCTACGGGTCTCCACTTGCCATCTTGTTGTTGACTAAGTACGGCGCCAATGGCTCCGTTGCTCGCGTCTGCTTCAACTCTGAACCGTCCGGTTCCGTTCGGGATGGCGAGGACGACGTCCTCCGCCATTTGCTTCTTGAGCTGCTGGAACGCTTGGTTCTGTGCTGCTCCCCATGTCCAATCGGTCTTGCCCGTAAGCTGCGTTAGCGGGCGTACAATCTTCGAATAGTTCTTGATGAACTTGCGGTAGAAGTTTGTAAAGCCGAGGAACGACTGTAACTCCTTTTTCTTCGTTGGAGTCGGCCATTCTGCTATGCCGGCGACTTTGACGGGGTCCATTCGGACCGATCCTTCGCTGATGATGACTCCGAGATACTCGGTCTCGAGGACTTCGAACTCGCACTTTTCAGCTTTAAGGAACAATTTGTGTTCCCGCATTTTCTGTAGCACTTGGCGTACAATGCGTCGGTGTTCGTCGAGGTCCTTGGTGAATATAAGGATATCGTCAAGGTAAATCGTGACCCTGCCGCTGGCGATGAGATCCTTGAAGATGTCATTCATCATCCATTGGAAGGTGGCGGGTGAGTTGGTGAGTCCGAAGAACATCACTGTCGGTTCGTACAGGCCGCGATTCGTGCGGAATGCAGCCTTCTGTTCGTCGCCCTCTTTGATGCGGACGTTGTTGTATCCCCAGCGTACATCGAGCTTGGTGAAGTACTTGGCTCCCTGAAGCTTGTCGATGAGATCGGAGATTAACGGGAGGGGATATCTGTTCTTTATCGTCATCTCATTGAGCTTTCGATAATCTTGTACGGGACGCAGAGAACCGTCCTTCTTCTTGACGAAGAAGAACGGTGATGCGAACGGGGATTTGGAAGGCTTGATCCTTCCCGACTCGAGGTTCTCATCGAGAAACTTGTCGAGTTGTTCTTGCTCGTTGCGGTTGAGCGGGTAGACCTTGCAGTCTAGCGTCGATTTGGCGTTCGGGATTAGCTCGATAGCGTGATCCCAAGGTCGTCGTTCGGGGAGTTCGTCGAAGTTCTCTTTCGAGAACAGGTCGCGGTATGAGCGGTAGTGCTCAGGGACCATCTGCTCGAACGTGAGCTTCGGTTTCTCCGCGTTGGCTGCCGCGGCGAGATCGTTGGCGTGGTGGACTGCGCGGATGACGAGTTCTTCTTCCATGTTAATGGCCAGAATGGTCTCGCCTTCCTCGAGCTCTTCGTCCCACCGGTCGTGGTCATCGTGGTCGGGAAGGGGGAAGGGGTTGTGGACACATTGACATCGTCCGAACATAATTGATCCCGTCTTCCAGTTTACGACGGGGTTGTGGCGCTTGAGCCAATCAAACCCGAGGTAAAGGTCGGTCTTTCCGAGATCCGTTACAGCGAGGTCGATGCGTTCACTGTGATCTCCAATCGTCATTCGGAACGCGACGAACTCCGTAATTGAGCCTGCCGAGTTCCTGGTACCGTCAGCGTTGTAGATGGGGATTGGTACCGCGGTCTTTATCGTGTCGAGTTGGTGCTTGAGCACGAATTCTCGGTTGATCGCGCTGCCCGTGCAGCCGCTGTCTAGCAACCCTCTCGTTAGGAGAGTCTTGGTGCCTCCAGCCGGGGTCAGCTGAACGTCGAGCGTAAGGTCGCGTTCGCTGGATCGAGTTCGTCGTACGTATCGTACGGGTTCGCGGAGTTCATACAGCTGTTCGCGTGCTGTCTCCCCCCCAAGCCTTAACGAGGCGAGGAGTTCGTCGGTGAGCTCGGTTAGACGGTCTTTGTGTGTCCACACGAAGAGAGCGGCGCGTGCTGCGTTATCGTTTCGGGCTTCGCGGATGGCTCGTAGCGTCCAGTCGACCTCGAAGGGTTTCATCCACCGATACTCTTCTTTCGAAGGAGTTCGGTGATGGTTGGTCTTATCGGGTGTCGGGGCGCGACCCTCATCCTTGGGAGGGGCTCGCGGCTTTCTATCGACTGCGCGGGGAACGCGCGGAAGATCATCGTCGTAAGGAATCGAGACGCGACCCTCAGCTTGGGGAGGGGCTCGCGGGTTGAGTACGATTTCTATTGTCGGCGTCGTTTCTTTGGCAAGCCAGATCTGAAACGAAGTGTCATCGTCCTCGTCGGGAACCTCTATCATAGTTACCGGCGGTGACCCCCTTTTCACAGCCTGGGTGCTAGCTGCTTCCTGCCCTGCGGCCGTCTCCTTCGTGGCCGTGGCGTTGGCATCACCGGCGGTCTTCAACGGGCGTCCTTCAACCTCTTCGGTCTTGTCGGGGTGCGATGCGCGCCAGTCGAGAACCGAAGGGTCGCGAGCGACAGGCCGTACCCGAACCGCGAACGCGGGTTTACCGGTATGGTCAGTTTCCTTCGGCCAAGTGTGCACTGGGCCTCGTCGGTCTGGGGCAAGGGGTTCTAGCCCTTTCGTTGCGCTGGAAGAGGGAGGGAGGGGTACTGCTCCAGCAGTTCGGATCGGTGTCGCGGTATTCCCCGATTCCCGCCGAAGTAATCCGTTTCCGGCTTTCTTCGTCGGGGGGGCCGCCTGCTCGTCGTGAGACGAGACTTCACAGGGGGCGTATTTCAGCTTGTCCCGTGCCCCATCCGGTCGAGGCTCAACGCTCGCCGTTATGATGGGTACCACTGTGGTGGGTGGTTTTTCGTCGTTTGCTTTCGCCGGTTGGGTTTCCCCGCGTAGGCTACTTGCTGGACGTTTAGCTCTCCCGAGCGTTGTCGTCCTGTCGTCGGTGTCGTTGTCGATGGGGCTCTCTGCCCCGTGCCCAACGGCCTCTTGCTTCGCCCGACTAAGTCGTGACGAGGCGTCGATCGAGGTCGTCTTTTCTTGTGCCCTGGCAGGCGGCTGTGATGGCCCTTTGAGATTTCCCCGGACTGGTCCTAACGGCGGTGGGCTATTGGCTTTCGACATTAGGCCCTGCGACAAGGGCATTCGCCCTTCAATCGCGTACGGGTCCCGTCTACTTGCTATTCCCGTAGCGGATGCAGCATCACCTGCATCGCGCCCGTCATCCCGGGAGCGGAGGTCGGTATCATCGGTGTTATCGTCGTTGTCGTCGGTGTCGTTTCCCTCGATATCTAGAAGGGAGTATCGGTTAGTCGATTCTGAGACTGGGTGTCGGTTCGTGCTGGTAGAAGTAAAAGATACCGCCCCTATCGCGGGGCGGGGTATATTCGAATGCGCCAATACAGGAATACGTGTACTAAGTAAAATGTCAGTCCGACCAGCAAGAGACGGGGGCACACCAGTGGGTAGGTCCTTGGCGGGACTAGGGGAATCGCACCCTAGACCGCCGCGACTTTTTCCTCCTTGACCTCCTCCACCTTCGTCGTCTCCCCGAGGGGCTCGGTGACCAAGGAGCGTACGTCGGTGTACTGCTTCTTGTCGGGGCAGTCCTTGCCCATGTGTCCCTGCTTCCCGCAGCGGAAGCACAATCCCTTTCTCCTCATCTCGCCTATGTCCATTGGCTGGCCCTGCCCGCCGAATGTCACTCCGGGTCGTGTGACCCACTTACCTGTTGCCGCGTCGCGGCCGCCCTTGTTGGCCCCACTACTCGTCGGCTTGCCCGATGGCGAACTTGTCGCGCCACCTGCTACTATCTTGGCGTAGCTGGTGGCGGTAGTGGTGGGCCCTCGGCCGCTGGCGAACCCTCCTCCTGGTCCTTTCCCTCCGTGCGTGGCGTCGAACGCCAACTTCTTCTGTCTCTCCTCGTAGATGACGAGGATGCGGGCCTTCCAATCATGGTACGTGACTGGAATGTCGCGTCCATAATTGGCGATGGCGTTGGTGTAGGAGTCGGGGACTCCCATTCGCACCGCGCGTACCATCGCGCCTCTAGCATCCTCCTCGGATCGTCGGCCGGCTTGTTCTGCCTCCGTCTCCAGTTCCTGGAAGTACTGGGTTGCCGGCTTGGAACCCATGCGGAGGGCGAACATGCGTTGTTCGTGGACGTCCATGACGGCGGGGTCTCGGAACTGCTCGAAGACGAGTCTTACGTATTCCGACCAACTCGGCCATCGGAATCGGGGTTGTTCGTTGGGGACCCGGCCCCAAAAGGATTGTCGAATGTGGACCCACCACTTCTTGGCGGGTCCCTCTAGGTAGGAGGCGGCGAAGGGGACTTTCTGGGAAGCGAACTGGAAGTACTGTCCGAATGCTTCGAAGTAAATCTGGCAGTCCCCGATATATCGCTCTATATCGTCGTGGGCCCCATGAAACTTGGCGGGGGGGGAGAGGAGAACGGGCTTTATCCCGAGTACAGGGTTGTCGTCGGTCCAATGACCGATGGGATGGGGAGGGGGAGATGGCGGGTCCCAGCGAGTCGGCGGTCGCGGGACAGAGAATCGGTCGGTGCGCTCATGGTGCGGGCGCTGCGCGTTGGGGAGGACGGGTCGTCCTCGATCGGGGAGCTTCCCTTTGCCTTGGGGGCGGTTGGGAAGCTGGAAAAGGTCGACGTGGTCGTCGTGGTCCTTTTCTGCTTGAGCGAGGAGACGCCGCATCTCCTCCAGCTCTCTTGCCTTGTCGTTGGCGATGTCCATCGCCTCCTGAAGGCGCTCGGCGGGCGTCTTCTGGTTGGTCGAGCTTTCGCCCGGTGCTGCGTCTCCTCCTCCCATGAGGAAACTGGTCGTGTTGCCGGGGCGGTAGCCGCGCGGCGGGAGTTTGCCACTAAGTGGTCTTGTTCTACGCCCGTAAGCGTTACGGGGCGGGGATATCGGTAGTGGATGGGGTTGCCATCCAGGAGGGGGATAGGGGGGCGGGGAGTACTTGATCTCGGCGGGGTCGAAGTCGTCGAGACCGCCGAAGGTCTCGTAGTCGTAGTGGAACTGATCAAAGATCAATTCCGGGATCGGGGCGGGCCTCTGGATCGTAGTCGGGATCGTCGAGGTCGGGGCGGTCGCCGAGGGATTGGGCCAGTGCGAGTAACTGGCGGTCGAGCGTGTCTTGCTCTTCCGGGGTTCGGTCTCGTAGACCAAAGATGTGGGGCCCTGCTGAGGGCGGGTATAACGTTCGCTCTCGGTTGGCGAAGGTTCTTGCTGCCATGGCGGCAGCGGCGTTTCCGAAGAACGGGATCTGGTCCCTGCTGTGACGGGCGAGGTAGTCGTCCATCGTTTCTCGTCGTGGACCTTGGAGGGGGGTTCCTCGTCGGTCGACGTCGTTCTGCCTGAGTCCCCAGGCTTGGGATCGCTGCGCGCCAAGGACCTCGCGGTCAATGGCGTTGAGAATGGGCCAGACGTAGTCCCCTCCATAAGAGTTGAGAGGATCGTCGTCGAGCCGGTCGGGAGGGAGGGGGAGGTCGAGAGTGACCGGTCGCTCTGGCGAGGGGTCTGGAAGTCGGTTTCCGAGCTCGAAGAAGAGCCCGAGGGAGAGTTCGGAGCCGGTGTCGGAGCTCGAGTCGTTGTAGAGCTCGTCGATGTCGACGGGGATCGGCTGGGGGAGGGGGCGAGCGGGAGTTGGGAATGGAGCCTGCTCAAGGCGTGGTCGTGGGGCCGCGGCGACCAGAATCCTCTCTGGTCGGGCGAGCCCGATCGCGACTGGGTCGACGAAATGTCGTCGGAGTTCCTCCCCGTAGTCGTAGTCGGGGGAGGGATCGGTGAGGTCGGGGGTGCGGGTCCGGGGGGTCGGTTGCGAGACAAGGAGGTAGCGGATGATTTCCGCAGACTCCTCGAGATCGTCGGGGGAGGGGGTGCTAGGAGGCGTCCTAGCGCGGTGGCGGGCTGTCGGGGGGCGGGGTTGATTGTGCTCCTCCCGACGCAGAGCGAACTCGGCCGAGGAGGGAGGGGAGGGGGGGGGAGGCTGGAACGAGCGTCGACGAGCGTGCTCTCGTCCGGGCTCGAATCCCGTAGCAGACCGTATCGGCCGCGGCGGGAACCTTCGTTCGTAAGGGGTGACATACCTGGAATAATCCTGGTACTGTCGGGGGGCGGGGTAGCGTTGGATTCCGAGGAATCGTCTGATGCGCTCCTCGTTCGCTAAGACGAGGAGGCCTACAAGAAGGGAGAGGAGGGCTGCTCCTCCGATTGCTGATACGATACTGATGGTGTACTTGTCGTTGTGGTTCATAGGTCCTTCCTCACGGCTAGGCATTGGAGAGAAGGAGAGGAAGATTCGAACTAATTGTTAGGCCTAGCCTAACACGTGACCTTATTAGCAAAGGACTATGAGCTGTCTCGCGTTCGGACAATCACTCGTTTAGCCGCAGAGCGTAATCGGTGCTAATCGTGCAGTTGGCAAGGTAAAGATAAACTTTAGTTCGAATCTAGGGATATACAACGGATATCCGTGCTACTTATATACTAAGTCCAGAACGCTATATTTAGATGCGGGTGCGTGTCATGCGGTCTGTGACCATGCGTAGATCAATGAATGTCGTGCGGAACGGGGGCGAGAGTCGCTCGCCGCAGTAACGGGTCTGAGGTCGTGCGTTAAGGTCGTGGTGATCGCGTGTAGATGCGGTCCGATGTCCGTGATTAGATAGCGTAAGCGCCGTTGATAAGATAGGCGCTGAAGATAAGATAAAGGAAAATGGAAAAATCGTAACAGTTCGTGTGTCTAGAGACCCATATTAAACTGAGATAACCATCCATAGCTGAGGAAATACTGACTGAAACACTTGTGAGATTGTATCAGAGCCAGGCTCCAAATTCCAGCCTGCCTCTGGACACACAGGACATCATACCAGCAGATTCTTCATCTGGCGATGAGGAATCAGGGCATCGAAATGATGTACAATGCTAGCATGGCATTCAGCTTTCATCAGATTCCACATACAAAATACTCGTTGAATCTGCTTGGTGGCGTCCTAAACATTCGAGTAAGCAACAATGTTTAAATGACTGAAGAAGCAGCATACAGATGCATTCCACAGAAATTTGTTGTCCATCAATCTTTGCCAGGCACCCATCATATCATGCATGGTAGTAGTGCACTCGATGTGAAGAAGTTGAAACTGCCGCAACAGTTGGAAGGAAAAAGCAAGCTGGGGGAGATTTGTTGTTGACGGGAACAGGTGTGCACACATCAGCTGAGAAACGCGGTCAACTGTAAGGCTTTGGCACCCACAAAAATGTAGGCAGGTGTCATGGATGCCATTAACATCAACAACAATCATCTTAACAGGATCGTGAGGAACTGGGCACTCTGCACCATGATGTCCAAGCTGAGGGACATAGCTGAGTTTGTGAATATCCTTCTGTGTAAAAAAGCCCTGGACATCCCAGACCAATGCCCAATGATTCCAAGAATGTCAGTGATTACAAATGAAACATTGAGTACAGGTCAAACAGTACTCAATGCAGTCCTCACAATGAGTCGATCGCATTGCTTCTCCACATTCACACATTTCATTGAATTCTAAATCTCCCTCATGCTCCATCATCAGATCATGGAGTTGAGGCAGGATATCCGCAAATGACTGCAGGACATGCCATGTCTACAGGGGAGCAATTAGACAGGGAAACAAGGGGGAAAGCATATCTGACCTTGGGTGATGGCTTGGCTCCTTCCTCATTGTCGCTTCCACAGTCACTTGTAATGTCAGTGGCAGTGACTGGCTCAGCAGCTTCAGGCTCTAAAATGATTGATGGCTTGAGTGACTCGCTGGGAGGGACCACAGGCATCATCTTGGTGATGGCTACTCTAAGAGTGTCAACGTCTGTGTGGGAATGTGAAGGAGTACTGAAGGTAGTGATTGCTCCTGATGCTAATGCTTCGTCAAGGAGGGCGTGAGTGCATGCGCAGCGCTTTGACATTGCGTACTCTGCAACAGTGGCAAATGAGTGAAGTAGGGGGAAGAGAGAGGGGAGATGTACTTGGATTACTTAGCCTATTGTCTTACAGTAGCATTTTTTGCTGTCTTCAAACTTCGTGGAACTCAAAATTTCTTAATATAATGGACAACCTGCTTGGGATAACTTCATGTAATTCTTTCACAAAATATTTACAACAGAGTGACAATACATTTTTTCTAATGATAACTGTAATTAAGCTGTGATTTCATATACAAAGTCACTCCATCCCATGAGGTTAAAGACTCCATTCCACTGCAAGGCAAGAACAGGATGACCGTTTATGGGAGTGGGCTCTCCCCACAGGCATGGAACCCAATCGTGGAGTGTGGGATTATATCAAGCAAAACTTCCAACTTTCTCAATGCCAGCTTGGCCGAGAATGACATGTCCGCACTGCAAAATGATCTCGCTGGCAACAGATTCCAGCAAGATGGCATGATGAGGCAGTTCCCCATCCTGGAATTCATTTGTTAATGAAGTTGTGCAGCGGACAAGCCAGTCATGCTTACCTCAAGCCAACAAATAATCTCTACAAGGGTGGCAACCTTCACCTCCTCTCCTATGTTCGATGATTGAGTGGGCTGGGCAGTAGATGACATTGAAATGGATTTTTTGCTGTGATCAGTCTTTTGACGAGGCCAGCTGGGTTCATTGAGAGGCAGGATGTCAGGAAACGGCTGTGGTGCTTGAGGACTAGAGCCTGTGGATGGTTGATGATGACTGGAAACCTTAGAGCTGCTAGGTGCCAGACAGGGCAAGGATTGTACAGGCATGTACCAGTCATCGTCATCGACACTGGGTGCAATGGCAGCTTGAGATGTGCTGGATGACAATGGCTGATGAAGTGTTCACTTATTGGGCTTGAGGAAGTGGCGGCAAGCAAAAACTGTCTGGATGGCAGGGCTATGAAGTTTGTCATGTGAGAGGGGATCTGTCAAATAGGCAAATTTGTTGTGTGTCACACACTAAGAGATTCAGGTGTCAGTCACGAAATACTTATACAGCCAAAAGCATGTACCAGCTGTATTACCCTCCCAAGGTTAGCAAATCCTGGGTTGTCTGGGTCACACACAAATTTGGCGGCACCCAAATTAATTTTCACAGTTCCCTGACAGTCTCCCGATGCACAGCTAGGACATTTGAGATGGTTGAAGGCCAGAATATTGGGACGGAGAGCCTTGAAGTAATGTTCAAGCGAAGTGTTGACTTGATGGCATTGATACTCGATGCTGCAAGGGTTAGAGTGGGCAGGCGTCTTCACTGTAGACTGCTTCAGCATGAGAGACAAAAAAAAAGAACAGAGATGACTTGCACACCTTCAGAACAGTGGTCCTTTAATGACTCAGGAAATGCCACTTCTTGCTGTGAACAATAGAAACAAAGTAACCTCAAAATTGTGTGGCGTAGTGTTGAAATAACTGATTGATAAAGATTGGACAATAAGTGGTTGAAACATATAGCAGGTACTACTTGTATAATCAAACTCCCTATAACATAGATAAATCAGTTAGATGGTAGGCAAGAAACAGTAGCTACAGAGATATACCCATGCAAACACCATCAGCTACGTAGTGGTGGTATTGATAGGAGAAGGAAAAACTTACATAATATCAGCCGAGTCCAGTTAGGCAGTGCCGAAACTGGATTCCGAATTAGCTGAAATTGAATTGGTCTGGACTCGGTCTGACTTAGCCGAGTCCAGTTTCAGCACTGCCTAACTGGACTGAACTGGGATTAGGTAAGCTTTCCCCTCTTCACCATTGACCATTGACCGCCCCTCATATGTCATCTTTGTGTCTAGATTATTGACAGGGACAACAATGACGACAGATATTTCTGGCATAGGAATTCACATACTTGAGGTAAGCATTCTGGTAATAATTTTGTGAACGATTCGTTAATTGATCTACGAGTAGGCGGGCACAACTCGCTGCTTGCATTCTGCAAAGCCAGGAAGAGATAGCGATAATCAAGGTACGCTTATTACCTTTTCATTTTCTTTCTGAGTACCTTAACTCCCCTGCAGTTGCTCCTTCACCAGCCATGGCATGGCAACGATGGATCCCCCTCGCTCGCCTATACTGCCAAACACGCTGATGAGGCTGGTGATGGGCAGCCATGAAACCGAGTGTGGCCTAGCACAAACAACACACCAAAAGCCTACACTCAATCCCACTAACACACACACACACACCAATCTCTAATAAGTGCGGAGGGGAGCAAGGAATTTAATTCTTCTTGCGCACCAACAATATCTCAACAAATCTCAGAGAGCTCACTCAATGGCACAATGCGACGCGAAGTTACAAGCAATATCTCAAGTTCTCTTTATTTCTCCTCAAAGCTTTTACAAGAGAGCACAGCGAACCACGCAACCCTCAAGGCAATGATATCTCAATAGAATATACAAACGGTGATGTGCTCGGTAACGGCGAATGACAAAAGACTAGTGGGCGGAAATGAGCTCCAACCAACACTAAACCTCTCTACACTCTACACTATCACCAATGTATTGAATTCAGGTGTTTCAAGTACGATAGAAGCACTCTGCAGACTCAATAATCAAGGTAGGTTGTTCAAAAAGACGTTTTATTCATTACTAGTGAGTTTTACAAGCGTACTACTCGCACTAGTGGGGTGGGTAAGACACAATTGAATGAATGTGACTTGGTTTTGAGCTACTGCGCTCGCTGGGACTCCGACTGTTTGGACTATTGGCTCTCTTGGCCCTGTAATACTTCCTACAAGTGATCAACACTTGACTAGTTTGCACTCTTGGCTTACTAGTGGCACTCTTGGCCTAGAAACTGCTCCTTACAAGTGATAACACTTGACTAGTTCGCACTCTAGCTTACTAGTGGCACTCTTGGCCTAAGAATAATACTTTAACTTTGAGAAACTGCAAGAACTAACTTCAGAGCACTCTTGGCCTTTGCAGGACACAATAGTAGACTCAAAGGGACTTCAATTCACTCAATACTATAGGTAACTTAGCGACTAGTAGCCGCTTCGTTCGAGGTTATGCACAAAAGCCTTTAATTGGGGGCACTAGATACTACTAGTCTGTCACAATTGCAGGGATGGCGTCGCCTCTGTTGCGAGTGACTATTCTACTACTTATATACTGTAAGGAACGGTACAAAGCGACACAAACAGCTACACTAGTGGGGTATTTTCGGTACTGATTTCTTGCCTAGGCCCGAAATATCGCGTGTAAACATGCAATAGTTGGTCTAGAAATTGCTATTGGACGACTAGTGAGCCACGGAGCTCAGCTAGCGGTTTAATCTCGCGTTCTTGACCCAGCAATGCGCCACTAGCGCCAGAGATGAACGACTAGCCATGCTTCCGCATCCGCAACGCAGTTGGCCGTGATCGAACGTGCAGCCTGGCTAGCCTCATGTCCGATCGTAACAGATCTGATCGCACTAGTTGGATCTAGATGCGAGGTTAATCCGTTGCTAATTCATTTCTAAGTCCTGCTTCGAGATTGCTGCGCAACTAGTTAACCTGACTTAGGTGTTTATGCCCTGATCGGCCTGCTAGTGACCGGACTTCACGAGATCTGTGTATCCTGCTTCTTGTTTGGTGCGCTAGTCGCGTTACTTGTCTACTAGTGGCCTTATATTAATTAGTCCAGCTAGTATTCAAGTCACTAGTATGGCCGGCTGGTAGATTTAACCCACTAGTGGTATCACATCTAAGTCCTGGCTTCACTAGTTGCATACTGCTGTAACTATCAGCTCGAAGCCTCAGCTATAGTCCTTTTACTATCACTAGTATCGGATAGATATGCAATTGTATTGTTACAAATTCGCAAAATCTAGGTGTGAACCCATAGACAGCGTATCATCTCCCCCACACTGAAATAGTGACTGTCCTCAGTCACCTAAGTCCGCTTTTGTACTTAGCCGTGTGTCCCACTAGTGGCCCGTTGCTATTCTTTCAAAGTCACAGGTCTCGATCACATCTTTTAGTCACTAAGTCCGTTCAGCACTTAGCCATCAATGATCATCAAATTCACTTAATGATCTTCAGGTTCATGTGCGACCGTGCAAATCTTGCTTCACTAGGACTGTTTCTTATTTCTATTCATTCATACTCATTGCATGTGTGGGCTACTAGTGTGATCAAGGAAAGCACTAGCTGTTCGGCTGGTACAGCCATGTCAAGCTCAGCTTGGAAATTGTATTGAATCAAACCTAAGTCCGACTTTCATAAAATTTTCCTTGCTTTCACCCTTCTTGTTGACTATTCTGCTGTCACATTTACTAGTAGCTCTCTCTTCTTACCAATGAAGCTCGACGACTTCGCTGCTAGAGTCAATCAACTCTGTCCCCTTTTGAATCCTGACAAGTGTAGCCAGTACAGGCCCAAGGAGATTGCGTGACGGCTCAAGGATAGCACTCCCTTCCTGGTAGGTGAGCTCTCTCTACTAGTGCCATCGCTTCTTGCTAATAATTTTCTGGTTACTCTAAGACCCAAATCCTGAAGCTTTCTTCTCAGGCTAAGGCCCATCCCGCTGCATCTTTTGCTCGCGATCTTCTTTACACCTGCGATGCTATTGTTACAGAGCTCCCGGCCAACTTGCAGCTTTCTAGCTTTGACAGCTGGGAGCTCCGGACAAGTGAACAGTCCAGGTACATACTGACTTCCTCTTTGACCCTTCTGCCTGCTAAGATATTCTTTCTAGTGCATCACGGTTGAAGAAGACATGTCGCTTCCCTTCTTTTGCATCTATCTTCTCTCAAAATGTCTGGAGGGCTAAATGGACAATTTTCTAGTCCTAAAGTAGTCCTTTCTACATCCACTGCAACTCTTTTTAGCTCATTGTATCCATATCTGCACGATGTGGGGTAGGGAGCACTCAGAGTGCTGTTCAGATGCATGTCATCCGCATTCAGCTAGAAATTGATGATGCGATCATTCTTCCTTCCAGATCGAGCACTAGTCCCTCTAATGCTAGTGAGGTTTCCGAGTTAGCCATGCAGGTTTCCATCCTTTTTGAGGTACACTAGTGACTCGTTAAGTGTGACTAGTGAACTTCCTCAAAACGTAAGTCCCCTAGTGACTTAGGATTTTCACTAGTGTCCAATCACGGTGCACTATTGACGACCGATTGGATATTGTGGCTGGTTTTGCCATCACTAGTGTTTTCTATTCGACTTGGGTATTCTTTTACATAGTTGGGCATTGCGTGAGCGGCGTTGCTCGTGGCCTAGTCTTTAGTAATTTCTTATTGAAATTTCTCGGAAATTTTCGCTAAATTTTTGCGAGATTTTTGACTAAGTCCAAGAGCACAGTCCTCCCCCACACTATAAATTCAACGTCCCTGTTGACTAGTCGTTTCATCGTCTCACTAGTAGACTTCTTTTCGTGACTAGCCTCATCACTCCAAAACTCTTCAAACTATTCTTCCAAAATATTTTCATAAAATCGTCACTAGCCATGTCCAATCCTACCGACGTCGCTGTCCTTGTTGCTCGTGCCAATGAGGCTATCCAAGCCGCCGATACTTTGTGGGAACACAAAGTTGAGCTGGAGACGCTTGTCAAACAGTGTAAAGCTGTTTGCGCTATCGGGGTATGTGGACTAGTGATTCAATTTTCGATCTTCGACTGACTAGTGATCCAGGCAGAGCTAGTGGAGAAGCATCCTGCTTCGGTCATTGGCAATGCCAAGAATGAAGACGTGGTTTTTCGTATCAAGCAGGTCTTCGAGCGAATTCAGTCAGACCACTCCACCGTTCCAACATTCAAGGATTACCATACCGTTCGTACTTTCACCGGAACCATCCATAGTGAGCGCGACAAGCGGGCAGCGGCTGTTGCGGCTGCTATTGCAGTCGTTACCACTCCTGCTGAGTCGACTCCCACCAAAACTACGGTCACTAGTGGCAAGCCTAAGGCTTCCAAAGCGGTGAGTACTTCACTAGTCCTTGTTTCTTTCTATTCTTAACCGACTATTTTGCTTTCTAGCCTGCCAAACGAAGTCGCCGCCTCGCTAAGTCGAGAGCCATCATCGAGGACTCGTCCGATGAAGAAGCTAGCGTCGTCGCAGCCACTGAGGAGGACACGGTCATGGGTAACCCTGATGCTTCCAGTGCGCCACTGGAAACTGACCCGGTATTGATTCCTTCAGCTGCCATTCGTCGCAAGGCTGATACCGTCATTTCGCGCTTTGAACAGATGAATATCG
Source organism: Armillaria solidipes (assembly GCA_022818035.1). Classification (NCBI taxonomy): domain Eukaryota; kingdom Fungi; phylum Basidiomycota; class Agaricomycetes; order Agaricales; family Physalacriaceae; genus Armillaria; species Armillaria solidipes. Next base: position 832,460 of record JAIWYQ010000015.1, read on the forward strand.
ATGAGGATGTCGATGTCATTGTCAATCGCGATCCGACTGCCGGTAACATCGTCGAAGGCCATAAGGTTCCACTTCCCAAGTTCCTCAAGAACAAGAAAGCTGCTCAGGCCGCTCAGGTTCGTTTACTAGCCGGTTTTATTCTTTACTAGTCTAAAAGGTTTTCTTTCAGAGGGAAAAGGAGAAGGCAGAGCGACATGCCGAGGCGATCCAGGTGACTTTCTAACCGCTGGTATTCGATCTCGACTCACTTTCACACATTTACCAGGCCGCTGGGGCGACAATTGCAAAAGGGAAGGCCATCGAGGCTGCTAACCAAGCTAGGAAGCGTCCTCGCGCTTCTGCTGACCATGCTTTCAAGGATTCCCCTTACACTATTGCTGGTATGTGCTTACTAGTGAGTTATGCGACGCACTATTGACCTTCTTTCTTTCACTAGCGGCTGACTTAGCCATCAACAATGAAGCTAGTCAGAGTACTGTCGACGCCGCGGCTTCACTAGTCGTTGCTGGAGATCATATCAACCCTTCCGAAAGCGTTTTGCGCTCTAGGGAGGCTGGTCTTCGCAACGATGTTATCGCCACCACCCACAAAATCGAGTACCTGTTGAAATACAGGGAGTTTGTGGTTGCTCACCATGGCCAAGTCGTCAAGCAGCTCGAGAGCCGTCTTCCTGTGCCTATGGAGGCCGATTCCTCTGCTCCAGTTGCTTCTGGCTCCAAGATTAACTAGTACTAGTCGCTCTGGAACCTTACTAGTCGCCGCATATATCAGTTTTCTATTACTAGTCTGTCGTTTTTCGTGCTTTCCAACTGCCTAGATATAGTATCTAGCTTACACCGTCGTTACTTAGCAATATACAGTGTTTTTAACCGTCTCCGATCGCAGTTTTCGAGCTTCTGAGTCGACTAGTGATGGGGACTTCGTCGTCTTCATCACTATTGCTATCACTATCATTAGGCTGAGGGTATCCCTCCGCTTCTGAAGCTGAATCTTCGCTGTCAGACTCACTAGTGTCGCTCTGCTGCAGTCTAACTCGGTCTACACCATACAATTTCTTGCCTAAGGTCCGATAGTGGTATTCTGTTGGGACAGACTCATCACTATCCACCAACTCTTTAAGAGTTTGGGGACTTACATCAATTAAATCATGAATTTTCTTGGGTAACTCGACACTATGTCTCGCATGGTATGGGATTACTCTAAACTGAGCAACTGTGCCGCCCACTATTGAACCATCCAACTCTGCTAAGACATAGGAACCACCTTTAGTCCTTCTTATGATGACTAGTGGCCCCAAGTACCTTGGCTCCATCTTGCTATCGAGACTATCCTCGACTCGCGTGTTTCGCATAAGCACTAGTCGACCTGGTTTGAAGTCGTAGTCCACTATAGTGGCCTTGTGCTCGCGTTGGTAGCGTAGTACTGTATCGAGTTTATTCTTGCTCACTTTCTGTCGCATTTCCATTACATGCTGAGCATGCTTGGCTAGTGCTTTCGCGCGTAGGCCTATAAGGTCTGCGGTACTCAAGATTCCACTTGGAGGCTTGACTAGCCAAGTCGCTTCTACTACATCAAGCGGTACTATTGGATGTGCGCCTAGTGCCATGAAATATGGTGAACAACCGGTACCACGTTTAATAGTGATACGGTCAGCCCATAATACATGCGGTAGGAAGTAAAACCACTTCCTTGAGTTGCCACTAGTCACTTTGAATAGCGCCTGACAAAGGTCCCAATGACCCCTTTCAATCTTTCCATTTGCTTGCGAGTTGTAGGGAGTGATCCTTATGCCAGTAATGCCGTACTTATCCTTTAGCCACTGTATAACAGCGACCCAAGGTCCTCCATTATCAGTTACTATTTTGTAGGGACAGCCCCACCTGCATATCACATCCTCAAAGAACCAAATCGCAATTGCTTTAGCGTTTTCATTCTGTAATGCCCTAGCTTCTGGCCAAGACGATAACGAGTCGCACGCGTGAACTATATACTTGCACTTATTAGATGCTGGGGACATGATCATAGTGTCGCAATGTACCTTCTGGAATAGCGACGGCGTCTGAGTGACAGTGGGTGGAATACGGAGCATGGTCTTCTGTCTGACTTGGCATAAATGACAAGACTTGACATACCAACTGACATCTCTTTCCAACTCCAGCCACCAGAACCGTTGATCCAATAGTGACTTAGTCGCGTAAAAGCCTCTATGCCCTAACGAGTCGTGTGCCGATCTCATCATATACATTCGATGCTCTTTATCCACTACTAGTCGATGGTCTCCTTCTGTACTGCGCCTATACAATCATCCTTCTTTATCCAAGAAGAAGTTACGACAGTACTGCTTGAAAGTCAAGTACTGTTTGTCGTTAAGTCCCTCTGGACGGTATCTAACATTTCTCAACCAAGTTCAGACATGCGGTAAATGTTCATCCTGTGCTAGTCCACTACTAGTCCGTTGTTTCTCTGGATAGTCCTCCCTTTTGTTGGGATCAAACTTATATTCGAGATCTGGAATTAGTGGGGTCGCTTTCAAGAACTGGCATATCGTTTCATCGGTGTTTTCTTGTGCCAAGTATAGATCTCTTAATTCTTGTTCACGAGAGCGTGCATCTTCCAATTCTACAGTGAAATCGTCAATACTAGTGGCTAGTGTGTACATATAACCACCTCGACTATCAATTTCGTTCTTAAACTCGTCAATCTCTTTTGGTAGCGTACTAGTCCCTTCTGCGACTTCAAATTTCAAGGGTCCGTGGTCCTCAAGCTTGTAATCCTTTAAGTCAGGATGTATCTCATCTCCAGGTTGCGGATCTCGCCTTGATAGTCCATCTGCAGGGAAAGTACTACCTTTCACATGACGAAGGGTGAAATGAAACATTAGAATGTCCTCTATCCATCGATTGATAGTGGCATTCGGTCCCATTCCTGGGTTGCTTAGCATACCCTTAATATACTGCGCGTCGGTTTCAACCACTAAGTTTCGAATTCCAATGAGCCAATATTGACAAGCCTTTAATGCTCGCAATAGTCCATATAACTCGCGCTTAGGTTGTGAAAACCGTGCTTCCCTTTCATTCATAGTGATCGAACCAAAGCGTACATAGTAACGCTTGGTAGGATCCTTCTCATCGACTTGATATATGTAGAATCCAACAGCCTTGTACAAAGTGTCGACGCATAGACCCACTTCCGCTTTACTAGTGAGGTCAATTGGTCGAATAGCCAGACTAGTCACGACTGCTTCTTTGAGCTTGTCCATGGCTAGCTGCTGGTCAACGTCCCACTCGAAGGGTACATTGAGTCGCGTCAACTTGACTAGTGGCTCCGCTATCTTCGAATAGTCCTTTATAAACTTTCTGCAGACACCACAAGTGCCCAAGAAGGCTCGTACGTCCGTGAGGTGCTGACAAGGACCCCAACGACTGATGACTCCAGCTCTATCAGGTTCGATTTTTCTTCCTTCATACGTGCATAAGTGACCAACCACCGTCATTTCCTCAACACACAAGAACGTTTTAGGTCCAGAGAAAGTTCCTCCACAATATTTCATCCGTTGAACCACTCGATTCATGTTCTGCATATGTTCCCATACAAAACGACGTATCCCAGGGTTTTCTGGAATAGTCTCAAAGCCCCCATCCTCAGTTTCATAGCGAGTTTTGGGCCCTCGTACAGGTACATCATCGATATAAGGACGAGTGACATGCGGGATTTCTTCTCTTAGGATATGCGTTACATCTTCATGGAATATTGGTACTGAATTAGTCCAACCCATCGGTAATTTTACTAGTCGCATCGAACCGAACGGAGTCTGGAACGTAGTATAGTCTCTGGATCCAATAGCTATGTCACGCTCATCGTATCCAACGTATAAGTCCAAACATCCTCCACACGCTCTTCCTGCAAAATGCTCGGATAGCTCATCTGTGGCCGGCGGAATCCCAGAATGCGCGATAGTCACAGCATTCAGCGGTTCCAAACTATGCACTAGTCGAAGACTTTTACCGTCTTTCTTAATTACACAGAACCATCTTGAACGATACAAAGAATTTGACGGCGAGTAGACACCGGCGTCGATCTTGGATTTAATAATCCAGCAGACTTCTTCGTAGATTCCTGGTGGGATGGGGATATTCTTCAAAACCCATGGAGTGTGCGGTACTATAGGAATATCTATTGGCGGGAAGAAGTCCTCTCAGAAATGCCCACTCTCAGTATCATCCCAAGCAAAGGCTTGCTCTTGAATAGTCATGAAGTGATGCATTAGCTTGCGCTCTTCTGGCCATAGAAATCCGTCTGGGTGGTTTTCGTCAATTTTCGCTTTTCTTTCTTGGGTATAGCGCCCAGTAGGTACGTATTCTGGCAGACTGGTACTCAATAGTGGAATGTCTTTGAGGGGATCACCCTTAATATCTCTCACTATTCGAAACTTGTCCGGCAGATCGCCTAATAGTGGCTTTACCTTCAATGCTACAGGTTTATATTTCTTACTAGCGAGCACTGCAACTGGTTTAAAGTCGGGGCTCTTCATGCGCGCACCAAGGTGCTCGAAACCGGGTACTAGTGCTGTCTTTTTCTTCTTTGGCTTACTAGTCGTCGGTTTCGCACGCAAGTTATCAACTAGTACATTGTAGATTGGGATTTCATTATCATCTAGTAATGGAGAGCCATCGCTAGTGTGCTCGCACACATGATATTGCATTTTATAGCCTTCCGGAACTATCTTCCCTTGGAAGTAAGAGTTCAATAGTCCGTTGGCCTGTTCATCTCATAAAATGTTTTCTTCACTAGTCATCGAAGCCATAAGAAAGCTGTCGCGTAGCTCTTTCTCTGAGAAGCTAGCACCTTCTTTCGGTTGCATATAGCCTTCGATTTCAAAGTTACCATCACTAGTCTGCACGATTTGCAGGGCTAACTCTCCTTGATCGTTCATCAATTCATCGAGTTCAAATGAAAACCCTCTTCAGTAGTCTTAGGAGCAGCCTTCGCAACTCGAGGAGGTCCACCCCTCAAGAAGGTTGGAATAGTGCACCTCCGACTAGTGTTCGGATCTGTGATGGTAATGATTTGACCACCGTCCGCTTGATTCCTAATTACACTCTCGGTAAGGACATCAAATGGTCTGCCTAGTAGTACTTTATATGCAGGACTAGCGATAATATGCACTTGCAAGTACATGGTAATATCGTTAAAGAGGAAAGGGACATTCCTTGCTAGTCCTAAGGTTTTCTCGAGTTGACCGTTCGCGCTCTGCATATGAATAGTAATGTCAGGATCCCAAGCTACTCCTAGCTTGGTTGCTATTGCACTAGCCATCGATACTATTTGCGAGCCTCCGTCAACTACGCTTTCTTCTTCGCCTGCGCCATTGATAACTGGGTACACAGCTCGCAGACTAGCTGAGTCTTTTGCAACTATTACCTGCTTAGGCTTTTCTCCTGGCGCTAGTGAGTCGAGATACTGAAGATATGGGTCGGCCATAATTAAAGATCCAGCGGGTATCAAACCAATATTGAATTGAGCCGCCATAAACGTTGCAGATGGCAAGTCATGGATGTCGATCGCGTCTGACTCCAAGGACAAGTCCTTACTAGTTGCGTCTTCTTCATCACTAGTCTCACTAAATGGTAAGGGGTCGGACTCAGGTTGAGTCTCCCCCGCACTATACATCTGTTCCGTCACTGGCTGCGTCGAAATTCGCTTCTTGGCCATCAACTTGGCTATCTCTTTTCTTAATGGCTCGGACAAGTCCATTAATTCTTCGGTATTCAAGACTATAGGCGTTTTCAATACTTTAGACGCGACATCCTGCACTCTACCTTCCTTATGGATGGGTGCCGTATGCTTATAGGCTGGTGCTTTGGATTCATCAAATCTAACTTGGGTTTTCTTTTTATTTGCGCTATCTGAGGGAAGAGGCGCGAAACTTACACTCGGAATTTTCCTAAAAGGTAGTTCTCGACGTGGGGCCCCATCCTCATCATCACTAGCGTCTTCTACAGTAACCGGTTTCTTACTAGTGGGTCGAGTGGTGGGAATCTCCACTACGACTTTCTTACTAGTAGGTACTCGCGGTACCGGTTCTTCTTTCTCAGATTCATCAGATTCATCAGATTCATCAGATTCATCAGACAATGGTTGAGTTACTTTCTTCACATATTTCTTCGGTTCAGTTCCCTTGGGTCGGTTTTTGAAATGGTCCTCCGGCTGTTTATGGGGAATAGTCATAGGGATCGACATATTCTTCCCCGTAGCCTTCATCAGACCCTTTCGAAACCCTGCTGGGAAGCATCACCACCACTAGTGCACGTGGCAGCATACTGACCTTCAAAGTTTTGGCCACTAGTCGCGTTCTGACTACCAGCCTGGCTGAATAGTGACCTCATTTGATTCAAGAACACGTTAGGATCAAACGGTTGATTCATTGGCTGACTACTAGTAGATGGTACAGGTGCTTGCAACATCTGAGGCTGGAGAGCAGGTTGAACAGGCGTCGGCACACGAGCACTAGTCTGCCAATATTGCAGATCTTGACGAAGTTTATCAATGACTTCGTCCCTAGCATCTCGCGGCTTATTCGCGTACAAGGAAGCATTCTCAGGCAGGCTGATGTTGAATACTCCAGCCGGTCCACTAACATCTTCCCAGAACATCTGTTCCTGTCTTTTGCTCAGCGTCGCTAGCATGCGATCCATTGGACAGAGGTGCGCTGGTTCGTGTGGAATTGGCATACCGTCGGCCATCATGAACTTGCGATCAACGAGCTTCAACAATCCTTCTGCTACATGCTTCTGTACATTCTGGCAGTCCCTTACGAAATGACCAGGTTTCCAGTCGTACCAACAGTTATCGGATGGTCCTGCTCCCGAATGCTCATTCTGTGGTCGCGATTGCCTAGACGAGGAGTTATTTCCACCTTGCTGAAAGGCTCTCAAGATTTGCTCTTGACGCTCCTTCGCCTGCTTCTTGCTCACATCAATGCGATCGAGTAAAGTAGCAACTTGCTGCTTTACTTCTTCAAATTCTGCCTTAATGCCAGAACCACTAGTGGCTCCGGTCGATGATATGCTTCCACTAGTTGCTGACAGAAGGTAACTAGTAGAGCTGTTGAGAGCGATATCATCAGCTTCTGCAACAACCTCGTCAAGGGTGTGCATATCTTCCCGTCTCTTGACAGGTTTTGCAACGACAGGTGCAGCAGCAGCACCACCAGCAGCAGCAGCAGCGGGAGCACTAGTCGCGCTTTTGATTCCACGCTTGATGCTTAATCGCGACGCGATGTTTGCACGAAATGCGGGCGACAACGATTCGGTGAATTTTTCCACTAGTTCACGATTCGTGACTAGCGCTGGAGGCTTCTGAAGTTTCTTGGCTTCGGTCAAGAATCTACGCTTGAATTTTAAGTACGACTCGCGCTCGTCAGCCCCAAGGTTAGAGAACTTACGCGAAATACGTGTGAGCCTCTCCCAAGTGCCTGTCTCTGCGTCTGCCGCCTCTGGGTAGTTCTTCAAGACCGCTTCTTTGAACTCTGCGAAGGTGCCATTATCATATTCCTCCAATGCTTGCCATTCTTCTTCGGTACGAGCATCTGTGTACCTTACTAGCTTCTTCTTCTTCTCGTCGTCGTCTGTGATGCTATAGTCAGAGAATAAATCCTCCATCTGTCCAAGGAAACGACGCAAGTTCTCAGGCTCATCGCTATCGAACTTGGGCACGTCCCTAGATGTCGGTCTAGGCATCTTTTGGGTGCTAGCGGACATGATCGGTCTGCTAACGGGTTGAATGGACTGGGAGTTCGTTTGTCCAGGTACTAGTGGGTTCGTTGGTCCACTAGTGGAGGAAGTTCTGGGCTGTGGTTGCGGTGCAGGGGGTCTAGTCCATTGGACGTTAAGATTCGCATTGATTTGCTGCACTGTCCTAGCTTGTGGGCTATCGGGCAGTGCAGTTGCACTTCGTTTCTTCTTTAATAAGTCGTAATTAGACGGGACTCCAACACCAGCAGCTTGGGAATTGGCTGTTGATCTTCCTCTGGGTCTCTCGGCGGCACTAGTAGATGCTAGCCTTGAGGATGATGCTTGTGCGGGCTCTGGAGCTCTAGCTTTGCCCTTCGCTTTCGCTGAGGCTTGGTTAGACATATTGCGTACAAGCTGCTAGTTTGAATAGTAGTTTATTCGACAAGACTAGTGTCAAATAAAAGTCTTAATTCAACGAGATTATCAAGTCTGAAACTCCCTCACGGTGGGCTCCAGATGATGTGCTCGGTAACAGTGAATGACAAAAGACTAGTGGGCGGAAATGAGCTCCAACCAACACTAAACCTCTCTACACTCTACACTATCACCAATGTATTGAATTCAGGTGTTTCAAGTACGATAGAAGCACTCTGCAGACTCAATAATCAAGGTAGGTTGTTCAAAAAGACGTTTTATTCATTACTAGTGAGTTTTACAAGCGTACTACTCGCACTAGTGGGGTGGGTAAGACACAATTGAATGAATGTGACTTGGTTTTGAGCTACTGCGCTCGCTGGGACTCCGACTGTTCAGACTATTGGCTCTCTTGGCCCTGTAATACTTCCTACAAGTGATCAACACTTGACTAGTTCGCACTCTTGGCTTACTAGTGGCACTCTTGGCCTAAGAATAATACTTTAACTTTGAGAAACTGCAAGAACTAACTTCAGAGCACTCTTGGCCTTTGCAGGACACAATAGTAGACTCAAAGGGACTTCAATTCACTCAATACTATAGGTAACTTAGCGACTAGTAGCCGCTTCGTTCGAGGTTATGCACAAAAGCCTTTAATTGGGGGCACTAGATACTACTAGTCTGTCACAATTGCAGGGATGGCGTCGCCTCCCGTTGCGAGTGGCTATTCTACTACTTATATACTGTAAAGAAAGGTACAAAGCGACTCAAACAGCTACACTAGTGGGGTATTTTCGGTACTGATTTCTTGCCTAGGCCCGAAATATCGCACCTAAACACACAATAGTCGGTCTAGAAATTGCTATTGGATGACTAGTGAGCCACGGAGCTCAGCTAACAGGTTAATCTCGCGTTCTTTGACCCAGCAACGCGCCACTAGTGCCGAGGATAAACTACTAGCCATGCTTCCGCATCCGCAACGCAGTTGGCCGTGATCGAACGCACAGCCTGGCTAGCCTCGTGTCCGATCGTAACAGATCTGATCGCCCTAGTTGAATCTAGATGCGAGGTTAATCCGTTGCTAATTCATTTCTAAGTCCTGCTTCGAGATTGCTGCGCAACTAGTTAACCTGACTTAGGTGTTTATGCCCTGATCGGCCTGCTAGTGACCGGACTTCACGAGATCTGTGTATCCTGCTTCTTGTTTGGTGCGCTAGTCGCGTTACTTGTCTACTAGTGGCCTTATATTAATTAGTCCAGCTAGTATTCAAGTCACTAGTATGGCCGGCTGGTAGATTTAACCCACTAGTGGTATCACATCTAAGTCCTGGCTTCACTAGTTGCATACTGCTGTAACTATCAGCTCGAAGCCTCAGCTATAGTCCTTTTACTATCACTAGTATCGGATAGATATGCAATTGTATTGTTACAAATTCGCAAAATCTAGGTGTGAACCCATAGACGGTGTATCAACGGATACACAGATCCGCGAAATGACCAAGTTCATTCAGTGAGCTCGCTAAGTATGAATTGCCACTAGGTCCACTGTGCATGACTTCGCCTTTCTCTCAGCTTGCTAAATCTGAATCCCAACTTGTCACAAATGAGGCCCTTGGCACTCTCAAACAAAAACACAACACAATCAGGTCTTGCACACAGCGAGCTCGCTAAGTAACAAGGTACCACCAGATTTCTTTCAGCCGGTGCACACCTACTGCAGCTTGTGCAGCTGTCACGAAACAGCCCGATCTGGCCAATTCCTTCACAACACTCTCAACACGAAAATCTCTCTTACACTCAGGTCTTGCACACAGTGAGCTCGCTAAGTAACCAGGTACCGCCAGATTTCTTTCAGCCCATGCGCACCTACTGCACCTTGTGCAGCTGTCACGAAACAGCCCGATCTGGCCAATTCCTTCGCAAATCACACTTTCAACACGAATCACACCACTACTGCACCAGAAATGGGACAGAGCTTCTCTCAGATGTTTTCTCAGGTTCTCTCTAGAGACCAGCGCAGCTTCACTGTCACTGAATCTCGTTCTTATCTCAAGTAAAACCGAAGTTTTGTATCCAAAATATATCTCTGTTTTTATTTCTCTGCGAGCTTGCTAAACTCAATGAGCCCAGAAGTAAACTAATGACTCCCTCACCAGAATACAGGCTCACAGCGCTTGTCTGTTATAATTTCGAAGGCCAGCGACTAGCAGGCTCACCGCACAAGGCAGGAGACCTACAGATTCCGAGCTGGTCCTTCTCAATGTAACTCTAGCCATTTGCACAGTTCCATAGCAGAGAAGAGGGCAAATAGTAACTTGGGTTGTACACTGGCTAACCGAACTACTTATATACTACAAGCGAAAGGTGATTATAAACGGTCCATGAGTAAGGTAAAAGGTCTAGACATTTCGATGATTTTCTATGATTTTCGATGTCAGTCTGCCACAACTGCAGTATTCCTTGGCAGGTGAGTCAGACTGTCTCTGATTGGTCTCTCAAGGTGTACCCTATGCCCTGTGACACCAGTGCATGTCAAGGGCCACCACCGCTGATTTAGGACCTTAGCAACAAATGAGTAAGATTTCCTATTTCCACGGTATTTCTCTTCAGTAGCTCGGTTCTGGTGGACAACTCCTTTCTTGGGCATATTAGCCATCAGGCCTTTCGGATTCCTAGTGAGCTTGCTAGATCTCTCGGCTGAAACCCCTTGTACTAGGTCTGCCTCGTGATATCTCTTCATTTCCTTCCTCGCACGAGGTTATCTCCGGATTTTCAGGCACCAGGCTTCTTTCATTAAGCGAACACATGGCTACCATCCATATTATGTTGCGATCCAGTTCTAAGCTCATCCTACTGATGTGAGCACAGGTCAAGCTTATTGGAAGGAGTGAGCTAACCAATTGGCCTTCCTGTCAAGCATGCCCTTCCAGTACAGTGCTATGACCAAGTCCTTAGTTAACTCTGATGTTTCCATTGACATACTGCGACATCACCTCAGTAACCTCGCTTAGCACAGGTATCCACGTATCTGCTTAGCGAGCTCTCTAACTATAGCCTATAAGCTAATGCTAAAACATGCCAAATCACGAATTTACATGGGTAGCCACGCCGCGGGTGTGACAGTGCTGTCAACCATAATACAGATTTTACTTGGCGCCAACCGGTAACACACAAACAAGGTCCCAATGGTCAAGATGGTGGGCTGTCAGCACAAGATGGTGCTGGTCTCACGACAGCCATCACCTTCCTTTGTGGATATTTTCGTTGGTGTTTCTTCGATCATGACAAAGATGGTGATGAGCTCGCTGCCTATGATGGTGAGGACTTGTGTTTCCTGTGATACTTTCATTCTTTTTGACCTTGTGCAGGTGTCCTCAAGTTCAATATCGAAGCGGAGTTGGACTCGATGCTGGGCACAACATCATTTAACATTCAATGAGAGTCTTCCACCGGCAGACTACGTGGGCTGGCAGTCCCAACCACTGTTCTCTTAAGCTTTATCCCTGAATTTATCACTGCATGCGATGGCTGGGCCAAATATCCTGTTGTCGAGCCCAAATACTGGTGTCTCATGCGAACCTGGACGATGAGCCTCATCCTTAGCCGACGTTGGGTGAACCTCCAGGATTGGCCCATTGTCTGACCTCATAGTATGCCTCCACTTGATGCTGTGCATGCATATGCTGATTCGGCAATGGAGCGGAGCGGTATGTGTATTTTTCTATGTTCCTCCTTATGTGTCCTTACGCTTCTGTTTACAGAGTTAATGAAACTCAAGTGGAACTGAGAAGAGGTGAAAGCAAAGGTGGAGACAATTCAAAGACTGCGTGTGGGAAGAGGAGGGACATATAGATGCAGGTGGGACAGGTGCGTGTTGAGGGAAGAGACATTGCATCCGATATTCTTGGAATCCAGTTTCAGCTCTGGCCAATTGGACTCAGTGAAGGTTATGTAAGCTTCCTTTCTCTTACCGCTACCACCACCAAGGTTAGTCAAAGCAACAATCCTTGGTGGTGGTTCAATGAGGACAACCTTTCATTTTTACTAGTTTCTTTATAACTTCTCATCATAATCCTTAGAGTACGAATCTTAATGTGCCATTTTGTTTTTCAAGATCTCATATCTGAAGCCACATGTATTGGCACCTAAGTGTCATGGTGTCCATGTCTGCGGTAGGTCTCTTTTGGAAAAGATGAACTGAACTTATGCATTGAGGAACAGACCGAAAATTATGTTGGAGAGCTCAATCTGGCAGTCAATCATGAGTATCTCAGTCAAGAAGAGTGTGGTCATGATTACAATGATGAATTAGATATGTTTGGTCACATGATCACATACCATCGATTCCTTGATGTATGTGTTCTCGTAGATTTTCTGGAAAATAAGTACGCTGACAATGACAATGTTATATCCCAAGAATGGCACTTCAGCAAGGGAGAGTGGGCTCCAAATGAAGAGGCTTCCATGCATGCAAGCTAGAAATGCAACAGTGTCAAAGACACTGATCACACCCACACCCAACACCACACACACAGACCCTCAAGTTCTTGGGGGGATATTATGCGATAGAAGCAGATTGAAGCAAAACAACTAAACTCTCAAAATATACGATACACACGTATAGCAACAGTGCTCGTAGGGTATCTAGATCTCTCTAAGTCCAAAGGCTTTTATAACAAGAGGAGCGACAGATGTTGCCAGGCCTCAAGGCAAAGGTGTACTACAATACACAACACGTCGCCACACACCCACAAAACCCTCAATAAGTCTCGCGTTGATACGCTGTCTATGGGTTCACACCTAGATTTTGCGAATTTGTAACAATACAATTGCATATCTATCCGATACTAGTGATAGTAAAAGGACTATAGCTGAGGCTTCGAGCTGATAGTTACAGCAGTATGCAACTAGTGAAGCCAGGACTTAGATGTGATACCACTAGTGGGTTAAATCTACCAGCCGGCCATACTAGTGACTTGAATACTAGCTGGACTAATTAATATAAGGCCACTAGTAGACAAGTAACGCGACTAGCGCACCAAACAAGAAGCAGGATACACAGATCTCGTGAAGTCCGGTCACTAGCAGGCCGATCAGGGCATAAACACCTAAGTCAGGTTAACTAGTTGCGCAGCAATCTCGAAGCAGGACTTAGAAATGAATTAGCAACGGATTAACCTCGCATCTAGATCCAACTAGTGCGATCAGATCTGTTACGATCGGACATGAGGCTAGCCAGGCTGCACGTTCGATCACGGCCAACTGCGTTGCGGATGCGGAAGCATGGCTAGTCGTTCATCTCTGGCGCTAGTGGCGCATTGCTGGGTCAAGAACGCGAGATTAAACCGCTAGCTGAGCTCCGTGGCTCACTAGTCGTCCAATAGCAATTTCTAGACCAACTATTGCATGTTTACACGCGATATTTCGGGCCTAGGCAAGAAATCAGTACCGAAAATACCCCACTAGTGTAGCTGTTTGTGTCGCTTTGTACCGTTCCTTACAGTATATAAGTAGTAGAATAGTCACTCGCAACAGAGGCGACGCCATCCCTGCAATTGTGACAGACTAGTAGTATCTAGTGCCCCCAATTAAAGGCTTTTGTGCATAACCTCGAACGAAGCGGCTACTAGTCGCTAAGTTACCTATAGTATTGAGTGAATTGAAGTCCCTTTGAGTCTACTATTGTGTCCTGCAAAGGCCAAGAGTGCTCTGAAGTTAGTTCTTGCAGTTTCTCAAAGTTAAAGTATTATTCTTAGGCCAAGAGTGCCACTAGTAAGCTAGAGTGCGAACTAGTCAAGTGTTATCACTTGTAAGGAGCAGTTTCTAGGCCAAGAGTGCCACTAGTAAGCCAAGAGTGCAAACTAGTCAAGTGTTGATCACTTGTAGGAAGTATTACAGGGCCAAGAGAGCCAATAGTCCAAACAGTCGGAGTCCCAGCGAGCGCAGTAGCTCAAAACCAAGTCACATTCATTCAATTGTGTCTTACCCACCCCACTAGTGCGAGTAGTACGCTTGTAAAACTCACTAGTAATGAATAAAACGTCTTTTTGAACAACCTACCTTGATTATTGAGTCTGCAGAGTGCTTCTATTGTACTTGAAACACCTGAATTCAATACATTGGTGATAGTGTAGAGTGTAGAGAGGTTTAGTGTTGGTTGGAGCTCATTTCCGCCCACTAGTCTTTTGCCACTCGCCGTTACCGAGCACATCAGCGTGACACACACAGGTGACCACAACAACTTAAACACACTCTAAACACAACTCAAAGCTTGTGCTCTAAGCAGAAACCCTTCAAAACACGTCCACTCAAGCCACAGGATTTGAACCTATGCGCTCAAGCTTCCAAACCAATTGTAGACCCACAGGGTTTGAACCTATGCGATCCAGAGACACAATAACCAAATAAACCCCATCCACAAGCCAAAGGGTTTGAACCTCTGCCACTTGGGAAATGAGAACCCTCAAGCATGTACTAATCAGACCACAGAGTTTGAACCTGTGCCACCTGTAGCACCGCATGTCACAAAGAAGGCCTCAAGCGTGAACACTAAACAGACCAAAGGGTTTGAACCTCTGCTGCCTGTAGCACCTCACATCACAAGAAAACCTCAAAACTCAAGAGCATGTCTGCAATGACACAAATCTCTTATTCTCAGGCTAGAGCACAAGTCAACCAATCACTCAAACAGTACACAAGTGCTGTGTTAGCTTTCTATGCCTCGCATGATACTCAAGTCACTTGGAATGTTATCAATTAAAGGTCTATTCTCTCGCTTGAAGTTACAAACTACTCCTGAAGCTAGAGCGCTAAGCCAAAGGCTTGCGTGTGACTACAACGGGGGTCCAAAACTTCTACACTACAATTTACACCATGCTATTTATCTATTCTACATTCTACAAATTAGTACAACCATATATATTATTATTTGGGTTGCGGAACTCCATTTCCTGGGTCCCATGCATGTGGTTGTCATCACACCATAGCTTGGCAGTTACTCAGAGCTCCGACTTGGGGCCAGACTCTGATTTCTCCATGGCTCAAAGTCAGTTAGCAGTGCTCTGCATGCATATGAATGTTACTTGGTATATCCTTGGGGTTGCAGCATACCGCTGATATGCCGTCTATGCATTCACACCTAGATTTTGCGAATTTGTAACAATACAATTGCATATCTATCCGATACTAGTGATAATAAAAGGACTATAGCTGAGGCTTCGAGCTGATAGTTACAGCAGTATGCAACTAGTGAAGCCAGGACTTAGATGTGATACCACTAGTGGGTCAAATCTACCAGCCGGCCATACTAGTGACTTGAATACTAGCCGGACTACTTAATATAAGGCCACTAGTAGACGAGTAACGCGACTAGTGCACCAAACAAGGAGCAGAATACACAGATCTCGTGAAGTTCAGTCACTAGTAGACCAATCGGGGCAGAAACACCTAAGTCAGGTTAACTAGTCATGCAGCAATCTCGAAGCAGGACTTAGAAATGAATTAGCAACAGATTAACGTTATGCCCAGATCTGACTAGTGCGATCAGATCTATTACGATCGGTACTAGTATAGCCCGGCTGCGCTTTCGATCACGGCCGACTACGGTTGCAAGCACGAGGGTGTGGCTAGTCATTCATCTCCGGTGCTAGTGGCACATTGCTGGGTCAAGAACATGAGATTAAACCGCTAGCTGAGCTCCGTGGCTCACTAGTCGTCCAATAGCAATTTCTAGACCAACTATTGCATGTTTATGCGCGATATTTTGGGCCTAGGCAAGAAATCAGTACCGAAAATACCCCACTAGTGTAGCTGTTTGTGTCGCTTTGTACCTTTCTTTACAGTATGTAAGTAGTAGAATAGCCACTCACATGGATAGGCAATGCCATCCCTGCGATTGTGACAGACTAGTAGTATCTAGTGCCCCAATTAAAGGCTTTTATGCTTAACCTCAGATGAAGCAGCTACTAGTTGCTAAGTTACCTATAGTATTGAGTGAATTGAAGTCCCTTTGAGTCATCTATTGTGTCCTGCAAAGGCCAAGAGTGCTCCAAAGTTAGATCTTGCAGTTTCTCAAAGTTAAAGTATTATTCTTAGGCCAAGAGTGCCACTAGTAAGCCAAGAGTGCAAACTAGGCAAGTGTTGATCACTTGTAGGAAGTATTACAGGGCCAAGAGAGCCAATAGTTTGAACAGTCGAAGTCCCAGTGAGCGCAGTAGCTCAAAACCAAGTCACATTCACTCAATTGTGTCTTACCCACCCCACTAGTGCAAGTAGTACACTTGTAAAACTCACTAGTAACAAATAAAACATCTTTTGAACAACCTACCTTGATTATTGAGTCTGCAGAGTGCTTCTATCATACTTGAAACACCTGAATTCAATACATTGGTGATAGTGTAGAGTGTAGAGAGGTTTAGTGTTGGTTGGAGTTCATTTCCGCCCACTAGTCTTTTGCCACTCGCTGTTACCGAGCACATCACCGCACAGCTCATGTATCTCAGAATAATGTCTTCTAGTGATTTCTATGGTATCTAGGGCAACCAGCTCCTTGTCTAGGTCTCACGTGCTTCGGTTGAAGCCAGAGACATTGGTTTTACTCCGGTTCTGACATCCTGAGGTCTAGAGCGCTAGCTACCGGCATGGCAGTGCCTTGTGTGTCATAGATCAAGGTTGCATGAAGTATTAATTATCTCCTGAGCTTCTCTGGTTCTATTCTTAGCATGCATCTTCTGTGCATTGTCAGTGTACTCAGTGTCAAGTGCTGGGACTTTATACTTAGTGTGACCCTTACAGTATCACTCTACAGTTAAGCCATGCACTCCACCGAACATCACTCAAGGTAATTCATTGCCAGCACTTAGGACATTGCGCTCTAAGGTATCTCTCATTGCCTTGGTATCTAGGTTTCATAAAATGTATGTATTGATACATTTCGCAAAGTTACATGTGTGAACACTTTTCAAGCGTGTCAATGCCCAACTCCCTGACTGGTATTGTCATGCATATTCATCTGAGGGCAGTTGAGGTCTGCACTGTGGATGGCACTCTATGGTATTCATGGCAAGATATCATCAAGAGCTTTGGCCTGGGTGACTATGTGGAGGTGGTTGGGGGGGACCTTCGAGATTGCCATGGCTTTGTCCTAGATGTCAGCAATGACATCTATATTGATGTGATGGAAGGTCACTACAGTCAAGGAGTCAGGGTATGTGAACCTGTTGAGGATAGCTTCTTATGCTTACACTATGTCAGGACCTGTGGGTACACTGTAACCTAGCAAAAGTTATCTCCCCACCTACAATGTCTAACAGTTTCGCTCTGTCTCCTGAAGAGATGGCTAAGTGAATGCACACCAGCAGGGTACCATGGCAAGGTCTCCACATCTTAATACTTCCATCCACCACTCTATTAAAAAAAAGATGTTTTGATCAGCTGGAGAAATCATCTCACCTGGGTCATGAAGCTGATGTACACAAAGGAAAAATCAGAAAAGTGTTGGATGTTGGAATCAATCAGGCGATGGCTAGTGGACTCAGTGTATACGTTCATCTGGAACAAAGCTACAGTGCAGTGCATGCTTATCAGGATATATGGGTAGATTATAACGAAGTTGTGGAGGAAACATCCATCATACTGTTCCAATACATCAAGATAAATTAACTAACATTGTCTCTATCTCAGGATGGGATTACCCTTACGATTGTACCAGCCACTGGACCAAAGTCAGGCGGCTTTCTTACCATCACAGGAGTATCGCTGTGCGTGGAAGGAGCAAGAGAACATTTCGTGTGGCCAGCAACTAGCTTCTGAAGTCACGCTATGATTGTGAAGAACATCCCCACCTCCACCTAGGGCCTGCACTCCGCCACATGAAGGTTCATCTGAAGACCTTGGTACAGGGAATGCCTGGGATGTAACGGCTCCAGAACCACCAGCTCTGAGTGAATCATCCTCGTATAAATTGGTCCTATCTCATTGGAGTGAGCACCCTGCGCTCACATAACAAGAACTGTGGGTCAATATTCCAGGCAAGTCCCAGCCTCAAAAAATTCAGCTCGACCTTTCTGGCACCAGATACATCATGAAAATAAAGTTTTGAACAACACTGGTAGACATCGGAAATTGGAAATCTGTGACACCTGTGGAACCAACCGTACAAGATTACCATCAATGGGTGGTGATCAGAGGAGATCATGTTGGGATGTATGCTTGTGGTGTATGCTATGTGCAGGGGTCCAAACCTATCTTGTGGATGGTCCAGGAGATCAAATGCGTAGACAATGAGCATGACTTGCTCATCGGTGAGGTGTTTGACATCCTCAATACTGATCTATGCCAAGTTGTGGACAGCCAACAAACACTGGATATCAATGCCCAGTGGGCTCACAGCATCCAGGAGGAGCCTATGAAGGTGAAGAACAAGAACAAGAAATGAAAACGAGTTTATATGGGTACGAGACTTCCTGACCATGGTTCTATGTTATGTATGTACTTCTCATGATATCAAAACTTTGCTAGTTCATGCCTTTACTGTATTCACTATGCTGTACTTCGACTGTACCTACTTTACAAATTCACACATTTGTTGCAATAAACAGGTGGAGTGGAACCCTGAAGACAAAATGCGAACAATAAGCTTGGTTGCGATCATGTGTTGACTTTCATGTTGACTTGGGTGAGTCTTTATGTTGCCACCATGCGTCTTTCTCATTACACTATACTGAACTTCATCATCAGACTCTTTCCTCCTCTCTCTCTCTCTCAACATGCCTTACAATATTTCCACCAGCGACCCATGGGCCAATGACAATTGGACATACAATCCAGTTCAGTAAATTAAAGCAAGCAGGAGATAGGCCACAGTCGGCATCACAGATGCTCAGCTGATGCTGATCCATAGATTGCTCCCCGATTATGAACGTCGCATTGAGAAGCTCAAGAAGAAGAGCCAGAGTGTCCAAAATGATGCACTACACAAATGGCAGAAAACTGTGACTGAGGCATTGTTGAAACATGTTCTCTTCAATGACCTTGTCAGGGATTCCACTCTCAGTGCTGAGGAGCAAGTAAAGAAATATCATGACATTGCAAGTGTAAGTGTCTTCAGTGTTTAATGTGTTATACATACTAATGTCAGTGGTATAGCGCATCATCAAGAAGTTTCAGAACCACAAGAATCAGAAGGTCGATAAGAAAGAGCCAAGTACCGCCACTATCACCCAGAGAGACGATGTCAATGTCAGTATTGATGACAACAGGAAAGACGACACACTTGGATCAGCCGATCAGTGTGGCAGCTACAAACTGCTCTTCCAGCTCCTCAAGTTCTCTGGTACGATTAGTGGTCAGAAATTATTTGAAGACGAAAACAAGGACAAAGTAGCTGCGAGGTCTCAAGAGCTGCGCGATGCCAGAGAAATCAAGGGCGCCAACCCTGGTGGTGCAGATCGGAAGGTGTTAAAGGAACTCTGGCTTGAGCTATCTGAGGATGAGCACAATGACTACGACAGGAAGGCGTTGGATGCCAAACAAGATGTTTTTGCATATGTTTTCAATTTTGGCTAGGAAGTCTACTAATCATTTGTTTCTACAGTCACCACAAGGAGCTCCTGGCACTGATTTACAGTCTGCTCAAGGAGATTGAGCTCTTTCTAGGTCCGGCTGCATTTCTCCTTGTTTATGCTTTCTGAAATGAGCTCGATGGAGTCAAATCAGGATGGTATGTTCATCGCTGGTTTCTCTCAGGTTCAAACTGACTTGTTTATTCATTCAATAGCATCAATGTTTCCAATGACAAGTCGCAAACCACTGGGAGCATTCTCAATCCTGATTTCGTGAATCAACTCCGCACATGGGCTGATATCCACATGCCTCATACGTATTGTTATTGCACTGATCACATTATCTATGTGCTAATACTTATGTGTATAGGACGTCCTGTAAGGCAGCTATGGCACACATTTGCAAAAAATAGCGACGGCATTATCTTTTTCCCTCACGTGGACCTCCAGCAGACTCCACTGTCTAAGCTTAAGATATTGATGGACGAATATTTCTATTCCTTATGGGGTGAGCATTCAAGACCATTATAGCATAGTGCAGTTGCTGAAGGTATTCCTAGTGCAAGCCAATGATGGTGCTATGCCATGTCCAGA
Organism: Armillaria solidipes; assembly: GCA_022818035.1. NCBI lineage: Eukaryota > Fungi > Basidiomycota > Agaricomycetes > Agaricales > Physalacriaceae > Armillaria > Armillaria solidipes. The sequence goes on from JAIWYQ010000015.1 coordinate 852,762, forward strand.
TCTCCCTTACAGTGAAATATCAAAGAATGTGAACCAATACTTTGACACTGAGCAATGGCCATCTCTGCCGATGCTCTTGTGCCCTCCAACCAAGATGAGTGATGTTGAAACCATTCTCATGGCGACATATCTCAAGAATAATTCTTGTGAGGGTACTCCAAACCCTTTCTACTTCCGTCCTTCAACTGTGTGTTCTCCCACCATTCCAAACCCCTCTCTACTCAATGATGGTGAAAATCCTGAACTACCAAATCTACCAAATCTGGATAATGATGACCAAGCTGACAGCATCCCAGAACTACAGAGAGCTGCAATCCCAGAGACCAACGATGACGATGACCCTGCACCACTAAATGATGGTGACAAGCTTGAAGCAATGAAGCCACCAAATCCAGATGATGACAATAAAGCCAACATCACATCAACTCAGGGCAACATCATCCAGAACAATAACAAAGACAAACCTATGGATCTGGCCAATCCTGAAGATGAATCTGCTCCAAGGTCCAACGAGGATGAAACTCTTGGCAATGCACCATGCAGTGAGGACAAATCTGAACAATCCAAGCCCCAGAAGCACATGACGAAGACCCGCCGCCCCAAAGACAAACCCACAGCTGCAACAATCAGCAAGGAGCTGGAAGTGCATCGAGGAGCGCATGATCGCAAAGCATCAACAAGGATTGCATCCACTAACAAGATTGGCCCATCTCCTGTAAAGCCCACGTCCTCAAAGAAGCATGCAAGAAATCTTAATGACAAGACAGAACAACCAAAGGATAAGAAAGCAAGGTGAGTTTTCTGCTGTACTAAGGATTTTGTGAAGGTAATGACTTCATTTCTGGGCAGAGCATGATATTGGTGGTTGTTATACCCAAATTCATGTATATTTCAATAAAATGGTATATTGTCATTATTTTAGGGTGTGTCTCAAGCCCATCTCAAGTGAGTATCAAGTATCAAGTAAGTCTTGCATTGTCAGTAAGTGTTGCTTCATAGTGTGACTACTTAAGATGGACTTAAGATTAGCACCTGATGTGAAGTGTCATCTTAGATATATTTCATGCATAGTGCTTAAGCCTGACTTAAGTTAATCTTATCTCAGCTTATCTCAATTTGATTTTATTTGTCTGATCTTAAGATAACTTCATCAGGTTTTATCCAGATAACGACAACAATGAGCCAGAGCCAGAGCCTGAAGCAACTAGTGGCTCAGATACCTCGGCCTCTGAGGTTGATTCTGACATCAAAGCAGAGAAGGGAGAGCTTGAGATGCTGCTGGAGGAGTTGGTGAAGGGTAACAATGAGCAGAGCTTGGCCTAAGAGACGCAGGAAGATGTTTTGTTAGATATGGATGGGGATCAGGAAGACGATGAGGTTGATGTTGATGATGTTGATACTGATTTGGATGCTTCAGAGGTTGATTGAAGGCATATATTGATGAAAAGTAAGACATAGAATAATATTGATATCAATTCAGTGCCAAAAAGTCGAAGGGAGGGCACTCAATGGGTGATGACACGGACAGATTGAAAAATAATTCTAAGTCCAATGTCACATGAAGCATGACCCTCTAAAATGTTTCCGTTTTTCCCAGCTGCTTTTGCCCAAAAGTGATAGTGCAGCCATGTGGGCAAAACGCCAGCTGGTAAACAAGCCTAGGTATAAGGATAAGAGAGACATGCAGCATGGGAAGAAAACATTGGGATTGACAGAACATCAGGCCATCCACCTCTCAGTCTCCTCTGCATGTACTTTTAATCTCCAGGTCCCATAATGGTGGCCGAAAGGCTGTATTTTCTGCATTGGCTGGTGAACATTTGAACTTTTGTAACCAAGAAAAATTTCAATGAAAGATACTTATCATATCTGCTGCCCTGCATGATTATTGGTTCGCAACGGACTTCTTCAGACTAGTCAGGTGAGGGCCACCACATCCATGTGGCAAGTCCGAGTCCTATGTTTTATATGTTCTTACTAGCAGCAATGCACCACCTAGCTACTTTGGCATATACACCAGTTATGACCTCAAATTCTTAGCATTGTTCAGAGCTCGTCTTTCAATGGCCTCATTTGGGCCTCATTTAGGTCTTTACGATGGAACAATGAAATACTCATAAAAGTGTTCCTTTGAAGACCCGTACCAGGATTTTGCTAAATATTGAGCACCCCATCCAATGCCAGACTGTACACACCAAGCTTCAGGACGTGATGAAACTTGACAAAGTGTCCATCTCAGTCGCAACCTCTCTCAGACTCAAACAGCTACCTCCAGTTAAAAGAGCACAGAACCTAAATGAGTGGATTCATGTATGATACAGCTGAAAGTTTGATTGTGTCAGCCTTCATGGACTAATGCACATTGTACAATAGAATTGTCTGGGATAGGGAAGATGAATACTGAAAATAAGATTGGTTGTCAGAGAGGAAACAGGCAAGGTGTGGTGAGTCAGGCAGTGTTTGGAATGGGGAAATTGAATGAACAGGGTTGTGGGCAAAGGGTTCAGGTGATACAAAGTGATGCATGCTTCAGTGGAGATTCAGGTGCACAATGGCATATTCATTCAGGAGATACGCTTGGGGTTCAATGATGATGGCAGTGAGAGTTTGGGAGCAACTGCCCAGAGACAGAATCTGTAAATTTGGGCGTGAGTCAGACCAGTTTAGTGCCATGGCAGGACAACAGAAAGTTTAATGCCTGACTTTGACAACTCAGTTTGGTGTCTTGGCAGACATTGGTTGCTGTGAAGCTGCTCAAGCAAGTCGGTATTCCCACCAACCAAGGTAGACCATTTATGTTGAAGTTTGAGCATGGGAGGCAATGAAAAGAACAACTCATTTATACTTGGTATGTTGACATAGTAGTAAATGGTAAAGAAAGGAAAAGTGTTTGGAGCTGATTGATTCCAATGGCTGGTACAGCCACAAGTAACTTATAAAGTACCTCATTATAAAGCCTAAGCTTCACCTTATGTACAACGAGAAACTTCATGGCATCTTAGATGACAAAGACTGGAATGTCGTTCCTAACAATATCCCAATTTCCCTCCCCTGCCTTTTCCTGATCAAGACACTATGGAGCAAGACTTTCTTGAGCAGATCAAAGGCTGAAGCATCGATCTGATTGTGTCCTCCAATGCTGAGGCGATTCTTGGCATAGGTAATCAAGGTGTCAGGGCAGAGCAGGCTCCGCAGGGCTGGGCATCACAAAACAGCTGCATGATGCCATGGTTGCTACAGATGGCACTCCCAAGGAAGAGGCTAATGCCAAGTTCTGGCTCATCGACAAACATGGACTCATCAGACAGAGCACACCTGATGCTCGAGAGGACCTTCGTGTGTTCATTCAATCACATGAGGAGTGGACATCATTCACCAGTGAGGTCGGACTCCTGGATACAGTCAAGCAAGTAAAGCCGATGGTGCTAATTGGGTGCTTGACTCATGTGGGTGCTTTCACAGAAGAAGTCATGAAAACGATGGCGGCGCACTGCAAGAGACTGATCATCCTGCCTTTGTTGAACCTGAGCTGATTGGTTGAGGTCAATCTGGGCGACGCAAATGAGTGGACGGGGGGGAAGGCATTGTTGGCCATGGGTAGTCCATTCTCTCTAGCTAAGATGCCAAATCGGAAGGATTATATCATTGCTGAGTGTAACAGCATGTCGATTTCCTTGATTCACCTACCTTTGTATTGATTGCCCTCTTAGATGCGCTGATCTATCCCGAGCTTGAATTTGGTGCTATACTCTGCCAGTCTCACAAGATGACAGACACAATGATTATCATGGGAGTGCATAGACTGGCATCTTTGTGTGAGTAGTATCATAACATGAATATAGATGTGCTTACTGCAACTCTGTTCTTGATGATGGAAGGAACAAACCATACGGTTAGTTCCAGTCTATTTTATGATTAGCATAGAGTAGGGATGAGTCGCAATACTTGGCCTGACTTATGCTATAGTGAGTAGAGTGTATACAAAGATGACGTGGTGCTCTCTGACCTGGTCAAGAAATTTGAGTCTACTTTGGCGACTGGGACTATCAGGTACAAACCTTCTTGCTGAACCATATAAGAGACAGTCAGCCCAGAGTCAGACCTGAAAGAGGCACACATTTAACAAAATACCAACCAAAACAATATGAACAATGCTCACCACCGAAGAACCCAGATGAGATGTATCCCATGCTCTTTCCACCTTCTCTTTCATTGATTATAAACATAACAATCCAACCTGATAAAGTGTGAGCACCAGACGAAGATCTTGTGCATGAATGCACCAACCATCCAGAGTAACCTTAGTTCTGATATAGATGAGAGCAAAAATGGCAAGGAAATGCATGGCTTTGATGTTAAGGGTCAAGCTGTACAAGTTTGCACCTCGCAATCCTGCAGCATCAGATTCTCCAGGCACCTGACCTGCTTCCATGAGGAGAACTGGAGATACAATCAATTTCTGACTCAAGTCATGGACTATGGCAGCTCACCTTCCTGCGTCTTGAAGCAGAACACCAATGCAAGGACAACAGAGTTTGAGATTGCAATGCCGGTGGAGATGATGAAGTGATATGACCAGTGATGTTCATATGAAAAGTGGGTGGCAACTAATGGCAAAACAAACACACCAACACCTGAGAGGTCAATGAGTGGTTGTTCTACCAATGACTATAGATTGTTCATCATATGTAGCATGCAGCATATTGAGTTTCGTTGTTTTATGCTTTTTTAAACTGCTGACAAGGCCATTCCCTTGAGCATTCTAATTGAATGAAGGTAAGCATATGGAAAAAATGACATGCTCTCCCATATATCTACCTGTAATAACATGCCACTTAGGGTTCCAAGGCATATCTAGCTTTGTATTATATGTCTGCACCAAAATTAAGGAGTCTGGAACATTCAGGCTGAACGATGTCTGAATGTGAGCGGTTTCAGGCCGAGATCACTAAGGGAAGCAATAGAAAGAATAGAGAGAAAGAAGTCACCAACATCAGGGAAGGACATAGGGCTGGGGAGTCAGAGGCAATGGTAAGCAGTGAAATTGGATCGATGAGGACAGAAGGAACCGGCAGTGAATAGAAAATTTCCCACAATAAACTCAAGTAGGTCGACCGGCAAATTCCATTAAGGTTTGATACAGCAAATAGATTTTCCCACAGTAAAGCTCAAGTTGCATAATAACCGAGTTACCTATATACTGTATAATTTTGATCGATTTATCAGTCACAGGTCACAGACCCCCTTGACAGCGACGAATTTTGGTACTGGTCACAGGTCACAAGTGCCATTGACAAAATCAATTTTGTACTCAAAAAAATGCTTGAAAATGCGGAAATCTCTACATATAATCCTTTTTTTATGTCTCTTTAATACACATGAAGTACTGCACTGTATTAAAGGTGTTACAAGCTTCCAAGATGCCGGCCATCCCAAGTAGGTACCTGGTACTTAATCACCATCAATCAGTGTCTGATGTCTCATCATACTGCCAGAACCATAACATGTACAGCCGGTTCTTTGTACATGTCTTCCTACACAGCAGCTATGCTTTCCATGACCCAGCATTTGCACAGGAATTGTATATTTAGTATGCTACATATTTAATTAATCAAGACATTCAGTGCTCAAAAAATGGATTTCAGTAGTTTGATGAAAATTTCCAGTGGTCACAGCAAAATCTGGGTGATGACGAAACCAAAATTTCATCAACACAGTCACAGGTCACACAGCCTGATGAATCGATCGAAATTATACAGTACATAGGACTCAGAATGATGATAGTTGGTCATTCAAATATAGAAATCCATATTCTTCAAGGAAATTAGGATGCCAGTGATACACCATCTACGCGTTCACACCTAGATTTTGCGATTTTGTAGCAATACATTTGCATATCTATCCTGTACTAGTGATAATAAAAGGACTATAGCTGAGGCTTCGAGCTGATAGTTACAGCAGTATGTGACTAGTGAAGCCAGGACTTAGATGCGATACCACTAGTGGGTCCAATCTACCAGCTGGCCATACTAGTAACTTGAATACTAGCTGGACCGATTAATATAAGGCCACTAGTAGATGAGTAATGTGACTAGTGCACCAAACCAGAAGCAGAATACACAGATCTCATGAAGTCCAGTCACTAGCAGGCTGATCAGGGCATAAACGCCTAAGTCAGGTTAACTAGTCATATGGCAATCTCGAAACAGGACTTAGAAATGAATTAGCAATGGATTAACCTTGCATCTAGATCCAGCTAGTGCGATCAGATCTGTTATGATCAGACACGAGACTAGCCAGACTGCGCTTTCAATCACAGCCAACTGCATTTACGGATGTGGAAGCATGGCTAGTCATTTATCCTCAGCACTAGTGGCGCGTTGCTGGGTCAAGAACACGACCTAAAACCACTAGCATAGCTCCATGGCTTACTAGTCGACCAGCAGCAGTTTCTAGACCGACTATTGCATGCTTTGTCTCAATATTTCGTGACTAGCCAAGAAATCCATACCAAAAATACCCCACTAGTGTAACTGTTTGCATCGCTTTGTACCTTTCTTTACAGTATATAAGTAGTAGGATAGCCACTCACAACAGGAAGCAAGCCATCCCTGCGATTGTGACAGACTAGTAGTATCTAGTGCCCCAATTAAAGGCTTTTGTGCTTAACCTCGATGAAGCAGCTACTAGTTGCTAAGTTACTCATAGAATTGAGTGAATTGAAGTCCCTTTTGAGCATACTATTGTGTCCTGCAAAGGCCAAGAGTGTTTCGAAGTAATTCTTGCAATTTCTTGAAGTTAAAGTATTATTCTTAGGCCAAGAGTGCCACTAGTAAGCCAGAGTGCAAACTAGTCAAGTGTTATCACTTGTAAGGAGCAGTTTCTAGGCCAAGAGTGTGAACTAGGCAAGTGTTGATCACTTGTAGGAAGTAGTACAGGGCCAAGAGAGCCAATATTTTGAAGCAGTTATAGTCCCAGCAAGCACAGTAGCTCAAAACCAAATCACATTCATTCAATTGTGTCTTACCCACCCCACTAGTGCAAGTAGTACACTTGTAAAACTCACTAGTAACAAATAAAACATCTTTTGAACAACCTACCTTGATTATTGAGTCTGCAGAGTGCTTCTATCATACTTGAAACACCTGAATTCAATACATTGGTGATAGTGTAGAGTGTAGAGAGGTTTAGTGTTGGTTGGAGTTCATTTCCATCCACTAGTCTTTTGCCACTCACTGTTACCGAGCACATCATCTGGAGCCCACTGCGAGGGAGTTTCAGACTTGATAATCTCGTTGAATTAAGACTTTTATTTGACACTAGTCTTGTTGAATAAACTACTATTCAATCTAGCAGCTTGTACGCAATATGTCTAACCAAGCCTCAGCGAAAGCGAAGGGCAAAGCTAGAGCTCCAGAGCCCACACAAGCATCATCCTCAAGGCTAGCACCTACTAGTGCCGCTGAGAGACCCAGAGGAAGATCAACAGCCAATTCCCAAGCTGCTGGTGTTGAAGTCCCATCTAACTACGACTTATTAAAGAAGAAACGAAGTGCAACTGCACCACTTGATAGCCCACAAGCTAGGACAGTGCAGCGAATCAACACAAATCTTAATGTCCAAAGGACTAGACCCCCTGCACCACAACCACAGCCCAAAACTTCCTCCACTAGTGGACCAATGAACCCACTAGTACCTGGACAAACGAACTCCCAGTCCATTCAACCTGTTAGCAGACCAATCATGCCCGCTAGCACCTAAAAAATGCCTAGACCGATGTCTAGGGATGCACTTAAGTTTGATAGCAATGAGCCTGAGAACTTGCGACATTTCCTTAGACAGATGGAGGATTTATTCTCTGACTATAGCATCACAGATGACGATGAGAAGAAGAAGAAGCTAGTGAGGTACACAGATGCTTGTACCGAAAAAGAATGGCAAGCACTAGAGGAATATGATAGTGGTACCTTTGCCGAGTTTAAAAAAGCTGTCTTGAAGAACTATCCAGAGGCAGCTGACGTAGAAACTAGTACTTGGGAGAGGTGTTACACACATGCCATAGACCTCCGCTTCACACCGACTTCAAACAAGGATTCCACGTCAACATGTATAACATCGGAGTGCCGCGGCCTCTGGCTGCTTACCATTACTTTGCTCCATTTGATATTTCATTTTCGTTTCATTTTACTATTTCACATATTAATTCTAGAACCCAAATCCGGTAGTGAACAGATCTCCATTGGATTCCATCGGACTCCGACTCAGATTACCTACTCATATATATACTGTACAATTACTTGTAGATACTCAGTTCAAATATCAACTTAGTTTAGCCAAATCTCTCTCTGACTCTAAGTCTACTCTATCACTCTCAAGTCTGCAGCCTCCTCTCCATTGGATTATCTCTTATTCTCTACTCCACTCCATATGCTCTACGGACTCCACTCCACTAATCAACTTTAGGGCTTTGGCTCAAGGGTGATGTTGCTAATAGCTTCACCAAGGCCCATGCATTCCATGGACCTCCACTTGTGCGATCTATCTTGATCTATTTGGCATGTCCCTAACACTAACTGAACTTGAAATTTTCAAATTTCTTATAGAATTCATTCATACTTCACAACTGTATATATGTATGTTTTTAAAGTTGAAAGGAGTATAACTGGAAACACTGATTATTTACTGAAGGTAGCTAAATGATCTAGATAGGTAGCTATATACAAGTATCTTCCTTTAGCTTACCATCACTTGTATTGTCTATTTTAACATTTGTATAAAGCTTATTTCTCACACTTTGTATAATTTAAATTCAGTAATATTACTCTCTAGCTATGAATTTTAATAATAGATCTATAAGACTTACAGATATTCAACAGATATGCTAATTATGCTTTGCAGTTCATCAATATATACCAGAAGGAGCTATCTAAAGCCTAAACCACTTGAATAAATAAGAGATATCATAGTTACAAAACACTTCCACTAGAGAAGGTGGCTGAAGCAATGTTTAAGAGACCAAAGTAGTAGTATACAGAGTTTTTTGTATTAACATAATGAAAAAGCAGCAGTATAAACTGAAGTAGTAGAAAGCAAAAAAGAGTAAAACAATATACATAAAAGTATCGAATCTGAATAATACCTACTTTATTTGTGATCAGAAAGATATAGAATTAATATCTATTACAGTCATTTAGTTTATTAAGAGTATGTTATTCAAGATTGAATATATTGATACTATGTAGTATCTATATAATAGATGACTCAAGCAGTTTGTTTATATAATTTTGATAATATCTATGACTTTTTAAGTATTGTGCTGCTCCACGAGAGTTTTTAATGTCTTCAAACATCTTCATAGCATTCTTCAGCTTGGTAGTAGCCTCTGAATATTAATATGTTATTTGCAAAATATTTTTCAAACTTTGCAAACACTGTGCTGCTCCAAAAGAGTCATTAATGTCTTCAAACATCTGCATAGCCCTCTCTAGCTTGATAGTGGCTGCTAGGTATTGATGTGTTATTTGCAAAATATCTTCCAAGCTTTGCAAACACTGTGCTACTCCAAGAGAGTTATTAATATCTTCAAACATCTGTATAGTCTTCTCCAGCTTGACAGTGGCTTCTGAATATTGATATGTCATTCACAAAATGTTTCCTAAGCTTTACAAACACTGTACTACTCCAAGAGAGTCATCAATATCTTTAAACATCTGCATAGCCATCTCTAGCTTGATAGTTGCTTCTGAATATTGATTTATCATTTATAAAATATCTCCCAGGCTTCGCATGCACTGTGCTGCTCCAAGAGAGTTTCCAATGTCTTCAAATATCTGCATAGCCTTCTTCAGCTTGACAGTGGCTGCTGAGTATTGACTTGTTATTTGCAAAATGTTTCCTAAGCTTTGCAAACACTGTGCTGCTCCAAGAAAGTTATCAATATTTTCAAACATCTACATAGCCTTCTCCAGCTTGATAGTAGCTTCTGAATATTGATATGTTATTCGCAAAATGTTCCCTAAGCTTTGCAGACACTGTGCTACTCCAAGAGAGTCATTAATATCTTCAAACATCTGTATAGCCGTCTCTAGCTTGATAGTTGCTTCTGAATATTGATTTATCATCTGCAAAATATCTCCCAGGCTTCGCATGCACTGTGCTATTTCAAGAGAGTCACCAATATCTTCAAATATCTTCATAGCCTTTTCCAGCTTGACAGTTGCTGCTGAGTATTGATTTGTCATTTGTAAAATATCTCCCAAGTTTTACAGACACTGTGCTACTTTAAGAAAGTCATTAGTGTCTTCAAACATCTGCATAGCCATCTCTAGCTTGATAGTTGCTTCTGAATATTGATTTGTCATTCGCAAAATATCTCCCAGACTTTGTATGCACTGTGCTATTTCAAAAGAGTCACCAATGCCTTCAAATATCTTCATAGCCTTCTTCAGATTGATAGTTGCTGCTGAATATTGATTTGTTATTTGCAAAATATCTCCTAGGCATTGCAAGCACTATGCTACTTCAAAAGAGTTTCCAATGTCTTCAAATATCTGCATAGACTTCTTCAGCTTAACAGTTGCTGCTGAGTATTGATTTGTTATTTGCAAAATATCTCCTAAACTTTGCAAACATTGTGCTACTCCAAGAGATTTTTCAATATCTTCAAATATCTGCATAGCTTTCTCCAGCTTGACAGTGGCTGCTGAGTATTGATTTGTCATTCGCAAAATATCTCCTAAGCTTTGCAGGCACTGTGCTATTCTAAGAGTATCATTAATATTTTCAAATATTTGTATAGCATTTTCCAGCTTAATAGTCGCTTCTGAATATTGATTTGTTATTTTTAAAATATCACCTAAGTCTTGCAAACACTGTACTGCTCTATGAGAATCACCAATGTCTTCAAATATTTGCATAGCTTTTTCCAGATTGATAGTGGCTTCTGAGTATTGATTTGTCATTTGCAAAATGTTCCCTAAGCTTTGTAAACACTGTGCTACTCCTAGAGAGTCTCCAATGTCTTCAAACATGTTTATAGCTTTCTTTAGCTTAGCAGTTGCTTCTGAGTATTGATTTGATATTTGCAAAATATTTCCCAAGTTTCATAAACACTGTGCTATTCCAACAGAGTTTCCAATGTCTTCAAACATCTGCATAGCTTCTTCTATTTTAATCATTGCTTTTAAGTATTGATCTGTCATTTGCAAAAGATTTTCTAAGCTTTGCAAACACTGTATTACTCTATCAGAGTCTCCAATATTTTCAAAGATTTTCATAGCTTTATATATATATTTCTGTGCTGACTTGTATTGATCAATTAGCAAATATCTTTTGCTTAACAAAAGCAATGCAAATGCATATAAATTTTGTAAATTTTTCTGTTTTATTACAAATATCATTTTTCTCAAAAGTTTCTCAGAATCCCAGATTATATATTGAAAATAACAAAAGTCATAAATTGTTGTCAGATCTTTTTCACTAATATCATTATTATCCAAAAGTCTATAAAATATCCATTCAATATTTTTAGCATGTTCTTTTAAATTTAATACTTCAAAACTGTTATTCCTTATCTCATTGAGATAAAAAATACAAATTTGACTTTCTATATCTGCATCTGGTTGAAAAGATATTTTTAAATACTCCTGAATAGGTGATAATAGTTTTAATCCTTCTTTGTCATCCTGATATATAATTCCAGATTGTAATAAGTTTGATATAATTAAAGCTTTTTCAGATAGATTTGGTAGCATTTTGTATATCAAACTTGTCCATATTGAAATACTATTAGGCAAATGACATATTACATTTAGCAGCTTCAATATATTTGGCTTTGATGAAAGTAATGGTGATTGAAGAGTTATTTGAATTGATATATCAACACTTGATAACCAATCAGGTTGAGTTCTGGGTTTTTTCAATAATAAAGTCTTTTCCTGGTACCAGCTTTGTAAAAGTATCTTTGGAGGAAGAATTTTGGCTTGATAAGCCATTAATGTAATAGCTAATGGCCATCCATCTAGCTCTTTTACTAGTTCTTTGACTGCCTCTCTATCACTAGGATGTCTTGAAATAGTACTAAAGATATCCAGTGATATAGACTCATTTACTGATGACAGACCATTACATGGTAGTATTAACCAATTAATATCTTCAATTGGAGCTACACTTCCTCTCATAGTAATTATCAAGGTAATCTGTATCACAGAATTCAACTGTGCTAGAAGCATTTGAATGCTACATTGATCACTGCTTTGGTCCCAAAGAGTCTCAAAGTTATCAAAAACCAAAATTATTGGTTTAGATATAGTATGCAGCTGTTTTACTGCATCACCAGTCAATTTCAAGTTCATCTGCTTCATCACAGTCTGCAGTAGAACCTCCACAGTACAATCAACACTGCAGACAATATCACAAGGAATGAAGTATCTATGAGCCTCATATTTAGCCTGTACAGCTGCATCATTCAGTATCCTCAAGGCTAGAGATGTTTTGCCCATGCCTCCAAATCCCATGATGATAATGGAATGAGGAGAGTCAGCAAGAAGATTGGCTATACCCTCTTGGACTAAATCATCTCTACCCATGAAAACAGATGGAGAAGGTGGTGGAATAGCAGAGAGCATAATGCTACTAATCAATAGACTATCATGAGCACTATTATACTTTAGAGAATATGCAGAGACATACTTGACAGATTGAATCATATGACTCATCTATGAGAATATTAGCATATAATGATGTAACATTGATAAGAATATTTACCAGATGATCATGAATGACAGTAACCTTTGCATCAACCTCTTTAACCTGCCCAATCACAGAGAAAACAGCAGTTGCCTTGAGAAAGATTAATAAGCCTCTCATGGATCAGCAGTGAAAACATACAACAAAGTTGTCTTGAGCCTCCTTAACATACACCTTGTGCTGATTGATATGATCCAGAATAGCCTTGCTCTGAAATGGTCTCTTTATCTTTGCCCGGAACCCAGTCTTCCCATAGATCTTGTTCAAATCATCCTTCAAAACCTCAAGGTGACTGATGATAGCAGAAATCAGTTCTCATACTCTTAACAAGACCAAAGGGAGAGACAGACCTGATGAATTCATCACCCATTTGCTGTAGATGTACCAGCGGGTGAGTTGAAGCATCCATTGGGGATCCGCCTTCCTGAAGTAACTTGATCTCCTGAGAGACAGAGTGGAGCATCTCGTCGAGGTACTTGATAGTGTCCTTGAGCTCATCATGAGCTTTCTTATTATCCTGAATGACACGACCCTTTTGGTATGCAATATTGTTGTAAAGCAGCATAGATTCGCACCTGCGCCAGCTCCAGGATCGGGAGAGCAATATTTGCAATTGCCTTTGCGATGCCCGTGCGATCCAGTTCACCTGCACCAGCAAGCACCTTGAAAGTGAGACTGGCTGTCGAAATCCAATCGGTATCATCAGGAGCCAGATCCGGAGGCGCAAGGATTGCTGATCGATCCGGCACCGCTGTGCTTGGAGACTGAGTAAGAGGTTGAGATGGTGCTTGCATTGTTGTTACTACGATGTACGGTCGATGGTGAGTGTACAAGTGGAAGAGGTGCGAGGCTGTGATATGAATCTGATGGGGCGAGGCAGGTTTCCCCACGCCCCATCACTTGATCACTTTCATCCATCACTTGAATCAAACCGACATTTGTGTCGTGTCCTCCCCCATTCTTTCTCCGGCGAAGAAGCCACTTCTGAACTCGTAGACCAAAACTACAAGATTTTGCGGGAATCCGTGACGATGGCGAGGGCGGTTGAACGTGGGTCTATCCTGGGCGAATCAGAACTGCATAGGAATCGTGCGTCCTTTCTTGATTTACCTTCTTTGTGTTCTCATTATGCGAAAGGATCACTACTGCAATGATGACCACCACTTTGTTCTTCGAAGCCCTGAAGCGTCCCCCTACTCCTTCCATCTCGTCGAACACCCTGTGTTCTCTCTCACTCTACACGTCAGCCTCGCCCAGTCTTATCGTCCTCGGTCACCTAGTTTCCTGCACCAACGACTATCAATCTAGGTGACGTCGTCAGCCTCAAGGCTCGGAAAAAGCAATCGTCAGAGCCTCGCTGAATGGAATAGGCATAGCAGCCTGGACAGTCGACACACTACGGCCAACGTTTCTTCCTCGACAACGCCCAATACACCCGTTTTGGATGCCGTGCAACGGTGGATGACTGGGACGACTGTCGTGATCTGCTCGTCCGCATTGTGGTGTTGTAAGCTTTCTCTTCTTTCCTCGTCGATATTTTACTGAGAACTCAAAAAGATCTATTCCCGTTCACCTGCGGTTAGGAATGTGGACCTCAACCCTACAAGACTCTCAACTGTCGAACCCTGCCTCCCATGAATCGTCAGTCTCTCGGCTCGCCGGCTCAAGCTATCGATGTCGGAGATGCTCCCGGAGCTCGAATGGCACAGTGCCAGCGGGGCGCCATTTATCCAGCTTCGGGCTCTTCCTTCCTATGTGCAAACTTGCAAATACTTGTGACGATCGCACCAGCCCATCCTCGCATCCCCACCATTTCGAAGTGATACCGTCCATTTGTCTCCGGTCAAGGATACGGCGCAGAGGTGAAGACGACCATTTTTTTGCTGGAGAAAAATACAGTGCGTATCCTTATCGTTTCGACCCTCGTGTCTAGACCTGACCTGTTGTTCCGCCAGGCTCGGCGATAATTGTGTCGAAGGGACGGACATCGTCTTATCTTCCTATATCCATGGGCTATATCCCGCTAGTTCACGTGCCACCATAGCAACTTTGAGGCGCGATTTCACAGCCAAGGACCTGACTCTGTTCACCTGCCTCACCTTTCTAATATCCTCTGATCACGCTCTCCCCGAATACACGGACGTCGTCATCTTTGCTGCGAGAGCATGTGCTCTCACGTTACCGACTACGTCGAAGTCGAAAGTTGTGGCTCCGATGTGGTCAGAAGAAGGGGAGTTAGGAAATTCCGAGCCTGGTTATACATGGATCAGTCGAGAATCGATCACCCCTCCTTTCAATAGTATCACTTCGCCGCGAGGTGCATGCTTCCTGCGGATGAAGACGGTCGTCTCGTCAGCTTTCTGCGTAGGCTATGACGGTTCAGCACAAAGTCCATAATCGCCTGCGAGCCGGGGTCATATTCCTCTTCCCCTTATACAAAGCCATCGAGGCTCTACGTGCAGCTGGCATAGAGCTTGGTATGCGGGGGCAGCGCCAGCTGTTGAGAGGTCCCATTGGTGACGCGCCGCATCTGCATATGAAGACATGAAGTTTATAGCTCGCAGTTAGCTGTTCGTCATCATCAACAAGTCGATAGTCTCCGTCAGTTCGGACGGAAGGATACTCCCAAGGCGCTACTGAGATCATTTTTGATTGGTGCGCATCCAACGCCGGACATACTCGCAAGAAAGGGTGTCATGGGTTTACCATGATCCAATGTCTCTCGACAGCTCCTTCAACACCCTGACCAGTTCCATCTGTACTTCAGCGCCAAACAGCATCATCTACAGACTCGCTATCACCACCTGCGACCTTCCCTCCATCTTCACCCTCAAGGCCTCAATGTCAACTCCGCAGCGTTGTCTGCTCAGGTCTATCGCAACTCAGGATGCATCACGCCGGCGTTGCTGGAAGGGATCCAAATTTCGACCGCGGTAGTGGTATTGAAGTAAGGGAAGAAGGACTCGTACAAACATGGACGGCACGGTTACTTCGGCACACATCTTTTTGACCGATGCTTCCATTTCTGGTCCATGCTGTGACTTACCTTCCGCTCCCGTCTACGGTCCTTATCATCGAATGTAAAACTCTCACCCTCCCCATGGCCTGATGACCTCCGGCACGCATCGACCTCCCAGTCCACGATAATCGAAACCCAAACTCACCTATTCTTTCTATCGTTCA
Organism: Armillaria solidipes; assembly: GCA_022818035.1. Lineage (NCBI taxonomy): Eukaryota > Fungi > Basidiomycota > Agaricomycetes > Agaricales > Physalacriaceae > Armillaria > Armillaria solidipes. The sequence continues at coordinate 868,692 of JAIWYQ010000015.1, forward strand.
AAGTACCCTGCAGGACAGTATAAGACGGTGTTTGACTGTTTCAAGAGCGACATAGAGCGTATATGCGGGTGATGGAGTGATGCGAGCCGGAGGTGTTCATGCGAGGAACGTGGAAGGAGCTGGCGGATGGGAGATGGGAGGGTATCGATTCGTTATCGGTACATTCCTTCCTTTTCGCTTCGGCTTTCTTACTAACTCACCGACAGGCGTTCATCTGTGTGTTCTGCGACTTCGAAGGTGTCGCCTCTCAATAATTTCCATCCAGAAACGAGGTAAACTCGTTTACTCTGGCTGTGGAATCCGTGATTCTCACCATTCGTCCTGTGCAGCAAGGGGTATTCGCCCGGCAACTACGTAAGGATCGTGATATCCCAATAACGAAGGCCAACGGGACTCCGAGGCCGTGCGCTACTCTCATCTTCCCTTCCTACGGGGAATGATGCATATCAAAATGCTTGACGGGCGTGCTCTTCGTTCTGCGACATTTCAACAGTCAAGGAGATGCCATAGAGCCAAGAGTTGCAAAAGATTCTGTCCAGAGATATTGTACGTATATTTCCGTTTTGCCTCGTCTGGTCCTGACATGGCATTCCATCAGGAGTAACCATACCCAGGCTTTGAACCCATCGTCGTCCTTGGCTCCGAGTCATTGGAGTTTCCTGATTCACAAACATGCGCCCGAAATAATGAACGGGCTTCTCGTGTCTGAGGGCCATCGTGCTGCGAGACAGTATTGTTTCGCTCAGGTCGTCATCAACGTACGGTATAGGACCAGTTCGCTCCAGCGCGATTTCTCCTACGGACATTTATTCCATATCTCTGTCGCCAAAGGGAAACAACCTTCGCGATATCCTTCAAAATGCCACGAAAATTTAATCTCCACTGCGCACTTCCCTGTGCTCATCGTGATTCTCTCGTGCACTGCCCTCGCGCTTTCCAAACACCTCGACCTACTACTGCTGGATTGTCGGGGAATTTTGATGAGCTTCGGTGGGTCACAACATTGAAGGGTGCGAGAGCTTACCACAATCGATTGATACGACAGACCTCCTTTGATAACGTTCCCAGATGCAAATGTTGATCTCCATCTATCCACATACCAGGAAATCACGTCGTTTCTTCCGTCAGAGAAGCGTTTGCAGGGATGCGACCGCGAGCCGTCGTGCTAGGAAGACGCGAGTCTTTGACCAACCGTTGGTGTGGTCGAGAGAAGACCGACTCCGCCCAAGAGTGAGCAGATGGGTATGGCTTTTCCCTGGGGACGGAGACGAGGAAGGTGCAGACTCCCGGGAAGAACTCTGATGGTAATGAGTTATATATTCAGGACCATGAATATACATACCTTCTTCTATGAAGGCTTCTTGATGGTTCCCTCGACTGTGGCGAGGGTTTGGCGTGCTTGTGTACTATTCATGTTGTAGAATATGTATTTCTCGATTGCTGTATTTTAGGCTAGAGACGGTCATCGATATTATGAATTCGAAATAAAGAGAAGCATATCTGTCATAGTTTCTCACGCTACCCTCTTCCCTCTTCGCGTTCATGCGACTACGATGCTCTGGTCTCAGCTGGATCTTCGACATCCCGTCCTTTCTGTAAAGTAATTCGGTGACAGCGCTACATGACAAGACTCCACATCCAACCAACACCTGACCAACTTGGCCATCCTCACCCTCTTCGCCACCTCAACAATTCCACCGCCTCCGCTCCATACTCTCGCCCAACTTCGCAATCTCCAGCAACGCAGGATGCAACACGGACCATAATCACATCCGACGCCAACTTCTTCGTCAGTGATCGTCACCGAAGCGTCACCAAATATCCCAACGAGTGACGACACACGCTGTAACGACGTAGGACGCGTCTGTCTAGGCAGCGAGGCAAGGATGGGCAGGGCTGGGACTTGCGATGTCCATTGGATGTCGTGTTGTCTTCCGCGAGAGTCTATCAGTGAGGTCGTTCATGGCCTAGTCGAATTGTGTCGGGATGGATGGGTGTGCTCCCGCTGAAAAGTTGTGAACTTCCTGGAACGACATGGCACCCGCAACGTCGTACAAGTCGTGTTCGATGCATAGATCATACCTTACGGTGTCAAGACGTACGGACGGGGCCAGGAAAAATGCAACAGTACGTTTTCAATTAGTTATGTTGACTTTTTGTACTTATGCTGGCGCTATGACTGTTCAAGAACAAGGAACGCCAGTTTGTGCCCACCCTCAAGGATCCATTTGAAGTAATTGGCTTCGACATCTACGCCCTACATTCGCGTGGCATCGCTCAATGTACCAAGCAAGCCGGAAGTGTTCGTACGAGAAACATAGAAGGAGTTGGTGGATGAGATATGGGGAGCATTCGTTATCGGTGCGCTCCTTCATTTGCTTTGACTCTCTTGCTCATTCATAAGCAGATGTTCACCTGTACGTCCTGCAAGTTCAAGTGTGGCTCTCATCGCGATAATTTCCATCCAGACACGCAACGAATAGCCGTGGATCGTGGTGTCCCAATACCTGAGAAGCTGAATGAACCACGGAAAGCATCATGAAACTGTACGAGTACGTCCACCTTGACCATCTACCCTCGTTCAAAGTCAACGTTTATCTCCAGCTTCATCACCGACGCCGCTGTATCTGGCCTCCGCCTCCTGGGCATCTCTACTACCGACTGGCTCCTCACGCAGATCTCAGCCAATGCAAGGGGATTCTGCTGCAGACCGACGCGATGCGCCGTACATGATCCGATGCGAGTTTCCCCACGCTCCACTTAGCCACGTACCACCACCACCATTTGATTGAGATGCATTGCGATGCCGTTTTGCATTACCATCATCGTGTACCGGAAGTGACTACAGCTGTAGCCGGGGCGACGATGAGGGTGGTCGAACTTGAAGGATCCTGTACGGATATACACCGCATACTGGGCGGTGTATCAGAGTGTGTGTTCCTCCGTCATTTCCCCCAGCTTTGCGCCCTAATTTTGTGATAGAATCGATGCTGAAACGACGGAAGTTGCTGAGAGTTTGCGGTTCCTTCCTGCCAGCACAAGGCGACACATGCACGACCTCTACACCAACAGACCATGGTCGACCTCAAGGACAGGCGCCCCGTATTCGACTCAGGAATCACGAATCCTCAAACACACTCATCTCGCAAGGCTCCCTCCGTCCATCGCCCCCGCGTAGTCATATCATCCTCATCTACCCTCAACGACCATCATGACGAGCCCCCCGATCCAGAGACCGGGAAAGGCAGAACGGCATCGAAAATGGAGAGATAGGGAACGACTATCCTTTCTTGATACGATGGAATGGAGACAATTCCTGCGACCTACTTGTCCGCATTGTGGTGAGCCTTCTCTTCTTACCTTATCGATATCTTACTGAGAACCCAAAAGACCCATTGCCGTTCATCTGCGTTTACAAATCCGGACTTCAGGACTCTGAACTGTCGAACCCTGCCTCCCACAAATCCATAGCATCGTCAGCTCGCTGGCGCAAACTATCGATCTCAGAGATGCTCCTGGTGCTCGAATGAGCGGGACACCATGCATCGACCTCGCATCTTTACCTCGTTCGTGATACGATGTACAAACCTGCAAATACTTGCGACGATCGTAGCAGCCTATCCTCGCATCCCCACCATTTCGAAATGATACCGTCCATTTGTCTCCGGCTAAGGATATAGCGCAGAGGTGAAGACGACGATTTTTTTCGCTAAAGAAACATACAGTGCGTATCCTTGTCGTTTCGACTCTCGTGTCTAGACCTGACGTATCGTTCTGCCAGGCTCGGCGAAGGGACGGATAGCGTCTTAGCTTCCTACATCATGCATCATGGACCATATCCCACTATTTCACATGCCACCATATCTTCAACCTGTACAACTTTGAGGCGCGGTTTTACAGCCAAGGACCTGACTCTGTTCACCTACCTCACTTTTCTAATATTATCTCATCACGCATCTCTCCGAATACACGGACACCGTCATCTTTGCTGCGAGAGCATGTGCTCTCCCGTTGACGACTACGTTGAAGTCGAACGTCGTGGCTCCGATGTGATCAGAAGAAGATAAAGGCTTATAGCCCAGGTTAGGACATTCCGAGCCTGGTTAGCGTACATGACTCAGTCGAGAGTTGACCGCCCCTACTTTCGATGGTGTCCCGTCGCCACGAGGTGCATGCTTTAAGGAGACGGTCCTTTCCTCAGTTTGCTACGATGGTGAAGCCCAAGCTGGGATTGTATTCCTCTCCCCCTTATACAAAGCAACCAAGACTGTGCAGCTTGTATAGAGCTTGGTGGATACCGGGGAACATCTTTCGTTGAGAGGTCTCGTTGTTGACGCGCCGGATCTGCATACGAAGACATGAAGTTATGGCTCCGAGGAGTTGGCTCTGCACCATCATCAACCAGTTGATAGGTATCTAAACCTCCGTCAGCTCAGACGGAAGGATACTCCCAACGAAGCGCTCTCCCTTGCCGACGTTTCGATGGAGCATTGATGAAAAGGACTTCATTATATTATGCAGGGAGATAACCACGGTACGTTTCGTATCTGCTTGTTCTTGGCTCGAGCTGACACTTTGCTCACATAGGTATTTTCTTTCTAGGAAATACGAGCAAAGCTCGCTTTTTCATCCAAGGACATCGACGATAGATCTGGTCGTGAGGGAGGCACGGCTCCGAATACGGTGTCTATACGCTTTCCTGGGCCTGTTGTCATCCCCTCAATGCGCCTCCGTCCACCCATACCGTGTTTTCTACGAAGCACTTTGATGATCGTGGACGAAAGTGGCAAGGAAAAGGAGAGCTTACGAAGCCTGGTACCGCCTTCCTCCTCGTCTGACATCGCGATCTATTTTCTCGCCGACGCTTCTCTGCTCCGCTCCAGCATTGATCTTCGCCACGTTCCTCCACCACGGAAACGCGCCTTGCTTCACCATCGTTACTTCTATGAGAGAATCGGCAGTGGACGTCGTACGAGAATGGAACTGGAAGATGCGGGTTCTTGAGTGATTAGTAGTGATGCTTCTGGCGCTGCCCAAGGCCAAATGTGTTCTGTGTAAGAGCGGAAGGGTATAGCTTTGCTCGAAGGAGGAGCAGACGGAGGCGAAGAAGGCAGACGTTCGAGCAGAACACTGATGGATGTGTTGTGCCTTTCTAGTATTCCGGGCACTACTAGCATAAATATATCTTCTTTCACAAACCATCGGACTAAACTCAAGCTTCTCATCGGATTAGTTCGAGAATGCGCATCATTGTCTGGAGCCGGTTTAGCATGCTCTAGCGTAGACTGCGTTCCATGAATTACTGCATCACTCGCTAGGCAAGATGATAGCGAGGAAATAAAAAGAAATATTGATATTCTTACGTCAGGACGTAAAGTAAGAGAACATTTTGTGCATTCCCACGCTAAGCTTCTTTCTCTTCGATGATCTTCATGCGATGCCAACTCCATTCTTAGGATGAGACTAATGCGCAACCCCCTTCTTTTGAAGAACCCCGGGTTTCTCAAGAACCCGGTTCCCCAATGGGATTGAACATCTTTTCATCCCGACCGCAAATCGGCACGCCGGCCGGTAACGCCTCACGCATTCCTAATAGGGACTAATTCCTGTCTTCTCCATTGCTGCCCCATCTCTGTTAATTTTTATGCTGCTAATCTGCCGCACAGACATTCAACAGCTTATCTTCACTATCCAACTGTATGTCCCGCCCCCAAAGTGCCTCAGAAAGGCAGGATTATCTCCACACCACGAGCTAGCTTCGCTACTTTCCATATGCATTCGCTGTGGTCGCTGGAACCAATCGCAAGGGGTAACGTTCTCCTACATCGGAGTGTGCTATTATGAGTCTTACATTTTTCTGCATACAGGATTGTTTTGCTAATTGACGACCAGAAACATTCTACGTTTTGTGTCGTAGTCTTATCATTGTGCTGCATCCGCTGCAATGAAACGTGCAATTTTCCGGCCTTCAAACACGACATACCTGAGATATGAACATCATCATGCTTGGAGAGAAGCCAGAGTCTGTAATAGTGAAATGGTGCGCCCCAGTTGATTATTTACTTGACCGTTTTCATAAACTAGAACTATATGTAGTGCGCTGCTCTAGTTCTTCTTTACCTCCTCCTAGCACAGGACTATACACTGTGTCTTCACCCACCTACATGGAATATGAAACGCCAGCCCATCACATCGCCTATAGTATCTATCTACATCGTCATCCACGCAAGCCTATGACACGTCTTACCCTTTGCTCCTCAAAATACCATCAGCTGATGGGAGTTCGAAGAGGACGAACCGATGATGGCCGCTGCAACTCTTATTCGCCCTCACGATACTGTTTTTTCACTGACTCGACCTTGATGAAGAATGAATATGGTGTTATCTGTTGGAATGGGCATCTGCACGAAGTCTCGGTGTTCCATCTTAGTTGTCTCTCTATTCAGATGTTAGATACGATTGTCGATGTATGTTAACACAATCTTTGATACGACGCCCCCGATGCTCCAACTGCAATGGAGAGGTCATAATCGTACTACGTATCACCAAACCCACATATATATTCTGAGATATCCCTCTGTAAGACGTATGTAAGCACCGGCTATAGTACACTCGAATGAATCCCCAGGCCGCATGGTGTCCGGCTCCTGTCACGCTCCCCGGGACATGTGCCGAAAGAACCGGGTTGCTGAATAGTCACTCAGGCACAGACAGGGTTCTTTCAACGAAGGGGGTTGCGCATTAGCTTTCTCCCCATTCTTAGCTTGAAACTTTTGAACCTTCACCGGCACTCGGTACGACGAAGGTGCCTGCGGACCCCGAGCTATTCTCCTTGTTCCAGCAAGAATAATCGTTGCATTTTGATCATGTTCGCGCAATACACGACTCGAACAATTGCACATTTCTCGAATTGTGTCGTTACCGGTGACCTTGACCACATCAGCCGGTCGTCGGCTGGACGCTGCCATGCTGTCTGCATGCTTATTCGCGTTCCACTGTCTCACGACAGCTCCACCAACGCCTTGACCTACTCCATCTGCACTTCAGCGCCAAACACCATCGTCTGCGCTCTCGCCATTGGCTCCTTCACCTACCCGCGCCCTTTCATCTTCTGCCGCGTCTCTTTTACAACCACCTCCATCGCCGTTGGAAAGAACAGCAAGAAATATATCCCTCTTCCTCCTCACGACCTGATGACCTCCGCCTTTCCCCAGCACACCTCCGACATCGACCTCCGAGTCCCAGTTCACGATAATTGACACATTCTCTCCACATTTGCTTTATATCGCGCACAGTACCCTGAAGTGGAGTATGAGATCATGCTTGACTTTGTCCAGGGCGTATATGCGCGTGAGGGAGCAGAGACGATTATCAGTGTGTGGGACGAGCTAGAAGTATTCATGCGAGGAATGTAGAAGGTGCTTGCAGATGGGAAATGGGAGGGCGTCAAGTCAATGGAGGTTGAAGAAGACGCGGAAAACATCATGAAGGAACTCATCCACCGAGTACGTCTACCTTGACCGTCTACCCTCATTCCAAGCTAACATTTATCTCCAGGTCGACGTGTACTGTTTTACCGACACCACATGTACCCCCTCGAAATGATACCGGCTTAGAGAGGACAGTTGGCAAAGCCCAGCCGAGAGAAAGATACATTAGCATGGAAATTTGGGAGATACAATGCGGCCTTCACTTTCTTGATAAGACAGTTCCATGTAAGCCTTCCCTTTTTATCTCGTCTGTGTCTTTCATCTCATGTCGTTTCCCTCCAGCCGTCGAGCGCGCGTGCCAAGCATCCAAGGGCATTGTCGGCGATCGCGAGCCTCGAGTACCCGTTTTCAGTCCGCAAGGCGTACATGAATACGGAGGTGTTCCCCCAAGCAGATGGAGCTCGCGTCGGCAGAGGTTGAAGGGATCATACAGCCATGCATCAAGCTCGCTGGTCGCGTCCTTTCCTCTTGCGTGATACGCTGCATGTACGAGTCCGCAAAATCTTGGACGTAGATACCACGATCGCGCCAACCACCCCATCGCTCACACGGCCGTCGTTCCCAAGGGTTGTCAGAGTCGATTTATCCAGCGAAGGATATGCCGCGGAGATGAAGGAGATGCTGTCATTGCTGTGAAGAGACGTGGTGCCCACCTCGTTGTTTGAGCTTCGTGTCTAGTAGTCGGAGATCGATCACTCGGAGGGACGGACGGCATCTTAGTGCACTGCTTCCAAGTTCTGGCTACATCCATCTCCCGCCAATTTAGCACACCACCATCCTCAGAGACCTATCTTTAACCTGCGACGCCTGAGGCGCGTTTTTATCGCCCAAGACATGACCTCTTTCGCTCCTCTCTCTTCTCACATACCCCTTCGAATGTACGGATGGATATTACCCCTAGAGCATATACCGGCTACATCACAGTTATCGAGATACGGAGGACAACAAAGTTGAGACTAGTGGTGGTTACACGTACCACATACGAGGCATCATACTAGAAGCATCTACTGCTATCACCTCTCCCTCCCTTCGATGCTGTGCGCTACTTGATTTCGCCGCGAGATGGATTTTGGCGTGGATAGTGGGCAATGGGGGAAACAGTTTTCTTGTCATCTTTCAACATAGGCGCTCTGATTTGTGTTCGTCCCCCAGTCCGACGACTACCTCCGAGAGTATGAAGCGACACCGATGGGGCTATAGCCGGTCCTCTGAAAACTGCTTGCACATTCCGATAGTCGTACAGGCAAGCTCTACGAGTTTTTTTGTAAGGAGACGGGTGGTACTGTCCTTCTCGTAACTCGCAACCAGCATCGAGGACTCATGATTCACATCTCATCTTCTTGCCTCTGTTTCTTCTATCAGCCAGCTCGGATGGACATGGATCCATTCAATTGGGATTGATGAAGAATATTTCGCCGCCTTTTTTTTCTAGAAAGAGACCTATGGTAGAGGTTCACCTCCTCGACCGTTTCCCACATCAGCGTGACGGGCGTCGTCTGCGACACGTCGAACCTCAACACTGCGGAGTTCCTCAAGCAGCAACCAGATCCTCCTGGAGACCTACGGGTCGGGCCGTACTTGGTCCCTGCGAACATGTATGGCGCGCTATTGTCCAAGCAGTCGAGGGTCCCGTTCTCGCATTCGTTGAGAATACTCCGGATGGCAGACTTCGTGGTGGGGACCGTGGGCAATGAAAAGGAGGCATAGAAGGTGCTGGGTGTGGCGAGAGACGGCTCCAGAAAGGTTTATGGTATGTAACTAGCGACCGTCTCATGGGCCTGTTGATGGACGCTAGCGAAGAGGAAGCAGTGGCTTGTGCTCAAAAAAATGGTATGTATTTCCGCCATGCTGCTCCCTCGCTTCTTCTGACCAAGAGTTCGCCTAGCAACGGAGTATGCCATTAGTGAACATTATGTATTCTATCGCACCTAGAGGAATACTGGACATGAATATCATTACAATTGGGTGCTCAGCGCATACAATGCCGACCTCCCAAAAACAGATATATCTGGTGACACAGAGGACTACCTGATATCTTGAGGATTGTGGTATCAGGATTAGTCGAGGCCAAGACAACCGTGAAACGAAAGAGCGCTGGGTACGGTTGTGAGGATCATGGTGCACAGCGAGAGAAAGAGATGACGCGCCGGCGGCGCTGAATCGAGTCATGCCGATAGCGGCACCGTTGGCAATGACCCGCGCGGCTTACAACTATCTCCTTGAACATAGAGGTACTGTATGTAGGATCACGGTGGCCAGATGAATGGAGTCGAATGGACGCAGTCAACATTATTATCCCACTGATTTTACACGAATGATGTACCAACAATTTCCGGCCGGCATGGAGATGATTCGGCAACGACCGTTGGCCCTTACTTGTGAACCACTATCACAGAAATCTCTGACCACCATTCACTCTAATGAGCCTCGTCCCACCGCAATCTGGAATTCACTAAATCGTTGATGCTTCCGCCCCCGTCGCTCTTCATACTGCCTCCGGAGCTCCTTGAAGCAATTAGCAAATACTATGTGCGCGACCTTCCAGCTAGGAAGATATGCATTTCGTGACTATTTTCAGCTTTGTGTCGACGACCTCAAAAATTTCCGAGCATCTTGTGGACGGATAAAAGATGCATCCGCAGTAGTTTTCTTTTCTCGTCTTGTAGTCGACGTGGTCAGTCGAGGATATCGGACGACAATCGAAATGCTTCAAGCTCTGGCGAGTGCGTATCCTGCAGCCATGTACGCCCGACATCTCAAGATACTATCGTTGAGCGACCAGTGCACCGTATACGCAAAGGAATACGCCGATTTTGATCTGAAGCCTCGTCAAGAGTGTCTGACTCGTATCTCATCTTCCGAGACAGCGATGCTCAAGCGAGCATTGCAAACTGCATTGCCTCTTGCCATGGCTGGTCTAAACAGTTTGAATTCTCTGACGTGAGTGATTGTATCTTTGGCTTAGTTTCGAGATTAAATGGCGATTAGAATATACACTTGCGGCCAAGACACACGATGGGCCATCAACATACTTATCAACTTCGCTGTTACCCATACACGTTTGGAGAAATTCTCTCATTTCACATCTGCTGAGCAGGCAGATCTCCGGCCGTTCATCACTCACGGCGTTACGAACCTCCGCAAGCTCTCGTTGTCTTATTGGATAGATCGTCGTAGTCCCTTGGTTCCAATCCTTGTCCAAATCATCGGCAAAAATCCAGCGCTTTCCTGCCTAGAACTCGACAATGGGGCCAATGACAAATCCAACGAATCTTTCAACACGCTATTATCCGGAATACCAGATGACGTTTCACTACCCCTCTCACACCTTGTCTTGGGATCGTTTGATGTTACCATCGATGATAGGCTGATGGAGCATTTTTGTTCCCTCACCGAGCTGCGACTGGGAGAGGCTACTTCCTTCGTCGTCAATGACAGAAAACATATTCCGGATATCTGGACTGCTCTTCACGCCAATTCAATATATCTGAAGAGTATTTCAATCCCTAGTTCGCATGTATCCTTTCAATTGATGGAGTATCTGGATTCGTACTGCGGACTGGAAGAGCTAGAACTCCAGCATTTCTCATGTCCTATCCAGAACCATACAGCCTCCCATTACGAGATTGAGCTTGCAGAAGAGCTCTTTTCATCAATCATCCCCAAGCATGCTTCGTCTCTCAAGACGCTGATGATATTCTCCCACCTGGAGCGTCCGTGGCAATTCTCTGTAGCACGTTCTGCCGCCTTCGCGCAATGCACCTCTCTAATCAAGCTTGGTGTGTGTATGGAGCGTGGTGCGTCAGAGCGGAGAACCCGTAGAGAAATGTCTTACTATGCTGGAGTGGAGTTCACTGTGCCTATCCCCGGGCCACCGATGAATACCCACAACGTCGTCCGGGATATGGTAGGTTCACATCATTCAATGAGACGTCTGATGACTCTATTGCACATATGCAGGAGTCTCTCGTTCGCATGGCAGAAACCCTGCCCTCGTTGGAAGGACTCTGGATTTCCATGGAAGCGATAACAGCAGCAAGCATGGGCCTTGACGACTCCCACCCCGAAGAACATGAATACATCGATAATTTCCCAGATCATTACGCTGCTCTGCACTATGGATTGGACAAGGTCACACCTAAACAACGGGAGCATCCCTTGAAGATATTCGTAGGAGCTCAGGTCTTCATGGCACAGGACGGTGTGTGGACTCGAAAAGCCAATGGAATACCGAGAGGAAAGGATCTCAGTTATTCGGAGTCTGCGGCTATACACTGGGGGTTCTGATTGGTTGGCAGTGAGTTGACAAATATGCATTGCAGGCGTAACACACTGAAATCAAGCATTGCAGGATGATAAAGGAGCATTGTGGTTGCATGTTATAGGATTTACCATTATATTCTGCGTCAAGGGCCTGGGGAACCTCACCGTTAACGTTCACAATCAGGCCGCGCGTACAGCAGCTTTTTGAATGAATATTGTTCCCGTTGGTTGAAGACTTAGTTTTCACTGTATGCCTCTATCAACGATTAGCTGCAAGCACAATATACGCACATCGTTCGTATAAAGTGGGACAGCGCGCATAACACGTCCCGTAACGTTAATCTCCATGTGTGCGGTTGCCGTTTCGCGAGGGAACAGCCGATTTACAAGACCTCTACCTTGCTTTCGAGCCCTGATATCGCTCGCACTCGACAGGAAGACAACGGGATTGAAGAGGCCCATTGCTCAATTGGTAGACGTGGGAGCATGCCAATACCAGACGCTTCTGTCAACGCTGGAGGTCAATACCTCGCTTTTGTCCCCTTACACGAGGTGTGAACATTTCTTTCTCTTCATTTCTTCGCCATGACCGTAGAGCTTTCCAGGATAAACCAACTGTGAAACCCGTCATCGACGGCACCCGGAGAACGAGGTCACACCAGATCAAGACTCCCTCAACAGGAGCCAGTCCTTGAGCTTCTCCCTGAGTACATCAAGGACCTAAGCCGATGGGAAACTCGAGTTTGGCTTGATAGCTCTGGTAGAGGAAAATACCACACCAGAGTGCATCGATTTAGATTCCTAAATATATTCCAAATCAGTCTTAAAACTAGACAGATTGTTCCGACGAAAGAAAGCGCGTCAAATTTTTAACACTGGGTCATCGTATCCCGCTCAACGTGCCCGCCGGCGCTCCACCCAGAAGTCTACACCTTAGACATTCTGATCTTGGTATCAATTCACGTTCGTAAATATAAATGCCCTGTATTCCGAAAGCCTATTCTGACGAAACAAAGCGCTTCAACATTATAACGCGGGGACCTCATATCCCACTCAATACAACTACCGGCGCTCCGTTCGAACATCTCGCATACCTGAGCCCTTCTGCCTCCTTGACAGGAACTGAAGCCGTCCATCCGCTACACCCAGTCTCGTTAGAAAGACCGCCGTTCCACGCAAGGAAATAGCAACACACCAGGAACAGATCAAGCGATGATTGGCGTGATCCTCTCTCAGATTGACCGAGCACGAATTGGTAGAGTAACTGGCGCATGACCAACAAGCGAGACCGCGAAGTTAATCCATGCTCATCTTGGAGTACATGGGACCCAGCTGACAATGGACAGGAAAACCCGCGGGACTGTTACAACAGCCGCGTTTGTTTTCGTACAATCGATGTCCTTCGCTTAGGAACACAGAAAATTTCCTAGGAACAAGGCGTCAGATCTAGAGAACAACTCAGGCGGATCCAATGCATACCATAGGTCTTCTTCCCAGCAAGGAACGAATTCTTCTTCACATATTTCGCTTCAGGTGACTCAGATGCGGCTGAGGTTTATATGCGTATCGTCTCGTAGACTCTGTCCTCGTCACATGCAAAGACGGCGGGTACAAATATTTACCGAGCAACTGGATAGGGAGGGAGGGAGGAAGTTGTAAATTATCCCTTCTGACGTGCGCGTTGCCGAGAGGACCTTTTCATCCATTGCAGAAGGTCCTTCGTGCAACCTTCCTATGTCCAGGCTATAGCTCCTGATGAACGGAGTCGGAGCGAAGGCGTGGTATGAAGTGGCATAAAGTGGTGCAAGCGCGAGAGGTAGTATTGGAATAGATGTTGTGTATTAATCTCTTTACTGTCCCGACGGAGAGTTAGATCGAGCATCATCTTCTCTGTCGTAACCAATATGACCGAAAAAGAGGGCACGTTGGAACGAGGATCCACACCGATCGAGTACCATTTTGTATGGCCACTTGAGCGGGTCTAGTGCCACAATGGCCTAGTCGTATTGACCTCCTTCTAAGCCGACTGAACAACGCGTCAGATCTAGACATGGACGCCGCTTAATAAAGAATACGCACTGAAGCGTGTCTCCATCCAAATTTGTCAGACGTGTGCTTGTATCATCTCGCACATGGGAGGAAAGACGCGAATAACGAGCTTGAGGCATGGCCATGGGTGCAGCACGAGCCCAAACTCGTTAATCGAGGCAACAATAGGTATCAGCATTCGAAGGGTAGGGGAATGAAGAAGCCTTTGAACATTGGTTAGAGATAAATAGGGCTCGGAGTCAAACAGACAAGATACGCACCATACGAGAATATTCTTCTCCTCTTGGCTCCACAGCGTCTCCTCGGCAGTCGCGACCGAAGACTGCCCTTGCAAGAAGGAAAGATGAGAACAGGAAACGTGAAGGATATTTTTAGGGTTCGAACTTGGCTCGACCTGTGAACGTGAACGTCTGTGCCGCGTCATCTGAGATCTGAATTCTGGACTAGCACTTAGAGAAGAAATAGCCAACGGTAGTCCAACATGCGTCACCCGAGGCCGTCAGGCTGGCCATGAGAATCTTGAACTGCTCTCGAAGGGCGAGGGAAATGGCGAGAGACGGTGATTTGGTAAGAGAATAGACCTATTCGGACGTCCTCAGCGAGGAATCGACGAGGTAAAAGGGGAATGCTTACATAAATTACAACACCACAACATCAGGATAGAGTTCGTGACCATTGTTTTAACGGACATCCCGTCATCGCGCGACATCCAAACCAAGTGTACTGATTGATATGAAGAAAAAAAGCCACTTCCTCCGCTGTTTCCCTTCACATGGACCGACTGAACTCTAGGAATGGTTCGTTGATGCGGACGGTGGCCGTGGGTGACACGATGAAAGTGTTGGATCCGTGAGTGTGAAAGAGGAAGATGAGCACCATCCGTCCTTGCTCCCGGTGTCTTTGCCTGCATCAACCACGGGCAAGGCAGACATGTGTGTAAAAGATGTCGCCGTTGTTGCAGAAGCAATGCTGTCGCAGGATGGGAACGCCAAGCAAGGATGAAAGAGTAGATGAACGCATACTCTGCTTCTGGAGGGCCATAGCGAACACGGCAAACGATTTGTTGTCGGCGCGCTCAGAGTTGTAGGAAGCCGAGGATTCTGCAATTGCCGCGGTCATCAATCGATGCGCAAAGAACTACAAGCTTGAGTGAGAATTTGGGTCACAACGAACGACAAATCAGACGCACCCTAAACACCACCAACTGCTTCTCCTCGCCTTCTCGATGCTAGATTTTGGCTGCAGGTTCGTTAACAGGTGCGTTGCGACGGGGGAGACATTTTGACATCGCTGGAAGGGACGATGGTGGTTCGAGGGAAAGAAGCACTCCGGATCCGTTGTCCGAAACTTCCATTTCCGGACCATGCTACGACTTGCCTCCCGCCATCGCGTCTCCCACCTACGATCCTTCACAGCCACCTCCCTCGCCATGGCAAAGAACAACAAGAAAAAGAGCTCTCGCCCTCCTCACGACCTCATGACCTCCGCCTTCCCCCAGCACGCGTCCACCTCCAAGTCCTCGATAATCGACACCCACACGCATCTACTCTCGACGTTTGCTTTGTACCGCTCAAAGTACCCTGAAGGGCAGTATGAGACTGCGTTCGATTTCGTCGAGGGCGTGTATGCGGGTAAGGGGGTGGAGACGATAGTCGATGTGTGGTGCGAGCCGGAGGTGTTCATGCGGGGAACGTGGAAGGAGCTGGCGGATGGGAAATGGGAGGGCATCCAGTATCGATTTGTCATTGGTGCGTTCCTTCCTTTTTACGTCAACATTCTCAAGTGCTAACTCACAGGCAGGCGTTCATCCGTACGTCCTGCGACTTTGAAGCTGTCGCCTCTCGATAACTTCCATCCAGACACGAAGCAAAATCGTATACTCCTGCCGTCGAATCCGAGATTCTCACTGGGCTATCGCACCCTTCCTGTGTCGGACTTGGCGAGATAGGATTGGATTACCACTACACCCTCTCGCCGCCAGATGTCCAGCAACGGGTATTCGCCCAGCAGCTACGGATAGCCGTGGATCGTGGTATTCCAATAACGGTGCATACACGGGAAGCGGAAGAAGACACGGAGAGAATCATGAAGGAGATCGTACCCAAGGACCATCGAGTACATCCTTCTCTCTGTCGATACGAACAATGCTGACTCTATGCGCGATGATAGGTCCACATTCACTGCTTCACCGACACAGCCGCCTTTGGCCTCCGCCTCCTCGACTACTTCCCCAATCTCCACATAGGCGTGACCGGCGTCGTCTGTTACGCAATGAACCTCAACACCGCCGAGCTCCTTAAGCACATGTCGGCCGCCGATGATAAACGGATTCTGCTAGAAACAGACGCGCCGTACATGGTCCCGGCAAATGTTTATGACGCGCTAGAGCCAAAGCAGTCGAGGCTTCCGTTCTCGCATTCGTTGATGATCCCGTGGACGGCCGAGTTCGTGGCGGGCGTTATGGGCGACGGATGGGATACGGAGCGCGTGTTGGACGTTGCAAGGGAGGGTGCCAAGAGGGTGTATGGGGTGTAAGAGCCGTGTAAGAGTGGCCGGCCGTCTCACGATGCGTCTTGGCTAGCACATCGCTAATGAGGAAGCGATGGCTCGAACTCTGAGATGGTATCGATCACTGTTATTGTTCTTCCTCCTAACCTCTGACCTTGTTTTCACAGGGTGCATATCGTGTCGTTGGACAACGTCCCATATTCTATCGCAGTTAGAGTGTATTACCGGAGTCAAATACCATTCGTTTGCGCGCTCGAATTTGTGTGTGTCCGTACACGTCCGGCGAACATGATATGTTCTCCGGTAGCCGTCACACCATGCGCACCATGAGTCTATGGCATCGTCGGCGATCCTGAGCTTGTTCCGTTCACCGGCTCAAACCATCGACGCCGGAGATGTTCCCCGAACAGCTAGTCTGGACTCTGGAGCTCGAAAACAGCGGGAGGGATTCTGATGCCATGTATCAAGCACTCTCAACTTGCGTTTTTACCTTCTACGTGCATGTGCATTGGACGGATATGATGTGATCGCAACAATCACCCCGTCGTTCACATCCCCGACGTTTGAATGGAGGATGTCCATCTATCCAGCCAAGGATATGCCAAGAGACGAAGGAGACGCTGTCTTTTCTGTTATGAAGAGGCTAGTGCGTACCTTGGTTTTTCCGCTTCATATTTCGATCTGAAAGTGTCCTTCGGCCAGGTTCAACCGCCCATCATAGGGACGAATATCAGCTTAACTCCTTCCATTCATATCATTTACAGCATAATGCTTTCCTCGGAGGCCTTCCTTTCACCTGCAAACCTTGGGACGTCCTTATACCTCCCGATGTCTGCCTCCGCTCACCCGCCGCGCCTTTCTAATCTCCTCTCATCAAATATCTCTCCGTCGTCATTTTTGCTGTGAGAGCATCTGCTCTCTCCTCGTAATCGCTAGGGTGTAGGGTACCACCATCGGTGCACATACAACGCCAGACTTATACTCCCAAGAAAGGGTGTCAAGGACTTCTCATGATCCGCTGGTGATCCCAATCTTCAACTTCCGATTCCTCCAGCAAGTCTCTCGACAGCTCCACCAACGCCTTGACCAGCTCTTCCGTGCCAAACAACAAAGCAACTCCACCCGCTGCGGTCCATATTCACCTCCAACTCATCGATGTTGCCTGTTCCGCTCGGGATGTATTGTGCTGGTCGACAAAAATGGATGACGCACCCCATTTCGTCAGATACTTCAAATTCCGGACCATGCTCCCGCTGTTGAGTCTCCCACCTACGGTCCTACCTCCATCGAAACGGAAAAGAACAATAGGAGTGGTATCGCCCTCCTCACGACTCGACCTCCCCCAGCACGCGTCGACCTTGCAATCCATGATAACCAAAGCCATCCGCATAATATCCCTCTACGTTTGCTTTGTATCGCTCAAAAGTACCCTGAAGAGCGGTATGAGACGAAGTTCGACTTTGTCAACGGCGTATATGCGGGGGGAGGGAATAGAGACGGTAGGGGATGTGTGGTGCGAGCCGGAAGTAATGCTCGTGCATGGAAAGAGCTGGCGGATGTGAAATGAGAGATACCGATTCGTTGCCGGTACATTCCCTCCTCCTCGCTCCAACCTCCTTAATAACTTGCCGGCAGGTATTCACACCTACGTTCTGCGACTTCGAAACTGTCTGCTCTCATCCACACATGGAGCAACAATTTTTTACTCCAGCTGTGTATTCCGAGATTCTCGCTATCCATCCTGTGTTCAGATCAGATCGGATTACCACGGCATGCCAGATGTGCAATACGTTATAACGGGTATTCGCCCAGCAACTACGTACGGATTGTGATGTCCCAAGGTTCCGTTGACAGAATACTGGCTCATACTCGCCTCTTCCTTGATCTTCTCAACGAGCTGGTAAGATCTCGTTCTTACCATATGCTTCACTATTGATCTCCGGGAAACAGACAAGTCCAGTGATGCACAGTATCCACTGTCAATGATACCTCTTTGCTTCGGTTATGATCTCACACGACCTGGCAAGAGCGACTAGTATCTACAAAAAGGTTTGTTCATATAGTAGGCAAATCCGATCAGCATCACCTCGCACCTGTACTGCGACCTCGTCAATGGCCCAATATACAAAGCAGTACCCTGTTCAATACCAAGGAATCCGTTCCTGGTTGTCTTCGTTTGGTAATCTCACTGGTAAGCCGCTTGCTGTGTGCTATTCCGCAGTTCTCTCACACATCCGTTCTTCTCTAGATCGTTTCCTGAATCGTGTACGTCCTCGCCTTTGCATTGCCTCCCTCAGCCTCACCGTAAATCTCAGCGCGCCTCCGATGTCGACTTTCGTGACATATTCCGTTCTGTGTTGAAGCATTTTGATACTAATGACTTGCCATCTGTATCGGACCCGGTACTTGAAGAGTTCTGTCTGGAAGAGGCGGTACGTCGAGGGTACTCAATGGATGTCCTCAAGCCTTACCTGACAATTGGGATCAATATCATCGTTTCGGCATTCCACCACCTTGATGAGGGCCAGGAGAATTCTGTGTTCGACGTGTGCGTGCGTTCAACTGCGTTTGTCTGTGTTTGGGTGCGTTCAACGTTTTGTGCGATTCAGTGCCTATCGATGCGTTGATGAGCCTCCAGGCTCTGTACACTCAGAATTTGTGGATTTTAAGCACTAATTGCCGCTCCTGTCCACCCAGCGGACTTTCAGTAAACCAAAGATTGCACACAAGTTCATACTACTTTCATGCTATGGCAATGACTCCTCACACGCTTTGTTATCCATCCCATCTGGTTACGCATCATAATTGCTGTGTTCCATCATGGCAAGGCACCTTCGATCGCAAATCGTCCTAAAACGGAATTGTCGCATCACTTCCCATAGCCTCATGGAAGTGCCAATCAATCACTAAATGAAATGATGTGATTGCCGCGGCCACTCATCCATCCACGATATTTTGAGCACACGGCCACTACAGACCGCATTTTACTAAGGCTGTTACTTTGCCAAGACTTGGAGAAGATGTAGACCCAAGTGTGCACCTCAGTACAAAAGACATACCTCCCCAGTCTGCAGCTAAAACAGCACCTCATGATCTGTTCATCACTCCAAGAAACCATACGGTTTCCATCCATACACAGCAACATTGATGAGTTGCTGTTACTTTCAAAGTCAAGAAATCATATGTTTGCTACGAAATCTACTAAGCCATGGCCTTACAGCCTGACTAAGTTGTGCATGTTTACTCTATTTATAAATTCATACTTGTAGTATAAAAACTAGCTAGAAAAACGTCGTTTAGCACAGCTTACCTCAAGCATAGATCGCAGCTTACCCCCATGCATTGAGTCTATGCTACATTTATTACTGTTTCATGGCAATATACCGTTTACCCCAGCATATTCTCGAGTGCACATCAATTCTTAAAGCTCACCAGAGTTATTCCACAGTTTTTGACTGTGAAGAGTCACTTGACACTCGCTCTTCGCTCTTGACACTATTGGTACACGTTCATATTGTGCCAATATGTGATTACCACATCATACCTCGCCCACGTTTATCTTTTATTGGCCGTTATCATTTCAACTTCACCAACATAGGATCTTTTCATGTTTTCACTTTCACCATCATATCGTTGCCCACTTGGGCAGTCTCCGAGCAGACTTAGGATTGTTTTTGCACCAGTATAGGACCAGTTTCAGCATAGTTTTCATATAGGACAGTCCTATGAGTGGACTTGAAGGTTAGTTTTGACATAGGATAGGATTGCTTCAGCACAAGACCAGTTTTCGACATCGACATCAGTATTTCTGTATCGTTTAGGATCAGTACTCCACCATTGCCAGTATATTGCCGTCCTCGCTCTCAGTATCATCGCCCAGTTTCTGTATTTCCATGTTTATTCTCGACCCCACACCCTCAGTACTTTGTTTCATGTTCTCTCTCGACACACCCAGTCTCAGTTACACATTTTCACACTGATTTCCCACTCCCAGACCTAGTTTTACACATTTATTTCCGTTTCCTTTGCTCGCTTTGCTAGGATTGCTGTCTAGTGACATTTTCTAGTCTCTTCTCACATTCTCACTTATGGATTCGTGGTATTCACATCATACCTGATTCCGTTTCCTCTCATTTCGAGAGATCCTTACTGGCTTACAGCCAGAGCTACTAGTACTCAACTATCAAGCAGTACTATTTCGCTGACTGAAAAGTTGCAGTGTATACTTGTGTATAGAGAAATTGGTTTACTGCACAGAGGTGCCCTGAACCCACTCGCACACACAATTGCCTTGATTGCCATGTTATCACATTAATTACCCAATCTTGTTTCTGAGTTGGTGTTGCTGTTGCCATGGAAGTCTAGGCTCATCAGCGTTTAGATGCCTGGTCTCCTGTCATTTCAAAGATACCAGTTACTTATATGTTCTGTTGAAAGTTGACTTACTTTTCTGAATTTCTTGGAGATAGCTCCGTAACTTACTATGTCTCAAGAATGAAGGGGAATCACCTGGAAAGGCTATAAATGCCTGCATGTTAGTTATTTCTACTATCACAGAGAATATAGTACTGTTCTATGTCAAAAGACTTGTGGTCCCTTTGCTGTTCTCTACTTTGAGTGAATCAGGCATCTCTAAAATTTAAAAATCTGAGCAAAGACTCATGCATCTCAAAAAATAAGTCACACATGCATCCAAAGATTTCAAACATTGAATGCAAGTGTTAAGATAATGCACACATGCATTCAGTGCATTTGATGCATTCAACTCCGAGTTAAACTATTTGACTTATGATTACTGTACTATTTCAACTGTAAGTTCACCTAATGCCTAACAGCAGACTCTGAAGTCTGAACTGAACTTATTTTATATATCTTAACACCTAACAGAGGGGTCTTGTTGGAATATGGCAATCTGGTATCTTGCTGAGCTTGCTGATTAAGGAAGAAGATGTAGGAAAAGAGTAGAAGATTCTAGTAAAATAGTAAAATAGTATAAAGTAGTGATACACCTGCTGGGCCTACACCCTATAAAATCACATGTAATTCAACATTTTTATTGCAATATATGAGAATTACATTGTAACAACAAGTAAAGATACAGAAAGAAAGTACAACCTTGTAAGAAAGAAGTTCCACCAGGGAAATTAAAACCAAGCTGTTCTACTGTGCCTGACCAGCAACTTGGCCAATCTACCATCTGTTCGCAATATCTCTGGCTTTGCTGGTCCATTTTGCTTGATTTTAGGTTCAAGAGGAGCACAAACATCTAGATAATAACTGAGGAATGTATGTAAATGTTGAATGCTATTACAGAATGCATAGTGTAAGGTATTCCAAAGAGTGAGGTAATTGTCCTATGACTAGGAAGTCGGTCACTGCCCTATTACACTTGTTGAAGTAATCGGAACATCCATGGAGTGACCGGGATGGGTTGCAATGATATATAGCATGTTTGGACATCTAAATAAGAGATGCCCAAGGGTACAGATTCTCGTGCATGCACAAAAATTGATTGGCATTAATAACCTTGTACCCCAAACTGAAACTATGAATTAATGCAGGTTCCTGGTATAAATTTGCACCTTGGAAATATAAAAACAATACGGAACAATGCAAGGATCATTTATTTATAGTTTAACGGGCCATTCTGTGCATGGTTGAGGGGTGAGAGGCATTGAGAGCATGAACAAACCATGAAATTGCTTATGAAATCAGCATTTTATTGCAAACATTTGTATGTATCTCATGGCTGGTTATCTAAATGGGCTCCTGAATGGAATCTCAAGTAGCGGCATCATCCTGCAGTCTAGTGCAGCAAGAATTTTGAAGGTAGGAGAAGTATGTTTCATGAAAAACGGCTGTGACCGAGTGCCATGTGTGGCCGAGTATCTGACCCTGCACAGTAATGCTCAGATAGAAGATCAGGTATTCTACCCAGCAGGCCAGAAGTCCAGGCTGTGTAACTCACATAGTGTAATCAGATGGCATCCTGGCAGACTGAGCTATCCAATCATAGAACACTTGATCTAGTATGATCAATTGACCTGGTAGCTGGCAATGAGCTCATATCTGCCAGGCAGTGAGCTCATACTTGCCTGGTTGGGTCAGCAAGTATATTAGTAACCAAGAAAAGATTGGAAATTGTTGTAACTAGTACAGTGGGAGACTTGCAGTAGGTAAAATACTGAATTGGTTTATTTTTATTTTTATTTTTGTATGGTGTTGAGCCAATAGTATTGTGCTTGGCTGAGCTCTGCAAACATATGAGAATGTATACTACTGTACCTACTTTTATACTAAAGTACTATTTTACTAGAATCTTCTACTCTTTTTCTACTTCTTCTTTCTTAATCAGCAAGCTTGGCAAGATGCTGGATTTCCATATTCCAACAGAAATGATAGCTAGCATAAAATAGTATAAAAGCTGCATATATAACTAGCAGGGATCAGGTTTCTGGCCTCTAGAACACTACCAGGCGAATAGTATGGGTTTTATTTTGGCTAAGAGCTTCAAGTTGTAGACTCACCTGGAATAGTATTATGTTGTGACCTGGTCACTTCATGTGTGCAAGAATAGTTAAGAAAGCAAACAGTATGAGCTAGAATAAAAAGACAGATCTGAGAAACAGTTAAGAACAAGCCTTTGAGCACAAGCAAGAATTTGAGGGTGCAAGCACTGAAAACAAGAACTCAGAAAAGTGAAACTCACTAGAAACCCATATCAGCTCCAGCTCACAAGGTCTTGGTGCAGAAAGACATGAACAAGCTGTCTACCAAATGATTCCTGATTCCCTTAACATCTAACTCACCAATTGAAGATGTCAAGATGGAGCAAGAGGACATGGAGGAGACTCTTGAGGATGAAGAGTCAGTGGTAAAGCTGGATAGGGAGGATAAAGAGAATGGATATAGTGATGAAGACAATGACAACAATGACAAGCCCAACAATGACAATAAGGATGGAGACTCAGAGGATGGACTCAAGAGAAAGTGAAAGACAAGGGGTTACTGGACTGTTAAGCCAGTACACCCAGTCAGTTGGTTGGTCACCTTGGAGGGATCTTAAAAAAAAATTCTATATCGATTTTTTTTCACAGTAATTAGCTCAAAAGTGATGTAAGAAATATTTTTTTGATTGAAATGGAGGTTTTACCTGTCATTGTAAGCCCTGTTATAGCTCTAAGTATGTTCTTAGTGATATAGATGATGAATAAATGGCGGTGCTAACTTGCAGTGATACACCATCTATGCATTCACATCTAGATTTTGTGATTTTGTAACAATACATTTGCATATCTTTCCTATACTAGTGATAATAAAAGGACTATAGCTGAGGCTTTGAGCTGATAGCAGTATGTGACTAGTGAAGCCAGGACTTAGATGTGATACCACTAGTGGGTCAAATCTACCAGCTGGCCATACTAGTAACTTGAATGTTAGCTGGACTAATTGATATAAGGCCACTAGTGGACAAGTAACACAACTAGTGCATCAAACAAGAAGCAGAGTACACAGATCTCATGAAGTTCAGTCACTAGCAGATCAATTGGGGCAGAAACATCTAAATCAGGTTCACTAGTCATGCAGCAATCTCAAAGCAGGACTTAGAAATGAATTAGCAATGGATTAACCTTGCACCCAGATCTGGCTAGTGCGATACAGATCTATTATGATCAGCACTAGTATAGCCCAGCTGTGCTTTCAATCATGGCTGACTGCAGTTACAGGCATGAAAGTGTGGCTAGTCGTTTATCCTCAGCACTAGTGGCACATTGCTGGGTCAAGAAAGTGAAATAAACCTGCTAGTGTAGCTCCAGGGCTCACTAGTCATCCAGCAGCCATTTTTAGACTGACTATTGTGTGCTTATTCACCATATTTTATGACTAGCCAAGAAATCCTTACCAATAATACCCCTCTAGTTTAGCTGTTTATATCTCTTTGTACCTCTTTTTGCAGTATATAAGTAGTAGAATAGGTGCATGCATGGGTAGGCAAGCCATCCCTGCAATTGAGACCTACTAGTCAGTATCTAGTGCCCCAATTAAAGGCTTTTGTGCTTAACCTCAATGAAGTGGCTACTAGTCGCTAAGTTACCTATAGTATTGAGTGAATTGAGGTCTCTTTGAGTCTACTATTGTGTCCTGCAAAAGCCAAGAGTGCTCCAAAGTTAGTTCTTGCAGTTTCTCAAAGTTAAAGTATTATTCTTAGGCTAAGAGAGCCACTAGTCAAGTGTTGATCACTTGTAGGAAGCAGTTACAGAACTAAGAGAGCCACTAGTTCAAAGCAGTTATAGTCCCAGCAAGCGTAGTAGCTCAAACCAAGTTACTATTCACCTAATTGTGTCTTACCCACCCCACTAGTGTGAGTAGTACACTTGTAAAACTCACTAGTAATGAATAAAATGTCTTTTAAACAACTTTCCTTGATTATTGAAGTCTGCAGAGTGCTTCTATTATACTCAAAACACCCAAATTCAATACATTGGTGATAAGTGTAGAGTTGTGAGAGGTTTAGTGTTGGTTGGTGTTCATAGCTGCCCACTAGTCTTTTGTCACTCACAGTTATGAAGCACATCAGTGGTGCTTCATACTTAGCAAGCTCACTGAATGAACTTGGTCATTGTGTGGATCTGCATGTCCATGTGTATAATCTATTGAAATATTATCTGTCTTGAGGGCCACATGGTTCACCATGCTCTCTTGTAAAAGCTTTGAGGAAAACAGAGAATTTGAGATTGACTTGACAATTGTATGCCATTGTGTTGCATCAGCTAGCAAGCTCGCTGAGATATTTTGAGATACTATCAGTGTGCAAGTAGAATTAAATTCCTTACTCTCTTCTGCACTTATTGAGATTGTGTGTATGTGTTAGTGGGATTGATAGTAGGTTTAGAGTGTTGTTCACACTAGGCCACTCTTAGTTTCATGAGTGCCTATAACCAGCCTCATCACCATCAAAGCAAGATGGTCCCAAAAGGGGTAGCATCACAAAGATTAATGATATACATTCTGTTACTGGACATCAGGTTGCATATGCGGCATGCTAGGTTGATATCTCTATTCCTACATCAATTGGCTTGCTGACAGTTTTAATAGGTGCATTATGGATTATCATGAATGGATGGATGGACAGACATGGATGGCATATTGGACATGAGTATATTCTATGATAGCATCATTTCTCTGTTCAAAAGCTATCCCAATGATGAATGGGCACTGGATATCTTGGCCTGGTAGAATGAGTACATACTTTTTATTTATTTAATCCAAGTGTATTGGTTTTACATGTACATATATCCAATTTTGCTATGTGTACTTGGTTGCTGCATATATATGATGTCATCGATTTGGTTTGGCTTAACTAGCCCATGCACTGATGGCACAGAATTATCCCTCGCCCTTGATAATTTGGTGTGACTCGGACACTGCCACCTTCTCCCCTTCGGGAAATTCTGACCCCTGCTGAGAATGGCCGCAATCTGTCCATCACATTCGTTTCTTCACCTAACCCTTCTCATGGCCTAGCCCCTTTTTCCCACCAGACTCCATCGATCCTAGTCCTTTTCCTAATTCCCTTCCCAGACTTGCCTTACTTGGCCAAGATCTCCAACACAGTGTGATCAATTGATGTGGGGGCCATGTGCCAGGCCATGGTGTGCTTGGATCATCACTCCATTTTGTTTGCACCTGGGTCCCAACCAGGCGGCAGCCTTGCGGCACACAACTCCGTTTCCCAGTCTTATTCGAAAGATCACTGGAAGGGTCTCGAACTGATGCTCCAAATGGTAATGAGAGATAAGATTGGGTGTGATTTTAGAGGGGGGTATCTATGTGGCTTGATCATGTTTCAAAAGGGCAGCTGGGTTTCATGTGATTCAGATATCGGAAGTGGTAGAACCCGAAAAGTGTCTAGAGTGTTACTTTCCGGGGGGTTGGAGGCTCAAACTTGTGAGCATGAAAATAAAATTTCCTGTCTGGAGCAAGATACAACTGAGCAAGCAGAGATGACCACTACACCATCTGCCCCCCAAGCACATACTTTCCATGCTCTGTTTACTGTTTTCTTGAATCACTGGCCCAACAGACAGATATTTGGTGATCTGGTGATGAGCCTCCAGGCTCTGTATGCTCAGAATTTGTGGATTTATCCATTCATCACCCAATATCTTCAAAATGACTCCATTACAATCCCCACATACTCCAGAATACCACCAACTCTTGATAATACCAGAGATTTTTGCATTATATGCCTAAGGTATAGCACAGATCCAGATGATCCACAGATATCCAAACAGATATCCAAAAAAATATCTGCAGATGTGGCTGTGCCCAGATATCTGGATCTGTGGCATCTGGATCTGCCGGATGTGGATATGGCTTTAGTAATTGATTATATCCATAGATGCTCTGTATAAATTTGCAGTTGCTTCGACTACCACTTGAGAAATAATTGCCCTAGGGTTTTTGAGGTTGGGAAATCCGAATCCACTGCCCAATTTGTGATCAGAGGTCACCCAGGCCCATGGTAAGCAAATAGAGATTTTCTTGATTTTCTGTCAAAGTTTACTTTATTTTTCTGACAGTTGTTTGTATGGCAAGAGTAAGGAAATAAAGGTGTTCTAATGATTTTGAGGTCAGAGAATTTGAATCTACCATCCAATTTGCAATCAGATGACACCCTGTCCCATGAGTAGTGATTGGAGATTTTGTTTATCTTGTATTACAGTTCACTTTCTTTTTCCAGCATTCATTTGGATGGCGAGGCTGACCTCGTGGATGCATTCTAATGTTTTCAAGGTCGAGAAATCTGGATCCACTGTCCGATCTGTGATTGGAGGTCACCTAGGCCTGTAGGAAGCAATTGAAAATTTAGTTGATTTCATATACATGTTTCTTCCTGTTTCTGGCTTCTAATTGTTGATGGGCCTGGCTATATTTATGCTTACTACTGTTTTAGATGTTGTAAAATACAACTATAACCTCCACTGGCAATGTGAGATGCCATAAACCTGTGTGCCTAAGTATAAGTGAAATAAACACCACATTTCTGCTTGATTTTCTATCTTGAAATTTGGACATCCTCAAGTGATTGAACACAGCATTTAGAGACATTTCATAGTGTAGAATCTGTGTTTTAAATCTTGGAGCAAATGGAACAATACTTGCAACAATATGTGAAGATTAAATTTTAACCAAAATATACAGATATCTACAGTGTGGATGCCATGGTGATGAGCCTCCAGGCTCTATACACTCAGAATTTGCGGATTTATCCATTCATCACCCAATATCTTCAAAACAACACCATTATAATCCCCACATACTCCACATTACCGGCAACTCTCAATAATACCGCAGATTTTCACATTATATGCCACACACATCCAGATACAATCCTAAAACTGTGATCTCCATACTCCTTTAATACTCCATATCCATCCCATCTTGTTATGCATCATAATTGCTGTGTTCCATCACAGTAAGGCACCTTCAATCACAAATCATCTCAAAATGGAATTGCCACATCACTTTCCATCACCACAGTGACGTGTCAATCAATCACTTAATAAAATGATGTGATTGCCACAGCCACTGATCCATCCATGATATTTTGAGCACATGGCAACTATAGACCGCATTTACTAAGGCTATTACTTTGCCAAGACCTTGAAACAATATAGACCCAAGCATGCACCTCAGTACCAAAGCCATACCTCACCAGTCCACAGCTACACAGCACCTAACAATCTGTTCATCGCTCAATAAAACCATACAGTTTCTGTCCATACATGGCAATGTTGAGGAGTTGCTGTTACTTTAGAACCCAAAGGACCATATGTTTACTATGACTTTTACAAAGCCAAGGACTTACAGCCTTACTAAGGCTTAGATTTGTATTCTATTTATAAAACCGGACTTGTAGTATAAAAACTAGATAGAAACCATGTTTTTAGTTCTAGTTTTTGCCTAGTTGACCAGTTCCGGTATTAACTGTCAGCCATGGTTCACTCCAAGTTTTCTATTGCTGCTTGCTTTCTCTTAACGTTGTTGGTTACACTACATACTGTGCCAATACATGAGTCTCACATCAATAACTTGCTTTTGTCTTTTAATGCCACAACATCACTTCACTTTCACCTTCTACGTTGCCATCATTTTCATCATCCAGTTCAGTATAGGATCATATTGCCTCCGTGTAGGCCCAGTTCAGCATCATTCTCCATAGGATCACCCTCATCATCACCATCATTCAGAATTTCCATACCTCTATTGCTGCAGCATCCCTCTCATAGTCTCAATTACTGTGTTTTCCCTCAGTTTCTGCACCTTAATTGCCATTGTTTTGACTCATTTCTAGGTATACCATCGAGAGATGTTTACTAGATCAATTCCGCACTTTCTAGACTATTTTCTTGTTTCCCTCACGGCTTCTTGGTATTCACATCATACTAGATTCCATTCCATCTTGTTCATCAAGATCTCTCCTGGCTTATAGCCAACGTCTATTAGTACTCATTGACCAAGAGTACTACTTTGCTGACTGAAAAGTCACAGTGTATCTTGTGTTATTGAAGAATTGACTGCACAGAGGTGCACCAAACCACTCACACACACATTACACCTTGATTGCCATGTTGTCACATTAATTGCCTAATCTTATTCTGAGTTTTAGTGTTGCTGTTGCCATGGAAGTCTAGGCTCATCAATGGATCCGGATATCTGGGCACAGCCACACCTGTGGATGCAGATATGTCCTCTTAGGTACCCTGATATCCACAGGATGGATCCAGATCCATCCATGGATGCATCTGTGCTATGCCTTATATATGCCATACACACACAGATACAATGCTAAAACCATGACATCCATACTCCTTCGCAGCTTGCTGCACATCACAATTACTGCATTCCATCACAGCAAGGCATCTTTAATCACCAATCATCCTAATACAGAATTGTCACATCTTTCGATCATTTAATGTTAGACCCGAACTCCAGTATAACAAACAAGAGTAAACTGAGGGCTGTATCATGTTCGTACAATCACCCAAAGAGTCTCAAAGTCTATCACCGAGAATTGAGGGACTAGCACTTAGTCTGAGTGAGAGGAGTGAGTCTGAGAGTAAGTTCAGTATAGATAAACTTTAGCTTGAAGCTGGAGATAATACAGTGAGAGCTATGCTACTTATATACTGTTTTGAGTGTTCTAATAATATATGTGTCCATTCAGTAACTGTGCATGAAACAATGAAAACAAGGTCATAGGTGAGCAATAGTCACAAGCCATAGCACAATTGCTGAAGTCGCTTGGTAATGATGAGGCAATTGGTCTGTGATCTGAGATAGGTGCTGAGATTAGATGTGATAAGATCATGATAAGATAAGCACCCAAGATAAGATAAGATAAATGAATAAATTGTAATATTACCCCCTCATTAAGACAGGCATCCCAACTATCATTATGGTCCCACTACAGGTCCTTTGAGGGGGCTCCTCCATGCATTTCATGTGTTCTTATCTCTGTTCCATTGGTCTTCCCCACTGTCAGTCTCATCTTGGTTGTTTGCCTGCCAGTAGTTGTTGATGAGGTCCCATAGGTCCAATATTTTGTTTTCATAATACCAGTACTTGATGGTGGGATGTCTTTTGACTAGATAACATCATCCAGTTTTTGATTGTTTGGCATTAATGATGATGGTAGCTGTTTTGGGTTCAACTACAACAGCTTAAATAGTGACTGCTCCCTTTTTGGCTTTAAGGTACTTGGCAATTGCTTTTTTTGTATTGTCTAATTCCCTTTCTGCTGTCTACTTGTTTTCTTCTGGGTCATATCCCTTCCACTTGACAAGGTAGTTGGTGACTATCCTTGATGGTTCGTCTTTCTTTCCATAGACTTTGTGAGGTTTGTCATTGAGGATTGCTTCAATCTTGTATTGTTCTTCCCCATGGATAATGTCGGGTGGTGGTGGAGATGGTTGTTCCTGATTAGGGAATGCTAGTGGGGTGTATAGGGTTAGAAGGGTCTCATTGAAGATGAGATATATTTTCCAAGCAGGTGAGAGCTTTAGCTTGTAAGTGGAGAGGCTGCATTTTTCAAGGATGGGGAAGGGTCCGATGGATTTGTCATTGAGCTTCTTTTTTGGATGGGCAAGGTGAAGATGAGCCAGACTTTGTCTCCTATCTAGTACTTGACTGCTGCTTTCTTCTTTTTGTTGTATTGGGTCTTCATATGCTCTGCTGATTTCTGCAGAGCAGCCCTTGTTTTGTCATGAATGAGCTTCATGGTGGCTTTGAATGATTCTAAGACAGGGGTTCGGAGTGATGCATGCGTGTTAGAGTCAGGAGCGACTCAGGAATCTCTTCCATAGTTGACTTGGAAAGGGCTTTTGCCTATGGCAGAGTGGATGTGATTGTTGTGTTGGAACACCACTAGTGGTAGCCATTTGGCCCAGTCAGTCTATCAGTGATTGATGAAGATCCTGAGATACTTCTCAACTTTCTGGTTGGTATGTTCTGTCTGCCTGTCTGTCTATTGGTGAAAAGCGGTTGTCATGTTCCCCTTGATCTGGAGCATGTCATACAAGTCCTTGAGGAACTTGGACATGAACTGAGGTCCTTGGTCAGATATGACCATGACCGGCATACTGTACTTTGCATAGACTTCATCATGCAGAATCTTAGCCCATTCTTTGGATGAGAGTTTGGAACTGCATGCAATAGGGATAATTGCTTTGGAGAATTGATCAACAATGACTAGAATGATATTGTAGCCATTGGAATGGGGAAGTCTGGTGACCATGTCAACAGAGATATGTGTATTATAAGAGTTAAGAGAGTGTGTAGAAAAAGAGAATTAATTAGTCTCTTAAGCAAGAGACATCCTACTTAAATACATTTTGTACCCTTCTAGAATTTACTATGAACTACTTAATATATCTACTTTCACAGTCTAAACATAGTGCTACTGACTAATGCTGAATGTTCAAGTACAATCCTGTACTCTCTCGGAATTGCTTTCACAACACTCCCTCTCAATTTCGACTTCCTAGAATACCTGTAGTTAGATATTCATGTAATGGTCTTGGAAGAGACTTAGTGAATATATCAGCTAAGTTTTCTTCTGAAGCACAGTGTTGAACATCAACTTCATTGGAAGCTATCCGTTCTTGAATGAAATGATGCCAGATATCAATATGTTTTGATCTTGCATGAAACATAGGGTTTGCACTGAATTTGATTGCAGATTAATTGTCAACTCTGATCTGAGTTGGCCCATCTGGTGGCAGTCCTAATTTAGTGAGAAGCACACACAACCATATGACTTTGCATGTGCAATTTGTAAGGGCCATATATTCAGCTTCCATAGTAGAGAGAGCTACTGTAGGTTGTTTTTTGGAACTCTAAGTAATGGCTCCCCCTGTATATGTACATACATAGCCTGATATAGACCTTCTGTCTTCTCTGTTTTCTCCCTAGTCCAAGTCTATGTAAGGAATAAGGTCTCCCTTGGATTTACTGTAAGTAATTCCATTATCTAGAGTGCCTTGAAGATATCTGCAGACTCGTTTCAGGGCAGTGATATGCTTGGGTCCCGGATTCTGTACAAATTTGCTCAAATCCATGACAGTAAATGCTATATGGGGATGCGATCCAACAGCTAGGTACATCAGTGATCTGACACCTTTATGGTAGTACTGCCATGTGGCATCATCAGCACCTTGTGGATCTTCTTCTGGGATTTTTTGTAGCCATACATTCAGATCTGATGGCATTTTGACTGGTTTACAGTCTTGCATGCCCATCCACTCAAGAACCTTTTGGGTATAGGCCTTTTGAGACAGGGTAATAGTTCCCTTGTTCCAATTCCTTTCAATCTTCATACCTAATATATGATTTATCTTCCCCATATCAGTCACATTGAACTTTGCTTTAAGTTCCTCCTTGACTACGGTCATGACATCATTGTCTGGGGCAAGAATTGTCATATCATCAACATGAATGGCTATGATTACAGATCCAGTTTCCATCCATTTGAGGTATACACATTGGTCACTCAGAAGTCGTGCATATCCAAGTGTCATGAATGTGTCATTCAGCTTGATATTCCAAACTCATCTGGATTGCTTTAATCCATAAAGAGTAAGATAGAGGTGTGCTGTCCAGCCTATTCCATCAGAATATTCAGGTGGCTGTTCCATGTAAATGGATTCATCTAATTTACCATTTAGGTAAGCACCAACAACATCCATGCCATAAATGATAAGGTCTCATTGTGTGGCAATTGCTAAAAGAAGTTGAAAAGTGTCTAATCAGACAACTGGTGCACAGGTCTCGAAAAAATCTACTCCTGGGATTTGGGAAAATCCCTTCACAACCAGTCTTGCCTTGTACTTGACAACATTCCCTTCACTATCCTTCTTTAGCCTGTATGTCCATCTACAACCAATTATTGATTTATCTTCTGGTACTTCTTCTAATGTCCATGTACCTAGAGATGTCAATAAATCCATCTCTTTATCCATGGCCACCTTCCATTTTTGCCAATCAGTCCTTGACTTTGCTTCTTCCAAGCTGAGCGGCTCATCACTGAGATCTTCAATGGATTCTAAGAATAGAGCATGATCAGTATGATCAGGCTTTTCCACATTTGGCAGGTCAGTGATCAGTTGCCATTGTGCTGGGTATGCTGCCAGGTTATGCAGTTGCCGGTAATCCAGTAGATTTGCTGATGCAGATCTAACCGATTTGGGATGCAGTGATACACCGTCTATGCATTCACACCTAGATTTTGTGATTTTGTAACAATACAATTGCATATCTATCCTATACTAGTGATAATAAAAGGACTATAGCTGAGGCTTCGAGCTGATAGTTACAGCAGTATGCAACTAGTGAAGCTAGGATTTAGATGTGATACCACTAGTGGGTCAAATCTACCAGCTGGCCATACTAGTAACTTGAATGCTAGCTGGACTAACTAATATAAGGCCACTAGTGGATGAGTAACATGACTAGTGCACCAAACAAGAAGCAGAATACACAGATCTTGTGAAGTTCAGTCACTAGCAGACCAATCAGGGCAGAAACACCTAAGTCAGGTTAACTAGTCATGCAGCAATCTTGAAGCAGGACTTAGAAATGAATTAGCAACAGATTAACATTACACCCAGATCCGACTAGTGCGATCAGATCTATTACAATCGGCACTAGTATAGCCCAGCTGCACTTTCAATCACAGCTGATTACGGTTGCAAGAATGAGGGTGTGGCTAGTCATTCATTCTTGGCACTAGTGGCACGTTGCTGGGT
Source organism: Armillaria solidipes (assembly GCA_022818035.1). Taxonomy (NCBI): domain Eukaryota; kingdom Fungi; phylum Basidiomycota; class Agaricomycetes; order Agaricales; family Physalacriaceae; genus Armillaria; species Armillaria solidipes. Next base: position 902,311 of record JAIWYQ010000015.1, read on the forward strand.
CAAGAACGCTGTCACACCTGCAGCATGTCTAAGCATGTAATTTTGCGAAAATCAATAAAATTACACTTAGGCACTGTGTAGACTTAGTGAGCTCACTGACAGTGCAAGAGGCAAGAGAAGAAGCAAGGTCACTGAGTCAGAATACCCTTCTGACAGAAAAAGAAGCCAAAGAATTAAAAACATAGGACTTTGCCACTGCACTGTACCTCATGGGCATGCACGGCAATAAGGCCAACTAGCGAGCTCGCTTGCAATAATATCCATTGGCATTGGGGATTCAGACTTGGTGGGACGTGCTTGTACTCGGGCTGAAGCTAATTTAGATAACTACACATCAATAATCAATGACGCTGATGTGCTCGGTAACGGCGAATGACAAAAGACTAGTGGGCGGAAATGAGCTCCAACCAACACTAAACCTCTCTACACTTTACACTATCACCAATGTATTGAATTCAGGTGTTTCAAGTACGATAGAAGCACTCTGCAGACTCAATAATCAAGGTAGGTTGTTCAAAAAGATGTTTTATTCGTTACTAGTGAGTTTTACAAGCATACTACTCGCACTAGTGGGGTGGGTAAGACACAATTGAATGAATGTGACTTGGTTTTGAGCTACTGCGCTCGCTGGGACTCCGACTGTTTGGACTATTGGCTCTCTTGGCCCTGTAATACTTCCTACAAGTGATCAACACTTGACTAGTTTGCACTCTTGGCTTACTAGTGGCACTCTTGGCCTAGAAACTGCTCCTTACAAGTGATCAACACTTGACTAGTTCGCACTCTAGCTTACTAGTGGCACTCTTGGCCTAAGAATAATACTTTAACTTTGAGAAACTGCAAGAACTAACTTTGGAGCACTCTTGGCCTTTGCAGGACACAATAGTAGACTCAAAGGGACTTCAATTCACTCAATACTATAGGTAACTTAGCGACTAGTAGCCGCTTCGTTCGAGGTTATGCACAAAAGCCTTTAATTGGGGGCACTAGATACTACTAGTCTGTCACAATCGCAGGGATGGCGTCGCCTCCCGTTGCGAGTGACTATTCTACTACTTATATACTGTAAGGAACGGTACAAAGCGACACAAACAGCTACACTAGTGGGGTATTTTCGGTACTGATTTCTTGGCTAGGCCTGAAATATCGCGCATAAACACGCAATAGTCGGTCTAGAAATTGCTATTGGACGACTAGTGAGCCACGGAGCTCAGCTAACGGTTTAATCTCGCGTTCTTGACCCAGCAACGCGCCACTAGCGCCGGAGATGAACGACTAGCCACACACTCGTGCTCGCAACCGTAGTCAGCCGTGATCGAAAGCGCAGCCGGGCTATACTAGTACCGATCGTAATAGATCTGATCGCACTAGTCGGATCTGGGCATAACGTTAATCCGTTGCTAATTCATTTCTAAGTCCTGCTTCGAGATTGCTGCGCAACTAGTTAACCTGACTTAGGCGTTTATGCCCTGATCGGCCTGCTAGTGACCGGACTTCATGAGATCTGTGTATCCTGCTTCTTGTTTGGTGCGCTAGTTGTGTTACTTGTCTACTAGTGGCCTTATATTAATTAGTCCAGCTAGTATTCAAGTCACTAGTACGGCCGGCTGGTAGATTTAACCCACTAGTGGTATCGCATCTAAGTCCTGGCTTCACTAGTTGCATACTGCTGTAACTATCAGCTCGAAGCCTCAGCTATAGTCCTTTTATTATCACTAGTATCGGATAGATATGCAATTGTATTGTTACAAATTCGCAAAATCTAGGTGTGAACACATAGACGGCATATCATCTCCCCCACACTGAAATAGTGACTGTCCTCAGTCACCTAAGTCCACTTTTGTACTTAGCCGTGTGTCCCACTAGTGGCCCGTTGCTATTCTTTCGAAGTCACAGGTCTCGATCACATCTTTTAGTCACTAAGTCCGTTCGGCACTTAGCCATCAATGATCATCAAATTCACTTAATGATCTTCAGGTTCATGTGCGACCATGCAAATCTTGCTTCACTAGGACTGTTTCTTATTTCTATTCATTCGTACTCATTGCATGTGTGGGCTACTAGTGTGATCAAGGAAAGCGCTAGCTGTTCAGCTGGTACAGCCATGTCAAGCTCAGCTTGGAAATTGTATTGAATCAAACCTAAGTCTGACTTTCATAAAATTTTCCTTGCTTTCACCCTTCTTGTTGACTATTCTGCTGTCACATTTACTAGTAGCTCTCTCTTCTTACCAATGAAGCTCGACGACTTTGCTGCTAGAGTCAATCAACTCTGTCCCCTTTTGAATCCTGACAAGCGTAGCCAGTACAGGCCCAAGGAGATTGCGTGACGGCTCAAGGATAGCACTCCCTTCCTGGTAGGTGAGCTCTCTCTACTAGTGCCATCGCTTCTTGCTAATAATTTTCTGGTTACTCTAAGACCCAAATCCTGAAGCTTTCTTCTCAGGCTAAGGCCCATCCCACTGCATCTTTTGCTCGCGATCTTCTTTACACCTGCGATGCTATTGTTACAGAGCTCCCGGCCAACTTGCAGCTTTCTAGCTTTGACAGCTGGGAGCTCCGGACAAGCGAACAGTCCAGGTACATACTGACTTCCTCTTTGACCCTTCTGCCTGCTAAGATATTCTTTCTAGCGCATCACGGTTGAAGAAGACATGCCGCTTCCCTTCTTTTGCATCTATCTTCTCTCAAAATGTCCGGAGGGCTAAATGGACAATTTTCTAGTCCTAAAGTAGTCCTTTCTACATCCACTGCAACTCTTTTTAGCTCATTGTATCCATATCTGCACGATGTGGGGTAGGGAGCACTCAGAGTGCTGTTCAGATGCATGTCATCCGCATTCAGCTAGAAATTGATGATGTGATCATTCTTCCTTCCAGATCCGGCCCAAGTCCCTCTAATGCTAGTGAGGTTTCCAAGTTAGCCATGCAGGTTTCCACCAGTTTGGGGTACACTAGTGACTTGTTAAGTGTGACTAGTGAACTTTCTCAAAATGTAAGTTCACTAGTGACTTAGGATTTTCCACTAGTGTCCGATTGTGATGTACTATTGCCGATCAATTAGATCTTAAACTCGATTTCTCTATCACTAGTCATTTCACTTCGACTTGGTTATTCTTTTTGATAGGTGAACTTTGCATGATGTTACTCGTGTTCTGAACTTCAGTAATTTATCCTTGAAATTTCTTGGGAATTTTCGCGAAATTTCTGTCGAGATTTTACTAAGTCCAAGCGCACGGTCCTCCCCCACACTATAAATTCAACGTCCCCGTTGACTAATCATTTCATCGTCTCACTAGTGGACTTCTTTTCATGACTAGTTTCAAAACTTTTCAAGCTATTCTTCAAAATCTTCGTGACTAGTCATGTCCAACCCAGCCGACATTGTCAAACTTATTGCGCAAGCCAATGAGGCCATCCAAGCTGCCAATACTTTGTGACAAGACAAAGATGGGGTGGGGTTGGAGGCGCTCGTTAAACAGTACAAGGGTGTTTGCACTATCGAGGTATGTAAACACTAGTCATTCATTTTTCTAAGTTTTCGCTGACTAGTGGCTCAAGCAGAACTTGTGGAGAAGCATCATGCTTCGGTCATTGGTAATGCCAAGAACAAGGACGTGGTTTTCCGCATCAAGCAGGTCTTCGAATGGATTCAGTCTGACCACTCTACCACTCCATCCTTCAAGGACTATCACACCATTCGTACTTTCACTGGGACCATCCATAGCGAGCACGACAAGTGAGCAGCAGCTGTTGTGGCTGCTATTGCAGTCGTTACCACTCCTACTGAGTCAACTCCCACCAAACTGTGGTCACTAGTGGCAAGCCTAAGGCTTCCAAAGCGGTGAGTACTTCACTAGTCATCATTTCTTTCTATTCCTGACCGACTATTATGCTTCCTAGCCTGCCAAACGAAGTCGCCACCTCGCTAAGTCGAGAGCCATCATCGAGGACTCGTCCGACGAAGAAGCTAGTGTTATTGCAGCCACTGAGGAGGATACTATCATGGGTAACCTTGATGCTTCCAGTGCGCCACCAGAAACTGACTCGGTATTGATTCCTTCAGCTACCATTCATTGCAAGGCTGATACCATCATTTCGCACTTTGAACAGATGAATATCGACAAGGACATCGATGTCATTGTTAATCGCGATCCGGCTGCCGGTAATATCGTCGAAGGCCATAAGGTTCCACTTCCCAAGTTCCTCAAGAACAAGAAAGCTGCTCAGGCTGCTCAGGTTTGTTTACTAGTCGGTTTTATTCTTTACTAGTCTAAAAGGTTTTCTTTCAGAGGGAAAATGAGAAGGCAGAGTGATGTGCCGAGGCGATTCAGGTGACTTTCTAACCACTAGTATTCAATCTCGACTTACTTTCACACATTTACTAGGCCGCTGAAGCGACTATTGCCAAAGGGAAGGCTATCGAGGCCACTAACCAAGCTAGGAAGTGTCCTCGCGCTTCTGCTGACCATGCTTTCAAGGATTCCCCTTACACTATTGCTGGTATGTGCTTACTAGTGAGTTATGCAATGCACTATTGACCTTCTTTCTTTCACTAGCAGCTGACTTAGCTATCAACAACGAAGCTAGTCAGAGTACTATCGACGCTGTGGCTTCACTAGTTGTTGCTGGGGATCATATCAACCCTTCCGAAAGCGTCTTGTGCTCTAGGGAGGCTGATCTTCGCAACGATGTGATTGCCACCACACACAAAATCGAGTACTTGTTGAAGTACCGGGAGTCTGTGGTTGCTCACCATGGCCAAGTTGTCAAGCAGCTCGAGAGCCGCCTTCCTGTGCCTATGGAGGCCGATTCCTCTGCTCCAGTTGCTTCTGGCTCCAAGCTTAACTAGTACTAGTCGCTCTGGAACCTTACTAGTCACCGCATATATCAGTTTTCTATTACTAGTCTGTCATTTTTCGTGCTTTCCAACTGCCTAGATATAGTATCTAGCTTACACCGTCGTTACTTAGCAATATACAGTGTTTTTAACCGTCTCCGATCGCAGTTTTCGAGCTTCTGAGTCGACTAGTGATGGGGACTTCGTCGTCTTCATCACTATTGCTATCACTATCATTAGGCTGAGGGTATCCCTCCGCTTCTGAAGCTGAATCGTCGCTGTCAGACTCACTAGTGTCGCTCTGCTGCAGTCTAACTCGGTCTACACCATACAGTTTCTTGCCTAAGGTCCGATAGTGGTATTCTGTTGGGACAGACTCATCACTATCCACCAACTCTTTAAGAGTTTGGGGACTTACATCAATTAAATCATGAATTTTCTTGGGTAACTCGACACTATGCCTCGCATGGTATGGGATTACTCTAAACTGAGCGACTGTGCCGCCCACTATTGAACCATCCAACTCTGCTAAGACATAAGAACCACCTTTAGTCCTTCTTATGACGACTAGTGGCCCCAAGTACCTTGGCTCCATCTTGCTATCGAGACTATCTTCGACTCGTGTATTTCGCATAAGCACTAGTCGACCTGGTTTGAAGTCGTAGTCCACTATAGTGGCCTTGTGCTCGCGTTGGTAGTGTAGTACTGTATCGAGTTTATTCTTGCTCACTTTCTGTCGCATTTCCATTACATGCTGAGCATGCTTGGCTAGTGCTTTCGCTTGTAGGCCTATGAGGTCTGCGGTACTCAAGATTCCACTCGGAGGCTTGACTAGCCAAGTCGCTTCTACTACATCAAGCGGTACTATTGGATGTGCGCCTAGTGCCATGAAATATGGTGAACACCCGGTGCCACGCTTAATAGTGATACGGTCAGCCCACAATACATGCGGTAGGAAGTAAAACCACTTCCTCGAGTTGCCACTAGTCGCTTTGAATAGCACCTGACGAAGGTCCCAATGACCCCTTTCAATCTTTCCATTTGCTTGCGAGTTGTAAGGAGTGATCCTTATGCCAGTAATGCCGTACTTATCCTTTAGCCACTGGATAACAGCGACCCAAGGTCCTCCATTATCAGTTACTATTTCGTAGGGACAGCCCCACCTGCATATCACATCCTCAAAGAACCAAATCGCAATTGCTTTAGCGTTTTCATTCTGTAATGCCCTGGCTTCTGGCCAAGACGATAACGAGTCGCGCGCGTGAACTATATACTTGCACTTGTTAGATGCCGGGGACATGATCATAGTGTCACAATGTACCTTCTGGAATAGCGACGGTGTCTGAGTGACAGAGGGTGGAATACGAAGCATGGTCTTCTGTCGAACTTGGCATAAATGACAAGACTTGACATACCAACTGACATCTCGTTCCAACTCTGGCCACCAGAACCATTGATCCAATAGTGACTTAGTCGCGTAAAAGCCTCAATGTCCTAACGAGTCGTGTGCCGATCTCATCATATACATTCGATGCTCTTTATCCACTACTAGTCGATGATCTCCTTCGGTACTGCGCCTGTATAACCATCCTTCCTTATCCAAGAAGAAGTTCCGACAGTACTGCTTGAAAGTCAAGTACTGTTTGTCGTTAAGTCCCTCTGGACGGTATCTAACGTTCCTCAACCAAGTTCGGACATGCGGTAATCGTTCATCCTGTGCTAGTCCACTACTAGTCCGTTGTTTCTCTGGATAGTCCTCCCTTTTGTTAGGATCGAACTTATACTCGAGATCTGGGATGAGTGGAGTCGCTTTCAAGAACTGGCATATCGTCTCGTCAGTGTTTTCCTGTGCTAAGTATAGGTCTCTTAATTCTTGTTCACGAGAGCGTGCATCTTCCAATTCTACAGTGAAATCGTCGATACTAGTGGCTAGTGTGTACATATAACCACCTCGACTATCAATTTCATTCTTAAACTCGTCAATCTCCTTTGGTAGCGTACTAGTCCCTTCTGCAACTTCAAATTTCAAGGGTCCATGATCCTCAATCTCGTAATCCTTTAAGTCAGGATGTATTTCGTCTCCAGGTTGCGGATCTCGCCTTGATAGTCCGTCTGCAGGGAAGGTACTACCTTTCACATGACGAAGAGTGAAATGAAACATCAGGATGTCTTCTATCCATCGATTGATAGTGGCATTCAGTCCCATTCCTGGGTTGCTTAGCATACCCTTAATATACTGCACGTCGGTTTCAACCACTAAGTTTCGAATTCCAATGAGCCAATATTGACAAGCCTTTAATGCTCGCAATAGTCCATATAACTCGCGCTTAGGTTGTGAAAACCGTGCTTCCCTTTCATTCATAGTGATCGAGCCAAAGCATACATAGTAACACTTGGTAGGATCCTTCTCATCGACTTGATATATGTAGAATCCAACAGCCTTGTACGAAGTGTCGACGCATAGACCCACTTCTGCTTTACTAGTGAGGTCAATTGGTCGAATAGCAGGACTAGTCACGACTGCTTCTTTGAGCTTGTCCATGGCTAGCTGCTGGTCAATGTCCCACTCGAAGGGTACATTGAGTCGTGTCAACTTGACTAGTGGCTCTGCTATCTTCGAATAGTCCTTTATAAACTTTCTGCAGACACCACAAGTGCCCAAGAAGGCTCATACGTCCATGAGGTGCTGACAAGGACCCCAATGACTGATGACTCCAGCTCTATCAGGTTCAATTTTTCTTCCTTCATACGTGCATAAGTGACCAACCACTGTCATTTCCTCAACACACAAGAACGTCTTAGGTCCAGAGAAAGTTCCTCCACAATATTTCATCCGTTGAACCACTCGATTCATGTTCTGCATATGTTCCCATACAAAACGACGAATCCCAGGGTTTTCTGGAATAGTCTCAAAGCCCCCATCCTCAGTTTCATAACGAGTTTTGGGCCCTCGTACAGGTACATCATCGATATAAGGACGAGTGACATGCGGAATTTCTTCTCTTAGGATATGCATTACATCTTCATGGAATATTGGTACTGAATTCGTCCAACCCATTGGTAATTTCACTAGTCGCATTGAACCGAACGGGGTTTGGAACGTAGTATAGTCTCTGGATCCAACGGCAATATCCCGCTCGTCATATCCAACATATAAGTCCAAACACCCTCCACACGCTCTTCCTGCAAAATGCTCGGATAGTTCGTCTGTGGCCGGCGGAATCCCAGAATGCGCGATAGTCACGGCATTCAGCGGTTCCAAGCTATGCACTAGTCGAAGACTTTTACCGTCTTTCTTAATTACACAGAACCACCTTGAACGGTACGAAGAATTAGACGGCTCGTAGACACCAGCGTCGATCTTGGATTTAATAATCCGGCAGACTTCTTCGTAGATTCCTGGTGGGATGGGGATATTCTTCAAAACCCATGGAGTGTGCGGTACTATAGGAATATCTATTGGCAGGAAGAAGTCCTCTCGGAAATGCCCACTCTCAGTATCGTCCCAAGCAAAGGCTTGCTCTTGGATAGTCATGAAATGATGCATTAGCTTGCGCTCTTCTGGCCATAGAAATCCTTCTGGGTGGTTTTCGTCAATTTTAGCTTTTCTTTCAGAGGTATAGCGTCCAGTAGACACGTATTCTGGTGGACTAGTGCTCAATAGTGGGATGTCTTTGAGGGGATCACCCTTAATATCTCTTACTATTCGAAACTTGTCTGGCAGATTGCCTAATAGTGGCTTTACCTTCAATGCTACAGGTTTATATTTCTTACTAGCGAGCACTGCGACTGGTTTAAAGTCGGGGCTCGTCATGCGCGCACCAAGATGCTCGAAACCGGGGACTAGTGTCATCTTTTTCTTCTTTGGCTTACTAGTCATTGGTTTCACGCGCAAGTTATCAACTAGTACATTATAAACTGGGATTTCATTATCGTCTAGTAATGGAGCACCATCACTAGTGTGCTCACACACATGATATTGCATTTTATAGCCTTCAGGAACTACCTTCCCTTGGAAGTAAGAGTTCAATAGTCCGTTGGCCTGTTCATCTCGTAAAAGGTTTTCTTCACTAGTCATCGAAGCCATGAGAAAGCTGTCGTGTAGTTCTTTTTCTGAGAAGCTAGCGCCTTCTTTCGGTTGCATATAGCCTTCGATTTCAAAGTTACCATCACTAGTCTGCACGATTTGCAGGGCTAACTCTCCTTGATCGTTCATCAATTCATTGAGTTCAAATGAAAACCCTCTTCCGTAGTCTTAGGAGCAGCTTTCGCAACTCGAGGAGGTCCACCCCTCAAGAAGGTTGGAATAGTGCACCTCTGACTAGTGTTCGGATCCGTGATGGTAATGATTTGACCACCGTCCGCTTGATTCCTAATGACACTCTCGGTAAGGACATCAAATGGTCTGCCTAGTAGTACTTTATATGCAGGACTAGTGATAATGTGCACTTGCAAGTACACGGTAATATCATTAAAGAGGAAAGGGACATTCCTTGCTAGTCCTAAGGTTTTCTCGAGTTGACCGTTCGCGCTCTGCATGTGAATAGTAATGTCAGGATCCCAAGCTACTCCTAGCTTGGTTGCGATTGCACTAGCCATCGATACTATCTGCGAACCTCCGTCAACTACGCTTTCTTCTTCGCCTGCGCCATTGATAACCGGATACACAGCTCACAGACTAGCCGAGTCTTTCGCGACTATTACCTGCTTAGGCTTTTCTCCTGGCGCTAGTGAGTCGAGATACTGAAGATATGGGTCGGCCATAATTAAAGATCCAGCGGGTATCAAACCAATATTGAATTGAGCCGCCATAAACATCGCAGATGGCAAGTCACGGATGTCGATCGCGTCTGACTCCAAGGACAAGTCCTTACTAGTCGCGTCTTCTTCATCACTAGTCTCACTAAATGGCAAGGGGTCGGACTCAGGTTGAGTCTGTTACGATTTTTCCATTTTCCTTATCTTATCTTCAGCGCCTATCTTATCAATGGCGCTTACGCTATCTAATCACGGACATCGGACCGCATCTACACGCGGTCACCATGACCTTAACAGACGACTACAGACCCGTTACTGCGGCGAGCGACTCTCGCACGCATATCGTACGACATTCATTGTTTCACGCATGGTTACAGAACGCTCGACATGTATCAGTATCTAATTATAGCGTTCTGACCTTAGTATATAAGTAGCACGGATATCCTCTGTATATCCCTAGATTCGAACTAAAGTTTATCTTTACCTTGCCAACTGCACGATTAGCACCGATTAGCTCTGCGACTAAACGAGTGATTGTCTGAACGCGAGACAGCTCATAGTCCTTACGTTAATAAGGTCACATGTTAGGCTAGGCCTAACAATTAGTTCGAATCTTCCCTTCCTTCTCTCCAACGCTCAGCCGCGAGGAAGGATCCCATGAACAACGACGACCAGTACACCATCAGCATCGTATCAGCAATCGGAGGCGCAGCTCTCCTCTCACTCCTAGTAGGCCTCCTCGTCTTAGCGAACGAGGAGCGCATCCGACGATTCCTTGGAATCCAACGCTATCCCGTCCCCCGATCGTACCAGGATTACTCCAGGTATGTCACACCCTACGAGCTCCGGAACCCCGCGCAGCCGATACGGCGTGCCACGGGACTCGAGCCCGGAAGAGAACATGCCCGAGCCCGATCGTTCCCTGCTCCCGCCCCCACCACTCCCCCCCAGACCGAGTCACCTCCGCGTCGGCAGATCCGTCGTGCCTGGTCCCATCACCGCACTCCAACACCTTCTCCACCCAGCTCCCCCGACAACAATCTTGAGGAATCCGCGGAAATCATCCGCTACCTCCTCGTCTCCCAGCCAACACCTCGTACCTGGACCCCCGACCCAATCGATCCCACCCCCGTCTATAACTATGGAGAGGAACTCCGACGATACTTTGTCGCCCCCTCCCCTCCCCCCGTCCTCGCCCGACCAGAGAGGATTCTGGTCGCCGCGGCCCCATGACCACGCCCTGAATCGGCAGTCTTTCCAACTGCCCCTCGACCAATCCACCCCGAACCCCGAACTGTCCCCGACCACATCCCGGTCGACATCGAGGAGCTCGACGATTCGAGCACCGACGTCGAGACCGATGACGACCTCTCCCTCGGACTCTTCTTCGAGCTCGGGGAGCGACTTCCGGACCCCTCCCCAGAGCGAGAGGTCCCTCTCTTCCTCCCCCCCGATCGCCTCGACGATGACCCCCTCAACTCTTACGGGGGGGATTACATCTGGCCCCTTCTTAATGCCATCGATCGCGAGATCCTTGGCCCAGTCCGCTCCCTGGCATGGGGGCTCCAACAGAATGACGTCGATCGTCGAGGAACACCCCTCCAGGGCCCCCGACGAGAGGACATGGACGACTATCTCGCCCGACACAGTGGGGATCAAATCCCCTTCTACGGAAACACCGCTGCCGCAATGGCCGCACGAATTTTCGCAAACCGCGAACGATCCCTATACCCACCCTCAGCAGGGCCCCACATTTTCGGCTTACGAGACCGAACCCGCGAAGAGCAAGACACGCTCGACCGCCAGCTACTCGCACTGGCCCAATCCCTCGGCAACCGCCCAGATCTCGACGATCCCGACTGGACACCCCGAACCCCCGATCCCGGAGTCGATCTTTGATCAATTCCACTACGACTACGAGACCTTCGGCGGTCTTGACGACTTCAACCCCGCCCAGATCCAGTACTCGCCGCCCCCATACCCCCCTCCAGGATGGCAACCCCATCCACTACCGATCTCGCCGCCCCACAACGCATATGGGCGCAAGACAAGACCACTCAGTGGCAAACTCCCGCCGCGTGGCTACCGCCCCGGCAACACGACTAGTTTCCTCATGGGAGGAGGAGACGCAGTACCCGAGTCAAGCACTCAGAAGACGCCCGCCGAGCGCCTTCAGGCGGCGATAGACCTCGCCAACGAAAAGGCAACTGAGCTCGAGGAGATGCGCCGTCTCCTCGCTCAAGCGGAAAAGGACCACGACGACCACGTCAACCTTTTCCAGCTCCCCAACCGACCCCAAGGGAAGGGGAAACAGCCCGATCGAGGATGACCCACCCTCCCAAACGCGCAGCGCCCGCACCATGAGCGCACCGATAGATTCTCCATCCCGCGACCACCGACTCGCTGGGACCCACCATCCCCTCCCCCGCACCCCATCGGCCATTGGACCGATGACCATCCTGTACTTGGGATAAAGCCCGTACTCCTTTCCCTGCCCGCCAAGTTCAAGGGCGACCACGACGATATCGAGCGGTACATCGGAGACTGCCAGATTTACTTCGAGGCCTTTGGAAGTTACTTCCAGTTCGCTTCCCAGAAAGTCCCCTTCGCCGCCTCCTATCTCGAAGGGCCCGCCAAGAAGTGGTGGGTCCATATCCGACAAACCTTCTGGGGCCGCGTCCCCAATGAACAACCGCGATTCCGATGGCCGAGCTGGTTGGAATACGTAAGCCTCGTCTTCGAGCAGTTCTGAGACCCCGCCATCATGGACGTCCACGAACAACGAATGTTCGCTCTCCGCATGGGTTCCAAGCCGGCAACCCAGTACTTCCAGGAACTGGAGACGGAGGCTGATCAAGCCGGCCGATGAAACGAAGAGGATGCCAGAGGCGCGATGGTCCGCGCGGTCCGCATGGGAGTCCCCGACTCCTACACCAATGCGATCGCGAACTACGGACGCGACATCCCAGTCACTTACCAGGACTGGAAGGCCCGCATCCTCGTCATCTACGAGGAGAGACAGAAGAAGCAAGCCTTCGATGCCACACACGGTGGGTCGAAGGGCCACGGAGGGGGATTCGCAAGTTCCCGACCAGCCACTACCGCCACCAGCTACGCCAAGATAGCAGCAGGTGGCGCGACAAGTTCGTCGTCGGCCAAACCGACGAGCAGTGGAGCCGACAAGGGAGGCCGAGACGCAACCACGGGAAAGTGGGTCAAGGCAACTGGAGTAACGTTCGGCGGACAAGGCCAACCGATGGACATCAGTGAGATGCAGAGGAAGGGGATGTGTTTCCGCTGTGGTAAGCAGGGACACATGGGGAGGGACTGTCCCGACAAGGGCAAGTTCACAGATATACGGTTGGTACATACCGAGCCGTTGAGTGAAACTACCAAGGTCGAGGAAGTCAAGGAGGAAAAAGCGGCGGCGGTCTAGGGTGCAATTCCCCTAGTACCGCCAAAGACTTACCTACTGGTGTGCTCTCGTCTCCTGCTGGTCGGACTGATTCTTTTTTTAGTAGTACATCTTCTGTATTGGCGCATTTGAATATACCCCGCCCCGCGATAGGGGCGACATCTTTTACTTCCACCAGCACGACCCGACCCTCAGTATTAGAATCGACAAACCGATACGCCCTTCTCGACATCGAAGGGCACGACACCGACGACAACAACGATAACACCGATACCGACCTCCGTCCCCGGGACTTCGGGCGCGATGCAGGTGATGCTGCATCCACTACGGGAACAGCGAGTAGATGGGGCTCGTACGCGATTGAAGGGCGAATGCCCTTGTCGCAGGGTCTGATGTCGAAAGCCAGTAGCCCACCCTCGTCAGGACCAGTCCGGGTAACCCTCAAAGGGCCATCACAGCCGCCTGCCAGGGCACAAGAAAAGGCAGTCTCAATCGACGCGTCGTCACGACTTAGTCGGGCGAAGCAAGAGGCTGTTGGGCACGGGGCAGAGAGCCCCATCGACACGAAGACCACGGACGACCTGCTCTACAGAGCTAAACGTCCAGCAAGTAGCCTACGCGGGGAAACCCAACCGGTGAAAGCAAACGACGATAAACCACCCACCATAGTGGTATTCGCCACCACGGCGAGTTCTACTCGACCGGGCGGAATGACAACATCGACCACCCCCGACCTGCGAGCTGGGTTAGCGCTGGGAAGGGGCCCGCACGTATCAGGTGCAGCCGGGGACACTGGTAAATCTGCGCCCGCGGTACAAGTGAAACCTGTTGTTCCCCTCACAGGGAGCGACGCCCGAGTCCAGACAGGCCTCCCTTCCAGCTTAGTTCCTCCAACACCCATTGATGGAGCCGCATTCGAGGAAGCGGCGACAACTGCCACGAAGGAACGCCCGTCGAAGGCCGCCGGTGATGCCAACGCCATGGCTACGAAGAAGACTGCCGCAGGACAGGAAGCAGCTAGCACCCAGGCTGTGAAAAGGGGGTCGCCGCCGGTAACTATGATTGAAGTACCCGACGAGGACAATGACACTTCGTTTCAGATTTGGCTCGCCAAAGAAACAACCCCGACGATAGAAATCGTACTCAACCCACGAGCCCCTCCCCAAGATGAGGGTCGTGTTTCAGTCCCGTATGACGATGACTACCCGTGTATACCCCGCGCAATCGACGAACCCCACCGAGCCCCTCCCAAAGCTGAGGGTCGATGGATGAAACCCTTCGCAGTCGACTGGACACTCCGCGCTGTCTGCGAGGCACGAAATGACAACGCCGCCCGCGCCGCCCTCTTTGTGTGGACACATAAAGACCGCCTCGCCGAGCTAACGAACGACCTCCTCGCCTCATTGAGACTTGGAGGGGAGACAGCACGAGAACAGCTGTACGAACTCCGAGAACCCGTATGCTACGTACGACGAACCCGATCCAGCGAACGCGACCTCACGCTCAACGTACAGCTGACCCCGGCTGGGGGCACCAAGACTCTCCTAACGAGAGGGTTGCTCGACAGCGGCTGCACCGGCAGCGCGATCAACAGAGCGTTTGTGACCAAGCACAACCTCGACACAACGAAGACCGCAGTGCCCATCCCCGTCTACAATGCCGACGGCACTAGGAACTCAGGCGGCTCCATCACGGAGTTCGTAGCGTTCCGAATGACGATCGGAGATCACAGCGAGCGCATCGACCTTGCCGTAACGGATCTCGGAAAAACCGACATTTACCTCGGGTTTGACTGGCTCAAGTGCCACAACCCCATCGTAAACTGGAAGACAGGATCTATTGTGTTCGGACGCTGCCAATGCGTCAGCAACCCTTTCCCGCTTCCCGATCACGATGACCACGACCGGTGGGACGAAGAACTCAAGGAAGGCGAAACTATTCTTGCCATAAACATGGAAGAAGAGCTTGTCATCCGCGCTGTCCACCACGCTAACGACCTCGCCGTAGCAGCTAACACGGAGAAACCGAAGCTCACGTTCGAGCAGATGGTCCCTGAACACTATCGTTCATACTGAGACCTGTTCTTGAAAGAGAACTTTGATGAACTCCCCGAGCGACGACCCTGGGATCACGCTATCGAGCTAATCCCGAACGCCAAATCGACGCTGGACTGTAAAGTCTACCCGCTCAACCGAAACGAGCAAGAACAACTCGACAAATTCCTCGATGAGAACCTCGAGTCGGGAAGGATCAAACCTTCCAAGTCGCCGTTTGCATCACCGTTCTTCTTCGTCAAGAAGAAGGACGGCTCACTACGTCCCGTCCAGGACTATCGAAAACTGAACGAAATGACGATCAAAAACCGATACCCCCTCCCGCTTATTTCAGACCTTATCGACAAACTCCAAGGCGTGAAATACTTCACGAAGCTCGACGTCCGTTGGGGGTACAACAACGTCAGAATCAAAGAAGGCAACGAACAGAAGGCGGCATTCCGTACGAACCGCGGCCTGTATGAACCGACGGTAATGTTCTTCGGACTTACCAATTCACCCGCCACTTTCCAATGGATGATGAACGACATCTTCAAGGATCTCATCGCCAGCGGGAAGGTAACAATCTACCTTGACGATATCCTGATCTTCACCAAGGATCTCGACGAACATCGACGCATCATACGCCAAGTGCTACAGAAGATGCGGGAACACAAGCTGTTCCTCAAGGCTGAGAAGTGCGAGTTCGAAGTCCTCGAGACTGAGTACCTCGGCGTCATCATCAGCGAAGGGTCGGTCTGCATGGACCCCGTCAAAGTTGCCGGTATAGTAGAATGGCCAACCCCGACGAAGAAAAAGGAGTTACAGTCATTCCTTGGCTTCACCAACTTCTACCGAAAGTTCATCAAGAACTATTCAAAGATCGTTCGCCCGCTCACGCAGCTCACGGGCAAGACCGACTGGACATGGGGAGCAGCGCAGAACCAAGCGTTCCAGCAGCTCAAGAAGCAAATGGCTGAGGACGTCATCCTCGCCATCCCGAACGGAACCGGACGGTTTAGAGTAGAAGCAGATGTGAGCAACAGCGCCATCGGCGCGGTGCTCAGCCAGCAACAAGACGGGAAGTGGAGACCGGTAGCCTTCATGTCCAAGGCGCTCACCGCCACAGAGCGCAATTACGAAATCTATGACAAAGAGTTGCTCGCCATCATGCTTGCACTCTCCGAATGGCGCCATTACCTCATGGGCGCAGTAGAGGACGTGGAAATCTGGACGGATCATCAAAACCTCCAGTATTTCAGGAAGCCCCAGAAACTAAACCGACGACAAGCGCGTTGGGTCACCGAACTCGCCGAGTACCACTTCGTACTCCATCACAAGCCAGGCACGCAGAACGTCAAGGCCGACTTGTTATCATGACGAAGCGACCACGATCAAGGAGAAGACGACAATGGCGACATTACCGTCCTCGCCCCTCATCACTTCCGGGCCATGATCATGCCCAGCATAAACGAAACGCACGAAAAGATCCAACGAGTCACCAAGCAGAAGGAGCTATGGGACTCTGGCATCGCTACCTCGCTCGAACACGAACGAGGCATCACTGAAGAAGGAGGAGTTCTCCTATACGATAAACGAATCTACGTCCCCCGACACTCGGGACTACAGGGAGAGATCATCTCTCAGTACCACAACCATATCACGGCAGGACACCCCGGCATCGCCAAGACCAAAGAACTCGTTCTCCGTGAATATTGGTGGCCGAAGATGGAGAAAGACGTTAAGGCGTACGTCGCAGGATGCGAAACTTGTCAACGAACCAAGTCTAGCAACCAAGTGAAGGCAGTGCCCCTCCACCCGAACGCAATCCCAACGGAGCCATGGACTCATATCTCCGTCGACATGATAACTGGACTCCCCGAGTCAGGCGGTCACGACGCCCTCTTAGTCGTCGTCAACAGATTCTCCAAAGGCATCATCCTAGTACCCTGCAATGTCGAACTCTCAGCCGAAGGATGGGCTCGTATTCTCCGAGACCACGTATACGCACGACACGGAATGCCAAAAGTGGTGATCTCCGACCGAGGTCCCCAATTCGTATCCAAGTTCATGTCTGAACTCTACCGAATGCTTGACATCAAGCAAAACGCGTCCACAGCGTTTCACCCGCAGACCGACGGCCAGACAGAGCGCGTCAACCAGGAGGTCGAGAAGTATCTTCGGATCTTCATCAACCATCAACAGACCGACTGGGCCGACTGGCTGCCTCTCGCAGAGTTCGCCCACAACAACCGCGTACACTCCACAACGGGCAAGTCTCCGTTCATGGTCATGTACAGCCGAAACCCCCGAATCCTCCCCGACTCCCTGTCAGCCGCAGGCGCTGAAGTACCCGCCGCCACCGATTTCTCCAGGACGATGGCCAAGATCCACAAGGAAGCCGAAGCCGCCCTCACCGAAGCAGCAGGGCGCATGAAGAAAGCATACGACAAGCATAAGCGAAATGCTCATGCGTACGAAGTTGGAGACCGCGTATGGTTGGACACCACTAACCTACACCTCCCGCGACCGAAGAAGAAACTCGACGATAAAAGAGTTGGACCCTTCGAGATCCTCGAGACCGGTACCACGTCGTACAAGCTAAAGCTTCCACCGCACTGGAAGATCCACCCGCGCTTCAACGAGAAGCTTTTGACGCCATACGTCATCCCGTCGTTCCCTAATCAGGAACTCCCGCCACCACCACCGCCAGACCTTATCGACGGCGAAGAACAATGGGAAGTCGAAGAAGTACTCGACTCCAAGACACGCAAAATCCATGGACGACGAGGACAACCCTCGACCACGGTAGTCGACTACTTCATCAAGTGGAAAGGATATACCCGGGAACACAACTCGTGGACCACGGAGGCAGACATGGGCAACACAGAAGAAGCGATTGCCGAGTACGAGGCCAAAGTCGCGGCGCGCAAAAGGATAGCGCGTCTACACCTAGGCAAAATCATAACGAAAACCCCGAGATCACCCCTTGCTATGTTCATCGATCATGAATATATCCAAGGACGATTCAAATATCTCGCACAACTCAAAGACGGCACCCAGAAATGGACCACAGACCCCCGACATCACGAAGTTCAAGACATTCTTAGACGAATATTGGGCAAGCCAAGGAAGCCCTACCGACTCAGAAGAAGCGATGACCTAGGCAGTCGGGACGCCTGCCTTAACGAGAGGGTAATGTTATGATTTTTCCATTTTCCTTATCTTATCTTCAGCGCCTATCTTATCAATGGCGCTTACGCTATCTAATCACGGACATCGGACCGCATCTACACGCGGTCACCATGACCTTAACAGACGACTACAGACCCGTTACTGCGGCGAGCGACTCTCGCACGCATATCGTACGACATTCATTGTTTCACGCATGGTTACAGAACGCTCGACACGTATCAGTATCTAATTATAGCGTTCTGACCTTAGTATATAAGTAGCACGGATATCCTCTGTATATCCCTAGATTCGAACTAAAGTTTATCTTTACCTTGCCAACTGCACGATTAGCACCGATTAGCTCTGCGACTAAACGAGTGATTGTCCGAACACGAGACAGCTCATAGTCCTTACGTTAATAAGGTCACGTGTTAGGCTAGGCCTAACAGAGTCTCCCCCGCACTATACATCTGTTCCGTCACTGGCTGCGTCGAAATTCGCTTCTTGGCCATCAACTTGGCTATCTCTTTTCTTAATGGCTCAGACAAGTCCATTAATTCTTTGGTATTCAAGACTATAGGCGTTTTCAATACTTTAGACGCAACATCCTGCACTCTACCTTCTTTATGGATGGGTGCCGTATGCTTATAGGCTGGTGCTTTGGATTCGTCGAATCTAACTTGGGTTTTCTTTTTATTTGCGCTATCTGAGGGAAGAGGCGTGAAACTTACACTCGGAATTTTCCTAAAAGGTAGTTCTTGATGTGGGGCCCCATCCTCATCATCACTAGCGTCTTCTACAGTAACCGGTTTCTTACTAGTGGGTCGAGTGGTGGGAATCTCCACTATGACTTTCTTACTAGTAGGTACTGGCGGTACCGGTTCTTCTTTCTCAGATTCATCAGACAATGGTTGAGTTACTTTCTTCACATATTTCTTCGGTTCAGTTCCCTTGGGTCGGTTTTTGAAATGGTCCTCCGGCTGTTTATGGGGAATAGTCATAGGGATCGACATATTCTTCCCCGTAGCCTTCATCAGACCCTTTCGAAACCCTGCTGGGAGGCATCACCACCGCTAGCACGTGTGGTAGCATACTGACCTTCAAAGTTTTGGTTACTAGTCGTGTTCTGACTACCAGCTTGGCTGAATAGCGACCTCATTTGATTCAAAAACACGTTAGGATCGAACGGTTGATTCATTGGCTGACTACTAGTAGATGGTACAGGTGCTTGCAACAACTGAGGCTGGAGCGCAGGTTGAACAGGCGTCGGCACACGAGCACTAGTCTGCCAATATTGCAGATCTTGATGAAGTTTATCAATGACTTCATCCCTAGCATCTCGCGGCTTATTCACGTACAGAGAAGCGTTATCAGGCAGGCTGATATTGAATACTCCAGCCGGTCCACTAACATCTTCCCAGAACATCTGTTCCTGCCTTTTGCTCAGCGTAGCTAGCATACAATCCATTGGACAGAGGTGCGCTGGTTCGCGCGGAATTGGCGTACCATCGGCCATCATGAACTTGCGATCGATGAGCTTCAACAATCCTTCCGCTACGTGCTTCTGTACATTCTGGCAATCTCTTACGAAATGACCAGGTTTCCAGTCGTACCAGCAATTATCGGATGGTCCTGCTCCCGAATGCTCATTCTGCGGTCGTGGCTGCCTAAATGAGGAGTTATTTCCACCTTGTTGAAAGGCTCTCAAGATTTGCTCTTGACGCTCCTTCGCCTGCTTCTCGCCCACGTCAATGCGATCGAGTAAAGTAGCGACTTGCTGCTTTACTTCTTCAAATTCTGCCTTGATTCCAGAACCACTAGTGGCTCCGGCTGATGAAATGCTTTCACTAGTCGCTGACAGAAAGTAACTAGTAGAGCTGTTAAGAGCAATATCATCGGCTTCTGCAACAACCTCATCAAGGGTGTGCATGTCTTCCCGTCTCTTGACAGGTTTTGCGACGACAGGTGCGGCAGCGGCACCAGCAGCAGCACCAGCAGCAGCAGGAGCGGCGGCGGGGGCACTAGTCGTGCTTTTGATTCCACGCTTGATACTTAATCGCGACGCAATGTTTGCACGAAATGCGGGCGACAACAACTCAGTGAATTTTTCCACTAGTTCACGATTCGTGACTAGCGCTGGAGGCTTCTGAAGTTTCTTGGCTTCGGTCAAGAATCTACGCTTGAATTTTAGGTATGACTCATGCTCGTCGGCCCCAAGGTTTGAGAACTTACGCGAAATACGCGTGAGCCTCTCCCAAGTGCCTGTCTCTGCGTCTGCTGCCTCTGGGTAGTTCTTCAAGACCGCTTCTTTGAACTCTGCGAAGGTGCCATTATCATATTCCTCCAATGCTTGCCATTCTTCTTCAGTACGAGCATCTGTGTACCTTACTAGCTTCTTCTTCTTCTCGTCGTCATCTGTGATGCTATAGTCAGAGAATAAATCCTCCATCTGTCCAAGGAAACGTTGCAAGTTCTCAGGCTCATCGCTATCGAACTTGGGCGCGTCCCTAGATGTTGGTCTAGGCATCTTTTGGGTGCTAGCTGACATGATCGGTCTGCTAACGGGTTGAATGGACTGGGAGTTCGTTTGTCCAGGTACTAGTGGGTTCGTTGGTCCACTAGTGGAGGAAGTTCTGGGCCTTGGTTGCGGTGCAGGGGGTCTAGTCCATTGGACGTTAAGATTCGCGTTGATTCGCTGCGCTGTCCTAGCTTGTGGGCTATCGGGCGGTGCAGTTGCACTTCATTTCTTCTTTAATAAGTCGTAATTAGACAGGACTCCAACACCAGCAGCTCGGGAATTGGCTGTTGATCTTCCTCTGGGTCTCTTGGCGGCACTAGTAGGTGCTAGCCTTGAGGATGATGCTTGTGCGGGCTCTGGAGCTCTAGCTTTGCCCTTCACTTTTGCTGAGGCTTGGTTAGACAGATTGCGTACAAGCTGCTAGTTTGAATAGTAGTTTATTCGACAAGACTAGTGTCAAATAAAAGTCTTAATTCAACGAGATTATCAAGTCTGAAACTCCCTCGCGGTGGGCTCCAGATGATGTGCTCGGTAACAGCGAATGACAAAAGACTAGTGGGCGGAAATGAGCTCCAACCAACACTAAACCTCTCTACACTCTACACTATCACCAATGTATTGAATTCGGGTGTTTCGAGTATGATAGAAGCACTCTGCAGACTCGATAATCAAGGTAGGTTGTTCAAAAGACATTTTATTCGTTACTAGTGAGCTTTACAAGTGTACTACTCGCACTAGTGGGGTGGGTAAGACACAATTGAATGAATGTGACTTGGTTTTGAGCTACTGTGCTCGCTGGGACTCCGACTGTTTGGACTATTGGCTCTCTTGGCCCTGTAATACTTCCTACAAGTGATCAACACTTGACTAGTTCACACTCTTGGCTTACTAGTGGCACTCTTGGCCTAGAAACTGCTCCTTACAAGTGATCAACACTTGACTAGTTCGCACTCTAGCTTACTAGTGGCACTCTTGGCCTAAGAATAATACTTTAACTTTGAGAAACTGCAAGAACTAACTTTGGAGCACTCTTGGCCTTTGCAGGACACAATAGTAGACTCAAAGGGACTTCAATTCACTCAATACTATAGGTAACTTAGCGACTAGTAGCCGCTTCGTTCGAGGTTATGCACAAAAGCCTTTAATTGGGGGCACTAGATACTACTAGTCTGTCACAATCGCAGGGATGGCGTCGCCTCCCGTTGCGAGTGACTATTCTACTACTTATATACTGTAAGGAACGGTACAAAGCGACACAAACAGCTACACTAGTGGGGTATTTTCGGTACTGATTTCTTGGCTAGGCCTGAAATATCGCGCATAAACACGCAATAGTCAGTCTAGAAATTGCTATTGGACGACTAGTGAGCCACGGAGCTCAGCTAGCGGTTTAATCTCGCGTTCTTGACCCAGCAATGCGCCACTAGCGCCGGAGATGAACGACTAGCCACGCTTCCGCATCCGCAACGCAGTTGGCCGTGATCGAACATGCAGCCTGGCTAGCCTCGTGTCCGATCGTAACAGATCTGATTGCACTAGTTGGATCTAGATGCGAGGTTAATCCGTTGCTAATTCATTTCTAAGTCCTGCTTCGAGATTGCTGCGCAACTAGTTAACCTGACTTAGGCGTTCATGCCTTGATCGGCCTGCTAGTGACCGGACTTCATGAGATCTGTGTATCCTGCTTCTTGTTTGGTGCGCTAGTTGTGTTACTTGTCTACTAGTGGCCTTATATTAATTAGTCCAGCTAGTATTCAAGTCACTAGTATGGCCGGCTGGTAGATTTAACCCACTAGTGGTATCACATCTAAGTCCTGGCTTCACTAGTCGCATACTGCTGTAACTATCAGCTCGAAGCCTCAGCTATAGTCCTTTTACTATCACTAGTATCGGATAAATATGCAATTGTATTGTTACAAAATCGCAAAATCTAGGTGTGAATGCGTAGACAGCGTATCACTGCTAGGTTCTACTGCGCACGACTTTGATTCCTTTCCTAGCTCGCTAAACCTGAGTCCTAAACTTGTTGCAATAGAGGCCCTCGGCACTCTCAAATCACAATACGCAATATAATCTCTCAGAACATCCCCATGAGTCCTCACACACACTGTGCTCACTCTAACAACAGTGCTGCGAGGTCCAACTGCGCACACCTGTCACACTTCGTGCAACTGCTAGAACAGCTCAAGCTGGCTGATTCTCTTGTACTACTTCTCAAGGCCTACTCAGAGGCCGGCACAACACAATTCTCTCTTACTACTGAACCAGAAATGGAACAGAGGTTTTTCTCAGATGTTTTCTCAGTTTTCTCTAGAAACCAGCACAGCTTCACTGACACAGGTTCTGTTCATTTCTCAAGTAAAACCGAAGTTTTGTATCCAAAATGTATCTCTGTTTTCAATTTCTCTAGTGAGCTCACTAACTCATAGGTATAGCCGAGACTCGAAGTTACTAACTCTTATGCATCGCAACAAGTCCAGATTCAGACTGAAACTTTATTACTATATGTGGGGGGTAGGTAGCTTGTTTTAATACATGAAAATCTGCCCTACTTATACTACGAGAGATTGATTGTTACAAACGGTTTATTAGTAAAATGCTTTTTGTGTCGGCCGATAATCCCTCGTCTGAAACGTCACAGCTCTCTTGGCAGAGCACCACTTTCTCTCTGTTTGGTAGTCTCAAAGGACTAGGCAGCATCAACGTTGCTCGTCTGACAGCAGAGGCTGTCTGTGGACTAGCACTCAATAGCTGTTTAACGTGCGATCACTGATCACACGTCATTCTGGGTTCTCTGTTCTGTTCCGAAGGTGACAGTGTCATAGTCTAGACATGGTAACCAAGAGACGCATCGGAATTCTAGTCTGCTCGTTAATCCCTTCAACCAGTACCTGTTTCTAGACCATGCCCAGTGGTTCTCTTGATTATCTCTCATGTGGTATCGCTTCTCCGGATCTCCAGGGTCTATGCATTGATACGCCGTCTATGCGTTCACACCTAGATTTTGCAAATTTGTAACAATACAATTGCATATCTATCCGATACTAGTGATAGTAAAAGGACTATAGCTGAGGCTTCGAGCTGATAGTTACAGCAGTATGCGACTAGTGAAGCCAGGACTTAGATGTGATACCACTAGTGGGTTAAATCTACCAGCCGGCCATACTAGTGACTTGAATACTAGCTGGACTAATTAATATAAGGCCACTAGTAGACAAGTAACACAACTAGCGCACCAAACAAGAAGCAGGATACACAGATCTCGTGAAGTCCGGTCACTAGCAGGCCGATCAGGGCATAAACGCCTAAGTCAGGTTAACTAGTTGCGCAGCAATCTCGAAGCAGGACTTAGAAATGAATTAGCAACGGATTAACCTCGCATCTAGATCCAACTAGTGCAATCAGATCTGTTACGATCGGACACGAGGCTAGCCAGGCTGCATGTTCGATCACGGCCAACTGCGTTGCGGATGCGGAAGCGTGGCTAGTCGTTCATCTCCGGCGCTAGTGGCGCGTTGCTGGGTCAAGAACGCGAGATTAAACCGCTAGCTGAGCTCCGTGGCTCACTAGTCGTCCAATAGCAATTTCTAGACTGACTATTGCGTGTTTATGCACGATATTTCAGGCCTAGCCAAGAAATCAGTACCGAAAATACCCCACTAGTGTAGCTGTTTGTGTCGCTTTGTACCGTTCCTTACAGTATATAAGTAGTAGAATAGTCACTCGCAACGGGAGGCGACGCCATCCCTGCGATTGTGACAGACTAGTAGTATCTAGTGCCCCCAATTAAAGGCTTTTGTGCATAACCTCGAACGAAGCGGCTACTAGTCGCTAAGTTACCTATAGTATTGAGTGAATTGAAGTCCCTTTGAGTCTACTATTGTGTCCTGCAAAGGCCAAGAGTGCTCCAAAGTTAGTTCTTGCAGTTTCTCAAAGTTAAAGTATTATTCTTAGGCCAAGAGTGCCACTAGTAAGCCAAGAGTGCAAACTAGTCAAGTGTTGATCACTTGTAGGAAGTATTACAGGGCCAAGAGAGCCAATAGTCCGAACAGTCGGAGTCCCAGCGAGTGCAGTAGCTCAAAACCAAGTCACATCCATTCAATTGTGTCTTACCCACCCCACTAGTGCGAGTAGTACGCTTGTAAAACTCACTAGTAATGAATAAAACATCTTTTTGAACAACCTACCTTGATTATCAAGTCTGCAGAGTGCTTCTATCATACTCGAAACACCCGAATTCAATACATTGGTGATAGTGTAGAGTGTAGAGAGGTTTAGTGTTGGTTGGAGCTCATTTCCACCCACTAGTCTTTTGCCACTCGCCGTTACCGAGCACATCACCGGATGCATTACAGATGTGCTTTGCTTGCAAGATCTCAATCTTCTTGTTGATGGCTTCATTCGCAGGGTCAAGGTTTGACTTGTTAGGTGCCTACAACATATTCCTCAGTACGATACGCAGATCAAAGAAATCAATGTACCTTTGTACATTGTTTTTTCTTCGCTGGTTGACCATTCTTGCTCTGGGGTCTCATATTACTCCCATTATCAATATTCTCCTTGTCCAAATGCTAGCAAACAGAACAAGAAATTATAAGCTCAGGGGATCATGTAGAAGCAAGCACATACCTGGTGTATTTGCATGATATCCAAGCAACTTCATCTTCCCGATCTTTGCCATCAGTGTTTCATAGTCCTCCAATGTCTTCAATAGGCCATTCTTGATGTGGTATGGAATTAAAAAGCATATGGTGTAGTCTTCATAGGCAATCTGGGCAGGTTGAAGAGCAGCCGCAATCTGTTCAAGCACCTGAGCCTTCAGAGTGTTAAAGGGAAGATCTGGTGTGAGGTGAAGGTTGCATTGCACAGCAATATGGTGAGAGGCAGGCTTTTGAGACTCAGCAAAGCTGATAATGGATAGATGGTAAACTGTCTTCAGTGGTACAGGTGGTGTTGAGCCTGCAGGAACTGTATAAGAATAACACAAATAATAGGACCACAATCTCATACCCTTTTTATTGTATGGTCCTCGCTTCTTGGATGGAACAGCAACTGGGGTGTCTGTGCTGCCATCATCATCAAGCTCATCCTCCTTATCCTCCTGCTCATCCTGCTCTGCCTCCTCCTCAATGGCTTGGCATGCATCATCACGTAATCTTTGCTGTTCAATGGTAAATTCATTTTCAGAACTTGAATCGCTGAGGCCAGGTGGGTGTTGCCTTTCAGATTGGGTATTATTGCTGGACTGTGTGCTAGAGATGGTCACATGATCACAACCACCACTACCATGGCCAGCTCGACTTGCATGACCATGACCACCTTGTGAAGTACCACAGGCCATATCAGGCAAAAGCTACTCAATAGTATTGTGCCTGCTGCATAGGAGTGAAGGTGGTGGAATGATACATCGTTGTTGACAGTAAGATGACAGTGGAATGGAGGAAGCAGAGTGTGGGGCAAAACATGTGACTTTGATGTACATGTGAAATTTCGCGAAATGTTTTGATTGAAAACGCTTATGCCAACCTTTTTACAAAGCATTGTAAATACACATTTTTATCTAAATGATACTTTATGATACACTTGCACCTTCCAGAAACTGATTGGAGGAGGTCCAAGTGCATCATTGTAGGTTCTCAGGATCCAAATATTTGCATTGTCTGATATTTGAACATCTGTGGACTGTACAAAATAATATTAAACACACAATATAGCACCTGAGCTAAATGACTTCAAAAGTTTATGCACATATTGGTAATATACCCAGGTATACTCTGGGTCTCAAATTTCTGACACAAGTCTGACTCGAAAACCTGGCATGACCCAGGCCACCTAGGCTGTACACTACACCACCAAAGCCACTTGAAGCTGCTGTGATCTGGAGGTTTGATGAAGAAATGAGCTAGACTGTAAGCATAGAATTAGAGTAGATTTGACCTTGATTAGAGATTCATTTTCTCATGTGGTGTTGATATCCCTTCGGAGCCTGAAATGGCACCAAATTGGCTTGACCTCAATGTCCATCAGCTCGATGCCAATTCCATGTTCCACCACTCGTGTCTGGCAACCACTAGGACAAAATGGTGTAACAAGTTTGTTTACTGTAAAGAAGTGGCATTGGACTTGTCTTTATAATATGCTCAGCTTTGCAGACTCTTTCACCAACCTCATCATATCTGCCTCTCCTTGTTCTCTTACATTGACCCTGTACTGTTATGGGATGACACTAGTTCCTTTAATGCATTTCTTGATGAAATGGCACATTCTCCACCATAACTGGCACCCATGACAGAACATACCTTATCATTGCCACCAATGACAACAATCTGACCTCAAGCCTCAGGCTTGACATGGTGAGGCTTC
Organism: Armillaria solidipes; assembly: GCA_022818035.1. Classification (NCBI taxonomy): domain Eukaryota; kingdom Fungi; phylum Basidiomycota; class Agaricomycetes; order Agaricales; family Physalacriaceae; genus Armillaria; species Armillaria solidipes. Next base: position 929,410 of record JAIWYQ010000015.1, read on the forward strand.
ACAAGCAGCTCTAATAATCAAAGAGCGTTACATGTTTATTTTCACAGCAATGCTGGAGATGAAGTAGACTGTAGAAGAAGACAGCAGAGAATGCCAGAGGTGTTTGGGATTAAGGAATCCATAAAGGTGTGCTCTAGTGTCGCTTTTTTCAGTCTCATCTGACTCACTTTCCTATAGGCTGCCTTCAGCCTTTGTCCTCAGACACTTGTCACCCTTTATGCAAGTGGCAGCAGCAAAAGGGCTTGTGTTTGATGTTCGAACTTGGTCCCTGCCTCATGTTGATGACTTTCTTGCTGAGACTGGCTTGGTCTCTTGCAAAAGACATCAATTCTATCTAATGTATATTAACGTTGTCAAGCTGACTCTATTTCACTAAGGTTAATCATCTATCCAGGATTCTGAGTAATATGTATCAGTGTGAGGTAGTTTAAGTTCCCGGTTCTTGATTTGGCAAGTCGCAAAGCCTTGATTTCACTGAAGAAGACTGAGCAAGGGAAAAGCACAAGTGAATGAAAGGTGACACTGGTGATGTGCTCGGTAACGGCAAATGGCAAAAGACTAGTGGGTGGAAATGAGCTCCAACCAACACTAAACCTCTCTACACTCTACACTATCACCAATATATTGAATTCAGGTGTTTCGAGTATGGTAGAAGCACTCTGCAGACTCAATAATCAAGGTAGGTTGTTCAAAAAGACATTTTATTCATTACTAGTGAGTTTTACAAGTGTACTACTTGCACTAGTGAGGTGGGTAAGACACAATTGAATGAATGTGACTTGGTTTTGAGCTACTGCGCTCGCTGGGACTTCAACTGTTCAAACTATTGGCTCTCTTGGCCCTGTAATACTTCCTACAAGTGATCAACACTTGACTAGTTTGCACTCTTGGCTTACTAGTGGCACTCTTGGCCTAGAAACTGCTCCTTACAAGTGATAACACTTGACTAGTTCGCACTCTAGCTTACTAGTGGCACTCTTGGCCTAAGAATAATACTTTAACTTTGAGAAACTGCAAGAACTAACTTTGGAGCACTCTTGGCCTTTGCAGGACACAATAGTAGACTCAAAGGGACTTCAATTCACTCAATACTATAGGTAACTTAGCGACTAGTAGCCACTTCATCTGAGGTTAAGCACAAAAGCCTTTAATTGGGGCACTAGATACTACTAGTAGGTCACAATCGCAGGGATGGCATTGCCTGTCCATGTGAGTGGCTATTCTACTACTTATATACTGTAAAGAAAGGTACAAAGCGATGCAAACAGCTACACTAGTGGGGTATTATCGGTATGGATTTCTTGGCTAAGCCCGGAATATTGTGCATAAGCATGCAATAGTCGGTCTAGAAACTGCTGCTGGATGACTAGTGAGCCATGGAGCTCAGCTAGCGGTTTAATTTCGCACTATTGACCCAGCAACACGCCACTAGTGCCGAGGATAAACTACTAGCCATGCTTCTGCGTTCGCAACACAGTTGGCTGTGATTGAAACCGCAGCCAGGCTATCCTCGTGTCCGATCATAACAGATCTGATTGCACTAGTTGGATCTAGATGCGAGGTTAATCTGTTGCTAATTCATTTCTAAGTCCTGCTTCGAGATTGCCACATGACTAGTTAACCTGACTTAGGCATTTATGCCTTGATCGGCCTGCTAGTGACCGGACTTCACGAGATCTGTGTATCCTACTTCTTGTTTGGTGCGCTAGTTGTGTTACTTGTCTACTAGTGGCCTTATATTAATTAGTCCAGCTAGTATTCAAGTCACTAGTATGGCCGGCTGGTAGATTTAACCCACTAATGGTATCGCATCTAAGTCCTGGCTTCACTAGTCACATACTGCTGTAACTATCAGCTCGAAGCCTCAGCTATAGTCCTCTTATTATCACTAGTATAGGATAGATATGCAATTGTATTGTTACAAAATTGCAAAATCTAGGTGTGAACACGTAGATGGCGTATCACTGAGGATCAAGAAGAGGAGGAAGACTGCATTATATTATATCACCCCCATACATTCATTGTATATATATTTTATTGGAAACAATGGGGAGTGCCACTGAGTGGATTTATCATTTGGATCACAGTGGAATTGAAATTGAGGAAGACCCACCTGTAATATGAACTGGCTGGGGCATATGTACACTCTCAAAATCGGTGGTAATCAAGGTGAATTTCCACTGAGACAAGATGTAAAATTGCTCTTACTATCAGACTGCATTGGTACCAACATGCATTCAGGTCAATTTGATCTGAACACCCCAAATTGGCCCAGATTTGATTATCATTCTCAGGTCAATTTGGTATCAGACATGTACTAAATTGGCATTGACTGTGCAACCCAGAATTCATACACAATGGATCTCAATTTCAGCTGAACTCAATTGCACAGTGTAGGCTCATCACTGGATCTGAGTACTATACAATTTCAATTGATTCATTAGTCACAGGTTATAAGCCTCTGTAGTGCAAAGTCTGCTTATAAAAGACAACTGATAAATCAATTGAAAGTATACAGTAATATCTATTGTAGTTGTGGTAAGAAAAATATAGAATTAATATTTGTCATATTTATTTGATTTATTAAGAGTATTTTATTAAAAATTAAATACATTGATACTATTCAGTATCTACAAGGTAAATGATCTTAAGCGTATCTAAGACTTCTTAAGCATTGTGCTGCTTCATTAGGCTTTCCAATGTTTTTAAACATCCGTATAGCCTTCTTCAACTTGACAGTGGCTTCTAAGTATTGTTTTGTTATTAGCAAAATATTCCCTATACTTTGTAAACACTGTGCTGCTTCAAGAGAGTTATTAATGTCTTCAAATATCTGTATAGCCTTCTCTAGCTTGACAGTGGCTTCTGAGTATTGATTTGTCATTTGCAGAATTTGTCCCAAGCTTTTTAAACATTGTGCTGCTCCAAGAGAATTTCCAAGATCTTCAAACATCTGCATAGCCTTCTCCAGCTTAACAGTGGCTTCTGAGTATTGATTTGTCATGTACAAATTATCTCCCAGGCTTCGCAAACACTGTGCTACTCCAAGAGAGTTTCCAATGTCTTCAAATATCTGCATAGCCTTCTCTAGCTTAACAGTGGCTTCTGAGTTTTGATATGTTATTCGCAAAATATTTCCTATGCTTTTTAAACATTGTGCTACTCCAAGAGAATTATCAATGTCTTCAAACATCTGCATAGCCTTTTCCATCCTGAAAGTGGCTGTTGAGTAGTGATTTGACATGTATAAAATCTCTCCTAAGCTTTGCAAGCACCGTGCTACTCCAAAAGAGTTTTCAATGTCTTTAAACATCTGCATAGCCTTCTTCAGCTTGACAGTGGCTTCTGAGTTTTGATTTGTCATTCGCAAAATATCTCCTAAGTTTTGTAAACATTGTGCTACTCCAAGAAAATCACCAGTATCTTCAAAGATCTGCATAGCTTTATATACATGTTCCTGTGCTAACTTTTGCTGATCAATTAACAAATATCTTTTGCTTAACAAGAGCAATGCAGATGCATATAGATTTTGCATATTTTTCTGATTTACTATAAATATTATTTTTCTCAATAGTCTATCTGAATCCCAGATTAGATATTGAAAATAACAAAAGTCATAAATTGTTGTCAAATGTTTTTCATCAATATTGTCATCCAAAAGTCTATATAATGTCCATTCAATATTCTTGGAATGTAAGACACCAAATTTTGTCTTATCTCCTAAACTTAAATATTTGAGACTTTTATTATTTATTTCATCCACATAGAAGAGAGAAATTTGACTTTTTATATCTGTATCTGGTTCCAGAAAATATATCTTAAGATATTCCTGAATAGGTGATAATAGTTTCAACCCTTCTTTGTTATCCTGATATATAATTCCAGATTGCAATAATAGTGATATAATCAAGGTTTGTTCAGGAACCCTTGGTAGCATTTTGTATATTAAACTGCCCCATGTTGGAATACCATTAGGTAAATGGCACATTACACTTAATAGCTTCAATGTATTTGGCTTTAATGAAAGCAATGGTGATTGAAGAGCTATTTTCATTGAAATATCAACACTTGATAATCAATGAGCTTGAGCTCCAGGCCTTTGCAATAATAAAGTCTTTTCTTGGTACCAGCTTTTTAAAAGTATCTTTGGAGAAAGAATTTTGGCTTGATAGGCCATTAATGTAATAGCTAATGGCCATCCTTCCAGCTCCTTTACTAGTTCTCTAACTGCTTCTTCATTAATAGTATATCTTGAAATGGTACTAAAGATGTCCAGTGATATAGGCTCATCTACTGGCAACAGACCATTAGGTGGTAGTATTAACCAATTAACATCTTCAATTGGAGCAACACTTCCTCTCATAGTAATCATCAAGATAATCTGTTTCACAGCATTCAACTGTGCTAAAAGCATTTGAATACTATATTGATCACTGCTATAGTCCCAAAGAGTCTCAAAGTTATCAAAAACCAAAATTGTTGGTTTAGATATAGTATGCAGCTGTTTAACTGCATCACTAGTCAATTTCAAGTTCATCTGCTTCATCAAAGTCTGCAATAAAATGTCCACAGTAGGCTCAACACTGCAGACTATATCACAAGGAATGAAGTACCTATGAGCCTCATATTTAGCCTGTATAGCTGCATCATTCAATATTCTCAAGGCTAGAGATGTTTTGCCCATGCCTCCAAATCCCATAATAATAATGGAATGAGGAGAGTCAGCAAGAAGATTGGCTATGCCCTCTTGGACTAAATCACCTCTACCTATGAAAACAGATGGAGATGGTGGTGGAATAGCAGAAAGCATAATGTTACTAATCAGTGAACTGTTATGAGAACTATCATACTCTAGAGAATATACAGAGACATACTTGATGGGCTGAATCCTGGAAGGACTCATCTATAAGAATATCAGTATACATTAATGGAACAATAATAAGAATATTTACCAAATGATTATGAATGTCAGTAACCTTTGCATTAACATCTTCAATCTTGCCAACCTGCCTGGCTGTAGAAAGAACAGCAGTTGCCTTGAAAGAAATTAATATCCCTTATGTGTCATAGCAGTAAAAACATACAACAAGCTTGTCCCGAGCATCCTTGATGTACACCTTGTGCTGATTGATACGATCAAGGATAGCCTTGCCCTGAAATGGTTTCTTCATCTTTGCCCTATACCCAGTCTTCCCATAGATCTTGTTCAAATCATCCTTCAAATCCTTGAGGTGACTAACAATGGCAGAAATCAATCCCTGTACATTTAAGAAGATCAAACAGAAAGACAGACCAGATGAATTCATCGCCCATTTGTTCTAGGCGTGCCAATGGGTGAGTTGAAGCATCTGTCAAGGATTGGCCTTCCCGAAGGAGCTTGATCTCTTCAGAGACATAGGTGAGCATCTCATCGAGGTACTTGATAGTGTCCTTGAGCTCATCACGAGCTTTCTTATTATCCTGAAACACACGAGCCTTTTAGTATGCATTGTCATAATATGGACATAGATTCGCACCTGAGCCAGCTCCAGGATCGGAAGAGCAATATTCGCAATTGCCTTTGCAATGTTCGAGGGATCAAGTTCACCTGCGCCCGCAACCACCTTAAAGATGCGACCGGCATTTGAAATCCAGTCAGTATCATCAGGAGCCAGACTCGGAGGTGCAAGGATCGCAGATCGATCCGGCGCCGCCGTACTTGGAGACTGAGTAAGAGGTTGAGATGGTGCTTGCATTGTTGTTACTACGATGTACAGTCGATGGTGAAGGTACGAGTGAAAGAGACAAGCACGCTGCATTGGCATGTATCCGACGGCCGCGAGGCAAGTTTCCCCACGCTCCGTCACTTGACCACTTTCAACCACCACTTGAATCAAACCGATATTTGTGTCGCGTCCTGCCCCATTCTTTCTCTGGCGAAGAAGCCACTACTGAACTCATAGACCAAAATGTACAAGATTTTGTGGGAATCCGAGGCCATGGCAAGGGCGGTTGAACGTGGGTCTATCCTGGGCGAATCAGAACTGCGTTGGAATCGTGCGTCGTTTCTTTATTTCTCTTCTTTGTGTTCTCATTATGCGACAGAAATGCTACTGCAATGATGACGGTCACTTTGTTCTCCCAAGGCCTGAACCGTTTCCCTACTCCTTCGATACCGTGCTAGGCCCTCGACGGCGGCAAAGGATCCAGAAGGTCATCTGTTGCAGGGACCTCTTTTCCTCTCGTCGAACGTCCTGTGCTCTCTCTCACCCTACACAGAGGCCTCGCCCAGCTGGTTTCCTGCACCAACGACTATCAATCGGCAGCCTCAGAGAACGCAATCCGCAGAGCTTCGCTGAAGGGAATAGGTGCAGCTGCCTGGACAACCGACCCTTAGGGCCAACGTTTCTTCCTCGACAACAGCCAATACACCTATTTTGGATGCCGTGCAACCTTAGATGATGGAAACGATTGTGGCGATCCGCTTGTCCGCATCGTGGTGTTGTAAGCCTTCTCTTCTTGCCTCGTTGATTTCTTACTGACGACCGTTTACCTTATTCCCCGTGCCTCCGCCATTCTCCTACCACTCGCAATAGGTCCTGCATTTACAAATCCAGACCTCGGCCCTACAAGGACGAACTCTACCTTCCACGAATCCATGGCGTCGTCAACCGTTGTACTCGCTGGTTCCAACTATCGACGTCGGAGATGCTCCCGGAGCTCGAATGGCACGGTGCCAGCGGGACGCCATGTATTGAGCTCGCATCTTCAACTCCTACGAGATACTATGCGTGTACAAACCCCCGGACGTTTGCAACAATCGCGCCATCCTATCTTCGCATACCCACCGTTTTGAAGACACGTCATCCAAGGATATGCCGCAGAGATGAAGAGGAAGTACTCTTAGCGTGTTACTGCAGTGCGTATCTTCTTGCTTGACTTCGCTTCTAGACCTGACGTGTCGTTCTGCCAGACTCGGAGAGAACCATGTCAAACGATCTTACTTCTCCAAGACTACATCCATATCCCGCCATTTTACTTATTGCCTTATTCAACCTACGAACTCCGAGGCGCGCATTCATAGCCAAGACAGGACTCCATTCGCTAGCGTCACCTCTGCAATCTCTTGATATATCATCCCTTCGAATGCGCGGACGTCGCCATCGTTACCGTCAGAGCGTGTGCTCTCACCATCGTAATCGTTGAGATCTTGGGGATCACCATCTGTGTCGAAGCGTGACTCGGAAAGGTCGGAAGAAGGAAAAGGGCCGTGGGCTAGGGGTTTCGACAGATAGGAAATCCGAGACTTGTTCTACGTGGCTCAAATCTCGGGCAATCACCCCTTCTTTCGATGGTGTACCGTCATCGCAAGGTTCCTGTTTCGTATGGATGGGGAGACGAGCCTCTTGTCAGCTTGCCATAGCTGTGATGGCGAGACACGAACTCCATGCGAACCGTGGTTGTATTCCTCTCCCCCTAAAAAGCAATCAAGACCCTATACGCAGCTGGTATAGTGCTTGGTGGATGCGGGAGCAGCGTCAATCGATGAGAGGTCGTTTTTGACGGGCCGGATCTGCACGTGAAGATATGAGCTTATGGCTTGGAGTTGGCTCTGCACCACCATCAACCAGTTGATAGGTATTCAAAACTCCATCAGCTCTGACGGAAGGATACTCCCAACGAACCGCTTTACCTCGCCGACGTTTCGAATGCATCGATCAACAACGCCATCTTATTGTACCGGAGAGATGACCACGGTACATTTCGTCCCTGCTTGTCTTCTTGGCTCGAGCTGACATTTTGCTCACATAGGTAATTTCTCTCTAGGAATTATGAGCAAAGCTCGCCTTTATTCTAAATCAAGCCCTCTTCCAAAGACTTCGATGGTAGAACCGGTCGTGAGGGAAGCCGAACATGGTGTCTACACACTTTCCTGCGCCTGTTGTCATTCCCTCAATGCACCATTACTCCGTACCCCCAGACCGTGTTTGCTGCGAAGCCTTTTGATGAGCGTGGGTTAATTTCGTGGCAAGGGAAACCAAAGCTTACCGAGCCTGTACGCCCAAACCAAATACATTTCCATATCCCCTCACACGTGTCCGTGAATCCATCACCACGCTGGATCATTTACCTCTCCACCAAAGGTGTCTGCGGTCCCGGATCTATTCTGCGCGTTCCAAGCGCGCTAGCAAGAATTATGGTTTATATCAGTACCATGCGCGAGTCGACCTCGAACGATACGCGATATCCTTCACCGCATCTGCTGGACGTACGACGCCTTTGCGCTTTCTCACTTCCCAAGTCAGCTGAATCTTCATTGTTTGCATCGCGAAAGCACTCCGTGATGTACATCCAACGCCGGACATTCATTGATTTCAATATCGTTTAACGCGTACTCGGAAGAAAGAGTGTCAAGGTCCGGCCATGGTCCACTTACACCAATCTTCGACTCCCGATTCCTTCAGCAAGTGGCGAGTCTCTCGACAGCTCCCTGACCAGCTCTTCGTGCCAAACAACATCTACAGGCTTACCGTCAGCAATTCCACCACATGCGCGCTTCCCTCGATGTTGTCTGTTTAATTCGGGCGCGGGAGATATCATGCTGGCATTGCTGGGAGGGATTCAATTTTCGATACAAGTGAGGGAAAGAAGGCTCGTACAGCCACACGTCATTTTGTCTGAAACTTCCATTTCGGTTTCTTTGTCTTTCACAACCACCTCTATCTCCGTTGGAGTGAACAACAAGGCAAGAGTCCCTCACGACCTGATGACTCCTGCCTTCCCCCAGCACGCGTCCAACGTGGACTTTCCAGATCACGATAATCGACACCTTCTCGGCTCTACGTTTACTTTGTATCGTGCAAAGTACCCTGAAAAGTAGTACGAGACTATATTCGACTGTCACGGGCGTATATGCGGGCGAGGGAGTAGAGGCGGTTCGCGGGAGTGTGCTGCGAGTCAGAGGTCTTCATGCGAGGAATGTGGAAGGAGCGGATGGGAGAGGGGAGCGTATCGATTCGTTATCAGTACGTTCCTTCCTTTTTGCTTCGACATTCTTACTAACTCACCGGAAGGCGTTCACCCATATGTTCTACGACTTTAACACTGTCGCCTCTCGATAACTCCCATCCAAAACACGACGCGACATCGTTTACTCCAGCTGTGGAATCCGGATTGTCACCATCCATGCTGTGTTCAAGTTAAGCTCGGGTTGGGTTACTACTGCATCCCGGATGTGCAACCACGGCTATTCACCCAGCAACTAAGTATGCATCGCGGCGTCCCAATAACGATCGATACCGGAGAACACACAGAAAGCATCATGACGGAAACTTCCACCGAGTACGTCTACTTGATTGTTTACCCTCGTTCCGAGCTAACGTCTACCTCCAGGTCCAGGTACACTATCCCACGCTCCTGTCTCCTCAGTATCTTCGCATCAGGGTGACGGGTGTCGTCTGCACCTCAAGCTACGTAAGCGTCTGATAATGAGCGGGTTCTACTGGAGTCGGACCTGCTGGAATAGTCCGGCGAGCGTGTATGGCGCACTGAAGCAGAAACAGTCGAGAATCCTGTTCCTACATTCGTGGATGATGCTTTGGACAGCAGAGTTCGTTGGCGGGGGTTATGGGCGATGGGTGGGTGCCAAGAGGTGTATTGTAAGGAATTCTCACCCAGTACAAATCTACGGAACCTAATCTGAGCTGGAACAGATACGATATGGAGGATGGGAAGAAAGTGTATCATCAGACGCGACATAGTAATGCACCTAGATTTTAGCCCATCCAAAATTCTGCCTCTCGTTACAACATGTCGGCCATTTACCATGTAAACTTGAGGGAAGTAGGGATCCACCGACATCAATGACCGCTCAAAATTCATCATTGCTAGCGGTAGATAACATGTAGCATGTCCTTGTACAGCCTTCGCGTTTTCCAGATCGACGTTGTACGAAGGTACCGCCGGAATGTCAACAGGACGAAGCTCGATTCTAGTGAGCTACATCAGTATTCTTGTAGTTTGGACTGCAGAGGGAGAAATCCTCGACGTAGTGTTCGAAGCAGCCAATCGACACTGTTCGAGAGGATGATTCTGTTTATCGAAGATGACACGCCTGATTATGAGGGATAGGACATTCGGGGCGTCCACCGCCGCTTCCAAGAGCCTTGTGTCACAAGGACGGAGTGGCAAGAAATCTCCGGAGAATGGGATTGCCCTGAATCGTGAGAGCCTGCTTCCGATAGTATGACTGACGCAAATGTCAAACAGAACATTCCCTCGGTGTATGTTAATATGTATCGAATCCACAACAGAATAAGTGTGCAAGACGTATGACAGATTCAAGATGTCCATTTATTTTGTAGGCTGTATCATATATCAGTACACAGACCGTGCTAGAGTTGTTGTCCTTGCGAGCTCGAGGGACCATACTACTCGCCAATGGGACCTTCGCGTACTCTTCGCCGACGGCTTTCGGTTTAGGCAAACACCTGCATCATGCTTGCCAACAACGGTGTCCTTTCCACCAGGTAACTCGAAAGCAATGCTGTGTATTATGACAACGAGCGCGACCTAAAGAGCCAGATCCTCAACGAAATGTATACCAATTTACCTACCCGGAACTCAGTCAAAGCGAACATCAAGAGATGTCGATGACCCTGGATCTCCTTTGCCCTTGGCGTAAAGACCTCCAGCCAGCTTTCTGGTCGGAATCCCTTCGCATCAAGGTCCCAGAACGACTCGGATATGTTCAGGTTCTGATGAGGGCATGAGGATCGACCCTTTGGCGACGAAGAGGTTGTTAACAGTCTCTCCGGACTTGATCACTATCGGTGCAGCGAGAGGAAAGCACGTCGTCTTCCGTTACATACGTAAAGGATGTGAGGGATGCTCGGTACGCTGGAGGATAGGATACCGCTGACACGGGTGAGATACATTCGTAGGGTTTTGTGAATGACTGAGTCAAGGTATGGAAGGCTCGCTCTCATGTCGGATCAGTGTTGCCGAATTGCATCAGTCTCAGGAGCCGCACTGAACTGACCAACCTCATCATCGACCACCTCGCACATGAGCACCGCGCACTCGCCTCCTGCGCCATCATCTGCAAATCCTCTCATGCTCCCACACATGCCAGATCTCGCACTCCTCCAAAGCATAACTCGGCGAGACAGATCAAGGCGGAATGGGGGTTCCGCGCCAAGGACGAGAGAAACTTTATGATGATGAACGGCCATATCGACGAGCTCCTATAGAAGACGGCGCTTGATAAGCAATGGGTAGCGCACGACCTTGCCTTGCCAACCATCGTTGCGTCACTTCCGAGCTTGACCTCCATAGAAGTTCGCGCCTTCCGCTAGAGGACTCGCGCATACACCAAAGGGCACCGTCATTCGAGCGCACAGATGATCATTTCGCCTGGATTACGTGCTCTTCGACAGCCTCCCAGGGCTCTTGAACATTTTGTTGACGTTTCGGGGGCTGAGGAAATCGGCGATGAGTGTGATTATGGCGCCGCCGTATCCGGTGGTGTTTCCGGGACAGACGACGGAGCCGCCGCAGGTTGGAGGAGAATATGGAGGGAAGCGCGAGGGGTTGAAGTACTGATCGCGACTCCGTGGGTGATGTTGTTTGGGGGTTTGAAAAGGTTGAGGTGAAAAGACGCTGCAGAGCGGAGATGGAGCTGGTCAGGGCGCCGGCGGATCTGTCGAGAGTCATTGGTGGAGGATTGGTGGTCAACGGCTGTGTATTAGCGGTCGATCGTAGCAAGTGCTTGATATCCTCTGTTCTGAGTACGTGTTGACCGATAACACAGTTGATAGATGTACGTCGTTGAATGTATCTGAAGACACTCTCGGGGACGCTATTCGGATTGTATTCCTAGGGTGATGCGTTGGTAGGTCGGGGCACTGGGAAGGGGGGAAACATCGAAGATCCAGTATATGACGCTGACAGTAGAGCATCGTAGTGTCGCCAACGTATTTTTGGACAAGGAATCATGGAGCACCTTGAACCAGGCGTTTGAGCATACCCGGATGGGCGCATTGAAGCGTGTAGCCATTGTGGTGAAAGTATGATAACGATTGGACGACACTGTAAAGGTGAAGGAATTGTGTAGCTCCCTGATAGCCAGAGGTGTTATTCATGTCTACGACGAAACGTCCGTTTTGGTGCAGAGAGGTTCGAGAGGTTCGATGCGCCAAGAAAAGGGATGTCATTGCCACCTAACGCTACTGGCATTTGAAACCTCCACGGAACGAGCATAAGTCAGGCCCTGCTGATGTTCGGTGAGTAGAATATTCATGAAATAAATATATGGCCACATACAGTGATAGGATCGATTCATGTGGCAAAAAGAACGACATTCGGGGGCTAGGATGTCCGGAATATTTAGGTGTCGAAGTTCGCCTTGAGTTCACGGCCCGTCATTCCCACACCAACAAGCAGAGTCCCTGCACCTCGTAAGGATGACACCTGGCTCACGTTTCAGTTCCAGGTGTGCCAGAGTCTGCACCAAACTTTAGCCGAGAGGCAATAGTGAACAAGAGAATGAGCACCTCATCCATTGACGCCACAGAAAGGTTTTGATCTTTCGAATGGTTCCTGAAGGCCTGAAGCGCGGACTGACATGATTCAGGACGGGTGCCCGGCCACGTTCCTTCCGGAGTCGATATATTTTGCTGCCGCACGGTTAAGAGCTGGTCGAACTGAAATCATAGTCATTATAGAGTGTACGCCGTAGCAACGGCAGTGATGGACGTCGGATATCTTTGTTGAGCAATAATTGCTTGAAGCGAACCGACTCGATGACGATGACGATGGTGATTGGTATTGAGTTCCCCTTTCTACAGATATCAGTTTTGCACATCGTGTGAACGAACTATACGCACCATACAACCCTCAACTGACATAGTTCGAATATTCAGAATATCTCCAGAAAGTTAAACCTCCAGTGATACTCAGTAATTTATCCCAACGGCCGACCCGGAAGCGACTTCAAGCGAGGAGCCGCTTTGAGATAGCCTTAATATCTTGAGAATTGTGGTATAAGGATCAGGCGAGGCAAAGACAGCCGCGAAACGAGGGAGCCCAGGATACGGTAACAAGGGTTATAGGGAGAGAAAAGAAATAGCGACGGCGAACATGCCGAATTGGGACATGCCGACCACGGCGATATCGGCAATGGCACGGCTTACCCGAACGTCAACTTGAACAGAGGTATCATTGTCGTGGAATTATTACGAGGTGGACAGATAAATAGAGTCGAATTGGTGGAGTTTTCAGACCGATTTTACGCTAATAATGTCTCAAGAGTTTACAGCCGGCCTGGGATGATTCGGCAACAGCCGTCGGCCCTTACTTGCGAACTGCTTTGGAACCACTACAAAACCACTATCACATAAATCACTGACCACCATTCACACCCTCTAAAGAGCCTCCCTCCTCCCACCGCAATCTGGAATTCACCAAATCATCAAAGCTTCTGAGTCTACCCCAGCCACTTTTCATGCTGCCACCGGAGCTCCCTGAAACAATTAGTAACTATGTATGCGACCCTCCAACTAGGAATCTATGCATTTCGTGACTATTTTCAACTTTGTGTCGACGACCTCAAAAATTTCCGAGCATGTTGTAGACGGATGAAAGATGCATCTGCAGCAGTCTTCTTTTCTTGCCTTGTAGTCGACGTGGTCGGTCGAGGATATCGGACTACAATCGACATGCTTCAAGCTCTGGCCAGTGTGCATCCTGCAGCCACGTACATCCGACATCTCAAGATACTACCGTTGAGCGACCAGTCCACCGCATACGCAAAGGAATACGCCGATTTTGATCTGAAGCCTCGTCAAGAGTGTTTAACTCGTATCCCACCTTCCGAGACGGCAATGTTCAAGCGAGCATTGCAAACTGCATTGCCTCTTGCCATGGCTGGTCTAAGCAGTTTGAATTCTCTGACGTGAGTAATTGTATCTTTAGCTTAGTTTCGAGATTAAATGGCGATTAGAATATATACTTGCGGCCAAGACCCACGATGGGCCATTAACGTACTTATCAACTTCGCTGTTACCCATACAGGCTTAGAGAAAATTTCCCATTTCACATCCGCCGAGCAGGCAGATCTCCGACCATTCATCACTCAGGGCATCACGAACCTCCGCAAGCTCTCGTTGTCTTATTGGATAGACCGTCGTAGCCCTGTGGTTCCAATCCTTGTCCAAATCATCGGTAGGAATCCAGCACTTTCCTGCCTGGAACTCGAAAATGGAGCCAATGACAAGTCCAATGAATCTTTCAACACGCTATTATCCGGAATACCGGACGACGTTTCACTTCCACTTTCACGCCTTGTCCTGGGATCATTTGATGTTACCATCGATGATAGGCTGATGGAGCATTTTCGTTCCCTCACAGAGCTGCGACTGGGGGAAGCAACTTCCTTCGTTATCAATGACAGAAAACACATTCCGGATATCTGGACTGCTCTTCACGCCAATTCAATACGTCTGAAGAGTATTTCAATCCCTAATCCGCATGTATCGTTTCAATTGATGGAGTATCTGAACTCGTACTGCGGACTGGAAGAGCTAGAACTCCAACATTTCTTACGTCCTATCCAGAACCATACGGCCTCCCAGTACGAGAATGGGCTTACAGAAGAGCTCTTTTCGTCAATCATCCCAAAGCATGCTGGGTCTCTCAATACGCTGATGATATTCTCCTACCTGGAGCGTCCATGGCAATTCTCCGTAATGCGTTCTGCTGTCCTCGCGCAATGCCACTCTCTAATCAAGCTTGGCGTGTGTATGGAGCGTGGTACGTCAGAGCGGAGAACCCGTAGAGAGATGACTTACTATGGAGTGGAGATCGCCGTGCCTATCCCTGGGCCAGCGATGAATACCCGCAACATCGTCCGGGATATGGTGAGTTCACATTTTATTTGCGCGCCTGAGACGTATGATGACTATTCCACATAGGAGTCTCTCGTTCGCATGGCAGAAAGCCTGCCCTCGCTGGAAGGACTCTGGATTTCCATGGAAGCGATAACACCAGCAAGCATGGGCCTCGACGACTCCCACCCCGAAGAACTTGAGTACATCGATAATCTCCCAGATCATTACGCTGCTCTGCACTATGGATTGGAGAAGGTTACACCTGGACAACGCGAGCACCCCTTGAAGATATTCGTAGGAGCTCAGGTCTTCGTGGCACGGGACGGTTCATGGACTCGAAAGGCCAATGGGCTACCGAGAGGAAAGGGTGGCAGTTATTCGGAGTCTGCGGCCCTAAGTTGGGGGTTTTGATTGGTTGGCAGTGAGTTCACAAGTATGCATTACGAACATAACTTACTGAAATCAAGCATTGCAGGACGATAAACGAGCAATGTGGTTGCATCTCATAGGATCCACTACCGTTGTATTCTATCAAAGGAAATACTATTCTTGCGTCAAGGGCCCGGGGACAACTTCACCGCTAACGTTTACAATCAGGCCGCGGGCTCAGCAGTTTTTCAAATGACTATACCCGTTGTTGACGATCTAGTTTTCACTGTATCAACGATCCGATGCAAGGACATAAGCACGTCGTTTTGTATAGAGCTAGACAGCGCGCACAACACGTCCCGTCACGTCAATTTCCGCCCGGCTCCATTTGTGCGGCTGCCGCGTGTCGAGGGAGCAACTCATTTCATTCATTTCGTTTCTGACACTCCCTCAAATTCATCGACATCCTCTCCTTGGACATTGATCCTGGTGTTCCCCGACTAGCACTAGCGCTCATCTTTATCTGCCCGTACGACCTGTGGCCCCAGTCTGACGACGAGGTACTGGAACGCGCAGCGAAGAGCCCCTTCGACCCGAGGGTATTCTGGGTCCCACAGTCCACACGTGTGTGGGTGACGATAGCAACCTCAATTTCATCAATACTCTCTTTGCCACTGGACATTGATCGCCGCCTTCCCTGGCCAGCGTCAGCCCTCATTTTTGTCTGTGCGTACGACCTACCTCCAGTGGGCCAATCTGACGAAGTGCCCAGGAACGCGTGGCAAAGAATTCCTTTGACCCGAGGGTATTTTGGGCATGCCTGTGGGCTGGACGCGATATTACACTCTGTGTGTAATGGTAGTGCGAGGGGAACACGTATGTACGTTGGTTACTGCATTTCTCCTACATTCTCCTGACGCGTGCGTGTAGATCTTGCGACACACCCGTCGATTAAGTACAATGCACTAAGATTAGAGCATTTCGTACGTGAATACTCCCATACTGGAACTGTAGGATGTATGGGCATTGAATAGAAACTTCTAGATATTAAGTTCCTTATCTCCGCGCGTTGGTAGCGGACACCGCTCTAAAATATATCGAGCGCCAACGGAACATCAAATGTCACCCTAGTACGACAAGAGGGTCGCGTCTTCACGCAGAAGATAAGGTGTGCAATCCTTTGTATACTCTGGCCACAACCAGCCTGATCGACTTGCAGATTTTATTTGAAAGGGCTACGATCATGAAAGTTAGCTCACGCACCAAGTATACTATCAGCGGCCGGGAAACCCAGTCTTGGGCGTTATCCTTTGGTAGTCTTGGAGGTAAGGTTCGGTCTGAACACTATTACTTACTTCTGTTGCTCATGGTTTCCTTAGGCCATCTACTTGCATTTGTGCGTACTGCTTAGTATGGAACTCACGGACCCTAACACCATTCACAGAAACAGAAACGCCCCCAGGACGTATCTGACATACTCCGAGATTTTCTGCGTCATTTTGACACCACCAACTTGCCGTCCGTATCGGACACCACACTCCAAGACCTCTGTTTTTCAGAAGCAGGACGTCGAGGATACTCGATTGATGTGCTCAGTCCTAGCCTTGTGCTTGGTGTCCACATCGTCGCATCTGCATACCATTTTGTGGAGAATAACAACACCAAGGTATTCATAGTTTTCGTCACCATGTTCCTAGCATACCTCGATGATGCCTATCCCGATGAACCCGACATTCTGATCGGAGTCGCTAAATTCACCAAGGTAAATCCACATTATTACAGTACTGTCGTTTATCTGATGTATCATGCGTAGCTCTTTGGATCCTCGGAACGCCATCCAAACAAAGTCCTAAATGACTTTTCCGACCTTCCCAATGAAACCTACAGCCATTTTGGCGAGGTGGCTGCTGATTTCATTGTCCATGCCTGCCTCAAGTTCGTTACCGCGCGGGTTTTGGAAGTTCAGGGCAGTACCGAGGAACCGGTGAATGACTCTTAATCATCCCCGCGCCCTTGGATTCACTCATCAAATATTAAAATCGTAGGTGCACAAAGATGAAGAATATGTTTTATATCTTCGAGGCATGAGCGGCATCCCCGAGGCTTTCGCCATGTTCATTTTCCCAAGGAAGCTTCCGTATCATGTCTATGTGCAAGCTCTTCCTTTCATACGCCAGCACATCAACTTCACGAACGACGTCCTTTCGTTCTACAAAGAAGAGTACGCCGGTGAAACAGGCAACTTCATATCGCTGCTGGCTGAAGCCCGTGGTGAGCCGAAGCATAGGGTGCTGCGCTGGGTGGCCGAACAGCGCGTCGAGTCATACGATAGTGCCTTGCTTCTCTTGTCCCCACACAAAGAAGCACATGAGACATACAAAGAATTTACGAAAGGGTATCTAGCATTTCATTTGGGTTCCAAGAGATATCGGCTTGGGGGCTGAATCTATAGCGCTTCAATACGAATACAACCCCACACACAGAGTTTGTTCAATCTTTGCAGGGCCGAATATATCCATTTCCTCGTCCTGACCATGTCTTTGAGGATAAAACAAGATGTCGTCTGCAGCACGCCAGACGAGGATGTACTCAGCGAGCCAGTCCTCGACTGTCCTTCCTTTAAGAAACATGAAATATGCAGTACTGTCAGATCTAGACAAGGAATCGAGCAAATATGACATGTACGGTGGGGCTGACGGAGATCTTACATTGTTGGGTAGAGATGGTACTGGGCAAGACGAAGACGAGCACTCTCCGTCCTTGTTACTGGTGAGGTCATTACGTGCGGGAGATTCAAGGAGAAAGAGGAACTTGTACAAAAATGGACGGCACACGCCTTTTTGTCCGAAACTTCGTACGACCAAGCTCTTGCTTCCTAATAGGGTTATTCATTTAAGTAGTTTATTTTTAATTATTTAATTTATGTACTTCCCCCTCACCAGTATCGGACGGAAACTTCCATTTCCGGTCCATGCTGCGACTTGCTTCCTGCCATCGCGTCCACCTACGATTCTTCGCAGCCACCTCCATCGCCATGGGAAAGAACAACAAGAAAAAGAGCTCTCGCCCTCCTCACGACCTGATAACCTCCGCCTTCCCCCAGCACGCGTCCACCTCCAAGTCCAAGTCCACGATAATTGACACACATACCCATCTTCTCTCGACATTTGATTTGTACCGCTCAAAGTACCCTGAAGGGCAGTATGAGACCGCGTTTGATTTCGTCGAGGGCGTGTATGCGGGTAAGGGAGTGGAGACGATAGTTGATGTGTGGTGTGAGCCGGAGGTGTTCATGCGAGGGACGTGGAAGGAGCTGGTAGATGGGAAATGGGAGGGCATTCAGTATCGATTTGTCATCGGTGCGTACTTCTATTCTTTCTGACTACGTCTCTGATTAGATCCTCCAGGCGTTCACCCGTACGTCCTGCGCCTTTGAAGCTGTCACCTCTCGATAACTTCCATCCAGACACGAAGCAAAATCATATACCCCTGCCGTCGAATCCGAGATTATCACTGCGCTGTCGCATCGATCCTGTGTCGGACTTGGTGAGATCGGATTGGACTACCACTACACGCTCTCGCCGCCAGATGTCCAGCAACGAGTATTCGCCCAGCAGCTACGGATAGCCGTGGACCGTGGTATCCCGATCACAGTACATACCCGGGAGGCGGAAGAAGACACGGAGAGGATTATGAAGGAAATCGTACCCAAGGACCATCGAGTACGTCCTTCTCTGTAGATACCGACAGTGCTGACCATATGCGCGACGATAGGTCCACATTCACTGCTTCACCGACACCGCGTCATTCGGCCTCCGCCTCCTCGAGTACTTCCCAAATCTCCACATCGGCGTCACGGGCGTCGTCTGCTACGCAACCAACCTCAACACAGCCGAGCTCCTCAAGCAGATGTCAGCTACCGATAACAAGCGGATCCTGCTAGAAACAGACGCGCCATATATGGTCCCAGCGAACGTGTATGATGCGCTAGAGCCAAAACAGTCGAGGCTTCCGTTCTCGCATTCGTTGATGATCCCGTGGACAGCCGAGTTCGTGGCGGGCGTTATGGGTGAAGGATGGGATACAGAGAAGGTGTTGGATGTGGCGAGGGAGGGTGCCAAGAGGGTATATGGGGTGTAAGAGCCGTGTACGGGTGGTCGATGACCAGACAGCCGTCTCATGTTGGCCTATCAATGACATTGGCGAGCACATCGCTGAAGAGGAAGCGATGGCTCGAAGTCCTAGATGGTATCGATATTTGTTACCATTCTTTTCTTACGGCCTCTAACCTCATTTTCGCAGGTTACAGATTCTGCTGTTGGACAACGTCGTATATTCTATCGCAATTAGAGAGGAATACCGGATACGAATGTCATTCATTTTTGATACTAGAAGGCCGTCTGGAAGAGGCTCCAAGTCGAGGATGCTCAAGTAATCGGCTCAATCTTAGCCCCGTATTGGGTGTTCTGCACCTTCGTACCGTTTTCTGGAAAATACTGATGTCAAAGTACACATAGCTGTCGTCGTGGTGTACCTCGACGAGATAGATGTCCCGACGAACCAGGCATATTGACCGTAGTCACCAACACCACAAAATGTCATTTTTATCGAACTCAGTCGTCATGCTTTCCATCCTTGGAGAAGCATCCAAATAAAATTCTAAACGACCTTCTCAATACATCTCTCCCAGCCTTTGCAGGCACTGAGCTGCTGGGATGGATTCTCCCATCACTTCAAACACCTCCATCGCTTTCTCTAACTTGATCGTCGCTTCAGTGTATTGATTCATCATCTGCAGCATCTCTCCCAGCCTCTGCAGACACTGAGCGGCAGGGACAGATTGTCCCATTACTTCAAACACCCCCACCGCCTTCTCGAACTTGGCCGTCGCTTCGGAATATTGCCTTGTGGCTTGCAGCATCTCCCCCAGCCTCTGCAGACATTGTGCCGCTGGGACAGATTGTCCCATTACTTCAAAAACCTGCATCGCCTTCTCGAACTTAGCCGTCGCTTCGGGGTACTGATTTGTCGCTTGCAGCATCTCTCCCAATCTCTGCAGACACCGTGCTGCTGGGACAGATTCTCCCATTGCTTCAAATACCCGCATCGCCTTCTCTAGCTTCACTGTCGCCTCGGGGTATCGATTTGTCCTTTGCAGCATCTCTCCTAGCCTTTGCAGACACTGAGCTGCTGTAATGGATTCACCCTTTGCTTCAAACACCCGCATTGCCTTCTCCAGCTTGTTCATCTCCTCAGAATGTGCCAGCGGGTGAGTCGACGCATCCATCAAGGATTGGCCATCCTGAATTTCCTCATTAAGAGTCTCATCGAGGAAAGCAATATTCACACTCACAGTCACCTTTTCGACGCCTGATGAGCCGGTATCGAGCTTTGGAGGGCTAGTGATTGCCAGTACTGTTGCAGTTGGAGAATGTGTGAGAGCCTGGGATGGGAGTTGCATTCTTGTCACTAGGCTGTACGGTCGATAGCGAGTGTACAAATGCAAGAAATAAGCACGTTGTGTGGGTATGTTATGCATCCGACAACCGCGAGGCAAGCGTCACTCAAGTCCTGCCTATTGGTTGGTCGGTTACCGCCTAACCTTCAGCTCCATTGAGACATCCACAGCAATGATCGCCCAAAATTGATCATTGCTAGCGATAAGATGGAAAGATTGAATGTTCTTGTACAAGTCATCGGATTGAAGGTACCGTGATCACCTTGAAGAGTTGGTAATCGTTGGCGTAGACCTTCGGAAGAGTGGCATGTCTGATCTGTATCCTGGTAGTCCGGATCGCAAAGGCGAAATCCTCGACACACAAGAGGCCTGACGGATTCATGAATCGCTAGGATGTCCATTTATTTCGCATCATATATCAGTACACAGATCATGCTATGGTCGCCATCCTGAGCTCGATCATACCACTCGCCTCACTCTCAACGGAACCTTCGCGCCCTCCTCGCCAACGACTTGCGGTCTAGGCAAAACACTCCCATGGTGCTTACGAATCACCGTCTCCTTGCCACCAGGTAACTCGAAAGTAAAGTTCTTCACAATGACAAAGAGCGCGGCCTAAAGAACCAAATCCTCAGCAAAATGTATACCCCTCCTGAAAGAGATTTACTCACCTTGAACTCAGCCAAAGCGAACGTCTTCCCGAGACACGTCTTAGGCCCATCTACGAATGTCAAGAGATGTCGATGACCCTGGATCTCCTTCGCCCTCGGCGCAAAGTCCTCTAGCCACTTCTCTGGTTTGAACTCCTTCGCATCAGGGCCCCAGAACTCCTCGGAGGTGTTCAGTGTCTCAAGGGTGGCAGTGAGGATGGACCCCTTCGCTACGAAGATGCTGTTAACGGTCTCTCCAGACTTGGTCACCACCGGTGTGGAGAGAGGAAGTATGTCGTCTTCCGCTGCCTGCATAACGGGAGTGAGGGATGCTCGGTAGGCTGGGGGATAGGATACGCACCACCCTTGTGGCCTCTGATACGGGCGGGTGCATTCGGAGGGTCTCGTGTACAACTGCGTCAAGGTATGGAAGGCTCGAGTTGAGTTGCTCCCATGTCGGATCAGTCGTCCCGAATTGCATCAGCTCATCACGGAGCTTGTTTTGAATGTCGGCGTTCTTGCACATTTCGATGAGGGCCCACTACAGGGGTTGTTAATTACATTTGACGAACGGCCATTGCTAGAGGTGCGCGTACTGTGAGACTAACTGGACGAGAGTGATTCAGAGAACGTAGAGTCTTGTAAAGAATGGAGGCTTACTGCTTGTCGTTTCATAGCCTGTAATGATAAGCTTTCAAGAAAAGCGATTAGATATATGATGCTCACCCGCTATTAACAGCATGTTCTAAAATTCAGAAACTGTGAGCAAGAAAAGCAAAGGTAAGAATATCTGTACCATCTACAGAGGTTATCATCAGCAAAGAGTAGGGGATTGATATAAGATATACCTGTGCTATGATCTCGTCCCGAGACATGTGAACGTCCGCATCATGCATCTCGGACTTGACTGTATACAAGTCAGCTTCCCATCGGAACCAGTAACAGCCACACCCACGTAGCAGACCCATTATAGATTTATCCTCCTCGTTCCCATGCTCTTTAGCCTTAGACAAGAGCTGGTCAGCTACACCAGAAAACACACGATTCATATCGACTATAGCTTCTTTCCTCTTGGAAGGCAGCCGAAGAACGGCCGGAAACATAGTACCCGCGATAATCACAAACGCGAAAAAGGCGGCGCCACCGCTCAAGTCCACCCGATCGAAAATTTGGGGTTTCCCTTCGATGGCGCCAAAGTCGTGAGAGAAGCCGGCTATACCGATGCTATCCATCCTAAGGTGGGCAAGTGGGTTGGCTGTTGAGCGGTATGTAGTTGAATGATAGTCTCACGAGATGCGGTTCATCCTAGGCGACGGGTATCAGTTGGCTGTCATCGTCGTCGGATAAGGACAACAGCATACCAATTTTGCACATCAATCGTGGTGGTCCCGTCATTTGCCTCGAGAATAGCATCCCAAGCAGATGTCATCTGGACAAAATATGTGAAGACATTCGATGGACGCGAGGATTATTCGCGTACCCTGTGAGCCGAATCATAGAAGATGTGGGTCAGATCGCGTATAGCCGCGTTGCTGAACGCCGGTGTGAGAAATTTGCGCTGCCTGTATGTGTTCCGGTCAGCATACAACCGCGCGGCGTGAAAGGTGGCGGTTGCCTTCGGTGGAGTTCCCCCTCCGCCCATAGCAAACTCCGTCCGAACTGTGAGTCAAGATACATCAGTGCATACTTGCTAGAAGCAAAAAAAAACGGACCATAATTTCGATGAAGTTGCGGGACAATTGCATCTTGACGTATCCGAAACCCTCGTTCGCGTAGAGATGCGCCACAGCCTTCGGGTCGCAAAGAACCAGACTTTGCTGTCCTAGGAATCCAGGGAAACTGAAGACAGAACCGTACTCAGATGCCCACTGCTCGTACAAGAGACCTGCATCCTCGGCGTCATGAATAACACGACCGAGCCCAAAAAGCCAGCTTTGACTCGAAGGACCCCGCAGTTTCGTGGTTACGCCGCTCTTACGGTTCGTCGAGATCTTGTAGATAAGAAAACCAGCGACGAGAAACAAACAGACGTCGGTTGTCGATATCTGGTAGGCTGGTGCCATGGGGGTAAGGAAAGACGAATCAGCAATCACCCTTTTCACACCCGACCATAGGGATGATCCGTCGGATGGTTGTAGCCCGGTCCGGGGTAGTGACAACCCCCGACAACCCCGTTGACATATCCGGATCCGTGACCTGTCGTCCACATGGAATTCCAAAATCGTTGCGAGTAGCGAATACGTTTCATGGTCCGAGCGATTTTGAAGGAAGAGAATGAATTGCAGCTCCGGGAGACTCAGTGTACCAGATTCCATGGAGCGCAGCTGTGGTAGGTAGCGGATTCCCTCGGTCGTCATCATCATGTACGATTCCACATCCGTACACAAGCTGGATCACGAGTTTCCGTCCAATCTGGTGTTGTGCGAATCGCGAAGAAGTCTAAAGGCTAATCATAACTCAGTAAAAGCATACATCAGATTAACATAGACTTGCGCATCACTTATAATTATCCTGTCGTTGCTGGTGAGCGGTAATCAGAGACGGTGCTCTTTCTTAAATCCCGGATCCCATATCTAAGAAACGATGAACATGGGAAACAGGAGCATGACGCACAGACGCACCAGCTCTGGTCAATCTGAAGACTTCTTCCCACAACAGACCATGATACGGGGGATGTTGGCTTTGTGATGGAGCAAAGAAGCAATCGATGGCTGACTAGGACTTCTAGAGCTGCTAACCCGATAGAAGTTCGTACTGCGACAGCCAATATATTCAGTTCATCGTGTTGAGAAGATCGGAGTTGATAGTAGTCGGCAGAAAGAAGCCGGATTCTATAAGATGACTGAGCTACATCTGGAAGAAAAACACGAGTAGCGCACCTACTGTGTCGCATGAGGTTCTTTCTCCCACTGGTTTGGCAGGTGAAAAATCCTTGACGCATCGTGCCTGGGCGTTCAGAACAGCCGCCGGTGCTTCTTCCCAGGAGGCTTTGGTTTTGTATATCGGAAAGACCGAACAAGAACAAAGACATGGTGCAGTCATGCTGCATTGTGCATGTCGCTAAACACCTAGATTACTTGGCACGCAGAACTCTAGCTTCTCTGCTTTCGACGAGCCTGTGCCACAGGAACGACTGAGCGGCTGCAAAGCATCAAGTGGGGATTGGAAAAATGTCGGACAGTTTCTATGCGGTTGTTTGATGAGCTACTAGGCAGAAATCAGAACGTGACACGCATACCTGTCGTTTTGACGAGATTTTCTACGGCGGTACAAGATTGCAAAACACCGAGGAGGCCTTCAATCGTTGTATTGATGTTCTCGCTTTTCCGTGCCTAAGAAATGATTGAACACAAAAGATGGAGTACGCGTGTGTGTCCATCAGACGAAATCATCTGATAGCGAGGAAATTTTTGATGCAGGGTGCAAGTTAATCACTGTTAATCAATGCCTCGGTATTAATATCGCAAGCCGCAGTAGGGGAGGTTGCGGTACGAGAAGTCCCGAGGAAGAGCAAGGTCGTCACGATGTCCAGCCCTTGGGAGAATAGAAAGAGGAGCGGGAGAAGAGTGTTCGGATACAATGAACCCGGCGAGAAGGCAGGTTTTGCTGGGGAGAAAAGTGCTTCAAACAGAACGATGACGCTACTGAGAGACTGATGAATCCTTGACACCGTATTGGACGATATCGAACACGATGGGACCTTGTTGGGCCTGTACCAAGTGATATGATTAGTTCAGGGCCGGGATTTTCGTGAAAGAAAATGAGACGTACCGTGTGGATTCTATATTCAGTTGGAAGCGCACTAGGATCTTGACGATAGAGGGGCGATAGAACGCTGTGCGATGATTTGACAACGATTGAGACTGGCTGAGATCCTCCGTCCCTAGTTGGAATGGGCTAGATCTCGACTCAGTTTTTCGCCATGAATGTTGCGCAGCACGTAGTACCTGACAGGTTACCGGTCCAATATATTTTGGCCGGCGGCCCTAGATAAATATTGGAGGTCGACTGACCCCACCAGTAATTAATATTCTGCTCTGGAGAAAGATTGTCAGGGCTGGCCGGCAGTGTGCTGTAAGAGTAACGTACGCATTATGTAGTCGACGGAGACATTATGCAGAGATCCTGGCCAAGAAAGGGTGAAACCATTCTGTATTTTTCTCGTCGCGACGTAGGTGCCATGTCCATCAGACGTGGATAGATCCCTGGATTCGGCTAGCTGGGTGACGATGTCAGAACGGTAAGTCGCGCCACCCTAACCTTTTCTCTTTTCGGTGGTTCGGTGCCGTCTATTCTCGCAGGCTTCTTGATCCGGGCATCGTTGTCATACAGCCCAAAAGTTCATTAACGCACGTTTCATACGTACAAGTATGTAGGAGGAAGAGAAGGAAATTTATTGGGAGAATGAAAAAAATTGAAAGGGAAATCTCCGCCGTCGTGGTTGCCACAGGAGAAACGCCGACCGTCAATGCAGGGAAGCGACCAAAACGGGCTAGACTCCCAAAATAGAAAAAGTGAGTGTCGCGCCAGATTTGGGCAGGCACGCTTGATTTTCCTGGGCTTCGTCTTGGCTGCGTCCTTCCTTTCCTTCTTACTTCCATGTCCGTACAGTGATTCCCTTCATTTATCCTCTATATCCCCAGCATACCTCCAGCGATGACCGCCGTAGCTTCCTGCTCTACCAACCTCCTGGCTGCCCCCATACCTGAGCGTGTCGTACGCTTCGACAACGAATGCATTCTCATACCAGAATATCACGGTCGTTCCAAGCGGCCTATTGTATCGATGGTGACGAGGTCGTACGCTCTACCACTCTGGAAGCGAAAGTCACCAAGCCCTAGCCCCCTAGACGAGAACGAGAGGGATACAGAGATGATTGAGGACAGCGACCCGTCGTCTCCAGAGGGCATCGTTTTCAAGGTCTCCGTCCCTAGGTATGCACGGCCATTTCCATTACTCAACCGGTTACTCAATATTATTTGTATTAGCTTCAAGACACGTCCAAGCCGCGGACGATCACACACAGCGGAACCTCTTACCCCATGTCTCGTGCACCGTTCGACGGCCAACCAATCCCAACATTCACCTCCTCCTTCTTTCCCTGCGCCTCGTCGGAGAACCCTCGTGCGATCCCCTTCCCTACCCATTCCACCTGCGAAACGTATTACCACTGTACCTCTGCGAGCCTGCTGTCCCAACTGCTATCCTATAACTGAGAAATCACTCAAAGAGGGCGATAACTGGGAGACAAAGTTCTCCACCGGTGCACGGAGACGGCGAAGCACCAGTCTTGACGGTATCACAGCCCCATTCAACCTTGCCGACGTCGAAGAAGCTTTGTTCCGCGTTAACGTAACCGTTGACGAAGTGGATACTCTGAAGCAGAGACGGTCTCAAGAGATTGCACCCGAGCCTGTTGCTACGCCTCATGTCGAGGTTGAAGACGAGGACCAGCTGTTTCCTCTCCCTCTACCGCGTCGCTCCCCGAATGATTCCCCCATTCCGAGCCCGAAAGCTTCGTCAACGTGTTTCTTGACGTCGAAGAATGCTTCCGATGAATGTATTATTGGAAAGAGCATCTCGAGAAAGAAGGATTTGTTGATGCCCGAGGCCGTATATCCATCCAGAGAGAGCCCACGTTCAAGCTCCAGTCTGAGCCTCGGCTCACATGCCATCCGCGAAGAGAGTATCATCGGAAAGAGCATCTCGAGAAGGAATCATTGCGAGAAGGGCTCGTTGACCGCGTATGCATCGAGAGAAGGCTCGCGTTCAAGCTCCAACCTGAGCCTCGGCTCACAGGCCATTCTACATACCCGCGAGAGGCCGTCTCCCCCGTCCTCTCCGTCTTCTTTACCCAGTCCTTCCAAACATCGACGGCTAATGTCAGACACCGCGATGTTCAGCTCCCCTCCTCGAGCGCCACCGTCGCGACCTTTACCTCCTTCGTATTCCCATTCTCCGTCAAGACCGACGCCCAAGCGTAGTTGGTCAGCGGTTTTCAAAGGTGTCGTGGCAACATCTTGACATTCACCGCTTTTCTTTCTTACGATACCCATTTCTATTGTACCTAGTTTTCACGTAATCCTTTTGCTGTCCGTTCGCTGTCTATCTATCCTTTTTTTTTGTTCCGGAGTACATACACACACACATACATACATCTGTAGCCTAGCATCGAACATTGATATCCACAACAACATGCAATATTCTCTTGGACAAGTAGTCTTGAAGACCGTTTGCCGAGCCTTAGTCTATACTGCCAGTTATGATTATGGACAATATTTCCTTCGACGCGGCACTGACCTCCCGTCTAATTCTTCTTGTACATTGATAGCGGGCCTTCCATTGCACGCGTTCGAGTGCAGAACGACATTTCATTTCGTCATTATCCGTCGACTCGGCCATTGTCTTATCCGAACCACCTTCAGGCGGTAAGAGTAGGACAGGAAGGTCCATAAAAGATAATTGATCCATCCACTCCGATACACGAGTTCAATAAAATTGCCGTCATTTGGCCCTCAAGCTTGACTATAGGGATCTCTCCTTAGGTAAGGCTTGAATTGAGTACAGCCTCTTCCAGACAGAACTCTTCAAGTATCGGGTCCGATACAGATGGCAAGTCATTAGTATCAAAAGTCTTTCAACACAGAACGGAATGTCAACATCGGAGGCACGCTGGGATTTACGGTGAGGCGATGCAAAGGCGAGGTGTCAGGAAACGATCTGGAGAACGAATTACGAAATAGCACATAGCAAGCAGCTTACCGGTAAGATTCAGCGAAGCATATGGTGAGACAGAGGCAAGTATAAGCCAATATTCTTTCAACGGAACCCGACAGGAAGTCTCTTTCGGTATAGCTGGCGGAACCGTGCCTACTCTTTATGATGTCATTCGACGTGCACGGATCGCACGTCCAAAGACACGAATTCGAGTGCGCGAGAGTAAAATGAATGATATTTGTCTTCGGTGTTCCTCTCTAACTGCAATAGAATATACGACGTTGTCCAACAACAACATATTCTGTACCCTGTGAAAACGAGGTCAGAAGTCAGAAGTAAACAATAATAACTGTGATCCATACCATCTCGGAGTTCGAGCCATCGCTTCCTCTTCAGCAATGTGCTCCCCAATGTCATTGATAGGCCAAGATGAGACGGCTGTCTGGTCACCGGCCATCCTTAACGGCTCTTACACCCCATATACGCTCTTGGCACCCTCCCTCGCCACATCCAACACCCTCTCTGTATCCCATCCGTCGCCCATAACGCCCGCCACAAACTCTGCCGTCCAGGGAATCATCAGCGAGTGCGAGAATGGAAGCCTCGATTGCTTTGGCTCTAGCGCGTCATACACGTTCGCCGGGACCATGTACGGCGCGTCTGTCTCTAGCAGAATCCGTCTGTCATCGGCGGCCGACATCTGCTTGAGGAGCTCGGCGGTGTTGAGATTCGTTGCGTAGCAGACGACACCGGTCACGCCAATGTGGAGATTGGGGAAGTACTCGAGGAGGCGGAGGCCGAATGCGGCTGTGTCGGTGAAGCAGTGAACGTGGACCTGTCATCACGTATATAGTCAGCCTTGTTGGTATCTACAGAGAGAAAGATGTACTCGGTGATCCTTGGGTACGATTTCCTTCATGATTCTCTCCGTATCTTCCTCTGCTTCTCGGGTATGCACCGTTATGGGTATACCACGATCCACGGCTATCCGTAGCTGCTGGGCGAATACCTGTTGTTGGACATCTGGTGGCGAGAGCGTGTAGTGATAATCCAGTCCGATTTCACCAAGTCCAACACAAGATGGATGCGACAGCGCAGTGAGAATTTCAGATTCAACAGCAGGGGTATACGATTTTGCTTCGTGTCTGGATGGAAGTTATCGAGAGGCGACAGCTTCAAAGCCGCAGGACGTACGGGTGAACGCCTGGAGGATCTAATCAGAATTGTAGTTGAAAAGAGCAGGTGTACGCACCGATGACAAATCGATACTGTATGCCCTTCCATCTCCCATCCGCCAGCTCCTTCCACGTCCCTCGCATGAACACCTCCGGCTCGCACCACACATCAACTATCGTATCCACCCCCTTACCCACATACACGCCCTCGACGAAATCAAAGGCAGTCTCATACTTCCCTTCAGGGTACTTTGAGCGGTACAAAGCAAATGTCGAGAGAAGATGGGTATGGGTGTCGATTATGGTGGACTTGGAGGTGGACGGGTGCTGGGGGAAGGCGGAGGTCATGAGGTCGTGAGGAGGGCGAGAGCTCTTTTTCTTGTTGTTCTTTCCCATGGCGATGGAGGTGGTTGCGAAGAATCGTAGGTGGGAGACGCGAGGGCGGGAAGCAAGTCGTAGCATAAACCGGAAATGGAAGTTTCGGACAATGGATCCGAAGTGCTTCTTTCCTTCGAACCACCATCGGACGTTCGAATCCCTACCAACAATGTTAAAATGTCTCCTCTGCCGCAACGCATCTGTTAACAAACATGCACCCGGGATTTTGGTACAGAGAAGGCGAGGAGAAGCAGGTGGTGGAAGCTTTCTAGGGTGCCTCAGATTTGACGCTCGTTATGGCCCTTATTCTCACTCCGGCTTGTCAGGTTCTTTGCACGTCGATGACCACCGCAATTGCAGACTCGTTGGCTGCCTCCAAATCTGAGCGCGTCCCCATCGCATCCCAGGTTTTTTGGTGCCAATGCAAGAGACTTAGACTTCTGTTGCCTTCGCTGTGCCTTTCCAGAAGTGTGCGTCCTTCTATTCTGTTATTCCTGCTTTGTATTCTCATCCTGCGACAGAATCGCCCCTGCAACGACGGAAATTCTGTTTTAGTGCATCTTTTCTACGAAGCCTTACATGCACGCCGCCAAGGTCACCAGTAGCAAGGGCGGTTGGTGCTCGTCTTCCTCTTTCACACCCACGGAATCAACATTTCATCGCGTCATCCACGGCCACCCACCCTCGTTTTCCGCATCAACGAGTCAATCCTGCAGTTCAGAGCTCAGGCGAAGGGAAACGACTTTCTTGAGACCAATCAATGCACCAGACTCTCGATTTCGATGTCGCACAACGACGGGATGTTCGTCGAAAGGATGGTCGCGAGCTCGATTTTGATGTTGCGGTGCTTAAATCCATGTAAGCCTTCCCCTTCTACATCATCGATTCCCCACTGAGGACCGTCCGAATAGGTCTATTTTCGTGGTCACCCGAACCAAATCACCGTTTCTCGCCATTATTCCTCGCACTTCTGTATATCAACATCTCATGGGCGTCGTCGCCAGCCCGACAGCCCCGAGTGACGCATGCCGGACTACCCGTTGACTATCTGTTCTCTGAGCCCTTGCCCAGAGCTTGGATAGCGCCGTGCTGGCTTAGTAATCGTCGTTCACGTTCAGAGGTCGAGCGAACCCCAAGCTTATGCTTCGCTACTCTCGTATCTTTCTTCCTGCAAAACGGGCGACGATTAATGTATTCTCGGACGTGTTGAAGAGATTATGACTGTCGATCCAGCCGAGATAGCGTGGAACCAAAAGGATGAGAACATTCTCATATGGTATGTATCTTTTACCTTTGACTCCGAGCCTCAACTAATCAGTGTATCAAGGTCTCTTCCCTTCCCTTCCATTACCCTTCTGCAGACGTGAAAACGTAGCATCTAATTCGTCTCTTGCTGGGCAAAAACCTATGGTATGTATTGTATGCGCTTGAATTCTTTTCTAGAGCTGACGCCTTGTTCTGGTATAGTACCTCCGGTTATGAAAGACGAACATACACCTTACGGCACCCTTCAAGCGTCCCGCGTACGCGTGTTTTCCTGTGCCCACTGTCAGCGGGTGCCTCGTACTCCAAGACCCGGCATCATGGATCAACAAGAGCTTCTCTTCTCCTCGCTTGTTGATCATGCGTCATGCTAGGACATCGTGCCCGGTATGTCAAGCATCACGCCCATCCATTTCCACGGGTTTCGCTTTGTTGCTATTTCCTGGCGTGGAACGAAGGACCTTATGACGAGGCCAGGTGTAGCTGATGAGTGGCTTCAGTCACTGCCAATGAGAAGGTCCAAGGTATAGACTTTCGGGCGGAGCACCCGTAGTTAGGTTGAGCGGGATATGAAGACCTGGTGTTATAAGATTGACACGCTTTGTTTCGTCAGAACAACCTGTCCAATTTCAAAATTAATATGAAATATATTCAGGAATCTAAATCGATACACTGTGGTCTGGTATTTTAAGGTCATCAAGCTAAACTCGAGGTTCCCATCGACTTAGGTCCTGTATGTACTCGCGGATGAGCTCGAGGACTGGCTCCGGTTGAGGGTGTCTTGATCTAGTGTGATCTCGTTGTCGGTTTGGCATGCTCGGGTGCCGTCGATGACGCGTTTCACGATTGTTTGATCCTGGAAAGCCCTACGGTCATGGCGAGGAGATGTTCGTATCTCGCGCAAGGGGACAACAGCCAGGTAATTGACCTCCAGTGTTGACAGAAGCGTCTGGTATTGGTGTGCTCCCGTGTTTGCCAATTGAGCAGTGGGCCTCTTCAATCCCGCTGTCTTCCTCTCGAGTGCGGGCTCAAAGTCAAGGCAGAGGCCTTGAAAACCGGCTGCTCCGTCGCCACATGACAGCCGCACAAATGGATCCAGGCGGAAATTGACGTGACAGGACGTGTTATGCACCTTATGCACGCTGTCCCGTTCTATACAAACGAGATGCTTATATTGTCACTGCAGCGGAACGTTGACAGTGTGGGCATGCAGTGAAACCTGAATCGCCAACAACGCGAACAACAATCATTTGAAAACCCACGGCCTGATTGTGAACATTAGCGGTGAAGTTTCCCCGGACCAATAGTATTTAGCTGATAGAATACAATGGTAGTTCCTATAAAATGCAACCACATTACTCATTTATCATTCTGCAATGCTTGATTTCAGTATGCTATGTTCGGCAATGCATATTTATCAACTCACCAACCAATTAAAGGTCCCAGCTTAGGGCCGCAGACTCCGAATAACTGAGATCCTTTCCTCTCGATGGTCCATTGGATGTTCCAGTCCATGCATCGTCCTGTGCCACGTAGATCTGACTCTGAGCTCCTGCAAATATCTTCAAGGGGCGCTCCCGTTGTTCAGGTGTGACCTTGTCCAATCCATATTGAAGAGCAGCGTAATGATCCGGGAAATTATCGATGTACTCAAGTTCTTCGGGGTGGGAGTCGTCGAGGCCCATGCTTGCTGGTGTTATCGCTTCCATGGAAATCTAGAGTCCTTCCAACGAGGGTAGGGTTTCTGCCATGCGAAGGAAAGACTCCTACATATGTGCAATAGAGTCATCAGACGTCTCATTAAATAATGTGAACTTACCATATCCCGGACGACGTTGCATGTATTCATCACTGGCCCAGGGATAGGCACAGTGACCTCCGCTCCATAGTAAGTCATCTCTCTACGGGTTCTCCGCTCTGACGCACCACGCTCCATACACACGCCAAGCTTGATTAGAGAGCTGCATTGCGCGAGGACAGCAGAACGCGCTACAGAGAATTGCCACGGATGCTCCAGATGGGAGAATATCATCAGTGTATTGAGAGACGAAGGATGCTTTGGGATGATTGACGAAAAGAGCGTTTCTGCAAGCTCAATCTCGTACTGGGAGGCCGTATGGTTCTGGTTAGGACGCGAGAAATGCTGGAGTTCTAGCTCTTCCAGTCCGCAGTACGAGTTCAAATACTCCATCAATCGAAATGATACATGCGAACTAGGGATTGAAATGCTCTTCAGATATATTGAATTGACCTGAAGAGCAATCCAGATATCCGGAATATGTTTTCTGTCATTGACGACGAAGGAAGTAGCTTCCCCCAGTCGCAGCTCGGTGAGGGAACGAAAATGCTCCATCAGCCTATCATCGATGATAACATCAAACGATCCCAGGACAAGGCGCGAGAGTGGTAGTGAAACATCGTCTGGTATTCCGGATAAGAGCGTGTTGAAAGATTCATTGGATTTGTCATTGGCCCCATTGTCGAGTTCCAGGCAGCAAAGTGCTGGATTTTTACCAATAGTTTGGACAAGGATTGGAACTGAAGGACTATGGCGATCTATCCAATAAGACAACGAGAGCTTGCGGAGGTTCGTAATGCCCTGAGTAATGAACGGTCGGAGATCTCCCTGTTTGGCGGATGTGAAATGGAAGAATTTCTCCAAGCGTGTATGGGTAACGGCGAAGTTGATAAGTACGTTGATGGCCTATCGTGGGTCTTGGCCGCAAGTATATATTCTAATCGCCATTTAATCTCGAAACTAAGCTAAAGATACAATTACTCACGTCAGAGAATTCAAACTGCTTAGACCAGCCATGGCAAGAGGCAAAGCAGTTTGCAATGCTCGCTTGAACATTGTCGTCTCGGAAGGTGGGATACGAGTCAGACACTCTTGACGAGGTTTCAGATCAAATTCGGCGTATTCCTTTGCGTATATGGTGCACTGGTCGCTCAACGATAGTATCTTGAGATGTCAGATATACGTGGCTGCAGGATGGGCACTGGCCAGAGCTTGAAGCATTTCGATTGTCGTCCGATATCCTCGACTGACCACGTCGACGACAAGACAAGAAAAGAAGACTGCCGCGGATGCGTCTTTAATTCGTCTACAACATGCCCGGAAATTTTTGAGGTCGTCGACACAAAGCTGAAAATAGTCACGAAATGCATAGGTTCTTAGTTGGAGGGCCGCATACGTATTTGCTAATTACTTCAGGGAGCTTTGTCTGCAGCATGAAGAGCGGCAGTGGTGGAAGCTTCTATGATTCAATGAATGTTGGGATGAAGCTAAGAATTAGAGGATGTGAATGGTGGTCAGAGATTTCTGTGTTCGCCTAAGGGGCCAACGGCCGTTGCCGAATCATCCTCATCCCGGCTGTAAATTCTTGATACATTATTTTCGTAAAATACAAGTGGAATTCATACGAGAACTCCATTCGACTCTATTCAGCAGGCCACCGTAATTATACCTCTATATATGTTGCCTCCATGTTCAAGTTCACAGTCGGGCGAGCCGTGCCGCTCATTGCCGACATTGCCGATGTCGGCATGGCCCGATTCAGTTCCTGATTCTCGTCGCCGTCGCTATTTCTTCTCTCTCTCTCTGCACCATGATCCTCGTACCGTAATACCCCGCGTTCCCTCGTTTCACGGTTCTATTTCCCTCACCTGATCCAGATATCGCAATCCACAAGATATAAAGGCTATATCAAAACGGATACTTGAAGTCGCTCCCGAGTCGGCCGTTGGGAGGTTTCTGGAGATATTCTGGATATTCGAACTTGGTCAGTTTAGGACTGCATGGTGCGTTGAACTCGTTCGCACGATGTGCAAAACTAATATCTGTAGAAAGGGAAACTCAACCAATCATCATCGTCATGGTCATCTCGATTTTCATTGTCCATCTGTCCATTCTTTGAGAAATCTTCGGTTCTTTGCCTGCGACTACCTCCATCTTCCCCTCCGTATGTGCTTGATTTGTCGAGTGCGATAATCACTTACCATATTCTTACATCAGACGGGCGACTTCCCAGATGTGTGTTAGGGCGTACAACAACACTCCAAGGTTTACTTGAAGACGGCAGTTTTCTCGAGTACGTCCATTCTTATGTAATGCGCGAAATAGCGATTCATATTGCTTTTTTATCAAGTCGTGGTACGAACGTCTGAGCTTACAGCTACTCCGACTCATATTTTTATGGTGGCAGCAGCGCCAAGCAGTAATACTGGAGCGAACGAAACTTTTGTGTGTCGTGATTTTCTCCTTCTTGGATTGTATGCTCATAGATCTGGTTAAAGTCGTCATTCTTTCGGCTTGATATAGATGTGCTGAGCGGTCAAGAAGTGACTCGGAGCCCGTATGGTGGAGCAAACGCGTAGGATTATCAAACTCTTTTCGCTATGCAGGGTTTCGTCGCGTCGCCTACCATACACATTACGTCCAGCATTCAACGGTCGAAGCGACGGAGCCGAGTAAAGGAACGGGGCGATGCCTCCTGACTGAAAATGTGTACAGTACGCTTGCCTCCTCCCTCTCGATGCGTTTCATACTCATCGATATCCAGATATATGCATCTGATTTTATGCGACAAGACTACCTTGCGACCACTCATCCAGAGATGCAGTTTCTTTCCCAAATCACCGTTCTACACATCCTCATCACTCTTCCGTGTCAGTCAACACCGTCCGGGAGCGGGGGAACGTGTAGTCGGTGATTCGGCATTGCAGGCAGATGCACTATCACTGAGGACGCCATGCTGTTATCTTTTCTAGGGATTGTTCCACCGAGATCCTTCGATCGCGTTTGTTGTAGGAAGTGGGCGTACAATATACATGTGGTAAGCTGTTCATGCTAATGGTGTGATGAAGTCACCCTTGCTCATCATGACTTTATTGGTCTAGCCTAGAGCATATTCTCTTCACTCCGAATCTCTCTTCTTCTGGCAAAGTTAGTCGTGCTGCCTAATCGTCGATTCGAACAAGTCTATGCTCAATTTCGACGTTGTCCAGATCCACTGTATGTGGTCATACCTCTATTTTGAATATTCTACTCACCGAATATAAATAGGGCCTGTCTGATTTATGATCGTTCCGTGGAGGTTCCAAACGCCGGTGGCGTCAGCTGGCAATAACAGTCCTTTCATTGGTGCACCGAACCTCTCGATCCTCTTTACACCAAAACGGACTCTTCGTCATAGACATGAATAATATCTCTGGAGTCACACGCTTGAGCTGTGTTCCCGATACCCTTTACAACGTCGTCCGATCGTTATCATGCTTTCACCCCAATGTCTACACGCTTCAATGCGCCCATCCGGCTATGCTCCGGCGCCTGGTTCAAGGTGCTCCATGATTCCTTGTCCCTGACCAGCGCTCCAGCCCCCATCTGCGCCTTGTAGCGTCTTTTCACCATCAACTTCTTTAACCTCCCAATAAACAACACCCAAGGCCCGCCATCAGCACCTCAACCACTCTCGCTCTTCCCTTCATATTCACCTCCGATCTGCAGCGGTTCCGTCGTCTGTCCCTGAAGCACCACCGGACACAGCAATACCATAATCACACCCATCGCCGACTTCTTCAGTTCCCGAAACCCCAACAAAATGTTCAAGAGGCCTAGGAGGCTGTCAAAGTGCACGTAATCCAGGCGGAAAGATCGACTGCGCTCTAACGGCGGTGCACGCTGGTGTCCGCGCGGAGGGATTCTCCAGCAGAAGGCGCGTATTTCTACGGAGGTCGAGCTCGGCAGTGACACGGCAAGGCAGGGTCGTGCGCTACCCATTGTTTATCATGCGCCGTCTTCCATAGGAGCTCGTCGATAAGGCTATTCATCATCACAAAGTCACTTTTGTCGCGAAGCCCACAATCTGCCTCGATCCGTAAAGACTTGACTCGCCGACTTAGACTTTGGAGGGATGCGAGATCTAGCGTATGTGGGAGCAGGGGAGGATTTGTAGACGAGGAACCGAGGGTGCATGATGCTAGGGTCTGGTGGTCATGGGCGAGGTGGTCGATGATGAGGTTGGTCAGTTCAGTGCGGCTCCTGAGGCTGATGCAATTCGGCAACACTGATCCAACATCGGAGCGAGCCTTCCATACCTTGACGCAGCCGTACACAAAACCACCCCACCCGTGTCAGCGGTATCCTATCCTCCAGCGTACCGAGCGTCCCTAACATCTTCTACGTATGCAACGGAAGACGATGGACTTCCTCTCGCTGCACCAATAGTGATCAAGTCCGGAGAGACTGTTAACAACCTCTTCGTAGCCAAAGGGTCGATCCTCACGGCCCCTCTTCAGAACCTGAACATCTCCGAGGAGTTCTTTATACCGAGAGGCTCGGATAGCGAAGGAGATCCGAGGACATCAACACCTCTTGACGTCCATTGACGGGCCCAGGACGTATCTCGGGGAGACGTTCGCTTTGGCCGAGTTCAAGGTAAGTAAATTTCTTGAAGAAGGGTACGCATTTTGTTGAGGAGCGGTTTTTTAGGCGGCGCTCCTTGTCATTGTACAGTACTTTACTTTCGAGTTACCTGGTGGAAAGGGCGCCGTTGTTGGCAAGCATCATGGGAGTATTTTACCTAGACCACAAGTTGTTGGCGAAGAGGGCGCGAAGGTTCCGTTGAGAGCAGGGAGAGTAGTATGATGTGACCCTCGAGCTCGCGAGGACTGCGACTTTAGCATAATCTGTATACGATACGAAATAAATGGACATACTAGATATTCTTCCAGCGATCTATGAATCCGCCATGCCTCTTGCACGCTTAATCTGTTCAATCTATCGTTGGTTTGCAATAAATGCTGAGGGATTGTTCCTGCTATCGGAAGCAGGCTCCCACAAACACCCCATGGTTCGGGAGAATCCCATTTTCCTAAGGTTTCTCTTGCAAACAGCGGTGTCCTCTTTCTCGTGTTCGGTTGCGTAATACCCGAACGGAATCGTCGCTTCTCAAGCAGTGACGATTGGCTGCTTCGAACACCCAGGGCCGATGCGTCGAGGATCTCTTCCTTTCCAATCCAGGATACGGTTGTAGCGCAGTAGAATCGCACTTCGTCGTGCCAATGATGATCAACTCTACAAGATGATCTCGCTGGCACCTCTGTAGAACAGCGACCTGACGATAGCGATGGCGGTCCGAGAACATGCCAATTTTTCCATCTATTACCAGTAATAATAAAATTTAAGCGGTCATTGATGCCGATGGATCCGTGTTTCTCTGAAGTTTACGCGGTAATCGGCTGACCAGTTATAACGAGAGGCAGAACTTCGAGAGTCTAAATGTATTATGTCGCGTCTAATGATACATTTTCTTCCTATCCTCCACACGCCATGTTAGGGCTGTGGACACGGCCGTTCCTTATTGGGACCTTGTGCTGTTACCAACACCATATCGTATCTGTTCCGGCTCAGATTAGCTCCCATAGATTTGTACTAGGTGAGAATTCCTTACATTACACCCTCTTGGCACCCACCCATCGCCCATAACCCTCGCCAACGAACTCTGCCGTCCAAGACATCATCCACGAGTGTGAGAACGGGAGCCTTACTGTTTCTGCTCCAGTGCGCCATACACGCTCGCCGGGACCATTCCCAGCAGGTCCGACTCCAGCGAACCCGCTCGCTTACGTAGCTTGAGGTGCAGACGACACCCGTCACACCGATACGAAGGGGGCGTAAAACAGTGTGCGTGGACCTGGAGATAAACGTTAGCTCGGAACGAGGGTAAACAATCAAGTAGACGTACTCGGTGGTCGATTTCCGTCTTGATGTTTTCTGTGTCTTCTTCGGTTTACATCGTCATTGGGACGCCGCGATGCATACTTGATTGCTGGGTGAATAGCCGTGATTGCACATCCGGCATGCAGTGATAACCCAACCCGAGCTTAACATAGGATGGATGGTGACAATCCGGATTCCACAGCTGGAGTAAACGATGTTGCGGATGGGAGTTATCGAGAGGCGACAGTGTTAAAGTCGTAGAACATATGGGTGAACGCCTTCCGATGAGTTAGTAAGAATGTCGAAGCAAAAAGGAAGGAACGTACTGATAATGAATCGATACCCTCCCCTCTCCCATCCGCTCCTTCCACGTTCCTCGCATGAAGACCTCTGACTCGCAGTACACTCCCGCGAACCATCTCTACTCCCTCACCCGCATGTACGCTCGCGACACAGTCGAACATGGTCTCACACTACTTTTCAGGGTACTTTGCGCGATAGAAAGCAAACGTAGAGCTGAGCAGGTGTCGATTATCGTGATCTGGGAAGTCCACGTCGGACACGTGCTGGGGAAAGGCGGAAGTCATCAGATCGTGAGGAGGACGAGGGCTCTTGTCTTGTTGTTCTCTCCGACGGCGATAGAGGTGGTTGTGAAAGACACGCGACAGGGGGGAGGTAAGTTGCAGCATGGTCCGAAATGGAAGTTTCGGACAAAATGACGCGTGGCTGTACGAGCCTTCTTTCCCTCACTTGTATCGAAAATTGAATCCCTTCCAGCAATGCCAGCATGATATCTCCCGCGCCCGAATTAAACAGACAACATCGAGGGAAGCGCGCATGCGGTGGAGTTGCTGATGGTAAGTCTGTGGATGTTGTTTGGCACGAAGAGCTGGTCAGGGAGCTGTCGAGAGACCTGTCACTTGCTGAAGGAATCGGGGGTCAAAGAATGGGTGTAAGCGGATCATGGTCACTCCTTGACACTTTTTCTTCCGAGTACGTGTTGAACGGTATTGAAATCAATGAATGTCCGGCGTTGGATGTGCATCACAGAGTGCTTTCGCGATGCAAACAATGAAGATTCAGCTGACTTGGGAAGTGAAAAAGTGCAAAGGCGTCGCACGTCCAGCAGATATGGTGAAGGATATCGCGTATCGTTCGAGGTCGACTCGCGCATGGTACTGATATAAACCATAATTCTTGCTAGCGCGCCTGGAACGCGCAGAATAGATCCGGGACCGCAGACACCTTTGGTGGAGAGGTAAATGATCCAGCGTGGTGATGGATTCACGGACACGTGTGAGGGGATATCATCATCATCATCATATTACACGACATGGTCCGCTGTAGAGACGGCCGTGGCGTACAGTACAAATAACTAGCTAGGAAATCTATATACTGTACTACCCAACATACCCACAGGCGACGAGCTCGCCGTTTTTCAGGCTGTAGATCGCAAGCTGTATGAGAGGTTCGAGAAACTAGTATTCGCTCCGAAGAGCGCCGCTGGCTATCGCAGAATAATGTCCAGCTAAACAGATGGGTATTGGAGCGTTAGCCGAGCGGTAAAAATGACTAGCCTCGTGAAAGTGATGAAATCACTTTGGCCAAGTAATCCGGCCTCCGGGCCGGACGGAAAGTTACGGGAAAAAAACTATATAGTTGCACGTGAGCAACCTGGGTCCGTCCACAGAAAAAAGGGGTGAACCGAAGCAGACATTGAGCAGAAACGGGCCCGTTCGCGAAGCTGGATTGTCACATTGATGCGGCGACATGGCGGCGTGTATGGACAATGGATCACTGTGGCCATGGACTCCAATTTAAGGTAAGGAGGGAAATCCTTGTAGAACAGTCGTCCCGTCATGCATTAGGAGGAGGATCGACCACGTAGCACAATCCAGACACAGAGATGTCAAGCCACCTATCCGTTAGCTAAAGGAGTGAACTGGTATCCCAGGAGCGCTAGAGGGAGACGCAGAAGGGGTTCACAGGATAGCAGAGCCGAGATGATGGTGGTTGCGCATACGGAAATGTATTTGGTTTGGGCGTACAGGCTCGGTAAGCTTTGGTTTCCCTTGCCACGAAATTAACCCACGCTCATCAAAAGGCTTCGCAGCAAACACGGTACGGAGTAATGGTGCATGAGGGAATGACAACAGGCACAGGAAAGTATGTAGACACCGTGTTCGGAGCCCTCTAGGGATCGTGCTTCCCTCACGACCGGTTCTACCATCGAAGTCTTTGGAAGAGGGCTTGATTTAGAATAAAGGCGAGCTTTGCTCATAATTCCTAGAGAGAAATTACCTATGTGAGCAAAATGTCAGCTCGAGCCAAGAAGACAAGCAGGGACGAAACGTACCGTGGTTATCTCTCCGGTACAATAAGATGGCGTTGTTGATCGATGCCTTCGAAACGTCGGCGAGGTAAAGTGGTTCGTTGGGAGTATCCTTCCGTCCGAGCTGGTGGAGTTTTGAATACCTATCAACTGGTTGATGGTGGTGCAGAGCCAACTCCAAGCCATAGGCTCATATCTTCACGTGCAGATCCGGCCCGTCAAAAACGACCTCTCATCGATTGACGATCCACCAAGCTCTATACCAGCTGCGTATAGGGTCTTGATTGCGTTTTAGGGGGAGAGTACAACCACAGCTCCCATGAAGTTTGTGGCTCACCATCATAGCTATGCAGCAAACTGACAAGAGGCTCGTCTCCCCATCCATATGAAACAGGCATCTTGCGACGACGGTACACCATCGAAAGAAGGAGCGATTGCCTGGAGATTGAGCCACGTAGAACAAGCCTCAAATTTCCTATCTGTCGAACACACCAGCCCACGGCCCTTTCCTTTCTTCGGACCAGTGTAAGCCACGCTGTGACACAGATTGTGATCCCCCATATCTCAACGATTACGGTGGTGGAAACACGGTAACGATTCCGACGTCCGCGCATTCGAAGGGATGAGATATTAATAGATTGCAGAGGTGATGCTAGCGAATGGAGTCCTGTCTTGGCTATGAATGCGCGCCTCGGAGTTCGTAGGTTGAATATGGCGATAAGTAAAATGGCGGGATATGGATGGTAATCTGAGAGAGCTAAGATCCTTCGACATGGCTATCCCCGAGCCTGGTAGAATGACACGTCAGGTCTTGAAAC
The DNA here is from genome assembly GCA_022818035.1 of Armillaria solidipes. NCBI lineage: Eukaryota > Fungi > Basidiomycota > Agaricomycetes > Agaricales > Physalacriaceae > Armillaria > Armillaria solidipes. Next base: position 971,157 of record JAIWYQ010000015.1, read on the forward strand.
GAAGGCAAACAAGATACGCACTGCATATCTCTTCACAGCAAAAAAATACTTCGCCTTCATCTCTGCGGCGTATCCTTGGACGATGTCTATTCAAAATAGCGGGTATGCGAAGATGGGATGGCAAACGTTCGGAGGTTTGTACGCGCATAGTATCTCGTAGGAGGTGAAGATGCGAGCTCGATACATGGGGTTCCGCTGGCACCGTGCCATTCGAGCACCGGGAGCATCTCCAACGTCGATAGTTCGAGCCAGCGAGTTCAGCGGCTGAGGACACCATGGATTCGTGGAAGGCAGAGTTCGACACCTGAGATCTGAGAGTCCTTGTAGGGGTAGGGTTTGGATTTGTAAATGCAGGCGCCACAGGAATAGGGCTTTATGGACGGTCATCAGTAAGAAATCGACAAGGTAAGAAGAGAAGGCGTACAACACCACAATGCGGACAAGCAGATCGCGACAGCCATCTCAGTCATCTAACGTTGCACGGCATCCAAAACAGGTGTATTGGGTGTTGTCGAGGAAGAAACGTTGGCCGTAGTGTGTCGACTGTCCAGGCTGCTATGCCTATTCCATTCAGCGAGGCTCTGACGATTGCTTTCTCCGAGCCTCGAGGCTGACGACATCACCTAGATTGATAGTCGTTGGTGCAGGAAACTAGATGGCCAAGGGAGTTCGACAAGAGGGAAAGAGGTGCCATCCGTCCCTGCAATGGATGACCTCCTGGATCCTTCGCCGCCGTCGAGGGCCCAGCATGGTCGTTGGCATACATTGCTTGTTGCCGATGGAAGGAGTAGGGGAACGCTTCAGGGCTTATAAGAACAGAGTGGCCGTCATCATTGCAGTAGTGATCCTTTCGCATAATGAGAACACAAAGAAGGGAAATCAAGAAACGACGCACGATTCCTACGAAGTTCTGATTCGCCCAGGATAGACCCACGTTCAACCGCCCTCGCCATCGCCTCGGATTCCCACAAAATCTTGTAGTTTTTGACCCACGAGTTCAGAAGTGGCTTCTTCGCCAGAGAAAGAATGGGGGAGGACGCGACACAAATGTCGGTTTGATTCAAGTGGTGGACGAAAGTGGTCAAGTGATGGGGCGTGGGGAAACTTGCCTCGCCCCCATCAGATTCATATCACAGCCTCGCACCTCTTCCACTTGTACACTCACCATCGACCGTACATCGTAGTAACAACAATGCAAGCACCATCTCAACCTCTTACTCAGTCTCCAAGCACAGCGGCGCCGGATCGATCTGCGATCCTTGCGCCTCCGAATCTGGCTCCTGATGATACCGATTGGATTTCGACAGCCAGTCTCACTTTCAAGGTGCTTGCTGGTGCAGGCGAACTGGATCGCACGGGCATCGCAAAGGCAATTGCAAATATTGCTCTCCCGATCCTGGAGCTGGCTCAGGTGCGAATCTAGGACCCTGTACATCAATAATGCATACTAGAAGGCTCGTGTCATTCAGGATAATAAGAAAGCTCGCGATGAGCTCAAGGACACTATCAAGTACCTCGACGAGATGCTCCGCTCTGTCTCTGAGGAGATCAAGTTACTTCAAGAAGGTGGATCCCCAATGGATGCTTCAACTCGCCCGCTGGTGCGTCTACAGCAAATGGGCGACGAATTTGTCAGGTACGTCTCTCCCTCTGGTCTCGTTAAGACTACGAGGACTGACTTTTGCCATCATCAGTCACCTCAAGATTTTGAAGGATGATTTGAACAAGATATATGGGAAGACAGGGTTCCGGGCGACAATGAAGAAAACGTTTCAGAGCAAGGCTATCCTGGATCGTATTAATCAGCACAAGGTGTATGTCAAGGAGGCTCGAGACAAGTTTCTTGTATGTTTTCACTGCTGATCCATGAGAGATGTATTAATCTTTCTCAAGGCAACTGCTGTTTTCTCTGTGATCAGGCAGGTTAAAGAGGTTGATGCAAAGATTACTGTCATTCATGATCATCTGGTAAATATTCTTATCAGTGTTACATCATTATATGCTAATAATCTCATAGATGAGTCCTTCCAGGATTCAATCTGTCAAGTATGTCTCTATGTATTCTCTAAAGTATAATAGTTCTCATGATAGTCCACTGATTAGTGGTGTTATGCTCTCTGCTATCCCTCCACCAGCTCCATCTGTTTTCAAAGGTAGAGATGATTTAGTCCAAGAGGGTATAACAAATCTTCTTGCTGATTCTCCTCATTCCATTATTATTATGGGATTTGGAGGTATGGGCAAAACATCACTAGCCTTGAGGATATTGAATGATGCAGCTGTACAGGCTAAATATGAGGCTCAAAGATATTTCATTCCATGTGATATTATTTGTAGTGTTGAGCCTACTGTGGAGGTTCTATTACAGAATATCATTAAGCTGATGAAGCTAGAATTAACTAGTGATGCAGTGAAACAGCTGCATGCTATATCTGAACCAATCATTTTGGTTTTTGATAACTTTGAGACTCTTTGGGATAATAGCCAAGATCAATATAGTGTTCAGATGCTTTTGAAGCAGTTGAATTCTATAAGGGAGATTACATTGATAATTACAATGAGAGGAAATGTTCCTTCAATTGATGATGTTGATTGGTTAGTATTACCATATAATGGTCTATCACCATTGAATGAGCCTATATCACTGGATATCTTTTGTATTATTTCAAGATATCCTAGTGATAAAGAGGCAGTCAAAGAACTAGTAAAAGAGCTAGATGGATGGCCATTAGCTATTACATTGATGGCTTGTCAAGCAAAAATTCTTACTCCAAAGACACTTCTTGAGAGCTGGTATAAGGAAAAGACATTATTACTGGAAAAACCAGGAGCTCAACCTCATCGGTTATCAAGTGTTGATATTTCAATCAAGATAACACTACAATCATCACTACTTTTATTAAAGCCAAATACATTGAAGCTGTTAAGTGTAATGTGCCATTTACCTAATGGTATTCCAACATGGGACAGTTTAATACACAAAATGCTACCAAGGGTTTCTGAACAAACATTAATTATATCAAGATTATTACAATCTGGAATTATATATCAGAATAATAAAGAAGGGTTGAAACTATTATCACCTATTCAGGAATATCTTAAAATATATTTTCTAGAACCAGATACAGATATAAAAAGTCAAATTTGCCTCTTTTACATAGACAAAATAAATAGTAACAGTCTTGAATATTCAAATTTAGAAGATAAGACAAAATTTAATGTCATACATTCTAAAAATATTGAATGGATATTATATAGGCTTTTGGATAATGATATTAGTGAAAAGCATTTAACAACAATCTATGACTTTTGTTATTTTCAATATCTAATCTGGGATTCAGATAGACTATTGAGAAAAATGAAATTGATAGTAAATCAGAAAAATATGCAAAATTTATATGCATCTGTATTGCTCTTGTTAAGCAGAAGATATTTGTTAATTAATCAGTATAAGTTAGCACAGAAACATGCATATAAAACTATGCAGATTTATGAAGATCTTGGTGACTCTTTTGGAGTAGCACAATGTTTGCAAAGCTTGGGAGATATTTTACGAATGACAAATCAATACTTAGAAGCCACTATCAAGTTAGAGAAAGCTATGCAGATATTTGATGACATTGGTAACTCTCGTGGAATGGCACAGTGTTTGCAAAGCTTAGGAAATATTTTGAAAATGACAAATCAATATTCAACAGCTACTGTCAAGCTGAAAAAGGCTATGCAGATATTTGAAGTCATTAATCACTCTCTTGGGGCAGCACAGTGTTTGTGAAGCTTGGAAGATATTTTGCAAATGACAAATCAATATTCAAAAGCCACTATCAAGCTGAAGAAGACTATGCAAATATTTAATGACATTGGTAACTCTCGTGGAATGGCACAGTGTTTACAAAGCTTGGGAGATATTTTGCGAATGACAGATCAGTACTCAGAAGCCACTATCAAGCTGGAAAAGACTATGCAAATATTTAAAGATATTAATAACTCTCATAGAGCAGCATAGTGTTTGCAAAGCTTGGGAGATATTTTGCAAATGACAAATCAATACTCAGAAGCCACTGTCAAGCTGGAGAAGGCTATGCAGATATTTGAAGTCATTGGTGACTCTTGTGGAGCAGCACAATGTTTGCAAAGCTTAGGAAATATTTCACGAATGACAGATCAGTATTCAAAAGCCACTGTCAAGTTGGAGAAGGCTCTGCAGATGTTTGAAGATATTCAAAACTCTCATGGAGTAGCACAATGTTTGCAAAGCTTGGGAAATATTTTGTGAATGACAAACCAATACTCAGCAGCCACTATCAAGCTGGAAAAAGCTATGCAGATATTTGAAGACATTAGTGACTCTCTTGGAGTAGCACAGTGTTTGCAAAGCTTGGGAAATATTTTGCAAATGACAAATCAATACTCAGAAGCCACTGTCAAGCTGGAGAAGGCTATGCAGATATTTGAAGTCATTGGTGACTCTCGTGGAGCAGCACAATGCTTGCAAAGCCTGGGAGATATTTGCAAATAACAGAGCAATACTCAGCAGCCACTACCTTGCTTGATCTTGAGGGTAGTGCTATTTGATAGGCCAATAAGGATTTCTTTTATATGCTGCTGCAGGCCTCAAAATGTCACATGTGTTGTGGAAAGCATAAGCATCTATGAAGTGTAGATACAACTTTAACACTTCAAGTTCAATTATGACTTAGCATCTAGAATCTAATAGTGTTTAAGGATGATTTATCAGTAGTATATATGAGTACAACAACAACTAGTGTCAAGTAGGGAGTATGTATAAGTCATAGTACTCTAGAATGTAGTTACTGTTCTAAGAGATAATTCTTAGTCTTAATCCAAGGCATGTATTTTCTGGTCTGACTCAGGTCCTAAGGGAGAAGTCACACACTTAAAAGTAAGAGGGTAAAAAAAAAAGATCAATTCCTAGTCATCTAGCTACTTATATACTACAATTTATAAGTCATCAAAGATCATAAAGAGTTAATTAGAGTTCTACAAGTCATATCAATTCTAATTACAGTCCATTACAGTGAGTCACCTTGACTGGAATCTATTTAAATTTAGATATCTGACATAGTCCTCCCACTCTTTAGACAGCCATTACATCAATGCTGTATCCTCTGAAAACTTTGAGAATGATTATAGCATTGAGCTTAATCAGCATCCAATCAACTGGGTATACTATCTTTATGAAGTTGACACTATACTGGGTGTCTTGAGTGGTATAGGAGTACAAATCCTTATAGCCTTATTCAAACTTGTGGATGTAGGTCTTCCACTCTTCTATTATAAGGGCTAGAGCTTCTCCTCTTAAAACTTCCCCCTACTATTTTTGCATGAGTGTAAAACCTAGTGAAGTAATATACTCAGCTTTTATGATTCAATTGAGACCACTCCTGTAAGTCTTAACAGATGAAGTACTGTTGAATTTCAACCATATCTTCACAGGGTGTTATGTATTATGCACATCTTTACAGGGCCAGATCTTTACAAATGGTTGTCACTTGTTATGGTCAAAATACATCTTCATTTTGTCAGCAGATTACAATTAATCAGATTAGATAGGGAAAAAAATATGTCAGCTATGCAACAAGAAATACCTGGTTGCTACTATGCCTTACTAAACAACGCCAATCATCCCTACCAGAAAAACCTGATGAGCACGTTTAAACCCGACGAATGGATCAAAAATAGGAAGACATGGAGCAAAGTACCCCTGTTAGTGTGTCGCGCTGCTACCCAGGCCCTGGCTATCCCGCCATCTATCCATTTGGTGATGAGCCTCCAGGCTCTGTATGCTCAGAATTTACGGATTTTACACACTAATTGCTGCCCCTGTCCACCCAACGGACTTTCAGTAAACCAAAGATTGCACACTCACTCATACTACTTTCATATTATGGCAACCACTCCTCACGCGCTGATACACCATCTACGTGTTCACACCTAGATTTTGTGATTTTGTAACAATACAATTGCATATCTATCTTGTACTAGTGATAATAAAAGGACTATAGCTGAGGCTTTGAGCTGATAGTTACAGCAGTATGCAACTAGTGAAGCCAGGACTTAGATGCAATACCACTAGTGGGTCAAATGTACCAGCCAGCCATACTAGTAACTTGAAGGCTAGCCGGACTAATTAATATAAGACCACTAGTGGACGAGTAACGCTACTAGCGCATCAAACAAGAAGCAGAATACACAGATCTCATGAAGTTCAGTCACTAGTAGACCGATCGGGGCAGAAACGCCTAAGTCAGGTTAACTAGTCACACAGCAATCTCGAAGCAGGACTTAGAAATGAATTAGCAACAGATTAACGTTATGCCCAGATCCGACTAGTGTGATCAGATCTATTACGATCGGTACTAGTATAGCCCGGCTGCGCTTTCGATCACGGCCAACTACGGTTGCAAGCACAAGGGTGTGGCTAGTCGTTCATCTCCGGCACTAGTGGTGCGTTGCTGGATCAAGAACGCGAGATTAAACCACTAGCTGAGCTCCATAGCTCACTAGTCATCCAATAGCAATTTCTAGACCGACTATTGCGTGTTTATGCGTGATATTTTGGGCCTAGCCAAGAAATCAGTACCAAAAATACCCCACTAGTGTAGCTGTTTGTGTCGCTTTGTACCTTTCTTTACAGTATATAAGTAGTAGAATAGCCACTCGCAATGGGAGGCAACACCATCCCTGCAATTGAGACCTACTAGTCAGTATCTAGTGCCCCAATTAAAGGCTTTTGTGCTTAACCTCAAACGAAGCAGCTACTAGTCGCTAAGTTACCTATAGTATTGAGTGAATTGAAGTCCCTTTGAGTCTACTATTGTGTCCTGCAAAGGCCAAGAGTGCTCTGAAGTTAGTTCTTGCAGTTTCTCAAAGTTAAATTATTATTCTTAGGCCAAGAGTGCCACTAGTAAGCCAAGAGTGCGAACTAGTCAAGTGTAGATCACTTGTAGGAAGTATTACAGGGCCAAGAGAGCCAATAGTTCAAACAGTCGAAGTCCCAGCGAGCGCAGTAGCTCAAAACCAAGTCACATTCATCCAATTGTGTCTTACCCACCCCACTAGTGCAAGTAGTACACTTGTAAAACTCACTAGTAATGAATAAAACATCTTTTGAACAACATCCCTTGATTATTTAGTCTGCAGAGTGCTTCTATCATACTCGAAACACCTGAATTCAATACATTGGTGATAGTGTAGAGTTGTGAGAGGTTTAGTGTTGGTTGCAGTTCATAGCAGCCCACTAGTCTTTTGTCACTTGCTGTTACCAAGCACATCAGCGCTTTGTTATCCATCCTATCTCATTACACATCATAATTGCCATATTCCATCACAGCAAGGCACCTTCGATCACAAATCATCCTAAAACAGAGTTGCCGCATCACTTCTCATCAGCACACTGATGCGCCAATCAATCACTTAATGAAAAGACGTGATTGCCATGGCCACTCATCCATCCATGATATTTTGAGCACACAGCCACTACAGACCACATTTTACTAAGGCTGTTACTTCGCCAAGACCTCAAATTGACGTAGACCCAAGCATGCACCTTAGTACAAAAGCCATATCTCACCAGTCCACAGTCAAACAGCACCCAACGATCCATTCATCGCTCCCAGAAATCATACGGTTTTTGTCCATATGCGGCAACGTAGACAAGTTGCTGTTACTTTCAAAGTCAAGAGACCATATGTTGGCCATGGATTTTACTAAGCCAAGGCCTTACAGCCTTACTAAGTCACGCATACTCATTCTATTTATAATTTCGTACTTGTAGTATAAGAACTAGCTAGAAAAACATCGTTTAGCTTTAGCTTACCATCAGCTTACCCCTACGCATTGAGTTTACACCACACATCGAGACTATTGACAGTTCTACTACATTTATTACTGTTCTACAGCAATATACCGTTTACCCCAGTATATTCTTGAGTGCATGTCAATTCTTAAGCTCACCAGAGTTATTCCATAGTTTTTGACTATGAAGGGTCGCTTTACACTCGCTCTTCGCTCTTGACACTATTGGTACATGATCATATTGTGCCAATATGTGATTGCCGCACCATATCTCATCCACATTTATCTTTTATCGGCCATTATCATTTCAACTTCACCAGCATAGGATCGTTTCACGTTTTCACTTTCATCATTGTATTGTCATCCACTTGGGTAGTCTCCAAGCAGACTTAGGATCATTTTCACATCAGTATAGGACCAGTTTCCACATAGTTTTCATATAGGACAGTCCCACGAGTGGACTTGAAGGTTAGTTTTGACATAGGATAGGATCACTTCAGTACAAGACCAGTTTCACCATTGACATCAGTATTCCTGTATTGTTTAGGATCAGTACCCCACCATTGCCAGTATATTCTCATTCTTGCTCTCAGTATCATTGCCCAGTTTCCATATTTCCATGTTTATTCTCAATCCTGCACCCTCAGTACTTCGTTTCATGTTCTCTCTCGACACATCCAGCCATCACCACATGTTTATTCATTGATTCCCCTCTCCCAGCCGCAGTTTCACACATTTATTTCCGTTCTCTCCACTCTCTTCACTAGGATTGCCATCTAGCAACATTTTCTAGTCTCTTCTCATGTTTTCGCTTATGGATTCGTGGTATTCACATCATACCCGTTTCTGTTCCCTCTTGTTTCGAGAGATCCCTACTGGCTTACAGCCAAAGCTTCTAGTACTTGACTACCAAGCAGTACTACTTCGCTGACTGAAAAGTCACAGTGTATACTTGCATATAGAGGAATTGATTGACTGCACGGAAGTGTCCTGAACCCACTCGCACACATGATTGCCTTAATTGCTGTGTTATCACATTAATTAACCAATCTCATTCCTGAGTTGGTGTTGCTGTTGCCATGGAAGTCTAGACTTATCATTGGAGCTTTTTCCTGATGGCACATCACCCCGACAACATTATCGATGTTGTGCCATCTTCCAGAGACCCATCCAAGCTTGTACAAGGAGCTTTTAAGTGGGATACTTGAAGATTCCATCTCTGGAAGTTGGAACTGAGGAGCCATCAGATCTGTTTGCGAACGGGGCACCAGATGATGATAGCAACATCCCTCTGGAGGTCATTGTTGATCTCGTTCAGTCCTGTGGTACTGATCTAGATCAAGGATATGTTGTCAATGCAGTTGATGGCACAGTTGTTCGCTCAATGATTGCAGAAGCTGATAACGCTTCAGCTGTGTCACACAAAGAGGATCCTGAGCTGGAGTTAGAGATGCCTGTAGTGAGTAAGCAAGGTAGAAGGATTAAACAGTCAACCTGGTATGGAAATGATGATTGGGAAAGGTCTTAGACTCTTAGAAGCACTGACAGCAAAATTTTACAGCACAATACAAGTTTTTTTGAGTACAAAATATATGATCTTCATTGAGTGTTGTTACGTGTTACGATCTTCGCCTATCTTCACATAACAGACCTCCGTTGATGTGCTCAGTAACGGCAAATGGCAAAAGACTAGTGGGCAGAAATAAGCTCCAACCAACACTAAACCTCTCTACACTCTACACTATCACCAATGTATTGAATTCAGGTGTTTCGAGTATGATAGAAGCACTCTGCAGACTCGATAATCAAGGTAGGTTGTTCAAAAGATGTTTTATTCATTACTAGTGAGTTTTACAAGTGTACTACTTGCACTAGTGGGGTGGGTAAGACACAATTGAATGAATGTGACTTGGTTTTGAGCTACTGTGCTTGCTGGGACTCTGACTGTTTGGACTATTGGCTCTCTTGGCCCTGTACTACTTCCTACAAGTGATCAACACTTGACTAGTTTGCACTCTTGGCTTACTAGTGGCACTCTTGGCTTAGAAACTGCTCCTTACAAGTGATAACACTTGACTAGTTCACACTCTAGCTTACTAGTGGCACTCTTGGCCTAAGAATAATAATTTAACTTTGAGAAACTGCAAGAACTAACTTCAGAGCACTCTTGGCCTTTGCAGGACACAATAGTAGACTCAAAGGGACTTCAATTCACTCAATTCTATAGGTAACTTAGTGACTAGTAGCCACTTCGTTTGAGGTTAAGCACAAAAGCCTTTAATTGGGGCACTAGATACTGACTAGTAGGTCTCAATTGCAGGGATGGTGTTCCTCCCCATGCGAGTGGCTATTCTACTACTTATATACTGTAAAGAAAGGTACAAAGTGACACAAACAGCTACACTAGTGGGGTATTTTTGGTACTGATTTCTTGGCTAGGCCCGGAATATTGTGCATAAACATGCAATAGTCGGTCTAGAAACTGCTATTGGATGACTAGTGAGCTATGGAGCTCAGCTAGTGGTTTAATTTCGCACTCTTGATCCAGCAATGCGCCACTAGTGCCGAGGATAAACGACTAGCCATGCTCCCACATCCATAACACAGTTTGCCATGATCGAAAGCGCAGTCTGGCTAGCCTCGTGCCCGATCGTAACTGATCTGATCACTCCAGATGGATCTAGATGCGAGGTTAATCCATTGCTAATTCATTTCTAAGTCCTGCTTCGAGATTGCCACATGACTAGTTAATCTGACTTAGGTGTTTATGCCCTGATCGGCCTGCTAGTGACCGGACTTCACGAGATCTGTGTATTCTGCTCCTTGTTTGGTGCACTAGTTGCGTTACTCATCTACTAGTGGCCTTATATTCATTAGTCCGGCTAGTATTCAAGTTACTAGTACAGCCGGCTGGTAGATTTAACCCACTAGTGGTATTGCATCTAAGTCCTGGCTTCACTAGTCGCATACTGCTGTAACTATCAGCTAGAAGCCTCAGCTATAGTCCTTTTACTATCACTAGTATAGGATAGATATGCAATTGTATTGTTACAAATTCGCAAAATCTAGGTGTGAACGCATAGACAGCATATCACCGTTATGCATTATGTGAAGATATGGTCAAAATGCAACAGTATCAATTGATTAGGATGGTGGTGTGAATAGCTGGTCAAGGCTAGTAACACCCAAAAGGTCTGGTTTATATAGCTGGTTAAAGCAGATAATATCCAAAAGGTTTGGCTAGCTATGCCCCAAAGATAAGGGCTTGAATGGCTTGAATGGCTGGTTCCTTAACTAAACTAAGTTAGTGCTCTCTCTGACCTGACACAGATCCAAAATTTAAGGGTGCACAAGTATAAGGTAGATTCATTGTACTAGCTTTACAGACTTTATATACCCCTACAGGGATAAGTTAAGTCAGTATAGTCATGAGTCAAGTATCTAATCTTAGAAATATGAGTCATGTGAGTCATATCAAAGAGTATGTTATGTATCTATTTATATCTTATGATAAGTCCATTAGTTCTTACAGAGCCTCCTCTACATTGAGTTGGCTTCTTCTCAGTTTAATTCTCCTTCACCAATTTCCCCTTGGTAGATTTCTGAAATGGCCACATTTATAAGCCTGGTCTTCATCCAGTTGAGGATAAGCCATCTTGATTAAAACTTGTCTGTATAGGATATCATCGGCAGTGGGATGATATTCCCATTCTAGCCAATTTTGCTTCTTGTACCGTTTAATATAGTTCTTCCAACCAGCTTCCATCAATGGTTCAGCCATACATTCCTCTATGTGATTCAATACTCTTTTAATCAGATCAGAATAATGTTCATTTCAGTCCCATGAGAAGAGACTCTCAATGATGGCATCCATAGGGAGCATGGTGCAAGAAAAGGAATCAATTTGTTCAAGATATCTGTACATGGTCCAGGATTCTCTTGTAGTAGCCATCTCTTGCATTAGGTAGTCTGTCATATCTGGGAGAGGGTTGTATTGTTGAAATTTGTAAAAATGCGAAGCAATAATGGATGGTCCTTACTTCAACTATTTAATAACTCATGGTATAAGAGGTGGTACCTCCATCTATACAAATATCTATTTACTGTTGCTTGGCATTAACTTCACCAATGCCCTTTATATACATTTGCATAGCTTTAGTTACATCAGTCCTTTTACTTGTAACATGCACTGTAGTTGATCAATATATACTGGTCAAAGCTACTATGTGTATCTCAAGTATAAGCAATGCCTACACTTTTTTTAGCTTACCCAGCTATATTCAATAGCTACCACCACTTCTCTCCCAGGAAATTTTGTTTTCCCATTATCGAATCAATTCACTAGCAACAACAATGCCTCGACCATGATCACAATCGAGAGACAACAATGAATGATGAGACAAGCATCGATAAGACACTCTGACCGGAAGTGGAAGATCCTCACCTCGAGGATCAGGAGAAGTGCAACAATCTGTATTTGATACGGCCCTGAGGCAGCCAGATAAGGCTGCAAATCCTACATGAAAGAGCAAGATGTCCTTTGACATAAAGCAGGCTGCGGATCATGAATGCATATACGAAGAACATGTAGTGGGCAACAAGGAGATCATTGGGACCAACCAGGATAGTTCCTTCTCTGTAGACGAGGATGCAGCCAATGGACTTGATGATACTGGGGTGGCCATGCGTATACCCATGTGCAATCGCTCCAATGACAGGCATACCTCAACAGATAGTCCAATGACAATGGAAACTTTACTTGGGGAAGGATATTCCCCCATGCCAAGCCTCTACCAGCACCCAGCATTCGGCAGCCTATGAGGCCTCATGGGTAGCTGGAGGAACCCTACTCCAGCAGATGAACTATGGTGTAGAGTCACACCTGATGTCATGCCCACAATGAAGTTGCAGTTCCCACTGGTACCCTCACAGCCAACAAGTATAGAGATACCAACCAACAAGTAGCTGTCACCCACAAAACTGAGGAGCAGAGGGTCGCAGCCAGACCTGGTAGATGTTGATGTTGACCACAGAACTGACGAACCTATACCACATCCCATGTTAATGCAGGATGGCCAGCCTAGGGAATGTACTCTTAGTGAGGCCCAGAGAGAGGCGGCACATAAATCCATTCAGGATTTCTGGACAGACGAAGACAAAATAAAAACTGTGATGGTAGCAAAATTAAAAGCATTAACTTCTGAGCAAATGATAGTGGTGCAATAAATGGCGCATGCCCACACAATGAACATGTTCAAACATCTAGGCTTCGAGAACATCAGCCAACTGTCCAACAAGTATATTCGTCAATATAATGCAGAGGTGACCACACTTATACTTGGCTGAGATATTGGCTAGAACATGGATGAGAAACCTGGGCAACATCCAACCACTAGCTCTACCCCAGTAATATCATTCCATGAACAACAAATCAAAATTGCTGAATGGTTTGCAAAGGGCAAAACCAAGCTGACTGAGAAGCCGCTCGATGACGGCATTAAACCCAAGCAGGACAACCTCAGGAAGTCATCACTGGAACGTGAACCTGTCATCATAAAAGACAAGCCAGGGGCCAATGTCAAACCGCTCATTCAGGAGATGTTACCCCCAGATACTGATAACACTGTTGATATTGAAGAATTGAAGAATAGAATTGCTCTCCAGAGGATAAGGCTGAGCCAACTACGCAATGGATGCAAACCATCTGTCCCAGATCAAGGGATAGTCTTTGATGAAAATAATAATACATGGTTGAAACCTGAGGCAAGTAACACCTCCATGGGTAATAGGCCAGCTGGCAATGGCAGAGGGAGTGAGAAGAAGAAACTGCCCGAGGACGACAGAGATAATAGATATACCAGCCACCCAGATGGACCACCTGATGATGACAACCCAGACGACGATGATGAAGGGGACAAGAAGCCAGCCCAGGATCCATTCACACTAAGACCAGATCCTAGGGACATGTCTACCACCTCATCTCAGGCGATTGAAGCAAAATCAAAGTACACCGAGTGCAAGGTGGAACAGATCATCCTGTTTGTAAGAAGGAATCTGGGTACAAAGTTGATGATAGCAGACAGCCTGAAAGGCACCTGATTGGATGTAAAGTCAATGAAGAAATATGATGGAACTGCATCATGGGATGCATACTGGGAATGGCTCTGAAGTATGGTCTTTGCTTATTGGGCATCCCAGATGGGTGGACCCAACCGGGATGAGGAATGATTGTTAATATTGGATTCGTTACTGGATGGGAAAGCCAAAGTCTGGTTCCAATTAAGGCTGGAAAGAACAGATAAACCGTACCCTACATTCACCGAGGCATTGATTGAACTATACACGCGATTCATACACGACTCAGTGCTCCAGGATGCGAGGTGAGCATTCTGCAGAGCAAGATGGGACAAGTCTGATGAAATGGTGCAAGGGTGGATGGACACCCTCCAACAGCTGGTGGAAGACATGGATGTTCCTCCTGATGAGTACTCAATCAAGGATAAGTTCGTAGGGGGGCTACTGGAGCATATCTGCTCCCAAGTATTTGCGGACAAACTATCCATTGAATATAGCACCATTGACAAATTATTGGTGGGTGTGCTTGACACAGAACATGCTATCCGGTCGGAACGACGGTTCGCTAAGTCTGCAATCCGGACCAACAGGAATAATGAGACTATTGATGCGAGAAGAGTAAAGTTGACTTCACACATGCAAGATGTGGCAGTTAGCGTGCCAGTGTGATGTACAACATTCTTTAAGAAACCTTCCCTATCACCAGTGGTTCTGAACCCACAGGATAATCGAGGAGAAAAACCTCACCAAAACAGGAACCCAGGAGGGAGCCACCCAGGAAACAGGAAGGATGGCAAACGAACATTGGCAGAGAAAGTGCGACTGTGCTTTAGATGTGGACAGCCGGGACACATAGCATCAAACCCAGACTGCCCGGAGAATGGTAAGAAACCTTCTTACGCACAGATCCAGGTGGCGCACATGATAATAATGGATTCAATGTCTGATGTACTCAGCGCTGAAGAGCATCCTGAGTATACCAGTGAGGATTCAGTATCGGGACCACAACTGGGAAGTGATGAGGCTGAGGCAGGCCCGGTTGAATTTGAGATATACGAAGATACCAATGACAGTGACAGAGATAGCTCTGGCAAGGATGAAAGAATGCACCATATGGATAGTACATATGCTGAAGGTACAGATCAGCCCTCGTTGCAGGAGTCAGATGAAGAGATAGTTTATGGGAATCCAATGGCAGTGCCAGAAGAGAGTATGGAACTGATACCATGGTTTGAATTCAGTGGGCTGTTACCAAACCTCATTCATAAGCCCTGCATTGATGTGAGATTGTCCACAAAGAAGACCACTAGACCAGAGGAGGTCGGTATACGAGTGATGACGGAGGTCAGGGAGACAGCACTGCAGCAAGGGCAGATCCAGCTAAGAGTACAGAAGGATGCAGTCGACTGCCCCACGATCACTGACAAGAGATGCTTGGTAACGATGCTCCAAGTCAATGGTCTAGATGCTGTTACCCTGTGGGATAGCAGTAGCACATCCATGGCCATGTCTCCTGCATTTGTGGATATATCCAAAGCACTAGTCTCCTGCCTACGAAACCCAGTGGTACTACAGCTAGGAACGGTGGGTAGTAGAGCCCAGATAAATTTTGGTACAACATTGTGAATATCATCACAGGGATACTCAGGACCAGAATACTTCGACGTTGTGAATATTGACAAATATGACATCATTATGGGAACCCTGTTTATGCACCATAATAAGGTGATACTGGACTTCGACAACAAGTGCGTGATCATCAATGGGAAGACAATCACTGGGAAGGTCCTCGATGGCAAAGAAGCTAACAAGATCGCTCAAAGGCACCGAATATGGAGACCCGATGATATGCCGTCTATGTGTTCACACCTAGATTTTGCGATTTTGTAACAATACAATTGCATATCTATCCTACACTAGTGATAATAAAAGGACTATAGCTGAGGCTTTGAGCTGATAGTTACAGCAGTATGCAACTAGTGAAGCCAGGACTTAGATGTGATACCACTAGTGGGTTAAATCTACCAGCCAGCCATACTAGTAACTTGAATACTAGCCAGACTAATGAATATAAGGCCACTAGTAGATGAGTAACACGACTAGCACACCAAACAAGGAGCAGAATACACAGATCTCGTGAAGTCCAGTCACTAGTAGACCGATCGGGGCAGAAACGCCTAAGTCAGGTTAACTAGTCACACAGCAATCTCGAAGCAGGACTTAGAAATGAATTAGCAACAGATTAACGTTATGCCCAGATCCGACTAGTGTGATCAGATCTATTACGATCGGTACTAGTATAGCCCGGCTGCGCTTTCGATCACGGCCAACTACGGTTGCAAGCACAAGGGTGTGGCTAGTCGTTCATCTCCGGCACTAGTGGCATGTTGCTGGGTCAAAGAACGTGAGATTAACCTGTTAGCTGAGCTCCATAGCTCACTAGTCGTCCAATAGCAATTTCTAGACTGACTATTGCGTGTTTATGCGTGATATTTTGGGCCTAGCCAAGAAATCAGTACCAAAAATACCCCACTAGTGTAGCTGTTTGCATCACTTTGTACCTTTCTTTACAGTATATAAGTAGTAGAATAGCCACTCGCAATGGGAGGCAACACCATCCCTGCAATTGAGACCTACTAGTCAGTATCTAGTGCCCCAATTAAAGGCTTTTGTGCTTAACCTCAAACGAAGCAGCTACTAGTCGCTAAGTTACCTATAGTATTGAGTGAATTGAAGTCCCTTTGAGTCTACTATTGTGTCCTGCAAAGGCCAAGAGTGCTCTGAAGTTAGTTCTTGCAGTTTCTCAAAGTTAAAGTATTATTCTTAGGCCAAGAGTGCCACTAGTAAGCTAGAGTGTGAACTAGTCAAGTGTTATCACTTGTAAGGAGCAGTTTCTAAGCCAAGAGTGCCACTAGTAAGCCAAGAGTGCAAACTAGTCAAGTGTTGATCACTTGTAGGAAGTAGTACAGGGCCAAGAGAGCCAATAGTCCAAACAGTCAGAGTCCCAGCAAGCACAGTAGCTCAAAACCAAGTCACATTCATTCAATTGTGTCTTACCCACCCCACTAGTGCAAGTAGTACACTTGTAAAGCTCACTAGTAATGAATAAAACATCTTTTGAACAACCTACCTTGATTATCGAGTCTGCAGAGTGCTTCTATCGTACTCGAAACACCTGAATTCAATACATTGGTGATAGTGTAGAGTTGTGAGAGGTTTAGTGTTGGTTGGAGCTCATTTCCACCCACTAGTCTTTTGCCATTCGCTGTTACCGAGCACATCAATGGAGACCATGCCCATAGAAACAACAAAAATCTCCACCCCAGGAGAGCTGGCAGGTAATCACGAGCATAAAGCTCCCAGTAACCATGCCGAATACTGTCAGCCAACATCGTCCAGAGTCCAAGTAGAGGATCTAGTGACTGACGAAATGGATGATGCCCACTACAATGAGCACCACACATCGCTACCTATGGAGGAAGTGCCGGATGAACCCCCAGCCTGATGGTGGTTTTGGGATTGACCAGTCCCGACGGTATCGATGGCTTGGCCTGGGGACGCACAAATGCCAGTTGAATGGAATATGTTGATAATGGACTGCCAGAGCTTAGAGACTGGACACTCCAGCAAAGGACCGATAGCGACACAGAGTGGCCATGCTACAAACAGAGGTAGTAGTTTGATAGAGTCAGCAGGACCCTATGAATTCATGAGATCTCGCTACCCCGACTGGAAGAAGAGAGACAACCTTGCCCGTGAGATAAAAGTGGCCCCGGAATTGAGGATAGATGAAGTGGCAGAACACCTAACATGCATAAAAGACGAAAATGAACATCGCAACCACTGGGAGTCCTCGAAGGCTCAGCCCAATCATCACCCCAGGAAAGGGAAGGAAAGGGAAACATATACAGAAGAGGATATACCCTCTTTGTGCCAAGGGTGGTACGATGAATTTGAGGATCTGCTACATGGCGTACCGGAGACTATGCCACCTTTTCGGGAGGTCAACCATGAGATTCCACTAATTGACAGTGAGAAGTGCTATCACTATCACCTGCCAAGGTGCCCAAATTCCCTGAAAGCAGAGTTCAGTGAGAAGGTTGAAAAGTACACCAGAGCAGGTTGGTGGACACTAACGTCTGCAAGTCAGGTGGCCCCAATGCTTTGCTTGCCAAAGAAGGATAGGCACCTATGCACAGTAGTGGACTGCCAGCAATGCAATGATAACACCATGAAGGACATTACCCCGATGCCCAACCAGGACAGCATAAGGGAGGACGTCACGAGAGCAATGATATTATTCAATAGAATACAAACAGACATGCAGATCTGCAAAATGACCAAGTTCATTCAGTGAGCTTGCTAAGTATGAATCACCACTAGGTCCAACTGCACACGACTTCACCTTTCTCTTAGCTTGCTAAACCTGAATCCCAACCTGTCATGACAAAGTCCGCTGATAAGGCTGGTAACGGGCACTTGTGAAACTAAGAGTGGCCTAGCATGAACAACACCCTAAACCACTACTCAATCCCACTAACACACACACACACAATCTCTATAAGTGTGGAAGGGAGCAAGGAATTTAATTCTTCTTGCGCCCTGACAGTATCTCAAAATATCTTAGAGAGCTTGCTAAGTAATGCAACGTGATCATGTACAATTGTCAAGCAAATCTCAAATTCTCTATCTCCTCGAAGCTTTTACAAGAGAGCACGGCGAACCATGCAACCCTCAAGGCAAATGATATTTCAATAGAAAATACACATGGACACACAGATCCGCAAAACAATCAAGTTCATTCAGTGAGCTCGCTAAAAATACGAATCGCCGCTAGGTTCTACTGCGCACAACTTTGATTCCTTTCCTAGCTCGCTAAGCCTGAGTCCTAAACTCGTCACGATAGAGGCCCTTGGCTCTCTCAAATCACAATATGCAATATAATCTCTCAGAACATCCCCATGAGTCCTCACACACAGTGCGCTCGCTCTAACAACGGTGCTGCGAGGTCCAACTGCGCACACCTGTCACACTTCGTGCAACTGCTAGAACAGCTCAAGCTGGCTGATTCTCTCGTACTACTCCTTCAAAGCCTACTCAGAGGCCAGCACAACACAATTCTCTCTTACTACTGAACCAGAAAATGGAACAGAGTTTCTCTTAGATGTTTTCTCTCAAGTTTCTCTCTAGAGACCGGCACAGCTTCACTGACACTGGGCCTCATTCATTCTCAAGTAAAACCGAAGTTTTGTATCCAAAATGTATCTCTTATTTCAATTTCTCTAGTGAGCTCGCTAACTCTCTGGTATAGCCGAGACTCGAAGTTACTAACTCTTACACGTTGCAACAAGTCCAGATTCACTGAAAACTTTATTACTGTACATGGGGGGTAGGTAGCCTGCTTTAGTACATGAAGATCTGCCCTACTTATACTACGAGAGGTTGATTGTTACAAACAGGTTATTAGTAAAATGCTTTTTGTGTCAGCCGATAATCCCTTGTCCGAAATGTCACAGCTCTCTTGGCAGAGCACCGCTTTCTCTCTGTTTGGTAGTCTCAAAGGACTAGGTGGTGTCGACGTCACTCGCCTGACAGCAGAGGCTGTCCACAGACTAGCACTCAATAGCTGTTTAATGTGCGATCATTGATCACATGTCATTCTTGGTTCTCTGTTCTGTTCCGAAGGTGACAGCGTCATAGTCTAGACATGGTAACCAAGAGACGCATCGGAATTCCAGTCCGCTCACTAATCCCTTTGGCCGGTACCTGTTTCTAGACCATGCCCGGTGGTTCTCTTGATGATCTCTCACGTGTTATCGCTTCTCTGGATCTCCAGGGTCTATGCGTCATTGATTATTGATGCGTAGTTATCTAAATTAGCTTCGGTCCGAGTACAAGCGCATCCCACCAAGTCTGAATCCCCTAATGCCAACGGATGTCATTGCAAGCAAGCTCGCTAGTCGGCCTTATTGCCGTGCATGCCCATGAGGTACAGTGCAGTGATGAAGTCCTATGTTTTAATTCCATGGCTTCTTTTTCTGACAGAAGGGCATTCTGACTCGGTGACCTTGCTTCTTCTCGTGCTGCTTGCACTGTCAGCGAGCTCACTAAGTCTACATAGCACCTAAGTGTAATTTATTGATTTTCACAAAATTACATGCTTAGACACGCTGCAGGCATGACACCGCTCAGTGAGCTTGCTAGTATGAAGTGCTGCTAGATCCAACTGCACACATCTTTGCCTTCCTCTAGTCCACTAAGCCTGAATCCTGACTTTTCACAAATGAGGCCCTCAGCACTCTTAAGCAAACACACAATATACACAATCAGGTCTTGCACACAGTGAGCTCACTAAGTAACAAGGTACTGCCAGATTTCTTTCAGCCCACATGCACCCACTGCATCTTGTGCAGCTGTCATGAAACAGCCTGATCTGGCCAATTCCTGCAACACTCTCAACATGAACACCTCTCTTACACTGCACTAGAAATGAAACAGAGCTTTCTCTCAGATGGTTTCTCAGGTTTTCTCTAGAGACAGGCACAACTTCACTGTCACTGAATCTCATTCTTATCTCAAGTAAAACCAAAGTTTTATATCCAAAATGTATCTCTTATTTAATTTCTCTACAAGCTCACTAATATGCACGAGCCTGGAAGTAAACTAATGACTTCCTTACTTTCTAATGGAGAAGAGGGCAAATAGTAACTTTGATTGTACACTGGCTAACCAAACTACTTATATACTATAAGTGAAAGGTGATTACAAACAGTCCATGAGTAAGGTAAAAGGTCTAGACATTTCAATGATTTTCTATGATTTTCAATGTCAGTCTGCTGCAACTGCAGTATTCCTTGGCAGGTGAGTCAGACTGTCTCTGATTGGTCTCTTGATGTATACTCTATGCCCTGCAATACCAGTGCATGTCAAGGGCTACCGCTGCTGGCTTAGAACCTTAGCAACTAATGAGTAAGGTTTCCTATTTCCATAGCATTTCTCTTCAGCAGCTTGTTTCTGATGGACAACTCCTTTCTTAGGCATATTAGCCATCAGGTCTTTTGGAACCCTAGCAAACTCGCTAATCTCTTGGCTGAAACCCCTTTGTACTAGGCCTGTCTCATGATATCTCTTCATTTCCTTCCTTGCACAAGGTTATCTCCAGATTTTCAGGCACCAGGCTTCTTTCATTAAGTGAACATATGGCTACCATCCATATTATGTTGTGATCCGGTTCTAAGCTCATCCTACTGATGTGAGTGCAGGTCAAGCTTATTGGAAGGAGTGAGCTCACTAATTGGCCTTCTTGTCAAGCATGCTCTTCTGGTACAGTGCTATGACCAAGTCCTTAGTTAACTCTATTGTTTCCATTGACATACTGCAACATCGCCTCAGTAACCTCACTTAGAACAGGTATCCATGTATCTGCTTAGCGAGCTCGCTAACTATAGCCTATAAGCTAATGCTAGAACATGCCAAATTGCAAATTTACATGGGTAGCTATGCTGTGGGCATAACAACACAGTCACAGAGTGGACAAAGGGGGAATTGGGCTCATGGGAGGCAAAAACAGTGGTGGGTTGGGGTTGATGATGGTTATATGGCAGTTGTGGGGTCAAACAGCACAGCAGAGGCCATCATGAGATTCTATAGGGTCGATAATGGTGGTAGAGAGATTGTTGCCACACCAGTGGCCTTGTAGGAGATGATCTAGGGCTGAAAAAGCAGGCATCAGGATGGTGGGCAGATGCACAATGACCATGGCCTTGGAAAAGGAAAGCAACCACAGAATCATAACCCCCACTCAAAGAATGGGAGATGCATAAGTTTGGGATGTGTCAGTGATGTGCTCAGTAACAGGCAGAGCACAAATGAAACAAGTGTCTAGATTGTCAATCTAGATACTAAATCTCACACACACACACACACAATCACCAAATGTTAAGTTCAAGTGTGAGTATAGTAGAAGCACTCATGGTGTACTTAGATAGCGATAATCAATTGGATTTTGTTCAAAGGTAGCTTCAATTCAATTCTAAAGGTGTTTACATGAGATACACTAATCACAGTAGCGAGATATATGAACATGGGGTTGATAGGATACAATTATGAGTGGTTCAGACTCAAATTGACTTTGTCTAGGAGAGCTTTTTAAGGCTTGACTAGAGAACACTTCAACAACTAACAATCAAAGACCTAGATGGTCTACAAAGAGTGCAATAGCTCTAGAGTACACAGACTTGATTACAACACAAGCACACACACTTGCAACAAAGAACTGAGGTTCTACAAAGAGTCCTTGACTCTACAAAGAACACACAGGTCCTGGCTTCAAGTATGTGACTTGCAAAGAGTCCTTGACTCTAGAGTACCCTGACTCTTCAACTGTTTGAACTTAAAGCATTCTAGGGCTTATTTCACTTCAACTAGACAACATCTTTGGTCTGTGGTCAACTTAGTATATCTAGATTACTTTAGTTGGCTTTGGAGCATGAGGTCTTTGGATGTGGAGCAGTTCTAGGAACTAGCAAGGCACAAACATGACCACTCTTCTTCCTACTTAGTTTTTCTAGATTACTGTAGCTGCCCTTTTGGGTTGACTTGGTAAACTTAAATTCACTTCAGTCAAGGATATGCAATTAAAACCAGTGATTGATTAGGTAGCTATAAGACTACTAGCACAAACAATGGGGAATGCTTTCCTGCTGTTATGCATCTAGTTGCTGCTAATTTATACAATTTGTCATCTAGGTATAGGAGCTTGTATCTAAAAGTAATTATGGTATGAGCTTTAGATATTAATACAAATGATAAGTAATTAATTTATAAGGATTGTGCCTTTCTGCAGTTTCTATTCAGTTAGATGGAACGGCTATGGGTTATTCTACTGACGAGGAGTGCTCTTGTGGTCCATAGGAACTCCTCACTCCTCTTTCATAGCTCACCATGCAGTACACCATTCAATACTACAGATTGTGTAGTATCTCGAGGATATAACCACTGATCGTGATTGATTGTCAGTCCAAGACTATATTACTTTGATCGCTGTGCAATCTAGTCAGTTATCTTGGCACCAAGTAGTGGCTGTTCAGTTATTCTAGTATTATTTGTGTTCTAGACTAAGTTTATCTTGAAATAGGATCTGTTCTGACTTGGTGCTTTATTCCAGATTTATTCAATGTGTCAAGGTGACAAGTTATCTAGTTATTCTGTGCTTGCTTTGAGGTTTGTACTTCATAAAGACAAGTCCCCAAGATTTGACTATAATAGTCTTGGTTTGTATAGGGAATAGCATTAAATACTGAAGGCAAGTAGAGTTGACTTGTCTAGATGTCATCTCTAAGTCTGTTCTTGTACTTGTTTGCTCAGTATCTCATGTAGTATTTAACTAACAGTGTAAAGCCTCCACTATAGCCCTTTGTACCACTTGTAGACTGTGCTATTTGATTAAAAATCACAAAATCTATGGGTAGTCTGATACCAAGCATATCAACAGTTGGCCTAGTAGTACTTTATATGCCAGACTAGTGATAATATATACTTGCAAGTACACAGTAATATCATTAAAGAGGAATGGAACATTCCTTGCTAGTCTTAAAGTTTTCTTGGGTTGACCATTCGTGCTCTACATATGGATAGTAATGTCAGGATCCCAAGCTACCCCAAGCTTGGTTGCAATTGCACTAGCCATTGATACTATTTGTGAGCCTCTATTAACTACACTTTCTTCTTTGTCTGTACCATTGATAACTGGGTATACAGCTTGCAGACTAGCCAAGTCTTTCATGACTATTACCTGCTTAGGCATTTCTCCTGGTGCTAGTGAATTGAGATACTGAAGATATGGGTCAGACATAATCAAAGATCCAGCGGGTATTAAACCAATATTGAATTGAGCTGCCATGAATGTCTCAGATGGCAAGTCACAGATGTCAATCATGTCTGACTCCAAGGATAAATCCTCACTAGTTGCATCTTCTTCATCACTAGTCTCACTAAATGGTAAAGGATCAGACTCAGGTTGAGTCTCCCCTGCACTATACATCTGTTCTGTCACTGGCTGAGTCAAAATTCATTTCTTGGCCATCAACTTGGCTATCTCTTTTCTTAAAGGTTCAGACAGATCCATTAATTCTTCAGCATTCAAGACTATAGGCATTTTCAGTACTTTAGATGTGACATCCTGCACTCTACCCTCCTTATGGATGGGTGCCATATGTTTATATGCTGGTGCCTTGGATTTATCAAATTTAACTTTGGTTTTCTTTTTATTTGTGCTATCTGAGGGAAGGGGCATGAAACTTACACTCAGAACTTTCCTAAAAGGTAGTTCTCAACATGAGGCCTCATCCTCATCATCGCTAGCATCTTCTACAGTAACCAGTTTCTTACTAGTAGGTACTCACAGTGCTGGTTTTTCTTTCTCATCAGATTCATCAGACAATGGTTTAGTTACTTTCTTCACATATTTCTTTAGTTCAGTTCCCTTGGGTCAGTTTTTGAAATGAACCTCCAGCTGTTTATAGGGAATAGTCATAAGGATCAATGTATTCTTCCCTATAGCCTTCATCAGACCCTTTCAAAACCCTGCTGGGAAGAATCACCACTGCTAGTGCACATGGCAATGTACTGACCTTCAAAGTTTTGGCCACTAGTTGCATTCTGATTACCAGCCTGGTTGAATAGTGACCTCATTTGGTTCAGAAACACATTAGAATCGAACAGTTGATTCATTGGCTGACTACTAGTAGATAGTACAGGTGCTTGCAACAACTGAGGCTGGAGAGTAGGTTGAACAGGCATTGGCACATGAGCACTAGTCTGCCAATATTGCAGATCTTGACAGAGTTTATCAATTACTTTATCCTTAGCATCTTGTGGCTTATTCACATACAAGAAAGCATTGTCAGGCAGGCTGATATTGAAGACTCCAGCCGGTCCACTAACATCTTCCTAGAACATCTGTTCCTGTCTTTTGCTCAGTGTTGCTAGCATACGATCCATTGGACAGAGATGTGCTGGTTTGCATGGAATTGGCATACCATTGGCTATTATGAATTTGCGATTGACGAGCTTCAACAATCCTTCCACTACATGCTTCTGGACATTCTGGCAATCCCTTACAAAATAGCCAGGTTTCCAGTTGTACCAGCAGTTATTGGATGATCCTATCTCTGAATGCTCATTCTGTGGTCATGATTGCCTTGACAAGGAGTTGTTATTTCCACCTTGTTGAAAGGCTCTCAAGATCTGCTCTTGATGCTCCTTCTCCTGCTTCTCACTCACATCAATGCGATCAAGTAAAATAGCAACTTGCTGCTTTACTTCTTCAAATTCTGCCTTGATTCCAGAACCACTAGTGGCTCCAGTCAATGATATACTTCCACTAGTCACTGACAGAAGGTAACTAGTAGAGCTGTTGAGAGCGATATCATCAGCTTCAGCAACAACCTCATCAAGGGTGTGTATATCTTCCCATCTCTTGACAGGTTTTGCAATGACAGGTGCAGCAGCACCACCAGTGGCAGCCAAGCCATGCTGTAGAATTTGGGCAAATATCTATGCTGATTAGCAAAGGACTGGATTGCAAAATCAATGCTAATAGCCAAAGCAGCCATTTTGGGCAATTGGGCAGGCCATTAGCTAATCCACAAATGAGTGGTTTGGGCACTGGCTCAGCCAGCATTGGAATTCCCACCCTCCCACTCTTTGCCTGGGTCACAAAAAAAAAGCAGGCTCAAAAAATATTATTTGATATCCTGATACTGCTTCCGTGCCCACCCATGGCTTATTTTGGCTGGATTCATCCATGCATGCTTGGATGTACTATTCCCAATTTGGTATGCTTGCATTTTTTTTGAAAGCAGAATTTTAAGATAGTGGGCGATTTATCACATTGAAAAATATATAACATGTATCAAAGTATTATATATTCACTGGTTTCATTGTTAAATGTCCTAAAATATGCATAGCAAGGAAAGAAATATATTTCAATGATTTCTGGAGTTTGCCAGACCACTCCCAATTTGGTTGCAGTGAGGACTTGGGTCATAATTGTACAATCTTGAGACTCTTCCAGCCCTTGAAAATATAGTAAATAGTTCTGTTAGATTGTTTTAATCCCTTCAATAGCTTCTCCGCACTTAATTTCCATCCTCTGTGAAGCTACATATGAATTATGATGTCAAAAGTATGCAAAAAGTAGATGGAACATGAATTATTAAAGCTGTCCTATAGATGAAGCTCAAGTTGGGGTACATTATTCAGAAGTGTAGTCTATAGCTTTTTACAGTGTAGTATGCCTGCGGACTTACCCACCCAGACCATAATACATTTCAGTCAGACGAAAGTGTACCAAATGAGACTAAGAACGTTCAAGTATTAAGAGTTCACTCTAGTAAAGTGAGTGACAAGGCATATACAAGTGGATCACCGTGAATCAGAGAATTCTATGAGATATTAACATGCATGAAGTTGTATATACACCATGTCTTGTCCTCCACAAGGCTGCCTATAACAGCATATGAAGGATGTATACTTTAAAATGTTAAAAAGTGCATGATATGACCTATAAAATGCTGATTACATATGGTAGAGATGTAGCAGGTACATAAAAAAGTTAATACATGTACTGGACCTTGCTATCCTTCAAGTATAGTACACCTCTATCATGAGTACCAACATCGACACGCACAGGAGATTTGTCGAGCTGTGACCGAAGGTCAGCCATCAATGCTAAACAATTGAAGGATACAACACTTACCCTTCAGAAGTAAAGTAAAGCTACAGTCTTGGCTGGCTCTGTGCTTACCGGAGAATCGTCATCCAGTATCTTGATTATCTCCAGTTGTCATTCCCGTGGACCCTCCCTGCCATGAACAACAGGTGAATGTCGTGTGGGTATATCTTCGTCATCTGATATCTCGATAACCTCACTGCCTCTCACACACTGTGGCATCAATGCAGTAGGAGCTCTGCATCGTTCAGGAGAAGGGGCACCGATGTTGATGTTGGAGACCACTCGCTGGTGTGCCATTATAACTGGCAAGGGAGGAACAACCTGTGAACATAAGCGGCGGCGTCGGGGTACCAATGGCAGTGTCTGATACATCAAACCAGGACCGAGAAACTCGCCATCGAGCATGATGGCCCACAGCTGGATGAGCCACTGTAAGAAAGCATTGGCATCCAGCAGATGGAGGGGGAGACCCAACCTTGTCACTATCTCGACAGTGCGACATTCTCTGTTATTGCACTGTTAATAGTATAACACTGTCAGAAAGAAAGAATGGAGTCATCGTTAACACATGTACCTGCAGTTTTTGTACACCTAAATTCATATATTCCATGTCTTCTCTAGAGCGTACTTCACCAGAATCTCCAAGGTCAGTCACCAACATCCAGGGTGTCAGGCAGTCTCGACATAGACGTGAGATGTGGTGCTGAGGATAGGTTCCATGTTTGTTCTCATTGGAAATGACCAGCTGGGCTTCAATAAGGGCATTGATGTGTGACTGATCTGCTGCCTGCTTTTTCGAAGAGGAGAGCATTGTGCAATTTGGTGGTGGGTAGGGTGCTCGACGACACAAGCAAGGACCATTCCGTAGCATGTTCACTGTTGGCAGATGAAGTGAAAGTGTCCTGGTAGCTACAGGATGCTGGGGAGGCATGATTGTCATGTGAAAGAGAGTGAGGTTGAGGTTGAGGTTGAGATGTCGAAGACGTCCAAATTAAGTGGAAATACTGATATATTATGTGAGGACAATAAAGCTGAGATAATAGATACAAACATACCTTTCATTGTCTTCGACTGTGCCACTTTGAGCCAGCCCGACGTCCACTCAAGCCTCCCTTCTCTCAGAAGTGATCGTCGCTGGGAATCCAATAACAAGGAAATCGCACCGACGGAATGTCAAGTGCATCCAACTGGTGACCCATATGGGTCAACTCAGTGTGATGAATTCATAGCAGACAGTGATGGAGGCCAGAAAGGAGGACTGAAGAATCCCAAGGAAGTGAACAGTGAATGCATGGATGGAGCGGGAATGGAAGGATGGAGCAGTAAGGTACATGGTAGTAGGTATTGATGTCGACGCATCACTGTCACAATATTTTAAGCAGAGTATGAACTCGTCCGACACATGAACTTCCCTCCCCACAGCGTTGACCATACTAGACTGGCAACACTATAGTACTGGTGAGCACTGTTTCTCTTGTTTATCTTTGACTCTATGGGATGTGCTTCTTGGGTTTGACCTGTAAAGGTCGACCTGACCCCACCTGACATTTTGTCGATGGGTTTTTGACTATTACTTTGGATTACCTATGTTCATGTCAATTAGTCCACAGTTATCTCAGGCTCGCGAAATATGGCTGATGTTTTAACTATCACTGTGGAAGATGTACAATGAAAACCTGATCTCCTGACACCTGAAGCAATTCGCCACAATCCTCACCTTCTGCTGCATAAAATGTGCCCTGATCGGCATGAGCCATACTACACTTTGGTTTAATTCTCTACTGACATGTCCCAGCATGCAGCTTCAATGATGGGGCATGTGGAGATGTGCTTCCTGACAGCAATTACTTCATTTTGTCGCCAAATGTCCCATATCTGAGGATGCTGGCTCTGGGATCCAATCGGGAGATCTACATGCGAGAAGACTACACATATGGAATCAACGACCCTCTTCGGTGGCCCCAGAAGTTCTGCCCTGAGTACCCACATCTCACATGCATGCGAGGCAGGCCGGCTGCGATGTCAGAATCAGATCCTTCCTATCCTCTTTTTGCGCGAGTTTCTCCTCAAATGTTTGTAAACTGTGATGCAGGTTCCATGGTTCCACATATCGGCAAGTTATCCGACCAACATTTTGTCAGGCTCCAGGGAGCATGTAACAGGATTATTGAGATGGCGAAATGTATCGAGCATCCGGCCAGCCTTAAACAAGAAATCCATATATACTCAGATATGCTCTGCTTATTTCTTGATCATTTGCATCAACTTCCTATGAACTTTGAATGTGTTTGCCTAACCATGTGAGAAACACAGTGGGTAGCACATCTGTTGAATGCTATGGCTGATTACATGCTCATTTACAAACCTCGCATGGATGGGCATGTGGATGGGGGCACTGTTCGAACAGTTTCTGATCCCTACTTGATGGGGGCATTTGTTCAAGATGTTACTACTCTCCAACACTTTTGTCATGCCGGAATTCCCATATGGTTCTTTCAACCCTTGGAGGATGCAGTCCTTTATTGAATTGACGCTATTGGTAACTTTTGTATCCTGTGAGAATGGCCGGAGAAACCTTGTCTCAAGCTTTGGTCAGTGTACATAGGACCTCCAAGCAATGCAAAGTACAAAGCAATGGAAGTCTTTACTAGGGATCATCTCAGATGGGCTGATCCATTCTCAGTGACTAGCGCCATTGTCCTCACCCAAAAAAATACTCCTTTGGCCTCATCGATGCGGGTAGATGTCCGCTTTTCCCCTTGTAAGCTTGTTCCATTTGATATAACTGATATAACTGATCATGAGCGCCACAGACCATAATCACAGCCGTAGTGGACACATCAAAATACCCAAACCCAATTCCACGATGTCGGGTTTCGAAAATCCCATTCATGATCTATTGCCACACATGGTACCTGTGTGGCAGCTCGCCTTATGCGCAGTCAACATCAACCTGGATTGTTGCCATTCATCTGCAAAGGTCGTCGGCATCAATGGCCTATCATTTCCTCATCCTGACCTTTTTACCAGTATTCAAAACCCCGGGAAATGCGATGCTTGCTTTCGTGCTTGGTTGAGGCTTCGAGGAGCCATGATGGCCTGGTTGTCTGTTGCTGACTATGTTCTGCCTACACTCTTGCATCAAGAATGGCATGCTCTTCTGATGTTAGGATATCTATGGGATGCAGGAAATACTGCTTCCAAGAAGTTGCAGGTCCACGACAAAGTGAGACACCTTATGGCAGGGTGTTTAGATGAGTTTTTGGGAGAGATGAGCATGGATGACCTATGAGGCTTCTGGAGGGGAAAAGAATTTTCTGCACTCACTGATAACGAGAAGCAAGAAATCCTTTGGGAGCTGGCTGAGATGGGATTCCGCCTCGAAGTGTATGCCTTGGATCGTCGCGCTACACCACTCGACATCGACAATGAGAGGCAGAGGGCAAAGGTCACATGCTATTTTGCTTATGGAAGCAAGCATCTGGTCTGCATGGATATTGGTAGTGCTAACTATGGTCTGGCACACCCATCATGGCTGGAACGTGCTCCTTACTTGTTTTCCCTTCGCAAATTGATGAGTCGCTGGAATGGAGATCAACCTGACTTTCTCAGTAGCTCTAACCGGAATGGCTACACCGAAAACAAGTACCTCCACTTGGAGAAGCAAGTCACGGCACATTATGCAGACACATTTTTCCTGTATTTCGGCCGTGTGCCCACTCTTCCTTGCCAGCTTCATCATGATCCTGACCCTCATTATGTGCCGGAAGTTCATGAAAGGGTCTCGACAACTCGACAGGGAGTTTACTTAGATGTGGAATAGACATTTGTTTTGCTGATATAAAAATCATAGTATCTCCTTGTTTCTTACTATATATTTATCACTCCTTCCATGATAAATGTACATAAATTTGTGATGTGACATGAAGATTACATGACGTGCATGAGTCTCTGAGTCATGCGCAACTTCCGGTGGTCACATGTTCAGGATGTTTGAACTCATTTAGTATTACAATTTGATTCCTTGCCCTTTCTTTTTTCTGGCCTCACTGATCTCGAAACCATCTCCCTTCTGCAGTTTGACCTGTACAGATTGACTAGCATGTAACACTTGACATTTCATCAGTGATATATCTGCATCTCTCTTTTTCACTGCATCAATGAAGCTTGACTTGTAGGAGTCAGCTTAACTCACTTGACACTTCGTTGGTGACATTCAGACTGTCTACGTTGTTGTTCAAGCCCTCAATGGTCGGTCAATTGTGTTGCTGCCCCCATGCCACCTTGAAGACAGAAAGACAATGGGCATGGCTTCCTTGATCATGCTTTTACAGTATGTTTCGTTTTTGTTTCTTTTTCCCAGTGGCAGAATGCTGACTTACTTATCTTTTGACCAGTACTATCTCTATCGTGAATTCTCTCTTTGGTACATTTGTTCCCTGTCATCAGAGGAGTGACTTGACTGATCATTTGGTACACAGAGTCACTGCAACATGACCCAACCTACATGCCCGACCATCACTCCATTGTTGACTGGCTCTGGCAGTCTCACACCATTTCAAGAACTCTGTGAGGCTTTCGTTCAGACAAATGACCTGCTTGATGTGCATCTGCAACACCTCAATGAACAGCATCACCCTGGCCAGAACTTGCCTGGCCTTTGCTGGTGTGGGGGCCAATTCACACTGGTGACATACCTGGGCATCGAGACAGGGAGAGCTACAGAAGGATTTAATGTGCTAGGAAAGCAGCATATGCGAGTGCATGCATTTTTCTTCTTACTTTCACCATTGCTGACTGGCAGGTACACAAAACAGTGTCTCAGCTGTGAAGTCATTATTGATGTGCACCAGTCTGGGTTCACATGTCATATTCTTATGCAGGATGAACTGATTCTGTGACTTTTGTGAGTACGAAGAAATATAGTAAACCAAATGTTCTCCGTGGAATAATATTGCTTCTATGTGTACAGGTTCTATGAAATTCTTTCCATGTAGTGCAGCAATTTATTTTATATCTTACTACTATCTATCGGTTGACGTAGACAGATTTTTTGTGCTACAGATATTTACCTAAATTTTGTTTTGTTTTGTTGCCTGTCTAGAATTTCTTATCTTGAAGTGCCACCCAAACCAGTACAAAGAACAGCTGCCAGTCTTTGAGGACAATAGAGCCAGAGTCAAGGAATATCTGAGATGTAAAGTTATCCTCAGTCTACTCTTCTCCATCTTTATTTATCACTTAGCCAGAGCTTCTTGGTGTCATTATGATGAATCGCTGTCACAGATTAGAACATGATGCGAGAGAGTTCTCCACCAATGTGTCCATCACGTCAAAGGCTCCAACAATGCATGTTCTCGCAGGTGATGGGGTCAAAGGGAAAGAAATTCGCTTGCCACCAAAGCCTGTGGTGATGAACCCACCGACATCTCCCATAAAGCCTACCGAAGATGAGGCTCATGAGGACATCAAACCTGAGTTGGGCCCAACCAACGATTCATCTGCCCCAAAGAAGCCTACACAGGTATGACATGCCATTGGTTGCAACACTATTAGCATATTTAACAAGCTTCCCCCATCAGAGTGCAATACTTTTTAACAAATTTTTATTAAAACATGGAGAGTTACACGATCTGTATTTTGCATGCAAACCCGACTCCCAATTTGATACTCTGTGTGACTGTGGTCGGGGAACCATTACAACAGTATGCCATGATTGCAACAAGTACCCAGCTACATGTCAGGAATGTTTTATTGAATATCACCACTTCAATCCTCTGCACTGGGCCCGGGTCTGGGACAGTCAACGAGGCTTTCTCATCTGCTGCGACATTTCTGTTCTTAAAGAGCGTACCCATGCAATTAACATGGGACACTGCAAAGGGCAGTGCCATGGCTTTGGACCACTGCCTTCTCCTTTTCCCTACCATCACAGCAACGAGGATACTGCTAACAGGCGATCTTCATCTCACTCTACTCCTTGTATTCAATCTAGCAAGATCATGTTCACAATCATGGACTGCAATGGCATCCATGCCACATGAGTGAGGTTCTGCTACTGTGCAGGTGACCCTGATCATGTCAAGCAATTGATGATGCTTGGCCTATTTCCTGCCACGGTTAATTGCCCGGAGACCATGTTTACCTTTCATGTACTCAAGCAGTTCCAGATAGCGCGGCTCTAAGGGAAAATATCATCCTATGACTTCATAGACTCTCTGATGCGCTTGACAGATGGCGTGTTTCCATTTGATGTTACTGTACGTCTACCTTAGATAATTGTGAATCATTGTATTCTTGCTGATGAGGACTAGGATGTCTACAAGCAATTCCGAATGGTCAGCAGA
Organism: Armillaria solidipes; assembly: GCA_022818035.1. Lineage (NCBI taxonomy): Eukaryota > Fungi > Basidiomycota > Agaricomycetes > Agaricales > Physalacriaceae > Armillaria > Armillaria solidipes. Next base: position 1,004,133 of record JAIWYQ010000015.1, read on the forward strand.
GTGTGGGAGTTGATGACGACAGAGAGGCATTCAGGTCAACTGCATGGAATAGACATGTACTTCCCTCACCGTCATCCAGGAAGTGTGGTTGTTCACTGCCTATGCTGTCCAGAGCCTGGCTTCAACATGAGGCTGGGTTGGGAAAGCATGCTGGCACACTTACAGTGGGTTCTCTCAGACTGAAGATCCCTCATTTGAACTAACTGCAAGTTCAACAGACATCTCGTGATGGAGTACCTCACGGGCGATGGTAACTTTCATGCCTACAGGTACAACAAGACCGACAAGAATACAGATTCTGAGAGTACCTCAGCGCTGGGCAGTTGTGGCTATTTCCCCTCAGGTGAATGATATGAGGCGGTTTGGAACAAAGTACGAGGTATGGTGGCTGAGGTACATAGCATGATTGTGCAGATTTATATGTTAGATTGCTAATGAACTGCATAGAAATCTGTGTGTAACTATCTCAACGCCATCAATGGTCAAGATGTTTCAAAGTTTTTCAGACTGGACATCACTGGCATAGTGGCAGTCCTCTGTTCTCATGTGCTGTATTGGTCCGTCATGAATTTGAAGGGTGGTGAGAAGTGAGTTCAACTATATTTTCATCTCCATGAAAGTCTAACTAACAACCGAGTAGATATGGCTTAATGGACTTGGCTCTAGCAATGGCCAAAGAAATACTCAACCACAACCATCCCAAGGGTTATACAGCACCTCCCACAGTCTTTTCATATGATTGTGCTTGCCAGTATTCCATCAAATTGATTGAACATTTCGAAGAGGACTATCCGCATCTAGCAGAGGAGATGAAGGGTCTGCGGTTTGCCATTCCCCTGGTACATGTCCACAACCACAAGGATGATTGCACTTATCTTTTTGCCTGCATATACCTCATCTGCCTGGCCAATTTCCATGGCGAGACTGCTGAACATGTTTGGCCAGAGTTGAATGCTTTATGTGGGCAGCTATCGCAGATGAACCAGGGTCCTCGTGAAGAGCTAATCATTACGCACTCAGGATATTGGAATCACAAGAAGCTTATGACTATGTGTAAGTTACCACTTATCAACAGCTCAAACCCGTATTGACATTTAGTCAGCTTCACAGTTGATTGTGGATCTACTTACTGCGTTCAAGAATTTGATTGAGAAATGGGCTCATCATCTGAACCTGTGTGAAACGCATGCTGCGAAGGTGGTTGAGTGGAGAGAGCTGGACCACAACCCTCAGAAGAAGGGGAATAAGCTGGTGAGCAGTGTTTATCAACATGAACCAACCAAATGTAAGCCATTATATGATTGTCCCTATGTACCATAAAGCTAACCAGAATTTCAGTGCCAACCAAGCAGCAAGTTATGGCTTTGCTCCTGGTGCATGAGCATGAGGACCACCAATGTGAAGCTAGAAGAGCTCGCGGACTTGATAGTGTTGCCCAATTTCTTTTCAATGTGATAGATCTTGAGTGTGTACAGTAAGTTTTCTGTGCTTCTTTCTAGCACAATTATTCACTCATGTGCATTTAGGTGTCTGATTAAGGACAACTTACATATCCATGAAGAATTTGCAGCAGATCGAAGCATAGATGAGATCGAAAAACATCGCAGCAAGTTATCTGAGCGCTTGAAGGCACACCGCCGAGCCCAGAAGCAGCTTATGCCAGCTGTCTACGCTCATTATGTGGACCAAGAGCTGAAGGACGATGATGATGATGAAGCAACAATTCTTCCTGAGGATGTACATCTGTACCTCCCCTCCAGCTTCACTGCTGTACAGTGCAACAAGTTCAAGATTGTTCCCTTGGGGGTGGCCGAAGGCAAATTGAGGGAAGTGGCAGCCTATGATGCCATTATATCCATCCGTAATGCTGTCAAGGATGTCACTGTGGCTAAGCACAATAACCAAGTGCATGGTCACTCTCAGATGACACATACATGGTATCGCAAACTAATTTGTGATGCCGAACACAAGCAAAACAATGCAGTTGCTGCATACTATACCTCGCGGACAGCCATGATTGCCCTCAGTGTCATACAGGAAGACGACAATGTTTTTCGGCTGATACAAGACAAGGATCTATATCGGAAGGACACTTTGGCAAAAAGAAATATTGGTGACACCTACCAGAATGATGGAAGACTCCAGGGTATGCCCATACCAGATATGTCTGGTATGGATATTGCAGGAACTCGGGGAACCAAGCACAAGCATAAGTGGTGCTTCTATTGTATTGCCTATATACTGAGTATAAGTTAATCCTAGGTCATGATCTCCAAAGGCCTGGTGGTAATGAATCCAATGATGGCAAGAAAAAGCCACCCAAGAAGACCAAGAAGATCACCAAGAGCAAGTGAAAGTGAAAGGTGCAGGAGAGAGAGATGGATGAGGAAGCCCTATTCAATGAATCAGTATCGCCATAGGATGTACCAGGTTTGTTTTAAGCCACTGTAATTTCCTTGGTTTTGATGACCACAACAGCTGGACAATGAGAGGTCGGGTAGGTTGAACCCTACAGGTGGCATAATTATGGATACATTGTTCTGCATCAGTTATGGGAGTGTGTGGGGAATGGTACTACTACAGTTCCTCCACCGTTCCAATGCAAAGAACTATTATGCTCGCTACCTTGCTGGCATAGTCTTCTGCCCATGGTACTTTGTGGATTTCATTTGGAGCTGGAACTGTGACAGGACTGGAGAACTGCCAATATCCATAGCTGCGGGTAGCCCAATCCTGCACTGTATGATATACCATGGCATGGGAGAAAATCTGTCCAAATTGGACATGATCTGACATCTTGCATTGTGTGCGATCACACCGGAGATGCTTGATAATGCATACCCTTGGGCGCTAGCATGGATAGATCAGCACAGCTCTGTGCACTTCCGTGACATGAATCGTCAACTCAAATTTGAACGCCAGACATGCCTATGGCAGTACAGTACCCTGGCCATTGGGGAGGCCTTCTGTGCATGGTGGTCACTGGATGTTGGTGACACACACCGTATTTGGGCTCTGCTGTATTATAAGTGATACAAATATCAACCTAATGGTTGCGTCCAGACTCAGGACAACCCGTACCTACTACTATGTGGCAAGGACACAATGTTTACATGGCTCAACAAGTATCCACCAGTGCTGGCCATCCCTAACCCCTGCATGAGCCTGGAGCACTTCGATGATGTTGATGTACCTATGACACCAGACAACACTGCAATCCCTGATGAAAATACCATTGAGGCTGCACCTAATGGTGCTGCTAATGATATGGACGTGGTGGACATTGCAGCCCAGAATGCTGACATCGTTTCTGACTTGAACAACATGCATATTGTGTCAGGGTCTGGCTACAACACGTCATCTGGGTACAACACTTCGTAGGTACCATACAGGATCTGGGGACCACTTCATAGACCACTAATGCAGTCTGATCAGGGGGGGTGTAAGAGGTGGTACCTCTATCTACGGTTATATCTACTAAGTCATTATCTATGGTTGTTTGGCATCAGCTTCGCTGATACCCATTATATATTGTTACACAGCTTTAGTTATGGTAGTCCATTTACTTGTAACGCTTAATGTAGTTTACCAATATATGTTGGTCAAAGCTACTCTGTGTGCCACAAGTACTAGCGACACTTACAACCATTGTTAGAGCAAGCACACTGTGTGTGAGGACTCATGGGGATGTTTAGCAAGAGAATTGCATATTGTGAATTGAGAGTGCCAAGGGCCTCTATCATGACAAGTTTAGGACTCAGGCTTAGTGAGCTAGGAAAGGAATTGAAGTTGTGCATAGTAGAACCTAGCGGCGATTCATATTTTAGTGAGCTCACTGAACAAACTTGATCATTTTGCAGATCTGTGTGTCCATGTGTATTTTCTATTTGAAATATCATTTGCCTTGAGGGTTGCATGGTTCACTGTGCTCTCTTGTAAAAGCTTCAAGGAAACAGAGAAATTGAGATTTGCTTGACAATTGTACATGGTCGCATTGCATTAGTTAGCAAGCTCACTAAGATAATTTGAGATACTGCCAGGGCTCAAGCAGAATTAAATTCCTTGCTCCCTTCTGCACTTATTGAGATTGGTGTGTGTGTGTGTGTTAGTGGGATTGAGTAGTGGTTTAGGATGTTGTTTATGCTAGGCCGCTCTTAGTTTCACAAGTGCCTATTACCAGCCTTGTCAACACACAAAGATCCAATGAGGGGCCAGCTACTGGGGTCTCATCATCAGCATCTCAGTACCACTGAATCTGCAATGTGTCCTTCAGTTTCCCATCCAGCCCAATAGTGCATTGATCTTCCATGCCTGGGCTTGCTGTTTTGAGTAATCAGTACGGAACTTTTATGAAACCACAGACATACCACCCCCAACAATGTTCCATTGATAACAGAGATGTGTCAAAGCTCTCACACCTAACTCAGACATTGTCTCATGGCCCTGGAGTGAGGACCAGCACTTTGGCAGATATATTAAGAATGTATGGCTCAACAAATCCCAAGGAACCAGTTTATGTCAGCATAGGAAGGATACCAGATCATCTACCATGGTGTGGCCAGTAATCACTGCCGAATTGAGTTAATGTGATGCTTTGACAGTGGACATCGATGAGTGATTTCCTTACCTATTGGGATTGTCCAAGAGCTTGCACCCTGAATGTAAATGGGAAATGATTGTTCAGCGAGTAGGCTTCGATTGTTGGATATGTACATGGTTACATCTACTGATGGTCTCACCAGAGGCAGTACAGCACAGTTCTGACTTGTGGAAAGGTCACAATGTTCACACTTTAAATGCCTCCAGTTTGACCAACCAAGGCCACCACAATAACGTGAGATACCACTGGGTTTCATATTGCATGGTTTCAGATATGTTTCTCTACAGGTAATTCAAACGAAATCTGGTCATCAAACAGAAGATAGGCATTACCTAGGAAACACTCTCATACTGAGTGCATTCTTTAACCAGCGAGAGTCATGAGCCGAGTTCAAGTTAAAATTGGATACATGATATCATCCATAGTGTCTCTGAATGAACATGATAGACAGCCAAATTGATTCTGGTAGCAATAGAGTCACTAAAATATATCAGTACAGAGGCATTGGCTAATGAGACTTTGACATACCAATGCAAAGAGCCATCATTAAAGCATCAAGCACCCCTGCTACAATGGCAAGTACAACCATCTGAATACCATGAGCATCAAGTGAAGGTTTAATTAAGATCAGAAAGAGGTCTCCAGATATAAATGCAATGAGTATGAGAACTGCATTAGAAGCAAAAGCAAAAGCCTGGCAGCCAATACCCCCTGCACGGTTGGGCACCAGTAATGGTGTAGGTTATTGAGAATATCCTGTCAAGTGTAAATATCCTGTTGAATATACAGGCATCTCAACATGAGGGTAATAACATACCTCTCTTCACCATTTCCAATGCAGATGACAGAACAAAGGAAGGAGGGAAGAATTTCATTCTTACAGACTTTGAGTCCAGGGTTTTCAAGAGATAAAAGGGGTCCTGTCAAAATGAGTAACCAAGTGGGTGAAGGAAGTGATTGAATTTGAAGAAAGCCAGTGCTTGAAGGATATTGAGGTGGAACTAAGGTCTCCAACAAGTTGTAGATAATATTGGGAGCAAAACAAGTATCCATTGTGCCATGCTAGTATACACATTGAGGGTAAATGTTTGCAAATAAGTATTCAAGAGGAAACTGCAAGGGAAAGTAAATCAATGCAACTGAACATGACAGAAAGGAGGCAAGGTGATAGATGTGGTAGTCAGGCACCTGTATTGCCCAAATTAGATGCCATATTGATGGCTGTAAAGCCATATTATGCTACGGGTATTACAGGTCTCAACTATACTGTCAACCCGCCTCCAAGTGGCCTAATGGTATGGGTATGGGCCCATATATATGGTACCCATATCCACCTTATGTACAGGTATGGTGGGCATCCCTAATAGAGACGGGATGAGTAGTGTTTCAATGACTCAGCTTAAAGCCATGCACTATGCCAGTCAAGCTAAACTAAGTCATGCTGGTATTGCCGAGTAGCTTCAGCAAAGTCACACTATGGTATCAGCTCAGTGGGGCTTGACATGACCTGAAGTTGCCCAAGCTTCAACTTGATTGAAAAATACCGAAATACTATTTTAGGTCAATTTTAACCCAGCCCAATGATATGTGGGCCACACATTCACACCTAGATTTTGTGATTTTATAATGATACTAGCACATATCTATCCTTGACTAGTCATAACTAGAGGACTATAGCAGAGGCTTTGAGCTGATAGTCAAGCCAGGAAGCTACTAGTTGAGCCAGGACTTAGGTGTGATATCACTAGTGGGTCAAGTCTACAAGCCGGAATGACTAGTACCTTGAATACTGTTACGAGTCAGTGAATAGTGGCTACTAGTAGATGAGGATAGCTATGAGTGCACCCAACAAGAAGCATAATACACAGATCTCATGAAGTACCGTTGCTAGCAGACTGATCAGGGCATAAACACCTAAGTTAGGTTAACTAGTCACGTGGCAATCTCGAAGCAGGACTTAGAAATGAATTAGCAATGGATTAACGTTACACCCAGATCTGACTAGTGCGATCAGATCTATTACAATCAGCACTAGTATAGCCCAGCTGCACTTTTGATCATGGCCAACTATGGTTGCAAGCACAAGGGTGTGGCTAGTCATTCATCCTCGGCACTAGTGGCACGTTGCTGGCTCAAGAACACAAAATTAAACTGCTAGTTGAGCTCCATGGCTCACTAGTCATCCAGCAGCAGTTTCTAGACCGACTATTGCATACTTATGCACAATATTTCAGGCCTAGCCAAGAAATCTGTACCGATAATACCCCACTAGTGTAGCTGTTTGTGTCGCTTTGTACCTTTCTTTACAGTATATAAGTAGTAGAATAGTCACTCACATGGCAGGCAAGCCATCCCTGCGATTGTGACAGACTAGTCAGTATCTAGTGCCCCCAATTAAAGGCTTTTGTGCTTAACCTTGACGAAGCAGCTACTAGTCACTAAGTTACCCATAGAATTGAGTGAATTGAAGTCCCTTTGAGTCTACTATTGTGTCCTGCAAAGACCAAGAGTGCTCTGAAGTTAGATCTTGCAGTTTCTCAAAGTTAAAGTATTATTTTTAGGCCAAGAGTACCACTAGTAATCCAAGAGTGCAAACTAGTCAAGTGTAGATCACTTGTAGGAAGTATTACAGGGCCAAGAGAGCCAGCAGTCATAGTACCAGTGAGTGCAGTAGCTCAAACCAAGTCACTATTCACCCAATTGTGTCTTACCCACCCCACTAGTGCAAGTAGTATACTTGTAAAGCTCACTAGTAATGAATAAAACATCTTTTGAACAACATCCCTTGATTATTGAGTCTGCAGAGTGCTTCTATCATACTCGAAACACCTGAATTCAATACATTGGTGATAGTGTAGAGTTGTGAGAGGTTTAGTGTTGGTTGGTGTTCATTGCTGCCCACTAGTCTTTTGTCACTCGCCATTACCGAGCACATCACCAATAGTTCCCAATATTTCCCCAACAAGTTCTCAAATATCATGTTGCCTAAATAATAAATGACTTGCCATTTGAAGGAAATGAATGAAGTCATGGCTTCAGCATGACAGAACTTGGCTTGAAAGCTGTCAAAAATTATGACTTGGTGAAACTATTAAAGCTAAAGTTATATGAAGTCATGCTGAGCTATGCCAAGTCACATTATCGAAACACTAGGGATGGGCAGTGGTGGCTGTTTTAGCAGTCAGGCTGCTGTAATCTTAGATGTGTTCAACATGACCTTAGCTATTTCAATAGGGGTTGTGGTTGTAGGATGGAGAGTAAAAAGGGAACAAGGTGGGGTCAATAGCCTCTTGATAGTGATGATGAGTTCATTGGGTGAAAAGGACCTCATTACTGCATTTCCCATGGTGTACAATAGGAGTGGTCAAGCCATAGTGTTAGTGGTAGTGGTCTAGAGAGTGATAGGGGGCATGGATGGCTGGAGTGCATGGGGAGCAGGTGCACAACAATGAAAGTATCAGCAGGATAAACACATTCTATATTCATGATCTCCACCAAAAGAATGGGAGATGCACCAATTTGGGATGCATACATGCTTTGGCTGGCATTAGAGATATTCACAATTACCAGGTGTTTGACAGGTACCTGTGGATGACCTGGCATCCATATCTGGCAGGTGAGCATCCACAGATGTCACAACATCTGCTGGATATGGATGTCACATGGTTGGCGGGTATAGCTCTGGACGTGACAGGTACCCATGACAAGTACCTGTATAGCAACTGGAATACTCTCTCATCCCACCACCTTGCCCTTCCACAGATCTTCCTAGTGTCCAGTAATGGCTCTCTCAGTCATTTCACCTCAGTCCTTGGTCTTAGAGCTCAACTCTTAACTCCCACATGTCCACAGACCATATTTCTTGCTCATAAGCTCAGATCAATATCTTGTCATGACGATTTCTCCTTTGGTTTTCACCTGTTTTTCTCATGGTCAGAAGCATTCGAAAGCCCTGGCATATGGCTTTAAAACAACCCCCTACTTGGTAAAATTGGCCACATTGTTGTGGAGTTATGAAGGGATCATTGTTTTGGCAAAGGATAGAGAGCATATTCAAGCTATTTTGGGTTCAGATGGGTGCTTCCCTACATGCCTGGTATCATCTGAAAGCTTTATTTTGATACATTCTGACCTCCCATTAATGTCTCTTATCTATTACCATCTCACAGTGCTGCTCTCTTATCATTACCATCACTGTCCAACTTAGCCATCATTTTGTTTGGCCTATATCTTAGTCGCATTTTGACTGTTTCCCCTGATTGTTGGAGCATTCGAAAGCCCTCTTCGAAGCCTTTCAGACAACCCCAGCATGACCTCATTCCGTTTCTCCTTGCTCCGTCAGTGTCATCACAGTCAGAGGTCAGTCTCTTCTTCTCCTCCTTCTCATTCACCTTGTAAGGCTTGATACAAGGTAACTTAGTTGATTATATTTTAGTTACATATACAATGTAGTCTATTTAGTAAGAATTGGATGAGTATTATACAGGTACCCATGCAAATACCTGCAGGTGCCTGTATGTATCTGGGTAGGTGCAGATACCTGCCATGGATGCAGGTACCTGTGGCATGGGTTGGATCATCTATGGCACAGATGTTGCCATGGATGATGGGTATGGACTTTTGGCCACAGGTACCTGTGCTCACAGATGCGGATGTAACCGAGTATGCAATTGTGAAGATCTCTAGCTGGCATGGGAGAGGTCAAAGTTTGATGGGGAGAGGATGAGTAGTGGCAGGTGTTATGGTGGTTGAGCAGCCATATTTCTGGGTACATTTGGTGCTCCTTCAAGTTGCCCATCAGCACCTAAAAGAGTATATTAGCTATTATTATTGTTAGCCATCAGAGTCCCAATGTTGCTCCCACTCTCTCATGTGCATCCAGTTATCATCCAGCATCTCTTCTGGTTGCTCTCTATCTAGGGCTATTAGGGTGACTGAATGCATAAAAAGTATCTAAAGAAAAGAGTAAGTATAAAAAATAAGTACATACCTTTTTACACCCACAAGAGGACTATTGAGGGGGGCAGATGGTGTAGTGGTCATCTTTGCTTGCTCAATTGTAACTTGCTCCACACAGAAAATTTTATTTTCATACTCGCGAGTTCGAGTCCCCCACCCCCCAGAAAGTAACAATCTAGACACTTTCCGGGTTCTACCACCTCCGATGCCCGAATCACGTGAAAATGCAGCCTCCCTTTCTAAAAATGATCATGTCATACACATTACCCCCTCTAAAATCACACGACAAATCTAATCTCTCCTTACCATTCTGGGCATCGGTTCGAGGCCCTTCCAGCGATCTTTCGAATAAGACTGGGAAACGGAGTCGCGTGCCGCAAGGCTGCCACCTGGTTGGGAACCCAGGGCGCAAAAATGGAGTGGTGATCCAAGCACACCATGGCCTGGCACATCGCCCCGGCATCAATTGATCGCACTGTGTTGGTGATCTTGGCCGAATAAGACAAGTCTGGGACAGAGAGACTGGAGAAGGACTGGGATCGACGGAGTCTGGTGGGAAGTGGGACTTGGTCATGAGAAGGGACCGGTGAAGAAACAACAGTGACGGACAGATTGCGGCCAATTTTCGGCAGAGGCTAGGATTTCCCGAATGGGAAAAGGTGGCAGTGTCCGAGTCGCACCAAATTATCGAGGGCGAGGGATAATTCTGTGCCATAGTCGCATGCTAGTTGAGCAGGTTCAAATCGATGACATCATAGTACTCAAAGGAGTAATCAGACAAAAACACAGTAGTTATATTGGAATATACGCGCGCGTAATCAATACACTTTCGATTAAAAAAAAAAAAAAGAGGACTATTGAGAGCATTGATAGTGTGGCATCATGTTCAAGTGGTGGTAAAAGACCAGGAAAGAGGCAGCACAGCCACTGAATCACTGCTCAGTTAATCAGATCATGGCATTTGAACTAGCAGGTTGAATGTTTGAGATGCATCCCCTGCTCAATACACGCACTCCAAGGCTCTGGCAATCAATAGGATTTAACATTCTATATAGTCCTCAGACATGGGTGCAGTGTTTTGTACATGTAGAATTTCTCTACTTCCACTAATAAGTATTTTTGGCTATTTACCTTGCATTTGGAGCATTTTTAAGCATGTTCTGAAAGAATTGGTTTATTATTATTCTTAAACTTATTGGGAAAAAAAAACATCTAAGAACTCTGAATGGGGGCCTAAAGTAGATATCACTCTCCAGTCATGCTTGGAGCATCCTTATTGATTACCTGTCAGGCATTGAGGCAGCCACCCTCTTGAAATCTCATGAGATCTCTTAATCTCTCACAAGAACTCATGCACCCTCACAGGTCCTCATAAGATTGTACAAGACCTCACATTATTGTCTAGAGATACCCAGCATACTTAAAGCACATTGCTATGAATCATTATGCACCTGTCTCTGCTGAGTAATATCATCCTCCTCCTCCTCATCACAATAGATCTTGAATGGATTTTTGGGCCAATAAGCATACCAGACAGCATATATGGTCTCCAGCTATTTATCGAACTTGTTATCAATGATGGCTTGCTCAAAATCCACCACCAAGATTTCCAGCCAGCATAGCTGGCAATCCATGAAGTGCAGACCCACACATAGCCATAGAGAGAGGAAAAAGCCAACCAGCCTGATGGAGATCAACTGGGGTAAGATATGGCTAGGGTCAATAATCATGCACACCAATTCTCAGCAGGCACATTTTTCCTTGTCAGAGCATGAGAACATAGTCCAACTTTGATACTGTGACACCTACTGTCTGTATTCCAAGTCTGCTGTCTCATTGCTGGCCATTAAGGTTGTCATTGTTCAGACCCAGTGAGAAATCCAGCTAGGGATGTCAAGGGCTATCTAGCCATGACAAGGATTGGTTATGTCGGATAGGGTAATCAAGGAACATTAAGGAACAACAAGCCCAATTTGTTTGTAGCCACTTTGTTGAATTAAACTACTATTGAAACAATCAAATGAGGTCCTTTTTGTTTCCTGCTGCTTGTCACCACACTCAAATACTTGCATGTCTTATAACTAACTTCAAGTAGCTAATTTTTGCTTAGTCATTGCAGTGTCATCGACTAATATCACACCCTGTCTACACTCGATGACTTTCTGCACACCATGGCACAAAGTAGTAGCGCTGCATCCAAAGCCTACTCGGGATTTTGTCTCTGCATCAAATGTAGACAGCACAACCCCAAGGGCCATGCCCATAGCTTCAAAACAGCTCAGAGACATGCAAAACAGGAGCAAGCCAACCTTCACATTGCTGTGGCATCAAGCAGCTCTAGCATACAGAGCATGGTGGAAAATCCCCTTCAAAATCCCTCCTTATCTCAACCGAGTACCAAAGACCACAGTTCATATGTACCAGCAGACAACAACGTGTCCGAGTCTGACAAAGACATGCAGGAGAGCAATACCAACTCTATCTTGGCTATTGATGGTGCTGATGATATGTCATCTACACATTCACACCTAGATTTTGTGATTTTGTAACAATACAATTGCATATCTATTCTGTACTAGTGATAATAAAAGGACTATAGCTGAGGCTTCGAGCTGATAGTTACAGCAGTATGCGACTAGTGAAGCCAGGACTTAGATGCGATACCACTAGTGGGTTAAATCTACCAGCCGGCCATACTAGTGACTTGAATACTAGCTGGACTAATTAATATAAGGCCACTAGTAGACAAGTAACACGACTAGTGCACCAAACAAGAAGCAGGATACACAGATCTCATGAAGTCTGGTCACTAGCAGGCTGATTAAGGCATAAACACCTAAGTCAGGTTAACTAGTCACACGGCAATCTTGAAGCAGGACTTAGAAATGAATTAGCAATGGATTAATCTCACATCTAGATCCAACTAGTGCAATCAGATCTGTTACGATCGGACACGAGGATAGCCTGGCTGTGGTTTCGATCACGGCCAACTGTGTTGCAGATGCGGAAGTGTGGCTAGTAGTTTATCCTTGGCACTAGTGGCGCATTGCTGGGTCAACAGCACAAAATTAAACCACTAGCTGAGCTCTGTGGCTCACTAGTCATCCAGCAGCAGTTTCTAGACTGACTATTGCATGCTTATGCACAATATTTCGGGCCTAGCCAAGAAATCTGTACCGATAATACCCCACTAGTGTAGCTATTTGCATCGCTTTGTACCTTTCTTTACAGTATATAAGTAGTAGAATAGCCACTCGCACGGATAGGCAAGCCATCCCTGCAATTGTGACAGACTAGTCAGTATCTAGTGCCCCAATTAAAGGCTTTTGTGCTTAACCTCAAACGAAGCGGCTACTAGTCACTAAGTTACCTATAGAATTGAGTGAATTGAAGTCCCTTTGAGTCTACTATTGTGTCCTGCAAAGGCCAAGAGTGCTCTGAAGTTAGTTCTTGCAGTTTCTCAAAGTTAAAGTATTATTCTTAGGCCAAGAGTGCCACTAGTAAGCTAAAGTGCGAACTAGTCAAGTGTTATCACTTGTAAGGAGCAGTTTCTAGGCCAAGAGTGCCACTAGTAAGCCAAGAGTGCAAACTAGGCAAGTGTTGATCACTTGTAGGAAGGAGTACAGGGCCAAGAGAGCCAATAGTCCAAACAGTCAGAGTCCCAGCAAGCACAGTAGCTCAAAACCAAGTCACATTCATTCAATTGTGTCTTACCCACCCCACTAGTGCGAGTAGTACACTTGTAAAACTCACTAGTAATGAATAAAATGTCTTTTGAACAACCTACCTTGATTATCGAGTCTGCAGAGTGCTTCTATCATACTCAAAACACCCGAATTCAATACATTGGTGATAGTGTAGAGTGTAGAGAGGTTTAGTGTTGGTTGCAGTTCATAGCCGCCCACTAGTCTTTTGCCACTTGCCATTACTGAGCACATCACCGAAGGTATGGAGATGCTAATAGATTCTGTGAGTATAGCTTCTCTACTACACAGAGATAGACTTACTTACATAGATTACATAGCAGTATAATCACAATAATGCTCATTCATCCAAAGGCCTCGACAGCAATTCCAGAAATGACCATCCTGGAGATCCAACTGCTCATGATATACCAGATCTCCTTAAGCATGTCAAATTTGATGCACCTAATGAAGAAGAAGATGACACTCAAGACCCTGGCTGCCTTGATGATTTGGAGATTCACCAAGGGGGACAGAGCATTGGCAACATTTTTGACGATGACTTTTCGCTAAGCGACTACCCTCCCAATGTTGATCTGGATCTAGATGATTCACAGGCTGACAATACCAGCTCTAGTGACGAGAATGCATCATCTGTCGAATCGGAATCAGACTGAGACAAGGACCTTGGTGACCCCAACGACTCACAAATAGATGAAATCAAAATCTTGCGGAAGTTTATTGAATGCCTTAAGTCAGCTTCTCATGAAGAATTGGACCCAGAAATACTGGAGCAGATTCAGCTACCCGAAGAAGCATGACAGCTGCTTACCCTATCTCCTATTGAACACCTCTCTATTGATGTCTTTCTTGCTGTTACAAATGCCTCTGAGGCAACATATAATGCTGTCAAGGAAGCATTAGAGCGACACCCTGAGTCAAATCTTGAGCTCATGTTGTACTACAAGGTCAAAAAGCTGTTGCAGAATGTTACTGGTGTAGTCCTGCTGGTGAATGATATGTGCATCAAGTCCTGTGTTGCATTTACTGGTCCCTATAAGGATTCCAACACCTGTCCCCACTGCAGTGAGCATCAATACACAAAAGTCGGCGGCTCAATCCCTTGGAAGCAGTTTCACACCATTCCCATTGGCCCACAACTACAGGCATTATGGAGGAGCCCTGAAAGTGTGAAAGACATGCAATATCGACGAATCTATACCGAGAGTCTTCTCAATGAGCTAGCCCAGACACAAGGCATCCGAAAATCACCATTCCATGACTTCTTTGATAGCACTGACTATCTCTACACTATCATTGATGGAAAGATCAAGCCTGGCGATATGGTTCTTGTTTTTTCCATGGATGGAGCACAGCTATATTGTATGAAAATGTCTGATTGCTGGATCTACATATGAATTATCTTGGATCTTTCTCCTGATGTTCATTATCAGAAGAAATGTGTTCTTCCAGGTGGATTTATTCCCAGCCCCAATGATGAGGCTGGTAACAGGCACTTGTGAAACTAAGAGTGGCCTAGCATGAACAGCACCCTAAACCACTACTCAATCCCACTAACACACACACACACACCAATCTCAATAAGTGCAGAAGGGAGCAAGGAATTTAATTCTTCTTGCACCCTAACAGTATCTCAAATTATCTTAGAGAGCTCGCTAAGTAATGCAATGCGATTGCATACAATTGTCAAGCAAATCTCAATTTCTCAGTTTCCTCGGAGCTTTTACAAGAGAGCACGGCGAACCACGCAACCCTCAAGGCAAATGATATTCCAATAGAAAATACACATGGACACACAGATCCGCAAAACAATCAAGTTTGTTCAGTGAGCTCACTAAAATACGAATCGCTGCTAGGTTCTACTGCACACGACTTCAATTCCTTTCCTAGCTTGCTAAGCCTGAGTCCTAAACTCATCACGATAGAGGCCCTTGGCACTCTTCAATCACAATACGCAATTCCTTTGCTAAACATCCCCATGAGTCCTCACACACAGTGCACTCACTCTAACAATGGTGCCATGAGGTCCAACTGCGCACACCTGTCACACTTCATGCAACTGCTAGAACAGCTCAAGCTGGCTGATTCTCTCGTACAACTCCTTCAAAGCCTACTCAGAGGCCAGCACAACACAATTCTCTCTTACTACTGAACCAGAAAATGGAACAGAGTTTCTCTTAGATGTTTTCTCTCAGGTTTCTCTCTAGAGACCGGCACAGCTTCACTGACACCGGGCCTCATTCATTCTCAAGTAAAACCGAAGTTTTGTATCCAAAATGTATCTCTTATTTCAATTTCTCTAGTGAGCTCGCTAACTCTCTGGTATAGCCGAGACTCGAAGTTACTAACTCTTACACGTTGCAACAAGTCCAGATTCACTGAAAACTTTATTACTGTACATGGGGGGTAGGTAGCCTGCTTTAGTACATGAAAATCTGCCCTACTTATACTACAAGAGATTGATTGTTACAAACAGGTTATTAGTAAAATACTTTTTGTGTCAGCCGATAATCTCTCATCTGAAACGTCATGGCTCTCTTGGCAGAGCACCACTTTCTCTCTGTTTTGGTAGTCTCAAAGGACTAGGCGGCGTTGACGTCACTTGCCTGACAGCAGGGGCTGTCCATGGACTAGCACTCAATAGCTGTATAATGTGTGATCACTGATCACACATCATTCTGGGTTCTCTGTTCTGTTCCGAAGGTGACAGCATCATAGTCTAGACATGGTAACCAAGAGACACATTGGAATTCTAGTCCGCTCGCTAATCCCTTCGGCCAGTAACTGTTTCTAGACCATGCCCGGTGGTTCTCTTGATTATTTCTCGTGTGGTATCGCTTCTCTGGATCTCCAGGGTCTATGCGTCATTGATTATCAACGCATAGTTATCTAAATTAGCTTCGGTCTGAGTACAAGCGCATCCCACCAAGTCTGAATCCCCAATGCCAATGGATATTATTGCAAGCGAGCTCGCTAGTCGGCCTTATTGCCATGCATGCCCGTGAGGTGCAGTGCAGTGACGAAGTCCTATGTTTTAATTCCGTGGCTTCTTTTTCTGTCAGAAGGGTATTCTGACTCAGTGACCTTGCTTCTTCCCATGCCGCTTGCACTGTCAGTGAGCTTGCTAAGTCTACACAGTGCCTAAGTGTAATTTGCTGTTCTTCACAAAATTACACGCTTAGACATGCTGCAGGCATGACACCAAAAAGCCCAAGAATATTGATAGCTTTATCTTTCTGGGTCTCCACCATCTTGCAGCAATCCAGAGGGACGGGTTAACAGTATGGAATGCACTGGATAATACAATCTTTGAATCCAACCCATTTCTTGCGCTCGTAACAGCTGATGGACCTGCCATGGCACAACTCAGTGGGTGTGTTGGGCACCATGGCAAGCATGGGTGTTGTCTATACTGTCCCCTGATTGGACAACGTAAAGAGGGTGGTCCGCATTATTATCCAGCACTCAAAAAACCAGCAAACTACACCATGGCAGGGTGTGATCATGATGATGTGGATGTCTCAGAACTGCTTAAATCATTCACTTCCAAAAGCTCACACAAATGCTACCGACTAAATATACACAAGGTTGTAAAGTCTCAAAACAAGACACAGTATTCAATCAACTGACTTGCAACCAGCATCTGTAGGCCTACAATCTTCTTAGGCTTACCGAAGGAGCATACACTTGGTGTACCATCAATGTTTCCAGGTGACAACATGCATCTCCCAGCTTTAAACATGCCTGATTTATTCTTATCTTTGTGGCGAGGCACAATTGATGTTGAAAAAACTGATGACTGTTCAACCTGGACATGGGCAGTTCTTGTTGCAAACTGCTGGAAGGATCATGGCAAACTAGTAGCGGCAACCACACCCTACATTCCTGATTCTTTTGACAGGCCTCCTCGTAATATTGCCAAAAATTTTACCAGCAGCTACAAGGCTTGGGAGTTCCTTCAGTACTTTTTCGGTCTGGGACCAGCTCTACTTTATGGAATTCTTCCTGAACCATTCTATGGCCACTACTGTAAAATAGTACATGCCATCCACATTCTGCTTCAAGCCGAAATCGACCCTCTGCAGCTCAATGAAGCAAATACACTCCTTCTTGCAGCTGCAAATGAGTTTGAAGACATATATGTGGAGGGGAGAGAAGACTGCCTTCATTTTGTATGCCAGAGTGAATATATGCCTACCCATCTTCCTTACAAGGTAGAGCATATCGGACCCAGCATAATTTACTCTCAGTGGCCAATCGAGTGGACAATTGGCAATATCGAGGAGGAAACCAAGCAGCATTCCAATGCTTTTGCTGACATGGAGCAGAGAGGGATTCGCCACTGCCAGGTCAATGCTCTAAAGGTGATGGTACCTGAGCTGGATCCGTCACCTAGTCTGCCAAAACAGGGAATAGACCTGGGATCAGGATATACTCTTCTTGGACCATTTGACTCCACTTGGTGTCGCCTTTGTCCCTGTGAGCTTGACACACTAACAAAGCATAAAGATGGGTATGGGGACATTATTCCAGAGACTTGGGATCCTCTCATCATGAAATGGGCATGGCTACAACTTCCGGCTAGCCAGATTGCATGATGTCGCTGGAAGGAAGAGAAATGAGTGACAAGCCAATTGTAAACATCAAGAAATATCAAGGTCAGTACTTCGGTTCTCTAAGTGTTCTTCATGATTTTAAACTGTGCAAATAGATTGTAGACAGGCCTAGCAATGAGATAAGAACTCGTTTTGCTGAGGTACTTTTCTTTGCAGTCATTCCTAGTGTTTGTGGAAAGGATAGGCCAGTTGCCTTCATATCCATTTATGGAGCTCCTGATGCTGCATGGTTGTGAGCTTCACAGGGAACATATTACACAGCTAAGCATTCCGGTGATGACACCATTGCTGTAATTGACGTTGATACTATTGAGTCCATGGTTTCTATGTGTCTGGATTGTCACTACCCAGGTGGAGAAGATGCTGGATATTGGTACATGTTTGAGAAAGTTGGGTTGAAGGTTATTCAACGATTGGGAGAGGATCTGGATGCCAAAGAGTTAAATGAAGATGGAGCATAGAATATATGAGGCTTAAGTGATGTCCAATGTATATTTCAAGTGTATCTGAACATAGCATCTCCTTATAAGAAGAGACAAGAAGCAACTGGCAGCTCAGATAGTGGCCACATGATGGTACACACCAATAAAAGATCTTGCCATCGCAATAGCTTCATTATACTTTCCTCCACCATCATCTTGATTTGCTCACCCAACACTCCACTTTGCCAACCAGATGTTGCATTGCATAGGATCAAAGAATGGCTATCATTTCCCCCCTGTTGATGACTTGTTATCCTCTGGATTTCCTGAACTGCCATCATCTGATGGCTTTGATGAAGCAGACCTCAGAGACTTCAATAGACTCCAACAACCATCAGTCTCAAGCTCGCTCAGACAAGGGGTTTCTCACCGATGGTCACAGCCCCCAACAAGTAGTCCAACACTGATCGATCCAACACTGTTGATGTCCCGTTCACATGGTCAAACCTTCGGCAACACCACTCCATGTTTGACGAGAGCTAGGGCATACACTCCTTCAGATGCACATGCACCAAATGTTCAGTATCTTCTAGAAGAAAATGTTAGTCTACGACAACAACTGTTTACAAAGTCAGTGGCCCATGAGTCACTTCAGTGTGTCACTGACATTTTGTTCAAACTCTCTTGCCTTCTTGACTGTATTAAACAGAAATGCATACACAGATCTGCTCGCGGTGGTGAACAAAAGCCTTTGTGGGATGAAGCGGTCCTTACCTGATGGTGATGAAGACCCTGACAATTTTTTTGAAGCTAATGATGGTGGCGAGGTCATTGTAAATGGTCTAGCATGCCCCGCAAAGTACAAGAACCTCCAATTTTGGTACTTGGAGGAGTGGAAGAACTTTGTTACATCACGAAAGGCAGTCTCAAAAGACAGCAGTGAAGGCGACTCCAAGAACGGCATGCTGTTTATTGAAGATATCAATGGCATGTCCATTTCAAAAGACGATGGTGCAATCATACGTAAGTTTTCATATGATATGTGGATTGACTGGGCAAAGAAGGAGGTCATGGCAGATCAGTGGGGTGCAATTGGAGAGAGTCTGAAAGCTGAGTTCTGAAGGAAGATGGTCAAAGCCTTTCCAATTGTTGGGATGAGTGCACTGGGCTGGAAGCTTGAAAAGCTGGCAATGCAGTACTACCCTGTGTGGATCCAGTCCAATCAGGGAAAAATCAAGAATTTTCGCCAGCAAATCGCCTCAGAAAAGGACAAGTTCACAGAGGCAATGGCACTCTCGGCGCTCTCACACAAGCCCAAGAGTGGGGGTGCCATTAATGCATCCCAGATGAAGCAGAAGTCAAGCAAGGGTAGTAGGAAGGAGAAGCATTGTCAAAAGAAACACGACGAACATCGTTCAAAGTGAAGGAAGACTGTCAGTGTCGACGGCCTGGATGAGACATGTGATAGCTCTGCTGAAATGGTAAATCCCTTCTCTTTCTTTCATTTTTGCTGCTTGCTTATTCTTCTACAGCCTGAAGTAGATGTGGGTGACATGGATCAAGACTTTCCAGAAACTAACAGCACACCAGTCTCACCAAGACTGCCTTATTGATCTCAGAGTCCACCCAGCAACAACTCAGATATCCTTGGTTCTCACAATGAACGCAACCAGAACAGTGAATGGCACCAAGCAACGATGATTTCATGTCTAAGGGAGCTTCTACCAATCGGAAATGGCTGCCTGTGAGGCCAAGTAGAGTGGAGATGAGAAGGCTAATAGTGAGTCTGCCTCCTTCCATACAATATGCTTGTTTTATACAGTTCCACAACTAGGGCCAGAGCACAACATGAGCATATCCCTCTTTCTGCTCTCCAACGATGCTAATATGTACCTGCCCACAGCTTCACCTCTAGCAACCATCAACCAGCTGCAGCAACAAATACGAACTTACAAGAAGAAATCAGGTGAAACCAAGTCAATACACTCACCAGAAACAGAGCGAATAGAGCGACACCCACAGAATCTGGTATATCTCAAGATGTTGGCACTGATACTGATGATCGTAGTGGCCAATCCACAGACAGTGTAGTGATACCCGGCCAAAGTGAAGAGACATTACAGCCCAAAGCTCCTCAAGCTGATATTGACACATCTCACCACAACGAGCATCCCAGACCATAACTCCTGTAAGCACTGTACAGCAGGAGGATAAGAGTGGTGGTAGAATGGTCCCAAGCAAATCTTCACTTACTGCACGGTAATAATCCTTTTGTATGATGTTGTTCTGAGCTGATGTCGTCACAACAGAAATTTCTGTGCCAAAGAATGGTACAAACTACATCCGTGTGGTACTACAATCCAGTTTGCGGAGTACTGGAATTCACTTGGATCCGAGGAGTGAGAGGTACGTGTTCTTCTTTCAGAACTTGCACATCCTGACAATGTTTTACAGAGGTATAACATTGTCTCGAAGGAAGCAAAGGCAGTGAAGAAGGTAGGCACATTGACATTTGGCTTCATCGCACTGCTCACTGTGCTGCAGGTGAACGCTACAGTGACACTGATTGGGTCTGGTGACAAGGATGGTGCCAGTAACTAACAGTGCCAGTGTGAGAGGGATTTGTATGTGTACCAGGCATACTAGTAGCTATATGTATTTTTGAAGATTATATATTCCTTGATTCTCCTAGAACTGTCCAATATTTGAGGTGTCAACCTGCCTATATAATCCTATAAACCGACGTGAGAGAGGTCTTTCCTGAGCTAGGGATATATAGGATAGACTATAATTTCAGCAAGTCATATTCTAGCTCTACCTATATGTCGCAAGATGATCCTATTTGAAATGAGACAGAATCCTGTGGCAGCGCTAGGATGATCTAGGCTCCTCTGTCCCTCGACCTTCCTTGATCTTCCTTGCCCTGCCTAGCTGGATTTCTCACTAGGGTTCAGATATCACTCTGATAGCAAACATATTTTCCTTGGATGCAATGATATGAACAAAGCCAAACAATTGAACAATCCTTCTCACAGCACTGACATAGCATCAAAAAATACAATGTCTACCATCACAATGAGAGGCAGGCCAAATGAACTTTCAGCATCCCCACCTCCAGGAGCATCACTCTAGATCTGATACAATGACACCTGCAAGAAAATTGTGGTGCTCCTCTTATGCAGTATCTCAATGACTCTTTGGATCAAGGCAGCTGGAAAACATTAGTGGACGACCTGTATGCTGATCAGGATGTATGGGAAGACATCCATGAGCAACTGGCCATGGTTGTTAGGCCTAGCCTAACACGTGACCTTATTAACGTAAGGACTATGAGCTGTCTCGCGTTCGGACAATCACTCGTTTAGCCACTATGCTAATCGGTTCTAATTGTGCAGTTGGCAAGGTAAAGATAAACTTTAGTTCGAATCTAAGGATATACAAAGGATATCCATGCTACTTATATACTAAGTCCAGAACACTATATTTAGATATCATACATGTTGAGCGTTCTGCAACCATGCATGAAACAATGAATGTCGTGCGGTATACGTGCAAGAGTCGTTCGTTATGTCCGTGGTGACCACGTGTAGATGCGGTCCGATGTCCGTTGATGTGCTCGGTAACGGCGAGTGGCAAAAGACTAGTGGGCGGAAATGAGCTCCAACCAACACTAAACCTCTCTACACTCTACACTATCACCAATGTATTGAATTCGGGTGTTTCGAGTATGATAGAAGCACTCTGCAGACTCGATAATCAAGATAGGTTGTTCAAAAAGACATTTTATTCGTTACTAGTGAGTTTTACAAGCGTACTACTCACACTAGTGGGGTGGGTAAGACACAATTGAATGAATGTGACTTGGTTTTGAGCTACTGCGCTTGCTGGGACTCCGACTGTTCGGACTATTGGCTCTCTTGGCCCTGTAATACTTCTTACAAGTGATCAACACTTGACTAGTTCACACTCTTGGCTTACTAGTGGCACTCTTGGCCTAAGAATAATACTTTAACTTTGAGAAACTGCAAGAACTAACTTTGGAGCACTCTTGGCCTTTGCAGGACACAATAGTAGACTCAAAGGGACTTCAATTCACTCAATACTATAGGTAACTTAGTGACTAGTAGCCGCTTCGTTTGAGGTTAAGCACAAAAGCCTTTAATTGGGGCACTAGATACTGACTAGTAGGTCTCAATCGCAGGGATGGCATTGCCTCCCGTTGCGAGTGGCTATTCTACTACTTATATACTGTAAAGGAAGGTACAAAGCGACACAAACAGCTACACTAGTGGGGTATTTTCGGTACGGATTTCTTGGCTAGTCATGAAATACTGCGAAAAAGCACGCAATAGTCGGTCTAGAAACTACTGCTGGACAACTAGTAAGCCACGGAGCTACGCTAGCAGTTTTATCTCGCATTCTTGACCCAGCAACGCGCCACTAGTGCCGAGGATAAACTACTAGCCATGCATCCGCATCCGCAACGCAGTTGGCCGTGATCGAACGTGCAGCCTGGCTAGCCTCATGTCCGATCGTAACAGATCTGATCGCACTAGTTGGATCTAGATGTGAGATTAATCCATTGCTAATTCATTTCTAAGTCCTGCTTCGAGATTGCTGTGCAACTAGTTAACCTGACTTAGGCGTTTATGCCCTGATCGGCCTGCTAGTGACCGGACTTCACGAGATCTGTGTATCCTGCTTCTTGTTTGGTGCACTAGTCGCGTTACTTGTCTACTAGTGGCCTTATATTAATTAGTCCAGCTAGTATTCAAGTCACTAGTATGGCCGGCTGGTAGATTTAACCCACTAGTGGTATCGCATCTAAGTCCTGGCTTCACTAGTCGCATACTGCTGTAACTATCAGCTCGAAGCCTCAGCTATAGTCCTTTTACTATCACTAGTATTGGATAGATATGCAATTGTATTGTTACAAAATCGCAAAATCTAGGTGTGAACGCATAGACGGCATATCACCGTGATAAGCGCCGTGATAAGATAGGCGCTGAAGATAAGATAAGGAAAATGGAAAAATCATAACATTACCCTCTCGTTAAGGCAGGCGTCCCAACTGCCTAGGCTGTCATTTCTTCGTAGTCAGTTGGGCTTCCTTGGCTGGCCCAGTATTCGTCTAAGAATGTCTTGAATTTCGTGACGTCGGGATCGGTGGTCCATTTCTGGGATCCATTTTCGAGCTGTGCGAGGTATCGGAAGTGCCTGTTGCTGTATTCGTGGTCTATGAACATGGCGAGGGGTGATTTCGGGGTTTTCGTTATGATTTTGCCTAGGTGTAGGCACACCATCTTTCTGTGCGCTGCGACTTTGGCTTCGTATTTGGCAATCGCTTCTTCTGCATTGCCCATGTCTGCCTCCATGGTCCACGAATTGTGTTCCCGGGTGTATCCTTTCCACTTGATGAAGTAGTCGACTACCGTGGTCGAGGGTTGTCCTCGATGTCCACAGATTTTGCGCGTCTTGGAGTTGAGTACTTCTTCGACTTCCCATTGTTCTTCACCGTCGATGAGGTCTGGCGGCGGTGGCGGCGGAAGTTCCTGATTAGGGAACGACGGTGTGATGTACGGCGTCAAGAGCTTCTCGTTGAAGCGCAGGTGGATCTTCCAATGTGGTGGAAGCTTCAGTTTGTACGACGATGTACCAGTCTTGAGGATCTCAAAGGGTCCAACTCGTTTGTCACCGAGTTTCTTCTTTGGTCACGGGAGATGAAGGTTGGTGGTGTCCAACCATACGCGGTCTCTGATATTGTATGCATGAGTGTTTCGCTTATGCTTGTCGTATGCTTTCTTCATTCGCCCTGCTGCTTCAGTGAGGGCGGCTTCGGCCTCCTTATGGATCTTGGCCATCTTCTTCGAGAAGTCAGTGGCAGTGGGTACTTCAGCGCCTGCAGCTGATGGGGAATCGGGGATTTCATCCGTACATGATGATGAAGGGCGACTTGCCCGTAGCCAAGTGGATTCGGTTATTGTGGGTGAACTCCGCGAGTGAGAGCCAATCAGCCCAGTCGGTCTGTTGGTGGTTGATGAATATCCGGAGGTACTTCTCGACCTCCTGGTTGACGCACTCCATCTGGCCATCGATCTGCGGGTGGAACGCGGTTGATGCGTTCTGCTTGATGTCAAGCATTCGGTAGAGTTCGGTCATGAACTTGGATACGAATTGGGGACCTCTGTCGGAGATTACCACCTTCGGCATTCCGTGATGTGCATAGACGTGGTTGCGGAGGATATGAGCCCAGCCTTTGGCTGAGAGTTCAATGTTGCAAGGGACAAGGATAATGCCCTTGGAGAATCTGTCGACGACGACGAGTAAAGCGTCATGTCCATCTGACTCGGGGAGTCCAGTGATCATGTCTACCGAGATGTGAGTCCAGGGCTCGGTCAGAATTGCATTCGGGTGGAGAGGTGCTGCCTTTGCTTGGTTGCTCGACTTGGTTCGTTGACAAGTCTCGCATCCAGCGATGTATGTCTTGACATCTTTCTCCATCTTCGGCCACCAGTACTCGCGTTGATACGCCGTCTATGCGTTCACACCTAGATTTTGCGAATTTGTAACAATACAATTGCATATCTATCCAATACTAGTGATAGTAAAAGGACTATAGCTGAGGCTTCGAGCTGATAGTTACAGCAGTATGCGACTAGTGAAGCCAGGACTTAGATGCGATACCACTAGTGGGTTAAATCTACCAGCTGGCCATACTAGTGACTTGAATACTAGCTGGACTAATTAATATAAGGCCACTAGTAGACGAGTAATGCGACTAGTGCACCAAACAAGAAGCAGGACACACAGATCTCGTGAAGTCTGGTCACTAGCAGGCCGATCAGGGCATAAACGCCTAAGTCAGGTTAACTAGTTGCGCAGCAATCTCGAAGCAGGACTTAGAAATGAATTAGCAACGGATTAACCTCGCATCTAGATCCAACTAGTGCGATCAGATCTGTTACGATCGGACACGAGGCTGGCCAGGCTGCGCGTTCGATCACGGCCAACTGCATTGCGGATGCGGAAGCGTGGCTAGTCATTCATCTCCGGCGCTAGTGGCACGTTGCTGGGTCAAGAACGCGAGATTAAACCACTAGCTGAGCTCCGTGGCTCACTAGTCGTCCAATAGCAATTTCTAGACTGACTATTGCATGTTTATGCGCGATATTTCGGGCCTAGCCAAGAAATCAGTACTGAAAATACCCCACTAGTGTAGCTGTTTGTGTCGCTTTGTACCATTCCTTACAGTATATAAGTAGTAGAATAGTCACTCGCAATGGGAGGCGATGCCATCCCTGCGATTGTGACAGACTAGTAGTATCTAGTGCCCCCAATTAAAGGCTTTTGTGCATAACCTCGAACGAAGCAGCTACTAGTCGCTAAGTTACCTATAGTATTGAGTGAATTGAAGTCCCTTTGAGTCTACTATTGTGTCCTGCAAAGGCCAAGAGTGCTCTGAAGTTAGTTCTTGCAGTTTCTCAAAGTTAAAGTATTATTCTTAGGCCAAGAGTGCCACTAGTAAGCTAGAGTGCGAACTAGTCAAGTGTTGATCACTTGTAGGAAGTATTACAGGGCCAAGAGAGCCAATAGTCCAAACAGTCAGAGTCCCAGCAAGCACAGTAGCTCAAAACCAAGTCACATTCATTCAATTGTGTCTTACCCACCCCACTAGTGCAAGTAGTACACTTGTAAAGCTCACTAGTAACGAATAAAACGTCTTTTGAACAACCTACCTTGATTATTGAGTCTGCAGAGTGCTTCTATTGTACTTGAAACACCCGAATTCAATACATTGGTGATAGTGTAGAGTGTAGAGAGGTTTAGTGTTGGTTGGAGCTCATTTCCGCCCACTAGTCTTTTGCCACTCGCCGTTACCGAGCACATCAGCGTAGGACGAGTTCCTTGGTCTTGGCGATACCGGGGTGTCCCGCCGTGATATGGTCATGACACTGAGAGATGATCTCTCCCCATAGTCCCGAGTGTCGGGAAACGTAGATGCGCTTGTCGTAGAGGAGAACTCCTCCTTCTTTGGATATGCCTCGCTCGTGTTCAAGGGAGGTGGTGATGCCGGCATCCCATAGTTCCTTCTGCTTGGTGACGCGCTGGATCTTCTCATGCGTTTCGCTGACAGTGGGCATGATCATGGCCCGGAAGTGATGCGGGGAGAGAACCGTGATGTCTCCGTTGTCGTCCTCCCCTTGGTCGTGATCGCTTCGTCGAGATAACAAGTCAGTCTTGACATTCTGCGTGCCTGGTTTGTGGTGAAGTACGAAGTGGTACTCGGCGAGTTCGGTGACCCAATGGGCCTGGCGGCGGTTGAGTTTCTGCGGTTTGTGGAAGTACTGGAGGTTTTGGTGGTCCGTCCAGATCTCCATGTCTTCGACTGCGCCCATCAGGTAGTGGCGCCATTCCGAGAGAGCAAGCATAATTGCTAGCAACTCCTTGTCATAGATTTCGTAGTTACGCTCCGTGGCGGTGAGCACTTTTGACATGAAGGCTACGGGTCTCCATTTGCCATCTTGCTGCTGACTGAGTACGGGGCCGATGGCTCCGTTGCTTGCGTCTGCTTCTACTCTGAACCTTCCGGTTCCATTTGGGATGGTGAGGATGACATCCTCAGCCATCTGCTTCTTTAGCTGTTGGAACGCCTGATTTTAGGCAGTTCCCCACGTCCATTCAGCTTTCCCTGTGAGCTGGGTAAGCGGGCATACAATCTTCGAGTAATTCTTGATGAACTTTTGGTAGAAGTTCGTGAATCCCAAGAAGGACTGTAATTCCTTCTTCTTTTGCGGAGTGGGCCATTCGGCGATGCCAGCGACCTTGACGGGGTCCATGCGGACCGATCCTTCGCTGATGATGACGCCGAGGTACTCCGTTTCGAGCACTTCAAATTCACACTTCTCAGCCTTAAGGAACAGCTTGTGTTCCCGCATCTTCTGTAGTACCTGCCATACTATGCGTCGGTGCTTGTCGAGATCTTTGGTGAAGATTAAGATGTCGTCGAGGTAGATCGTGACCTTCCCACTGGCGATGAGATCTTTGAAGATGTTGTTCATCATCCACTGGAAGGTGGCGGGGGAATTTGTGAGTCCGAAGAACATCACCGTCGGTTTGTAAAGGCCACGGTTCATATGGAATGTGGCCTTCTGTTCATCACCCTCCTTGATCCTAACATTGTTGTACCCCCATCGTACGTCGAGCTTCGTAAAGTACTTAGCTCCTTGTAGTTTGTCGATGAGGTCGGAGATGAGAGGGAGGGGGTATCGATTCTTGATCATCATTTCGTTCAGCTTCCGATAGTCCTGAACGGGACGCAGAGAACCTTCCTTCTTCTTGACGAAGAAGAACGGTGATGCGAACAGTGACTTGGAACCTTCCCAATTCGAGGTTCTCGTCAAGGAACTTGTTGAGTTGTTCTTGCTTGTTGTGGTTGAGCAGATAGACCTTGCAGTCTAGTGTTGACTTGGCATTGGGGACAGCCTTGTCTGCTAGAATTCTACATGAAAGATGTCAGTTGAAAATATTCAATTTCCTAGGATTATATGGTATATTAGTCAGCAGCCTAACTTATGACATCATCAGGAAATCCAGCTGATGATGTCATAAGTTAGGCTGCTGACTAATATACCATATAATCCTAGGAAATTGAATATTTTCAACTGACATCTTTCATGTAGAATTCTAGCAGACAAGGCTGTCCCCAATGCCAAGTCAACACTAGACTGCAAGGTCTATCTGCTCAACCACAACAAGCAAGAACAACTCAACAAGTTCCTTGACGAGAACCTCGAATTGGGAAGGTCGATGGCTGCCTGGAGTCGCTCGGCGGGCGTGGGGATTGGGGGCTGGTGAGAGCCTTCAGCATTCCCTGGTGCTGCATCTCCTTCTCCCATGAGGAAACTAGTTGTCTGACCTGGGCGATAGCCCCGAGTCGGGAGTTTGCCACTTCGTGGTCTTGTTGTTCGTCCGAAGGCGTTGCAGAGTGGGGATAGTGGATGAGGATGGGGTTGCCATCCTGGCGGCGGGTACGGGGGAGGAGAGTACTTCTCGTACTGCTCCGATGGGGCATACATCTCGTACGGCCCCAGGGTGAAATTGTCGAGACCCCCAAAGGTCTCGTAGTTGTAGTGGAATCGATCAAAGATCAGTTCCAAGGTCGTCCTCTCATCCAGGGTCGTAGTCGGGGTCGTCGAGCTTGGGGCGGTCCCTGAGCGATTGTGCCAGTGCGAGTAACTGGCGGTCAAGGTTTGCCTGTTCCTCAGCAGTTCGGTCTCATAGGCCGAAAATGTGGGGCCCTGCAGCAGGTGGGTATAGTGTTCGCTCTCTGTTAGCGAAGATTCGTGCTGCCATGGTGGCAGCGGTGTTTCCGTACTGGGGAATCTGGTCCCCTCGGTGACAGGCAAGATAGTCATCCATCGTTTCTCTTCGGGGGCCCTGGAGGGGCTCCCCATGTCTGTCGACATCGTTTTGTCGTAGGCCCCAGGCCTGCGTGCGCTGGGGGCCGAGTATCTGGCGATCGATGTCGCCGAGAATTGGCCAGACATAATCCCCTCCATTAGAGTTGAGGGGATCATCGTCGAGGCAATCGGAGGGGAGGTGGATAGAGACCTCTCACTCTGGCGAGGGGTCTGAAAGTCGCTCTCCGTGCTCAAAGAAGAGCCTGATGGAGAGGTCGGAGCTGGTGTCGGTGTTCAGGGTGTCGACCCGGAACTGATCGACGGGGATGGGGACATGGTGTCCTGGGGTCGGGAATGGTGCCTGGGCAAGGCGTGGTCATGGGGCCGTGGCGACCAGGATCCTCTCTGGTCGGTGGGGGAGTTCGTTGCGGAGGGGTGGGAATGGGGCGACAAAGTGTCATCGTAGTTCCTCCCCGTAGTTGTATTTAGGGGGAGGAGGGGGGTAGGCGAGGATTCTTCGTATCTCCTCTGCGGTGTATTAGTCATGTATGTCGTGGGGGCCAGGTGGAGAAGGCATCCTAGGGACGTTGCTGGGACCAGGCGTTGTGTTTTGTGGTTCCTCCTGACACAGAGGGAATTTGGTCAAGGAGGGAGGGGAGGGGGCGGGAGCCGGGAACGATCGTTGATGAGCGTGTTGTCGTCTGGGCTCGAATCCTGTGGCGCGCTGAACCAGTTGTGGTGCCCAGCATTGCTCGTAGGGGGTGACATACCGAGAGTAGTCGGTATAGGTTCTGGGGGCGGGGTATTGTTGGATTCTGAGGAATCGACGGATCTGTTCCTCGTACGCGAGTATGAGGAGGCCTACGAGAAGGGAGAGTAATGCTGCTCCTCCAATTGCTGATATGATTGAGATGGTGAGGGTGTCGTCGTTCATGGGAGTGGTCCTTCCTCACGGCTGAGCATTGGAGAGAAGGAGAGGAAGATTCGAACTAATTGTTAGACCTAGCCTAACACGTGACCTTATTAACGTAAGGACTATGAGCTGTCTCGCGTTCGGACAATCACTCATTTAGCCACTATGCTAATCGGTTCTAATTGTGCAGTTGGTAAGGTAAAGATAAACTTTAGTTCGAATCTAAGGATATACAAAGGATATCCATGCTACTTATATACTAAGTCCAGAACGCTATATTTAGATATCATACATGTCGAGCATTCTGCAACCATGCGTGAAACAATGAATGTCATGCGGTATACGTGCGAGAGTCACTCGCCGTAGTAATGGGTCTGGAGTCATTCGTTATGTCCGTGGTGACCGTGTGTAGATGCGGTCCGATGTCCGTGATAAGCGCCGTGATAAGATAGGCGCTGAAGATAAGATAAGGAAAATGGAAAAATCATAACAATGGTGGAGGTGGTGCCCTCAGGGTCATGTAATGTAAACTCAGTGCAAAACTTTGCATGTGGAGAGACATGAAGTTGACTCTGGTTACCTTTATTAGAACACACTGATGCTCACATGGATGGGAAGGGGACAACACTCAGGTTATCAGGAGGAGTATCTCACCAAGTTTCTGCATTGGGAGGGTTGGGGCAGTGCAGAGGTTGACTAATGTCCCTCCTGTACAGATGAGGGTGAGACAAGGGACTGGAGCGCATTGCCAGTTATGAGATGTGATAAGTGTGGGCCGGATTTGATAGAATGTGTTCAATATTGTGTCACTTGACATAGGTGAATGCTACTACACCGTGTAAAGGTAAGCTTCCACCATCTTCATGGCTTCTTCTGACCTCTCCAGCTTCTAGCATTGGACTGGAGAGTACTTCAAAGATGACAGCCTCAAATTGTTGGGATTGTATATACAACTCAGCCACATGGATATGACATGTGTTAACCCCCAGCCAGTGGCACAAGATTTTACTGTGCTACATGTGAATGGGATCCACAAGGTCACAGTGGATTTTTGTGGATGTGAATATCAGATGCTGTTTTGAGTTCAGTGTCTCCAATATCTGTGGTATCCTGCAACAGTATGCCACTCATGTACATGTGCAACTATGGCCTTGCTCAAACATTTCCATATGCAAACTCTCACTGGCAAGATCTCTGTCATACAATGGATAATACAGATATAAACATACCCACCAAGGTAGGTTTTGATGCCTGCCTACTTATGAATTTTGGAGCCTGATGATCAACAGACCCAATATCACTCACTGTTCCATATGAACTAGCAATATCATCATCTGCAGGTATTGAAACAATGTGGACAAGGACACAAGATGGGCAGAATCAAGGCAACAGGCCCAGGAGTGCTCACAATAAGATGTATGGCTTGTCCATGGCCAGGGGTGAACCTAGTAGAGGGGTTGAAGGATCAGCTGAAATGCAAGAAGTAAGTACCTGCTACTCTGGGGTTAGCATTGCCCATGCTGATCTGGTATTTGCTTGTTCAGATTCATTGATTGTCCTGTTGTAGCTGTCAATGCCAACTTCAGGATGTGTGCCTGAGACTGGTGTGATAGTGACAAGGATCTGGTGGACTATCAGGACTATCTGAGTCATGTGTGCAAATATGCTAGTCAGAAAGATGTAAGTCAGCCCTGTTGTGGATTGTGGGTGAAGTTGACAATACTGACAGTAAGCCCAGATCAGTAGCTATAGTGGTTTTCGGATGCTAGCACATGCTGACAGCAAGACCAACAAAGATCTGCATGCCACAGGAGTTGGTATGTGCATTTGCACCCAACACAAAATGGTCCTTCCATTAGCTGTGGAGGACTTGCAAATAGGAGAATGGTAAGAGCCTTTATGATTAAGCAGAGTGAACAGGGCCTAACCATAGTATCAGATACTGTAATATGGACTATATCGCTGGTTCCATTCTCCAGTCTTACCAGGATTGCGAAGAAGTGTTCTTCTCATATAATATAGCTTGTCAATGGAAGCTGAACCTACATGAACGCATGATCAAGATACCTGAAAGAGCATGGATAAAACCTGACTTAGTGCTCAACTTTGGTGTACCGAAGCTGCATTGTAAAGCACATAGGTACATGTGTCAATGTCAGTTTTCAATGAATCTCAAGAATGGAGTGGGACAGACTGATGGTGAGGGTATTGAGCAGATGTGGGATGATATCAATTCCTGTGCATTGTTAACAAAAGAAATGGGACCAGAAGCAAGACATGACACCATCAATGACCAGTTTGGCAGTCATAATTGGAGGAAGGTGATGTTAGACCCAAACTCCAATATAACAAACAAGACTAAACAAAGGGCTATATTGCGTTCATACAGTCACCCAATGAGTGTCAGATAGTTTGCTAACTGAGAATTGAAGGTCAGACACTTAGTCTGGGCCAAGAAGTGAGTCTGAGAGTAAGTTTGGTGTATTGAAACTTTAGCTCGAAGCTGGAGAATATACAGTGAAAGCTACACTACTTATATACTATTCATGCATGCTATTAATGTAATTGTTTGTTAATGGTCCTCTCAGCAAGTGTGTACAAGTTCGTCAGTAAATGTTGCAACAGAGTGTCTAGACACGAGCCACAAGGCGCTTGTTGGGGATGTCTTGTATGGATGCAATATGTGATGGCGAAGTGGGGCCACTATGACCGGATAAGATAGGTGCTTGGATTAGATGTGATAAGGATCACAATAAGATAAGTGCCCAAGATAAGATAAAGAAATGGAAAAATCATAACAGGTGACTCATCTTGGTAAAGAGATCCATTGAGCTTACTGACACTGGTTGGCTTACTATAACATCTTTAGGTTCACTTTTACATGAGAGGTTGGAGCTGGCAATGTGGTAGACAGTGCAACAGGCTGGTATGCACACTCTCTTCACAGAGTTACTGCCATCAGATGGGAACTACATGCAGGATTGGCTCTGACAGGTTGAGGTGTGGGAGGAAAATGATGAGCTTCACAATTCTTACTTTTGTGAGGTTAAATGTATGTGCATTCAGATCTATCTACAGCAGGGAAGCTGATGATGAGGTTCAGATGTATTAGAGGCTGTCATAAAGTTACATTTAAAGGAGAAGGATCATCAAGTGGCAGCAAAGGGTGCTATGGCTCTGCATGTGTGTGGACCAGCTGCTGTGGTGACTATGGGTTTGCTCATTGAGGACACACAGTATGTGTTCTTATTATTACTGAGGTTGGGTGTGCTAATGACTGCTAGATTTTAGATGACAGTTGATACAGGAGTACAAAGATATGACTAAGGATCCATTGACCATGTGTGACCACCAGGAGTTGCAACATTGCTAGACCACCTTGAGAAAACAGCTCATTGCTTTCCAAGGAATGCAAGAGGCATACATGCCTTGCATGGCAGCACTGATTAGAGAGGTGCCAATATGAATGGATGGTTCAAAGAATATTAAGCATGAGAGGTTGTGGATGCCATTGAGTTTGACACTTCTACAGCAAAGTGAAGGCTGAAAATTGAGCATTGATTTGATTGAGGAGTAGTTGAAGGAAGCACAATGCTTCAATGCTCTGGATACGATATAAGGGATTGCTCAGTCACAGAGAGCATTGTGGGCCTATTGTGATGCAAATATGTGGGGACAAGTTCATATGACAAGTGTGGCAAGCTTCATGGAGTGTCTACAGTGTCATTTGGATTCAGCAGTGACAAAGTATCATGCAGCACATGCCGTATTGTTGGAATTATGAGGCATAGGGAACTGGGAGAAGACACTATGAGTGCTGACAGCAGCAGATGTTATAAATATGAAGGGCACCATGTTTAGCATAGATGAGGAGAACACTGAATGATTATGATATCATAAGAGAAAGAAGATGGCATCTCAGCAGGTTGTCAGCAAGGCAGACGGTTATCACACAGTTTCATGGATATGGATGATGGAGGGTGCTTTTGACAAGGCCAATAAGAAGGAGATGGAGAGAGGTATGACTTTTGTTTATGATGATGAACAGTTACTAATATCTGTGTCTATAGTTCATGTGGAATGGTTGAAGAGTCATGCATGGGTCAATTGATGGCATGAAGAGGTCAGTCTCATAAAGGCAGAGATGGAATGATCCTTGATATCTCTAGAACATCATGCCAAGGAATAGGAGTCATAACAGGACAAGGGTGAGAGCCTAGAAGGGTTGATACAGGTCAGGGTGGGAAGAACAGCTTATGCTAATAGCCAGGCAGCAGTGTTTCATGTGATAGCATATTCTTTCAAGATATTATAGAGTAAGCCTTGGGTAGAGAGTATGCATCTGGCACACAATGCAGATGAGACAAGTGTGATGGAAAAGGAGGAGGAAACAGCAGCTGACATTGCCATGGATGATGCTGCCATTGATGATCTAGATGTAGCCAACATGTAATTGATATAATTGCCACTTTGGATTTTATACTGGATAGTGTCATAATTGAACAACAATTCAGAGTGTATATGTTTCTGAGTCAATTATCCATTGGATTTATGGTTATTTGCCTGTCCTAGCTCAAAATGGTAGGATTTCAGTAGATAGTCCATGCTATTTTAACTATAGTTAATATCCATGCCATAGGGCTAGAGCTGTATGGATATATCCATGGGATTTGGGCTAGAGATGCATTCACCTGTGCAATATCTCCATAATGCCTATACCATTCTGGAAGAAGGAGTTCTGGCTTTCATTGCCAAATACTTGGGAGGTGTTTCCATACTGGAAATTTTGATGAAGGGACCTTTGATTATCATCAGCCATTATCACTAGACTACCATTCACTATCCTAGCTGAGAAACTTCAGACTGTCTACTCTGTGACAATATCATGAAAGGGGAGCAGAGAGTTATGTATAGATTCATGGACTAGTACAATGGAGCAGCTAGAGCCATACTTCCTACCGACAAATGGCTTGCTAAGTACTATGGCCCTTATTCATATGGATAGATAGGAGATTGTTCCAATATTATATTGAATATTTTAAAGAATATCAAGTGTTTTCAGGGAGAAGTTTTGACAGAAATCAGATGGCATAACTATATTCAGCAATATATCATAGACAATAATCTGGTGGATATCTATTAAGTTACAGAAACTGGCTTATGCTACAGTGAATTGATGATCAACTCGGCTTACTCTTATAGCTGGAAGAAGATCAAACTCTTGAGGGTACAAATCCCAAAGGCTTTCGAATCTATTAACACTGAAATTGACTAGATCTGTCAAGTCTTACTAGTGTGAGAGGACTCTATAAAGGATAATGGTCATGGGGTATGCTAAATATAGTACTTATAACTACTTATGACTCATTATAACTTGTTACAACTCCTTATGATTCCTTATGACTTATATTTACTCTTATAATTCTTGATTACACCTATATGACTTGATATGAGTACTTATAACTTGGTTATGACTCATGTATAATTATAGTCACCAGTATATAAAGGCAGCAGTAGCAAGCAATAGAATTTAACTTTTTTACCTTAACTTTGAATTCTTTTGAACAAGAAATAGGACCTGTATCAGGCCTGAGAGAACAATAACTAGATATGAAAACCCAGCAATCTTTAGCAATATAACCAGCAATCTTTAAGCTTATCAAGCTCTATTGAGCATCAACCTTGAGCATCAGCTTAAGACAAGCATAGCCATACACTATCAATAAATCAGCAAATGTCCATTAAGACAAAATGAGTGTTAACCAATTGAATTAAAGCTACACACCTTATAACAAGTATGTCTGGCTTTACACCTGTAACTGCCAACACTTAACTTTAACTACACTATCACTACTATGTTAGTTAAATTATCTGTTGATCTTTTCTTCCAGCAACACTTGTAGAACATTATCTTTATATTTTCTTTACAGTTACATTTCTCTAGCTTGCTTGTTCGTTTATTAATATGTTATTTGTGAAATGTTTCTCAACCTTTGAAAACACTGTGCTGCCCCAGAAGAATCTTCAATTGTCTCAAACATCTGCATTGCTTTCTCCAGCTTAATTATGGCTTCTGAATATTGATTTGTCATTCGCAAAATATTTCCCAGGCTTTGCAAACACTGTGCTACTCCAAGAGTGTTTCCAATTGTCTCAAACATCTGCATCGCTTTTTTAAGCCTACTAGTTGCTTCTGAGTATTGATCTGTCATTCACAGAATATCTCCCAAGCTTCGTAAACACTGTGCTACTCTAAGAGAATCTCCAATTGCCTCAAACATCTGCATTGCTTTTTCAAGCTTGATAGTTGCTTCTGCATATTGACTTGACATTCGTAAAGTGTTTCCCAAGCTTTGCAAACACTGTGCTACTCCAAGAGTATTTCCAATTGTGTCAAACATTTGCATAGCTTCCTCAAGCTTGATTATTGCTTCCAAATATTGACCTGTCATTTGTAAAATATCTCTCAAGCTTCGCAAACAATGTGCTGCTCCAAGAGTGTCTCCAACTGTTTCAAGTATTTGTTTAGCTTTCTCCAGCTTAATGGTTGCTTCTGAGTATTGATTTGTCATTTGTAAAATATCACCTAAGTTTCGCAAACAGTATGCTACTCCAAGGATATCTCTAATTGACTGAAACATCTGCTTTGCTTTTTCAAGCTGAATAGTTGCCTCTTGGTATTGATTTGTTATTCGTAAAATATCTCCTAAGCTTTGCAAACAATATGCTACTCCAATAGTGTCTCCAATTCTTTCAAATATATAGATTGCTTCTTTCAGCTTGATAGTTGCTTTTGAGTATTGATTTGTCATTAGCAAAATATCTCCTAAGCTTCGCAAACACCGTGCTGTTCCAAGAGTGTCTCTAATTGTTTCAAATATTTTCATTGCTTTTTCTATATTGTTTTGTGTTGCTTGATACTGAGCATATATAATTAATCTGCAGCCTAATAATAATAATGCAGATGCATATAAATATCCTATATTCAGCTCTTTTGCTACATATATCACTTTCTTTAACAATATATCTGATTCTGAAGTTGTATATTGAAAATAACAGAAATTATAAATTCTGTGAAGGTCTTTTTCAATCACATAATTATTTAAGTGATCATTTAATAACCACTCAATATTTTTGAAATGTAATAAACCAAATTCTGTATTCTCTGCTAAAGTCAAGTCTTCAATTTCATTGAGATAAAAATTGCAAAACTGGCTTTTGATATATATATCTGGCTGCTGAAAATATGTTTTTAAATATTCCTGAATTGGTGGTAATAGTTTCAAGTTTTCTCTATAATCTTGATATAATTGAAGTTCTTTCAGATAGATCAGATAGTATTTTATTTATCAAACTTGTCCATGTTGGAATACCATTAGGTAAATAACATATTACACTCAGCAGCTTTAATGCATTTGGCTCTGATGAAAGCAATAATGATTGAAGAGTTATTTTAATTGAAATATCAACATTTGATAACCGATGAGCTTGAGCTCCAGGCTTTTTCAATAATAAAGTCTTTTCCTGGTGCCAACTTTCAAGAAGCACTTTCGGAGGAAGAATTTTAGCTTGATAAGCCATTAATGTAATAGCTAATGGCCATCCTGCTAGCTCTTTTACTAGTTCTTTAACTGCCTCTTCATCAATATTATATTTTGAAATAGCATTAAAGATGTCCAGTGATATAGACTCATGTAATGATGACAGACCATTGTATGGAAGTCTTAACCAATTAATATCTTCAATTGGAGCAACACTTCCTCTCATAGTAATTATCAAGGTAATCTGTATCACAGAATTCAACTGTGCTAAAAGCATCTGAATGCTACATTGATCACTGCTTTGGTCCCAAAGAGTCTCAAAGTTATCAAAAACCAAAATTGTTGGTTTAGATATAGTATGCAGCTGTTTTACTGCATCGCCAGTCAAGTTCAAGTTCATCTGCTTCATCACAGTCTGCAGTAGAACCTCCACAGTGGGATCAACACTGCAGACTATATCACAAGGAATGAAATATCTATGAGCCTCATATTTAGCCTGTACAGCTGCATCATTCAATATCCTCAAAGCTAGAGAGGTTTTTCCCATGCCTCCAAATCCCATGATAATGATGGAATGAGGAGAGTCAGCAAGAAGATTGGCTATACCCTCTTGGACTAGATCATCTCTACCCATAAAAACAGATGGAGATGGTGGTGGAATAGCAGAGAGCATAATGCTACTGATCAGTGGACTATTATGAGAACTATTATACTTTAGAGAATATAGAGAGACATACTTGACAGGTTGAATCTTGGAAGGACTTGTCTATGAGAATATTAGTGTACATTGAGGTAGCACTAATAAGAATATTTACCAGATGATCATGAATGACAGTAACCTTTGCATCAACCTCTTTAACTTGCCTGATCACAGAGAAAACAGCAGTTGCCTTGAGAAAGATTAATATGTCTCTCATGAATCAGCAGTGAAAACATACAACAAACTTGTCTCGAGCCTCCTTGACATACACCTTGTGCTGATTGATACGATCCAGGATAGCCTTGCTCTGAAATTGTCTCTTCATTGTTGCCCGGAACCCAGTCTTCCCATAGATTTTGTTCAAATCATCCTTCAAAACCTCAAGGTGACTGATGATGACAGAAATCAATCCCATACTCTTAAGATGATCAACAGAAAGACAGACCTGACAAATTCATCACCCATTTGCTGTAGATGTGTGAGTGGGCCAGTTGATACATCCATCAAGGACTGAGCATCCTTAAGTAACTTGGTCTCCTCAGAGACAGAGCGAAGCATCTCATCGAGGTACTTGATAGTGTCCTTGAGCTCTTCACAAGCTTTCTTATTATCCTGAATGACATGAGCTTTTTAATACACAACATTGTTGTATAGGGCCATAGAGTCACACCTGAGCCAGTTCCAGGATCGGGAGAGCAATATTTGCAATTGCCTTTGCAATGCCCGTGGGGTCGACTTCGCCTGCACTTGCAAGCACCTTGAAAGTGAGACTGGCATTCGAAATCCAGTCAGTATCGTCGGGAGCGAGATTGGGAGGCGCGAGGATTGCAGATTGAGCAGGTGCTACTGCTGCACTTGAAGACTGAGTGAGAGCTTTGGATGGAGCTTGCATTCTTGTAGTTATGTTGTACGGTCAATGGTGAGTGTACGAGTGAAAGAAACGCGGGGCAATGATATGGATCTGATGGAGGCGATGCGAATTTCCCCACGCCTCACTTAACTATATACCACCATCATCATTTGACTAAGACGCGCTGAAGCTATCACCTCCAGGCGCGCTTACTCTTTTCCGACGAAGATGTCGATTGTATTGCCGAAATCGTGTACCGGAAGTGACTGGAGATTGCTGGTAGCTGAGGCGACGATGAGGGTGGTTGAACGCGAAGGATTCTGTACGGATATGCGCCGTATTCTGAGCGACGTGTACGAGTGTGCGTTCCTCCGTTACTTTTCCCTGCGTTTGTGTCCTGACGCTGCGACAGAATCGATGATGAAGCGACGGCAGTTTGCTTTCTTGGTTCCATCTCGCCAGCAAACGGCGACGTGCACGACCTCTTCACCGGAGCATCTGGTCATCGTCGACCTCTCGATAGCGAAGCCGTTCTATGATCATTGGTCCCGAGGACAGATGCCCCCCCTGTTCGACTCCCGAAATCTCACTTTTTCGTCTCGCAAGACCTCGCTCTGTCCATCGGCCGTGTGTAGTCGTGTCATCCTCAGTCACCCTCAACAACCATTACGAAGAACCCGCGAAATGGAGAGTGTGATTGGCAGAGCTCGGTTGAAGGGGAAAGGCAGAACGGCCTCAAAAATCGAGAGATAGGGAACGTCGTCCTTTCATTGTGGTGTGTAAGCCTTCTCTTCTCACTTCGACTCTTACTGAGGGTCGTCCAAAAGATCTATTCCCGTTGCATCAGTGTTTACAAATCCGGACTTTATCCCTCCAAGGATTCTCGGCCGTCGAACCCTGCTGTCCACAAATCCATAGCATCCTCAGCCTTTCGACTCTCCGGCTCAAACTATCTCTGTCGAAGATGTTCCCGGAGCCGGAATGGCGCAGAGCTGGCAGGACACCATGTATCGAGCTTCGTGTCATTACCTCCTGCACGATACGATGAACGTACAAACCCCCGAATGCTTGCAACAATCACGTCACCCCACCTTCGCATATCCGCAGTTTTGAAGAGATCTTGTCCAAGGATACGCTGCAGAGATGAAGAAATGATCTTTTTGCTGTGAAGAGACATACAGTACGCATCTTGTTTGACCTCATTTCTAGACCTGACATGTCATTGCCCCAGGCTCGGGGATAACCATGTCCAAGGATCTCAGCTCCCTACATCTATATCCCGCTATTGCCATATCTTCAACCTATGAACCCCGAGGCGCGCTTTTTTAGCCCAAGACAAGCCTTCGGTCGCTAGCGTCGCCTTTGTGATCTCTCGTTGGGATATGAGGGATCACCATCTGTGTCGAAGCTTGGCTCAATCTGGTCGGAAGAACGGAAAGGATCCTGGGCTGGAGGTTCAACGGATAGGAAATCCGATGCTGGTTCTACGTGGCCCAATCTACAGACAATCAACTCCTCTTTCGTCAACGAACCGCTTTACCTCGCCGACGTTTCGAAGGCATCGATCAGCATTGGTGAAGATAATGTGGCTGGCATCAGCAGCTGCACAGATATCTGTATAATCGTTTCTGCTGCTGGCATCACCATCGTGGTTTCGGCCTTCCACAGCCTGAACAAGCTTTGCCGTCCCTCATGCCCGTGATTCCAACTCCTTAGTCCCAGCTCCTTCAGCTTAGGACATAGCCACACACTATCAATTACCCAATTGCCACCTCACCGGCCATCATCTCCTCATCTGGCATACCGCTGCTTCAGCTCTAACGCGCTATACACGTTTGCTGGGACCATGTACGACGCGTCAGTCTCTAGGGACGATGCCGGTCAAGTCGATGTAGAGATTGGGGAGGTACTCGAGCGGCGGACGCCGAACGCGGCTACGTCGGTGAAGCAGTGGATGCGGACTCGCCATTACGCATGCAGTCAATGCTGTCGGCATCTACAGAGAGAAAGACGTACCCGATGATCTCCTCGGGTACGATTTCGTTCATAATTCTCTCCCGTGTCTTCTTCCACCTCCCGTGTATGCATCGTTTTCGAGATACCGTATTTCACGTCTATGGGTAGCTACTGGGCGAATACCCGTTGCTGGACGTCTGACAGCGACAGCGTGTAGTGGTAATCCAATCCGGTCTCACTAAGACCGTCACAAGAAAGATGCGACAGTGCAGTGAGAATCTCGGATTCGACGGCGGGGGTGTATGCTTTTCCTTCGTGTCTGGATAGAAGCTTATCGACAGGCGTCAGCGTCAGAGTCGCAGGACATGCGAAGAATCGTAGGTGGGAGACGCGAGGGCGGGAAGCAAGTCGCAGCATGGACCAGAAATGGAAGTTTCGGACAAAAGTATCAGGAGTCCTTTCCTTCGAACCACCATCGGAAGTTTGAATCCCTATCAGTCACCAGCACCCCCAGTCGCGCTGATCTCAGATTGGTTTCTCCTCGTGGTCCATATTCTCAACCGCGTTTGCCAGCCTCGATTTCTGTAATGGCTTTGTTGATTGATAGCTGTTGCCCTATCCAATATTGTGCGTCCATCTAGTCTTTTATCCCTGCTTTATATTCTCATACTGTGATAGAACTGCTGCCAACCCACGCATACAGCTCTCGCCATGCACCAGCGCCAAATCCTGGCTCGTAGTTGACACAGCCAGATCACCAGTAGCGCGTCGTCTGCTTTTCCCACTCGCGTTGCTCCGCATCATCCTCGGTCACCCTCCCTGGTTCACCCGCATCAACGAACGAGCCACGGAGCCCAGGTGGAGGATTGCCAGGAAAACCAAGTGAAAGAAGGCCTCTCTCCTTTTTTGATACCAACCAATACACTCGACTGGCGACGACGGGATGCCCACTGAGACCTCGAGACGGTGCTGTGGTGTTGCAATCCATGTAAGCTTTCCCTTTTACCACGTTGATTTTTCGCCGAGGACCATCCGAATAGGTGTATTCTTATGGTTCACCCCACCCTACCAAATTACTGTCTCTGGCCATTCTTCCTCGCACTTCTGTATATCATAGGTGCCCGACGGCCTCGAGTGATACTTATCGGGTGTGCGTTACACATAGCCGTCGACTACTTGTTATCTGGACGGCTAGTCCCGAGCTCGAATGGCGACGGGACATCGTCAATTTCACAACTCTCGTACGATCCAATCAAGCAAAGCCAAGAGATGCTGGGAAGAGAGACACGGCGCCTATAGGACATGGATTGCACCTGGGCGAGGAGCCCTTATACTGTCCAACCTGCGGCATTCGCCGGCTTCGTTACTACCGGCTGCATCGAGATGCGTTGAAGAATACCCTGTTCGTAGCATGGCCTGGGGATTCGACGAGGCTGTTCAGTCAGCCCTAGGGGAGACGGTTCTCGTCCGCGCATCTCGCCCTAAATGTCAATTTACCTGTTACGTGCTTGTTGCGGCCGGGCTCGTGTTCTTCGCCTCCCTATCGAGTCCTTGCCTGGGACATCTGCCCCATGACAGTATAGCTATTTCTGGTTGCCGTCCCTCTACCTCTCGAAGAAATGATGGAAGGAGAATTCGTCTCATTTGTGGGAAAGAAAACTATGGTACAGGTATGTATCATATCCACTTGAATTCTTGTCCGGATCTGATGCCTTATTCCGGTAGGCATTTCCTATATGAAGGACGTAGGCGGACATTGATAGTATCTTCGGTTATGAATGACGAGCATGGTGGATCGTAGTCCCTCCGACACCCACTAAGCATCCCGAGACGAGCTCCACGTCTTTCTTGTGCGCGTTGTAATTCCCCCGTCAGCTGGACGAAGTCTGCATTAACAAGAGAAACCAGAGCTTCTGCGTCTGCGGCTCACTGATCATGTTCACCTAAAAGGCAATCCTCACTCTCACAAGAGAATCTCGCCAATCGTTGCTTGAACCATTCACACGGGTTTTG
This sequence comes from Armillaria solidipes, assembly GCA_022818035.1. Taxonomy (NCBI): domain Eukaryota; kingdom Fungi; phylum Basidiomycota; class Agaricomycetes; order Agaricales; family Physalacriaceae; genus Armillaria; species Armillaria solidipes. Next base: position 1,046,807 of record JAIWYQ010000015.1, read on the forward strand.
GTGTCTTAATATTGCCTAGCATGGAAGTAGGAAAAGAGGAAGGCTGTAGAACCCCTCCCGCTCCCTGCGACGAGGCCAGCGGATGGGGTATGACATTGCTTTGGACACTCTCAAAGAGATAGACTTCTGGGAAGAACGTTGAGGTATGAAGAGGACTCGTACGAGGACTTGGTCATTATGATGCCGACGTGCTGTATTTCTGAACAATTTATTGCTTTCGCAGTTGATTTGGAACATAGCACTTTCATATTCGGGAATGTAAATCGGTATCAGTCACTCTGGTAGGGTATTGTCCTCTACCAAAGCCATCAAACTAAACTCGAGGTTCCCATCAGCGCCTAGGTCCTTGACGTACTTCCGGATGAGCTCGAGGACTGGCTCGCTGAGGGCGTCCTGGTCTGGTGTGAGCTCTTTATCGGTTCTGCGTGCTCTGGTGCCGTCTATGTCGTAGACGACGCGGTTTTTGGCCGTTTGATCCTGGAAGACCATACGGTCATGGCGAGGAAAAGAAAAGAAAAAAATGCTCGTACCTCGTGCAAAGGGACAAAAGCGAGGTATTGACCTGCAGCGTTAACAGAAGCATCTGGTATAGGTGTGCTCCCGCGTCTGCCAATTGAGCAGTGCGCCTCTTCAATCTCGCTGTCTTCCTCTAGAATACGAGCAATTTCAGGGCTGGAAGTCAAAGTGGATGCCTGTTCGAGCAGGCGCGAGAGAGACGTGTTTGGTAAGATCTACATGAGCGCATCAGGAATGTAGACGCGAAATACAGCAATCTTCAACGTACATGTTTCCTCGCAGCACCATTACACACAGAGTGCAATATCGCGTACAGCCCACACGCATCTCGGATGGACTGCGGGACCCAGAATACTCTCGGGTCGAAGGGGCTCTTCGCTACGCGTTCCAGTACCTCTTCGTCAGACTTGCGAGGCAGGTTGTACGGGCAGATAAAAATGAGTGCTAGTGCTGGTCTGGGAACGTCAGGATCGATGTCCAATGAGAGGATGTCGATGAATTTGAGGTTGGTGTCGACACCGAGGCGGTGGAGGAGCTCGTTGAAGATTTCTGGGTCAGACTCGAGGGGAGGGAAGTGCTTCAGTGTGGTCATATTTTGGTGTAAATAAATGGTGGTGGTTAATGAGGTGCCGCGGAATCAGATTAGAGATGACATCATGAGATTCCCACGCCACCCTCCTTCTTTTCTTCTGCCATCTCATCGTCAATGTCATTCAAAGCTTCATCGATGTCTACTACTTTACTTTGACTTAGGATAACGTCGATATTACTTGGGTATGCACTCTGGTCGTACGACAACACCCTGCGATGAAGACCGGCACGTTCCTCGAGTACGCCCATTCTTGTATGACATGCGAAATAGCCACTCATCTTGATTCTCTCAAGTTATGACATGTCCGAAGCTAGGCTATCGTCACTGTGCAGGTACTATGGCACAAAATCTGATGGTGGCAAGTCGGATCAATGCAAGAGCGAGTCGAACTATGTGCGTCTTGATTTCTCCTTCCTAAATTGTGTGCTCATGAATTTACAGGTAGAGTCGTCGTTATGTCTGCTTGTCTACTCGGTACCTTGAATATCGAGAAGAACAGGGTCCGTATGACAACAGCAGAACGCAGAAGAAATATATACCTGTCCACGACCATCAAATTGTCTTTCGCTATGACTCATCTCGTCGCCTACCGCTGCGTCCAGCATCTATGGTCGAAACTACGGAGCTGAGTGAGGCAACGACATGATGACTTTGCTTTTTGACTGAAAATCGAGCCATTTCCACTCGGTACGTTGACTTTTTTTGCCGCTATATGCGTCTCATACTCATTGATTTCCAGATATGTGTTTAATTTCGACTACCTTGCGACCACTCAGGACAACCAAAAGACACCATTTCCTTTTCCCACTTTTGCATACCTTCCATCACCCATCGGCTCTGGATAAGGCGACTCCGGACCACGTCTTACGTGCTTGTGCTTTCGCACTTACTCCGCCATCATCTGAACCCGCGGAACTGCCAGTACTTCCAAGTCGACGGCTCTGTGTCGTCCGCTTGTCCCTCCGCCCAACCCCGTTGGTGTCCCGGAAATGCCGCTAGGATCTCCCGGCCATGTAGTGATGCCGTGGGCGTAGGGAGGATGGGGCTGAGTGTTTTGTTTGCTACTGTCGAGCTGTGTGTAGGCGTATCTCTGCTTCATGACTATTTTACTTATTCACCGAACATAAATAGGTCCCGATTCATACACGTTCCGTGGACCCCTCGATCCTTGCTACACTAAAATCTGCCTTTTATCCCAGACGTGAATAATGTCTCTGGCTATCAGGGAGGCACACGACTCTTGAACCGTGTTCCCAATATCCTTTGCAACTTCATCCGACTGTTTCCAGGCTTTCACCATAACGTCTACGCGCTTTAATGCACCCATTCGGTCATGCTCCAGCGCCTGATTCAAGGCGCGCCATGATTCCTTGTCCAGAAATACGTTGGCGAGACTACGATGGTCCACCGTCAGCGTCATATACTGGATCTTTGATGTTTCCTCCCTTCCCAGTGCCCCGGCCCACCATCGTATCAACCTAAGAAAACAATCTGACGATAGCGTTACTGAGAGTGACTTTAAATGGTGCACGTCTAACGGCGGGCATCGATTAACTCGTGTCACTGGTCAACATGGCATAGCCTGAAGAGATGATGGCGAGCACTTGCCATGATCCACCGGCAACACACAATCGTCAACGACTAATTCCTCCAGCGAGCCTCTCGACAGGTCCACCAATGCCCTGACCAACTCCATCTGCGCCCTGTAGCATCTTCTCACCCTCAGCTTCTTTAATTTCCCAAATGACATCACCCACGGAGCCGCCATCAACACTTCAACCACGCTCACGCTTCCCTCCATATTCACTTCCAACTCCTCGATCTCCAGCAGCTCCGTCGTCTGATCCGGAAGCACCACCGGATACGGCGGTGCCATAATCACACCCAACGCCAACTTCTTCAGCCCCCGAAACGTCGACAAAATGTTCAAGAGCCCTGTGAGGCTGTCGAAGTGCACATAACCCAGGCGGAGGTCTGTCATCTGAGGTGCCACAGCAGCGAGGGTGTGCTCGAACGACGGTGTGCACTGGTGTACGCGCGAAGGGTTCCTCCATCGGAGGGCGCGTATTTCTAGGGAGGCCAAGTTCGGCAGGGACGCGAGGATCGTTGGCAAAGCAGGGTCGTGCGCCACCCATTGTTTATCATGCGCCGTCTTCCATAGGAGCTCGTCGATGAGGTCGTTCATCATCGTAAAGTCCCTCTCGTCCTTATCGCGAAACCCACATTCCGCCTCGATCTGCAAAGACTTGACCAACCCACCGACATATGGGAGGAGCGGGAGGAACTGCCTCGCGGAATTGGGCTGGGAGGGATGCCCGATGGTTATCCTGCTGAACAGATGTGTGTGGGAGCGTGGGAAGAAGGATTTGCAGACCAGGGTACAGGACGCGAGGGTGCGGTGGTCGTGTGCGAGGTGGTCGATGATGAGATCAGTTAGTTCGGGTGGAACGTGCATGGTTAGGAGGATTAGTGTCTCAGCGGCTCCTGAGACAGGTTGTCGTGCGAAGATTTTTCCGTGAAGATATACCTCACCGTAGCGGATGCCAGGCGCAACCCATTCGCGCTCACGCGCTCACTCATTTCATATCGTGATTGATCGACGTCTTAATGCCGCCTAGAGCTCGTTGATCCTTATGATGCATTGCCTTTTTCTCTACATTGATAGGCATCCCTGGTTTGCCGAGTGGTGGTCCCTCCCGACTCGCACTCTTGGCCGGCGCGGCGCTCTCCGTAAGCGGAGGCGTTTGGCTCTATCCACCGGCCCGATGTCGACGTATTGAGGAGTAAAGCGTGCTTTGGCCTACGATTCGAATGATGTCTTAGGCCTTTCAGCGCCTTCTACTCTCATTCGTCGTCTAGCGGGCCTGCTAAGAGTTACCCTGGTCTGTGATGGACATTGTCGCTTCAAGCTAGTTCAAGCTACGCAATATCGTTAATCCGATAATCAAATACCTGCCCGCGCTTCACGTTCACAGTCCGAGTCGCATTGATGTGTATCACAATCGAGATTCCGAAATTGGCACGGGACTTTGCCCCGAAAGCACGACCAGTGTTATCCCCGTTCACTGTGTGGACACCGCCGTGTAATACTACCTATCTACTCATAAACAGAGGCGGATCAGCGGCCTCGGGTTATGACTGTCGAGATGTCGGGAAGGCTGTTCATGCAACATATATCACATCGTTTACTCCCAAATGCCGTGCTGGCGCTGCAACCACCGCTCCTCGCCAGGCTACTCTGGCCGAGCTTAACAGTACACCCAAGATCGTATCCTTTCCTTTGGCTGTACTTGCCTCTGCAGTCTAGTTACCCTCTGTGTCTCGAGGGCAACATCGGATCATGACCGATGCATCGTCGGCTATCACAGCCTCTTGGTATAAAACTCGCTCCCTAGAGCCAACACACTCCAGCTAGCCTCATTCCCAGGTCCGCCGGCGGTACCATCCAATTGATTTCCCTTCCTTCAAGGTTCACCTTCTTCTCTTCGAACGTCTTGATGATGTTTTCCGTTGATCCCTTTCGAACTTACCTTCTCGTATATCTTCTCGCCGGGGCAGTCAGCGCTGTTTCCGTAAACCTACCACGCCAACAAGACCCGGGGAACCAGGTTTGGCCACGAACTACTGGCGCGCCTACCACTAGTATCGATCCCAACACCGGTCAGCCTTACACTACTCCAGTCACCAGTGAAACGTACAGTAGTGGGACTTCGATAAGTACTGCTGGTAGTTCGACCAGCACTGTTGCAGTTGAACCGCTAGACGGAGAGCACACCGGAGATGGTAAACCAAACACCTCCCAATTACTGCTGGAAATAAACCACAAGCCCTATAGGAACCTTTTACACTCCCGGTTTGGGTGCTTGCGGACGGAACAACACCGAGGCAGACCCCATAGCCGCTGTCTCGTACTTGCTCTTCGATTATTTCCCGTACGTTGTCGTTCTAGATCAGACTTGCTTGATCACTAAGCGCGATGTTCACAGTGGTTCGACGACTACCAATCCGAATATGTACGTGTTCCTTACATATCGCTCAATAGCATGTTTCTGACTAGCTTTAACCAGAAACCCTATCTGTGGGAAGAAGCTCGTAGCCCACTGTCCGTATCCGTTTCTCGTAGATGATCCCCCGTTCATTGACTCTTTCTGACCAGACACGGACCCACAAACCCAACAACAAACCACCAGCCAGGAGGTAACCATCGTAGACCGCTGCGCGGGTTGCGAGATCCGCTGGAGCGTCGATTTCTCTCCGAGCGTGTTCAGTACGCTTGCTAGTCGGTCCTTAGGGAGGATCAACATAACGTGGTCTTTTGTGGATCAGATTAGTGGGGAGACGTTGGCGATGCCGAATACGGCAGGCCCTGCTGCTAAGCGTGAAATTTCCCGGGACCCTTGGCGCAGCTGATCCCAGAAAGGAGGGTCATGCACCCCAAACTGATCTGTTGGACTTCAGGAAGAGGTTGAGACGGCGACGATGAATAAGTAGCACAGGTATCCCTTCAGACGTTTCGTAGACTTGCCGTTTTTGTGCAAAGTAATTATTACAATTTGTGATTATAATAGGAGGCAAAGGCGAGATGAACAGCTCTGTGACCGTATGCCTGAGGCGACAAGTCAGGCCCTCGCTTTGAGCGAGGTTACCAGGTATGTCTATACTGGATCATGGCATGTTGAAGGCATGACCAGGATGATCATCATAACTTCATTGAGTCCGACTATTCAACATTTCCTGTCGGATGGGCAACCTTGAATCTTCGCGTTTCTCACCAAAGATGATCAGGGCCACCGGGAGGGTTAAGAGGAAAATTAAAATGCTCAAATTTCGAGTCGCGACGCGACAGTCACGTGGTAGTCACAGTGCCGGTTTGCCGAAGTTGCTTTGCCAGGTACGGCGTATGGAAAGTCTAACGGTCGCGCTATGTACCTACCTTATATGGCTGCCTCAGTTCCTGAGTACCCCTGGGACACCGGAGGGTTTGAAATGAGGAACGACGCTTATATCTGACAGCTATATCATATCAGATAGTAATTAGTACTTTTTTTCTATACAGATTTTCCATATTAAATATTCATATAAATATTAGAATATAAATAAATACAAAATTAATCTATATACACAGGATTGCGAGTGGGGGGCACAGTGTACGCGGTAGCGGGCATAGGCGTGCATGGAAGCCTCCACTGGGTCCCTGCTCGTCTGAACGAGTAAATGGCGCCCAAATCGGCGCTGCGCAAACCTGCAGAACCCGAAAATGGGGGGTATGTTGGAATCGGGAGGGGGTGGCAGCGGCGGCGCCGTCGGGGCTCGTGTAGGCGTCGTCTTGGTCTCGTTCAATGTGTCCATAGGAGGGTAATCGACGTCCAGACGGACGTCATCATCGCTACCGTCGTTGGATACCGGGAGGCCAATCTTGCTCCCCCCTCCCCCTCGTACCCTTGTGCCCTCCTGCACCTTCCCCAGCTCGTCCTCCTTCCACGGCGCCCATACCCCACACTCCTCCCCACTCCTCCATCATATCTTGACCGTCCCCGCCATCCCCGCCCTTGTCGTCGTCGTCCTATGCGTCATCGGTGCCATCCCCGTTGTTGCATGCTCGTTCCCGCCCCGTGCTTGCAGATGGTGCCCGATCTTGGATCCTCGACTGCGTCTGTGGTCATTGAGGTGTGCGGATTCGCTGTACGCAGGCGATTGGGCCCGATGTCGATGGGGGGGGGGGGGTGCTTGGTAGGGTGATGGGTGGGGATGGTACCAGTTTGGGGCGTATTGGCTGGCGGAGCGCCGTGCTCGTCGTCTCCTTAGTCGATGGCAGTCATGAGGTGTCCGTTTGGATGTCGGAGACGGTGCTGCCTCGCGTGAGGGCTTGCGCATGGGGTGGAGAGTAAAATGGTCGCTATCCGGGACTCTTGGGGCCGCCGGATGCGCCAAAAACACCTAAAATCAATGTATTAGTAAAGAAAACAGATAGAACATACCTTTGACCCATGAAAATGGGCAATACAGACGAGCGAGAGGATAGGAAGAGGAACAATGGTGGTGGAAAGGGGCAAGAAAAGTGCCGCACAGCCACTCGATCGCTGTGCGGATGTACGGTCTGGGGTGATCGAGCGAGCAGAATGCACCCTCGGAATGCTTCTGCTGCTCGATGTATGCCCTCCGAGGTCCCGGAAACCATCGGCATATCTCGGTACATGTATTCATAATATTTGTATGTAATCTTTAGCGTGTTAGAGTACTCGTATCTTGTGATATTTCCCATTTTATTCTCATTACCCCGCATTTTGGGTCTTTTTAAACAATATATCACTACTACACCTCTTACCATTGTCCTCAATAATATCGAGGCAGCGGGATATCCTAGAATACAAGTCATACTATTGCATCCAGGCCTCCGATCCACCCTGATCCACTGATACATGTCTTGATACCGAGTTCAATCCTTAAGTGAAAGTCAATACAATGTGAATGTTTATAAACTCGTTTGCACTATTAGGTACAGCGACAGTATATTTCTTCAGGGCAGTATTATAATTTGGTTTAAACTACTGTATGTTTGTGCCAGATATGATTTTTGGGATGCTTTACTTTGATTTGACGGTGTATAGTGGCTTCTACCCTCGAAGCAATGGGTTTTGCCACTTTTGCAAACGAACTTGCTATGTATTGAGTTGTCGGATGGTAATTCTGCCTGACTGACTACTGGAGTATGTCAGTAATGATACAATAGATGTTCCATTAAAGCTTTGCGGCCCAGAACTGCGGCTAGAATGAAAAATTGGCCAAGTATTGTGAAGAGCAGCAATTTGAGCATGCTCCGGCAAACTCCGAAAATCATCGGAAAATGACAAGTGTGACATACTAGGGGTAGGTCACATCACAAGACCGTGACTGTGAGTTCGAGCTCGAACTCACGCTAACACCTTACATAAGCGTGACCATGAGTCCGAGCTCGAACTCACACTAACGCCTTACATAAGTGTGACACATTTACGTCTACAACACTTTCTCTTTTAGGGACTGCTTGCCAGTGCGATTACTACTACTACTATAGTTGAGATGCAATATGGTATGTCAGATGTTCACGACTTGACCTCCTCAATGGTATGCTTTTTCTCATCACTAAGAACTTGAAAGTAGTGAACAATGACACAATGTCCATTTGACATTGGAAGGCTCACAGTGTCCTGTGTCTAGAGCTTCGCACCGTCACCGTATAATACAGTTGTATGGGTGCCATCGTATGGGTACTGTAACCATACTGTCAAGGGCTTGAGAAGTACCCGTATTGACGGCTGTTGATGGCCATGTGTATGGTATCTAGCCCTGAATTGCTGGTGAGTACAATCCAGGCTATCCCTCGGGCTCAGAAGCCAAGTATAAAACAATACCTTTCATTACCGTCTATTTCCAGGCCATCGTGGACTAATTTTGAGGTGTTCTTGCGTACTTGGCACTGATGATGTAATTGTACACTTGTTAGGCACTTCTTTATAGTGAGAATCGGCTCTTCAACAAGGGCAACAATGTCAAGGTGTATCAGAAAACAAGCTAGCTTAGCTAGGTAAGTTTTAATTACTAGATCATATAGTTTTGTGCCAGTCTGACCTACCAAGGCCAGCTCTTCATATACAGCCATACACATGGCCATGATGGATGTACTCATATGGACCATACACCGTCGACGGATTGGAGCTGAGTCCTGATGGCCGTATACTGTATACGGTATGGTGCAAGGCCCTACCTGTGTCCTTCCAAGTCCTTTTTCAAGGTTCTAAATTTGATAGCATGACACAGACCATTCTGTTCATATGTGCAAAGGCATGTCAAATGGGAGGTTAGGCATGGCCAGATATATGGATTTATGATTGGCCAGTAGTGCATACATATTACCTATGTACAAAATGGGACATAGCCTCACCCCTATTTGTGTTATTGATGTTTATGGTTTGTTGGATTAAGTTCTCCTAATGGAAAGACCCATATGGTTGTTTAATTTGCTTCCTTGAGTTGTTCCTGTAGCATTGTGCTCCCCTGGGTCCAATTACTATATAAGGGATGATTAACTGTCGGAATAACATAGGTACATAGCGCGACTGTTAGACTTTCCATAACGGCGACCACGAAATTATGAACTGCCCGCAATTCTAGGGATTCGCATTCAGTTTTATATCAGTCTCGCAATCAAATTATCTCTAGCCTCTGGAAGCGATGGCTGGCTTCCCCTGCTGTCACCCAATAATACCCCAGGCCGGTAGGACCTCGTGTAATCAATCGCACACCCCTCTGATTGTGGGTACATATGTTCGTCCACTGGCAGTAGTGGAAGCCTTTTCTCTGCCAATGCATTTGTATTAGTTCAAGATCTGGGCTTTTACTCCGAGATAACTTCTAGGTGAACAGATTCAACTTGAACAATTTCGTAAATTACTTAATGTTCATCAAGATGTCCATCTCAAACACTCCACTCAATCTCACACTGGGAATATAGAAATTTAAACACATTTTATTGTTATGTAGATACATGAGGTTTAGAAACAATAAATCTGTTTCCTTAAACTATATATACCATTGAAGGTTCAAGGAGGGCCTAAATTAGACCCACAATAGAAGGTTTAACACCTGCTTTTGGGACGCTCGGAAACAAATGTGTAAAATAGCCCAAGACTTTTGCCAAAATCACTCGTTCAGAATCACATTTCAGGGGCAGCGAAACCCTATCATATAGGTGATGTCAGAACTGGCACCAAAAGCAATAACTCCGACCCGGATTTCAGGTGCTTGGAAAACAATGGTAGCAAAGATGATTTTTGCAAATGGTAAATGTGCCCTGAAATCTTAAATTTAGGTGTACTTTAAAATACAGCATACGCTCAGAATAAGCTGGATATCGGCTGAGCTTATGACCAGCCCCCCACTGTGTCCAATAGCAGAAATGAAATACAGGTTACATTGTTATAACTATATTATAATATTATAATGCGCCAGCATACTCTAATCTTGCCAATGATGTTAGTCCTATGACAAGCGAGTGAGTCTCATGGAAATAGTGAGATGAGAAAGCCTACCCTGCACAGATCAATGATAACGGCATGTTCATGCGAGAACTCATACCGAGCAACATGCGACCAAATTTGACTCGGATGTATTGAATCCAAAGGGCCATCTACCATTTTTGAAAAATATGTTGTAGCAGGAAAGTCCACATGGCGCTTGAAAGGATCAAATTTGGCGACAGGAAGAGGCACTTGATGCTTGATTGCAAATAAGACTTGTTCACTTTCCGTTTTGATCTCTTGAATGGATCCCACCATAAGATCTTGTGGCTTCGTTGTAGGGTAATATGCAACAAGGCTTCCCCCAAGATGTGTTGATTGGTGGGAAAATGTAACTCCGTGATAAGTATAGTAGGCATGTGATAATTGTCTCACCGATGGGGGATCAGCAGTGAACGTTGTTTCTCGTTGGTTCTTTGGAGGCAAAGCTTTGTCAAAAAGAATCTTGAACTGCCATATCAATTGAGGACAATTAGGCCTATTGAGGTGGCGGCAAAGATTAGCACCCCTCAGGAATGACTGTAGGATTGTCTTTTCCAAGTCACCTAATTTAATCTGAGATCGATCTTTAAGCGAGAGAAAGGAATCACGTACCACCAACATGGTTATTTGTATGCGTCTTCTGCAGGGTCCTGATCAGCCACTCAAAAGGAAAACACCACCAAGACATTACAGGTCCAAATGCGAGGATAAAATCATACAGATGGAAGGCCGCATGAACGTTTGGTCTCTTGTGATGATTCTTTGTATGCGGGTGAACCGAATATAGGCTGTCAACCCAATGTTTCAGCAGTGTCCTGTACGTTGTTGCTTAGCCAAGGTTCATCATGTAGCGACAGACAATAGTCACGGCTTGAAAGAGTGCCATGGTATGGTCCAGAACTTTGAGAGATCTAGAACCCTCTGCCAGTGAATGTCCATCGTCGTCACCCCATAGCATAACAAGAGTGATAGGAAGGTAAATGGTGCTCAGCGTGCGCCATTCATCTGCCTTGATGGTACCTGCCGACGTGGCTCCATAATTAGCGGGGACAGAATTGATCCATGATGGAGTCGCAGTGTCCTTGATGACTGCTTGGATATGCTCAATGGTTGCCTTATCAACAGATCGTACATTGTGGATTTCACCCAATGTCATGGGTTGTTTAAGACACTAATGTTGAGATCAGTAACACAGAATTAGGGACAAGATGCTTTTAAAACGCACCCATTCGACGAGTAGATCTATGAGATCATCTTTCGCTGATACCTCAACTTGCTTCCAAGAGCCCTTAACTTTCTTTCTGTATGTCCTTGGTAAGTTGAGCGTGCGACAGACAAATTTGAGGGGTGAAGCATTTTTCTGTTTCAACTTTGCACCTAGCTGTTCGACCGTAATGTCTACAGTATCTCCATCTTCAAGCGGCAGTCCGTCTCCTAGCGGAAGTTCCAACATCCTATGGATGTGGCCAATATGAGAGATTTCCTTATCATGCTTCATGGGGCATTGCAGATCAGTGGCTGTGTCCACAGAATACTTGATCCAGGGATAATCGAAAGCAGGGACCATTTTTCTTGCTTTACCTGCCTTGTTAATATCAATTTCCAAAACATGAAGGCAATGATAATGAACAAGACCCTCCAAGATGCAGTGCATACTGTTGATAACAAGCATTCGGGTAGGATCCCAATACGGCAGTCTCCACAGCTCAGACCAGCACACACCATGATCCTTGAACAGCTTTTCTCGCTCTGTGGATGTCAAAGCATCCCTCCATGCCTCGGCACAATGCCGCATTTCATGAGCATCTTTATGACACCATTTGTGGAAACAGGTATCATACATGGTTGCGATGCCATATCCTTCACAGACTGTACAATACCAGTGTGATGCATGGCTGGCAGTACCTGACATTTTGCAAGCCACAGGCAAATCATTCACAGACAAGATAACAGCAAGTTCGACATCACGACCATCTGGTCTGGAAGCTGTTTGAGAGACGCGAATGCCACGTTCCCATGCAATCTTGCAGATGTCAATCAGTGGCCAGATAAAGTTGGAGATGATATTGACATCAGGCTCATCAGGACCAGGTATGATACTGGCCAGAAAGATATGTTCAGGACGATAACGAATCTCTTCTGGAAGGTTCAGATTGGCCATCAAGATAAGCCTGATCGAGTCATGGTTTCCCTGTTTCCTTGTTCCGTTAGGATTGAAGAAGTCCACTTGCAACGCAAAAGCCAGGCAGACTTTATCGCCTCGATCAATGAAAAGCCTCTGACCATCAGGGCCTTTGAAGTGGTGCATGAACTCGGCCTGAAAAATGTTTGTAGTGTTTCGATTTGGGTCGGAAGGCTGCTAAAGTGAGTGTAGAGCTTGGTCGCAAGCTGCATCACACAAGTTTTCCAGCTAGGAGTCAGCGAGAGTATGTGCAATATAGTCCTCCAATGAGGCCATTAGGAACGGCTTTCTCGGTTTACCATCACTTTTCAACAGATCCACACGGCAAGGGGAATGTCCCAATGATCCAGGGATCATGTTCTGGCAATGAGTCGGATAGGAGGGACAGGACGAAAGAGTAGTGGTATATGTTGGTTCGTAGCAGCTGTTACAGTCTGGACATACAGCATACATCATGGTACAGCCATCGATATTCATTGCCTTCAAAGCAGTGTAAAGGCTAGATGGCATTTGGTTCAGAATAGCATCTTGGTTTGCGTCGAGGACAGAATCACCATCAGAATCTTTGTCAGTCAGGTTCGTTGCCATCGCTCCTGACACGAGCAAGAGCATCGTCTGAATAGCAAGATTACAAAATCCTTCTGTGAAACCCCCAATGACATGGCATATGACACCAAACAGCATCACGAGCTGTGCAAGTCCATGTACCTTTTCCAAGGGGTGCACAAATACGTAACCTTTGATGGGTTTAGTTTGAACAGTAAAGAAAGGTAACGAGACAGCTCACCGGCATCATACTCCAGCGGTTTCACAGGTGTTTCAACCTCAGGAAGATGCGCATCGTATATTTGAAGAATGTTGTCTATCTGCCGGAGCAGGTTAACGACATCGGCTTTCCGGCCATGCAAAACATTCTCGTATCCATATTTAACTCGAGAGAGGGATTTGCGTAAATTTTTTATATTGAGATCCACTGCTTTCAGCTGCTCCCTCCTATCAGAGACTTGGCTAGTATCCTGGGTATCCATGTCATGCCATGAGTGAAGTCTATCGAGAAGAAGCTTAGCCTCGTCTTCAATGCACTCAATGATATTTTCCGCACGAGCGAGAGGTGCTGGGGCCGGGCGATGGGCGGCCAACGCAGCTGAACGTGGTATCGCTTGTCTTTGCCACGTCCTAGGTGAATGCAATGGATGTGCCATAGGTTTTGAAGTAGGATTGGTGGGAGAAGAGTTGGTACATGTTGGTAGCAGGTTCAAAGCCTCGTTCGCAACAGCGGAAATGCTATTTTGAGCATCGTTGATAGATACCTTTTTAAATTTACCAGGTACATCTCCTTCATGAGATGACTGGAACTCGCACTGTGATGACCAGAGCTTGCTCGACTGATCTCTCGCATTAGGACCCTCATCAGTCAGAGTAAGGGCGACCAGCCTATCAGCCAGCCCGTGCTCTTCGGGGACATCACTTGACATTCCAAGAGGTACCATGTGGACAACTTCACCGGAGGCAGTCTGAACAGAGAGTGTTATTAAGATAGTATTCAAAGTACATCAATGCGAGGGCAATCTTACACGAGAACTTCTGCTGGCCATGTTCGACACTTGTTCATGATTGGCAGACCCATCTCTGCCATTCTGTATATGCAATGTCTGTTACGATTTTTCCATTTTCCTTATCTTATCTCCAGCGCCTATCTTATCACGGCGCTTATCTCATCTTATCGGACGGACATCGGACCGCATCTACATGCGGTCACCACGAACGTAACGAATGACTTCAGACCCGTTACTACGGCGAGCGACTCTCGCATGTATACCGCACGACATTCATTGTTTCACACATGGTTACAGAATGCTCGACACGTATCATCATCTAAATATAGCGTTCTGGACTTAGTATATAAGTAGCACGGATATCCTTTGTATATCCTTAGATTCGAACTAAAGTTTATCTTTACCTTGCCAACTGCACGATTAGCACCGATTAGCTCTGCGACTAAGTGAGTGATTGTCCGAACGTGAGACAGCTCATAGTCCTTACGTTAATAAGGTCACGTGTTAGGCTAGGCCTAACAATTAGTTCGAATCTTCTCTTCCTTCTCTCCAACGCCCAGCCATGAGGAAGGACCCCCATGAACAACAACGACAAGTACACCATCAGCATCGTCACAGCAATTGGAGGAGCAGCCCTTCTCTCTCTTCTTGTAGGCCTCCTCATACTAGCGAACGAGGAGCGCATCCGATGACTCCTTGGAGTCCAACGCTACCCTATCCCCCGCACGTACCAAGACTACTCTAGGTATGTCACCCCATACGAGCTCAGGAATCCGGCGCGGCCGATACGGCGTGCCACAGGATTTGAGCCCGGACGAGAACACGCCCGCAGACGCTCGTTCCCAACTCCCGCCGCCACCCCTGCCTCCTCGACCGAGTTTCCTCTGCGTCGGGAGGAACATGAACCCCGCCACCGCCCTAGGACGCCTCCTAGCACCCCCACTGATGACCTCGAGGAATCCGCGGAGATCATCCGCTATCTCCTCGTCTCCCAACCGACCCCTCGCACCCATACCCCAGATCCCATTGACCCCTCCCCCGACTACAATTACGGAGAGGAACTCCGGCGACACTTCGTTGCCCCCTCCCCTCCCCAGCTCGCCCGACCAGAGAGGATTCTGGTCGCCGCGGCCCCACGACCACACCTTGGACAGGCAATACCTCCAACTCCCCCTCGAGTTGTCCCCCGGCACATCCCGATCGACATCGAGGAGCTCGACCATTCGAGCAGCTCCAACTCCTCCTCCAACGAACTCGCCCTCGGGCTCTTCTTCGAGCTCGGAGAACAACTTCCAGACCCCTCGCCAGAGCGAGAGGTCCCTCTCTTCCTCCCTCCTGATCGCCTTGACGACGATCCCCTCAACTCTTATGGAGGGGATTACGTCTGGCCCCTCCTCAATGCCATCGATCACGAGATCCTTGGCCCACAACGTTCCCAAGCCTGGGGACTCCGACAGAACGATGTCGACCGACGTGGCACCCCTTTACAGGGACCACGGCGAGAAGATATGGACGACTACCTTGCATGACACTCTGGGGATCAGATCCCCTTCTATGGAAACACCGCTGCCACCATGGCAGCACGAATCTTCGCCAACAGAGAGCAAACGCTATACCCGCCCTCTGCAGGGCCCCATATCTTCGGCCTACGAGACCGAACACCCGATGAGCAAGCTACGCTCGACCGCCAGTTACTCGCACTGGCCCAATCCCTCGGCGATCGTCCCGACCTCGACGACCCAGACTGGCAACCCCAGCCACCCGACCCTGGAATCGATCTTTGATCAATTCCGATACGACGAGCAGATGTCCGGAGGACTCCCCGGGTTTCACCTGGGGGCCGACGAAGCACGAGGATTCCCCGAGTACCACTTGGGATTCCACGCGCCCCGATACGCCCCGCCACCGTATCCCCCGCCTGGATGGCAACCCCATCCACTACCGATCTCCCCGCCCCGTAACGCCTTCGGGCGACATACAAGACCACGAAGTGGCAAACTCCCGCCACGTGGCTACCGCCCCGGCAACACGACTAGTTTCCTCATGGGAGGAGGAGACGCAGTGCCAGAGGGATCTGGCACCCAGAAGACGCCCGCCGAGCGCCTTCAGGAGGCGATCAACATCGCCAACAAAAAGGCAACCGAGCTGGAGGAGATGAGACGTCTCCTCGCTCAAGCCGAGAAGGACCACAACGACCACGTCAACCTTTTCCAGCTTCCCAACCGACCACAAGGAAAGGGGAAGCAACCCGAATGAGGACGACCTGTCCTCCCGAACGCGCAGCGCCCGCACAATGAGCGCACAGACCGATTTTCGGTTCCACGACCGCCAGCTCGCTGGGACCCCCCATCTCCACCCCCGCACCCGATGGGCCACTGGACCGACGATAATCCCATCCTCGGTATCAAGCCCGTTCTCCTCTCCCCGCCCGCCAAGTTCAAGGGCGACCACGACGATATTGAGCGGTACATAGGGGACTGCCAAATCTACTTCAAGGCGTTTGGAAGCTACTTCCAATTCGCCTCGCAGAAGGTTCCCTTCGCCGCCTCGTACCTCGAAGGACCTGCCAAGAAATGGTGGGTCCATATCTGACAATCTTTCTGGGGCCGCGTCCCCAACGAACAACCGCGATTCCGATGGCCATCATGGTCGGAATATGTAAGCCTCGTCTTCGAGCAATTCCGCGACCCCGCCATCATGGACGTCCACGAACAACGCATGTTCGCGCTCCGAATGGGTTCCAAGCCGGCAACCCAGTACTTCCAGGAACTGGAAACGGAGGCAGACCAAGCCGGCAGACGAAACGAGGAGGACGCGCGAGGAGCCATGGTGCGCGCAGTCAGGATGGGAGTCCCCGACTCCTACACCAACGCCATCGCCAACTACGGATGAGACGTACCGGTGACTTACCACGACTGGAAGACCCAGATCCTTGTCATGTACGATGAGAGACAGAAGAAGCAGGCATTCGACGCCACACATGGTGGGTCGAAAGGATCCGGGGGCTACGCCAACAGTCATCGCCCAACCACTACCGCCACCAGCTATGCCAAGATAGCAGCAGGTGGCGCGACAAGTTCGTTGACAGCCAAGCCGTCGAGCAGTGGAGGAGATAAGGGAGGCCGCGACGCAACAACCGGGAAGTGGGTGAAGACCACGGGAGTGACATTTGGCGGTCAAGGACAGCCGATGGATATCAGTGAGATGCGGCGAAAGGGATTGTGCTTCCGATGCGGGAAGCATGGACACATGGGCAAGGACTGCCCCGACAAGGTCAAGTACACTGACGTCCGATCCCTGGTCACTGAACCCCTAGGCGAGACGACGAAGGTGGAGGAGGTTAAGGAGGAAAAAGCGGCGGCAGTCTAGGGCTCGATTCCCCTAGCACCGCCAAGGACTTATCTACTGGTGTGCCCGTCGTTCCTGCTGGCCGGACTGAACATTTTTTACATAGTATGCATTCTGTATTGGTGCATTCGAATATACCCCGCCCCGCGATAGGGGCGGCATCTTTTACTTCTACCAGCACGATCCGACACTCAGTACCAGAATCGACAAACCGATACGCCCTTCTCGACATCGAAGGGCACGACAACAACGACAACAACGATCCCGCCCTCAAGAGCAAAGAGGAGGTGTACAAAGCCAACTCCGACGCCCATCTCAAGACATTAGGGGCTAAACGTCGAGCGAGTAGCCTATGCGGGGAAACCCAACCGGCAAAAGCAAATGATGAAAAACCACCCACCATAGTGGTACCCATCATAACGACGAGCGTTGAGCCTCAATCGGATGGGGCATGGGCCAAGCTGAAATACGCCCCCTGTGAAGTCTCGTCTTACAACGAGCAGGCGGCTCCCCCGCTGAAGAAAGCTGGAAACAGATTGCTTCGACGGGACCAGGAGAATACCACGATCCCGACCACGATGGACACGACGCTCAACGGAGCTAAACGTCCAGCAAGTAGCCCATGCGGGAAAACCCAATCGGTGAAAGCAAACGACGATAAGTCACCCCCCATAGTGACACCCGCCTCAATGGCAAGCTCGTCTTGTCAGGGTTGGACAACGATGCCTCAAGAGCGACCATCCCCCCCACCGTGACCTGGAAAGGATGGGAAGGTGATGACATCACAGAGCCCTGAGGCAGCAGGAGGAGTTGGACGTCCATGCTCGACGATCTCAACAACTCCCGCTGTTCCTGAGCGAGCTTTCGCCACACAGGGCGGCGCCTCGGTCAGGTCGAGCCCCTTACTTCAGCGCATCGGGCCCCACGACAAGCAACCGGGTCCGAACCTCCGCTCGCCAACATCCCCAGGCAACGACGGCGAAGAGCGCCCACTGAAGAACGTCGGTGATGCCAACGCCACGATGAGCAAAGCCGTAGGACAGGATTCAGCTAGCACCCAGGCTGTGAAAAGGGGGTCCCCGCCGGTAACTATGATCGAGATACCCGACGAGGAAGATGACACTTCGTTCCAGATTTGGCTCGCCAAAGAAACGACACCAACAATAGAGATCGTACTCAATCCGCGAGCCCCTCCCCAAGATGAGGGTCGCGTCTCTATCCCCTACGACGATGACATCCCGCGCGTTCCCCGTGCAATCGATGAACACCCTCGAGCCCCTCCCAAAGCTGAGGGTCGATGGATGAAACCATTTGCAGTCAACTGGACACTTCGAGCCGTCTGCGAAGCATGAAACGATAACGCCGCTCGTGCAGCCCTCTTCGTGTGGACACACAAAGACCGCCTAGCCGAGCTCACAACCGACCTCCTCGCTTCATTAAAGCTCGGAGGGGAGACAGCACGAGAGCAGCTGTACGAACTCCGCAAACCCATACGCTACGTACGACGAACCCGATCCAGCGAAAGGGACCTCACTCTTGACATCCAGCTGACTCCTGCTGGAGGCACCAAGACTCTCCTAACGAGAGGGTTACTCGACAGCGGCTGCACTGGCAGCGCGATCAACCGAGCGTTCGTGCAACAGCACAACCTCGACATGACCAAAACCGCAGTACCCATCCCCGTATACAACGCCGACGGTACCCGAAACTCGGCAGGCTCCATAACAGAGTTCGTCGCGTTCCACATGACGATTGGAGATCACAGCGAGTGCATTGACCTCGCCGTAACAGATCTCGGAAAGACCGACCTTTACCTCGGATTTGATTGGCTCAAGCGCCACAATCCTGTCGTAAACTGGAAAACAGGATCAATTGTATTCGGACGCTGCCAATGCGTCAGTAATCCATTTCCCCTCCCCGACCATGATGACCACGACCGATGGGACGAAGAGCTCGAGGAGGGCGACAGTATTCTTGCCGTTAATATGGAAGAAGAACTCGTCATCCGAGCCGTCCACCACGCCAACGACCTTGCCGCGGCAGCCAACGCGGAAAAACCAAAGCTCACGTTCGAGCAGATGGTCCCTGAGCACTACCGCTCATACCGCGACCTGTTCTCGAAAGAGAACTTCGACGAACTTCCTGAACGACGACCTTGGGACCATGCTATCGAGCTGATCCCGAACGCCAAATCAACGCTAGACTGCAAGGTCTACCCGCTCAACTGCAACGAGCAAGAACAACTCGATAAGTTCCTCGACGAGAACCTCGAGTCGGGAAGGATAAAACCTTCCAAGTCCCCCTTCGCGTCCCCGTTCTTCTTCGTCAAGAAGAAGGACGACGGTTCTTTACGTCCCGTACAGGACTATCGAAAACTGAACGAGATGACGATAAAGAACCGATACCCTCTCCCGCTTATTTCCGACCTTATCGACAAACTCCAAGGCGCGAAATACTTCACGAAGCTCGACGTTCGTTGGGGATACAACAACGTCCGTATCAAGGAGGGCGATGAACAAAAGGCCGCATTCCGTACCAACCGTGGCCTGTATGAACCAACGGTGATGTTCTTCGGACTCACCAACTCCCCCGCCACCTTCCAATGGATGATGAACGACATCTTCAAGGATCTCATCGCCAGCGGAAAGGTCACTATCTACCTTGACGACATCCTGATCTTCACCAAAGATCTTGACAAACACCGACGCATCATACGACAAGTACTCCAGAAGATGCGGGAACACAAACTGTTCCTCAAAGCCGAGAAATGTGAGTTCGAGGTGCTCGAGACCGAGTACCTTGGAGTCATCATCAGCGAAGGATCGGTCCGCATGGACCCGGTCAAAGTCGCAGGAATCGCCGAATGGCCAACCCCGATGAAGAAGAAGGAACTCCAGTCATTCCTGGGGTTCACCAACTTCTACTGAAAGTTCATCAAGAACTACTCGAAGATCGTACACCCGCTCACACAGCTTACAGGCAAGACCGATTGGACATGGGGAGCAGCGCAGAACCAAGCGTTCCAGCAGCTCAAGAAGCAAATGGTGGAGGACGTCATCCTCACCATCCTGAATGGAACCGGACGGTTCAGAGTAGAAGCAGACGCGAGCAATGGAGCCATCGGCGCTGTACTCAGCCAGCAGCAAGATGGAAAGTGGAGGCCGGTAGCCTTCATGTCGAAGGTGCTTACCGCCACCGAGCGAAATTACGAAATCTACGACAAAGAGCTACTAGCGATCATGCTAGCACTCTCCGAATGGCGCCATTACCTTATGGGCGCAGTCGAAGATGTGGAGATCTGGACGGATCACCAAAACCTCCAGTATTTCCGCAAGCCGCAAAAACTCAACCGCAGACAAGCATGCTGGGTAACCGAACTTGCAGAGTACCATTTCATGCTCCACCACAAGCCCGGCACGCAGAATGTCAAGGCCAACTTGTTATCACGACGAAGCGATCACGACCAGGGCGAGGACGATAATGGAGACATCATGGTTCTCTCCCCACACCATTTTCGGGCCATGATCATGCCCAGCGTAAACGAAACGCACGAGAAGATCCAATGCGTCACCAAGCAGAAGGAGCTATGGGACACCGGCATTGCCACCTCACTCGAGCACGAGCGAGGCATCTCAGAGGAAGGAGGAGTACTCCTTTACGACAAGCGAATTTACGTCCCTCGACACCCGGGACTACGAGGCGAGATCATCTCGCAGTACCATGACCACATCACGGCAGGACACCCTGGAATCGCCAAGACTAAGGAACTTGTTCTCCGCGAGTACTGGTGGCCAAAGATGGAGAAAGACATCAAGGCGTACGTTGCAGGATGCGAGACTTGTCAACGCACCAAGTCAAGCAACCAAGCGAAGGCAGCGCCTCTTCACCCGAACGCGATCCCGACCGAGCCGTGGACACACATCTCCGTCGACATGATAACTGGACTCCCCGAATCAGGCAGACACGACGCCCTCCTAGTCGTCGTCGATAGATTCTCCAAAGGGATCATTCTAGTCCCCTGCAACATCGAACTCTCAGCCGAAGGCTGGGCCCGAATCCTCCACGATCACGTTTACGCACGACACGGAATGCCCAAGGTGGTAATCTCCGACAGAGGTCCACAATTCGTATCCAAATTCATGTCTGAACTCTACCGCATGCTTGACATCAAGCAGAACGCATCCACGGTGTTTCACCCACAGACCGACGGCCAGACAGAGCGCGTCAACCAGGAGGTCGAGAAGTATCTCAGAATCTTCATCAACCACCAACAGACCGACTGGGCTGACTGGCTACCCCTAGCAGAGTTCGCCCACAACAACCACGTACACTCTGCAACGGGCAAATCTCCATTCATGGTCATGTACGGACGAAACCCCCGAATCCTCCCCGACTCCTCGTCAACCGCAGGCGCCGAAGTACCCGCTGCCACCGACTTCTCAGCAAAGATGACACAGATCCACAAGGAAGCCGAAGCCGCCCTCACTGAAGCAGCAGGGTGCATGAAGAAAGCATACGACAAGCATAAGCGAAACGCTCATGCGTATGAAGTAGGAGACCACGTATGGTTGGACACCACCAACCTTCATCTCCCGCAACCGAAGAAGAAACTCAATGATAAGAGAGTTGGACCCTTCGAGATCCTCGAGACCGGTACCTCGTCGTACAAGCTAAAGCTTCCCCCACACTGGAAAATACATCCCCGCTTCAATGAGAAGCTACTGACGCCTTACGTCGTACCGTCGTTCCCTAATCAGGAACTACCACCACCGCCACCGCCCGACCTTATCGACGGCGAAGAACAATGGGAAGTTGAAGAAGTACTCGACTCCAAGACACGCAAAATCCGTGGACGACGAGGACAGCCCTCGACCACGGTAGTCGACTACTTCATCAAGTGGAAAGGATATACCCGGGAACACAACTCGTGGACCACGAAAGCAGACATGGGCAACGCAGAAGAAGCGATTGCCGAATACGAGGCCAAAGTCGCAGCGCGCAGAAGGATGGCGCGCCTACACCTAGGCAAAATCATAACGAAATCCCCAAAATCCCCCCTCGCTATGTTCATAGACCACGAATATAGCCAAGGGAGTTTCCGATACCTTGCACAGCTCAAAAACGGGTCCCAGAAATGGACCCGCGACCCAGACGTCACGAAATTCAAGACTTTCTTAGACGAGTATTGGGCCAGCCAAGGAAGCCCTACCGACTCTGAAGAAGCGATGACCTAGGCAGTCGGGACGCCTGCCTTAACGAGAGGGTAATGTTACGATTTTTCCATTTTCCTTATCTTATCTCCAGCGCCTATCTTATCACGGCGCTTATCTCATCTTATCAGACGGACATCGGACCGCATCTACACGCGGTCACCATGAACGTAACGAACGACTTCAGACCCGTTACTACGGCGAGTGACTCTCGCACGTATACCGCACAACATTCATTGTTTCACGCATGGTTACAGAATGCTCGACATGTATCATCATCTAAATATAGCGTTCTGGACTTAGTATATAAGTAGCATGGATATCCTTTGTATATCCTTAGATTCGAACTAAAGTTTATCTTTACCTTGCCAACTGCACAATTAGCACCGATTAGCTCTGCGACTAAGCGAGTGATTGTCCGAACGCGAGACAGCTCATAGTCCTTACGTTAATAAGGTCACGTGTTAGGCTAGGCCTAACAATGTCAGATCGTGAGTTACGATGGTAAAGTAGAATGAATACCTTCTTCAAAATCTTTAACTCGAGCCGGTGAGCCGCCAATTTTTGTTTGGACTCAAGCTCATGCCCATCAGGAAAAAGAAGACATGTACAAGATGGCATAATGGCAAGCAGAATACCCATGGCGTTATATTTGACATGCAACACCAAGTAGAACACCAAAAATTGCGTGAAGAATAGATCTCAGAGTACGATGCTGAATAGAGCACCAGGCTAGGTGAAGCATCAAAAGTAAAGTGAAAGTGTCTACTATACTCAGCGTACTATGCTGAGTAGAGATGCAGGAAGGAAATGGGTTTGGAAAGAAAGAGTGTTGGACTGTGCATCACACTTAAGAGGAAGAAGAACAATAAGGCTGATGACATAAGCAGCCTATAGCACAATAGTCTTTGTTCACCCGCATACCACGCATGAAAACAAAAGGCAACTGTAGAAGGGGCAGGGAAAGGGATATATGAAATAATGACCCCTCATTCATCTGTGTACCACGCTGATGAATGAAGCTAAGAACCGACATCCATCGGCAATTGAAATTCAATGCCAATTCAAGGTCACGTGATTTACGCCGGCTATCTAGTAGCACATGATGTAGCTTACACTGTATATCCCAGATTACCTGTCAGACAGGAATGCAGACAACACATATGATTATTGTACAATAAATGTAAAGTACTTGTATTTATATTGATATTTACCATGTAATGATAGAGTTCAAAAACAAACTGGTGATACGCCGTCTACGCGTTCACACCTAGATTTTGCGATTTTGTAACAATACAATTGCATATCTATCCTGTACTAGTGATAATAAAAGGATTATAGCTGAGGCTTCGAGCTGATAGTTACAGCAGTATGCAACTAGTGAAGCCAGGACTTAGATGTGATACCACTAGTGGGTCAAATCTACCAGCCGGCTGTACTAGTGACTTGAATACTAGCCGGATTACTTAATATAAGGCCACTAGTAGACGAGTAATGCGACTAGCGCACCAAACAAGGAGCAGAATACACAGATCTCATGAAGTTCAGTCACTAGCAGACCGATCGGGGCAGAAACGCCTAAGTCAGGTTAACTAGTCACACAGCAATCTCGAAGCAGGACTTAGAAATGAATTAGCAACGGATTAACGTTACACCCAGATCCGACTAGTGCGATCAGATCTATTACGATCGGTACTAGTATAGCCCGGCTGCGCTTTTGATCACGGCCGACTATGGTTGCGAGCACGAGTGTGTGGCTAGTCGTTCATCTCCAGCACTAGTGGCGCGTTGCTGGGTCAAAGAACGCGAGATTAACCCGTTAGCTGAGCTCTGTGGCTCACTAGTCGTCCAATAGCAATTTCTAGACCGACTATTGCGTGTTTATGCGTGATATTTCAGGCCTAGCCAAGAAATCAGTACCGAAAATACCCCACTAGTGTAGCTGTTTGCGTCGCTTTGTACCTTGCTTTACAGTATATAAGTAGTAGAATAGCCACTCGCAACGGGAGGCAACGCCATCCCTGCGATTGAGACCTACTAGTCAGTATCTAGTGCCCCAATTAAAGGCTTTTGTGCTTAACCTTGAATGAAGCAGCTACTAGTCACTAAGTTACCTATAGTATTGAGTGAATTGAAGTCCCTTTGAGTCTACTATTGTGTCCTGCAAAGGCCAAGAGTGCTCCGAAGTTAGTTCTTGCAGTTTCTCAAAGTTAAAGTATTATTCTTAGGCCAAGAGTGCCACTAGTAAGCTAGAGTGCGAACTAGTCAAGTGTTATCACTTGTAAGGAGCAGTTTCTAGGCCAAGAGTGCCACTAGTAAGCCAAGAGTGTGAACTAGTCAAGTGTTGATCACTTGTAGGAAGTATTACAGGTCCAAGAGAGCCAATAATCCGAACAGTCAGAGTCCCAGTGAGCGCAGTAGCTCAAAACCAAGTCACATTCATTCAATTGTGTCTTACCCACCCCACTAGTGCGAGTAGTACACTTGTAAAACTCACTAGTAACGAATAAAACGTCTTTTGAACAACCTACCTTGATTATTGAGTCTGCAGAGTGCTTCTATTGTACTTGAAACACCCAAATTCAATACATTGGTGATAGTGTAGAGTGTAGAGAGGTTTAGTGTTGGTTGGAGCTCATTTCCACCCACTAGTCTTTTGCCACTCGCCGTTACCGAGCACATCAATGGGACGCTGACAGTGCGAGTATGACATGGAGCTGGATCTCAGTGCTGATTCGACTTCGACGGACCTAATCCTCAGTGATCATATGGGCATGAGTGACACACACCAAAGAAAGAGACACGCGGTTGCAGGACCCAATCGCCAATCCCTTGATGAGGTTAACCGCACATTGCCCATCGAGGTGCTATGCTGATCGTTCTTTTGCAGATGCTTGATGCACTTCGCTACTCGCAAGACCGGGAGCATGAAAAGAGCAACATGATAAGGCTGTTGAAGGCACAACAAGGCGCTTTGTCCGAGGAGCTCAGGACGTACCAGCAGTACTTCCCTGTTCCAAGGATGATTTATGCAGGTCTCGACAATGAACCGCAGGCTGCTGAGCTGAAACGACAAGTCTCTTTGCTACACTCAGAAAGAGAGGTGACGGTACGTGTTCCTAATGATCAATAAATGAGCGTTGTTCACACCCTGAATAGCTACAAGAACAAACCAGATATTTGAAGACTATGGCAGAGCAGCAAAAGGACGTTGACAAGCTACTGAAGCAAAGGGCTAAAGATGAGAGGCTTTTGACTCAGCAGCGAGAAATCATTAACCAAGCAGTCAGCTTTTTGCGATGATCAGATGCTTGTCGCTGGAACTGAAAACCCATCACTAGAACCAGCATCAATCAATCAACGGCAACATATTGCAAGGACAAAAGGAGGCCTTAGAGAAGCAAAACAAGTTCATCACACAGATGGTAGGTTTTTACATGTGTTTCGATGGCATATCTAAATAAAGTGGTAGATATCGCGAATGGAAACATTGAAAGCAGAGAGCACTAAGACTCATGAAGAAATGAACAACCATTCTGCGGAACTGGAAGCTTTGAAGACGGACAATACAAAGACTTGTGCCTGTTTGGCGGAACTGGAAAAGGCGATAGTGAGGATCCTTCATCCCTTTGCTTCATTACCATGATCCAATACAATGCTACAGAAGAGTAAAGACAATGAGATTGTCAGTCTCCAAGGATGCTTGGCCGCCATTTCTGCTTCTCCTTCTCAAAGCTTGACAAGTGGTGTCGCATCCACTGCTCGAAATCAGGCAGGCACTGCCCCTTCCACTACACAGAGCTCACTGCATACCATACCACTTCCCAGAAAAATATTGACTCCCAGGGGAATGTTGCGTACGCTAATGAAAATACAATGTCAACAAGTAAAAGTTCCCATCTCTTCTTGGAGGGAAGCGTCGCCAGCAGTCGATCCAGCACCCTCGCATACCTCACAGTCGGCGACTGCACAGGAGGGTGCAGCTGCGGAGCCAGCAGTAACTGATCCGACGACCCCGCTCCCAGTGGGAACATGGGAACAGCCTTCAACGCAGGGAAGTGCAACAGCAGGAGCAGAAGGAATGCCCTCAAACATTAATCTGGGAGACCCGGATCAGCTCATCTGATATCTGGCGTCTTGCCTCAAACAAGTGGTGGTCAGTGACTCGAAAGAGTCGCTTGAGATGGGTCAGGGTACGTTGGCACCGAAGAAGATGACTGCGAGAATGGAGCAGCAGGAAAGGATGGGGAAGTCAAACAAAAACAGGCTTCAGGTTCGAAGAACATTATAATTGCATGAAGTAGCTAATAATGTTTTAGACCTTCATACAACGCTGGTGGTGCAAGCTCTATAAGGTAGATTCGATCGAAGAATTCATCGTCTACGAGGCCCAGGAACAGCAAACCATGCTAGCGTTCAAGGACAAACAAGGACCTGGTCCAACAAAGGATGACCTTATCTTAGATTTTAGCTATGGATTTGCTTCATCTAAGTGGAACAGGGCCGTCTTCATGATAATGATTCCGATGATTCAAGAGGAACTGAAGAAAGAACTGGCACTCCCTGCAGCTGATGACAGCTACATAGAAGAGACGTTGCTTGGTCTCTTACGACGATCTCAGGCAAAGTGGGCTGAAGTGCTCCCTCGATACAAGGCTGGTACAACTCAGCTGGAGACTGAGGAAGAGGTTGTGCAGCGCGTGGCGGGAACTGGAGATCATGCTCATAAGGCAGCGGCATTGCGATCATCCAAATTTAGGGTATGCTGTATTCTCCACATACAAGTCCATACTGATGCATGAACACAGAAACACGAGAGACGAGTAATGACTGCAACAAAAATGATCAATATCAAGATGAAGAACAGAGACGTGGACTTATGAACCTGGCAACTATTTCTGAAGATGCTTCAGATGCTAGGAACAAATGGAATGTCATCCGAGGAAGAGGTCATAGAGGTCATAGGGGGTATCACTGTAACTGCATACACTGTTAAAGTATGCATCTGGCGGAATGGGAATGTTGTCGAATACCTCGAGGATATCGACAGCGCTTCATCACAGTTTACTGGCAAAGGTAGCCATCCGGCACACAGAAACAGGGAGACTGTGCCGAGAATGAACGAGGTAGTCAATGCCCCACAAGGGCTGCCAAGGGCCCTATATGACCCTGAATGGTTGGCAGAACTGGATGAATACGAGCAAGGAGATTTGCGTATTTCCAAGGATGCGTTTGAACTGCTGGAAAAAGTGGTGGAGGCGGTGGATATGCCTGAGGTAATGGTGGAGGAAGTTGATTAGATACTGAGTATTTGTGACATTTATAACAAGTCTGTATATCGGCGTGCAGCATCATGAGCTGAGACAAAAGGAACAGTGAAGGCCACTCTGTTGGATCGGCCTACCAAGGGATATATGCACAGTGTACAACACCAAGCATAGACTCACAATGGCGTGCTGCACCTATCATCGTGAGGAAGACACCCTATATGATTGGCATACGACGCCTATCATCATGGGGTCGTGGCAGTAGTGGTGGTGTCAACTTCAAATTGAAATGATCGAACTCAGTGCCATGTGACCCGGTGATCTGGTCTGTTTGTCACATGAGCAGCCATCAGGGCGTTCGAAGCTTGCTTGTTTCGCGTTCACTTAGGACACTCTCAGTGTGGTACACTGATAGTATTCTCACATCTCCAGCTGATCAGCATGGCTTGCTGATTATCTCCTCTGCTCTATACACGTAAAGCGACTTATTCAATAGCGTTTCTCTTGGTCGGATTCACCAGCTGTCGTCCTTGTTCATCGTCAATTGTGTGTGTAGAGTACGCATGTGATACCGCTGAAGTCCTTCTTCTCATAGCTCCATCAGTGTAGTACGCTGGTGAAGTCTACTCTGCCAACATCTGCGGTGTGACACCACAGGCCGCCTCTCAGTTGTATACAATTGCATACATCTCAAAAGTTAGCATTTCCTAGGTAAGCACCTCTTCAGTGCATTTTTCTTAGATTGAGGCTGAGTGAAATTTCAGAAAGAAGCTATGTCTCATAGGATTTTGCACCATGTTGCACTGGTAGACGGTGACATCTACTCTACCGCGGGGGACGTGGCCAGTCACCGGTTTCCTCCCATTTCTAGTCAAGAAGCATCCGTCCTTAATCCAAACACCTCCCTGTACTCTGATATGTGTCAGTTCCGTCAACTGTCCAATGAATGGCCCTACATGATGTTGGTTCCAACGTCCAAACCCTTTTACGGGCCTCTATTTGAGAGACTAGCATTCAACGAGAAATTCCTACCAGTGGAAGGTTACGAAGAATTTCAGGAAGAATCCATAGAAAAATTCTGATCCCTGAAATCGGGGGTCATGCATGAATGGATTACTCTCGAAGGAAATATGCGAGCATTGCTGTCTGCGATGCTTCATTTCAGCAACATGCCCTTGCCGCAGCTGTGGCAACCTTGGTCTTATCCCAAATGCTTCGGGTATCAGCGCAAGCATAAAAGCAAAAGATTGGCAAAGATTTCTACTTTAAAATCATGAGACGCATTCATACTCTTGATGGCAGCGCTGTCCTTTGCCATTATTCTTATGCGGTGGCAAGAGAAGTTAAATACACAGTTTGAATGGAGGGAGAAAGTGTTGCAAAGGGCCAAAGTTCACCTGCAGTGGCTAGTGGATATCGAGGATTCCGTTGTATTAGATGTGCTTGTGCCTAGAGTCGGTGGTGTTGTGCACTATGCTACCTCCGAATTTCTCATTTTCCTCCCTGATATCATTTGTATATTCCCTGATATACCAATTTACATCAATTGGGGCCCCGAACTACCTGTTCATGTTCCAGGTTACTTATGCCCCCTCAAGGTACCAACCGTTGATGAAATCAAAGGTCTACGATCAAAGTGTCAGTCCACGCATGACACAGTTGCTTCGGAACCTCCTTCACCAGCCCGAGACTTGCATCCTAACCCGCATGTTTCCTCTTCTCCGACTCGCGCTCCAGTGTCCCGAAACTTTCCATCAGTAGAAAGATATAGCGGCCAACTCCAGGATGAAGACTGGAGATCTTTTTTCATTTGACGAGCTGCAGAGAATGCTAAGCGCGTGGATAAGGAAACCGTAGAGGCATGTCAACAACGACAACAGTGCATAGATAACGCAACCAGAGGTCATGTTCCTGGGAGAAAAGGCACCAGGGTTTTCTATTGGGATGATGTCGAGGGGACTCTGATTCGCCATGCTGCTGGTCGCAAAAACTATGAGTGGCATTGGAATAGTTATGGGCCCAAGCAGTGCCAATATGACTCCTTCCATGATGAATGGGATTTATGCGAAGAGCTGCAGCCTGATGATGAACCAACATATATGAGCGACGACGATGACGAAGGCGACGAAGATTTTTATGTGCCACTTTATGATGACAACGACAACGACAACGACGACAATGATAACGAAGGAATTTATTCCTCCAGTGCTGATCTCATGCATATTCATAGTATTACCAATGACATGCCCACACCAGAAAGCCAAGCAGAAGCGAGCATAGATGAGATCAGAGATGCCCTTGATGACTTGGTGTACTATCGGTTTGGGTTCGTGGCTCCCAGCTTTCCGGTGGCTAGTCCATCCAGCACTCCAGAGATGCATCATGTATGCAAATATATGGGCATTCTACAGGATGCCTTGATAACTCAAGGCCAGCGAGAAAACCTATGCCATTTTTTCGGCTACTTGCAGCTTGCCCATACCATTGCAGATATGCCTGCCACTTTCTACGATCTTCGACAGCCGGATGCTGATGTACATTTCCCACCTGGATTCCAAATCAGCTGGGAGCCACTGAATGGAGAGACTTGGTACATCCTGTCGCCTCACCAAGAAGATGGACAGGTAGACTTCATAATTCTTTTGACGAGCGCAGCTTCTGTCCTTGAAATTCTTCACCGAAAGTGGGGTCCAGATCTCAATGGCATTGCTATGAAACTGCTAGAGAGGTGTATACCTTTCAATACAGCAATTTGCAGTTCTTGTGAGTGATTGTCAGCTCCAAAAGTCTTGCCATGTTTTAGTCGCCTTGGTTATCAACATGTCAACTACAAACCCGATCCTCTTGATTTTGTAATGTACCAGTCTCTCTGCAAAGGGTTTCTGCGTTCTCAAAGGGGCCGAGCTGCTTTGCTGGTGGGGGGCATTCTTGCGCAGATTGCAAGGGACTATATTCAGGATGACGAGGTGTATATGGGGCCTTCACATGATGTATATTCATCAGGAGTGTGCTTTGTGAAAGACGACGAATCTGGTGCTTCTTACTGGGACAATCAATTGACCAATGATGAGATCAATCTCCTCTGTGGTGTCTATATGGTAGAAACGGGTGAGTTTACTCTCCATTTTCTTATCAGCTCTGCGAATCATTACTGATATCAATCACAAGGGCATCGGGATGGCAATGATCACCAATGGACGATGTTGTCATGGTTTCCCAAACCTGCGGCTTGGGCGACCTCAGGGTTGAACATTGGATTCTGGACTTCTGACTGCGAGTCCTGGTATCAGAAGCACCTCCAAGAGAACATGTCCAAAAGTGCAGTACTAAGGAGTACCAATCAATGGAGGCACTCTCTACACTTCTTGAAGTGCTCTCAGAGGGTTGCTGAAACCAACGAGAAGCTGGCCAGTGATGTGCTCGGTAACGGCGAGTGGCAAAAGACTAGTGGGTGGAAATGAGCTCCAACCAACACTAAACCTCTCTACACTCTACACTATCACCAATGTATTGAATTTGGGTGTTTCAAGTACAATAGAAGCACTCTGCAGACTCAATAATCAAGGTAGGTTGTTCAAAAGACATTTTATTCGTTACTAGTGAGTTTTACAAGTGTACTACTCGCACTAGTGGGGTGGGTAAGACACAATTGAATGAATGTGACTTGGTTTTGAGCTACTGCGCTCACTGGGACTCTGACTGTTCGGATTATTGGCTCTCTTGGACCTGTAATACTTCCTACAAGTGATCAACACTTGACTAGTTCACACTCTTGGCTTACTAGTGGCACTCTTGGCCTAGAAACTGCTCCTTACAAGTGATAACACTTGACTAGTTCGCACTCTAGCTTACTAGTGGCACTCTTGGCCTAAGAATAATACTTTAACTTTGAGAAACTGCAAGAACTAACTTCGGAGCACTCTTGGCCTTTGCAGGACACAATAGTAGACTCAAAGGGACTTCAATTCACTCAATACTATAGGTAACTTAGTGACTAGTAGCTGCTTCATTCAAGGTTAAGCACAAAAGCCTTTAATTGGGGCACTAGATACTGACTAGTAGGTCACAATCGCAGGGATGGCGTTGCCTCCCGTTGTGAGTGGCTATTCTACTACTTATATACTGTAAAGAAAGGTACAAAGTGATGCAAACAGCTACACTAGTGGGGTATTTTCGGTACTGATTTCTTGGCTAGGCCCGAAATATCGTGCATAAACATGCAATAGTTGGTCTAGAAATTGCTATTGGACGACTAGTGAGCCACAGAGCTCAGCTAACAGGTTAATCTCGCGTTCTTGACCCAGCAACACGCCACTAGCACCGGAGATGAATGACTAGCCACACCCTTGTGCTCGCAACCGTAGTCGGCCATGATCGAAAGCACAGCCGGGCTATACTAGTACCGATCGTAATAGATCTGATCGCACTAGTCGGATCTGGGTGTAACGTTAATCCGTTGCTAATTCATTTCTAAGTCCTGCTTCGAGATTGCTGTGTGACTAGTTAACCTGACTTAGGCGTTTCTGCCCCGATCGGTCTGCTAGTGACTGAACTTCATGAGATCTGTGTATTCTGCTCCTTGTTTGGTGCGCTAGTCGCATTACTCGTCTACTAGTGGCCTTATATTAAGTAATCCGGCTAGTATTCAAGTCACTAGTACAGCCGGCTGGTAGATTTGACCCACTAGTGGTATCACATCTAAGTCCTGGCTTCACTAGTTGCATACTGCTGTAACTATCAGCTCGAAGCCTCAGCTATAATCCTTTTATTATCACTAGTACAGGATAGATATGCAATTGTATTGTTACAAAATCGCAAAATCTAGGTGTGAACACATAGATGGCATATCACCGTGTCAATCGGGACCAAAGCTGTTGAGATAGAGGTTTGAGAGGAAGGATTGATATTCATCTTGGAATGTCTACGGCGTACAACACTGTAGATATGAATGGGTTATTGGCTGTGAGGTTCCGGCTTTATAGCAAATTGTGATTCCATTCTTAGCATTATTTATTGTATCCATTAATGTTGGAAAGCTACTCATGCTGTTTATTGTGTGCATGACACCTATCTAACTACTTCAATTTTGGAGATGACCTAGTCCTGCTGGGAGCTGATTAGGACCAACCTCAATTATTGTATCGCATTCTCCAATATTCCTCCATGTCACTGCAGGACAATTAAAACTTCCGTGTTAGTTGGACAATGGTATATCCATCAACATTTTCAGCTTTGCAGGGTGTGCAGGGATGCGCAACAGATCATGTGATGATTACTGTCTATTGTCATCTTGACAGCGCTTTACCTTCGTCCACAACCATGCCCGCCAACAAATCGAACATCTCACTGAGAGCCATGAAAACAAGCCTGTACGTACATTTTCTCTTCCCCTTCATAATTTCCAATGACTCTTTGACTAGCTCCAACCTATGGGGCTTGGTAGGTCCCAAGGCCACTCCTCCCATCCCCTCGTGTGTAAGCCCAGATGTTGGCACGATGAGGCCATTATCTACCTCTTTCTCCCTTCAACCCGGGGAACTCAGTCTCACAGATATGTCTTCCAGGTGAGTATATAAGTTACAATGTCTATATTTTGGTACTGATAGGTGCTGTAGGCCCTCAGATCACACACCTACCCAGTCGTCCACCCTCCCCTCATTGTTGTACAATGAGGGAGCTGAGGAGGACCAGGTTCAAGACCCCCAGCCCCCCTCATCCCTTCCTATTGATGACAATGAAGACATCCCTGACCTTACCGCGCTACTGGAAGCTGTCAATATCCAGGCTGGACTGGCCTCTGACACATGCCTCATGTTCTCAGATACGTTCAACCAAAGCGCTGTTTTCCTTGAGGCTATCATGGAAGCAGCCCAGTCGGGCTACATCGATGAGGTTTCCACTGTCGAAAATATCCAATGCCTGTATCAGCACATCAGCACCACTGGAATGATATTAAAATTTCTAATCTGTGTTGCTGATCATATGACTCACCTAGAGTCAGCTCAACGGGTTGCTCTGGAATACAAAGTTCAGAGGAATAGGCACATGGTTGTCCAATGGCTTTCTCATATGGAAGACGAAGCTGCACACCATTAGTTTGTACATATATGTAGTTTTCTGACATCTTGTTACCTGTCGCTATCTGTATAATACATTGCTGTCATGGAGCCTTTTTGTGATGAGTGTCTGGATTTCTTTGAACTCACAATGTGTTGATTCGGCAGGGTTAGAAATGCTGGCATGATTAGCTTACCCTGACTGTCTTGATAACGGCACAAAATTTCTCTCATTTAACTCCGACAGAAAATGGGAGAAAAGAATTATATGATAGAATTAAAATGTCATATGATACATGGAATCAATTTACACAGCTAGTACATGGGACATGGGCTACATATGCTTGGAATGAGTACATATGAAAGCAGCATGAACACTGTAAATTAGCAGTGGAGATAGCAGCCCAGACATCTCAGGGAATGCCAATATGAGAATTCCATTCCAGCCACACAAGTCCCTCCAGATCCAATAGACCAAGACTGTCAGCAGGTATGACGCTTGAGGATAATTGGCGTCCAGGATAATCAAGAGGTTGAACTTGGCTGACTTAGATGGTTGTCAATAAAGAAGATTCAGGGATGTAAGAACACTCGCCTGGAATACCTTTGTACCAATTACAGCATATGTTGTTGATGTCAAGATGTGCATTGTATCCATCAATGGAGAAGACACAATGGCAAGCTGAGCATTCTCGGCTCTCACTCTGGATTTGGCGTAGCGAAGCAGGTATGAGTCCAGTCATTGCATGAAGAAGCCTTATCCGAATGCCAATTGGTGAATCAAAGAACTGAAGATTTCCATGGTCAGCAATCGATGTGTTGACTGAACAATAGTGGGCCATAAAAGACGGCAGAGGGTGCTGCTGCAGGGGGTGTTGTTCTGGATGGCCTACATATGCTCATGAGCCGTTCATTATTAGCACAGAATGAATGGATTGCTTATGGTTGTAGATGCCACTCTCATATTTACATGTCATGACTTTTATGAGATAAAGGTCTGGTGAACAAAGTAAGAACATGGAAAGTTGAAGTCAGGATCACAAACCTGGCATAGCATGCCGGCGTGCAACTGTTCGAGAAAAGAATGGTCGAAATACACCAGGCAGGTGTGGGAATGCTCGACTAGGCAAAGAGGATGCCGCTACTGGAAAACACCATCAATGGAGGGCAAGAAGGGTTCAGAATAGTAGCTCACCAGTGAAATCACAGGGATGTGATTTCGCTTTCCAATAAGTGCCAGCATTATTCCAGTAAAGCGACATTGTACAGTCCTCTTGACTGCGATATTTGTTTAGAATATGTGGGCATGTTGGTCCCAGAGATATCCTGCCAAATGTGTTTGCGTCAGCGAGTCAAGGAATGAGGAACACGTACTTTGACCATTCAACCCATGCTTTAGACCCCAGATCAAATGAAGAAACTTCTCCCACAAGATTGTGTGCCTGCAAAGATTCGCAAAAGCTGGCCAGGACATCACAAGGAGGATCATTGCTATGGAGGAGCAATCGTGTAACCATGGTCAGTTTGGGAGGAGCCTGGGGCCGCAAGCGAGTTTGGCATTGGGGAGGCATGGCTATGGAGCTTGTAAGGTGTGAGAGAGAATATGCAAGATGAAAAAACTGCAATGACTTTATAGCATGAGAAACAATTGGCGAATTGGCGAGGCTATCACAATAAGTAGATAGACTTGTCAGACGACGTGCAACGCCGACTGACAAAAGGATGGTGGGAAAGCATAACAGCAATAGCATGTCATCAGAGTAGAACATATCCACCGAGAGCATGGTCAAAGTACAACTTCGACCAGGCCGTGGTGGCAGTATGAACAGAAGGTTAACTAAGCTGGGCTCATCATGATCGGCTGTTATTTGGCGAGAGCCTCGAATGTAAATAAAGCTAGCTCTTTCAAAGTCTGACTCGTAGCTGTACGCTGAATGATGAACGCTGATGAACACTGTCGTACAGTGTTCACGCTTCACTATCATCGCCAATCGCCTCGACGCTGTAGCACAGTGTCTATGCGTTTCCCTCCTTCTACCTACTCAATCACCCCAATATAACAAGCCCGCCCGATCTTGTGTGGGGTTCATCACCTCACAGGGTATGATTTTAATAGTGCTATCCTAAACACTGTCGTACAGAGTTTATGCATTACTTCCTTTCCATGAAACGATGACTATCCGCTCCTTTGTCTGTTAAACTGGCTTTTTGCCATTGCATAGTGTTCATAACAGCTACGTAAGTACAAGTATTTTACTCTATCAACATAGCAGCTGATGCCCAGGTATTGTTTAGGACCCAACATACAGCCTTGGGTGCAAAGTTAGATCCAATGCCTGGACATTCTAGGATAACGCACCGTGAAATGCTGATAGAGGAAGCTCATAGCTAGCAGCGCGATGCACAAGGTTTGAATATATTTCCAGGTGAGCCAGCTCTCCGTTGTAGCATTCTCCGCCACCGGCTGACCCGAATTCGTCCAGATGAAGATTCTACTCGGCTTTCCGATGTCTCTCAAGCACGCAGCAATGACGGTAGAAATGCCATCAATGTTTGCTGTCTATGAAATCTGAGCGATGAACTATCTTGAAACTTGCCCCTTACCGTGACAGTTTGAACGTGATCCTCCATGCCTGTGTCCAACTGGTGCACATTGGAGTCTCTCCTCTCGAAGATGTATACAACCCCATGGTTGCTGCCGCTTACTATCGCCCTGCAGTTCTTGGCAAATGCAACCTGTCGAGGTCGTGGCACCTTGGTAGCCTCAATAGGGAAGGTTTTGACCCTCATGGTCTGACAGCCGGTACAGTGCGACACCTTGCGCAGGGTCATCTAGGCAGAAGACATCCTTCTCACAGTCCATAGCTGCATTCCCTCTTGGGCATCTGTTAGACTAGCCTCATGAATAACGAAAAAAGATTTACATCATTCCACCCATATCAATTGACTCCATGATATCCCCATCAGCGCCTCTGAGGAAATAGCTATTCAAAGGCATCAAAAGAGTGCAAAGTATAGCAGAATCGAGCCCACATTTTCCCATTATGGCAGCCAAATACAACAATGTCCCTACTGTCACCATTCACATGAAAATGGATGGCTTTGGGATCAAAGTTGTTGACAGTCACTGAGAAAATGCCATGTAACTGCATGTTCCCGTCAACTCAATGCACCTGCACAATGCCTTGTCGAGTAGTCATAGCCAGCCAACTGGAAGCTGGGTCGAAATGGAATGCAGTGATTTCACATGAGCCTACCATTCTCAGAACGTATAGCTCTTCGAAATCCTGCAGTACTCAGCATTACAAAGTGTAGCTGAGGATAATACTCACAGTGGTATTCTTTGCCTGCTTCCAACATGCCACATAGCCATTCAGTGTTCCATACACAAGCACTTCATCAGAGTCATCCTCTCTTCTTATCCAAATCATTGCAGTGGTGTCACCCCACAATCCTGCAGCACTTGGCCACTTCAAAAGCCTGTCATTTCGTAGATCCCAGAGGCAAGTCCCGCCAGAGCCTAATGGTGTTTAACATAGATTCAGTAGTGTCAGCTGCAGGACTCACCTCCACTGGCCAGAAAGTTTCCCTTTTCAGTGACGGCTAAGCAGAAGACTGCAGCATGTGAGGATCGAAGAGTTTGTTGGAGGCGATAATTGGTTGACATTGATCAAGGTTGGTATGGTGGAGGGATATGCAAGGCAAGGTGGTTATATGTTCTTCTCTAATTATCCCCCCTTCCAGCATTTCTTTTGTCTTTAATCGTTATGATGACCTTGACACAGTTGCTTTACAAGGCCAATGGCTCTCATTGTTATGCTGAATGTCAGCTGCTCACATTGTTTCCCGAGTTCAGATGTCTCCAATTGTTTATGGGGGCTGCAATTGTCAAGTTTTCCACATGGAACTTAGGTGGCCTGTACTACCAGCTTATCACTACGATGACATGCATTGTTTCATGGGGGAGGGTCACAACTTTTTGTCGAGCGCTTCGAACTTGCACTTTTTGTTTAGTACACTGCTATCGTTAGGATGGGCAATCCCTATTATTACCTACTATAATTGGGGTCCTCTATATAGACTGCGCCTGGTCACTTCTCCTCCTCATCAATGGAGACATCTAATTCCATCTGTTACCTTGCAGACGATGCTACACCCCCTGCTCCAACGGTCCTCTCACTGTGTGCTACAGATCTTTTTTTTGCACAAAAGGCGACACCATGGGTCACTGAATACCTCTCTCATTCCAGAAAGCTGAAGCCGCTGGCAGGCAGGCTGCGGCGCACTCGCTTTGCTCCATATCCACTGCCTTCCTGCCAATCCTCATCGATGGCAAATGGTAAAAAAAAAGAGACCTCACTCCTATACCTTGGACATCATGTGCCAGTGCCCCCCCGGCACCACGGAGGGATAAAGGGAAAGGCAGAGAGACCAGTATGCCACCCTGTGATGACGAACCGCCTCTAAACAATGATGTTTCGGATGAGGAGAGTACAGAAGAAGAACCCCTGTCTTCGTCATGAACCTCAATCAGTAGCAACTCCCGCCCAACAATTCAGAGGGTGCTAATTGCTCAGCCTAAGGGAGTTGGGAACCTAGGCTTAGTTCAGCTTGGCACAAAGTTGAACTGGGAAGGCGATACCTACCAATGTGTTGTTGTATGTTCTCCCTTCTGCTTTCATTCACTTCCTGATTCCTTTTTCTGCAGAAATACGCCGAGAAGATCTTCCCAGTATACCTCAAGACAGAAACATCTGCAAGTGGACAAGATCAAACCGATAAGGATGCCTTCAAAGACGCTGTATGTGTATTACACTGTGCTGCATTACTGTCTCTTATGCGATGTTAGATGATGCAAGAGTTCGACGACCCGCTCAGCAACTATGTTAATCTCTGGCCTCTTGAACAGATCATGCAGCGCCTTTGCAAAAAATTTTCAGAGAAAACACGCAAGCAATCGGCTAAAAGGACCATGGAGGCAGTGCAAACAGCTGTTGCAGGCCCTTCAGCACCTAGAAGGACATCATGAGTAAGGCAACCACACCCACGGGATCTCTAGATAGCTAACCGTTTTGTTTTTGATAGAAACATCGGGCTGAGAGGTTCTCCCTCTATCAGGTACCCTCATAGGATTATTCATACTCCTGTGGCATCAGAATCAGGCACTTGCAACGAAGCCAACGAGCCGTAGTTGCCGTAGTTGAATGGTAGTATAGGAATGTGACGATGCCGGGAGCAACATCAGTAGGTGCGCATCACCCTTAGCCCTGTTTTGTATCCATGTCTCTGTACCATGACTTTCAAACGAAACAAAGATCCAAATATCAGCCTCGGTTAATACCATTAAATTCCCACTACCTTGGCCGTTCGCAACTCATTTTACACTACCGTAACTGCAACATTGAGGAAAAAAGTGGGTATACATGCCATGAAAACACATCACTCAACGTATATAAAGGTAATATTGTGTACAACATCCTTTCCTAACTCAGGCTGAATATCCTTGAAGATCCTATCATCCAATCATACGTACATACAGCAATTGCTATGTAGTCAAAAATGATCGCTGCCCATGCCAATCCCACGACCTCGGGCCTTGCCGATGCTATCGAAAGTGTACCCGATTGCTTTGTAAACCCAAGCCGGTATACAACGTCACTGACTCACACTGCCATTTTTGGTCATGCATGATCGGTGCCCATACAGAGGCCCGTGCACTCTTGTCACACACCACAGGAACATCGTTATTAGGCCCAAAAATTTACAGAAAAGTGCCAAAAAAAAAAACAACGAAAATCACCGTTTTTTTTTTGTTTTTTGGGGGGGACCATTTACACAAACTTTGCTGATTTTTCGAATTTACGTAGGTTTGCCCCTGTTTTAACCTCATTCACTGTTATTACCCCCACATCTAACTCCATGACTCGACTCTAGTCGTCGTCGAAATACATAGTGACACCTCGCTGCTGCCGAAAGACCTGTTGTGGGGTACGCGCGTTCCATGCATTGTATATACCTGATCAAAAGACACGCGATCAAAACAGATCGGCCTCGACAACTCACGCCACGCACCTTCGTGTTTAAATTTCTTCACAACTTTAGCGGGTGCTTGGACAACACACCTAGCGATGGAGTAAACGACTGCCTGCATAATTACCTGACATCAACTCACCTCCACACGGATCCAATCGCTTTTTTCAAGTTCATATTGATGGTTACTGTGAATACAGGTGAGGATGTCTATCATTGTATGAATGCTGAGACTTACCTATAATTTCAGGACAATAGGATGAAGTTTTCTGTTGCAGGAGACAGTAGTGGCCTATGATGGCGGTAAGAAATTGGTTGCGTGGCACCAGTAGCTTCTTTGATGGTGATGACGATGACTTTATGTGCATAAATTAGAGTAGAGACTATTTACTACCTAATGTACAATGTTTACCTACAATCTCTTTCTACGACTGGTGAAACCTGCCTTCGAATCCAAGCGCCTGCCGAAAATTGCCGATGTCAACAAAAAATGTATCTGCCTGACTAAGTTGGAAAGGTAGTCCACCTCAGCTTCAGGCTGATCATGAGCTCAGCTTTTGTTTAGCCTGCGCTGAGCATCCGCTACGTTCAATACATACTCAAACCATCAATTTCTAGGCGCATTTGGCACATGTTGAAATCAGGCCCTTTACCATTGATTTTCGTGTAA
This sequence comes from Armillaria solidipes, assembly GCA_022818035.1. Taxonomy (NCBI): domain Eukaryota; kingdom Fungi; phylum Basidiomycota; class Agaricomycetes; order Agaricales; family Physalacriaceae; genus Armillaria; species Armillaria solidipes. Next base: position 1,087,272 of record JAIWYQ010000015.1, read on the forward strand.
CCGGAATTGGTTTCGTAATCGGGAATTCGGCCCGCAGTTTCGGAGGACTTCGTATCTCAGGTTCCGCCCTTCCCGGAATCCCACATCGAACGTATGGTTTCGATGTGGAATTTGGATAAACTTAGGCTATTGTTTTTGGGCCTCATTTCGAGCGTGGTGAAATCGAGTCATATTCGTTCCATTTAAGGCCCAATTTAAAGCACGCTTAAGCCTTTGGTTCAATAAGCAATTGAAGTGAATTATATTTGTAGATCGAAAACTTAAGTATATACATAACAATAAGATTACTTTAAATTTCTATATTCCCGGTGTGTCTAAATGGCAGCGGTCCAACTTAACTTCTGGGCGATTCAGCTCCGCCTCTCTGAAAGACATGTGCTGATGGTGTTTTGATCTACAGGTTTCGGAGACCCGGAGGCAGTCATTGTGTGCCCTGACTTCTCCCGTATTAGAACGTAATGTACCAACTCTCTCACACTTTAGATAGTAACGACGACCATGGCTTACCTTGACATCCTCGCTAGCTTCATCTCCATCTCCTTAGCTGTACTTTTGTACTTGCGCCGGTCCCAGTCTTGGCAGCTCCCCTTACCTCCCGGTCCCAAGAAGCGATTCCTCACTGGAAATCTCAAAGATATGCCAGCGTCGTTCGAGTGGGAGACATATTATAAATGGGGAAAAGAACACAGTGATATTATCTTCTGTGTCCGGAAATGAAATCGAAACGCTGAACTTGATGCAGATTCCGATATCATACATTTGGACGTGGTTGGGACTTCTGTTATTGTCCTCAACTCATTGGACGCTACTTCTGACCTTCTCGATAAGCGATCATCAATCTATTCAAGCAGGTAGGTATTTCTTTTCTTTCCTTTGCTGGTACAAGTAAATCAGCAGATTGGTAGAGCTCGACTCCCGATGGTCAGAGAATTGATGGGATGGGACTTTCTGGTAGGCTTGATGCCTTACGGTATGCCGTTCTCTCCTTAACTTTGGTATTTCTGAGAAGAGTCCTTCTAGGAAGCGATTGGTATTTCAGCTTTTCCGTGACCTATTCGATGACAACTTTGATGCGCGTTTTAGGCGTGTCCATCGCCGCCTCTTCCAGCAGACATTGAACGCCAGAGCAGCATTGCGCTTCCGCCCCCAGGTACTCAATGCTGCTCGCGAAGTTTTGCGACGGTTATTGGACAGGCCTGAAGACTTCATGACCCACCTTCGTTAGTGAGTAATTATCCATGGTCGTGATGTTCTTATACTAATGGCCGAGCACTGAACAGTATGGCTGCTCGTGTCATTATGTCCATTACGTACGGCATTGATACCCTTCCAGAGGGTGATCCTTTCGTTACCGCTGCAGAAGATGCGCTGCACACTATCGCGATGGCTGCTAGACCGGGAGCCTTTTTGGTTGTATGCCGACATTTTGTTCTCAGGGACGGCAATTGACTCATGCATGCTCAACAGGATTCTCTGCCCTTTTTGAAATACGTGCCAGGTAACTTCTGCTCGTTGTTCTCCGCCTGACTTGCTACTGAGCACACTCCAGCATGGTTCCCAGGAGCTGGATTCCAGCGCAAAGCTAGTGAATGGAAAGTGTTGGCGCGAAGGATGGTCGACATGCCATATGAAAAGGCGATCCGCCTCATCGTCAGTTGTGTAACCGTTACTACATTCGCATAGTGGTAACAGCACTCCTATTTGTAGGCTGATGATTCGTACAGACCGTCCTTTACCTCGTCGAATTTGGGTAGGATAGGTCCCGAGCAAGATGTGGCGTCCCAACAGCGGGCCGTCAAGAACGCGGCTGGAACCATGTACGCCGGTAAGTGTCTTCAATCAACGCTGATGTCAACGGGGCTGATTGTCGTCATTGAAGCTGGGTCGGACACGGTAAATACCACATGCTTATTGCCTAAAAGCATTTTTCATCACCCTTCCTTGTATAGACCGTTTCCGCAATTGCAACATTTATTCTTGGAATACTGCTTAACCCGGAAGCACAAAGAAAAGGCCAAGCAGAGGTCGACGGCGTTCTCAATCACGAAAGACTGCCTACATTCGATGATGAGGAATCGATGCCTTATGTCACAGCAATCGTTAAAGAAGTGTTGCGATGGAAAAATGTCACACCTATCGGTAAGGTCGTTGGGCATGCGGACGTGTGTATCTCATAGATGTTCGATAGCGATTCCGCATCTTCTCGAAGTGGATGATGTCTACAGAGGCTATCGACTTCCTGCTGGTTCCGTGGTCGTTCCTAACACTTGGTACGTGAGCCTTAGGTGACTGCAATATGATTTGTTCAACGACTATCTAGGGCTATTCTACACGATTCGGTTCGCCTTTTGCCGTGATTGTTGTAGCGCTTGTACTAGTCAGGTGAGGGCCACCACATCCGTGCGGCAGGTCCGAGTCCTATGTTTTGTATGTTCTTACTAGCAGCAATGCACCATCTAGCTACTTCGGCACCTACACCAATTACGACTTCAAATTCTTAGCATTGTTCGGAGCTCGTCTTTCAACGGCCTCGTTTAGGTCTTTACGATAGAACAACGAAATACTCATAAAAGTGTTCCTCAAAGACCCGTACCAGGATTTTGCTAAATCTTGAGCACCCCATCCAACGCCAGACTCTGCACACCAAGCTTCGGGACGTGATGAAACTTGACGAAGTGTCCGTCTCAGTCGCAACCTCTCTCAGACTCAAACAGCTACCTCCAGTTAAAAGAGCACAGAACCTAAACGAGTGGATTCACGTACGATACAGCCGAAAGGTTGATTGTGCCAGCCTTCGTGGACTAATGCAGCACAACGGCACATTCATTCAGGAGATACGCTCGGGGTTCGATGATGATGGCAGTGAGGGTTCGGGAGCAACTGCCCAGAGACGGAATCTGTAAATTCGGGCGTGAGTCGGACCAGTTTAGCGCCATGGCAGGGCAACAGAAAGTTTAACGCCTGACTTTGACGACTCAGTTTGGTGTCTTGGCAGTGAGGTTCCTAAATCATTGGTGCTACGACACCGCTCAGTCGACTCATCGTGTCCTCGGCACAAGCGGCCAGACGCCCACCAGCGTGCACATCATCGAGACAACTCTATACACAAAGTTCAGTTTGAAGGTTTCTGGCACCCAAGAATTCCTGGAGCTTACAGCGGCTCTAATGACCGGATTCCATAGCGAGATGCCAATAGACCTGTTATGAAAGGCAGGGCGGCCGATCCCAACATACCAATTCCCGTAATCCACCCGACGCTTTCAGTCAGCAACCACGCAGGTAGGATCCTTGCCGCGTGGCTGACAAGTATCGGGAACATGGGACCTAGTAGTGAACTGACGAAAGAGATCTAGGAACACGGCCAGGTGAGTAGTATCATAACACGAATACAGATGTGCTTACTGCAACTCCGTTCTCAATGATGGAAGGAACAAACCACACGGTTAGTTCCAGTCTATTTTATGATTAGCATAGATAGGAACAGGTCGCAATACTTGGCCTAACTTACGCTATGGAGAGTAGAGTGTATACAAAAACGACGCAGTGCTCTCCGGCCTGGTCAAGAAATTTGAGTCTACTTCAGCGACTGGGACTACCAGGTACGAACCTTCTTGCTGAACCATATAAGAGACAGTCAGCCCAGAGTCAGACCTGAAAGAGGCACACATTTAACAAAATACCAACCAAAACAGTACGAACGATGCTCACCACCGAAGAACCCAGATGAGACATATCCTGCGCTCTTTCCACCTTCTCTTTCGTTGATTATAAACGTAACAATCCAACCTGATAAAGCGTGAGCACCAGACGAAGATCTTGTGCGCGAATGCACCAACCACCCAGAGTAACCTCAGTTCCGATATAGATGAGAGCAAAAACAGCAAGGAAATGCACGGCTTTGACGTTAAGGATCGAGTTGTACAAGTTTGCACCTCGCGATCCTGCAGCATCAGATTCTCCAGGCGCCTGACCTGCTTCCGCGAGGAGAACTGGAGATACGATCAATTTCTGACTCAAGTCACAGACTATGGCAGCTCACCTTCCTGCGTCTTGAAGCGGAACACCAATGCGAGGACAACCGAGTTCGAGATCGCAATGCCGGTGGAGATGATGAAGTGATACGACCAGTGACGTTCATACGAAAAGTGGGTGGCGACTAATGGCGAAACGAACGTGCCAATGCCTGAGAGGTCAATGAGTGGTCGTTCTACCGATGACTATAGATTGTTCACCATATGCAGCATGTAGCATATTGAGTTTCATCGTTTTATGCTCTTTTAAACTGCCGACAAGGCCATTCCCTTGAGCGTTCTAATTGAATGAAGGTAAGCGTATGGAAAAAACGACATGCTCTCCTATATATCTACCTGTAATGACATGCCACTTAGGGTTCCAAGGCATACCTAGCTTTGTATTATGTGTCTGCATCAAATCAAGGAAGTTTACAACATTCAGGCTGAACCGTGTCTGAATGTGAGAGGTTTCAGGCCAAGATCACTAAGGGAAGCAATAGGGAGAATAGAGAGAAAGAAGTCGCCAACATCGGGGAAGGTCATGGGGCCGGGGAGTCAGAGGCAACGGTAAGCGGTGAAATCGGGTCAATGAGGACGGAAGGAACCGGCAGTGAATAGAAATTTCCCACGATAAGCTCAAGTAGGTCGACCGGCAAATTCCATTAAGGTTTGATACAGCGAATAGATTTTCCCACGGTAAAGCTCAAGTTGCATAATAACCGAGTTACCTATATACATAGGACTCGGAATCTAAGTTCGTGATCATCTGCAGGTGGCGTATCCGGACCCCTTTTCCTTCAACCCTGACCGATTCATGAAAGACGGACGACTGGATCTCGCAGTCAAGGATCCCGCGATAGCTGCATTTGGTTTTGGTCGAAGGTTTGACGCTTTCCCTCGGCTACTAAAACGATTACCTGAATGAAAAACCTTTGCAGAATATGTCCAGGAAGGCATATGGCCTACGCATCTGTATGGATTACTGTTGCTTCGATACTTGCCGCCTTCGAAATCACAAAAGCAGTCGACGCGGATGGGATGGTTATAGAACCCAATGACAAGATTCGTCCAGGACTGGTTTGGTATGCAACGCGTTTGTCTTCAAAATCTCAGATGGACTGATGATCAGTTCTTTGAAAGCATACCGGAAGCTTTCAAATGTTCGATCAAGCCTCGATCGAAGGAGACTGAAGTTCTCATCTGCAGTTCCGAACAATAGGTATTGGACCCGGTGACTGATTTATGCGTAAATATGATTGCATGAACGGTGACCACTGACCAATCAAGTGGATTCTCATTCTTTATACGTTTATATGCCATCGCAAATCGCTTAAAGCCCTACAACCCTTACGCTGATATCCGTGCCACTTTTAACGTTACTTCATGTGACGACAACGCTAACCTAGCTATGAGGCTCAAGACCGTCAAGACTGCTCTATACCGCGGAGTAGAAGGATAGTTCGTGACGTTCGGAGTGTGTCCTGGGCTGGCTTCACTTCCCGAAGGCCAATTTACGTCGAGCTGTGGAGTATATGGCTCCAACTGTTTATGTCGCATCCTTCGATTTGCTTCTACTTACCCTTCTCGCCTTTTATTTCTCAGATACTGAGAGATTCGTCGGCTTCCGTAGCCGTTCAAGGTCCCGTGGCCCTATTTACGGACGAATGCTTGACGACAACCCCAGAGTGATGATGCTTCTTCTCATCCAAACCCAGATCTACCGAAGGACCACATCTGCATGTGGTCGTTCTCGCGACGAATGATTCAATTTCTGGTATTCACCATGCCTTCGTTGTTCATCTTAATGTTCTAAATATGCTCTGTTGGCTGGCCATCGAACACTTAGATGGCCATTTAAAGCAGTCTCCTCAGTCCTCGTTACCTTCGACCCGTCATGCTGTTTCGTTCTATGGCGGCTACGCTCTTTTTTGTCGCGTCAGCAGCTGCAGCATCTGCCGCCGACTGGCGGTCGAGGTCGATATACCAGGTGAGCCCCAACCCAACGAAGGGTTTGGTCAGTGTTGCTCATCCTTCTCTGAACAGGTCGTTACCGATAGATTCGCAACGACGAACGGACTGACTGGTCCTTGTGATCCCAGTGCAAGAAAATACTGCGGTGGGACATGGCAGGGCCTTATAAATCGTCTCGACTATATACAAAACATGGGCTTCGACGCTGTTTGGATTTCTCCCGTCTCTGCGAACGTTGAAGAGGAAACAGCATATGGGGACGCATACCACGGGCAAGTGTGACACCTTCAATCTCTTTATTAATATGCTGACGCCCTCTAAAGCTACTGGATCCGAGATTTGAACACCCTCAACCCAAAATTCGGTACACCCGGCGACTTGAAAGCGCTTGGTTCTGCACTACGTGATCGAAATATATACCTTATGGTCGACGTGGTTGTTAATCAGTACGTCCGTAATATTGATGTCACTCAGAACCTAACACCCTCATTTTAACGTATCAAGCTATGCAGCTCCCCCGACTAACATTTCAGAAAAAATTCCACAATCCTTTGATTTTAATTCTCTTGCTCCATTCACATCAGCGAATGATTTTCATCCTCAGTGTTTCATAACCGATGCATCAAACCAAACCGAGGTTGAACAATGCTGGCTTGGAGATGCCAGGTACGATTGTACCGTATATAGATAATCGGCTTCTAAGTGCTGACTCCTGTCTGCAGTCTTCCACTCCTCGATATCGACACAGAAAACCCAACGAACTTCGAGATGCTCAGGAGCTGGATCGCGAATCTAGTGCTGGAGTATAATATTGATGGTCTGAGGATCTCAGACGCTCGGTATATTCGGCAATCTTTCTGGCGCGATTTCGCTGGGGCATCGGGTGTTTTTGCCATGGGCGAAGTATGTCATCCATGAACTTGAAGATTCATTCTGATACCATTAATATCAGATTCTCAGCGACAATGTCAGTTATACAGGCGATTACACTCGTTCGTGGTTCTGTACCTGCTTCTTCATGCATGGACCTAAGTAGCCGGATAGAGGTCCTCGACGCTGTACTCGATTATCCGACCTGGTTCACACTTGTAGAGGCCTTTTCGGGGGCGAAAGGAAACTTCGACAACCTTATGAGGACCGTCCTTGAGTCACAGGAAAAGTATGCTAGTGGCCTATGCATGACTGGGTCTTTTGTGGAGAACTATGATCAACCTCGCTTCCCGTCTTTTACAAAGGACGAGTCACTGATCAAGAATGCAATCACCTGGCCGTTCATTCATGATGGTATACCTATCGTTTACTACGGTACGTCACCCACTTGAAGAATGTATCGCAATGCTAATCGACGTTGTAGGACAGGAACAGGGTTTTCAAGGTGGTGCTGTCCCTAGTAACCACGAATCGTACGTACGAACTATCTCATTTGACCTGCGCTTATTGGATTCCGCTTGAAATAGACTATGGTCGAGTGACTATCACGTCTACCAGAAGCCGCTCGTGCAGCATATCACTGACTTGAATGCCGTACGAAAGCTTGCGATCAATTCGAAGCAGAATTTCTTGACCACCCAAGTAAGACAAATTCCGCCAGCCCTCTACATTTGTACATCAAACTTACTGCCTGCCAGATGACCTTTGTTCCTCAGCTAAACGACAATGCGATAGCGATATCCAAGCCGCCTCTCCTTGCTCTTCTTACGAATGCCGGCAACTCCAGCACGGCTACATGGACCATACCGGGAAATGCGGGTCTCTTTTTGAAGGGGCAGACTTTGGTGGATGTGTTGACGTGCCACTCTTACAACGTCGATCCGGTTACTGGTAGCCTGACCGTCGAGTCAAGGTATGGCCTGCCTCAAGTAAGTTCTTTGGCTTTACAACCGCGAAACCCACCTTACAAAATGTGATTAGGTCATCTTACCCGCGCGATATCTGGATAGCAAAGGATCGCTCTGCACAGGAGCAGCGCAGAATAGCGCGCGGAGAATCATGCGTAATCATCTATCTGTTTCTGGCGTTGCTATGCTCATCTGTTTAATCGCAACAATCCACTCTTTCATCTGATTTCGACATCCAATTAAATTTGGATAACACTATCCTTGATTCTGATTCCTTCGTTCAACTCTCTTTCGGGTTCTAATTTAATTTATCCATTCCATTAGTGACAGGCTGTACTCGTACGTATGTGAAAAGTACTAGGGATTACAGAAAGTATACAAGAACTGTCGGGATTTCCCCACTGCCCTCCTGGCTGTAAAACCGGACCACGGGTTCTAAGGATTGTCCGTTCCTGAAGGTTGTGCCACCAACTCTTTCCGTTGCTTAGGACCACAACGACCTTTGACCTCATTTCTTATACCTCGTCATGGACTCAAGCTTCAAGTCTGGCGCCCTATCTTTCCGGGCCGCATAACAGTTTTGCTATGTTACTTGATTCGCGCGATTCGGTTGACAACCGCTACTAAGTGCTAAGTACTGCACTACCTTCAGGTAAGTAGGTACTCATGTCCCGGACTCCGACATCTAGTTCTCCTCGGCGCCATACAGCTTTATCTGCGGCTCCAGGGGTACAATATCAACCCATATGTCTCCTCCTTACACATGGTGTTGTACGGATATCGAGGTTTCAAATTGACTCGGAAAAAGTAACCAAGCTCTCAGGCGCATGCCTCCGCGGCACAGCTTTATCCCCACGACTATTACAACCAGAATTCTGCAGTCTCGGATGATGAGCCATTTCTCTCCATGGCGGAGGCTCGGACTTGTCCCTGATAGTTCTGCCGTCAGGCAGTCATCCTTCTTGCCGACGGCCCGCGATACCGCTCGGTATGTGTGTCTAGAAGTTTTCAAAACACGACAGGTGGGAAGATTAGTGTTTTGTCGAGGAGTTCAAGCCTCGAAGATACTTCATGGTACGAATTCAAAGCTGTAGCTGAAAGAATTCGATTGTTCTCGACATCTATGTCTAATCCCTTTCAAGCTATCAGTCTCGGTAACTCGCTTGCAAACTACTCGTCTCTGTTGTTTCCTAGTCATGAGATCGCGTCTTCGATAGCGATGCGTCGGCCCGGCGCTTGAATCACAAGGCGAGACAAGCCCAGACTACCACCAAAAAATCCTGCGCAGCTCTCATTGTAAGTTTTTCATGATGTTATTACAGTTCCATCAGCGTTGACTGGATCGTGTCATTCACCTTAGGGTCGCTACGATGCTGAGTATCAATCTCGGTCCTTACCATCTTTCCAGCAATGAAAGTGCCGACGATCAGCGAATGGTCGCACTCTTGGCATTGCGCAATAAGTTGGGACAGAGTGTTCTTCTCTTACCCTCGTTCGAGCGACCAATCAAAAAGCACACATTAGCGGCCTTCTTCCCGACCTCTAACATGTGCTGCAAAGCGCAGCTCGAAGGCAGATCACGACAATCCCCGCGGTGGCGGCGCGACTCTTTGTATAAAAGAGGCGTGAAGAGGTCACCAAAAATCACCAAAAATTAAATCTCTATACACAAAGATGCGTTCGGTTTTCACTCTTGCCACCCTCGCGCTCTCCCTCCTTTCTTCGACTTCGGCGCACCCGCATAAGGCATCGTCCACGGTACCCGCAGGTAATTTAACGCGTTTTCCCCCCAATGTCAGAGCTCTGATCTTTGGTGCAGTGAAACGCAGGGGAGTAGGCAACTGCGCTGACTCCATCTCCAGGCGCGCGAGCGGCCTCGCTGATGCTCGTCGGCGAAGTCTCCAACGCCGCCTCAGCGAGGACACCACCAAACTCGCTGCGCGTGGTCTGGAAGAGAGGGCCAAGTACCCTACCATTCAGAACGACACTTGCGTATTGTCCCCAGACACGATCTTTGGACCCTACTTCGTTGACGGTCCGTGATTCCTGTGTTAACTGCAGTATAGAGTGTCGCCGCTGAACTCTTTCAGGGGAGCTGTACCGCCGCGATATTCGTGAAGGTGCTGAGGGCATCGATTTGTACCTGGATATCGGACTGAGTGTGTTTTACTTATGACATTGAATTCGTGCTTCTTTCTAACCATTTATATCTATAGTCGATGTCGATACCTGCGAACCGATCGAGGGTGCTTATATTGACTTCTGGGTAGGCTCGCACATTGACCTCAGTCTTCTGCCTCCTTTTATTTACCCTCCCTTCTAGCATTGCAACGCAGATGGTATTTACAGGTAACCACTCATAAATCATTCCGCTGTGAATCCTCCAAATTGAAGCATTTCATTTCAGTGGATACACCGGAATTAACCCGGACACTGTCGAGCCCTTCGACGGTTCGTTTTATCCCGATCCGAAATCTCCACCGAATAATACTAACTGGTTGTGTAATTATTAGGTGTCACGCTTCGTGCAGACGGAACCACTGACGACACGACGTTCCTCCGCGGATTCACTGCAACTGACGAGAATGGCATAGCAGAGTACGAGTTCTGCTGATATTGCTCTCCCTTTCACGAGGTTGTTGATTTTTACCATCAGGTTCCTTACCATCTTCCCTGGATATTATGCTTCGCGTACGACCCACATCCGTAAGCTGAAGCTCTTTTCTTCCGATCTGAATGCATTCTGAGAACGTCTACGTAGACATTGCTGTCCAGTTCGTCATATCTCTTTCAATATCGAGTCTTATCAGTTTCACAACATACATCCAGCGTCAATGGGTCCGTTTCTGAGGACGGCACCAACACCCTCGCGACCTCCAACATCCAACATGTCGGGTGAGTACCATGAGCTCTTTGACAATTACCATCTTTCTCATGCAAGCCTCCTCTATAGCCAATTATTCTTCGAAGAGTCTCTCATTAACCAAGTCTACGAAATCGAGGCTTACACTGCACACTTGAGCACCCTTGATCGTGTTACTAACGATGTCTGCTGTTTTCCTCTTCCTCTTCCTCCCCCATGCTCACCCTCATCTAGGCGGACATCATCATCGGCGGAGCCAACAGCGACGGGTACAGTGCCTTCGTATCTACCGAGCTTCTCGGAGACAGCCTCGAGGATGGTCTCGTTGGATACATCACCGTCGGCGTCGACACCACCGCCATTTTCGACACCAGCAACTCCAACCCCGTTGGCGTCATCCCTACTGTTTCTCTGGCTGAGGGCGCCGAAGCGTCTGCCAGCGCTGTTGATGCTTCTGAGGGTTTGACGGTTTGAAGAAGCGGAATACAACACTGTCGTCTTGCTTTCATGCAAATAGTAGTCTTTGAGGTCAAAAGTTAATCAATAAAATGTGTTGTTGTCTGGTGAAAGGAAAGACGAACATTTGCCGATTCTTCAATACATCGCCTATATCACCGCCTCAAGAATGCGCACCACCGTCACCTTCCAAAGGTACTCTGTTTCCACGAGTAACTCTCCATTCCAGCTAGGTTTACGACAGTGATGCCATACAAGGTCATTCACCTACAGATCATGTTCTGTTCCCTGCCCCAGTGCCATTGGATCAATAGCTGATCATTGTGCTAGATAAGGTGGTCGGGGCTTGTCGCCCTAGAAGGCGATTCATCTGTCGAAGAGCCGGTGCCTCGGCATTAAGAAGTATGGTCTGTCGGCGCCAGCACGCGTATTCATCTGGGTTATTGGAGTCGTTACACCCAACGACGCACGCCAGAGGAATTAGGAAGGTTGATAGGGCGAAAATGAAATGCAAGAAGTAGCACGGTCGTCGTGTGAAAGAATATAGAGTGACTGGCTGGCCAAATGAGCATCTATTCCCTGAAGGCCCATGCTAGCTACACGGGTAGCAAAGGATTGGAACTCTGTCTCCGGTGGGAAGCCTCCTTGTGGAGCGATCCAGTTGCAGCGAATGAGAAGTTCCATAGGCGGAATTTCTACGGGAGAAAGAGCGGACGAGAAGTCGTGGATTGGCTTCATCCTCCAAAACGGGCAGTGATGGGTTGGCAGAACGATGACGCCAGCGCAGAAATGAAAGGAAGAATAGAGCCAGACAGGCCAATTCGTCGGATATGATAGAAGGAGGCCGGGGATATTCCTTTATGTAGCTTCGATCTTCGAAAGCGTCCGTGAGCTGCTGTATGGTCATAATTGTGAGAATCAAGTAAAGTAAGGGGAAGCGAGAACCTTTACCTATCTAACAAGTCAATGAAGATCGAAGCTTTCGGCTGGAACATCTCCAGATACTCTTCAGGTAATAGACTGTTCTCCAAGTTCCTTTGATAAACCTTCATCACCATATCCTCATAAACGAGTGTCAGCCTGCCTCGCAGCCCCGAGCGGATCACCAACTGTTGGACGTCCTCCAACGCCCCCCCTGAGCAGCCGAAGCTTGAACTCCCTATGGCCTTTAACATTATCCAGATTTTTCTTCTTCACCACTTCGTTGAACACCCCATTCTGATGGACACCATAAATCAAGTTGGGAGTCTGCGAGAGGCACATCTGCATGTCTTTGTACGACCATCTCCGATTTCTGGACTTGCGCTTCGTCGTCAGTTCGACCAAGGCCGACTGTGGGACTTCCTGCACGTACGCAGCCTTGCCATTAGGATCAGGTAAACACGCGTCTACCTCGGCCCTCACGACCATCTTCATCCCCGCCAGGTCATACGTAATCACCCGATGATGCGATGCGGCATACTCACACCCAAGCGCGGGGCGTGTCCGCATGAGCTCGAAGTTCCGGCCGTACCCGCTTGGGTTGGAATTCATGAGGACCCTGGGTTCCCACCGAGTACACAGGATGGTCTTGGACCCCGCAAGCTGCAAGTCCATACGAAAGTTGCGTCGTTGGCGAATGCCATAAGGTATAGGAGGCTGTGGCAATCTGCGATGACGTCCGCAGAAGCCCAGTCAAAGGCGTCGACAGCGATGAAGATGGGAAGGAGAGGGTATGGGGGAAGCCGGAGAGCATTGAAGTCGCAGGCTTGGTAGCCAGAGTCGGGGGGCAAAGTGAAGGGTGTCGGTCTGTGGGCCCAGATACGGGGTGCACCGAGGACGAGAATTGCGGGTTTCCGGCCCTTCAGGCAGCTGTAAGACCCAAGGAAGCGGGTACCGGTTATCTCGACTTTTTGCCTATAGTCGACAGTGACTGGAGGATAGATCGTCTGCAATGGCTGTGGATCTAAGCCGTGCATAACCTTTCGCAGGAACTTTCGCGGGCTATTGCCTACCCATGCTCCTAGGCTGATTCGATGATGAAGCTGTCTTCGTTTTAGAGAGATATATCTCTTTCGATGTGTCGGGACTGACCTTTGGAGCTAGAATTTTTGTGCTGGACCTTCGGATACCACTGCAAATACATCAGGGTCATATATCCAACCTAAACACTAAGAGCCACCTTGCTAAATTTCCCGGTAGCGTTTTGTAGCGTGACCAAGATGAACAGTTAGTTACTCATAGAACGGTAATATTCACGCTACGGCACATGAATGGCCTGTGACTGTAGCCGTCTTTCCTCCTGACTCGAAGTCACGCCGAACGTTGAGATAGAAAAGAAAGAAAGAAAATGGGATCCCAGAGGAGGCGCAGAGTTGATCGTGGCGGTTGAGAGCAAAACGGCGTGGGAAATATTTTGCCATCTCTCTTGATCTCATACATCCATGTCCCGAACACAAACAAGTAGGCTGTAGGCTCCCGTTCTTTGCAGCATCTTTTGGTCTCTCCTGGTGCGAGGCCGTCCTGGCATGCGAGCCTTCCAGATCTTTCCGATACCGGTATGAGGACAGTCAAGTCCACGGAAGTTTCCATTATTCCGGCTTTCGAAGGGTAATTTCGAAGGCGCGGGTTGCAATCATTCCTATGTCAGTTTTGGAAGCCCTGCAGGTACGTCTTTTCTATGTACGCTGCGGTGAAGCGAATTGATTTCACTTACATCGCCTAGATTTTCCCGAAGGCCGTGATGAGCCCAAGGACACTGTCAAATGCGTTGAGATGCTAGTTTTTTGGGGAAGAAACTGTCACACATTCGACGGTCTACTCTCTCAAGCCATCGGATGGTTCAGCAATTAGGAAATGCCATGATCCAGTGTGTGCACTTTCTCGACAGTGGTACCGTTGTAGCTAATGCGCTGTACAGACCCCTGATATCAGTCTTTCGCGGGAAGCAAAAGGACATCAGACTGATGCTTTCGAAGTCATCCCAACATTATTCGGTCCTGAATGTTACAAGCATATGCATATATGCGCCTTAAAACGCGATACCATATTAATACCCCGTCCATGGTGAATTCCTACTTTTCCGAAGAAATGTCCGGAAATGAGCCCTCCTCTTCACTCAACTATAGTGGCGTCCGATACCGCCAACCAACGATTACCGCGTAGGACGCCTTTTCGTTTTCGTCGGTCACTCCCCTTTTCGATCAGGAATTTCCCGATAGACGATCTGGATGTAATGTTCCGGGTAGGTATGTCCGTTACTGTCATTCCACGTTACAGCGCTGTATCCTCACTCCTCGCCGCTAGAAAGAATTCCCTACTTCGACCGGACATTCGAGCCGGAATATTACATTAGGGCAATGGGCTAGAAATGCAATTCGTCATTTTTTCACCGGTTTTCCAGGGACGAAATCTGACTGCATTATGGGCAATCTCCCTGATCCGCCTAGCTGATCGTTGAACAAATGGGCGATCCAAAGCGGAAGGCACCGATTGCCCCATTCGCATTACCCGGCCGTTCCTTACTGGGACCTTGTGCCGGTACCACCAACACAAACACCTTCGGTCCGAGTTTTGACGTCAGGATCCCAGATGCAAAAGGAGCTAGGAGAGCGAGCGGTCATTCTTAATGTCATACGCAGGGCTAAATATCTCACATCTTGTCCACCTCTGGTTCCAACTGATAGTAACGATCGTCCCCCTAGCCCCTCGATGTCCGTAGTCCCACCATTACCGGACAAACATGCAGGCTGGTAGCTGTCTCGATTAAATTCATCGACCTTCGCAGGATCTGACTGCGTCTGTACGATCTTACTTCTCATCATATAGAAGCCGAAAAGCCCTGCCACGGTCATTGTCATGGCGGGGATGGAGTTCGCGATATCTGCCCTCCTGCCGCCCTTTCGGACGTCTGACCGGTTTGCGTTTAATTGCACGCTTTGCCGTCATATCGGAGCGCCCATAGCGCGCGTGTTTTCGGACATAGCCACCAACATCCAGGACGCATATATGCAGCCCTGGCTTTCACATTTTCGGAGTATATGACGTCACGCGTCATTAATTGCAATATCTCGAGGTAGCTTTATGGTGGCTCTTGGCTATCCACGATCGAAGCTTCGAAATGGTTCGGGATCAAATCATTGATTCTCAAATACTGTATGAGCGATTCGTGTCTAAACAAGTTAAACGCTTGATTGTGGTGCTGTCTACACGTACTAGCTGAGTGTGTTGTATTCATTCACTCACGCGGAGTCTGAACTGACTATAAAGCACGGCAGCAGTACTATTGCGTTCTTAACCCGATCCACATAAAGTCCTACCCCCAGGTATCGGTGATGCGCGATAGGCAAGATAAGCAGTCCGAATCATTCCGCGGTCTGGAGTCATTCGCTCCTGATAATCCCCTCCACCCCATCTTCTCTGCATTTACGCTGTCCATCCTTGTCGGATATGAAAGTTCACTTCGTTGACTTCAACGGAATAGTGCCTGTTTCAATGAATTTTTATATACACCTGGATGGCTGCGCGTGTTGGTAAAGATTGCTACCAGTGACTATGGGTTTCTCCGTTAGATAACTCCTCTCTTCCTGTTTATCTCCCTAGACGCTCATCTGGACAATCATAGGTCAATTACACTTGACGTGGCTTGTTCACTGAGTAGGCATGGTCTCGGAATTAATCGAGCTTTGATGATAAACGTTCCTCGCTCAACTTCATACTTGTGTATCAAGCTTCAGGCTTCGATGTACAGGCTGTACATAATACTAAGTGCTTCCTGTGGAGCCGACGCGTAGTAGCAGTATTAGGCAGTGCCCTCGCTTATGACGGAAAAACATTGTCATTTGGTAACCGGTAATTCTCCATTTACATATACACGGAGGAAAAGTAGAAAGACGACCACGTGAGAATGTTTTCTTTCCAGTTCACCGCTGTCCACCGTCGGCGACGATAGCGCACCGCCTTTCTCAAGTAGCTAACGGGGCTAATGTCGGGAAACGTGGCTCGATGGCACCAGGTATGGTGAGAGCTATTAATAAGCGGCTGGAAGCAACGCCGCAGGCAGGAGAAATTCTTTATTGAGTTGAACTTCTCCCACCCTCTTCGCACTAACCACCACCATTACACCACCACACACCACCACACTCTACAATGGCTGATATCCACGACCAAGCTACCCTCGCCGCTGCTATTGCCAACTTCAAGCCCACATCCCGTGAGGTCATCAGCGGGATCGCTCCGCATGTGTTCGAGGATCGGAGGTACCTCCAGCGGAGGAGGAGCAGACGCAATGGAAGCCCTGTTAGGAGACAAAGGAGCCTGGCTGCTCTGAATCGTAATAGTGGAGGCGCCAAGCGGTCACCACTGAGGATATCGGCTGTTATTAATTTGGACGACCCAGGTGCGTTTGTTGCTTGCTGCAGGTCGTTATCGCTGACTCACGGCTGGGGATGTAGATGAACCAAAGGCGACGTGCACGCAAGAGGAGGTACATGTGTCCAATGTGGATACCCGTGACATCAAGAAGTCGAGGAGGCGGACGTTCCTCAGTATTGAATTGTCATTTGTGATATTGAAGTGCGTATCGGTCGGTGGTCGTATCCTCTATTGCTAACGAAACATGGCAGGACGTTCACTTCTAAATTAAGGTGATTTGCTCCTTCTCTTCCATTCTTGTTCCCCGTCACTTAATATCGACGTCTTCTGCAGGACACGACACCAATAGACGTTTCGTCCACATTCCTTCAAAACTCGGAATTATCTTATTATATCTTTTTTTCTCTTGTTTCATTATTAACATTAAAACGGAATCGCCTCTCCTTTTCATTCTAGTTTCTACTTCCTGCTTTCAACTGCATACCCTTGCCATAGATACACGCAAATTCAATCAATGTACCATGTATTTCTGTATACCCATCCAACCCCCGCAAGCGATGTCGGGACGAAATGAGAAAAATGACAGCTGTCGGAGGGATGGGATTCCCGATTTACGCGCTCATGATAAGGAAGGGGTTGTAACAACAGTAGCGTAGTGTCGTAAGGGTCGGAGAACAATAGTCTTCCTACGGCCTAATGAGAGCGTAAAGAACACTTCTGCCTCCCGCAACATACAAAAGCCGTTTCCCTTGTTCTTTCCATCGCCCAAAGCTCGAGCGCGTTGGCGGTATCTCTGCAGCATGTGCACGCGAATCCTGCATTGATACCGGGAACAATCATAAGGAACAAAAGAAAAGCAAAAACGGACGATGCCGAAATCCTTATCTGTAAATCCCGAACAGCGCATTCTTTCCACCATCCTCGAAGAACACAAAACCGATATCGGGATAGCATTTTTCGGAACGTGCGTCGCAACCGTAATTCCCCTGAGGTCAAAGGAAGCAGTCAGGGATCAGACTCAGGAGTGGGTAGAACTATGCAGAGTCATATTAAGCCGGACTTGTTCAAGCACTAGTACATGACCGTAAGGCGAACCTCGTTCGCACACAGCCTCTGCTCTAGGCGCGAACGGGCTTGTTGTCACTCGTTTCGAAGAATACGTCCGTTGAGCGGACGTCTGAGTTCGGGGCCGTATTCACTTCATTTTATTTTTGTTCCTATATAGAAGACGTCAGCTTTGACTGTGAGTTTTACGTACGTACCAATGGATAACCAACGTCGACCGTTTTGAGTGCAATTTGAGTGAAAGACACGTGAAAGAAAACAACGGAAAGATGTATTGCCCGAAATCCAGGTAGGTAGTTGTGTACCAAGAGGTGGAAAGTCGGGCCGCGAATGGCCCAAAATCAAATTGATATTGAGTCAGCGTCATCGTCGCGAGGACCCGTACTTTGATGACGCGTGATGTCATTAAACCTGCTCTAAAATATATTAGTACTAGCAACTTGCAAGTCCACGGAACATACGCGAAAGGCGGGGCAAGCGTGCGCTCTAATATTAAAATATGCATAAATGCACGCATCACTGAGACACAGAAACCCACAGGTAAGTCTCGATTCCAGGGTTGAGGGCACAATACTTAGTCTCGGAAGTGAGATTGAAGGAGACTCGGCGTCTACATCTGAGTTGTGCGGCGAGGTCGGTGAATCAAGTTCAAGTTCAAACTGCAAGCGGGTCGAGGCGAACATGTACACGTGTAGGGTTGACCACCTCTTGCCGTACACGAACGAGCGCTGTTTCAAGAGGGTAAATGGTGATGAGGGTTGTAAAAGCACAACCTAGCGACTGTTGCACCCTAGTATCGGCTGACACTCGAAATCTGAAATCTCGGCGGTCGCGACTTGTGCAGTCCGCATTGTCTCCATCTAAGGTGATCTCGGGCTTTTCTCATGAAAAATCGGCCCGTGGGGAGCGAAGAAACTTGTATTGCCGGGAACTTGAGCCGATACGCTGTAGGATCATCTGCTCAATGAAAACCATTAATCTCAGTTGTTTGGCTAAGAAGGATGGCGCACTACCAAACGATAATGTATGTCTCAATTCAGGCGCATGTACGAGGCCAATTGGCCGCTCCCCGCCTTCCCAGACGAGGATCTGCTGCAGTCTTGGGCGCAGCAAACCTCGATTCAAGGGTGATTACCGTCGGATATGATGGTCGGTGCCTTGTTTGACCGATGAATATTTTTCTTTCGTCCGCCTCGGATAGTAATGTCGCGTAAGATCTTGCTTATCTGGAAACCGGAGACTTTCTTGCGCCGTTACTGGGTGAACAAGGCTTATCCTTGGCTGGCACTGGACATGAGTGGTTCTTCCACCTTGTTTGCGGAATGCTAAGAAGAAACTAAGATCAATCAAAGCACGCGTGAGTGCATACTAGCATTTGGATCGAAGTGATGAACAGACCTTGAACGATGGATGCCGCCGAAGCGCGTACATCGGGGATGGGGAAGAGGGTCCATGGAGTGATGGACTCCATTAACGTGGTTCTACACTTCATCAGGAATGGATGCTTCTACTAGTGTTACCTTCCCACAAGACACGCTATATTGGAGAAGCATCATCGTGAACTTCTTCCTAGACAGAACTGCATCCTTGGAAGTGCTGATATGGCGCATATATACAGGTTTAATAGGCAAGGCAATCAAATTCTGCTGGACGTGATTGCGAGGCTTCGAAAGATTCGCTCGCAGCATCCGGATTTAATCTTGACCAGAGTCACCAGATCGTTCCTCGCAGTTTTCATGGATCTACAGAGAATATGAATCACAGGTAAAGGTGGCCGACGAAGAAAGAGTGACACACCGCTGAAATCGTTGCGAAATCGCACTGCTGTGTCTAGGGGTCGCAGCACTGAGGAGTAAGTTGAACATACAGGGAAATCAACAAAGAGAACGGACACTCGCTTAGATGTGCTGGAGTTCATCATCGCTGTTATCCAGGCGGACCGCGAGACGAAGAGGCATGGCAGTGGTGGTGGTGAAAGCCCAGCTGCACGCTGGGGCCGGCACTGCCACGTGAAAACTGACAGAAGGTCGACTCCGAAACGTTCGGAGGGAGACAAGATTGAACAATCCTGTCAATTCAACATCCTGAATATCAGCATTACTTAACTTTGGATAGTTGGGGTCTATAGGATCGAACAAAACGAACGAGTGGAGAGCGGCATGTCAAAGACGTTCATCATTGAGCTCGTTGCTCATCTATTCTTTCTTACGTCGAACGAGATTGGATACAAATATGCCATCGATGGCCCCCATGCGGACAGTGATGCTAAAAGTGCGTACATCATCCTAACATCTGTCGAGGGGCCAATGAATCAGAGAGGCTCTGGACAGTCCTCCCTTCCTCTGCGCAAATAATGAACAGCACCGGCTCTGCATTTCTTTTCTCCACCTTGAAAAGACCGTCGGAGAGCGGACAGAATCTCTGTGAGACTTGTCTCGTGAGATAGACGGGCATGATGGGCATGCTACTGTAGCTTTCCAGTAATGTCTCAGGTCGCTGCAGCAATATTTTCAAAGTCTGATCACTACAGGGAACGATGGGATTTATAGTATCATCTCAAGTGAACATACCGGGTACCCATGTAGAAGCAGATGTTCTGTAGCTAGTAGAAATGGGGTAAGAATCCTTAATGCTTATTGTCGGCGCACAAAAATCTTACCCTGGAGAGGATTTGCGTGCATGTAAAGAAGCCAAAGAACAGTCCTTTCGACGCCGACTTGGCACGCTCTGAGTTTTTGCGTTTTCTGGTTTTGTTGATGCTCGGCGTAATAGTGATATGGTTGTTTCTATTGGCTTATCACAGTGACATCATACCGAATTCCGGCATTGATATCCGGGCCGTCGTTCCGAGAGCGCAAGGTCCTTCCCCTTGTCCTTTGCATGACCGTCGGCAATCCTCACCAAATTTCAAACTCCGACCGTGAGTTACCCTTTATGGATTTCACGCCAAAAAATTCACTTCGGATGTCTGCACCTACTGTGGGCTGAACCGCACATGTTGGTGACTATTTTCAGTAGGAGAAAATGTTCGGTAGATAATTCTACATGTATTCTATGAACTATAATTTCTTTACCCTGCTAGATTGTGCCATTTCACTCGTATATTCCATTATATCAATATGAATTTTGTCATTTTTCCATATAGAATACATGTATTTTAACCCACTGTGGACTTCCATGTCTTTTTTGGCCGCAATCTGTCCATGTGGAAGCCGTAAATGGGTGCATTATAGTTGCACAGGGAAGGGCCTGCTAACAAAGCCAAACAAACGCGACGCGCCAATTATTAATTATTACAGGGTCATTTTCCAACAAGTAAGATCACAGTTCAAATGGTTTAATGCCATGATGGTATCTATTGCATACACTAGTGGTGAGGGCTGCAAATCAAGGCTAACGAGAGCCAAAGGTGAGATGAAGCATTTTGCCATCAAAAGGACCGATCTCTGCTTAGTCAGCGCACGATTTCTTAACCGGCGTTGCCCCTAGTCAAAAGTAACTTTGCAGGCCTAGCACTTGGTCACAGGACAGGACTCGACATGCTGCTGGAATGAGAGGAGGTCGAACTAGTACTGGCAAGTTTAAGCAATGCAGTACTATTCAGTAATAATAAGTATGCTGTTACGCACACAGCAAAAAGTAGAATTGTTCATGTGGGTCGCATCGCATTCGTTCCAATAAGTCTGGGTCTCGTTGTATTTTCTGTTTTCTATTGGTACAACAAAAATAGGTAAGAACTCCCCCCCTTTCTTTTTACCAGACACCTGCGTGCCTCATTCGCAATCTTCCCACTTTGTGAGATCCGTGTATATCCCTGGGCGATTGCCAAGTAGCGTCGGGCGCTGAGGTGCGGGTCCCTCAAATGGCGGTGGGTGCGCCAGGGCTTCGACGGGTTCCATTGACAACGTAGACGTAGGAGGGACGGTAGAATATTCCCACGCCTCTTTGCTCTCAACTGCAACTGTCACGAGCTGTCAAGCACTTATGCTTGCAAGCCCTTTGTCTCTATCTTGACATCCAGCGTAACCCGAAGGCTCAGATGGATGGATGTGCACAGTGACGACGTTTTCTCTATCTTTTATAAATGTGAAATCTCAATCAGGCGCTGTACGCGAGCTATCGGGGCGATGATAGACGATTTAGAGAGGCAGTTTGGTCGCGCTTCCTGCCTCTCTTCTGTGATGCAGTGCATGAATTACCATGGTGCAAAGCAAATAAATGGTATTATAGGCATCATTCTTTGACCATTCCAATGCAAGTACTGCCACTACTTGACTTGCTTCTGCCCGTGTTGATTATCCTGTTCTACAGACGATGAATACACATATTTCATAGTTCGTCATAATTTCTGAACGGTAGAAATGTCGAACGATGTGCGACTGTGAACATCTGTGACTGCATAATCGGTACAAGGAATGATGGGCGCTTAGGATGTGCTCGATGCGTCGACGGACTCTCACGGATTGCCTTCCCTTTACCAAATGAATAGAAACGACCCATCGATGCTCTAAATTCTATGGATAACCCCCACACACATGAGTCCTCCTCTCGCGCCCGTGGTCGCGGTGGCCGCCGCGGTTCTACCACGACCAATAGAAATCGCAACAAGAAGAAACGAGAAATCACTGACGGCTTAAGCGCAGACCCTGTCACTACCCTAACGGTGCCTCTGTCGACGGGAAAAGTCGCCATCAGAGATCCCAAGTGCATCGGGTCATACAATTGGGTGGATAGTCCTTCCCCAACGATATTGGTGCCCGGTGAGTAGAGGTTCCGCCATCGACCCATTAGGTGTCCCCTCATCGCTCGCCTGTTCAGGCTCGCCCCGAATCTGGCGAAACAAACCAACCCCTTTCACCATTCGTCCTGATTCCGGGAATCATTTCTGTGATCAAAACGGTTATCGCCTTCCCAGTACCCCGCTACTGCCCATCCTCGTCGCTGTTGACGAAATGGCGGCTAGAGCTGAAATCCCGATTGACTGGCCCTCGGTCGATTTCATCACCGACCGAAACGGGCTACGCAAGCTCTTGGACTGGGTGGGTGGAACAAAACAAAGTTTCAGGATCGACTTGCAGCTTGCGGGAACGAAGACGGTGCTGTGTAATCGATGGGAGCCAAAGGCGAGGCTGAAGGTGTTTGGTGGGTATGGGTACAACTTTGAAGATACAATGACGCATGCTGCTCCTGGGTGCGAGAGGAGTTCAGCGGGACATCATAGGATCGTTACTTATGTGGGTATAAGTACTCCAATCACCCTTTCGTAGGCATCTAATCGTTCGTCGTAGGACCTTGCTGGTCTCAAAGTGGTGGTCCGTTGCGAGACTGACGCGTGCCACGCCCCACAAAACGCTCCTTCAAGCTCCACAAGCAGACAGTCCGCTCAGCGTGTCTCAACGGCTACCCTTTCCAAATCCACCACATCGACGCACGCCGTCGACCCAAGCACATTCCTGACCGTCATTCACGCCGGAAAGCCCGTAGCCAGTGAATCCGTCATTGAACTGACAACAAGGAAGGGCCTCCGTGGCTCGACTCAGAAGTTGAAGAACAAGTATCAGCAACTATACTTCTCCCAGACGCCGGAGCTCATCGTCGGTTTGCACAACAATGGGCGCTTTACAGACGTGCAGCGAAATACAATAGAAAGCCTGGCATATTTTGAAGACGGCGTTCAAGGGAGGTTGGCAACATTGGGGAAGGCTTTACGTGATATCCAGGATTTGGTTGTCAAATCTGGGAGAGAAGGCCGGTTGAGCTTAGTCGGGAGGGATAGGGATCTACTGGTTTTTGAGAGGTCATCGTCTGCGAGTTGCTTGCCGGAGGTTTATTTGAAGAGGTTTGTAAAATCCGGATGAGGGTATCTCGCAGCATTTTATCACTTTTGCGGAATCAGATCCCGCAAGATCATGTAATGACGTTTTTGTTAGTTGTCGAGAAACTGTCCAAACTTTCGTGACAGTGCGCGTTGGCATCAACGTCTGAGCCGAAGAGAACACGCCGAGCATCAGTTGCTCCTTAAAACATCAAATCAAATCAAAGAAGTAAGAAGCAGCATTTCCGCGATAACTGGGTGGTTGGTTTACTGATTCGCGCTTTATTGGCCAACAGCTATACAGCTACTAATACAATGTAGTTTTATCCTACTTTACTCATCATCGCAACGAACCCCCTCCAGTCAAAACGTAAAAAAGTGAGAAAATCAAGACGCGGGAACTTGAAGGACTACTGTACACGTGAGTCTCAAAGCAGACAATAACGAGGTCCATGTTAGTAAAGAGGAGAGATTGAGGGAACGAAAAGGAACTATACATATACAAATACAAAACAAGAAATAATAGAATAAAGTGCATGGTCTATCCAGATATGCGTAAGAAATATATATATCAAGAATATCGTAAGAGAAAAGGGGGAGGAGGAAGGCTTTTGAGTGTGCGAGAAACTTTGATGGTGACGGTGGTATACTTCTTATAGCTTGGCATGATTATTGTTCGTAGCTGCCTCCGGCACCGCCTTGGAGGGAAGCCATCCATATCCTCGTTTTGTACAACCTGAAACAAGGTCGTGAGCAGTGTATCCAACAGAAAACGACGGGCCATCGCTTACCGGAACAGCTCCCTGACAAGCTCCCTAAAGTCGATCCTCTTCTCCGCAATGAAGTAGAACGTCAATTTGCGTCGGTCCCACTGATACTCGGCGTCGACGACCTCCATCGGTAGCTTCTTGGCGCGCACCTTGCTCTGGCACAGCTGCAGAGCCTTAGCCTCGTCTTGCATCTTGGACATTAACAATCTATGATCACTGTCAAGCGTCATTCTTAGACAAGGGGAACCGAACGTACTGAGCATCATGCGTGGACGCCTTCCCATATATCATTTTTGGGTTGATCTCCTTCTTGGACGGACCACCGCCAGCACCGCTGCCGCTCCCTCCGGGACTCACAGGACCATCTTCTTCGGCCCAGCCCTGTCTATCTCTCTGGAACGCCTCCACCTCCTCTACTGTGATACTATCGTTAACCACCTTGCCCAAATCCTTTCCCCGGTCAGCCTCGACCATCACCAAATCACCCACGTGAATGTCTTGCGATAGATCCGTGAGGTAGAAAAGATCTGTTCGACCAGCCTTGAATTCGACAATGTATAACGGCCACGAAGACGGCACGGAGTGGAGAGGTAGACCCTTCCCGAGCTCATGCTCCGAAGAAGGAAGTCTGTGGTGAATAGGTTGACCTTGGGGAGGTGGTCCTCGACCCGAGGTCGGTGAGGTGGCAGTGTTCGAGTAGGAAGGGGCCCGTGCACGGGTGGGAGAAGAGAAATTGGTCGTCTGAGGGTAGTATTGGATCCCTTGCCCCGGTATGAATCTAGCCGTGTGGAGCTCCCGCGAAGGTTGCTGCTGAGGCGTCTGCTGTTGTTGCTGTCGATAACGTGACTCCAACTGGTCTTCGCTTGCATCACTGGGCGACCGCTTGCTCAAATTGATCGGTGGATACCCAAAGTCATTGGAGGGCGGACTGCGAGATAGAGGCGCGTAGATGGGAAGAGAAGATGGTTGGCTGGTCGGCTGGGATGGGGACTGGTTATCGTTAAGATTAAGCAATCCAAGGTCGCCTGCGAGATCTTCATCCGACAGCATGAGTCCGCCGTGGCCATAATTGTTGGCCGGAGAGAAGGGTGGATGATCATCGACATCTTCTGCGCCTGGTGCGTTAAAACCAACAATCGCCCCTCGCCTTGGCTGCACGACGCTGACGCTATGCCTTCGACTGGTCGTCCCACTGCCACCGCCGCCATTCTCGTCCCTCGGGGGGTTCATTCCGGACCACAACTCTCTGAATGCAGATCCGTCATCCAACAAAATCTGACCCACGTCACGGACGAACGGGCTCATATTTGAGATGTCATATCTAACAAGCCGAGAAGGAGAAGAAGCGTTAACGTCGATAGGGGATCTACCCATTGAACCATACCGGCTAGAGCCTGGTAATTTGATGTCGCCGTATCGACCAGGTATGTTGACCGGGTTGGATAACATTGACTCGTTCCAGCTCGCCATGCTAGGAGTGGCAACATACGGGCTGCCTATCGGAGTAGGTCTTCCTGCCGCAAGCGACTGAGAGCGACTGCGAGAGATGTCCTGCGCGTACGTCCTCCCCCTCGACAGCGAAGTCGGGATATACCGCTCGTCAAAGCTCTCGAATTCCGACTCGTCGTCCTCGAAAGTCGAAGGAAAGCTTCTCTCCCTCATGGTAGTCCCGAACTGGCTCTGTTGCGGATTTGTATTGGAGAAGGACGAACTCCGGGTAGGCATCTGACGAGTCGGACTCAATAGTCGCTGGTTGGACCAAGGAGAACTGGCTACGTTTATGCTTGACGGAACGAAGGGTTGCTGCGACGGCGACGAGAAGAAATGCTGCTGTCCTGATGTACGCGGCGGCTGGCTTGCTGCACGCTCACGCACAGACCCAGAACCGGCATCGGAACCGTTGGTACCCAAGAAGCGATTGGTCCTGTCCTCTTCTTCCCTCGTCGTCGGTCCCATGTAGGTGCCCTGTTTACGCTGATCGTACGCCAGTTTCTGTTTGGATCCGTTTTCAATAGGAGAACAGAAAAAAATGTGATGATGCCACGCACGAAAATCTTGAACCAGTACCACCGCTCTACCTAAATATTCTCTCCAATAGTCGATCCTGTGACTGGATCCTGAGAAAATGCGCCTTTTCAGCGCATGAGATGATGTAAAAGGGCAGAAACATACTAATGCACAAAACGTGGAAGGAGTCAGGTAGGTCCTCGGCAGCAACCACAGCTCGGTATCCAGTACTCTAGAGATATTCACTTCTTTTTATTTCGCTGCTGCAGGAACAGCGCCTTTAGTCCGAAAAAAAACCAGCAAAAAGTCGTGAAACACGCACGCAGCCGCAAAATATGGGGTATTCCGTTCGATGCCGCCTTTTCGTTGTATGGATGGATGCTTGTCGGCTCTATTTCTTGACAAAATATAGAAAGTAGGGAAATCTAGTCGTAAGAATCTAAGAGTCGTCAGCAAGCTGGTGGTGGT
The DNA here is from genome assembly GCA_022818035.1 of Armillaria solidipes. Lineage (NCBI taxonomy): Eukaryota > Fungi > Basidiomycota > Agaricomycetes > Agaricales > Physalacriaceae > Armillaria > Armillaria solidipes. The sequence continues at coordinate 1,113,890 of JAIWYQ010000015.1, forward strand.
AATGGAAGAAGAAGGGTCTGAGTCCAGCCTCGACTCAGCTGACCCCGCTGACAGGGGCATGTGACCTAAAAGGCATGTCCCTCTGACCGGCACAACTGACTGCTCCTTCCGTTACATTTTACGGATTCAACATTCCTGTACTTGCTGGATATCTGGATTTCCCTTTTGTCTAGCTATTAGCTGGCCGTAAAATCCGCGCCACAATCCTTGGCTCTAGTACTACTGTCCTCGGGACCGGCTTCATTCCGGATCATCCTTGGTCAGTGGTTCCCTCATCTCAGTTTCCCGCCTGCGGCGACAAGGTGAAGTCAACGTCAAGACAATTAATAGCCCACACGTCTGGATCCTTCCTTTCGCGCGGTCGTGTGTAAAGTAATGGCTCACGCGACATCAACTGAGGCCGCTGTCTGAATGACGCGCCACTGCGGACGCGCTCTGTTCTACGGACCTTCCAAGTGCACGACTATTTCGGAAGTTCCGACATAAAGCGGACTTGCTTCCGAAATAGGCCCATCATCATTGGCTCATGTTGGCATCTGGCTCTTTCCTGCGTTGCTACTTATGAGTCGTTGACTGATTTGGTAGCCTTCGCGTGGGCTGCTAAAACTTTAGTTGTGAGTGGAGGAGGTAGGGATCAGTGGCTAGGTGAAATCAGATAGTCGTCGGATGGCTTGAAATAAAAGGTTCAATGGTGAGTCCTACGAACTTGGATATCCATTGCTTGGATGTCTTGAAAAATGTTGTGAAGCCAATCGGGCTGTGAAGGTCCCACTAAAATCTCGCCTGAATGAGGGGAAGGGAGATAATTGTGAATGGTAGGAAATAAGGCCACATGAAGAAACGCGGTGTGATTTACAGAAGACGGCAGGCGCTGGAGTCCAGCGAAGGTGTGGAGAGCAGGAGCGCTGGCTCGGGCACTTTTTAATATGAACAGTTCGAGCACCTCGGTGCCGGCGAGGTTGATAGGTAGGCCTTGGCGCATTGCCGGTCCCCATTTTGGCATCTGAATGCCCCACATTGGAGAGCGAAGCCATGTCGAGGCCTTAAGAGCCGTGTTTCAAATTTCCTCAGGAACAGCATTATGTAGTACGGCAATGGATGCCTGAATGTATGCCAGATTGTGGTCAAAGCCCGACCGGTGATCACAATCCGATTTTCCTGTCGGAAACGTAGTCATTTACCTGGGGACGAAAATTGTGCATGTAATGAAACTGAGGCAGCACTTGCGTGAGTACAATTTTCGGCACGAGACCTCATACCCTGCTTATGGTATGATATACGATCTCATGTGGTGGTCACAGCTTTGGAAGGAAGCCTATGGATCGTGTCAGAGTCTGATATATGACGTAGTTCACGGACCCATACATTGCGCACTTGTACAGGGACCCTTCATAGCGTAGCTAAGCTAGCCCTGGAGGCCTTGTAGCACATATTCTGGGAGATTGGATCAGCACATATCCATGAAGATGACGACAGCGGCGCCTACTGCTCTCTGCTCTAGCCCGAACTCGGATACGCGACAAGCGACGTAATGATGGTGTCCGTCATACCTGCCAGAGTTAGAAAACAAATCAACGGAAACAGTTGAAATAGAAACGACCCTGATCATAGCCACCTGAGACCCAGCGTCCTGTTTCGTTTTGCTTCCGTCTGCACGGCGAAAAGTATGGATGATAGAAGTACATTGTATCATTACCGTATAAGTGTAGGCCAATAAACTACAAAGGTAAACCAAGAACTCCGAGATGGAATGATTTTGAAAACCCTTGAAAATCCGCGGGGGTATCTAAGTACAAACGCGAAAGGCGTAGGTGAGAATGGTCGGGGAGATGAAGCGAGGGCGATAAAAGGTCGATAGAATACAGTGTATATGGATACAACGGTGGGGGTGCGTGGATGCGAAGGCCTGTGGCTGGTCTTCATGTTTTTGTGCCGCCGACTTTACGTTCAGCAGTTACTGCAGCGTAGCATGAGCAAAAAGCGACGCGAGAGAGAATAAGGGCGACATACCCCACGTCCGTCGGTCCATAGGGCATTGCTGCTTCGACGAAGACGTTGAGATCCACTTCAGGAGGCAGTGCATGTGGAAAACATGGCTGCATTCACCCCATACTGGAGCAAGGAAATCCTCAGTAAAGAAAGCAAAAAAGAGGCAAAGGAACGTACTAAGAGGACAATCATCTCCCGGCACCTTGCAAGCTGGACAGCAGCCTTCGTATGGCACCCTGCATATCCCGCATACATCGCCCTCGGGGTCGTCGTCTTGGTCGTTGCCGGTGTCCCATTGCCATTGAGCAACGGCATGCCAGGATTTGACGTTGACTTTCATCGTGATGGTGGTTCGAGAACAAGAATGGAAGGCATTCGAATGTTACCGGAAGATTGAAAATCAACAAAGCTTACGACATCCGTGTTTGTTTGTACTTGTGTACGTGTCGCGTTCGTGGTGATTGTTACTCTTCGCGTTTGTCGAGTGACTTTGCCGTCGGCGTTTTTCGGTCTCTCGCTCTGTTTCTTCTCACAGCGGCGGAAGTAAATCGTTTTCATGGACATGGAGGTCATTCAGTGTAAGTACATGGTGACGATCTCCTAGGAGGCCAATGACAAAGCACTGATATCCTTCCCTTTTGCAGGTCTGCCGGATGAACTCGAGCAGAAACTCGAGGCGCTGGTCTCGGTAGCAGAAATTCTGGGCCTCGACGATATGTCTTTTGCAAAGTAAATTTTTTTGACGTGCCCCACATGTGAAATACTCACAATATCCAGCTATTCGCGTGCCCTCGTCCAGCTTTCAGAGGAGCAGCTCTCCTTGAAGCGAACTCTGATTCGTTTGGCGTTTATCGAGAGACAGCTCACTGCTCATCTAGCCGCAGCCAAGCATGAGCATCATCAGATACGAATGTGAGCCCATTCTATTTCAAATAGAAACCGACCCTGCACAGTTTAATTTACAGGTGGACGGAACATTTTCAATCGGACATTCAGTCCGGCGAGTCAATGGAGGATAACACCCGCAGACGGGAGGCACTCCTCCGAAAAGCAAAGGAATATCGCAAAGAACTTTCTACGCTGCCAATATCGGAGCCATCTGTCACGATCTCCGACCTTATAGCCCAGTCCGACCGTATCAAACAGCGTAAGGAGCTGATCAAAGCGAAACGGAACAAGATCAAGGCGTTTAAGGGCGTGTCGCCGGTACGGACCTCCTTCAAAGCTTTCAATTGTACTGACTGATCGTTCAATAGAATCTGGATCTCGCACGCACACAACTCCACGACGCGCGCGCAGAGCAGATGAAGCTTTTTCAACTACGAGAAAGGCTTATGGAAAAGATGACAAGCGGGGTTTCTTAACGAAGATTAATAGCAACCCGGATTGGCCGGAGAATTTCAATTCGTCTTTCAACATCATGATGATTCAGTCCGAGCAGCCTGTTACCTCGGCGACAGTATATTGCAATCAATAGAATGCGTGTTGCGAAGACTGATGTTCGTAGTGTTTGAAGTTCATGCAGGAAAGGGTCGAGCGCCTGACACGAAGTAGATTTCGTCAGACCCTTTAGTCTTCAGGCCTCAATGCTTACCTCCTGGTTCGCTAAGCCTAATTCGACAATGCATGTGCCCAGAGTGTTTCGGTCGCGTCGAATGCCTCACAACGACGTCGAGGATGAGATCCGTGACTTCTTCACTTGCTCGCACACCAACCTAGACGACCTGTACAAAGCATTTCTCACCGATGTATAGAAGAGTTCTGCAGCCTTACTCATACGCCGCTTGCATACTCGGACTTGCTCCTACGCCATGCCAGGTATGTATACGAAGCATACTTGATAGCAGAGAAGGTAGCAATGCACATTCACCCCAGGTGGCCTAGACGGGTGTTTACCTTATTATCACCTTTGTAGTCACATATCATTTGTTCTAAATCTCTGTATTCACGTTGTCTACACTGTGGTACCTTGCGGGGACATGACAGTATCAGTGAGGCTAGATATATGATCGGTACCGTAGTTAACGCACATGTAGTACGGACTCTGGTCCGTTTCCTTCTTAGGGACATCGATCAGAATAAACGCCTCTCCATCATCTGTCCGTAGAAAGTATATCGCGCAAGAAGCCGCGGGGACAGAAGGACCGAGGACCCAATGCAAATCATAGCATCAACGATAACTCTAACACGAACTCTGCGTCTTGAGCCCAAATTCATTGCATAGAGGGCAGGGTACAATTAGGCAAGCTCCAGGTTTGTGCATCGGACCCAAATTAATGACACTCTTTTTCTGACGCGACCTGAAGCAATCGTCGCTCACTGAGTCCTTGCTGAAGGAAGTTCCGAATGTTTACATAGGGCAATAGTTATGTCCTTTTAGATTAGGTAGGCTCAAGTTAACATATGCCATGAGAACTACTGTACAGATCTCGAAGAAACGCTATACATGTTGTTTTAAACGTGGGTAGCTGGATAAGTAACTGCTCATAGTATACAAGTAACGACGATACACCTATTTTACACGTACAGATTGCATAGCCCATTATATATCAAGCTAGCCCTAAGTGCCAGCCCTAGGTAGAGAGCGCGCGCGACGCTGGACTCGGTTCACCACATGCTCGGCCTACCACGAAAAGAGGTGAGTATAAGGCGGCTATATAGTCAACTCCTCACCCGAAGGTATCCCCCGGTGCTAATGACCTCACTGGTGTGCCGATCCCGCCCGGCCCATAATCTGCACCTTCGAAAGGGACAGTGTTTCCCCACCACGATTGTATCGTATCCAAGCCGATCTGCATCGCTCAGGAACAAGATCCCAAGGTTAAACGGAAATCTCACCGTTCCGTTCATAGGATATTGCAGGCTATTTATTTATATGTCAGTAATTTCTCAGGTCTGGTATAGGAATCATTTCCTACCAAAAGAATATCACGAGAATCGAAACGGTCGTCCCGGCGTCAAGAGCGGCAGATAAGACATCTGTGTTTGAATGAATGAGTCACTGACTCCAAGGGCGATAAGGGGTCACACAATTATATTTCGTCCACCAGGAGAAGTATCGTCTGAGGTACAAAATGTTAGCAGGAAAGGAGATATCTCGGAAGGAAGAGGTGCGTGCCTTCGAATATAATATTGGAACAACATTCCCACTGCGCTGTTTCGAAAAGGTGTTGGGTTTCCCATCAGACGGGAAGGAGCTAGAAACACTCACGCCCAAGGAACGTAATTGATAGCGGTAGCGGGTGGTATATATCCAGTACCGTTAAAGATAATGGGACTTTTACGGCCATCAGATATCGTGGATGAACGTGATTGTGATAATAAGGACGTACAAGCTGTAGTTGGGGTCAACGACACTGTGAAATGATTAGACAAAAGAACATACTTGACGTATCGTAACCAGCTGTTCGGGTATCGCCTGCTCAAGAAATATACGACTAGGGGAGCGATGGCCCCGATTAGGAAGAAGTAAACCAGAGCTATCAAGTAGGAAGGATCAGAAAGAACTGGCGACGTTTTGATCGAAATCTTACGACTGTATGACGAATTTGTTAGTATAGAACGATCAGAGGCAGTGATCAACCATACTAATATGTTTGTCCTTTGGAGAACTGCAACCCCGGGCCGATGACACCCCACTAAAAATATTAACCCAGTAGTATCTAGACAGCGAGCATTTGATAGATGTCAACTCACGATGATACTTGCGGTCCCAAATACCTCCGTACCCGGACATACGAAACCGTCTTTTTGTTCAGAGGAACACATTCCCCTACCACCGGGATCAGTGAGGTTACAAACAAACGGGAAGAATCACCTTACTCTATGTTCGTGAACATCCAGGACTGGACTCCCAACTGTACAGTACCAGCGACGGTTGTCGCTATGACCTACGTTCTATCAGAATGCGGTCAAATAAATAGCAAGAAATATTAACCTGGGCCCAAAACATCGACCGTGGAGGGATTTTCATGTAATGCCCAAGCTTAAAATCGGAGGTGAATGTTAGCGCTTGAGCCATGGTCTAGGCCCCGGATCAGCCAATGGCGACGATGTGGGATTGGAAACACCATACAACGTAACCCCAAGACTTGAACATCATCATGGCGACGGGACGGCCGGGAAGAGCATATCCGATGACGAGCTCGGTGATAACACTAAGTGGTGCCTGTGAGACTAGGAACACCTAATCGAAGCAGACAGCTCACTTCAGTCCGACTTGTTGGTTCGTGATAGCCTGGATCATGCCCACAGGAATAACATATGTGAAAGCTAGAAGGGATGGAGTTGACGAGTCATTACCAGGACCGACGGAGAAATACACGGACCGATAACAAGCGCTAGAAGAAATGCCCAGACCGGCATCTCTCTGTCAAGTAAATGTCGGTTAGAGGTACCGAGAGAATGCAGTGCGCAGCAGACGTACGTGGGCCATACCTCGATGCTGATTACACCGAGGATGAACATTGTAAGGAATATACCAAGGTACCACCAGTCCGGTACTGAAGATTGACGCTTCATAAGCTGAACTTGGAAACATCTAAGGTCATAATTTACCTTGTTTATACTTGGACATCAAACGGGCATGGATATCGGGCTGCTCGTGCAAGGCACGGCGGGACTGTATCCACATTTGTTTTCGGAAAAATAGGATCGCGTGCATTATCGTGGCAGTTATTGCGGCAAACGACAAGCTAAATACGTAGTCAGTTCATCATCACCTGAGGTAGAAACCTCGGCGAACCCGTATGAAATTGCGAATGTCGTTCTATAGAAGAATCGTCAACGAGGCAATAGTTGGTCGGACTTGAATAATCTTACGATATGAAAAGGGGACTATAGTCATGATAGGCATCGGCGTTAAATGTCGAATCTTGCCTGAGGATCCGTGTAACATTATATTCTCGCATTTGATTATCGTAAGAGGATCGTGAAGATATTCTGCGCAGAAAGCAATGAGTACACGACAATGATCAAGTGATGGTGACCTACGGCATGTACTTGGCATGCCATGTATCCGTGAACTTTGCCATTGGTGAGCTCCCTGTGCGGGTGAACGACCATAGAACAATTACATACGTAGAGGATGGGCGTTAGAATCCCTGCAAAAGAGAATGAGTTAATGTTGATTCGTTACAAAAACATATTATAATTCGACTCACAGAAAAAGAATACGAAACCTGTGAATATGTTGGCTTCAGCCCACCCTGGTCCATGTAGTCAGCGCTGGACGATTGACGCTACGTGGATTAAACACACAAGGTGTAGCGAGGGGCGACCCAATGTATCTATAGCCGCGATCCTTCATGAGCGGGTGGCTTCTATGATGCAAGAAGACCGCCTACGCTATTTGACCCCAATCAAATGTTACTACAGACATTCCCTGTAGATTGATATGAAGTTCTGGTTGGACGACGAGTGGTTGTGTAGCTCACCAAGCCATGAACGTAGCCGAACAGCTGAGCCAAGACTGAAGGAATACGATCAGAAGAAAGAGGAAGTGAATCCCAATGAATGATCTACCTGCGTCGTCTGGTTTGATCCAAGTAATCCAAGAAAAGTAGGAAAGCGCTTGGACTGTAACAAAGTTTGGAACACACGGTAGCTGTTGTATAACGTGTCGTACTCACAGAGGTACCCGGGGAAGAAATCTGACGAGAGTCCGTCAGCTAGAAAGCCTTTGAGTGACAGACATACTCACACCAAGCAAAAGACGCTAAGAACGCATAGACGAAGAACCGTTCTCGACTAATACCTCCACGATTCCCGATGCCGGCATACTGCTGCGAGTGTAGTGTATTGAACAAGGCACAGTTGACGAGATTGGAAGGCCATATCATTGAAGGGGGAGCAACCAAAAATCGTCGCGCTACTCCACCAATAGCATATCCGATGAGTTGCGTTGACATGACCATAAACCATTGGTCTAGAAGTTATGTTCAAAGGAGAAACAGTTAGTTGAGAGGAGAACGTACAGCTGAAATTGTACTGTTGGTTATAATACACTCTTTGAACGGCGATGATGTCGGTAGCATATGCTGATCCAGCACCAACCGAAGCCATGATCTGTGATAGGAAGTGTAAATCCGTTAGATATGCTCAGCCACCGAGCAATCAACGATCGACATACCGTTATTAAAACATGCTCCTTAACCGTAAATGGTGCTAATTGAAACGGAGTCAGGTAAGTGCGTATGTTTGAGGTATTTCAAGCTCACAAGGGTTTAACGATATTCCAAATACCTTCCGCCGGGGAACGTACGCAGCTGCAGCTTGACCTATAGGGAACGACAAAAGTTGTGCAATAATCCCCGTGACGTCGATATTTGGATAGCGGAAGAAAAAGAATTGGTTGATGCCTGGTATGAGGATAGCCCACACCAGACCAATAATCCATGCTCGGAGGGTCGTCACAGGCATATCGGGATCGTCGGTATTGGCGACGGCTGATCGCACCTCGGGGTATGGGCTTTCGTCGTCAAACGCCAACATATGGTCCCGGTCCAAGTTGGGATCATCGAACTGCGCACCGGTGATGGCCCGTACCATTAGTAAAGCCGATATATACGAGCACTGCAAAGAGAAACTTACAGATATCGATTCAGCTTCATTATCATTCTCAGTATACACGATGGGGGAACTATTCTTATAGAGCTCACCTGTCATAGTCTCTTGCTGATGTCTCTCTTCTGCATCTTTTTCAACGTCAGGAACGGTGGATGGCGCGCACGAACTTGAACGATTAAGTTTGGCGAGCGAATAGTGGGGGCTTCGCACTGGATGGTCGTCCATAATCACAAGGTTCGAAAGAGTTTCCGCGCAGGAAGATGATATCTTATATTTCGTATTTTTAGCTTGGGTGCGGCATCGGAATTAGTGTTGATAAGGATAGCACATGTTCGTATACCATAAGCTTTAGATGTTCACATCGGCCGGATGTCGACCGGAAGAGATGTGAGGGCCGCAGTTTTTCGGCGATTTTCTTGGCAGAAAGTTGTAGAACATAACAAATGCCGCAAGAGAAAAGCCAAAGCATCGATGGAAGGGTGCGGCGGGAATATAGCAGCTCTTGCCCATCAAGAATCACGTGTAAACAAGAAGTCGAGGCGACCATGCGTTTGCGGGAATAAACCACATTGCGCGACAATTTTGAACTATGACTCTCCATCATGACAATCTCGACAGGGAACATCAGTGCCAAAGATAAGGTTCAAACGATTCGTATTTGGGTTTCAGAATGGGAACATGAGTCATTTTCTCCCGCGTTCAGATTGATACACTGTCTTTATAAGCTAAATGGACAGCCCATCAGAAACTAAAGAAGATTCAGCAAGAAAACATACATGGCCATATGCTTGACAACAAATCAGCGTCGAAAAACAGCATCAAAGGTTCCGGGTATCTCCTGGGATTCTTGGCAGCTGTTCCTCGTGTTCCAATGTACCGTCAAAGTATACTTATCGCCCTCTAAAAATACGTCCGCATACCGGGCGCTACAAACGCAGCCCGCTGGATCCTACGATTCGGATGATGACGGCTTTCCGTAGCATTATATCCGCTGGCATTAAGAAAATTAAGGGACCAGGGTTAATGCACATCGGTGCCTTCTAAAGTGCCACAAGTTGGGCCGTTCCGACTTAAGGCCATGAGAGAAGGAAGCTTATGTTGCAGTAGTGAAGGTGATGACCTAACCAGGCAAGTTGTGGGTCCCTATTGGCGCATCCAAACAATAACATGCACAAACATAAAAAGTTGTCACTTCTGCAGCTTCTGCTAGTACTTACTAGTAATTGACGTCTAGCTTCCATCTCTCATTGACCCTCCTTGTATTCCATTCCATCAAATTTCAGAAAACAGGATAAATATCAGCGGGTGCCGCATTATGCATATACTGATGAGTCGCGGTGCCGCAACCAAGAATCTTGATGCCTACGATCTATCGTCTCGGCTAATGTCTTGGTTGACATTCCAGTAAAGGCATAGCATGTACGATGATTCCTGTGCTACAAGACCAGTTTCGCACGATGATGACAAACACAGAAATTAGACACAGGGTACGTGGCTCAACGACGATTCGCGAATGAAAACCTAACTTTTACTTCTGTGATAGCCTTTCAAATAAAAACATCTTCGTTTATGTGCTATCTGTACAGGATCAAAGTTCAGTTCCAGGGGCCTGAATGCGCTCCGGAGTAACGGAACCAAAGCATGGACTAGGTCCACACATCAAATCCAACCCACATTGCGCGAAATAGGGCACCCGCATGTGGAAGAGCAGCACCGCCTAACAGGGCAATGTGCTGCTGTGACCGTTTCAGGTTCCTGATAAAGCTGGAAGCTATTCAAGGCTTTGAATGGTACGTGTTGCATAAAATCGAAATCAATTAGTCTTTAACGTTTTAACAATTATGTTGCATAGATAAATGTACTCGACGAGACGGTTTCGGTTGTCCATTCTCCTTCCCGTTCATCAATTTAGAGCATTGTTGATCCACCTCGTGCCGTTCAAAGCGTCCGGCCCGCTGAAGGTCTTGTTACACTGCTGGCACCGAAATCTCTTCTTCAGATGTCGTCAAGAAGTGCCTTCCCGCATATGCCCCACTGCTGTTCCCCCTTAATCAGTCAAATTACACGCAGCGGGTGTTTTCTGCTTATCTAGGAATGCCCTTCTTTGTAGCGGAGGGTTGCGCTGTTCATCGACCTGAACTTGGCTTCAGTCTAAGGTACCGAACATGGACCTTCTCGTCATGGAATGTGAACAGTCCCTCGACATCGCAGCGTAGATTTGATATTATTTCGTCCCTCGGCTTTCGTCTCGGCACTACTCTTGTCTTTGGTTCGCTTGTCGACATCAGCATCAAGTGAAGTCGAGATAAGACTTCGGGTTGACACGTCGTGGGAGCCAGGTGGAGCGGCCGGACCTTCAGTCTGTCGTCCTCGTTCCCTAGTACACACCGGCGCGGTGTCATGGGTGGTTTTATGGTACAAGACTTTGCCACTCGTGATCACCGTATGAGGTTCCCCTGAAAGTTTGGTATCGACCCCAGGATAATGGATGGCCCGAGACTCCTTCAGATTCCGGGTCGAAGAGTTCGTCATGCCCGCGAGGATTGCCTGCAATCCATCTCTGTCGAGGGCAAGGGTCTTGACCTTTTCTTTGGCACCAAGAAACATGCTGTGGTCGGCAGTGTGGTTGTAGTTGTCTCGGAGAAAAGACTATGAAAGGTTAACATGGCGAACCTTGGCCTTTGAGCTAATCTCAACACCAGTTCAGGTACACCAGTCAGGATCTTGTTCTCACTATGTACCACGCTGCTACTATATTCAAGGACGGATGCTCAACTTGATCTTCCTTTTTTAATTATGTTCGGTGATTGTTCGACATTATCACCATACAGCAACTGAATTGAAGCGCTATTATAGAGTGATTTCCGTGCATCTCGAAGGATTCCTCGTAGGAGAAGTTACTGGCGCCGCTTCCGCCACTGCTCTTGAGTACAGCTACTTCTTCACGCTCCCATGCACCTCCTCTTATATTCTCATCCGACATGGGCGTGTAAATTATGTCCGGCATCTTATTGCGAGCATTGCTACTCACTATATCCATTTCGGCGAACCGTTTAACCGACTTCTGGTTTTCATTACCAAAGTGCTCTCCGTATGACGGATACATTCCAAGATCCAGCCATGCTATCTATCCCCCACGCACAAATCTCTTCAAATAGTCATTCGGCAAGCAACTGTCACTTGTAGCCCTCTCATAAACCAGGAGCTCTTTATCCTTGCCAACTAGGCTCAACCGTCCTGTCGACCCGGACTTGCCCACTAGAATCTGGATAGCATACAATGCCTTCCCCAACATCCTCAGCCTCTTCTGAATATTGTCCCCAACGTAGGATAGGCACTGAATCGTCTTTCGCTGAACGTCGGTGAAACAACCATTCCTTTGTGTACCGATGAACAGCTCTGGAGTCTGTGAAAAGTACAACTGCAGGTACTTCTCCTTCCACTGCATTGCATTACCAGCCTTCCTTGTCGTTAGCTCAACAGTGGATTCATTGGCTACGGATTTGCCAGCGGCAATCACGGTCAGCGAAATCGTCTCGTCGACGACATGTGTGGATGTCGGGCGTTCGGACAGGGTGGCTTTCGACGCGACCTCGGTCGCTAACTCGTCAACAGATGCAAGAGGAGGGTCTTCTGGGACGTAGCATGCGTCGACTTCGAAGCGGACCACCATCTTGAGACCATTGAAGTCCTACGATAAACCGTTTAACATCAGAGTCCACTGTATAGCTGCGCACACACATATGTGACGATCCTATGATGCCCGCCTACACCCGTCTCGCAGCCAGGAGCAGCACACGTGATCGCTTCCTCAAACGAATAACCATAACTACCGAATGTCTTCATCTTTGTTTTCGCCTCCCACCGATTACACAATACCGTCTTCTCCCCGGCAAGCTGTAGGTCGATCCTAAAACTTTGCTTCCTTTCGCCGACCCACCCCATGAGCTTGCGGAGCCCGTTTCTGTCGATGATGAAATCGACGGAGGGCCAGTCAATTGTCGTCGAAGAGATGTCGGACCCAGATGCTACGCTGTCAACAGCAACGAGGATGGGCAACAGTGGAGTGGTTGGGAGCCGATAACCGTTCTGGTCGCAGAATTGGTATCCAGAATCCTCGGGGACGGTAAATGGAGTTTGTTTGTTCCTCCAGATCCGCGGCGAGCCTAGGAGAACGGCCAGTTAGTGCTCAGCGCGTGGGAATGACGCGATGTTACCTGGCACCAAGATCGTCGGCGATGGGTTATCCGTCCAATTATATGACCCGATGCATCGCACATCCTTGATCGCAACAATCTCTTCGTCCGCAGCAGGTACGGTTAGTGTTGAGACGGGACCTGCGGACAAACCGTCGGTGATATCCCGTTTCGGAGCCGAGCGCTTAGCTGCGATGGGAGCAAAACCTATACCACGACCACGAGATGAAGAGGATGGGATTGTGCGGTGGTCGCTCATCTTAGATTATGGAGTGATGACCGTCTAGGGAGAAGGCAAGTCGCGCGCCTATCTGATGATGGATCGAAGCTGACCGTGTGAGCCCATAGAAGGATTGAATGCATCCTAAGCGCCCAAGACTACTGTCCCGAATATGCAAGGATGAATTGAAAAATGATCCATTCTAATGAATTGTTCGGCATTTTTACTCAATGAAAGTAGCGATGACTGGCTGTCGTGTCTGCGTCACGAAAACAGTCATAGTCAGTAAGTTATTATTTGGTGTACCTACAAGGCCACTTCTCATGCTACATGTATAGGATATAGATGGAGTCTCACCTACGACAGTGCCTGAAGAATATACAATGAGGTCACCAAGCTTTAGAGTTTCTAAACTTCCGGGACGTCATATACTTAAATCGTAAAGTATTTCCCCCTTACAATCTATTACTGGCCGGGCGCTTGGAGTGAGACGATTCGTCATCTAGGTAAGGTTCAAATAAATCTTTAGCGATAAATACAGCTAATGGTTTGTTGCACTTCTTTTCAGTCCACAGATACATTTTGCGATAACATCTCTGGCACGTCCATCTCAATATGCGTCCTCCGAATCCCTGAGCAGCATCATCATCCCGTCTAACGCCGCTTCCTCGTCCGTCTGATTAACATGCTTCCTTATCCGATGCCTCTTCAACGCGTCCTTCCTTGTATACATCTCGGAGCATTCATCGCAAACATATCCTTTCTCCTTATGCTTGATGACCAAGAAGTGCCTCTTCGCATTGCCCATCATGTTACTAGTCCAGTCGCAGTCAGGCCAAGCACACCGCACACTGCCCTTCGCCCCAAACTCTCCCCTGTGTACCGGCGTATGCGCTACTACTTCGTCAAGAGTTTTGAAGTGCTCGTCGCAGTCAGGTTTGACGCATCGGAAGATAGTCGGCTCATAGGTGAACGACCGCGCTCGTGCTCTGCGACGGGATTGGTCTTGGGCCAAATTGGAAGGGGGGATGTTGGCCGCGGGTTCTGTTTGCATGCCTGGAGCGTAACAGTGTGTGGTGTCATCCGATGAGGCGACTTTAACGTCGTAGTGCCGGAACCTATATTCTTTAATGGTCATACCTTCACGGTTGCCACTGATGTCGCGGTCGGGTGTCTTGACGCCATGACTGATGAACCTATAGCTTTCGCCGATGGAATTGAGGTTCCGGTTGCTGTTTCTGGTACCTCTTATGGTGCTGTCTGTGACGTCGCGTTGGATCGGTGCTGTATCGCGACGGTCGATCTTGCGTTCAGGGAGCGCAACGACTCGGGCAATGGGAGTGGCATCAGGGCCACTAAAACGATCAATTTCGTCGGCATCAAACCTGACATCGCGCTTGAAGTCTCGATCATTGTCGTGACTGTTGTACCTGCCACTGTGCTGGACGTCGTTGTGATGCTCAAGCTGGTCATAATCGCGATCATTGAAGCGGTCTTTTCTGTTAAGGAAACCCGACATGAAGTCGGAGGAGAGCGGGCTACTGGGGATGCTGGAGCAGCTCTCTGTCTCAGAGTCGCTGAAGTCGCTTTCGGCCAGAGTGGCGATGGGTGGGAGGATGGGCGATGTGCGACGCGGCATTATCTTGGTAACAGAACTTGGACGTAAGATGTGGTTAGGCTCTTCACCATTACTTGCGAACTTTACATTTATATCTACCAGTACAATGTGGTCTTTACCATTCAATCCTGTCTTTGTTTGATTGTCTTGCTTAAATTTATAAAGACATGATTTGCTCTATTCCTTTGTGGCATTACACGGAAATGGTAAAAGTGTCATGCGGAACAATGTGGCTTCTGCCGCATGTTGTCCTACGCCACCGTCGGCCTTTGTTCTTGACAAATTAAAACCGTTTCGTATAGATGACCCTAGCGGTCGAAGCATAGGACAGGGAAGACGATTTTGAAAACGGATCTTCAAAGATTTCAGTTTTGGTGGCACCAGGTAGACCTGGTGTTAACATTATGCCACTCGACGATCACTCAATCATGAAGCATAAGCGTAAACGACCAAAACCTAAGTGCCATCGATCTAGCTGTCTAATTGCACGACATCGCCCTTCAAGTCTTGTATACTTAAGCTGCATTGGTTTGCCTATGCTATTTAAGAAGAACCTAACTGTTGCCCTCACGTCGACTCCGGATTCCACGGCATAGACTCCCAGCGTCTAAAGTCGCTCATTTTCTTCAACGTCGCTCGACCATCACTTCCACGGGAAATATCCCACCCCGAAGATATGTCATGAAGCACGAACGCCTCAAGAGTTGCGCAGCGCTTGGCAAACATTGCGGCCATTTCGTCTGGGTCGCTTGGGGCCTCATCGTCATCTGCATCCTCCTTATCAGCGCTCTCGTCTGCATCGGCCTCCTCTGCAACGGCACCAGCCAACGGTATTGGCGGCAACCAAAGCCCCTCTCCAAGGTTCCACCCAAAGTAGCGAAGATGGGCCAGGGAGGCTAGTTGGGAAACGTACGCGGTCGGTGATTCGGGCCAAGCGGCAGGGACCCCGAGCGGACTTGGCAGTTGGAAAAGGAGTAAATGAGTCAGCTGGGAAAAACGTTGTGAGATGTCACTGAAGACATCCGCGCTACCCTCCAGTAAACCGTCAAGGACCAGGTTCTTTAGAGGTTGTGATGCTAGCGCATCTAATAGAGACAGCACTTCTGCGTCTGTTACGCCAGCGGCAAATCGAACTTTGAAATGAGTGATATTGGGACTGCCACTCAAGGTTAAAAGCCAATTGCGAAGAAGGCCGACCGATGGAGTCGAGACGCCATCCATGCACAAGCGTGATATGTGAAAGAAGTGGTATTCTTCAGCCAATAGGCTGAAGGTGGTGAGATCGAGCTGGTGCGAATGAGAAAATATGTAAAGAGACGTGATATTGGTGCAAGATGCGAGGATGTACCAGATCCTAGTCCATTTCGTCCCTGGATGTCCACTGAGAGGGGAGATCGCCAGTCGAAGATGGCGTACGCTGTCGAGGTTGAAAAACTGGGTAGCAGCCAGCATTTTAGCCTCCACTAGACTGGCTACACCAAATGTGCATCGATCTATGGACAACTTTCGTAACTTGGGAAGAGTTGACATAATTCGAAGGAAGTGCCGGCTGACGACGAAGCCATACGCGGTGATTTCGGTAATACTTTCGTCATGAGGAAAGGCGACCGATAGGCTGGCGATGACGGAGGATAAATCGTCGTGCATGTCAAAGTTTACTGGTAACCTGCCACTGCCGGCCCAGGAGTTGTGAAAGTTTAGAATCTCGATCTGTTTTGTGATATCAGGACGCGCGATGAGGAATGCGATGTCCTTGTGCATGTTGTTCAGAGACTGCTGATAACATTTGAACATGTGATTTTGCAGTTCCACGGGAGATCCGCCTATCAATGTCATCTCGTTGGTCGAAGGCACGCACAAACGCATGGAGCGGAACTAAGGGCGATGCCTTAGTGCTATATTCCACTGGGGTAGCACCCGATGCTGACTCACTCGGTAGATGTACGGCGCTCCCAAAGCCCTCATATGTCGGCACGTCCTTGACAAAAGACGCACAATATTACTTCCCCCCTGCTGAAACACAAGATCCAGCAGCTCATCAGGGAGATCAAGAAGAAATAACTTCTGGATCTTCGGCTCGCCCTTGGACTCTGTTATCTGCTTGACAACACTATCTGATGACAGGATAAGATTTCGGAAGTGGACATAATCAAAAGTTCCACTGACCCGTCCAATCCTTCACGTCCTCGTAAACATATGAGCTAGGTACAAGCCATCGTTCTCGAAAGGTTTCCCACATTTCCTCGTTCTGCATCTCATAGTACACAGACGAGCGACCTTGGCCTGCCAGGAGTGCAAGTTTACCCTCAAATGCCCATCCACGTTCAAATTTTAGTACAAATGGGGCAAGAGCTTCCACATCGGCAAGAAAGAGAGACCAGCGCGCTGAATAGAATTCAAACCTCTTCAAATAATATGAACACAACCTTCGAAGATAAAGACTGCGCTTACGGAGAGCCGTCGACCCGTAAGATCCAAATCGCCCTACAAAATTTAACTTATCTGACTTGATTCCTTCCCGATGCAGAAGTAAGAGTACTCACTGAGTAGAAACCTATCATAGTCCTGACAAACGCCTCGAGACGTGCTACCTTGAAATCGCTGTCTTGAGAGACGTCGATGGGTCCATCTTCATCGAAGTGATTGAAAATCTTGTATGACATGCTGCCGTTGTGTATAGCCTTGTCGAATACTGTGGTCGGTGGCCATGATACAGAATGATAGGTCTGGCACCGCAGCGAAGCTTCATCTTCTAGCAAATATTGAGTGACCTGCATGGTGGTAGGTGTAGAAGAGGCAACAAGCGTAGTTCCGCCGCGTCGACAGCGAGACAACGGCTGGACTCTCAGCCCTGCCTGATGGAGGTTGAGAGGTTGAGTATCACAGCCACCGGACTACGGTCCGATAGATGATCATCAAGTAGTTCATAAAGTATCAACATCTAACGCTATTAAAAAAAGCTTTCTAAAGATTGTCGTGCAGGACAGAGTCTATCATGCGTTGGGTACCTGGACGATATGAAATAGTCTCTTCGCATGCTAATGTAGGATATCCCAGGGTATCTACCATCACCTCCGCGTCCTCTGGTAAGCACAAATGCAATGTTCGAAGGAAAGGACCATCATGATAATGTCCAGCCAAAGTCGCACGTAAAATGGAGTGCCTCTGTACGATCCAATCAAGAACATGACTGTACTTTTCCGGCGAAAGGGCAGTGATCCGAAGCACGGAGAGATTGGGGAGGACCAGAGGCAGCCGGGATACAGAGTCTTCTGTTTCGGACTGACAGATGAAGGGAATAGGATAATTCATGGACGTCAAGGTTGCGTTGTCAGGGGAGATCAGAAAAAGGTGTCTGAGGGATGTCAAGGACGCCATCAATTTCAGCGGCACGGGCAAGTCTTCCTCTTCGACATAGCCGTGTTCAACACTGGCCCATGCCGGGAACCGTCCCTCGCGAAATTCTATATATTGGAGGATAAGAAACGTTATCTGGCCCAAGGGTAGGAGGTGTATCATAGTGTTAAAGAGTTCGCTCATGAGGCGGGCGTACGCGTCGCGCATAATACCCCACGCGTTGTCCCCATGCATGTTAATCATAACTAAGGCCTTGAGTGCAGGAAACGCGACATGGGAGAGCAACTTCTGGACGTCGCGAGCATCGTAGAACCCAAGGCGAAGCATACGAACGTTCGGTAGCATCAGACGGTCATCGGGAGAGGTAGAGCCCTCGGACCCTCTCTCTGCAAACGCACCGAGGATCTCGACCTTGTCGAGGGTGTCCTTGCTGAATCGTAGGATCTCTACTAGCTCTTGAACCGTCGGGCAGTAACGCAAAGGAAGCATTGCGAAGCTGAGCGACGTCAGGTTTGAATGCCGAAATCCTTGCCACCGACATGGGATGCTAATGATCATATGTTTCAGAGACGGGCATAGCTGTGCGTCAGGTAGAGCCAAGACAGTCGAAAATACAGGGGAGAAGTGGTAGAACTGTAGGTCTTCGAGAATGGGCATCGAGGCGACAAAGATACGCTCCCAAAGGGTACGATGGCACTCCCAGGAATGATGGTTTATCATCAAACTTCTAAGGCGTCCGACGTGAGGAAGGAGAATGTCTGGAAGCATGCATGCATGGTTGCAAGCCCACCAATTCTGAGGCAACGGTGGTTGTTGGACAACTATTTCGACATCGATAGGATACTCGCCAGACCGCTCAAGAAAGAGCTGGGTCAGAGGAAAGTGGTCTCTTACGTCGTTGATGGGTTCGCCAATACGGAGCTCACGCTCCACGGGGAACACTGTGCATCGTTGTATGGCAATGCGAGTCCACAAGGAAGGACACTCGACAGCGACGTCGCGCCAGGTACCACACACTTGAGAAATGACCAAGGGGAGGCTGCTGGGTCCGACAAGCAACGCGTCCTTCCTCTTCGGCGTAAAGGTGGCATGAAGGAATATCTCGATGAGAAGTTCAGGTGGAACGCGGTAAATGGGAGATGGTGAGGGAGAGGCTTTTTGAGTTCTTCTGCGCAAGAATCGGCTCGCAACCTTCAGCTTTGCCATGGCTGTCGGGTGTCTGGTCAACACTGGTCCGTACATAGACATAAAATAGCATACCTATCTGACCTTGGAAAATTGTGGTGCTGCAACGCCGACAGTGGGTAGAAGCAATGCTTTATAGTGGCGGCTTAGGGTCGGAGTTTGTCAAAACAAAGTACAACCCGGCAGACTCCACAAAGGCAACAGAACATAACAGTGGCACCTATAGATAGCAGCCGCCGACTGCAAGACCAAGCATCCGGTGACGCTGGCATAACACCTGTGGCACCAGTCCAGTCATGGAAGTCTCAATGTCACCATTAGTCTAATTCCTCGCCCACGAGGAAACGTAAAGATGTGATACCCAGACTTTATCCTGGTCTCCTAATCGTGGAACTTGCTTCACTTTTCGTCACTGCTTGATTGTAAAGACTACAATTTAGAGAAATATTACGTCTGAGAGACTTACGCGGAAGAAAGGGTATCATACTCCATGGGACTAATCCTCGTCCATTTCACCAGTACCATCCTCCAATCCATCACTATCCTCATCGTCCATTTCGTCTACATCATCTTCCTCCATCTCAACGTCCTGGAGCATCCAACCCGGAGGATGCATGTCCGGTTGATAGTCAAGCAAAACCCTTTTCGCAAATACCTCGTTCCTTCGCACGAACACCTCGGCCTTCCCCTTCGCGCACATTGGGAGCGTCAGTTCAAAATGCTCCAACATCCTACAGGCAGGCATGCGTGCCCGCTCGTGCCAGAACGATAGAATATGGTCATGATAGTTCACTCCTGGCGTCGAGATTTTTAAAGCCTTCAGCGCCGGAAGGATGTCGGGAGAGTAGTTCATACACCCAAAGGTAATCACGTCAGGACTGTACAGCGAGAGGCAGGTAAGAGATGTGAGCTGCTTGAAGAAGGTCAACGAGACAGGGTCTTCTCCTGATCCCGGGGTAGGAAGGATGTTCGACGGTATATGGAAGGTGATGCAGTCAAGGCGGAGTTGTTTCAACTGATGGAGGGGCAAAAACATAGCCAGTGCCTTAAACGCTGGAGCTACCGCCAACTGCATATCCTCGGGAGAACATCCAAACCACGTCGATTCGCGATCCAGGTTGTTCACTTCAAGCGATATAAGCGCCGGAAGCTGAAGTTTTGGGAAGAGACCGCCTAGCTCCTCGGCAAGGGAGAAGCCAAGTTTAAGGGTGTGGACGCGCGACATGATGAGTGAATCTTCCAAAGCGGAATCTTGGAATATGACCCCCGACAGCTCCAAAACCTGAAGCGTACCACGGCTTAACTCGAGGATCTGTCTCAGCTGAATGGCGTCGGGACGGCTTTGTGGCGGGAGATCGTAAAGATGCAGCTCGATGAGGTTGGAGGGACAAAACCTGTCCCAAGACATGGGAGTACTCGCGAGATAAAGATACCTAAGATTGGGATACAGTGCCATACCGTGCGAAAGAAGCTCGCGTCGTCGGGCATTGTTTGACGTGAGAACCGTCGACTGGAAACGACAATCTGGGTCCTTCGCGCGGAAACCCTCATTAAAGATCACGAGTGGACCATTGATATATTGGGCTGTCCAATGAATCAAGATGGGCATCTGCACGTAAGTCAGACTTTCCGTCAAGAGGCCGTAAAACTCCCAAGAGTCGACAGTGATGGACATGGATCTGATACGGTGTGCAAGACGCCTGAAAATGTGTGACAGGACACCAGCATGAGCTCTGCTGAAGGGAATATGTCCAGGCATTCCACGAAGTAAAATGGATATGTTTACAGGAAGAGGAGAGGAAAAGCGAAGATAGGACGTAAGCACGGGGAATGCGGAGCGGGCTCCCATCTCGACGAAGCCGTTGGGATCGGCTGATTTATTGTCAATGGCTATGTTGGTCCACAACAAAGGGAACGAGGTGGCAATCGTTCGCCAGAACTTGCAGACGTCCACGAGGCGCCAAGGTGTGGTGGGGTCGACTGGGCTGAAGGTGGCAAATTTGAATATTGACTGTAAAAGCTCCAAGGGAAGTCGATTGATCGGCGCCTCCTGTGCTTCCGGCTGTAGCGAACCGTTGGTGACCTCGGTATTGTTCGCAGTGCTGGACATGGCTGTATATGCTGTCAGTTGGGTACATTGATGATATAAAGATTGCTCACCTTAAAGGGTGGAAGTGAAAGGTAAGGAGTGATGATGATGTTCGAAAGAAGGGTATGTAGGCGAACGTCTCCAGGACGAAGGCTAAAAGTTGGAAGGGTGAGTGGTCAGGAAAATTGGCCTCGTATAAATATGCCTACAATGGACAGGGTGGCGGAACACCACAAGACACGCCTTTTTGGGTATAACGGTCGGTATGGATAATCTTGGAATGCTGTGTGCGGCAGCCTCTAATGGCCCGAATAGTAGTGTTGGTCAGCTCCGCACTGGGATACCGTCGAATCTGTGGAGAAGAGAAATGAGGGAGGTGAAGAGAAATAATTTTTAATGATACCGACGAGGTATTAGCTTTCCTATCCGATACGACTACCGACGTGCTTGATGTAGCATCTAGGAACC
Organism: Armillaria solidipes; assembly: GCA_022818035.1. Classification (NCBI taxonomy): domain Eukaryota; kingdom Fungi; phylum Basidiomycota; class Agaricomycetes; order Agaricales; family Physalacriaceae; genus Armillaria; species Armillaria solidipes. The sequence continues at coordinate 1,135,579 of JAIWYQ010000015.1, forward strand.
GCTAAGAGGCCTTGTTTTGTATCGACAAAATTTGTCGCTGGGCGCAGTGCAGCAACATTAACTGACTAGGCATATCAAAGGTATTGCATATCCACCCTTGTTCTCTGAGAGGGGCATGTTGAGATGCTGAATGAAATTTTAAATATAGTTTCCAAAAGGATGCAAAATTGCGCACCCTTTGAGTGTAGAACTGTATCCTCGCTGCCGCAGGATCTCTTTTCCGACCCTGCTGAAGTGTTTGGGATACCAAAGAAATAGCAGAGACAGTAGTGAGAGTGTTTGGGATGATGGAAGTCAGAAGGAAGAGATTGTTTGGAACGCGCAACGTTGACAAGCAATGAAGATCTCGGACCGGGCTCCCGATTCGCGTCGTCCCGAACTGAAATTTGAATCCTTATACCAACTCACATTGTCCAATACAAGTCCAATGTCCTCCGATGAATGCAAGCAACATTGGAGAAAATATTATCTGATCACTTTACCGTTCTTCGTTGGTAGCCCATGGTTACCGATTGGTTAACAGGTCATATTGGATGAATAATTGTAAAGAACAAGGCAGCTACTATTTTCAGCTCTTCAGAACTGTACAAGGAGATGCTTGTTTTTATTCCCGAGAAGGTCCTCCGATGATTTGCACCGCCTTTACCCGTTCCCCGCTTTGATCATGATTGATGGTGTAAGGCATCAATCTCGCATCGTGGTCTGGATAATCGTGTATTTGATAAATGGCTACTACTAAAATCTCCTCAGAGGGCCATCAACAACCACAGTGCACTGTCACATTCATCACAGCAGCTAAGCGCTAAGACTTGACCTGACTCCGTGTTTCTTGTTCTATATAGTTGTCTCAGGCAAACATACTAACCACCATATGAAAGGCAAAGGCTGCGAATCTCAGGCATGTCGAGAGCTTTGTGTAATAAGAGCTGGAAGATCTCGGGAAGGTAGCGCTGTTGGTGAGTCGTGATTGAGGCGATCAGGAGCGCGAGAGTCAGCTAGGTGCGGAACCATGAATCAAGAGATGGTAGTACTTATGACTAACGAAGTTACGCTCGTATCTAAACATCGTCTAGCTGTTCCCGCACGGTCTCTATATTATGACAAACGCACACGTACGGAGAGAGACACTACCAGGTTTCGATGCCAGCTCCCGACTCAGTAGGGTTCCATATTCCCTGAGCAGAGCTATAAAGCTTTGCCATCGGGATCGCTTCTATGGTCACGCCTTCACCGCTGCGAGCAATACTCCACGAAGCTAAAGGAGAGATTCTGCCGCTTCCCACAGTCACGGTCTCCAAAGAAGGGATGTACGCAGCGAAAACCGATGCCAACATATGCTTGCTATCATCGTCATCTGGATCATCGTCTTTGCTCTTCCAGACCTTATATGGAGCGCCGCAGGGACCGCAATTGTCATTCCCTTCAAAGACCAGTATTGACCAGCTCGTGACGCCAAAATTAAGGGCGCAATTCCACTCGAAATAACGCAACTTTGAGAACAAGGAAAAGTACGGCGCGTACTCGAATGGTGGAAGAGGCCAGGAGCATGTGACTTGAGTCTTTTGTTGACGCTGGCTTTCTCGCCGATAGAGAAACAGCGAGGTAAGGCCAGGGAGACAACGAGATATGTGCCCAATGATGGTTGGTTTTCCTTCCAGCAAACCATCGAAGATAAAGATTTCCATGGGATGAGGCTGCAATTCGTTTAGGAGCACAATGAGGTTGGCATCGTCGACGGGATGCGTGAATATGAGCTTAAGATGTGTCAGATGATACTCCGTCGTATGGTGCAAGAAATGGATGATATCGGGAAAGATCGCCCCGGCAAGATTCCCCAAGGACAGGCGTGTCAAATGAACAAAACGACTCAAAGTGACAGAGTCAGATAGTTCCATCATGGATCTCGACGTGTCAAAAAATGAGATATTGACAACGTTCGGAAAGAGGGTGAGAATTTCCCATGTGCAGAGGTCCTCTTCGCCTAGTACATGTACAACGAGATTTCGGACTCGAACGAGCTGCGGGGAAGCCATAAAGCTTTCAACAAGACACCCTGTTAACTTGAGAGTACGGATAGTTGGTAGTGTAGCGATGGCTTCGAAGATGTGGTCCTGGAGAGGAAAACCAAACATGGACAAGCTGGTCACATTAGTCGTATGGCGCAGGACTGCGCACACTGCTTGTGAAATGGCAGGAATAAAAAGGCTGTGTGGAAAGTCCGGGTGGTAAAGATAAGCGTTGCTGCTCCAGTTATTGAACACATTTATGCTCTGGAATTTGGAGGTGATATCGGGGCGGGTGAGGAGGAAATGAGCGTCCTCTAGCGCTCGAATGGAAGCCTTAAGTAGGACCTTGATGACATGCTCTTTCCGTACTTCCGCATCAGCATCTTGGGGCAATATCATGGATTTTAGTGATTGACGCAGACCTAAATCGCGAGACTTCAAAATTGAGAGTCAGAACCACAAACATCTCACGTTATAGAAATGACTTACTGTGTATATGAAAGGTAAAGATATAGTACGCATACGACGACAAGTGGCAGACAGAAGGACAGCGCTAGTTAAATCTGCATGCCTGTAAATGGCGTCGAGCAGTTCATCGGGAAGGTCGTGTAACAAAAGTTTCTGGAACTTTGGCTGTACACCGTCCGCAATCCTTGAACGGACAGACTCTAAAATAAGAGCATGGGAGGACCGCAGAAATATAGTAGTTCAAACGCTCACGGACCAGCCATATCCATCAACGTCGCATAGTCTACCCTTATTGGAAGAAGCCATCGTTCTTGAAAGCTCTTCCATAGCTCCTCATTGGTCATCTTGTAATTTGTATACTTGTGGTTTTTTTCAAGGTAGTCCACCCACTCATCTTGGTATGGCTCGACGGTGGCAGTAAGAGCGTCTAATTCGGTTATCAGTATCTCCCAGCGCGCGTAGAGAAAGTCGAAGCGCTGCCGGATTCAGGTCAGTTCTCCATCAATTAAGAAAACAGTATACAATTACAGTGCGGGAGCGTCCCGTCAGATCCGAACGACCCTACGCCACATTCAATCAGATTCCTTGATTGCCTAGCAACACAGGGGACGCACCGTATAAAACCCTTTCAACGAACGAAAGAATGCTTTGAGACGAGCAAATCTAAAGTTTTCGTCGTCTATTATGGTCGTCTCGCCACCACGCTCGCTGATTTCCTTAAATTCTTTATAGGGTCCCCATCGCGTCTCTCGTGCCCACAGCTGATTATAGTGGGTCAGAGAAGGCCAAGAATGACCGTAGGAAATATGTTTCGTCTTCCGTAGAGAAAGCTCGTCTTCTAAGAGGTAAATGGAGTCGGTATCCATCACTGTTGCGGACAAACCAAAAGGGTAACACGGATCAAAATTTTCGTCCCTAAAGTAGCAGTCACAGGAAGAAATTATTAATTATTAATTATTACTTACATTCTGAGTGTGCTTGATCCACTCCACACACAAGTAGACTACTTATGTTACATATGAGCGACGCCAATAAATTTAATAGATGTAGTCTTGTATATATCTCCCGTATTCATACTATTACTAGTATTAGATCATCATTTTCGCAGAACATGAGGTTCCAAGGATGGCGACATGATCAGTGCTTTCCAGAGCTGTCTCCATGATATAGGATTTCCCTGAGGGATAGTCAGCTGAAAGTAAAACCACGGAAGAAGGTGACGCTGACTTCATCTCTCTGCATGATACAAAAGCTTCCTTCATTTCCACGATATGTAAAACGTTCCACCAGCACCCAGCCTTTGAAGATCTCCTTCCTACGATCACGGCCCCCAATGCGAAGGCGATGTACACCGTCACTACTATCTGGAGACGGTTTGCATCTGACCCCCAGTTCCTCAAGGCTTTCCTGGATCAGCGTCAGTAGCAAAGAAGGTCCGAGAGACGCATAGAACCGCGTGAGGTGGGGTGTGTAACGGTTCCCGGATTGAGTCTGAGACTAGAAGGATATTGATATGAAAAGATTTTAGTCTAGTAAGAAGAGCCGCACAAAGAGCATCAATGACTGAGTGAACTGTGAGCTGTGGCCGGCTGAGAACATCATTTGATCTCCATCCGCATCTACTTCTTCTCTGAGAAAGAGTTATTTGAGGCGTTCCAATAAATGGGAAAGAGACATACTCTGGTCGGGCAAAATTGGGAGCAGCGAGGCCAAGGTCGCCATTCTTTCTGAGCGTCTCAGTAAGTTTATCGGCTAGCGCCAGGGCGCCTCTTTGAGCAAGCTGGCTAGGCCTAAATGGATGTAAACATGGCTCCTTTGACAGACGGATTGATGGGGCACCTCATACACCACGGGTGCTGATAAATCTGTGATATCGATAGCCTCTCTTCTGGGTCTATACATAGAAGGCCAGTGAGGAGCGCTAAAATTCGTTTCGTTCAATTTGAAATATTACATCTGATTGGCCGCAGAGCGCTTACAGAGAGCATCGCCACGAATGTGGCACCACAACGGATCATCAAATATTTCGCCATTTACGTAGCGAACGAACTCTGTGCTGTTCATTGTGGGTTCGTCCCAGGGGGTGTCTAGGCATATCATCAACATTCAAGCGCCGGAGGCGGGACCATCGTTCAAACGTACTACCGGCGAGAAGTGTGAAAAGGATGACACCCATGCCCCACACATCAATAGGCTCGGCCTTGTAGGGTGCATCGGAAGCTAGCTTGAGAATCATGAGGTCAAGATGGCAGAAGAAATAACGATCTGCACGTACTTCAGGAGCGACGTAAGGAAGGCTCCCGCACCTTTCGGTCAATGTTCGTATCTTGCCGGAGTCCTTTAGCTTATACACTGCCGACAGTCCAAAATCAGATATTTTGAGGGTTCCTGCTACGTCAAGAAGCAAGTTTTCAGGTTTGAGGTCCCGATGGCACACGCCTTGGCTGTGTATGTAGTCCTACGGGATGAAGGTAACATTCAAGCTTTGATCACGGAAAGAAACCCAAATGAACGCACCATGCCTGTGACTAACTGGTTGAAATATAGATTGGCTACCTCGTCTCCTACCCCAACATCAGGAGCTGGCAATTCATAATAAGTACCTAGAAGAACAAGTAGCGCCAGAACCGCACCAATCTTATCAAAAAGATCGCCTCCTGCGGCAAGTTCAAGCAACATGTAGATCCCGGGATGATACAAATGCTTATGCTTGACTTCCACGACCACCGCATTGTAAAATTCGAGCACATTGGTGTGCTTTAATGCTGCGTGAACGCGCATTTCTTTGTCGATGGTCTTACGCTCCTTTTCGGTCGTGGCGTCTGTGAGAGAGATCACCTTGCAAGCTGCCACCCGGTGTTCTTCGAAGTGGACTGCACGAAAGACACTGTAGGCGTATTAATAGAAGAAATGTCAAAAGAAATCGAAGCATGCACGTCGAGAAGCCGCCTCCACCGATTTGTTGTACGAGTTCGTAGCCTATGACCATCAGAGAGTAGTCGAGATATCTGCTGCATAACTTACCAGCTACTTTCGGGTATTTCACTATCGACATTTGTCGGAAAAGGGGGAAGGGAGTAAGAAGGTGTTGAATGTGGTCAACAAAAAAGCAAACGCGACGCGTTGCTAATTATTTGTGTCACGCGGTATACGGCACATCGGTCCGAAAGTGCGGTGGACGGAACTTTGGGCGGAAACATGTTTTTTTTAATTACAGTCCACGCAAGCATCGAGACCCTATATATCCCCTTCCCAGCTGAAACGATTCCATCTGATCTTCAAGGCTCATGGGGCAATTAACTCCGAGGGCCGGCAAACAAGCAAGTTATGTCAGTTCTCCTTCCAGTGACGTTGGACTGTCCTCACACAGATCTAGAACATGATTCGGAGCTACATTCAATGCGTTTTCGGTATTCGTTCGACTTGGGGATAGTCCCCTTCTCCCCATTTGCTGTCAAGGCCACTGTCGAATGATTGATGTTCAACATCACTTGATCCTTTGATCATGTAGGCCGGCAGTTCGATTTTTCCAACTGAATCATCGCATTCACTTCCGACTTACCCGTAGATGCCGCCATTTACTCAATACCCATGATACGCTCGGGTTCGGTCCTCCGATGTACCAGTCAAAATGGTATATAACTTGAAATCAACAATAGATCAGCCACTCCCGCCATGCCTCTCGTTTCTTATCTCGCACTAAGCTATGCTCTATATATCGTTCTACGCCTCATTTATTCCTTCTTCAAAAAGTCACCTTTTCGACATATCAATGGACCCCCGTCTGAGTCCTGGGTCATGGGTAAGCACTGTCCACTTTCTTCACTATATCCTTCCGGTTCGAAAAAAAATTACAGGTAACCTTGGGCAGCTCTTCAATGCGAAAGGTCTCCCATTCCATCAGCGAATTGTCGACGAATACGGCGGCATGGTTAAAGTCCACGGTTTTTTCGGGGTCGGTCATTTATTCCGACCCAATCAATTGAAGCTAAAATCTGACTCAGATACTTTCATTCAGGACGAGCAATTATACATCTCGGATCCTAAGGCGCTTCAGAGTATTCTTATCAAAGACCAAGACGCCTTCGAAGAAACAGATGTGTTCATCGAGTGCGTCATCTTTGATTTACATTTTGATCCTGTGCGCTTAATCTGATATGAATCATCCAGAACGAATAAGGTCATCTTCGGGCCTGGCCTTGTCGCTACTACCGGTGAGTAGCCTTTAATGTGGCCGTAATTCCGCGAACCTGACCGCCGTCATCGCACCAGGGGACCAGCACAAACGACAAAGAAAGCTGGTCAATCCTGTATTTTCTGTAGCACAACTGAAGGACTTGATGCCGGTATTCTACAGAATATCCGATAAGGTGGGTGGATAGTTCCCCGCCTCCATGCTTTGACTTACTGCTCGCATTTATGCAGCTGTCAGACGTCATAGAGACCGAGCACGCAGAGAACCCTATCCTGGACATGTCCGAGTGGATGTCGCGCGTCGCGCTTGAAATGATCGGGCAGACAGTCTTAGGCTACAGCTTCGATCCCCTCAGCTCTCGAGTAAACAATCCATATACATCGGCAATCAAAGAACTCATGTGGGTCCATCTTTGCATTTGACCTTTTCTTCTCTTATATTGACAGCGCCGTAGACCGACGATCTTTTCGCTTTCGCTGATTCGGCAGTTTGCCCCATTCCTGTCCAAGCTAGGGAGTCCGAGTTTCAGAAGGTGGCTGGTGGAATGGACACCGAACCGGGCAGTGCAGAAGGTGAAGAGCATTAGTGATGTAATGCATGGCACGGCGAGGGAAATTTTGATGACGAAAAGAGAAGAAATTGGACGAGAGGGAGTCAAGGGCAACAGAGATATCATCAGTGTTCTATGTGGGTCATTTCATCCCGTTCGAAGTACTCAGAGCTGATTTTCCCTGAAGTGGATGCCAACGAAAAGGCAACTGAGGAAGCCAAGATGACTGAGAATGAGCTCACCGGTCAGATGACGTTCGTTGCTTCATATGTTCGGTAGTATTCGCGTTTTTACGAAGGAGCTGCACAGGGTCCTCATTTTTGGAGCGCAAGACACGACTTCAAGTGCTCTTTCGCGAATTCTTTATCTCCTTTCTGTCAGGACAGATATCCAGGACAAGGTCCGGGATGAGCTACAAACTGCTCTACAACTGAAGCACGCTGGCGAAAGGCTCGAATATGATGAGATAAGTGAGCTTCCTTGGTTAGACGCTGTCATCAAAGAGACGCTCAGATTGTAAGTCCCTTTCCCGCCTTTCAATGTGATTACGGCTTATGCGACTTTTTAAGGTACCCTCCGGTCCCTTTCGTTCGTCGCACGTACGTTAACAACCATGCAGTACATCCACTCAACAAATGATGCTAATTATCTTGACCCTGCAGTGCTATCAAAGAACGATCGCTAATGTATTCTCCGAACGTGCATGATCTGGACTCTTCCGCTTCCGTAACTGTTCCCGCCGGGACTACGCTGTTTGTGGGTATCGCTGGTGCAAACAGACTTGAAAGTATATGGGGTCCAGATGCTAAGACGTGGATGCCGGAAAGGTGGATCGAGGAGCAAGCACCGGGTGGACGCATCTTACCTGGGATTTATGCTGGCATGTGAGTGATACTTATGCACAGCTCTTATTGCTTCCGATTACTCACCGCTGCGACGTTCGCGGTTCATTTCTAGGCTGTCGTTCCTTGGAGGCGGCCGTTCGTGCATGTATGTCCATGCGGGCTATCCGTTCTCGACGCTTGCTTAACATTTAATATTTTTCTAGTGGTTATAGATTCGCTCAGATAGAAATGAAGGTTCTGTTGGCGACCCTTCTTCTCAGGTTTAGGTTTTCTTTGACCGACGATGTTATTGTGTGGAACCTTTCGCAGATTATTTCTCCATCTGTGGCGACGAAAGAAGAGGAAGGGAAGGTCGTGGAGCGGAAAGGAATGCCGCTCAAGGTTGAGGTGCTCTAATGAAATAAAGGACAGTATGGCTAGTAGAATAGTACTTCCCGCTCGTCTTCGTGAATCGGCTCTGACCAAGAGGCAATGGGAGTAACTCTGGGTGAGCCTGCTCTAGAGTGCTGGATAGCGTCCTTCCCGCGCATCCTGATATAATTAATCAAAGTACGATATCATGTCATTTACTAGTACTAGTGCAATCTATTCGATGAAAGCATTCTCGGAGTTTTGCGGTCGTGTGGGCTGCGGTAAGTAACGTCACTGTTTTACAACTTGGGATGCTGGTCACGGGTATGTTCCCGCTGATTGTAAGCGCTCAGGTAGAGTATCAAACGGGAATTGTAGGACCCTTGAGCCCGTAGTTCCAGCGACCGGGAGAACCAGGTACGGCATTTTTTCTGAGAAGCACAACTTAATGAAAGATGGAGGGGATTTCGTAGTTTTCGAATTCCTGATGACGTCGGATGCATAACCGACTGATTAATACCAGACGACCCAGGTTGACGTTACCTCTTTTCTGTAGGGCACCGATCTGTTCTGTGCATAACTCCTTTGCTTGTCACTTCGTGGTCGTAGGGATGGTGGCGTCTGCCCTGCCTGCCGTGTTGTTGGCGGTGTCTGTTGTTTCCTCCGTAACTAATTTAGGAACGGTTCTGGCCTCATGTCGATGCACGTTGCAAGTCTTGGAGCAGGTCTTGATGAAATTCATCAACAGTAGAAAATCTCTTGATGTAATTATACCCTTGTGACTGTGCGTTCCCAGAGCGCTGCCACTGGGGGGCCTTGAGCGCCAATTTTCTGCAGTAGTGCCGTCGTATAACTCATTCGTGATATTTTTTTTCTTTTTTCTTGTTCTTTTCTTCTTTTTTTTTTGGGGGGGGGGTGGGTTCCGGTATTAAAAACCTTTTATTCTAGGAATTACCAGGCCCAGAAAACATTCATATACCAGGTCGTGCGAGATCGTAAGATAAAGCAGCGGATAACCAAAACAGGCATGATTACGTCAGCCCATCAAACGAGTCCAAATCCATCACCTCGCGACTTGCTTTCATTCTCTTTCATTCACCACCATCACTACCCACATTATCGCACAAAGTAGTCGTAGAGCCATGATGAACTGAGCTGCCGAGGTCCATTGGGCCCTCCCCTACTCAGTCACGTTTTCCCAACGTCCAACATGGAATCTACAGAGGAATTACAGAAGAACGAACTCACCGCTCTGCAATCCATCTACGCCGAAGATTTTCAATTAATACCACCCTCAAAGGCCTGGAAAGTGAGCCACCTGATATTTGACTCACTTTCGACACCAACATGTCGTAGGGCGCGGCCAGTTTACCAGAAATCACTATCCGAGTACGCCATCCAGAGCGCGCGAACCTTGGTTTCGATTTGAATGTCAAGTGTGTGAAGAACGTCATGTCGTGGCCCAGCTAATGAAAGTATTTATCCAGATTTCCGAAAACATACCCTACTCTCACATACCCCAACTTTACCGTACAGAAACCACGCGGTTTGGACCATGATCAAATAACGAAATTGAACCAAGCTCTCCAGAATGAGGTTCGAGCATCTCCACGGACTGAAATGGTATTTCAGGTAAGTATGCGGGCTTACGCTTCCTTCGCTAGTCACTAACTTTCTTTATAGATCGTCACATTTTGCCAAGATTGGCTGAGCGAGAACGTCGCAGCTCCTGCAGAGGTTATCGGGTCGTTGGCAGTGCAAATGAAGCAGAGAGCGGCGGAGGAAGGACGGGTTGCGTAGCCTATCACTTTCCCTAGAGCCCCACTCATGTTTAACTCCAGGCCAGACAAGAACAGGCTGAACGCGAGGCGATGGAGAGGAAGCAACGAATGGACAGGTTAGCACGTGAATTTGACGCGGACGTTCAAAAGCAGCAACAGCTAGCTAGAGAGCAGCATCGAACTCGTCATCGTGCCAATTCTGAGGCCACCGAAGTCCCCGATTCCAGTGACACACCCACCGAAACGTTCGACGAGGACATTGAAATGAATGGTATTCATTTCAATACCGTCAAGTTCTTCCATCCACGAAACGGTACCCGTCTTTTCACCGTTGCTGCACCCAGCTAACTCCTGTAAATAGCTTATCTCGGCACTATATACGGCGCGGATCCCGTATGCGATGATGTTAACGCTACCCTCCCACTTGAACTCCATGTCATTACTTTTGGCTCCCATTATTATACGACAAGCCAGGGTAGGTCATCGTCTGAAGCCATCTACCTTGTCCTCTTACGTCATCTCCAGGCAGGAAGAAGGTCAAGCAGGTCGAGGAAGAAATCACCAGGTTAAAGTCTGTCCGCCATCCCAATGTCATCAGGGTATTAGCTGTCAAATTGAAGGCCCCACACTCAAGCGGGGCCCCGCAATTAGTTATCTTGTCGGAACAAAGTCCAGCCCTTTCCCTGAAAGATGTACTAGATGACTGTGACTCCCTTCGGGAAGACCGAGTTTCAGTATGCATCTTTTGATGATGTCTGGCGCATGCTTTTTTGTTCATGATATTCCAGGATTACATTGCCCAAATCCTCTCTGGACTCAATGCTATCCACGTCTGTGACCTAGTGCATCGAGGTTAGTCGTTTGCCTGCAGTAACTTACGTTAAAGTCTGAGTCGTCATGCAGGTATCAGTGCGACGTCTATTGGTCTAGTCTCCGGAAACTGCCCTTCACAATCGAAGCTTATCAAGCTCACCAAAGTAGGGTACCACACCCGACTACTGGACTTACACCGATCGAACGCCTTCGGCTACGTAAATCCTCCAGAAGAACGTGTCATGCCGGAGGCTTGGTAAGTGCTTGTTCCTCTGACGTCCGTGCAGACCTTATGTGAACTCTACAAGGTTATCGAAGGACGCCAAGAATGAATCACTACTGTTATATACCCATCAACGGGATATACATGCTGTTGGTGTCGTCCTTCTTCAGATGCTCCTGGGTCTTGATGTGACCGAACGATTTTCTGACGTCCACACCGCCCTTCGGTCTTGTAAGAATATCCATTTATCATGTCAGACTCTGTATTTACCTTCTCTCAAAGCGACCATGCGACCAGCTTTGCAGCAACATGCGATGAACATGCTTGTCCCTCCTAAGAAGAGCCACACTACATGTTTGACCCTCTTGGCTGGTCTCGCTGAAACATCATTGCATCGAACTCAACGAAGCCTTTCAATATCCATGTCTGGTAAGAATTCCTCAACGCTACGTCTTCTTGACTAACACACATTCAGAGCCTAAAACGCCTATGTATGCAGCTGTTTCGGGATCACCTGAATTCGATTACTTCAGAGGAGCGATGTTTCGCCAGGCTAGCCGTTGGAAAGAAGATTGGGAAGAGTTGGAACTTTTGGTTAGTATTCACAACTTCGACCCCGAAACGAGCTGACCAATCGCCTGTACAGGGTAAAGGAGCCTTCGGGTCTGTCGTCAAAGCTCGTAATAGGATCGATAACCGTGTCTACGCCGGTTCGTTTATCAGCTTCACACCCCTCGTTCTCCCTAACACGTAATCAACCACAGTTAAGAAAGTTCGCTTACGAACCTTGCGAAGCGATACCAAGATTTTCCGCGAGGTGAACGCTTTAAGTCGACTGAGCCATCGCTTCATTGTGCGGTACTATACTACCTGGGTCGAAACTGCCGAACCTACGTCAACAGCGGCGTCCGACGAGTCTGAATCTGAATCTGATTCCTATTCTCAGTCCAATGGTACCGAAAACGGGATGACCTCTGTCCCATCGAGGATCCAATCGCGTGAGGCTAGTGGGCCGATCATATTCAATATGGACGATCTCGACGACTTGGGCGGAACTTCGAGGGGAAGCTTCCCTAGTATACATTTCACAGGCTCGTCCGAGTCACAGGAGGATACGGACAGTGATAATGAAACCCCATTTGGAGGGTTGTTCAGGAAGACGGGTGAAGAGAATGGCGAAGGGCTAGGGTCAATGACGCCCCCGTTGACTGTGCAGAGAACGTTATATATCCAGATGGAATTTGTGGAGAGGCAGACTTTGAAAGAGGTACGCTTGCTTCTTCGGGAGTTTTACATTAGCTCATATCAATGTTTCTGTAGAGAGTCGATGAAGGTATATCGGAATCTGAGGCATGGCGGCTGTTTCAGCAAATTGTAGACGCACTGGTGCATATGTCAACCCTTGGCATTGTCAGTGCACCCATGAAACATTCTTGTGAAGGATGCTCACACCTATGTTTTCCTAGATCCATCGCGACATCAAATTGACTAACATCTTCATCGGTAAGTGTCTGCCGTTCTCATATTTGAAATCAATCTTCATGCGGCTTTGTAGATGCGAAAGGCGACTGCAAGGGTAGGCGAGATCATCAATGGCCATGATAGAAATCGCTGATGTCATTTTAGTTGGTGACTTTGGTTTGGCCACGTCTAGTCTCGCGGCAGTAGATCCGTCGGATGTTTCGCCACGGGTCGTTGCACAAGAAACCGACATGACATTGGGTATGTCTTGTTATTATACTTAGAGTTTGCGGTACACTGACAATGCACTGCCTTCAATAGAGGTCGGCACGCGCCTGTATATTGCCCCAGAAGTCCAATCGCGTCGAAGGAGACCAACCAATCATACCAAGGCCGATATGTATAGTCTGGGGGTAAGCGCTCCCTTGTTTCCCTGTTTTGTCAAAAGCGTTCATAATTGTGTCCTCAGATTGTATTCTTCGAGATGAACTATTCCTTCACGACAGGCTCCGAACGTATCAGCGTCATCGAGGCCTTGAGGCGCCCCGAAATCGTCTTTCCGGATTCATGGGATTCTTTAAGGTTGCCTCAGCGTGAAAGTGTGTCATCACAATGGCTATTTATTGCAGAATATGACACTGAACGCACCTATAGTTATAACCTGGCTGCTACAGCATGAGCCTGATGATCGACCTACGGCATTGGAATTATCGCAAAGTCCGTTACTGCCCTCGAGACTCGAAGATGAATACTTCAAGGGTGCGCTGAAGATGATGAGTAAGTGCCTGCCGTTCTTCCACCACTATCCCTCTTATTGATCTCATTTGGTCGTGCAGCAAAGCCAGATTCTCCACACCATCAAGCCGTCCTAGCTTCCTTGTTTAAGCAGTCTCCTCGACCGGTCCGAAGCTTTCTATACGACCATGAAGCTGAGCTACCAGAGCACGCGTCACTGAACGGGATGGTTCAAGATCACCTCACAGCAATATTCAGGCTACGCGGAGCGGTTGATATGGAGCCTCCGTTGTTGATGCCCATCACCTCGACGGAGGACGATAAGGACCACGCGGTCTTTATTGATCGGCACGGAGATATCGTGAAGCTACCGTCCAGTCTTCTTGTTACGTTCGCAAGACTTGCCGCTCGCGGGGGTATTACGAGGATCAAACGTTTCCATATCGCTGATGTGTATCGGCCCCAGTATGTCTTTGTTATTCGAATCATCAGCATCAACGCTCACAGTTTCTTGAAGAGCAGTAGCTGGACATCCGAGACCTCATAAAGCAGCTGTGTTCGACATCATTACGCCTGATCTGATGTCAGGACCTGTGGCTGCGGGAGCTGAAATCCTTGCTGTTGCGGATAATTGCCTCGATACCTTCCCTAGTCTTGCTCAGATGTATGAGATTCACGTTTCTCATTCGAACAGTGCGTTCTCCTAGGTCCTGGGGGCTACTTTTCGCTAATCATGATTCTAGTTGTCGACGCGGTCTTGAGCCGTTTACCTGCTGCACATAAGAGCGCGATTGTTGAAATAATCAATCAGCCAAAGTCGTCGACGTCTCAGAAGAGAGCTCTTTTCTTGAAGAAGGGACTCTTGAGAAGCGCTGCCGATGAGCTAGAAGTTCTCAGCGATACTTGTGAGGTTTCAGGATATGCTTTTGTTATACGCCCTGACGAGCAGCAACAGACGAGGATGTGGAACAACTGCTCATGAGGCTTGATAAACTCTCATCGCCTCTTCTAGAAATGATACGGCCCGCAATCGAAGAAATCAAGACAGTCGTGAAGACTGCTTCTCTCGCCGGTGTTTCAAGACCTATCAGGTTCTATCCGTTGATGGTGGGAAACCATCTTAAGGACTTCAAGCACGGCATCCTCGTGGAGGTTGTCAGACGAAGCAAGCGTATCGAGCTTCTCGCAGCGGGCGGAAGGTATGTAGTTTATCATCACAATCTCTCTTTTCATTCTGACATACATGTAGATATGACAACTTGATTACGAAATTCTCTCCTCCCAAATCGACCGCAGAGTCAATTCATGCTATCGGACTACAGATTGCCATCGATAAGATTACCGCGGCCGTGGCATCGTTCCAGAGCTCCTCCGTCAAGTCCCTTCTCAAAGAGGCGAAGTCTTTTGGATACTGGAGTCCACGACGATGTGACGTGTATGTGATCTCGTATCATCCTGGATATCTTCAGGATCGGCTGGAGCTTGCATCGTATTTGTGGAGACACAATATCAGCGCGGATGTCATGTATGAATCTGCGATCACGAATGTCGAGACCAGCGTCACGGATACTTGCAAACGGGAGGGTATTTTGTAAGTTAACAGACTTCTGAACTTGACTAATCAATCTTACCATCTAATTCCAGATTCACCGTTAACCCGAAGCCAAAGAGAGACCAGACCACTGGCGTCAAGGTTAACGCGATCTTTGGAAACTATAACGATGAAGATAGTAAGAGGTTTTCGGTTACCTGCCTTCGCTTGTGTCTGACCGCCTTAGCAGTTTTGATACCTCGTCAAGAGCTAGTGGCACATCTGCAAGAAGCTATTGCCGCGCAGAAGCGTGCGGATTCGGCAACGAGTGGAGCGACCACGTTCTTCGAAGGAAAGAACCTTTTGGCCAATAAAGAGACCACGACACTGGACCTTCAAGCTGTATTACCAGCCGAGACTGTGAAGAAAGGACTGCGAAGAAATAAACTTATCGTTCAGGATAAAGGTGTGACAGCCTTCTTTCTTCAAGATTCTTGTCTAATAGTCGCCTAGCTCATGAACTTGGAACAAAGATCCACCGAGCCTTTATGAGCAACATGCCCATTATCGTAGTCGATATCCCTCCCGCTACGCTCGTCGCCCTGACCAGGACTAATACGTGGATTACCAATGACGAGGCATGGAAATCGATTTCACCGGGGTTCAACAACCATATATATGCTCAACAAGTACGCGACGCTGTCGCCACGAGAAAGGAGGATGGGTTTCCGTTCATTCTTCTGTATGCCTCACGTGAAGAGCGGGCATTGCTTCTTCAGCTTTGCTAATTGTTTTTCTAAACTCTGTATCATTTTCCTGGGAATTTGTGTAGTCACGATCTAGAAATTGTAGTATAATATGCGTTGTATATCTATCAAGCCCAACCTATTTTATAATATGCATACTCCACGACTTCGTCTGAGATTCCATTTTCTGCATCGCAAACTATGATTTCCTTTGAAAGTACGATCAAGTCGTCATCTCGGAACACTGATTCTACCGTGATTGATTCTGTAGCAAATGTTGGTCGGAGAGGAATGACAAGATGGAATATCGCTCCCTTGCGCAGAAACTTTTGGAGGCACACTTTGATCTATATGGCATGCTGAGGGTCGTAAACGATATCTGCTCCTAGCACAACGTCAAATGGTATATCCAGCGAATCGTCATGATTGTCGCTGTCCGCCCAGTCTAAAAAGGTGGAACTAATAGCGACCGACGCAGGCCGAACGAAATTATCCTCGATATTAGTTTTGAGGTTGTCCAAAACCGACGGATAGAAATCTGTGGCGACAATCGTAACATTTCCCTCGAGGAGTTTCCCAACAGTGATACTAACTAGGCCCGTCCCTGCGCCCAGTTCCAAAACACGCTTTCCCGACTCTTCCAGTCCAAAAGCAGCCGGATCCTCCACGATGGCCTCAGCAAGTACACAAGCGCCGCCCCATGTCTGCGCCCCCACACTTCCAAAATCCTGATTCTCCAGGGGCACGTCTGTCAGCTGCACTTGGATGGCGCCAGGGGGAAAGACAAAATCACGGCGGATGACGCCTGCACCTGCGGTTCCAGAGCAGATTGCAAGAAGCGCAGCTGCTTGTGTGATAAGAGCATTATTCTGCAGCTCTTCTTCCAAGAACTCGACTTGTGAGACGAGCGCTGTGAGCCATCGGATTGCGTACGAGCGCTCGAAAGAATCGGAGTGCCATTTATCACATGCATCAAGGACGAGGTCTGTTTTGCGGTCTGGACGACGGCGCTTTGACCCCCGAACGGGGGGCAGTATATTGAACGAAGGTATAGAAGATACTGCAAGAGATCTTGGGGGATTGACATCCAATTTTCTTGATTGGAGGGAGGCGTGAGGTAGGGGGGATTACTGATTGCATGATTTTACAAGCTCAAAGGCTACTGGCATGACAGATATGAGTGTATCGGACGGGGGAGGAGGGGGGAATCGCGTATCCGGTTCGGAGCCTGTTGAGGTTGAGACTTGTCCAAATCTGTTGGAGATTGAAAGATTTATTGGCTACTTTACATAGAAAAAGTCAGAAAAAGATCAAAGGAATAAATTGTAATTATTACTTGCGTTGTTTCCAAGTTGTTGTTAGTAATAGTAGGACGTCTATATGTAGCGTCAGTCTACGAGAGACTACGTCAGCACGTGAGGGGGGCAAAAATTGACAATGTCAAGATGAATGCTACTGTCAAAGTGGGTTCCGGAAGAATCGGACCGACGTCTAGCCAGAATTTGTACTCGTTTATTTCCAAGGCTGTCCGTGTCACTTCGCAACCTCGCTGAAATGGTGGATGGGTTCACCTCAACGATACCTGCTGCAGATGCAATAAATGCAGCAGCTGTATACGGGCCCGTTTTACCTGCGAACTATTCTTCAAGCTTAAATCCTTACCAACAGCACTCGTTTCTCCCACCAGAGACAATCCAGCAAGTTGACCCTCATTCTCCAGAACTTTTCAAGCAGAACATAAACGTTGTACGAAGACTTGTTATAAATCTCCAAAACGAAGCAACAAACGCATTGGCAGGCATGTAGGGTCGCTTCTCATCTGTTGCTATAGCGCACTTGTTTTACATCATTCCAGCCAAAACGCCTATCATCCAGGGAGTAGCCCTGCACAGACGGAGTGTATGTCTCGTATTTTTGTTATTAAGGTATTCCCATAATTTTGATTTTTTTAATAGCCAATATTTCTGCGTTGAAACGGACACTTGAGATGCTCTCCGATGTGATGCGGCATACAGGCGTGGGAGCACTACCTATTTTACCGTTTCCCCCGCAGTCGGGTGCACCACAAGTCGTCCCCAGTGAGCAGGAGTTGATGGTCGACGTGTCGAAGTCCGTACAAGTGCTGTACGAGAGGCTCAAGCGGAGCCAGGAGAGTGCTGCCGTTGTTGCTAATCTTCTTGGAGCTTCGGACGCACCTGGACCCCTTCGGGCTGCTGCCCGTAAATGACGCGGTAAGCATCGGTTGTCTAGAGTTCATCGTATCAATTTCTAGACGTTCAATTTCACAGCCATATCATCGCTACATAGCGGCGATCACGTCCAACAAAAAAACGTCGAGGAACCATGTGGACGTTGAAACATATAGATGACCACATTGAGTAGGTCTGCATAATGAGAATTCACCTGTTCTAGTCTTGTCGTTAATTCGCGAAACGATAGAAACAACTGAATAGCCAAGAGAGTAAGGTATCACTGCAGAACATTACTTCAGGGAGTCTGGGAGTGTCATCACCAGCAGATGGATCGCTTCAAATGCAAAGCGGGCCTTCTTGGCACTCCCGCTCTCATCCACAGGTTTTCAGCCCGGATGAGAAGAAAAAATCGTCTTGGTCCGATGCGTGATCGCGCTGACAGCGTAACAGCCTGCGGATGAAATGATCTTTATCCCAATATCGATCCTTATCCCGATGTATAAAAGCCTACTGTGTTCTTGGGTGTGGCTCAGGCTCTTTATTGTCATGGACGTTCTCTGTGCTCTTTTCATGGCAATACTTCTCTTTCCCCGGAGCGTTGCTACTCCAATCCCAGGCGCACGGTACCTCGTCGCAAGAGAATACAATTCATCAGACCTGTATGCAAACTGGCCCACCTACCAGGACCTACCTCTGCATCCATCCTTTCCGACCAAGGCTGCCTGGGGTGTTTGGGTACGTCTCTTCCGCCCTCAACGACGCATCGTTCCTCGACCTGTCACTACTTAGGGCCCCGAAGACGAGCTTGGCGCCCTTAATCATATTACTCCAGCCACGATTCAAGCCGCCAAATCGGAAATTCGAGAGGGTATTGCAATCAGCTTGAACCTAGGACTTGATCTACCCAACCCTCCGCTCCCAAAGACGCGTCAGGGCTTGACTCACGGTACGGTCATTGTCGCCGTGCTGTCAATTCAGGAACGATACTCATTTTTGGACTAGCTATCATTCCCCTTTCTGGATACCAAGACGATATACTGACACTTAACACACAAGTCTCGACTCAGTTTGATGGACTCAGGCATTACCCTTATTCCACCAATGGGGACGTTTCTACGTACCAGTGCGTTTTCTCGTTTCAGTTCCTTCTAATCGTTTTATATCGTTTCGCCTATAGGTTTTACAACGATCTCATATCGTTCAGAGACATCATGTCGCCCGCCAAGGTGACTACACTTGGGATACAAAGTATATTTCGTGTCAGCTTTCTTGTTTCTCCCAGGCTCACGATGGCCTAGATTCCGCACAAAAGGGGATTGCTGGACGCGCCATCCTTCTTGACTGGGCCGGATGGATGGACTCCCAAAATCTCACATTCAGCGCGTTCTCCGTAAGGGCTTTTCTTCAACAATACATCTTCATTTCCCCTTATTCTTAACGCGTCCTAGGAACAAGGTATTACTGCAGCCGAGCTCGACGCAGTCGCAGCCTGGGAGGGTCTACCTCCAGATTTCACCAAACCGGGCGATTTTTTAATAGTCCGGACTGCGATGACGAAGCAGTATAAAGAGCTCTCCGAGCAAGACCAGGAGATGTTGCCATTTAGAGACCATTTCGACTTTCTAGGTGTTGAAGCGAGCGACGAGATGCTCGAGTGGGTGTGGAATAAGAAGCTGAGTATCGTCGGCTCTGATAATATCGCTTTTGAGCCTGGGGCATTGACTGCGACGATCGATGGGACGCCGGGTAGGAACTTGCACCAAGTGTTTATTGGAGGGTGGGGGCAGAGTATTGGTATGTGTGGATCTCGCCGAGGCGTTTAAGTTCTGTTCTGAATAATTTTCAGTGGAGCTTCTGGATCTCGAAGAGCTGGCGGAGACGTGTCACCGGCTGAGAAGATTTACTTTCTTTTTTACGATACAGAATCTGAACGTCCCGGGCGGTGTTGCGAGCCCGCCGAATGCCTTGGCGATATTGTAGAAATTAAAAAGTATTTGTGCATGATATAATGGAACTCTGACTACTTGCTACACTAGGTCGGGATGGTAAATACAGAAAAAGCACCTGGCTAGGAAGGTAAAGAGGTAAAGTGAGGGGCTGCATATGATACCCCCGAACATATGCTATCTTCCCGCGGCATCAAGCTCTGGTCTCGTGCGTTCCAGCGTCACCTCGTAGATGCATCTACCTTCTTCAAATGTATCTTCCACTTCATTGGCTCCTCATCTTCCCTCACAGTCAAACCCACACAGAGGGTCGTAAAACTGCACCTTTTCTCCTTGTACCCACCACACTCACACTCCTCTACGAAAGACCCCCCAAGCGCGTGCGGATCGAGCCGCTCCCTTAGCACCATCTGCACCCGTGCCAGCACGTTATCAACCGTGACGAAGCCTAGTCCCTGGTGCTCCACCACCTCGATATTGAACCGGTCCGAGCCGGTGTCGACGAGGATGAATAGGCGAGGGAGGGGAGGCTGGGATGCGGGCTCTGATGCAACAGAGGCGTGGGCACGGACGCGTTGGGGCGCGAAGAAATCGATAGGCTCGCACGTTCCTAGACGGAGAGACCGATGTATTGAGACCTTCGGCGAGAGCGGTGGGGTCGGCTTGAAGGCATTTGGCAACGGGTTGTTCAAGGGATTGATCTGCCACGAAGGGGTGAGGGCTTGTTGTGACGGTGGTATTGGTGAATGGTTAGAGAAGGGAAGAAACTTTTGTTGAGGAGGGGATTGACGCAGAAAGGGCAGGAATACATGCGCTAATGACGTCTCCGTAGACTTCTGAGGCGGTGGTTGGTGCGGATGATTTGCGAATGGGTGGAGCGTCACGGGTGGTATGTGTGGCTGGGGTAATGCGGCGATAGGGTATATTAGAACATGAGGCGGAGATGGACGAGTTTGATGAGAAGTTGGTAAGGAATTAGCTCGCCGACGGTAGAAGGACGGTATATTAACGAAAGAGAGAGGCGTCCTATATGAGAGGTCCTCTTGCGACGGAGTTGGTGGTATGTGATTAGATACGGGTACAGAAGGAGTCCGAATGTGTCGAACAGACGTAGCTGCCGTTTTAGTAGGATTAGCTGCTGGCAGTTCAGAGAGAATAGGTTGCTGTGACGAAACCGGCGATGGTCGATAGAAAGAGGTAGAGGGTATTGGAACCCCTCGAAGAGACGTAGTAGCCGAGGAGGATGGAATCGTTGCAGAACGTTTGGAACGAAATACCGATGCCTTCGTTGGTTCATCCGCAGCTACTGAATCGTCCCAATGAACATGTTTGCTCGATACCATGACTGGAAGATGACTATGAGAAGAGGAGTGGATAACAGGGAAGTAACGCCCGCATTATATGTATCTCAACATAGTCAGGACGCCTGTCTTCAGCCTCGCGGCATCCGCGCTTTGTTCGCGAAAAGGCTGAATCCACAGTCCCGCTCTTCTTCAATATGTTTACCAATTTTTTGATGGTCGCGTGGTACCGTTGGCGACGTAATTATCCTGCAACGATGAGGAGCAGATTCAGTGGGAGCATCACGTCAGTGTCGGTGGAGTAGTTGTCCGATGTATCACCCGCAATGAAATTGCAAAATCGATATGGGATCTGCTCCACTTTTGTATGCAGAGAAATTCGGGATATGGAGGCGGCGGAAGTCGGAGTAACATACTGTGATCGCGACGGCCCCGACGATCTGATGGTGAAGTAGTCGTTAATATAATTATGACTCATGGTCCTACACGTTCACGATTGAGCAGCGTTTACGACAAGACCCAATTTACTCAAGCACAGGTACGCAATCTCCTAGCGAGCGGTGATATACAAAGCTGACATCGAGGCCCACAGAGCAAGATTGCACACAATACGAATTACTATCGCCGGCATTTACCACACCATGAGGCAAACATGAAGCCAAGGCGATCATCGACGTCATGATCCGATGATGAGGTTCGGAAACCAGTAAATGGACGGTCCGGGGTGGAAGAAGGATGCTGCGACAATGCGGAAGGACCGAGGTAGCTCTAAGCTCTCACTCCTTAAGACCTACGTGAGATATGATGTCAGCAATGAAAACAAGTTTGGTATAATGGTACCTTTGAGGTTGTAGAATTGCCGGTTACAGACTCGGATGCAATGTTATTGCAGCAAACGTGATCTTCCCATGAGTGGCGGTATCTGACCGTGACGGAGTTTCAAGTCAGCCACTACTTTAAGAATGCATGCGAAAGAGAACATAGTCGTGATAGGATATGTTAGACCATCGTTTCGAATTTACCCAAGAGTACAGCCGGATCCTTGAGGGCACACAGCATGTGCTTCTTAGGCCTGTCGAAACGAAAGACCGCTCATGTAGACTTAGATGTCTGCACTTGAACACTGCCTACAAGTTTACAAGCAGACGAGGTTTTAGTAGCGCAGATGAAACTGAGATTTTTTTCCGTAGCCGAGGTATGATTCCCGAAGGATCGATGGTGACGCGTACAAGGTCAGAACCGAGTATAATACGGACCTTTTGAATCAAATTTGAGTGACAAAAGTAATGTCTGCGCTGTGCGGCTAGCAGAATAATGGATTAGACAAGCTGAAGGTTACCGGACGAAGAGAGCTACATACTTGAAGACAAGTAGGAATGACAGGAGAATAAGCGATGCCGCCAATTATTCTGAGCAACAAGCATTTGCGAGCCTCGTGGGGCTGGCTACCCATGCTTTGGGGGTTGCCATTGATGTGCATTTTCGATTTTTGCATGTAAATTTCTAGTGTATTTCAAGTGTAGTCGCATACATAGCCATGCTCGCAATTGGGAGAAATTGAGAATTAAAAACCGGAATTGATAGTGTCAGAACCAAGTCAGAACGCGGCGAGAGACTTTAGAACTCCGATCAGATGCCGAGCCAATGCTTCGTCCTGAACTCAATCATACTTATGTCTGACCTACGATTTGCACTGACATACGAGCTATCTTTTTATCATCATTCATCCAGAGCACTAGCATACGTACGAAAATTTAAAACACTTCTTCAAGACTCAAGTTCTTGAGCAATCATATGGCCTGTTAAACACCCGTTCGGCGTTCCGAGTATGCGTCGGAGTTTGAAAACTGCTCTAGAGCTAACTTTCCATTTTGCCGACCTTTGCTTTTCTGATATTTGCTGTTTCCCTCTCTTCTTGTCTGAATTTAGACCTGCCAAGTGTCCGATAATTATCTATTCGTGTGCAAACGGGCCCCTGGGCGATAGGAAACGTGATACGCTAGGGTAGCCTGTTTTTGGTCAAGATGTTGATGAGAAGCGTGTCGTGAGTAAGCCTCTCTCCACCAATGTCTACAGTGACACATGAATTTTACATCTGCAGGAATTGTAGGAGTATATCGAAGAATATATACTCATTTAGACGAAAGATTCTGGTGTCTGCAGGTGAGGGTAATGCCCTTTTGTTTCGTTATATGGGCGGTCGACTCACGCAGTGTGTATTAGGTTTGAAAATTTGACCGCCCGCCTATACTAAAGTCTATGCCAAGTGCGAATGCATAAACTCGGACCAACTATTCGTCAATATCAACGACTCCCTTCCATTGAGCCCATGCATCTACTGGCGTATGCGAAACTAAGGCACTGAAATGGAGCCACCAACCGATCTAGCAACTGTCCGATGAACGTATCTATCAAGGCCAGTTTTTTTAAGGAATGCTATCGGGAATCTATTTTTCTTCCCATTTTCCTGGTCAGTGATCCTTCTAGCGCCGGTACATTCTCTATCTAAACGTCTTCATTTCAAGGAATGTCCATCTGTGTCAATGGAAAAATTCGCCTTGCATCGGAAGATGGAAATGACTCCTCGTGGTGACACATCGGTATATAGCACATCGCCCATTACTTGGTGCTGGCATTCTCAGACTATATGGTGCCTCACAATTCTACGGGCTTCGCAACGGGTACCAGTACAATCAGCCCTACATATATCTGCTGGTCTTATTGATGGAAGCTCCCTGAGCAATATTGCTCATACGGCGCGATAGTTCATCCTATTCGGTGAGCGGTGATGGGCTTCCAATACGTATATTGCGCTAAAACAAGTGGAATTTCTCTAGCTGTCGAATAAACGCAAGGATGCAATCTTCATAAATGTGCGACTCGTATACAATCAAAGCGGAAGATTGCAAGTCGTTAACAACTATCGACGCTCGACCGCCAAGCATTTTGAATGACAACTTTCGGCGATTCTCTCTTCCAATCCGAAGCTTCCAATTATATACAGCCGAACAGTCCTTTTGTCGCCCGATAAATCCGACGGTTATCAAATTTCATTCCTTGATGGATGACTCGAACAATGACTCGACGACTGGGTATAAAGCCCACTATCACCTCCCTCCTGACTGCAAGACGCCATGGCCGCCTGGAAATCTGTAGGAAATGGGACCTTGGAAGGCACTTCCAGTGTCCCAGACCTCGATGTACGCCAGCGTCAAACTCGTGCTAGACTGTTCTAACTTTCGCCTAGGCATCCAAGCTCACCATCACGCTCGCTAATTCTCTCAAACCCGTGCCTGCACCAGAACGACTAGTGTTTGGATCGGTAGGCGACGTGTTCAAGTTTGCTTTGATCCCGCATCTTATCTATTGTTAGGTGACTACAGATCATATGCTCGTTGTGAGTTTCGACCCTTCGACGGGATGGTCTGCGCCCGAAATCAAGCCTTACGCGCCTCTGTCGTTGGACCCGATGAGCTCTTGCTTCCAATACTGCACCAACATCTTCGAAGGAATGAAGGTGGAACTTGAAGCACTCCTCCCTATTCGTTAAGCTGACCTCGTACATAGGCGTACATAGGTCCAAACGGAAAAGCGCGTCTCTTCAGACCTGAAAAGAACATGGCGCGCTTTGCACGGTCGGCAGAGCGCTGCGCACTCCCAGTACGTTTTTCACGTCGTCGATATGTCTAGCCATCCTAAAAGATTCGGGTGTAGCCATTCAACCAGGATGCCGTCTTGAAGCTCATTAAGCGCCTCGTCTCAGTCGAGAAACGCTGGATTCCCACGTTCGAGGGATATAGCCTCTACATCCGACCTACCATCATCGGTACGCGCGCAGCTCTAGGCGTAGCAGCGTCCGACCATGCCTTGCTGTACATCATCGTCACTCCTGCGGGACCCTTCTTCAAGCAGACTCCTGCAAAGCCCATATCCCTCCTCGCTGTGAGCAACAGCGTGCGCGCGTGGCCCGGTGGGACTGGAGGACACAAGCTAGGACTCAATTACGCACCTGGATTTCTTCCCCAGCGTGTTGCGGCGAAGAAAGGGTACGACCAGATCTTGTGGGTCCTAGGTGACGTGGTTACGGAAGCAGGGGTGATGAACGTGTTTGTTGCTATCAAAAGGGAAGACGGAGACGGAGTCAATGTCGTTACTCCGGAGCTTGACGGGACTATCCTCCCTGGAGTGACGAGGATGTCGGTGTTGGAGCTTTTGCAGAAAGGGGGAACTTCGGCGGTGGAAAGGAAGGTGACGATGACAGAGTTGAAGGCGCTGAGTGCCCAGGGGAGATTGTTAGAGGTGTTTTTGGTGGGTACGGCGGTTTTGGTGGCGTCAGTTGGGAGGATTGGACTCGAAGGTGGGGAGGGAGATTTGGTCTTGCCAGGACCGTCGCCTGTTGCAGAAGCAATGAAGAAAAGGTTGTTGGATATCCAACAGGGGAGAGTCGAGTATGAGAACTGGAGCGTCGTTTGCGATGACGATTGAATATTGAAGTCTGTTAGCTCTCGTTGAGCCGAATGTTACATTCATTAATTGACACGCCGTCCACGTCACCAATAGATTGTCGTAAACATGCAATTCGTTTCTTTGTATCATTCTAAAAGGTGAGACCCCGGACCTTGAAGGTGAGTTGTCCGCCGGTTTCGCTTAGCATTGTGTGGCTGATGGTCTTCAATAGATGAATTGTTTACGACAAGCAGACCGTATGGCTAGGAATGTGAGGCATGGTCTTTCAATTGTGCACACATTGTCATGTTGGTGTCTCCCAGAAAGGGAAGCACAATACGAAACAATAATTGTCCGATCACATTGCGCACCAATTGTCTTGTTGCATGTCCTTTTACTTATTTGGACCCAAAGCGGCGGTTTTGTGGCAGCTGGAGGCGGTTTTTATACCAGCGATCTTCACTGCCAAGGTCATCATATCCCCTCGTCCCGGAGACGATACCCTGATCCCACCCTCACTTGCACTCCCATACATTTTTTCCCTCTCGCCTTCAGTACGCATTCCATCAACGTCCTTTTCTGAAATTTGCTAACCCACTCAATAGCCATGTCCTCGCTTGGAACCCTCCCCGTCGAACTCGTCCTCAAAATCTTCCACATGGCTACATTTGACGGGCCTGACTACAAGGTCCCGTTAGCTCTCAGTCATGTCTCCAAAGACTGTCGCGCGATCGTCAGCTCCGAAGCGCACCTCTGGACCACCATCGAACTCAATAATAAATCTGCGGTTGGGCGCTTTTTTGCAGGCGCAACCACCTATGATATTTTCCCTTCGCTCTCCGTCTATCTCCGCAACTCTGGCGAACTTCCATTGAACATCTCCATTGACTATGCTGGACTTCCTCGCAACGCAAGCGTTAGCGATTCCAACGACTACGCAGAACCTTGCACAGATGGCTTCACAATCCAACATGCCGTTGTTCTCGGCATGATTCTTCTCGGCCATTTGGACCGTCTCGAAAGCTTTACCGTCTGCACACAGTCGTGGGAGATCTACACTGTGATTGTAAACCAATGGATGTTCTCTCGTTTCCCCCTCATCAAGAGCTGGAATGTGGAATACGGCACTCTCGCTGATCTCTGTTTGTTGGGTGACTATCCCATCATGTGTAAACGTGATTTACAAGCCAGAGAGAGCGTTCTCACGAGGAATAGTGGTGGTTACACTGCCATTAATGAACTTGCAGAGATTGGTCAGGATTGCTTTCCAAGTCTGAAGCGTCTTCGCCTCAGCGGGACACCGCACGGGTGGTTTTTCTCCGCTATCAACCTCGTGGAACTCGTACTCCAGAATATCCCAACTCAGTATCGTGCTACCGATAAGCTTCTGCAAGTTATATTAAGCAACAGCCAGCACACTCTGCAGGTCCTCGAGCTAAATGGCAGCCTCCACGCTAGCGTGGATCTCTCTAGCCAGAGATTGTCCCTTCCCGCCGTTCACACCCTCAAAGTCGGATTTGCCTACATCGAGGAAATGTCCACCCTCCTGCGAATCGCAGAATTCCCTGCTCTCACCAACTTATCGCTCTGGCATCTGGAAGACTGCCTCAATGAGGACCAGCGACACCAGTGCGAGATGGTCGAGGCTTTCCAAGAAATGACGGACAAGTTGCCCCTGCACCAACTGACGGCGCTGCACATCGACGCCGTCTCTTTTCCAAGGGAAGACTTGCATTCCACAGTCGCTTGGGACGCAGTACGGAACGGCACTGTTGCTCAAGCGCAGTATCCCGTCGTTATGCGATTCATCTCCGAGTTGACCGCCCTGCAGACGCTCACGCTCGTCCGGCCAGACCCGTCATTCCTCCAGTCCATGGGCTACTCGCCACCGTCTTCGATGCTATTCCTGCCGTCCCTCAAGAAACTCAGATTTGAGACATCGATCCCGAAAGAGTGCTTGCATATTGCCAAGTATTGGCGCCGTCGCATTGAGGTGCTGACGTTGTTATCCGGGGGTGTGTTCGCGGGTCCTGGTCTTGAGAGGTTGGAGCTGTTGTTCCCACATACGCAGGACAATACGGCACTGGCGGGGTGGAAGAACGACCCTCAGCCGTATGCGATGTCGATGGGTGTTGAGTTTCAGCGCGAACATATTCCCTTTCTCATAGACGAAGATGATTTGTATATGGAAGACCCAGACGAGGAGGATTAACTCTAGACTCTATTTTTTCTGTGTATTTCTTCCCTCTCATCACTGACCACTACCGACATTCTTTTGTATTTCTATTCATGCTCTACCATTATAGCAACATATAATACTACCATCATATTTGCTTCCAAACGGACCAAACCGGAGTCTTCTGAGTGCTGCTGAGACGTCGTCCGAAACTTTTTTTGCGGCCAATCCTATTCCAAAATATGAGGGTGTCGTTTCATAATTTGACTGTTCGCAGGGCTGGAAAGCTTGACCCTTGATGTCTATGGCCTAGGTGTGTCTGCTACTCCTTCATTCGCATAGTTTGGTACATCCAGGAAATGGAATTTGAGCTCCGGGGGTTGTCCCATTGTAAGCAAATGAACGCACATGATTAACGCGTAGGAGGCATCCCCACATTCTATCAAGATCCCATAGTACAACTAGCACATTCAATGGTGAAAACGTTAATTTTCGATGGTAGCACCTCGGTTGTCTACTATCGATCCCCAGAACCCTCAAGCTTCGTGAGACGCTATACCCAAGAAAAACCCAAATATCGTGCTTAGTAGTTGGACACAACAAAATAAAATCCGTCTCCAGACCTCGAATCAGGACAAGAGCTACTTTATTACGATACTACTGCACACTTCTTCTAAATGTTCAACAGCCGAAAATGAAGCTTCATCGCCATGCGGACGTCAAAGTCTGAGTGGTACCGGACAATGTGACTGTAGCTTGGCGGTTCGGGTCAGATTCCCATACCACCTAGAAACCTTGTTAGTATTCAAGGTTCACAAACCGGTAGTAGCAATCACCGATCCATCGCTTTCCTTCTTTATAAACTTGTACTGGAAGGTCGCACCCGCAGGAATGCTAACGGTAGCCTTCCATACAGGATAACCATTCGCCGAAAGAGCGATCTCACAATGAACAGATGTATAGCCGAGGCAAAAGGGAGTGGATAAATAATGCTTACAGAAAGAGCAGGCGCCCAGTTCCCTAACTGGGATATGCTACCCACCACGAAGATATTCTAGACAAGTGTAAGGAGGCGCACTCTTGACGAGCAAATGCTCACCTCGCCGAAGATTGTAGTAGCAGTTTCGGCAAAGGATACTGCGACAGATCCCGAGCCACCACTTCCGCCGCCACCTGATCCAGAACCTGTACCTGAACACTAGTTCAAGCCAAGCTTCAGTTGATGCAACTTGCATTACCCTTTGCGCCCGTATGGATAGCTATGGCGCTGTGAGCCGGAACTGTAGCTGCGAATGTACCGCCAGATACGGTGAACCTTTAGAAAAAGATCAATACGAAGGACCTCTTTGGAGAAGGGCCATACCCCGAGCCGGTGCAAGTGCCACTAGAGCTTTTGCCGCTGATAACATCGCAGTAAGAGCCATCTGCTAATGAGGTGGTATAGCTTGTAGTCCAGTTGGAGGCTGCGTTATTGATAGCGACAAAACCGGCAGATCCTAAATGACAGATCAGTGGAGCGATCACACTCTGAGGGTAAAAAAGCACCTCGTCCAAAAGCGATTTGCGAGGATTGAGGAGACATCCAGTTAGTCAACGCAGCAGAGTCTACATTATTCCGGAACCCGACCATGCCTGTGAAGGCTACCCAACGATGCTGACAATACCATCCATTCGTTCCTCCTGTGCCTGAACAAGTACCCTCACCTTACAAAGGTTAGTTATAATTTCCCGAAGAAACAGAAAATCAAATGTACCATTATTAGGAGCACCATCGTCTGTTGACGAGAATTGGTAGCTGGAAAGAATAGTAGGCGCTCCGTAAGGGTATGCAAGGGAGAATATCGTAGCGAGCTGGGACAGGAATTAGTCGCATGTGCCAGAGCCTAAGAGCTTGAACGTAGGGTAAAGACATACCACATAGGCGTTATTCGCCGAATTAACATTGAGAGAGTTACCATTCTGAGAAAGATCGTCAGGTCAGTCCGCATACCTACGACCCCAGCGTACCCTTTCGGTATCATGATTCGCTACGAAGACATTGGCCTGCGATCCGGATACCCATCCTATGCTATCATCAGGGATCATGATGCGTGACTTCGACATGAATACTAGCCTTGACTATCGAGGTTCTGCAACCCGGAGATGCTTCCGCTAGCAAAGGCGTTCTTGAGAGCCGTAGTGTATCGGAATCTATCAAGAAAAGATAAGGCTCAATTTGAAGACTTAGCAGGGAGTTCTTACTCTTGGACGTCGCCATTTTGGACGTATTCCGAAGGCTGGATGGGTTCGCCAGCTCCCCAGATGACTTCTTGAGTAATATAGGGTGACGACGTGAAACGGCTCTTGATGTTAGCAATGTCGTTCGTGGAAATATCTAGTCGTTTATTATACCGACTCTTTGTGAGTGCCAGAGAGGAAAAAAGGACGTACGTTTTGCCGCATCCAAACGAAGACCATTAACTCCTAAAGAAAGAAGATCATTCACGTATGCAGCTAGGCGCCCTCGAACATATTCAGTCTCGGTCGCAAGACTACAGAAAATTAATATATGTGTATTGGAAGATACAGAAGGATGGAATGTACTCTGCAAGGTTGACCAATTCACAAGTTTGGACCTGCGCACGACTAGTGTAGTCTTGAATGTCATCGTTACTCGTGAGACCGCAATGATGGAAGTCCTGAGAACATGAGTAAGTAAACGAGATATAGCCTGAGGGGCTCACCTGATTTTGATAGATGTTGGGATATACCTATCAGTGGGAAGGGTGAGAATTGAAACGACTTGAGAGTTAGACCGATGAACATAGTGCGTGAAACTGTCCCCCGCAACACCATTACCAGAATCCGAGCCGGTCATATGATTAAGGATGGTATCTATGCAGCATTCAGTGGTGATACTCTCGGAACAACCGAATTAACCAAGCATACCAGCGATGACCTTAACACCCGCGGCGCGACACGTCGTTATCATACTGCAAGTCTCTCAATTGCCAGAAGCAAAGAGAGTAAAAGACTTTACTTCGAAAACTGGCTTCTATTACCACGCTTTGAAGTCAAAGTGTAGGAGACCGGCTGGTAATCCGTCCACCACTGGGAGCCGGTAATGTGCTCCGCCGGTGGGCTAACTGCTTAACGTCAGACTTGGAAGGAAAGACAAAAATATTTGAGGAGCTTACCTTGGACAAAACCATAGCCAGCGGGCCCGATGAAATTAGTGCATTCAGAGGCGATGCTGTCCCAGCTCCATTCGAACATCTGGATGATGACCGTGTTGTTTCCGGAAGGAGCACGACGCAGAGTTTGTAAGGCTAAGATGCATGGGAAAATAATAAGAATTGATAGGGGGAAGAGCATTGCCGAATGTAATCGAGCAGAACGCCTTTGCGGTTTGTCGTGCCAGGGTTTATATACATCGTCCCTGGTATGCTGTGAGAAAGTCAGCATGAGCACGAGTGAGGAAATCCATGTGCGCTACTGAATGTGGTGAACAGGTAATGAAACAGTGCTGTTCGCCATATGAAGCTTGGAATTCTTTGAATAAAACGACCAGCAGACTATGGTATAGTGTTGGTATGCGTTGCTCGGCTACAGGGTTATACGGGATTAGCAAGAGCTGAAACATACGTTCAGTTTTCGGGTAGGAATATCTCTTTCCGAACCTTATATTTTGGGAGCACATGGACATCACGTATTTTAATCATCATATGGTCCTTTGGCCAATATCGCCCAGGACAGTCTTGCACCCAGAGGATCCCATAATAATAGGCAACGATCAGCCGTCATCTGACATCGGGCTAGTCGGATATGCCTCCGAGAACTACCGCAAGCGACCAGAAGGCTAAGAAAACCCAAAGGTTAACACTATTAAGGAGAAATGAAATCATAAGCGACGGGAAAACAATTACTAAATGAACTTACATAGCCTCTGTATTGGTCCATTGAGGACGCATTTCCTCTTGTGCCCTGTGTGGAATCACGAACATCGCATGGTAATAACCACTGGCCGTTATGATATCCTTGAAAGAATCTACCACTGCGATTAGCTCTGAGCATGGCGCATTTGCGGCTGCCGTAGACAACTTTGTAAATTAAAATCGTTACTCACTTCGCTTAGTTCAGCCTCGCGATTCTAGAAGGGAGTAGGTGGGTTGGTTAAAGAAGAGCGAAGAAAGGATGGAGCGAGTCAAGAGAAAAGCACGAAGTTGGAACGAAGTGAAAATACTAATGCACTACTGTAGCAACAAGGCGCGTCAAGATCACGTGCTAGTTATAAGGTTATCAAATTTGAATTTTGAAATAATTTGACTTCTCCTTGTCACCGTCATGTTGACAGCTCAGAATTTGGGTCAGCTGCTCCCTGTTTCTCCTCCTGCTAGGAATACAAAGAGGTAAGGGCATTACTTCATTGCTATGTCCTTAATTCATCGTGCATGTTATAGAACTTCGTCCGTCTGTCGGGTATCGCAACATAAGTGTCAAAAAGCTTGAACGTGTTGAAAGGAAATATATGCACTACTTCAAGGGAAATTCCCAACCTTCGCCTCATTCTTCCTTGGTTCTGGACCTTATAAGCGTATATTGTCGATGTCGAAGCTTGGTTCTGCGCTCAAATGATTGTCGTTTTACTCGGATTCGCTTCATCATTCACCGACACGACACTTCTGCCTGCCTCTGTCTTCCTTGCTTTACCAGCCTCTAACTACATAGACGGACAAAAAAAAATGGCATTCCAAATATTCTTCTCGGGCCGACCTGCGGCCCGGCTGACGGCTGACGACGGCTGATAAGACAGTGGTGAGGTCACCCTCATTGGGACCTTGTACCGGTACACTCACCACCACCACCACCCTCAAACAATCAGCGCAATCAGCACTTATCGGCAACTGTTTTCCTACTAGTCATGACCACCGATCCCTTATCGGCTGTGATCACAGCCCTCGAACGAGAGCAGATCATACCGGACGTTATTCCCGAAGCCTTCATCCCCTCAGTTCTATTCACAGTCATCTATTCCACCGGCAAGGAGGGCTTGCTGAGCTCTGAGCTCACTCGTGAAGAAGCTTTCGATGAACCCGAGATAAACTTCACGCCGATGCAGAATAATATTGGCAGCGAAGGAGAGCCTACTTACACGCTTGTCATGGTGGATCCAGATGCGCCGTCACGAGCAGAACCAAAATTCAAGCACTTTAGGCATTGGGTGGTAAGCTTCTGCAAGCATGATCTGTTCCGCGATTTAATGTGCTACGCAGATTACCGGTATCAAGTCACCTGTGGAGAGCGCTTCTGAGACTACCAATCTCACTGGAATTAAGGCGAAGTTATCCACGACGCCTTATCGGCCTCCTGGACCTCCTCCAGGCACCGGTCTTCACAGATACAGTTCATGTTCAGTTGCGAGCATTAACGCGATGTTGATCACCGTCTATAGCTTTCCTTCTGTTCGAAGAGCCACTTGGGTTTTCTATCCCTCAGGGTGCAGTCGAATACGGGGCAGAGTTGGAACAAAGACGTAGCTGGAATCCAATCGAGTTCGGAGAACAGTATGGACTAAAGCTCGTCGGCGCCAATTATTTCTTGGTCCGATCCACCGAGTAATTGTGTACCAGGGTAGGTTAACGATGATCGATGATTTCTCTTACCCCAGTTCCTTGGCTTGTTCAACTTTCTGTTTCAATATTGGTTCTGGCCTTTTTATGGAACCAGTACGATTGGTGGAAGTAGCAGCAGCACGGACATACAACATGAAACGTGACGGCTAGCTCAGAGCCCCACCGTTTGAGCCTTGCGGTCGTGCGATTTATCACCATCGTCCAAGTATGGGGGACAATGTACTAGGATCCTGCCGTCATTCGCCGGGAGTTAGTCTTCATCTGGTCTTTTCGTAATGGCAGAGTCACTGGGCCGTATCCACTCAAGCGCTCTTGTTCCCACCCTTGATAGTTTGCACTTCTGCTTTCCCCCTTTTCACAGGAATCACAGTGTCAATCGCTGGAATTCCTATGATCATTTGTTTTCGTGTGTGTCTCCTCCTCCCTTTTCTCCTCCCAAGTTAATACTAGTGATACTGCGTCGCAAGTCCGTCTATATTCGATGAAACCAGCTAGCGCTTGGGTTAGAGCGTACGTTATATTGTTTCACTACTTCTCCTTTTGCCCTGCTATCCCCGGCCAGGAGAGGTTACATCATGTTGAACCACCGTTTACGGTGACGATCGTACTCGGTGGTCCTAAGATGTTCCGACGAGCAATCTGTATAGTCGTGTGCTTTGAGGTAATTAAGTGCATTGTGCAAGTCACCCATTTTGGTTGAGTGTATGGTGCGTTGATGCACCGGAGGCGTTAAGTATCTGCTAATCCAGAGACAGGTGCCTTTACACAAAGGTTATGCGGAAGCAATCGAGTGGATCAACGTGAGTTATTTGTAAACCAGCGTCTACGAGACCTGTTATTTATCCCTTTTTCAGCTCAGTGCGGCTGCTGAATTTCTTCACACCCTCTCCCCCGATAACTTCGGCATGTGCAAGGTGAAGGCGTCGTGTGTACTCAGGCACAACCTAT
Organism: Armillaria solidipes; assembly: GCA_022818035.1. Lineage (NCBI taxonomy): Eukaryota > Fungi > Basidiomycota > Agaricomycetes > Agaricales > Physalacriaceae > Armillaria > Armillaria solidipes. The sequence goes on from JAIWYQ010000015.1 coordinate 1,169,905, forward strand.
ATTATTCCTCATATTAAACCACGGAACCCTCTCAGGGATCAGGGTCTTGAATTGCATACGGTCAAGGCCGAGGTTCTAAATATCCCGTCAGAAGGGAGTAATTGTCCCTGTTCGGCCCTGTTGGTTACGTGCTCTCCATTAGGAATGAAACGAGGCTCGCACTTGCTTTCGGATTCGATAGTGCCCTCGCATAAGCTCCTTCAGTGTTAGCCAGTTCTGCCCGCGAGCTAACAAACACTCAAATGGTGCCAAGACAGTGCAATGTCTATGGCGTACGTTGAATTTCCTCAGATCTGATGCGCCCGTGATAATCTGGCTTGCTCAACTGAGGTGATTGTAGGTGATAAATGCGAAACACAGTATGTTTTTGAGGGCAGCCATCACCTCGAGGCAGGGGTATCGCGTTGCCGAGTGTATAGGAGGACCTACTGCAGCATACAGGCGCATACAACGTTTCGCTTAGCTTTACATGAGGTTCGCCTCGCGGCATCACACCATCTTCGCTGGAACGTTATCCCCTTAACGGGAGTATTTCTTGTATTTGTGGGCGCCTATATAACGAACCGTGGGGATTTTAGAAGGTAACAGCCGGTACCGAAGATAGATGAATTCCAGCTATTTCAGCTGTGATATCTGACTCGTCACAGCACCTCTTCTCTCCCTGTCCTGTTTCATATTGCTGTAAGCTGCTACTGTCGCTCTTACCTCATGTACTGGACTTACCCCCAGTAAGGAACGCCAGACAATGACCACTGTACCCATTGTTCGCTCAGAAAGGCAATCCCAAGTCGACAATTTCATCTCAAGTCAGGTTTCCTTCCATCCTTTGACGAGGATCATGGCCCTCAACACGGCTTCGTGCTTTGCTCAACGCGTACCCAACGAATTACTCTCCTACATCTTCCTCTATGCCTCCCGCCAAACCAACGCAATACACCTCTCGCACGTCTGCTCGCGTTGGCGAAATGTAGCGCTCTCTACGGGTAGTTTATGGACGGATATTACAGTCACGTTCCCCACCTCCATCGGACAGCTTTCGTACGCCCTAACGTGTCTCCGCCGCTCCAAGGTCTATCCCCTTGACCTTTACCTGGACTTTCGCGACCCCGCTTGGGACTGGGACGAGCATTCACATGGTTTTGGGTCAGAGGACATGGAGGCGGTGTTGAGCCTTCTCTTGCCGCACGCGAACCGATGGAAGTCCGTGACCCTCCTCACGGATACGTGGGCGCCGATGTGGACTTTTTTGAAAGAGACTCAGCGCATGCAAATGACGACCCTGAGATCGGTGAAATTGTCGCGGTGCAACGCGTATTTCGTGGGAAAAGGGGAAACGTTCGAGCCGGCAGGGTTGAGGGAGCCGTTGCGGCTTTTTGGGGGCCAAGAGATCGGGATGTTGAGGGAAGTAGGACTTGTGGGAGTGCACGTCGACTGGGTTGGATCGCCGGGACTGAGGAATTTGTTGGACTTGGAGTTCAAGTACCATGCGAGCGACGTCATGCCGACCTTCCAGGAGTTCAGGAGCATTCTGGAAGGATGTCCAGATTTGAAATATCTCTCCATTGTGGGGTGGGGGCCTAGGTTCGACGATCCTGCGGTGTTGGATTCCACTGCGACACTCATTCGCTTGCCCAACCTGATTCGGTTCTTCCTCGGTTTCGTCGATACGGAGTATGCGATCCGGTTGCTGGAGCATATGGCGCTGCCGGTTCTAGTAGAACTGGCCCTAGAGGATGTGTCAAGGAGCTTGAGCCTCTATGACGCCGAGAGTCTACCGGATGTCAAGGTTCTTCTGGATTGGTTTACAGGAGACCACGATGCTATTCCGTGTAGCAAGCTCTTGACCCTGGAGCTGCATGGAATTCATTGCTACGACAGCGATGCATTGCGAAGATTTCTCTGCAGCTTTCCGGCGGTGGGGACAATGTGTTTGTCCGATGCGGATGTCGTATTATTGGAAGCACTGAAGCCGGGTGCATTGAGACCCTGTCCGGCGCTTGAAGAACTACGTTGTCGAGGAGTAGATTTTCCCAAGCTCTCCGAACTAGTAGGCGCACGGGCTTCGAGTCTGAACGTCTCGTCGTTCAAGAAGGTTCATGTTGATCTGTTCGGGGACGAGGTTGTCGGAGAGCAGGAGAGTTTGACTATTCAAAGGGCCAATGTCGAACTTTCCCTCGATACCATCTTGCTCTCCGATTGAAATACTTTTCATTTTTGTCCGATTTTCGCTACTTCGATTTCGTGGTTTCATACTGTTATATCCCTCTATTTTAGTGATTAAGACATATTCTGTATATTACACCGGTCGTCTGTGATATCGGCGGAGGGAGGGCGTCAGTCTGAGGTGTTCATCTGCTTGTATACTTGCACAATGGAGCAGGAAACGAGAAAAGGATCCAACTACACGGACAGTATGGCTCAGATTTTCTCCTGCTACTCAGGGTGCATGCGAAGCAGAAGTTTGATACACTTTTGAAGCCCTGACTTTACGACAATTCCGTGTGTACTAGCACTTGTCGTGACTCGTCAGCTTCTCTAATCAGATGAACCTTAGATGAACTGATATAAAGGAAGACGGCACCACTGACACTGACCGTCTCCGTGCTCTTTGTACAACCCATCCCCTCGAAGAGACCTGACTGCCTCCCAAGCACTCAGAGGTACTTGGCACGAACCTTGCCAGGTTGATTGTAATTTATTGGTTGTTCTGGACCAGGAAATGACTGTGCCTCATGTTTATCGTACTCGTTGGAGACAACTTCAATTCATCGCCATCGGCAGGTCATAGTTACATAGAATTTCTGAGGTATTATCCAAGCCATCAAAGTTACACGCGAAATAAAGTCTCGAACGGTCTTGGAACTGCCAGGGCCTAACTGCCATCAGGCAGCTTACATATTGCGCCGCATCAAGTTACACGTCCGTCCGAAAATGAATGCTACATAGAACTACGGTGATCAGGTTTAGTACAGCCCGTCCTCAGAAAAGTTATCCTATCTCATATCCATAATCAGGGGAAACCTAGCTCGGGTAGACTTTGCTTTGCGCTATCAGCTGCGATACACATTACGACTGCATTTAAAAATCCGAACTGACCGAGCAAACGTCACCCCATTGAACTAACACGGAAGGTCGTGGACGGTAATTTGGTTCTTTGACTATCAGAAGTTTTGAAGAGTCCGTGTACGGATAATTGGACACCAGGTAATAATTCGGCCCCTGTCTCTCGATATCGAGAACTCAGGTCGAAGAGTGCCAGCAGTCAGATGCCCATCGAGACGAGGTACAACAATAGATACACCCTTTTTCCACCCGAACCTCGCGCTAATAAGGATTCCATAAAGATCGAAAAAGAGGCAAAATAGACGATTCTAGGGGAGGCGGGAATCTGCCCGGGGTGTGTTTGTGTGTGTGCTTGGTGGCCGGGCTTCGTGTCTAGTCAATATATGCCTACTTAACGCTCGCACAGCCGTGATACATATTACAACTTCGCGCCAGACTTCATACAGTTATCACTGTTTCATTCATTCGAACGTTGCGCGTCACAGCGCGAAAATCTGAGGGCGGAAATATATACTTTTCCATTATGTATTCCGATGTCTTTTGGATGTTTCTCAGTCAAAAATTCATGGATCGCGTTTTCGGAGTTGATCGAAATGTACGAGTGTTTATCAATGCCAATCTCTGGTATTGCTCGTCGTTCGAGAGATATGCATGGTCATACGACATTAATAATGAGTAAACATGCCTTTCTGAAGTGAGGGGCGAAGAATGAAGAATGAAGGTGTACGCGAAGGGTAGCAAGTCCAATTCCTGATTTGACATTTCGATCGCTCTTCTCGGTGCGAGAAAAAAGCTAAAAAACTTTTATTCCAGAAATTGTTCAGCCGAATGTGTAAATGTTCCTGTCCCTTGATTAATCGTTATTGGTTAGTTCGGAACATCATCGAACTTAATCACAGCTGAATCACAGCGCGCCTAATCGTGAACTTTTCAGGAGAGACTGTGTCTTTTAGTCTTCTCGAGCATCGTGCATCATCTTGATTTGCCGCGGTAGTTGCTGGTAACTTCTTGAACGTATTTCAACCATCTTCGGTACCGCGTTCGCGCTTTAGGGATTAAGCGAGAATTCATTTACGCTTGACGTGAAATTTGAAATTTATAAAATAATTATCTAAAATATAACGTCACAGTCACCATCACGTGATCTAAGTTCAACACCCGTCCGCCCATCGCTGCAGGTTCTCTCTCGACCATCACCCTCGAGGACCAGCAGTCGATTTTCTGAGCGTCTGGGGTAGAGGGAACTCGAGAGAAGGTGCCTTTTCCTTCTCTTTCTATCTACATTACTTGTATATGCTGACCGCGTCAACAGACATCCAAAGTTGAGGAAGGACGAACGTTTTTGCTATCGATTCGCGACGCAAAGGACTGGTGCCTGATATTGAAGCGTCTGGTGTCCAGCAGAAGTCGAGAATTGGTACGTTTCGCAGTTATGCTCGCCATCACCGTCTGACCTTCGGTTCGTTCGCGTCATCAGATTTCCAAAGGCAATATCCTTCCTGGGATACGTATAGTCAAGGTGCGTGACGAATATGTAAGCGATTTTTTGATATCGTGTATAGCTGGGCCCTTACGCGACATTTTAGACTCGCACAATACAACAAAACTCACCAACAATTAACGCGTTCATCGAACTAACGGCCTTTTAACGGCTTACCTGCAACTGACAACACAACACGACCCATTTAACGAATCATATTTCGACTTACGACATTTGTTTTTCTGCTTGATCTTTTTAACGAAATTCTTCTGGATTTTTGACGATTTCGCATCTGTATAACTATCATGACAACATTACGCCATCCTCGGCTTCAACAGTCAAGAGCGGTACCAACACCACCACCAGATGTCCCCAGCATTCGTCTTGTCACCGCAACACCTTCTGCGACGGGCTTGTCATCCGAGCCGAATACGTCTGCAGATCACTCACTTGAATCGTCTTGGGCTTCAGTGCCCGCAGCTGCATGGGCTAGCCCCTCCGCCCTTGCCCCGCGTCCTACAGAGGTGACACCCAGGAAACGCCTCGTCCCCAAGAAATCCAAACTCGGCCTGCTCGGTGCTGGGGGTGCTGTCAAGGAGCGGGAGAAGACCCGGGACTTTTCTGACGTTGTTCGGCGGGTCGGCGGTGATGCCTCATCTACTAGAGGAGGCTTCGAAATCTACGTGGATCCTACCGAAGATCCTGATATCGGAGAAATTGTTTTAGTGAAGAGGAAAAAATCTCGGGCCGCATTGGATGGGATGAGGTGGGGCGGTGGCCCAATGGCGGAGGTTACAAATGTGCCCTCTGCTAAAACGAAGACTAAGGAGAAGGAGAAGGAGAAAGAAGAAGGGGCCAAGGAGAAGTGGTGGGCAATAGGAAGAGGGCGGAAGGATTCGAAGGAGAAGGACAAAGCGAAGGAAAGGAGCAAGGATTCGCAACGACCTAACATCATCCCTAGGTCTAAGAGTAAGTTTTCTTGGTGATCTCGCTTTGATAACCTCTCATGGCGTCATTTTCAGCACCTGAGCCTTTCAAACCACCTCCGCAAGAGGCCAGAACACGCTTCAACTCACTTGACTCTGGGACGTTACTCTCCGCCCCGAATACCTTCAGTCCTACTTATCAGGCCAACAATTTCTCTTCTCCTCAAATTGTTCCCCAACCTCAGCCACGTTCGCGAACGCCGACACTTGGCGGACTTCTTGCACCACCCACGCTTTCCAACGACCAGAACCAAATTCCACACCAGGGTTCTATTGCACTGCGAGCCATGCGTTCCCTAGCTCGCATCGGGAGCTGGGCTCAGCTGAGGAATTCGAGTAATGAGAACGATGCGCCCAAGAAGTACAAGGACGTACCCAAGAAGCCGAAGGCTGGGAAGAAGGACATGGAGAAGAAGAAAAAGAAGTCGAAGGATCACCTGCGCAACTCGACTAGCAGCTTTGAGGCCGGCGCATTGACGGCCAGTCCTGAAGTTACCCGGACTCTTGGATACAACAAGAAACGAAGTATCCTCGGGCTTGGGCTCCCTTCGACTATGACGATGAAGGTACCTGCTGCACGAGGCGCGTCGACGGCATCTTCTACAATGTCTCAGGCCCCTCCTCCGGTGGTCGATAACAACAGACTTTCGGTTGAGTCTGCAGTGGTCTTGGGCAGGCCAAGCTCAGCGATGTCGACTGCGTCTTCTCTTCGTCCGATGTCAACAAATTCGGGAACCTCTCGTGCTTCGTCAAGTTCTGGTGCTTCGGTGAAGTGGGATGAAGCGGGCTTGGAGACGGTCAGGGATCTAAGGGACAGAGAAAGGGGGATCAAGAAAGGGATCAAGGAGGAGCAGAAGAGAAGGGATAGTCGAGAGAGTAGGAGGAGTTCGGAGGGAAGGAAAAGGACGCCATTGACTGACATCTTCCCGGAGATTGGTAAGGGTGGAGAGGGTGAAGAAGCGAGGCATGTAGAGGAAGGATCGTCCGGTACTGTCGATGGCAAGGAGTGCCCAATTGTGACAGTGGAAACCGCGACGTGTGATGGACACGAGGACTCTGTTGCAGACAAAGTGTTGGTGGCTACACCTGTTCGTCGAGCTCGTCCAAGACCTGCATCTGAACAGCTTCTTGGCAGAGTCAGGCCGCAAGGAATTTACGAGGATCCTGACAACGGTATGTCCTCTTTTATCATAGTTCGTGAATTGTTGTGAACGTTATTTCATAGGCGCTTTATCGGTTCTCGATGCCGTGACGAATGATCTCGCACTGCTGATCAATACGTTGGATTTGGAGGCTACACCCGGTAGGACACCTGATCCTTCGCCGATTGCTAGACGGAACACACGAGAGCCCCAGGCGAGTCCTACGAAGATGAGAGCTAAGACGCTGCGTCTTGAAAACCCCTCGGTCACTTCATTGCGCCCGTATGCGCAGGCTACCGTGCGCGCTCCTCCTTCCCCAGGTGTTCTATCTGGGCAGAAGCGCGAGCAAGGATTTATGAAGAGGCGTGCCAGTCAGCTGGGGCTTGGAAAACAGATTGCTCCTTTGCCGGTGTTTGATAGCCCTCCTCCAGTCAAGCCGCCCTCGTCGCCTCCACCACAGTCAACACCGAAGACCTTCGCAAGAACGCACAAACGGACGCTGACGCCTGGACCTCTCCCAGATCCGTCGCCTGTCCTGAGACCACTCAGGCCTGCAAAGACGAGAATTTCGAAAGCCGTCGCGAAAAGTCCCACAGCAAGCGTCAAGAAAGCAGCACGACCTCCTCCGTCAACGTTCAGGTCGTCTATTACTGGCTTTAGGAATTCGACGTCCTCGCAGGAGTTCAACGAGCTGGAGAATCATCCCATTTTTATGCGCAAAAGGGCGTCGTTGGGCGCTGATAAGAGAGCATCTCGCGCCAGTACCGAGCACGATGATACGACCTCCCGACGACCTCTCGCACCGGGTGCACGCAAGATGCTTGGTATGAGAGGAACCATGGGTGGCTCTGACGTCTCCGCATATGCCGAGGACGTTGACGCTTCTGATCCCGACTCTGATATTCCGGATGAGCTCCAATTCATCTTGCATGGGAAGAGAGCTCCGATAGTGGAGGCTGAGGAGGAGACCATGGATTACGACGACATTGCTGAGAGCGCCAAGGGAAGCGGTGCGGACGATACGATGGACTACCACGATGAAGGACTGTCGTTCATCAACGATCGATTGGGTGGACTCTCATTTGTAGATGAGGAGATGGAGGTTGACGTTTCGGTCCCTCCTCCAGTGTTCCGTGCCCAAGTCATCGACGAACAGGAGCACCACGCAGAATTAGAACCCTCCGAGGAAGATACGAATAAGTCGTTCGATTTCACGGGCGAGATAAAGAAGTTGAATGAGTCGGGCGACTCTGATCGCCATAGCTTCGTGGAGCAGCTGGAGAACGCGTTCCGGACTCCAGCAAAGATTGATCTGCGCTACGACTTTGCAGGTCCTATCAAGGATGGCTTCTTGCAGGTTGATGTTCCTCCCGTTCCACCTCTTCCACTGCCTCCAGTTTCCGGCGATAGTCTGCAGGAGTGGACCGACTCGGCGACTGGTCTCATGGATGTGCAGGAGCTCACCTTCTTGTGCGAACAGGAAGATTTGTCGAATAGCAGATCATCTTTCGACATGTACACCACCTCGCAGATCCGTGATATGGTACAGCCCACTCTTCTTTCTACGACGGATAGTCTCTCCGCTGAGGAGTGCAGTCGCGCGGAGAACGGGAGGTTTTTAAGGAGCACCTCGTCTTCTGGTTCGCGTCCGTCGGATGGTGAACTCAACAAGTCGTTCAAGTTTGGGGGTTCGAGGTCTTCTCCCAGTTCTGAGGAAAAGGATAAGCCAATGACACTATCCGATATCATACCCCCACCTGCACACGCTCGTTCACTGTCTATGGGAAGCCTCATGGAAGATGATTCTGTTCTCAAATCCATCCTTGCCAAAGCTTCGGAGGTACCCCGCCCGCGGGTGCACTCGGACTCGTCATCGAAGAGAGATTCTCGGGCGCACTCAAGACAAGTTTCCGGATCTAGTTTCACTGGCCTTGACACCTTCGAGGAAGTGAGGAGGGGCTTCGAGTTCCCTGATAATCGACCTACATTCTACCCTCCTTCTGCCGCGGCGTATAGCAGGCACAATAGACAGGAATCGGCGATGAGTTTCGCTTCAGTCTCATCCTATGGACGTGTCGTCAACCCTGGAGTCGTCGATCCGTTCGATTACGGTGATTGTGGTCTTCCGAGTCTACAAGAGATGCCTTCTTCGGAGAGTCTGTCTATGTCGATGTCGATGTCAACGAACATGGAGGATACATTCGAGTTCCTTCGTCGTGGGCAGAGGAGGAGAGCTGACAGTGATGCGTCCAGTTTCTACTTTAAGCCTTCTGGTCGTGGACACCGTCGAAATGAGTCGAACCTCTCAGTTTCCTCGCAATTTCCTCCGAACAGCCGCTACAATCGCAGCTTTGGTATCGGGTTCGGCGGTGGGCACAGAAGGAACGACTCTATCAACAGTATGAGCTCGGTTGCGAATTCGTACGCGATGCATGGAGCGACCGCTGGAAAGGCTGCTTGGGCGAAGCATCATCGCCCGCAGGATTCGGCTGCGAGTGAATTTTCTGCAGCAATGCATTTGGGGCGGCCGGGTATCGGGGACAAGATGTTCGATAACGCTCCTCCCGGAGTGTTGACTTCCATTTCTGCGTCGCCTTCAGAGACCGTGAAGTCTTCTTTCGACTCGATCATGGACGTCGATGGCCCCAGGTCAGAAGCGGTGGACTCTTTGTTTGATCAGACAGGCGTAGGGTCGAGCGAGGATGGAGAGTCGGTATTCAGGCGTGGGCACGAGTATCAGCGTCAAGGAGCGCACCTTGCGCCGCCGATGTTCCGCCCACTATCGGTGCTGAGTATGCATGATAGGAGTGTGCATAGTCCCAGAGAGGATGATACGATGATTAGTGTATGTCCTGATTCCCTATGTTGATTGATATTCATTGCTAACGACGATGTCTTCAGATGCTTGGAGGTGGTCGTCACGAACGAAGAGAGTCCATTGGATCGATCATGGATATCGACAAGTCGCCCTGCGTACGCGTCGAGAAGAGGAAACATTCGGAGTTCCGAATGAAGGGTGAGGTGGAAGAGGGTGCAGTTAAAGCCCGGATTGTCATGAAGCCGTCAATTGCCTCTACTGTCGAGTCCACCAAGTTTGGAGGAGAGCGAATGATCCGAGCTCAGCATGGACTTTTGGATAGGCGTAGCTTGGAGGAAAGTTGTCTTGTTGCCGACGGGGAGGATATGTCTTTTTCTTGTGAGTTTTTCTTCTTGGATTGCATTGATATCTTGCCTGATAAATCTATGCGCATAGTCGGAGCGACCGTCTTCACCAAACCCGATCCTTTATCTCGGTCAAGGTCAAGCACATGCACCTCGAATTCCGGGACATCCGGCTCGGATACCCCTCCTCTGTCGTCTTCTGACGGATCGTCAATGTCGGAAGGATCGCAATCGAGCATCGATCTTGAAGAGATCAATGTTGCGCTCACAAACGCTACGCATCCTATGTCCAGCAACCAACGCAATAGAGTTCGTGCTCGAGCAAGAGGACACGGTCACCGTCGACGCTATTCGCATACTCAAACCTCGCAGTCGTCGGTTTACGAGACGATCCAAGAAGAGGCTTCTCCGATGTCTTCTCCTGGCACACAGAAGAACAGCAGTCCCACTGCTATCCAGCCAGTATTTGTTATGGATGAAGATACCGCGTCTATCCATTCTGCTACCGCTACGTGGGATGATGAGCGTGGGATCGTGGCTCTAAGGAGGTACTACGAGTTGCGTGACGAGGCAGAATCCGCGGTGACGGAGAGCAAACGTGTATGGATTGACACACCGTTTTCCTTGTTTGCTTTGCAGTGTAGGTGTTTCCCCATGGACGAACGTATAATTTTTGACATTTTCATAGGTTTTGATCCACCCAAACATCCTGCAGGCATGCAAGCGCTGCTAAAACATTCCATTCAGAACTACGGCCCGCTACCTTCGGAGCTCCGACCAAAGCGAGTCCGTTCCTGGACATCTTCAAGGGCTTCACCATACCCATCGACAAGAGTACTGAAAGCTGCTGCTGCATCTCCGGAGCTCATCACGAAGCAACAGGACAATGTGTATCGTAATGCCACGAGCTCTCCTCTCGGAGATGTCCTTCCTCATGCCAACGTGATGACCGCTTCACCAGCTTCTAAACCGTTCAGTCCTTTGATCGGGGAGCCTAAGCGAGAGAACGCGTGGGGTCCGGCGGCTACTCGTCCTCGGGTAGGGTCCACTGCGAGGCGTACTGCGCTTGGATGGGCAAAGAGGAGCAACGGGAAGACGCCGACAAATTTGAAGGAGAATACACCGAAGATGAATATGACGTGCGTTTTGTTCTTTTGCCTTTTTTTCTGTTTGAGAGACTGATGTGTTTTGTAGGCACGGCGAATCTCTGAGGCTCAGCCGACCTCGTCCGAAAGGTCGGCCGACAAATCAGGCTTTAAAGAGACGCTCTGCTCCAGCCCGGTTACACCCTATGCTACCTCCACCGCATGCCCCACATGCAATATTACTTCTTGAACATGAAGTGTTGGGGCCGTTGGCAGTTGGTGGTCTCTATGTCCTTTTATGACTTTGAATGTTGCTTGTCCTTTTATGTTGCTCATACTGTTATCTACGCTGTCGTTGATTTGTTTTCGAAAGCGGATTGTGTACAAGTTTTGAAGTCTGATTATTGCTGCTGTAAAGAAGTGTTGAATGTAAATTTGTCCGTAGATCGAATACATTGCGTTCTTTTTATGTGACATCTATATAGCATGCAAATGATAGAGCAAACAGCGTGTTTCACAGTCGTAGGCATACAATCAATTAACGGCGGCTTTGTGAATGAGAAAAAAGGTGTCAGTCGGACTTGGCTAATACTAATAGGGACTCCGAGATCCCCGAAATAGCCTTAAATCGCCATAACCTCCTGTCAGGTCCGCGAAACCTAGTCTCGTATATATGAAGCAAACTGTCGACAGTCTGGTCTTCCTTAGCGCCTGCCAAATTCACTCAGAAAGCCAGGACCTTCTATCGCCGGCTTGCCACATAGAAGGTACTGTCACAGGACTACGCAAAACCATGTTTATGGCGAAGTTCAAATCCCTCCCTTCACTCACAAACAACGCCACTGTCAAGCTCAGGTATGCAAACATTGGTAACAGCGGCTCTCTTCTCTATCAGAAAAGTTACAACGTTGTCAAGCTCTGTACACAGCCTTTTTTTGAGTCGCTCCGAACGTTCTCCATTTGCAAAAGAAACATGTCTTTGTCGAACTGTATGCAAACGGCTGTAGGAAACGTGTAGGACTTGTAGTTAACTTTATCGTTTGGAATCCGGTTTGCCAATCGTGGCGCGTTCCGAGTCAATTCCGAGATCATCGATACAGCAAAGTACAAGACACCCTCAAAGAAATGAATTGGCTCGGTGGAGCAACGAGGCAAGACATGCGTATCAATCATCATTTTGACAGTGCGCCTCGCGGTAGTCGCACGTTCCGCTACGTGACATGCAAGCGGTACTACGAGTAAAACGCATTCATGGCGCTCGACCTGTCACATGGCCCAAATCGAGGTATATAAGAATTGGGTGCACCCTGTTCCCTGATAGTTAATCCCCATTCTCTCGTAAAATAATGGTTTCCGCTCACGAGTTCCACTCAGAGGACAAGTCACGACCTTTGGCCATTACTGCAATCCGGCCACGACCAATACCCAATTCTTACTGGGCTACACCGTTTCTCGTCGCGTGCGAATATCCATGGACGCCCAAAACTCCGTATAAACCCAAGCTTGACGCTCTGCTCGCAGCGGGAGTTCGGACATTCATCGATCTTACCGAGTCCGGCGAGTTGAAGCCTTACACACACATACTCTCTGCGCGTGCGACACTACTGGGGATCGACCCTACGACTGTTGAGTACTATCGGTTCCCCATACGCGACAGATCACTGCCCGACAGCGTGGGGCACATGCATCGCGTGATGGACGTGTTGAGGGATAACGAGGAACGGGGAAGGATCTGTGCGGTTCATTGCCGGGGTGGTATCGGCCGGACGGGGATGGTCATTGGGTGTTGGCTGGTACAGAGTGGAGTAGCGAGAGATGGAGAAGAAGCTTTGATGGTTATCGCGGAGGAGTGGCGATCTGTCGAGAAATACACGCGGTATCCACATAGTCCGGAGACCGGGCCGCAGTTTGAATTTGTGAAGACATTTCATCGGATGGGTGTTATTGAGAGTTGAAGGTCGGTTTAGCTCTTTATAAGGATTTTATTGTCCTAAATATTTTTTACAGACAGTTGGTGAACTGCAAGTTGGGACTTGGTGCGCGTCATATTCTTTGTTTGGAAGTTATCCAAGTCTGGAGTGTCGGTGACGGAGCGGGGTGCGCGCCTCCTACTAGTAGGATCAGCTAAAAGAGGCAGAGGATAATTCATGGGCACTAGAACATAGTTATCATACAGATACAATAATAGATAATACTCATCTGGAAGTCCCGATTAGACGTTGATTCCATTAGAGGTTCTCTGAATCACCGGATGGTCGGTGAGGCCTAGCGTTACATCAATGATGTGATGACGGACAAGATGGTCTGGAATACTCACAAGACTTACGAAACAGACGCCGGATAAAATGAGGGGGACAACCTTTACAGTGATGGTCAGACCACCGCATCCAAACCGCATCACACTGGGATACGGAATTAATACAGAATCTAACGTACCAAGGCCTCTCCATTCAAGATTATACCAAGACGGTGGACAAAACCGCTGCTTCGTTGTGAGCATCAAAGGCAAGCAATAACATGATAACACATACCAAATGTCCTGCCAGTCACCCAAATACGACAAGGTAAACGTAAACCGATGTTGCAAACATCGAAACAGAGCGCATATATCCACCTTGCGAGCCAGTTGTGGTCCACAGCATCGTGCCTGTAAGTGTTGCCATCCACTTTGCTAGCAAAAGTGGAGTGCATAGGAGAAAGGATTGAATATCGAGTAAGAGGTCACATGTGGTGGTATAAAAAGCAAACGCGCTGATGCATATGCAGCAGGAGGCGACGAGATGGTCGTGGTAGAAGAGAAAGAGGTGTCGATCGCGTTACTGGCAGCTGGCCAGCCGGGGAAATACACGTGGCTGGACCCGAACTTATTTTGCATCCATGCCGACCGCAAACCGTTTAAATCAATGAAGCTATGAAGTTCTACAGAGATGGTGCATTGGATATGGTGGCGGAAGAAAGCTCGTGTTTAAATGCAATCAGAGTTGCAGCGCGTGTCGCCGTTTGATTTGGCTCGATCTCGCTGCATGAAATTTGTGTTGCTTGATTTTACTCAAACAGGCTCGACGTACTTTTCATTGGGGGTGAGGTTTCCAGAATTATCTTCAGAATAAAGGGCCGATGGCGGAGTTGCATGTTATCGAAGTGAAGCACCACCAACATGCTAGCAGCGGTTGGGCCAAAGATGTCGATGAGCGGCGACTGGGCACGCTCTGTACTCTGAGTTGGTAGTACGTTTTCTGGTTCGGTCGATGCTGCGTCGGAGCCCATAGTAGCGCTGTTTATTACTCAGAATTATACCGCTAACGGGGAAAAAAAGAAATCCAGGCAAGGCAGGAGTCGAGTGGGTGACTGCGGCGGGAAGGGATGAATTACCAGAGTCGCCGAATTTCCCACGACCGAATTTTTGTTAGACTCTCAGGCTTGCAACAGGCTCGCTGACGTGAACAGCTCTATGACTGCATCGGTGGCTTTATTGCATCAAAAACGGCTCATCTGTCCTTCCATGAGACGCGCGCCTTTAAACTACCGGCTAAAATCTTCGCGCTTCTACCCTCTCAGTTCAAGCTGTCAACTACAATCTTCTTGACAGCAGACCGCAGACGCTGTTTTCCCGTCAGTCTGGATTCTCAGTACTTGAACTCGGGGTCCAGGGGTGGCAGCCTGCCTTGACACCTGGTCTCATCGCGTCGATTCTGACTTGGATTGGATCAGGTAATCCAGGTACTGTCACTAACTTCCCACTGATCAGATTCGACATCTCTTACCGCAAAAGCAGAAACTTCCAGAGATCTATGCCAAAGGAATGGGAATCACTTCCTTTCCTATCCCTTTGATTGTAAATTTTCTTGGACAGTAACGACATTTGGGTTTTATTATACTTCTGATCACTTGTAGCATATCTGATCATCTAGATGACAGACTGCGGACTGGTTCTTGCGCACCCATCGCTAGTTGTGACCTCACTAGGATGGTCCGGTCGCAATACTGACGGCCGAATGACCTGGGTGCATTTAGTCTGAGGACCATATGATGATTAACATCCGTGATAGCCATGTGCTTAGGTCCGGAGGAAAATATCTTTTCACAGGCCGGACGAAGTGTATTTAAGGGCAACAATAATGGACCATAATAGCGTCGCCCTCACTTTCTGCTTGCTATGCTCCCCGTCCTATGGATCTTTCCCATTCTCTTATCATGCACTCTCGCCTTACCGTCTCTGCGTCGTGCTCCTTCAGGAAGCAACACGGTCATTATCCAGATGTTCGAATGGACCTGGGACAGCGTAGCCTCCGAATGTACTGATTTCATCGGACCCGCTGGCTACGGATTCGTTCAAGGAAAGTTCACACATCTTTTGTCTTATGGTTCCTTCTGAAATTGAACAGTTAGCCCACCGTCGGAACACATCACCGGCACCCAGTGGTGGACGGATTACCAGCCGGTTACATATACTTTAATCTCTAAGCGTGGTGACCGGGACGAATTTGCAAAGTATGGGTCTTTCATACTGTTCTCATTTGATTATTGAGCAATCTACCAGCATGATAACGACGTGTCATGCCGCGGGTGTCAAAGTAATCGCTGGTATACCTCGTTCCTTCTATCGCTCCGATAGCATCGCCATTGAAAAGCCTGTAGATACTATCTTCAATCATATGACCGGCATGGACTCAGGTATCGGGGTTGCGAGTGATACCTACACCCACTATGTTCATTGGTCTGACTCTGCGTTCACTTGGGACCCGACGTCTGATACTTCCGATAGGTATATCCCGGCATATATCAATACCAGGTGAGATCCATGCCTTTATCACGCTCACGATATTCATCTTTCGTCTGGCAGGATTTCCATCATTGTACTCTTACTAGTACCGGTGATATCGAAGATTACACCAGTCGAGCACAAGTACAAACTTGCCAACTAGAAGGCCTCGCGGAGTACATTTCGCGTATCTGTGCCTTCTTCAAGTAGGCTGATCTTTGCTAGCCTTGCAACCGAAACGGAATACGTTCGCGGGCGTCTAGCTGAATATGCGAACGACCTCCTTTCTTTAGGAGTTGATGGATTCCGTTTGGACGCCGCCAAACGTAAGTTCTTTCTTCACTTAGTGAAATCAACCTAAAACCCGTCCAGACATTGCGGCGGATGATATTGCGAATATCACAAGCCGCTTTTCGTCATCGCCGTATATTACTCAGGAGGTCATCTGGGGAGCTGGTGAGGCTGTTCAGCCATCGGAATATGTCGGGATTGGTGACGTCCAAGAGTACGAGCTAGTCGAAATAACTCTTCAAAGTCAGATTTATATTTCTTGTAGATTCCGTTACACCACAGCCCTCCAGAGCGCCTTCGGGGTGGCAGCATTTCTGGATTAGAGAACCTGGATAGTCAAGGCTAGTACCCTAGTTTTAACCACATCTCATGATGTCTGACGATGGTATAGGATGGATTTCCGGATCGCAAGCCAATGTCTTTGTAGCGAATCACGACACCGAAAGGGTACGCCATAATTCAAACCCTCATGATGATGATGACTGACTTGATGATCTTTTCCAGAACGGTAATTCTCTCAACGTCAACTCAGCCAACAATGCATACGTGGTTTATATTTACTCTCCCTTCGTGTTGAACTTGTGCAGCTGATCCCCATACCAGATCGCTACGATATTCTCCCTTACACACCCATACGGAACGCCTACTATTCTTTCCAGTTATCAATATTCGACGACTGATGATGGCGCTCCTAATAATGGTACGTTGCGTTTTTCATCTCCCCGGAAGCTGCTAACTGTCCTCTGACAGGTGTGGGTACTTGTTCAGGTACAGGAGGAGCGAACGGATGGTATTGCCAGCATCGCTGGATAGCCTTCACCGGCATGGTCGGGTTCCGGAATAACGTAGGCTCTGCGGCATTAACGGACTGGGTGTCACCCCAGTCCTCGCAAATCGCTTTTGGACGAGGTGACTTTTATACTCTGTCATCGTATTGCGGTCGATGCCTGATATCTATTTAAGGGTCCGCTGGTTTTGTAGCCATTAACAACGCAGCCTCCGACTGGAGTTCGAGTTTCACGACCTCGTTAGCTGACGGATCGTACTGCGATGTTGTCAGCGGAACAAGCTCTGATGGTACTTGTACCGGCTCTGGGTATGTTCGTCTTGCCCACAGAGACTTCCATTGTCTCTGATATCTTTTATTCACTCAGTTTCATCGTATCCGGCGGCTCGTTCACCGCAACAGTTCCGGCTCACAGCGCAGTAGCCATCCATACCGGCGCAACAGGTACCGTTAATTCTGCCATGTGAAATTTGGCTTAAATGACTCTCGCTAGGTACGGGGTCCGGATCTGGTAGCTCCTCCGGTTATGTCGCAGTGACATTTTCCGAAACTGCGACTACGACCTTCGGCGAGGTGAGCATTCGTTCGTTGAAACTACTTTTTAAAACTTATATGTGTCTAGAACATCTTCGTGGTGGGTAGTATATCACAATTGGGGAACTGGGCGCCTGCATCCTCGGTAAGCGCTACTTATCAATTCTCTTGTTCCGGCACCGATATATTTTCTTTACAAGATCGCTCTTTCGGCGAACGATTATCCCGTATGGGAGGCTACTGTAAGCATTCCTGCAGGCACAGTCTTCCAGTACAAGTTCATAAGGAAGGAAACGGACGGATCGGTGAGTAATACAATCAGTTTGGGAGTCTCGGATAGTGACAATCCCTAGGTGGTATGGGAATCTGATCCGAACCGCCAAGCTACAGTCATATCGTCGGGTACCACTCAAAATTTGTCGACGACATGGCGTTGAAAGGCTTTGCTTCATCTGGCAATTTTTGAATTAGGAAAATGAATTGTGAACTGTTCCTGTAATAATAACGTTGCCTTAACCTGACAAACCGTCTCGGAACGCGTTAGTAATTTCGGTCTATTAACACGTCTGGAGAACAGAAACATTGAAGTAATAGTATTCTCTAGACTCAAAGGTACGTATTGGACACATCGCGCCCAGCATGATAAACTGTCCCTATCCTAAGGAAGGCTTGAATGCAGCTCCTGCGACGAGAAGACAGATACACAAAACCAGGATAACGCAGAGCTCAAAGATGGTAAGTAGATACAGCGCCGCCTAATGTAAGATATAATCACTTGCAGGTGTAAGCTTGTCTCCCTTCAACTGCACAACATCTGACGGAGTCGACGTCGTCCCGACATAGCCCAGTCGAAAAAGGAGAACCGCGATTCCTCAGAATGAACCTAATATCATGATGGAGTTCCATCTCTAGAGAAAGAAAGTGGGCCAAGAGTGGAAAGGTCAAGGAAAGGTCATTGGTCAAAGCGGCCTTTTGCGGCCCGGACTTGTGCCGCGAATTGAATCTCCGAACTATCTCTGCCGAGACGCAAAGCTTAAGGTGAACGGGACCCGAATCGCCGTCCTCTTTATCCACTTCACATGGCCGAATGTTTTATCCATGATAACTCAAGGGTAATTTTTTTAGACGATTTTAAGCCTCACCAGATCACTTTCAATTCTTAGCCTCAAATACACGAATTGTACGTGGAAGAGCGTCTTCGACATAGTGATATGCTCATTGTATGATCTACAAAAAAAGCCTCGATTTTTTCTACAGTGACCGCTCTTAGTCATCCCTGCTGACACGACCAGAAATGTTGCTGGAGAGCTACAGCCCTGTGGTCGCCATGCCCAAGTTAAGTAAGAAAAATCGCAGAGATTTGTTCCCCTTGCTGACTAGCGTTTCAAAGGGGAAAAGAGATCAAATAGGAAGACTGGAGACTCTTGAGTCCTGAGGCCTGATCATCGGCTGCTATTGAGGATACAAACAGATTCGTATTGGGAGCTCGCAAAATAATACTATCGGCTATTGCCGTCGGCCTAGAAAGGCACGATCTATTTCAATTACCCCTTGAATCGATCTATGGCTTCGACAACGACCACCGCAGAAAGCATCGAACGTCCTCCATTCATCATATTTGGATATGGATCTCTTATCTTCAAAGTACCTTTATCCCTATCGCTTCAGCTGTCTACTAATAAGCGTACTAGCCTCCTCCACATACCATTGCAAAAGGCAGGCACTAATCGTATGATTGGACTGCACCTGCTGACGTTCAAAAGTACCTGGTTTCTTGAAAGGATATGTTCGTAGATTCGCCCAGAAATCGCACGATCATAGAGGAACACCAGAGGTGATATATTCTCTGACCTGTGTGAATGCCGAACAGTATTTACGAAGGCATCGTAGAATCCAGGACGCGTTGTTACCCTCGTGCACATAGAGGATTGGGACAACTTTTCTAGCTCTGTTGGTTTCCATTCCCATTCGACACGTGCATAGCGTATTTCTCACATTCTTTCTGCGGTTTTAGGATCCATTTCCTCACGAGGATATTGTTTGGGGTACGGTTCTTGGAGGACTATACTTTTACTCACGTTTGCTTATTACGGACCAGGAATCGCATACACGATTGACCCAGCTTACGAGTCTGAGGTCCGGGACTACCTAGGTATGATCATTGTGTTTGACGCCTTTCTTGTGCTAACTAGTGGACTCAGACTACCGAGAAAAGGTCCCAACACCGCTTCCTCGTAGCCAAGGATTAACTTTTCTGTCTAGGATGGATATACTATGGAAACTATCGATATACACGGTCTTGATTTCGCCGATGGTAAAACCGACAAGGTGATAATACGTGGCGTGAGTACATCTCTCATAACATCACGTCACTGTCGCTCATTCGTGATACCGAAAAAAACAGGCGTATGTAAGTTATCGAGTCTTCGCCTTCTGACGCCACAGTGAGCAATATCCTGATAATAGTGCTATGTCGGCCGAAATGACAATCCGTCGTTTAGTAAGCGTCACCTATTATTATAATCCTTGAACCCTTCCCTCACAAACATAATCCAGTTGGTGCCGAACCCCTGCCCATCCTTGCTGAAACGATTTGGAAATCCGTCGGTCCCTCCGGGCCTAACAAGGTAGGCTATCAAGTATCTCAAGCTGTCGTAAATGACAAATCCGGGTTTAGGACTATCTCTACAGCTTGGTCTCGGCTGTACGGCAGCTCTCACCAGATTCGCATGATTCACATCTCTTTGCTCTGGAGGTATCTTTGGATTTTACCTGGATGTATTCATTCTGAAAGAGGTCTTGGCAGAAAATTGTTCGCTCTTTGGACGCGCGTGAGAACTAGAGTCACCAAGTACAAGACACCTTCGGAAATTTATTGGAAACGCAGGGTATATTTTATGATACCAACGGCCCGGCGTCACCGTTGAAGTGAGCTCCCTCATATTACTTTGGTGCCCTTTTGTTACTCTCGTTGGCTAGTTTGAGCGCGTCTGCGTCGAATTCGAAATGCAATTCTATTTACAGACTTAATAGTCAATGATCTGCGGTCGAATCTAAGTGTATCCACGGCCATGTGGGCTGCCGGTGAGAAATGCAATTCAACGAATACACAAAGAGCTCTGCCACCATCAATCTTCGAACAATAGGCGGCGAGTCACTAGCCTTATACAGACAAGGGTTGTTTGTTCTTGTGGGCTTATATAGACCCAAGGCGGTGACGATGCCCTTCATTTTCTTCCTGTCCTCGAAATAATAGACTCAAATCTGAGTCTCAGACTGTCTCTATTAAAACCAGTCTGCTTGTCAGCCAGGTCACGCCAGAACTAGGTAAGATTTCCTGCTCTCATTTTTCTACGGAGGCTAAAATTTGACCGCATAGACGATGGAGCAGGAGATGAGTCCACCTCGCGATGAATGCTTGATCGATCGCCTTTGCGACCATGTTCTTCTGTGTATTTTCGAACACCTCATCAGTCCACTCGCGTTCCACGAAGCTACCTCGCCAATGACGCTCTCCTGGATCAACCGTCGATGGCGTGACCTCGTCGTACTTTCGCCTTTATTTTGGACACAAATAGACGTCGACGAACATTCATTCAGCTCATCTCGCCATGCCAGATCTTGCGCTAGAGCCTTTCCAGTAGTGGCCCTGTACCTCGAGCGCTCACAGTCCTGCGCCATCGACGTCATGATTAATCTCGATGTGCTAGGAGACTTCTTCGCTCCGCTGGAAGGCGACGAACATCTTCCTTTTACGTTTGATCATGTTGATCTACTAGGATTGGCCCTCGTTGAAAATGCGCGGCGAATCAGGACTCTTCAGATTATATGTCCGAGCTGGATGGTCCAGCAGTATATTTTGCAGCATTTTAGGAGCGTGCCGATGCCGATGCTCCAAGGATTCAACCTGGAGTATCGCTTTCACATCCTGCAATCACTTGTGGAGAATTACCATCGCAAGACTGCTCTGTTCCCTTGTGATACCCTGTCTTTATTTTCTCTGGGTGGCATGGACATTCCGGACAACAGGGATACCTTGCGGTGTTCCGGGTCTTCGTTATATCCTAATCTCCGTGACGTCGAACTTCAAGGCGCTCATTATAAATGGGACCGATTCTGCGCGACCAACCTCTCCTCCTTGTCGATCGGTTACATTCCTTGGGACCACAGACCGACTCATAAAGAGCTGCGGGATATCCTCTCAGGAAGTCCAACGTTGTGCTCTCTGTCGATTTCAGGTGCCTTGCCTAGCACTGGAACGCGGGCGGACCTGAACCTCCCACAACTGAGTTCACTCAACCTTGGTTTTACCTGCCCAGTAGAAGTCTCTGTTTTTGTGGCCGGCTTCAACGTTCCTTCATTGAAGAAACTTGAATTGCATTATACCACCCCGACGCTTCCGAGAGAGGCGCTTCCGGTCGACAGTGAAACTATCTTGTATGCGAAGACGGAAGAAGCGTTTAATCACCTGATAGAGTACTTGCCTTTGCAACAGCTCCTCTGCCTCTCCATCCGAAGTGTCAGGTTTTCTAGGGAAGAGTCGATTGTCGCGACCACTTCACAGGTCGACAAAGGGTTAGTTAAGGACTACGAACTCCCCGCCGTGTTACGCTTCATTCAAAGACTGAAGGTCCTTACCTCCCTCCATCTCGTCAACCCAGACCCAGATCTCCTCTTATCGCTGGTCTTCCCTCAATTGTCCTCATCTCCGAAAGGAGCAGAGGATACTGGGTACAATCCTCTCGTCGTTCCCCGACTTAGGCGACTGTCCATAACGACGAAAGAGGAGAACGGTCATCAGAGCGTCATTCGTTGTCTGCAGCGCCGTCGTGACCTATATACTGAGTCTGACTCGGGGTCTGATAGATATATCGGGCGGCTATTGGAATCTCAGACGTTGGTTTTTCCGGTCTCTGCGAAGAAGGATGTGCTGGCTGTGGAACGAACATCGTTTGCCTTGGCCACAGATGACTGTTGCAATATAGAGTTCAAGGAGTTCGCTCACAGGAAACTGACGGCATTCGTGGAGCTAACGTTGCAGCAGTGAAGGGGACTATACATATCTTCGGAGACATTCTCATGTTATTATCAATAATCAAATGCGGATCTGGATTACCCCCAAAATAGCAGAAGGATGGGCGTGCCCGATCTGGGATCTGAGGTCTGAGGCTCGTATCGGAATGGGTGATTTCACGATTCGCGAAAGTTCAAAGAAGCACTGTTTGGTCCGCACCTCATGTCAGTGCTATGTGTAGGATGTTGTTGCTCGCTCCATTACATGATCGCGACGTCCACGTCTGACAGTGTCTGAGTAAGCACTACATACGGTGCTGACAGCCTCAGGTGGCAGGGAAAGTACGATGGAAGCATCGAGGCGTGACTCTTTTGATAGGCGCCTGAAGACACGTGCTGCTCAGTTTGCGCTACATTCGTACTTGTTCATTACAACCATCACTATGGACGCTTTCATTGCTAACTTGGAGAAAAACGAAGTCTCCCCCGACTGGAACGGTGTCCTGGAGATTGTCGAGAGCGCTCTAATTCTGAATGACCAGCTGGGTGAGAAGTTCTCTACTACATCTTGACTGAGCAGCGCTAATATCAGATAATAGCGGCAAGCCATCCCAAATTCTACGTTGGCACTTGTATATTCCTGCTCTGGCAACCAGTGGTCCTTACGTGGCCATTCAAAATATGTTCTACCTTATTAGGTATTCCATTGGCCATTCTACGCATTCCGTTGGCCATTGCACGTTGGTTCGTAAGATGTTTGGGTTTCGGTAATAATACGGGCATAGAACGCAGTGAGTTGATTGAGCTCTGGTTGTATCTACTAATAAATCTGAGCACCTTTCAACAGATTCCTTCGCCTCTCGTTATCAGAGTGCTAATTACGGTGGGCGTGTTCCCCGTGATTCGCTCTTCTCAGGCATGCAATCATTTGGCGCGTACAATGAAGAGCCCAAAGGGCAGGATGATGGGATCCCGGCGTACGCAAGGTTGTTGCGGATAGGTGTTATGGTTCTACTCATTCGCTACCTCGTGTTCTAGTGAATCATTTACTGCACTCAATGTTTATATCGTTACAGTGGTCTTCGACATACTTAAACACTAGAATTTGCTCAATGATGGTCAGTCAACTATAGTACAGCTGTACGCACTAGTATGCGATATCCACAAGTGATAGAATACCTTGCGTCGCTCGATTCACGCTGAGTTGGTGCTAGGGAAGTCCAAAACTAGCAACCCTGTGATATAAACTTCAATAAAGTGAGATTTACTGCATCATAGAGATGTCGATATCAGGATGGGACGCGCTGCAGTCTCGGGCAGTGCTTGCGCAAATGACCGCCGAGCCAGGTGAGGCACAGGACTGTTTTCTCATGGCTTGGACCGCTCGGTCCGATAACGGCACGCACATGGCACGCGCCGTTCTTTATTGGGTAATACCATCGTTATCTTCCTCCATCATCCCAGCCCTAGTCCTCCTCTGACAAAACTCGAGCAGCGCTTGCTGAGCCCCGAGAAAGCTGACTCCTGAGGCACAGGATTGTTTTTTCATGGCTGGTCCAAAACACGTGCTAACCACAGATGGCACGGCGCGCGCGCCATCGTTATCTGCCGGCGCCTCCCATCATGTCACCTCATCCTCCTCTATCATCGAGCTACGACGTCATCGCGTCATCATACGCACAGAATGCAACAGCGCACAGACCACCCCTCCACGCCCTTCCAGGGTATAAAGGCGCGCACATTCACGATACCGCCCCCAACCCTTCTTTCTTCCCTTCCCCCATCTCTGCTTTCTCTCCCTTGCCGTCGTCGCGTCCTAGATGCCCGCCAACTACCAACAGTACGCCATTACGCTCACCGTTCTATTCATCCGTGCTTATATAATCCTCGCTCCTAGATTACACGCCGATCTCAACAAGACCCTTGGCCCAACCTTGGCCGCACACAATTGGTACGTTCCCCATTACCTCTTATTACTCATCTCATTCGCAAGTCAGGCCAACGATGCCCTGGCTCCCATTGTCGCCGAAGACCTACTCAATGAGAACAAGCATAGACTTGTCCGAACCGCTATCAACGCCTCAAGAGCCAATCCAGTCCTGGCATCCGCCTTGGAAAACGTCTTTACAGAGGCGTTCTCAAAGGTCGAATCCAATGCCTCGTACAAAACCGTTCTTTCACCGCCGTCGCATGCCGACACTTTGGGCCATTATTACCGACGTCACCGATGGTTAGGTCAAGGGCGAGGATGCATGGAATGCGAAGGTAGTGCAAGATCACGCTCGTTGGCTGCTGTATGTTTTGGTACATGGATTTGAGTTTCTATCGTGTCGCCTTCTGACAAAGCATAGGCACGCGATCTTCGAGGTCGCGACGGCAAAAGTGCCGTCAAGGCAGTAACCCTCCGCGATTTTTTTTGCTAATTGCATTGCAAAATATACCCGAGACGAAAACGGCGACCGCTGCGGCATGACATTGCTCACTAGAGAATGCCTTTTTGAAATGCCAGACAATGATCGCAGTGCCTGTAGGCATTCTCTCTCTCTTTGTCCACTTTAATATGCCGCTCACAGTTGGGCAGGGGTCGATGAATTTGAGCTTGAGCGCAGCCCCGGCGACAAGATCATGTACGGCAAGGAAGAACTCAAGATGCTCATCGAAGATGTATTCAAAAACACCGAACGTAGGGGCCGGGACCTCGCCATCCAGAACTGTTGCTTCATGGTTCTATCCTCCATCACTGGCTTGTGACCATCTAGTTTTGCGCCGTCAGACAAGACCTCTCACCGGTAGTACCCAATCATTGAGAACGTCAAGATCAACCTCATAGGTCGTCTTGCTTTCAGTAGCCGAATCGTTATCAACCACCTAAAGGTTGCGTGGGACGAAACGTGCATGCCGAAGCACCTTTGATTTATCCAGGATCCTTGCTACCGACTGTTCAGTCATTCGACCCAAGGTCTGGCAAATCTGAATGATCCTCCTCTCTCTGCCCGAAGCTCAGTCGTGTTCAGAGGATGTCAATAAGACCAGAAAGGCCGGCGCGGCATTTCCCTCACCTGTAAGTTCGTACTTTTTGCAGCTGGTCTTCACTCATCAGTCGCTTAGCCCCCACATCATTTTGACGGTTGTCAGTTTTGGGTCGTTCTCATTCACATGGACGAGTGTCATGGCCATCCGCTCCGTGGTTACCTATCAACTGCTCGATTGATGAATATTCTATCGAAGACCTCGAAGTGCCCGGAGGTCACGTCCAGCGTCTCCTTGGGTCCGAGGAATGTACTTCGCTTGCTGGCCCATTGTGCCCTTTGCGGAACCGCATCACAGCTATGCTTTATGGTCTCGCTACCAATGACAAAGTCGAAGACGGTTTCAATTTCGTCATTTACTATGCCAGCCATGGCCCTTGCTACTCGTGTTATGAAGACGATAACGACTCGGACGACGATCACATTGAAAGTACTGTACCCAATCGATAATCGCAATAATTACCTGTGATACGAATATCAGCGACAGGGAGCTCAACGCCGTTTTGATGCCTCGGATACTCCGAGTCAAGGACTATCATATCATCGATATTATTGTCTGCTCTCATTCTGGTGGTGCTAATTAGGTTTGTCTAAGGAGGGAGAGCACCCAGGACATTTTTCTCATATCGAGAATCGCGTGGGTCCCTGAGCATTCCTTGTGAAGGAAGGTCCATCACTCTATATGCCAAAGTCGGGACTCGACCCTCGCCGGACGCATTGAATATTGAAGGATTATCCAGGTTATCTTTGGGTTATTGCTCTATTTTTGCAAGGGATTCCTATGTGGTTGTACTAGGGTTCGTAATATGCAGGCTGTTCTGGCGCTATCGGGTACCACGTCATTTGAAGGATGTCTGTCCCGTACTTGATTCTACGGTTTCATTCTATAGATTATCCACTGACTGAGCAATGGAACACTTTTGACCTCGCATTAAAAATTCTGCTATGCAATACGGATTTCGATCGCCTTGACCAACGGCATTTACTATTCCGCAATACAAGATCCGTAGAAGGCATTACAGAAACCCAGGAATATATACAAGAAATATGAAAACAATAACAAAGACCGACATTGTATGCTACCACTTCACGTGGTGTTATGCCCCTCTCGGAGATTCACTAATTGCTCCCCCCGTTCCATAGTCCACATCTATCACGATACTCCGATCGCGTCCAAGCAGAGGCGTTCGATCGGTAGGTGTACCAACTGCTGAGACCCTACCTCGCTCACGCTCGACAATCCTATCGCAACAGGGATTAGGATGGCCATCGAAATGAAAATACGAAAGCATTACCCCCTCATGATAGCAGCAGTCGTCATACGCTTTGCCTTTCTTTTGTGCACGTTATCATCGTAGCGATCCGTCTCGTCGACGATTTCTTCAGATATGATTTCTTCGATTATATCTAGAGATAACTCGGTTGCTTGGAATCGTTTTTATGAGGTATGGAGGGTACGCACCTTCGAGGGTGATCACTCCGATGGCTCCGCCCGCGATACCGGGGGTACGGGATATGAGGATTAGATGCGCACGACCGGTTTGACTGCGGAGAGAATTAGTACTCCCGTTGTGTCAAGTCCAAGGCACATACAAATAGTCCAGTGCTTGGAAACAGTTGATCGAAGGATGCGCCTCAGGAAGGATAGATAGAGGGAAGCTTGACACAGGAAGCTCTTTGGCGGGGTCATATGTAAGGAGCTAGAAGGAAGTCCATATATAGCATCAATTTCATACCGGCGGGAGAACTCACCTTCTTGACCAACAATAGCCCCGTGAAAGCTAGTGGATTCCCAGATTCATGTATTGGAAATCGCGAGTATCCGCTCGTTAATCTGGGATAACGATCGGCGGCTGAAATAGAAGGCTCGAAAGGGACGCACATTGTATCGATCATCTTGTGGTCAAGTATTGTGTCCCTGCTCAATGTGACCACGTCCTGTATTATCACCATGAGTACACCATACAGGCCCTCAGATGGGAACGATAGTACACACATCCATACGCGTCATAATAGTCTCGACGTTCTTCGAATTTAGCTCCAGGACACCATTGAGAATCGATATCTCATCCTCTCTCAGAGGTTCCTCCCCCGTGCGGTGGAACTGTAAGAACGACTTGAGTTCGGCTTTTTTGTAGGTGTGGGCCTCGTTCGCGCCAAGGACGAGGTCAAGTAGCTTGGCTATGGGCCAAGCTACGGGGGCTACGAGGGGGTGTGAGCTGATGGACGTTCCAAGTAGCGCATCATCACCCACCGAAGACATACATCAGCACCAGGACGAACGGAGTACACGCTGCCCCGATTGCAAGGCCATAGCGGACGCTCAGTGATTGAGGAATTATTCTGTGGCGTGTATAAATGGAAAGAATACATGTTGATTGTAGGAATGATGGCGTACTCTCTAAAATTGGACGCGGCGCGTATGTCAGAGGAAGAGCCCTGGTCGAGGTATGATAAGACACGTACCCAAAGATCACTTCAAGGAAGTGTCAGATAGTGTTACGCGACAAGAGATGATGACTCACCAATGGCCGTCGTGGAAAGCGCTACCGCGGCTACGCCTCCGCCGATCTACCTTCATTAGCCAAGCCAAGGGGCGCGAAACTGTGGGTATCACGTACGACACTGTCGAGGAAAATCGGCAAACTTTCGTTGACTATCTGTGGGCGCGATGACTTTCAGTCCAGATTACGCGGAGTGTGTGTGTGGGGCGGACGTACGACGTTCCCCAGAAGGAG
Organism: Armillaria solidipes; assembly: GCA_022818035.1. NCBI lineage: Eukaryota > Fungi > Basidiomycota > Agaricomycetes > Agaricales > Physalacriaceae > Armillaria > Armillaria solidipes. The sequence continues at coordinate 1,197,977 of JAIWYQ010000015.1, forward strand.
CACCTGCGCAATGTCAGATATATACAATGATGAAAGCTGCCAAACGCACCACTAGCACCCAATGTCGTCCTTTCCGCATGAGCGACAACACTTTCTTGGCATTTCGCATTTCTACAGGATTCTCTGAAGACGTCGCCAGCACGCGCAGGTGCAACTCGTCGAGACCCATTAGACCGAGAGTCAAGCTAGGCGGTGACATTAGGAGGAGGAGTACTAAGAGGTTAGAGCGAGCTCACCCAGCAAATACGCCCCCAAAAAGTACGAGTATTGAACTTGTGATGATCTTCCACCAAAATTCTGGCGAACCAGGTTCGACACCGTGTGTATGTTTCCCTAGTTTCTGTACAGTAGGCCCCTGGCTGAAGTATGGCAGAGCATGAACAAGTCGATTAAACAGCAGAAGAAGAATGGGACGAGATTTCATGAGAGAGAAATGAGAGAAATGAACGTGAGCTTTGTGGGAGAATGGAGAAGAGTATAAGAGGCTCTAGGTCTTGGGACGCGGGGTTGGAAAAGGAAATGGGGAAAAATAGGGGTGTCAAAGATTTGCCACCTTTCGGTCCGGATGCCGACGAAGCCGATAGCGAATTTTGCTCAAAGTACATACTACTCATCATCATCATCATCATCTTATCCGAAGGTTTGTGCGATGACGACGCTTTCAGCATCGCAATAGAATTCGTCTCAATGCATTGACGAGCTGTTATTGCTATAGCCTAAGGCAAAGGCAGTTATGCTATTGAACCGATACCGAGAAAAAACACAAAACGCCCGTTAAAGGTGCAGATAAATGCGTGCTACGATAAAGTGTCCAAGCTCATCTTGGGACTTATGAAGCTTTCATGAAGTGCCAAGACATGGGAAGGGGGGAGGATCCCGCGGGATAGGCTAACGAATGATGATGGTCCCTTAGCCACCGTTCTTTGAACGAGTGATTGGGTGATATAATGCCGAAGCCTTCACTGTAGAATGCAAGAAAATATCCTTCCGAACAGCCCTATTCCAGGGAAGGTGGCACGGGTTACATCGGAGCGCGCCGTACGTCGCTTCCTCGGCACCTGACCAGAACCGCAACGAACTGGTGCGGGCGACGCAATAATAAGCGAAATCCTCTATGAAAACGAAAATACTGGAGGGGCTCGGGGGGTACCTTTAAGTAGGCGAGTAACGAGGTACCTCGAGTCCGAGGGGATGACTTAACGAGTACTGAGTCACCTACGCGTGGGAGGGATTGGGGTGAAACATCGGGAAAAATGTAGGATTCACGGGCGCTGCTAGACTGGTTAACCTTCTGTCCATGGATGGGGAATGATCGTCCGAGTATGCCTACAGGCATCGGTGAATACGCCGGGATCGGAGCAAACGCTACGGAAACTCGTTGCCTCCCGTACTGATCGTATTCAGGGCGTACTGCGCTCAGTGCGCTGTGTGAGGTGATGGTGGCCATAAAGAAGCGGCAGAGAGCCCCGCCATGATGAGGAAAACACTCTGAACCTCTGTAGGAGCACGGTTTTAGAACGTGACCAAGGCGGATGTCAACCCATTTACTCACTGCAACATTCGGCCTAGTAATCTTCGTCGACTCTGAGACCGAAGCCGTCTCACCCGCTTCATATCTTAAACTCAAGAGCCCTCCGTGCCCTCCGTTGACGCGTAAGTGGATGTACTACGAAGGCGACCAGCATTTAGACGAGCGCAGCTACAGCACCCTGTGCGTTATTTTGATGGAACCGCACGTAAAGACCAGTATGTTTCCAGCGACGACACCTGGAACAGAATTCTTAAAACATGAAAACAAACCGATATGTAGGGGCGTACCTTGCTCCAGGTCAACTCTCGCTCAGGAAAGCCTTTGACATGAGTAGGCTGTGGAATATAAGTCTAGAAACATGTAGCATAGGAAACGGCACGCATACATCCATACACTCAACTTCCTCGAGGCAGAGATATGTCTTTTCCCTTGATAGGCGAGGTGTCCCAAGTTCTCGCTCGCCTTGTAGATAGAGCTATCCTGATTTGAGCGCTAGGACAGTCTTCATGACCCCCATTGCAAAACAAGCGCGCATATATGCGCCTTCTGAAGGCATCTTAGCAGCGAGGTCGCGAATAAACATGATGAAGACACACCGGACGTTGCATAGAATCAATGATAGATATGCCATCCATGATTTCGTTTGATATCTCCCATCGCCATGGGGTGGTTCGTGGTTCCTAACAGCGAACACGTAGCGTTGTCGTTGTCCGCCGGAGTCGAGGACTACGCGGTGCACGGCGGTGAGCCCGTATGCAAGAGTGAGACTGAGAATGACCACATATTCAGGCAATATTTGGACTGAAGACATGGTCATCGTCGGAGCCGTCATCCAGCGAAGAGGAATGCGATATTATCATCCATACCGACGCCGACGCCGCCAATATTGGTGGGAACGGAGCATAGACAGGCTGTCAGATAGCCATTCATGGAGGGAGGGATAAGGAGAAGTCATGGTGGTAGAAGTCGAAGGGCAAAGGTTGTTTGCCAATTACATTGGACACCACAAATGACACCACCCCGACAACAGTTCTCATACAATGACTTCCATGATCGACGACTGAAGCAAAAAACAGTTCTGAACATCACACTACGAGATTTGAAACAAATAATTGTATTCTCCAAAGTACTATACTAACTACACTTTTCTTCCTCGGATGCATCGTCACATCTTCACAGAAAGTCAAGTGGAATGGGGAGTTCCAAAAATTGCTAAAAGCCGAAGCTAATAGACGGGTTCGGATGTATAATTTGCAATCAGCAAAATAACTGTACCTCGGTAAAGACCTCATTGGTGACAGTAAACCCTAGCACAAGAGATAAAGATGCGACAACGTCGGAGCCTGTCTTATATACTCTTCCGGAAGCCGTGCACAGACCACTTCCTGATCAAGAATATATGCACGGGCCATTTCCTATTTTGGGCGGCGATGAATCACGATGATGTGCGTAAAAAAAAGCGCTTGGTGGCGAAATCTATATCTGATCTTCCGTATGCACATCCACCTTGACTCCGGCACTGGTTCTCTTCGAAACGGTTGCCTCAGATCCGCAGCATGGCGCGGTTTGACGACCTGATTTCGCAATCCTACTTGATCGTCCCATCGTTCACGTTTGAATGTGGTACAGAGCTGGAGGATGTGCCCGTGGCGTACAAAACTTGGGGGAGCCTGAACGAGGCAAAAGATAATGTTATGATTATTTGCCACGCATTCACTGGGAGCGCTGATGTAGAAGACTGGTGAGCTCCTCGATCGCCAATATTGAGAAATGACCAATTCATTTATAGGTGGGGACCCTTAATGGGTACAGGAAAAGCCTTCGATCCGAAACGGTTCTTTATTCTATGTGCGAATGTCATAGGATCACCATATGGCACGGTGTCGCCAATATCAACCAATCCCAAGACAGGGAAGCCATACGGACCGGAATTCCCTGCATCGACCATACGGGACGATGTTCGGTGCGTATTATTCATTTTCTGAAGAAATTATTCCGCTAATATGCATTTAGGCTACACAAATATGTCCTAGACCATCTAGGTGTGACCTCTGTCGCAGTAGTTATTGGAGGATCCATGGGGGGCATGGCGGTGCTCGAATGGCCCTTGTGCACACCTCCGAACTATGTCCGACACGTCATCCCTCTGGCCACCTCTGCCCGCCACTCTGCATGGTGCATCAGCTGGGGGGAAGCCCAGCGCCAGTCAATTTACAGCGACCCTCACTACGATGACGGCTACTACGCCTCTCAGCCAGCCTCCGGACTCGCGGCAGCACGCATGGCCGCTTTGCTCACCTACCGTTCGAGGGATTCCTTCGAGAGCCGTTTCGGGAGGAAATACCAGCTCTCGCACGACTCACGCTCCCAGTCGCCTGACCCAGTATCAGCCCACAATGACGGACATCGAAATTCACGTAATAGACCCTCGCCACCTCCGAACATCTTTTCGGCACAAAGTTACTTGCGGTATCAAGGGGACAAGTTCACTGCGCGTTTCGATGCGAACTGTTATATTCACATCACGCGAAAGATGGATACGCATGATCTGTCGCGAGGAAGGGAGTCGCTTGCCCGAGTACTTTCTACCCTCCCACCGCGCGCGCTGGTGATTGGAGTCGAAACGGATGGTCTGTTCACCACGACGGAGCAGCGTGAGATCGCTGCGCACATTCCGGAGGCCGAGTTGGTCATTATTCCTTCACCGGACGGGCACGATGGGTTCCTTCTAGAATTTGAGGCGATTAATACGCATGTGCTGGCGTTTTTGAAGAGAGAGTTCCCCGATATATACGCACGGGAAGTAGAAGAGGAAGGGCAGGATGGCGGGTTTGAGGTGAAGAAAACGAGCCTATTTGGAGAGGCTGAAGACGTGGTAGATATCACTAAGTGGTAGAAGTAGACATTAGAAGTCTATTCGGTACTCTACCCTCATAGAGTTGTTCTGGTTGTTAACAGGTTATATGATAGTGGCTCAACAAAAATAGCTACCGACGGAACGTTCACGTGAGTATGGTGTCAGGATGGGCGTCGGGCGTGTTCATCAATGTACAGGACAAATGGAAACTTGCGGGCCGCTGACTTGGCGCGCCCACGTTGGGAGCATAGGCACGGTCCGGTTCCTCCGTGATCACGTGCACCATATCCGTAGTTTCCCGCTTGTTCGTAGCCACCACCGCGACTATCACTAGCGTTGCCCCATTCTCTCTCCTGGACCTAGCGATACGGTTCCAACGTGCACCTGTTCGCAGAACTATTATTTAACTCAGACTGAACCGCCACCTACGTTTGTCTTTTATCACCATCTACTTTCTATCCACCAACGCACTATTTAAATTCGTCAACATGTCCCCTTATGAATCTGGTTGTTCAGACTCTCTGACTGGCGATGGCGGTCTCTCTTCTTCTACCAATTCACTAGATGCCACTCCTTACGATGGACCTTGGATGGACCGCGGTTCCCAGCTGCCCAACGTACCCGCGCAGTCGAACAGCCCAACGAGTGCCGAAGCCTCTGTACTGACTAGAGACCTGAGCGACCGAAATGACCGTAGCATGTTCAAAGGCGCCCCCGATATCGGCAGAGTTGAGACGTTGATGGGCTCGACTAGATCAACAGAGTCTCTTATCGAAAGTGCGAGAACTTTGATCGACCTCTTCAGTCAATCCACCCAAACAATTCCTCACTGGGTGACGACGTATGGTATCCAACGCGGTACATTTAAACTGGTTCTCCTCACGGCGATGCTGGATCGTGCCCCTGGCTGCTACGGTCCTGATCGTGCTGAAAGAAGTCAGAGGTATGTTGCTGCCGCAATCTGCGCTTGTCGAGGCGATGGTAAAGACACTATGAACGGACTTAACGCTCTTGCTATAACCTGGTTCGCTCATTTTCTTTGGATATGTGAGTTCAAACTACGTTCCCTCTATCCATTCATATGGGAACTCCGGAAATAAAATTAACTTTTGTCATGCAGTTCGCATGCACAGTTCGTACAAGAAATACTCCAGTTCGGCTGATCCATCGGGATCAGCCACACCCACGCTAGTTGAACCCTCAGGATTCATGTTTGGGAGTCGCCCTTCAACCATGTCGAAGCAGGTGCGGTGCTTCATTTTCTCGGTTTCCTTTTCGTTGAATATTGTTGCCCTCAGGTCATGAAACGGCAGGACTGAATATGTCCTATAACTGGCGTCCGAGAAGAAGAACGCTGGGATGCCCTTGCTGAAGATCCTGATGTGCTGCTCAGTGTCATGGAGACGTGCCACATCTTTAAGCGAGCTGCGGCTCTTGATCTCGACAATCCGAAAAATGTGAGGGCACCTTCGTAGGGAATAATGACGAGCGCTGATCTATACATGCACTCCTAGTGCTTTTCTAAGACTACGCGGGATATTGTTCGCAACTACCTTGCCTTGGACGATGAAGAGATGGAGGAACTTGTTGCTACCGTCGATGATCCTAGCACCGGCATCGGGTTCGAGCTTCTCACCCTTTACCAATTTGACAAATTCAAGTTCTCGCTGCATGCTACCGACGTAAGTACTATAAACAACATAAATACCGTTTCCTGATGCCGCCCACCGGGGGTGACCAGCATCGTGTTGTATTCAAAGACTACAGCAACTCTGATCCCCCCATTCCCCTGCCAAATCCGATTTACCTTCGTTTGCATGCTGCTGTTGCAGGTATTCTCCATGTGAGTGGGGCCGCTGCTGTCATGGATCATCAATTCGAGGAGAAGTACGGAGAGGGATCGGGTGGTTCTGGGCTACTCGCCAAGTCGGAGTATAAGTTTGAGAATTTGATTCGATTTCTTGACTTGGAAGTACTATGATATCTGCTCGTGATTGAGTGAATTCTTTAATTTATGACGTCTAACTCTGCATCGTTTTTATCCTCATATGCCAGCTCTCAGGATCTTGTAGGCCTAATTTGACGTTCAGCCCGTCAGGCTACGTCACACTGCTCACGATTGCCTAGGAACAAGAGGGGAAGATGTCTCATGATATACCAAGCGATAATTTTGAGGACCGTTAGGCGTATCTGCTAGCTCATGTTGAATACCAAGCCATAACTAGTGTTCAAGTTCGAACGTTCAAGGGTTGGCTTTTCGCGAGAAAGTTGTATCGAAAGGTATGCTAACAAGCCCATGGCTTAAAGCGGTTTCGAGTACACCGTTGTAAAGGTGACCGGGGCATAAACTGGGGACGACTTTGAGCAGGCGGTTTACCTCAAATTTTTGAGGTCCTCCGGTATAGATTATCGGCATAGGCATCAGCAAAATGGGAGTTAGTGCTACCAGCCGGCCAAGTGGTGTTGAGCGGTCTTCCGAGTCCCCGTACCTCCCTTGAGTGTTGTCTACTTACGTATACGGCTCATAATATTCGCTATGTAGGCGCCAAGCTCCGTTGAGGCTTGAAGACTCGTCGTGACAGCGAAAAGGGAATTCGCGCACCATGGACCTGGAATTATCAAGGAAAGGCTGATCGGCCCGGAAGCCGCACTGCGCCCGATGTGGCTGTGCGTTGTATCTCTGCAGACCCTACGCCAAATAAACCGTTCCCTGCCACTATCCACGACGTCGAAATATTCTACCGGCACGGCGACGCGTGGTAGCCTCGTTTAAGCTGTGGTGCGAACATATTTTCTCAATGTATGTCGCCTGTTACCGTCACGACCGAAAAATGGATGCTGAACACGGTTTTTTCCAGCATTATTTCACCAGTTACCGTCGTACTCTACCTCGGCGAATTGCTGCGACTTCCTTTGGGCTCTGGTCCCGCTCGAGCTCGACGAAGAGCGCGAGAAATTCGGCTAGGTCCTCTTGCGAATCTCTTCCACCTCGTGGTAGGATCACCATGGAGCCACCATCGACACCTCCGACAAATGGACATACCAATGAGCCCCCACCCGTTGAGCCGACCGTTTCATTCGACCCGGAAGTGTTTCGCACCTATCTTCTGGCATTGCTACCGCCGGTCATTGGTGCGACATCGGCGGAGCTCGATTCTCTGTTCGACGACGAGTTCAATGACCGCGTAGCACGATTTAGCTCGGAAGGGGGAGGAGTCGTATATGTCGTGAAAGCAAAAGATGAAGTCGAAGGTACGTATTCTATGTACATTTTGTGCGAATTTCTCTAATTTCTTCGTAGAGGAAGCCGAGCAGACATACAGCTACCAGCTCACCCCGCAATTAACGTATCATCCTTCGCATGTCACGACGCTGGCGCTGATTAAACGCGGACCGACACTTGACCCCATGGTCCCACTGGCGACGCAGCTTCACTTTTTGAACCTGTTCGGCGGCGACGAGACGCCATACGAGAGTCTGCACGCAGTTGTGAGCTGTGGTGTCAAACCATGGTTTGATGCGTTCGTCGGCTCTCGTGGCGGAGGAAAGGACGGCGGAGAGGGCAAGATGGGTGAGCAATTATCTCGTGGTCATTCCCTTCCACTTTCTAACTCTTGCAGGTATACCTATGACCAAGAAGAAATTTGCTGAGCTCGAACTTTCCCTTCTCCATCTCCAGCAAAACGTAGAAATACCAGAAACGAACCTGACAATACATCCTGTGATACAGCGCGCCGTCGAGCAGGCGCAGGCAACCGGGACGCGACCAAACATCTCTCATATACCTGCCAAGATTCTTAACGACAGTGGATTCCTCAACACGCTGCACGGACACGTCAATTCATGGATCAAAGCGATACAAGCTGTTACCAAACTGTCGAGAGACGTCAGCTCAGGGACTGCGTCGCAGGAAATCAATTTCTGGCTCAGTCTGGAGCGAGCGTTGGAGGGCATCGAAGCACAGCTACGGAGCGAGGAGGTGAACATGGTCATGGAATGTCTGCGGAATGCTAAACGGTTCCGCGCCACTGTCAGTTTTGTTGCTGATACAGGATTAAAAGATGCTACGGATCTCGGTATGTTTTCTTCCGCACGAGAGAACTCTGATTGATGACATCGTTCTAGTCCACAAATACAACCAACTAATGAAAGATTTCCCCCTTAACGAACTTCTCTCCGCCACTGACCTTGACAAAGTGCAAGAATCCCTTGTCCTCATTTTTGGGCACATCAACCGCAAACTCCGACTCTCTCCCTACCCCATCCGACGGGCCCTCCCCCTCGTCGAAGCTATCTCTCGCGACTTCAATGACCAATTACTCCGTATCCTTACCTCTCACCGGCTGCCGTATACACCCTACGAAACCTTCGACCGCCTGCTTGCGCAGACGATGAACATCTTCCGGACGTGGGACGATTTGATGAAAGAGTTCACAAACGTTGCACGTGAAGTGACGAGGAAACGCTCTGAGCGGTTTATACCAATCAAGGTGATACCCGCACACGCGAAGCTGCAGGAGCGAACGAGATATCTGAGGGACTGGCGGAAGCAGCATGAACAGCTGGCGGTTATGACGGGTCCAACAAAGGGTCTTGGAATGGGAATGGAGATAGGAGGGATGGACATGGAGGAGGAAGTGAAGGAGGCGTACGAGGTTGTCAAGCGGATCGATGTCCTGGACGTCTCTGTTGGTTAGTTTGTTTTCGCTTTCCTCTTGACTTGCGATTTACGTACTGTCTACAGAGGGCACTGAAATCTGGGTAGCCGCTGAGAATGCGTACAATGAGCGTGTTTCAAGAGTGGAGAACCAGATAATCGCGCGACTGCGAGATCGATTAGGGACGGCGAGGAATGCTAACGAGATGTTCCGGGTATTCTCCAAGTTTAACGCACTGTTCGTGCGGCCAAAGGTTACTTTCTCTTTTAGTATACGGCACTGATCCTGGCTCATTCATGATTGTTTAGATCCGGGGCGCCATTCAGGAATACCAGACCCAGTTGATAGATTCAGTGAAAGAAGACATCAAACATCTGCACGATAAGGTTGGCCATTCCATTTCCCCGCTGAATCTATGCTCATCATACTGCTGCAGTTCAAAACCCAGTACCGCTATTCCGAAGCCTACCACATGTCCCAAATGCGTGACCTCCCACCTATCGCTGGTGCTATAATATGGGCGCGTCAAATCGAGCGACAGCTCCTCACCTATATGAAGCGGGTAGAAGACGTCCTCGGTAAAGGCTGGGAGCTTTACGCCGAAGGACAAAAGCTCCAGTCTGAGAGTAGTGCATTCCGCAAGAAACTGGACACCCGACCTGTGTACGAGGCATGGCTACACGATATCAACCGGCGGAATATGGGCGTCGATGGGCGGCTGTTTGAGATTGTGCGGCTACGCGGGGCTGGTGGAGGTGGAGCAGTCGCGTACCAACTGGCGGTGAACTTCGATCCTCAAATCATCACGCTGTTCAAAGAGGTGCGGAACCTACTGTGGTTAGGCTTCCAAGTCCCGCATGCGATTACGAATATGGCGAAGGATGCGAAGAGGGTGTACCCACATGCTGTGAGCTTGATGGAGACTGTCAGGACGTACGGCCAGACGCTTGATTTGGTGGAGCGGAATGGAGGAATCGAGTGGCTGGTTGCGGAGTATCGGAACGAGGCCCAGCGAATGATCAATAAGGGTAGGTTTCTTTCTCTTTGATGCGTAGCACGTCCTGACAAGTGTATCAGGGATGAACATTCGATGGGATCACTTTGTGAATCAGTATGACACCGGGCGGTATGTCACTGGCAGTGATGGACGTGACAACCGACATATGCAATTCGTTCGAGAGTTCGCTAGCGTCATTTCGGTGCTGCAGGTTGGTACTCGCATCGATGATGGTGTCTGAATGGTGTTAATTCTGTTCCACTTTGCAGGACAAGACAAATAATGTCATCGACCTATACAAAGATATTCTGCGCTCTATTGAAGACTTGGGTACTTGCTCATATACCCACGAGGCGTTCTCTGAGCTGTTGGGCCGGATACAAGCCGCTGTGCGTACTTTATATACGTTGTTCTTCCCCGTGCGCTCATGCCATTATTTAGATTGACCGGCTAAACTTGGAAGGTTATGCAAACCTGGACCACTGGGTCGCAGAGTTAGACAAGTCGATCGAGAAGATTCTTCTACAACGGTTAACGCAGGTTATACACGTATGGTGTCAAGAATTCGACCGGACAGACGATGGTGACACGCGCAGGGATGCTCTGCCTTTGCGGGATATCACGAACAAGCGGCGAGGGGATAAGCGTATGAAAGAGGAGAAGGTATGATACTCTCATTTTAGTGTGTGCGATCTGTGCTGATCATATGTCCAGTTTTTGGAGGCCAACATGACTGTGAAACCTCTTGTGCATGAAATACGGATACAGAATCAGGTCATTTTCTTGGACCCGCCGATAGAACAGGCGCGTGCTTCGTGGATCCATCAGTTGCATAAGTGGCTAGGTGAACGCGGTTCTGTTCCATTTGGGTCTCGATCCTTACCTGCCGTGCCTAGGTGTCGTCTGTCGACTACAGCGAATACAAAGCTCACGGTATGAAATTGGTCTGCAAATGCAAGGAGGCGCTCTGTCAGAAACAACATATACATCTCTGGTATACTTCTTTGATTCTCAGGCTGCGGTTCATGCACTGATGTTGCTCTCCCACAGCTCACCCAGCTACATAAAGATACCCTAGAACGACCATTTACGCTCATCGAAACCAAGGTTCAACAACTGAAAGATTACGTGGCGAAGTGGCTTCAGTTCCAGTCGCTATGGGACCTGGAAGCTGAATACGTGTTCAACCGCCTGGGAGACTCATTAGCGCACTGGCAACAGCTCTTGACGGAGATCAAGAAAGCACGCTCTACGTTCGATACCTCCGATACCCAGAAGAGCTTCGGCGTATGTGTCATCGATTACGAACAGGTGCAGGCCCGGGTAAACGCCAAGTACGATTCATGGCAGAAGGATATCCTCAGTCGCTTTGGAGTGAAGCTGGGCAATGCGATGAAGGAGATGCATGCGTCGATTCTGAAGGCGAGGAATGATTTGGAGCACCAATCGATAGAGGGACTGGTTGGTGGGAGTGGGGCAAGAAGGTTCTGATCCATTCGCTCATTTGTTTGTTTATCGTTCTGCATTTGCATCTGTTTTCATTCTCTGATCATTATGTGGCTGTTCTGTTTGCACACTCCTTCACTATATTTTGGATTCTAATGACCTATAATGCTATTTTCTTTATAAATTCTTTCCGCGTTGCGCGTTCAGTTTCGGATTCTGAAGTGGTGCGGATAGCGGTATCTCACGTGATATGCCGCAATTCATTAAGTCGGCCTCCTATTTTTGTCCTTTTTGGGCGTCAAGCTTGGGCACGTCACTCTCACCATTACCACCACCAGACATACGGCTGAATTTCCAACTGTAAGTCTTCTTTCAATGGAATAAACCGAACTAACGCGAATACAGGATCTTTCCTTTAATATGTCCTCCAGCCTAATCAATCTACCTCAAGAACTCATTGACAGTATCATCGACACCCTCTGCGACGATAGAATTGCACTTCTGTCGCTTAATTCTGCTTCCAGGAGCTTCAGTCACAGAGCATGCTCATATCTTTTTCGTACCATCTCCCTCCGACACGACCTACTCCCGAGATTTGTCGAGCTGTGCTCACAGTCCCCGAGAATCCTCCCCTATATCCAGGACCTCCACGTGTCAGATTATATCCAGGAAATGGACCAATCACTCTATTTACTCCCAAACATACGCAGCATCTCAGTTATAGATGGTTTTGCGACGTTTGTCCCCGTCAAATTTCCTGACATCACATCACTCACCCTCCGAAACGTCACCTTCTCGAGTCACCTCGAGTTTGATGGGCTTCTTCGGAGCTTATCGAAGCTGAAGCGTCTATCTATGACGGATATCTCTATTCCTCGGTTTTGCACTCCCCCTTCTACGGTCGAGAAGTACGGCTTTGTTCTGGAAACTCTGGAAATACATTGTCGGGCGTCTATGAATGCCATTCGGGTAGCAGCCAAGCCAGACATGTGTCCAATACTGTGCTCACATAACCTGAAATTAACGGTCTCTATCAGCATTGTTGATTTCCTACCACTTATCCTGAAACGGCTTTCAGAAAACGGCGGTCGGATCAATACTTTGCGCATAGGCCCAAGTATCGCGAAAGACTTCCAAACAGGTATTTCGTGCTATCACATCACTGCAGTCACTGTACTCATTGTTACAAGTCCCAGCAGATTGGTCGTTCACGCCCTGCCACGACTCTCTTTCACAACTACGGCATATATCCCTTACGGTGATCGATATCCCGGGTATGAACCCCATCCCAGCCTTGCACTGGCTCATCAACTTCCTCAGCCACGCACCAGTACCCAGCAGCCTGTCATCCCTCACTATCACCATCGCGTTCTCCAAAACAAGCGACGGGTTCTACCTCGTCTACAACCAAGGCTCCATCTGGAATGACATGGCGGCGGCGCTACCAGCTCTCTCGCGGTGGGACATCCGCCTGAATAACTGGGACGCGATGAAAGACTTGGAGTTCAAGACACTCTCCCCCGCTTCCGGGGCGATGAAGCGGCATATTGAGAAGAGGCTGAAGAGTTCGGAGTTAAGTGGGATCACAAAGGTGTGGGTGGATTATTTCCCGGACGGGTACGAACATGTTACCGGCGGCAGTTTGTGTTTACGTTTTCCTGCTGTGGTGCAATTCGGCTAACAGCTTATTTTTAGAGTCCATTCAAGTATCTCGGACGATGACTATTTTTGCACATACGCTCAATGGTAGTGTCATTCCTTTACGATTCATATAAACATCATAAACTATATAATTATTTCGGTGCTAGCGTCGAGTTCATGGTACACCGCCACTGCCAAGCCAGGAGAGCCAACATGGCTGTGTTTTTACTTTTATCAATAGGGGGAGGAAGGTTAGAATATCAGATATATACCAGTAGAGCTGTGAATATATTTGTATGAACTGACAAGAATTTATACGCAGCATATATCCCAGATCTCACCCTCTTCAAGTGCGATATGAGGGTGCCTAGCGGCTAAGCGCTGGGACGCAGGAGTTGTTGGTTTTGCGGTATCAGGAGAGCCATATATCCACTGGGTTTCGGCTCATCACGATATACGTCTGAAGTGCGCTTTAAACCTGTGCGGACCTTATGTAAGGCCGCTTCTTTGTTCGACCCAACACTCCCAACAAGCAGACGACTTCATTTTCTCGGTTTTTTTACAGCTGTTTGAATATAGCTTGACAGGGGTATGTGTTTCACACGAGATAAGAGATTAATTTGGGCTCGGTCATAAACCATGGTTTGTGGACTTGAAGCTTGAAGCTTGAAGACGCGTTTGTGGTTGGTTTATGGCTATTTCGGCGGCCTTGTCGTGCATAGCACAGCTTCAGTCCGAGTCTTCTTTCGTCATCCACAGAAATGCCCTCAAGCTGTATACACAGCTGTATTTGTTCCCACAAGATTTATTTAAAACTTGGTCGAAAGGAAACAGCGCTACTTCGGCGCTCTTCTATACTTGCCGGGATGCCTGTTTGAACATAGGGGGATCTGCGATGACATCAAATATCTTGCATCTTGTCGTTATGAACAGACCTCCACTCTCCCATCTCAGAATCCTATTACTCACCATCTTTGATGTACACAAGGGGTGCCTGAAAACTCATGCTAAATCTGGGGGTAACGGAGACCACGACTTGACAGCGTCACAATACAATGCGCGCGATTGGCGCGAGGTCTAGACCGCCTTAAATTGATTACATCATGGTTTCCCGGTTTTGGCAGAAATTTCACTCTCCGCTATGGGCGCTTGCGGCTTTCACCCAACTGACGACGCGAACGCGCCGGCGCCTCTTTTCTTCTTTTGCAAGCGCATCGCGCGATGCACCAGGAACTAACTCATATGGACCGTATAACGCAACTGCAAGATGAAATTCAACAGGTGCGTACCACTGCTTCTTCCCTGTTACCCAGGCCGACTCACCTTGGGGCAGCTCCTTACCATCATGTCCAATAGCATCGCCTATCTCACCACACGCGCGAATTTCTTGCAAGTGAGCTCGCAGGTTCCCGTCACGAAATCGAGGAACCCGGAAAAGTATGATGCCGAAGAGGTATTTGAGGGTGTGTGCTGCCAATCACAATGTCTCGCCGTACTAACGGTGCCATGTTTGCTATCATAGCAAATAAGAAAGAACTGGTGACAGACCTGATGGCCAAAGCGAAGCAAGTGGAATATCTTATACAATCCCTGCCACAGCCGGAGGAGGAAGAGGAGCAGGTACGTGGTATCACGATGTCATTTTCCGTACTCACGTCGTCCAGGCAAAGCGACTTCAACAGCTCGAAGAAGAAATGACCGTGGCAAATACAGAATATGTTGCGGCGTTAAAGAGGACAAGTGCGTGTCCTACCCATCACCGAGATCCTTCACTCACGATGTCATGATTTATAGAGAACCTCCACTCTCAAGTGGCAGACCTTCTAAGAACAATGCTCTCCGAGCACGACATCGATGTGGGGTAAATTTGGCAGATGGTTGTCGCGAGACCCTCGTTTCATGGGGACCTTTATCATCACGAGAATACGCGAGATGAGGTCGCTTGTGTGGTGGGATGACGGCACTTGTTGCTCTGCGGTAGCGTCGTTCCTGCCATGTTTGTCACTACTCTGGTCTCATTGTATCTGTTTCGACTGTCATCTAGCGCTGTATTCGGCGTTTACACATCATGGGAATCCAAAAGCTACAGAAATAGTCCAAGTAAGAGCCGATGTCGACACTGAGATTACCGCTCAGCAGGTGACGCGATGTTCACTAAATCCTTACTGTTGGGTAATTGATCCCGACGTCGACTGTAAGATCAGATCTTCCGTTAGCGGGCGTACATTTCTATGGCAGTTTCGTTTTTACCTCACACATCTGTCAGGTCTGCGCTAGCGTGCTCATCCAAAAGCAGGCAAACAAAATAAAGCCCGACTCCCACTCGGGGCCTTATCCACTGTTTCAAATGACGGTGAACCGGAACCGTAAACTTTAATTTAAGCACCTACCTTTCACTCCTTCTCAGCGTCGAGTCGATTGTTCAATTTCGATCTCATACGTAACAGATACGAATACCTTGATATGGCACGTTTTCAGCTCTCAGCTGGGGGCTTTTTGTTGAAACGTAGCGCTGTCGCATGCTACCGCGTACCCACTTTCTGTTAAATACACATGCACCGATTTGTGTTCAATTCGCAACTCAGAGATGTAAAAATGCACACATTGACATAGCAAGAATTATGGAATAGGAAAAGTGATACGAATCCTGACAAGCGCAGTGTACGATTCAAACCTTCTATATATGTCCCAAAGCTCAGTGCAGGGTACAGGTGTTCAATACTAAGCTTTGCCCGCGGGATCGGCATGGCCAAAGCCGAATACTTGCCGGCTTGAGAGATAGTTATAAACTACTTACACCTCTTTGCATACACCCCGACAGTAGCATGCGCTTGCTCGAGAGGAGAGAGTGATTTGGACTTCGTTATGAACTACGGTTTAGGGACTTGAACTTGAAGACACATTTGTATCTGGTTTATGGCTATTTCAGCGATCTCGGAGGCTTTTCGTGCGTTTGAAGTACCCAAAACACGGTTTATGACGAAGTTCGAGCCTTCTTTCATCATCATGATCATCAACGAAAACACCCCTGATCCCTGAATGTCGAGGTGTATGCAAGGGACTATAAGAAGTCGCGTCAATTTACGAAAATGGCGTGAAGTAGGTATGTTTAGATTCTGGCCAACTGTCTGGGACTATTGTTGGTCTACCGACGATTTTGTGGGTACGAGACCTATCCTAGAATTGCTCAATCAAATCTCATGAACTGATCGAGAAGTACAGGTGAACAATTTCATTGGCTTTCAACCTCCCGTGCTTAAAATCTGTAGGACCAAAATATCAAGGCGGTTGGATGAGGCCCGTACATTTGAAATCACCAGTGCAACATTTTGTTTCAGACATCCGAACCATTACCGTACTCATCTGCTTCAAGTTCTCATCTAGACGTTGGATTCTACATCTCATTAACCACGACGGGTACACTGTCTCTTCTCTCCCCCACCCCCCACGGTCTCTCTTCCGACCCTGTTCTGCAAATACCAGCACATGTATTTCCCCATCTCATACGAACGCGCTTGATTTGTCTTCGAGCGTGGGAAGTTAGGCCTCGTACTTCGGACACGGGCGAACTACATGTTCGCGGGTCTGGAAGGATTCTCGGGAGTAGTGGCCATCGTTACTGGATATAATACTCGTCTGTTAAAACGTGTCCCGACTCGGCCAGATATCTCCTTCTTGTTTGCCAAGTCTAGGGAGCGTCGTGTGAAACCTGAGATGGGTATCTATGACCACCACGTTCGTCAATCGTATGCGTAAGTATAGCAGAATCTATAGTAAGGACAATAGAAATCGCGTATTCCTTCATGACTACTTGGCTACAAGTAAATCCATTTCTAGCAGGGCGCGGCGGTCTTAGGCTCTTACTAGCTTGTAAAAGGATGCTGATCAGCGTCTTGTCCTTCCCCGAATCCCCATGGTTCTCCCGTCCAACGGGTCCCTGATATTCTGATGCGTGCCATGCTCGGCGCGCCGCGGCAATCTATTGCCGCAGCCATTGAATGGTAGTATTTGGGTGTACGACGCATAGCTTTGCACAGTCATCAAACTTGAATGACTCATTTATCAGTTCAGTGCATATAGGATTACGAAGGAGAACGTACATAATTACCGCATTGGCCGCTGCAATTATATCACAGGACGAGATACAGTCTCGCAGCTCGCTTATTATCCAGTAATACTTCAAGCGCCACGTTGGAGGAAGGACAATCACCTGCTACGGGATAATTTAGAGTAGTACTCAAATTGGGAGAGGCGACATACGTAAATTGCAGCTTGGCAACGAGCTTGATTGCTCGTGAAAAGAATGTTCCCGAATTAGTCCTCAGGGACCGTGGAAGGTCGGAGGTAAGCCCTCTGGACCTGATTTTCGTCAAAATGTTCCGATAAACGGAAGAACACCAGGATCGGCGTCCCCACTTTGGTTGGGGTCGAGGGGTGCAAGTTGGGGGAGCGCATTGTTTGAATTTTGAAACATCGTAATCTGGCAGCGGAGCGATCAGTACGCTCTGTTTTATGATGAAGACAAGGTTGGTAATACTTCCTGACCACCGTAAGCATTTTCACTATGAAACAACAAAAAAAATCACAAGTTCGGCGCCTGTAACGTTCGGGCCATACCACTGTGTGATGAGCGCTATTTGGAGCAAAGAAGATTCGGGCGCGCCACACTTGGGGGTTAGAAAATCACATGTTTATGATGATGGAGAGCTGGCAGGGACGGGTTTAGCAAGCGAGGTGTAGTACCGTGACTTAGTTCGGGACGTGCCATGACAATACAGGCACTGCTAAGCGACGCTCGAGTCCCATCGGGCTTCGACTCACGATACACCTTCGTGGAAACAGAATTTCGACCTGCATTGAACTATACTTATCCCACGAGAAGACCAGAATCTAGCACAGACTAATCTCAATCTCGTGGCGCCTAGAACAGACATCGAGAGGCATCATTATATTCGAAGGGAATGCTATGCCAATCAATTCCCTGCCCAAGGTAGGCCCTGGAATGCAAACAGAAACAAAGAGGATTCCTAAAGTGTCGCTGAGGGGAGACCCAAGCGTCGGTTGGCTGTTTGGACAATGGTGTGATTCAAGTCGAGGTACCTGTCCGAGATCAAGCCCGTTCGAGAGGTACAGGTCTTTCCAGGGCTGTTATCCGAATCGCAGAAACGGAGGATTATCCTAGTCAGATAGCTTTGGACCCGAATCGCAAACGGTCCCTCATGATAGGTATTAAGGGTCCGGAGAGTCGGAGCGAAGAAGCGAGTGATGAGCATGGCGCGAAATGACTAAAAAGGATATAGAGTTTGGTAATCCTGTCTGCCTTGAGGGGGGTTTAGGCCCTTGAATTGAAACTCCGTCACTTCCAGTAAAAGCCATGGATATATTTTCCGAGGTGTTCCGACAGGCGTTTTGTGTTCTCACCATCTCGTTTTGTCTTTAGACTCCATTTACATCCTATAATCGCGACAGCGCAATGGCATGTTCTCCTTCCGAAAGGCAAAAATACGCCAAATATATATCCCGTTTGTTTGGACGCCAAATCGAATCTACACTGGGTGCCGGCTAACTTGTTGTCATCCTCGCGTATCATGGAATTGGTTCTCGATGTTTGCCCCGAACGTGATGTCCTTGGATCCACGGACATATAACTATGGCTGCGTCCGCTTGAGAGTGCGTTTGCTCACTCACATCCCCTCGGATTCACCGCAATGACCCTGGCCCTACCTTTGAGCGACCTCTCCCGTAACCAAGTGTTACTCAAAGTATCACTTCCGGATGGCGCTGTCGTTTTCGATATGAAGCCCTTCGAGTCCGGGCTTGGAACGCCTTTGCCACCCACTGACTTAGAACTGCACTTCGCTACTACCAAGGGCGACAACGGGCTGGAGCTCACGATGTGGGCTTCGAGTCGCGCCTCTACGACGACATCGCAGAATCCCAGTTCTACCTGGGATTGGCAGGAGAATTTCAACGAGGGTATGTATCTCTTTGTTGTTGGGTCTAAAGCATGGCTGACGGACGACCATAGAGTTGCTTATGGAGCACCCTCCTCCCAGTGCAACTGTATCGCCCCTTGAAACTTCATTCAGGGCTTGCACAGACAGCCTCCTCGATCCCAGCTCGAGCTTTCTTGACCCAATACAACTGCCTACGCCTCCGGGCGAGACGTCATGCATCCCAATGAACCAGCAAGAATGCCAGATGCCTGACGCGTTCTCGTCAATGGATATTTTTTCTTTGAACGGAATGATCTGGTCGGACTTCAGCCCAGGTTCGTCATTTCATTTGATACCCCTGCGACGTGTCCCTGACGTAAAGATCGTTATATAACAGTGTTCCCAGATACATCAGAGCCTCTGCCAGAGTTCCCCCTTCCCGCATCGAGTTCATATCTTCCTCCCTCTCCAGGTTCTGACGTTACTTCGACTTCAACACACTCTTCTTATCTTCCTCTTGCATCACCTGCGGTTTCGTCTACGCCATCAACGTTCCCTTCCCCCAAGGAAGAAACACAACGGGTGCCTCAGCTCGGTTCCCCTTCCACTCCCGCCACCGCCCCAGCACCCACCGAAGGCAATGCCTTGCGCCCTCATCCTTGTCTCTTCCCAGAATGTGGACGCTGGTTCACCCGAAGCTACACTCGCAACGTACACATGCTCACCCATCGTCGGTCCAACGATCCGAAGCCGTTCGTCTGCACTATCCCCGGGTGTTCCGAGGGCTTCTCACGGAAGCACGACCGGCTGAGGCACGAGGTGCGACAGCATGGGCGTGGGAGTAACTGGCGCTGTCCATTATGTCCTCTCAGCAAGTTTTATTCGTCGCAGAGCACGCTTGAGCGGCATATTAGCGAGAAGCACAGTGAAGGGGGGTAGTGCATAGCTTATAATTTACTCACAATGATAGGGTACAACAACAACAAAGGAACGAACTCTCTTGTCTTCGATTCCAGACCCTCCCTACTTACCCTGGGCCCGTCGCTGGCCATTGGGGACTTGGGTAGAAAAGTAGTCTACCCCACTTACCTACTATCTCCGCGGGCGTAACAAATAGCTGTATTTTCACATGCACTGTACATTATCATATGATCTTTATTACAATCACATTGCATTTTTCTTGGAATGGACAGGAAGAATGGGCCGATTCTTGGAAACTGGTCCTCGGTAGGAATGTGATTGGCTGTTCTACGGTCCCGCAGGTCTTTAGCGCTAACGCGTAGTGTTTCAAGTACTTACTGAGCGCTAGTACGAATAGGCATGAACTTCCGATGCGGAGAGCGTGTTCTCTCATGTTTGCGTTTAGAGTCTGAAATCACACGCACTCTCGTCTACAAAACTCTCCCGACACTTGAGTCCCGCATCGGTGAGATTATAAACATATGCAGGAGAATAAATATTTTGTTGCGAAAGGACGGGGACTCGCTCTAGGTCCGGTGGTTTTATCGCAAGCGCATCAAACCAAATGACAGGAAACCTTCTTTTCTCTTTGGGAAGAAGACAGAACTTGTCGGGACAGGCTCGACGGTTATTGAGTTTCACGAAAGGTTATATTGGCCGCGTTCAAGACTTTCATAAATTATTGGTGAAGACGACAGACGGTATCGGAAAACGACACATACTTACGCGGGAGAGGTCAAATAGATACCCCACGGAAAAGTTCATGCCAGTCTAGATACGAAAAATCGGAGGATAGGCTTGCAGCTCTCATAAATGTGCGTTGGCCTTGGACAAAAAAAACATGCGATACTAGAAGGGAGCTGGTTAGCCGATCTGAGATTGTGACGCAGACCTTTACTTGCTATATGCTCGGCAAGCCGGAGGCATCATGCTTGACGCGCAAACGGCTTGTTGAGAGTAAGGAACAGGCGGAAAGCCGCTTGATGAACATTTGAGACGTAGGCATTGTATGGATGCTCATCCGGTTGTCTGGCAGAAATGGGCATGTCAGTAAAAGGATAGATCAAGGCGAGAAAGATGTGACGCCAGGAATTGAACTCAATGAATCTGAGAGAAAGACTCGTATAGATAACGGTTCCAGAAGACAGCAGAGAGCCTGGGGGAATGAAGGTCCACTGAAATGATTGTAGGCTGTCGATGTCATTACGTTCATCGTTGGGAGAAAACGAACATTGGATGTGGATAATGAAGAAGTGTCACAAAACTGCCGACGCACTCAATCCGCGGTCATGTAGGATACGAAAGCGACCTATCACAGTGGGACCTGAAGGTTGAAGGGGCATGTTGTTAGGTTTTGTTCACACGTTTTCTCTTCGATCTTTTCGTTCAACAGTCTCCATGCACTCTGCCGCCTCGGAGGTTTGCCTTTAGAATACTATTATAATGCTAACGCATCTCCTAACCTCTTCCATCCTTCACGTTTCGGCCATACGCAGCTATGAGCTGTTGCAACGTAATACAATAACCCATTTTCACCGCTGTTTCCTACACCATGCAATGAGCTCTTACAATTTGCAGTTTTGACTGTTAGAACGTCTTTAAATATATCATATCTACACGTACATATTTTTCTGAGGTCCAAAATTGAGGGGAATGTGTCGAGAAACTCGGTTTGCATCTCCGGCTCAGTTGCACTAGTACGAGTTGGAAATGACAGTGTATGGATGGTTCGGCCCGGTCCCCCTTACCTGAAAACTTTGCTTGGCCGCCATGACGTGACATGTCCTTCCTTCCATTTCAGTTGTCGCGGCATCTACAAAGACCAGTACTCGAGGCTGTGCCGCTGATCTCTTCATTTTGGTAGAATGTTGGTCGCGTTCCATAATTTCTCTTCATCTGAATGGTTCTAGGAAAAGCGTACATCTGCTGCCTACGGTTTAAGAGAAATTCCCGTATAAACGAGAAGATACACGTACAGGTTTCCTTAAGTGCTCAAGTATGCTTGGGCACGACTACTGCTCGAGGAAATGATGCTTGAACGGAAGTGTCTGTGTACTCAATGATCTCTTGGCAGGCATTTCGACAGATAATCAGCGGTATCTATTTACCTCCCGGCGCGGCATTGGCTCAGTCTCACGATGATGACGCCGCTTTTCACACACATTCCCAGCATGAGATGGTGGCGAAGTGGATTCCAATAAGACGAATTAAAGTATATCATACATTGTTCGTTTTCATCAATCTAACTTCCTTCAACAGTGCTGAATTCTCCCGCGAGGATGCCCTCTTCTACCCTTTCGGCGGTATCATCCAACTCGGCGGCTAAAAGCAGCGACACTGCACTCGTCAATCAAGCATCTAGGCAATTTTGTCCTCGGAAGACCTTCCTCGACAACTGATTATTCCGTAAATAGTAGTACGACTACGTCATTCTCTCCCCGAGTCGGAGGAACCGTCACAGTTGTACCTCAAAGGGCGACAAATGTTACTCGGCATTTCCGCTTTCGACTTTAGGTGCTTGAAGCATCATGTGTGGTCATCCCTCCGAGTCGGACTCATTAGCGCTGGCACAATGATCGTTTGTTGACTTCTCCTGAACAAGTTCCCATGTTCTCACGTATGTGTCGACATTCTCACTTGTGCAGTGTACTTGACATCAAAGCAGAGGTCCTCTGACAAGATTCCTTCACCTCTGGCGGTGTTACAAGGGCTATCTATCGGTCTCTTCCTTGAGATTAATTAACATTGCCCAGACTAGAGCATAGTAACGGGTAAATGACCCTACTTCCGAGTCGGAATTCTTCGCCACGCGAGCAGATGTCCGGCTTAAATAGCTAGATGGCCCTTTGTTGGATTTCCAATCATGTCCATCATCGTCCTCCTACTTGCGCTATGTGCCGCCGCGCTCGTCTACTTTACAACGGTGATATCACGGAAGCGCAGTAGACTTCCACTACCCCCAGGTCCTGAAGGAAATTGGGATTTTGGGAGATCGACTACTTCGTTTGCGTGCGTCTTTATTCTCAAGGCGGAACATGAGACTGATGAGCATTCTTTTAGGTCGTTTCAGGAGTTGGAAACGCTTTTTCAAGAGTATGGCCCTGTCGTCACACTCAAGTCAGGATCACAGACGGTTGTTGTCATCGGTCGACAACAAGCCGCGATGGATATCATGGAAAAAGAGGGTGCCTCACTTGCTGACCGTCCAAAGTGGGTCGCAGCTAGTGAAATGGTCTCTGGAGGCATGAGGATCCTACTTCTAAACTCTGGCAAGAGGTTCAGAAAGCTTCGGAAGTTAGTTTCCAAGGTCCACAACGCCTCTCTGCTAACTCTTCATCTTTCTCTCGCTTTAGAGCATTGCATACCCATTTACAGGCGAAGGCAGTGGTCGATTATGAGTCACTCCAGATGCGCTACGCAAAGAACGTCATTTTGGACATTATCGAGGATCCTGATAGTCATGCGTGCCATGCCAGACGGTAAGCGAGTTGCGTATGTGATGACCCAACAATTTCGATTTGTCCGCCGTAGGTACGCTGGATCATTGATTTTGGCTTTGACATACGGGAGGACGGCGCCCGGTCGGTCTGATGATCCGGAGATCATCGCTGTAGCACGTAGCCTTCAAAGGGTTGGGCTCGCGGTTCGACCGGGCGAGTACAAGGTTGATGAGTATCCATTCTTGAGGTCAGCATGGCTTCGTCGAGTCGGATGATCGTAGGGGACTGAGTGCGTCAACAGGTACTTGCCTTTCTATCGCAAAGAACTTAGGAAGTGGCACGCCGAGGAACTGGCGCTGTTTCGAAGCCAGATGGATACCGTTGTGAATAACATAGTAATATTTTCATCCCACGTTTAGCACCGCAGTTCTGTCTGACCAAATCTTCAGAACACTGTTCAACCATGCTTCGCCAAGTACCTTATCGAGCACCAGGCAGAGCTCGAATTGAACCACGACGAATTAGTCTACCTCGCTGGTACCATGTTTGGTGCCGGATCCGCTACTACCGCGAGCGCGATTAGTCTGGTTATCATGGCTGCGGGGTGCTTCCCTGGCGCTCAGCGTGCAGTACAACAGCAGATCGATGAAATCATTGGAAGCAATCGCGGTACGCTCTAATCCCCTTGTCTATGTTGTCTTTCTCATTGAGATACAACCAAAGCTCCGAACTTTGAGGATTGTGCAGCCCTTCCTCGAGTAAAGGCTTTCATATTGGAGACCTACCGCTGGCGACCAGCTGGGGGCAGTGGTGGGCGATTTCATTGCGCCTTGACCTCGGTAGAGTCTGATCGTATGTTCTACAGGCTTTTCTCATCGAGCGACAAGGGACGTTTTCTGGGTAAGTCATCGCCAGGTCGAGCCGCTTTATTATCCTCATTGTTTCTTTCAGAAAGATTACTGTATACCCAAAGGGACTGTGGTTACTGGTAATCACTGGTATGTAAATTTTGCTTATATCCTCTTGCCGTTCTTCATATTATTGTTACGAGGTCGATTTGCCGAGATCCAACTCTGTTTGAAGATCCGGACAATTTCAACCCAGATCGTTGGCTGGATGATCTTGGACGAATTAAAGATGACATCCCCTTCTTCAATTTTGGGTTTGGCAGAAGGTTTGTCGTTACTTTATGAAGCGTTGTCATACTGACAAATTTCATTAGGGTTTGTCCCGGACAACATGTGGCAGACAAGTGCGTACATATGTTTTCTCTCTCGGCGTAGTTTCTGATTATTTATAGATCTCTGTTTATAAACACGGCGCTAATTTTATGGGCATTCAACATAACCCAGATGGCATCAGAACCCATCGATCCTAATGGTTTCGTCAACGCCGGCGTCAGTATTACACCTCAACCCTTTAAAGCGTGCTTTAACAAGAGAGTCGAGGGCATAGATAGACTACTAGAAGGTTACGGCACCCCACGTTAATTTATTACAATTGTATGATGCTTGTATCTATCTTTATCTGATCTGATCTTATCGATAAGATCACCATCGAGCCATCGCTCGTCGATTAGTATGCTCCAAGTGCCACATGTGCGCTCGAGTCGGCCATCGCGGGGGGAACATACCAACGACATCCTGCTTTTTGAGTACTTGAACGTTGGGAACGTGTTCCTTCAGGATAGTGACATCCTCCTCCCCAGCTGGTAGGTCATCTGAATCCGAATCAGAAGCACTAGACATGGAACTATGAGTGGACGGGGACGAAGAACGCGAGGAATGAGGAGGAGGTTTGGGACGAAGGCGGCGAGGGTCGAAGGATGATATCTTCAAGTCAACTATGGGGCTTCCTTCTTCCCTGCGAGCCCCCGCTAACAAAGCAATATACGCAGCAGGGACGGCGTCATCACCGCCTTCGATTTGCACAGATGTGAGTAACGGACAGACGACGTCGCTGGCGCGGCCCACCGGATTCTGTGCTGGATATAACGCAGAGAGGATACTTCGCGTGGGTGATGGCAGACAGTACGGTCGCAACCGGAGATATGTGAGATTGGGGAAGTAACCGAATATATCTCTCCACATGGCGGTGGTGATGTTACTGAACGAATTGAGGAGGCGTTCCTCGATCACCAACGTTTCAACGTCGTTTAGGGGATAATGTGATATCATTCCTACCACCTCGGGAGGAGAGAAAAGGCCGCAGATGTAGATCACGGAATCCACTACCGCAACGAGTTGGTATGAGCTCCCGACTGAGAGCAAGGAGCGAATGAGCCGGCATTCTTTGATGTTACGTAGATTTTGAAGGTGTGAGCGATTATCGGGTATTAGCTGAGAAAGCTCCTCTGTCGGTAACTGCAGGGGAGCACCCCAAAAATACATGGCTGCAGATGCAGGAAGGGCCAGATGAGATAACAATCGGGTGATGGGAAGGGCGTATCCCAAACTTCCGCAGTTCAACTCGCGTAAATGATCTAGCGGAACAACGCGGTGGGAAAGGACGGCCGGAACGTCACCAGCTGTCGGCCTTGTCGGACCCGCGTCAATTAACGCGAGTTCTTCCAACAAGGGGCAGCCTTCCAAGAAGTCGAGAAAGTCGTTCGTACAGGGTCTGAATTCACGGTCTTGTCGGTAGAGACAGACGTGAGTAAGATTTTGGAAATGGTTTTTGGGCCAGGCGGAGATGTGTTCCAGGCAGAGTTGCCTTAGCCTGGGCATTCTCCCACTGAAGAGGGTCGGTAGGTTATGAGGGGTGGAATTACGATCACCGTCGATCAAGATCGTCAGACTAACAAGACTTTTTGCGGGTTTTTTGAGAAGTTCGTACAGCGGTGTCGCTGAAGTCTGCCATTTAAACGCATCGATGTGAAGTTCACGGATACGGCGAGTCTGGCGGAGAATGATTTCGAGATCAGGCTGGTTTATTTTCCCGTTTCTAATGCCAACATAGACGGTTAGCGGCGCCGTGGAAGAACGCCGTATGAAAGTCGCAGGATCCAGATTGCTGTCTATTGTTGCCCATAGCCTTGCGTATGTGGCGGTTATAGCCCGCCAATGACGACAGACGTGCAGAACTTTTAGCCAATCCCGGTGATGCCTCTGCTTATAAACGCTCACACAAGGAATCGGCAAGAAGCTGGGAAGATGCTGTTGTCTCATTAAAAATATTATGGCGAGCAGCTCTGGGGGAAGTCGGTTGATTGGCTGAAGAGAATTACGAGCGCCTCTTATCATTGCCGCCGCAATCTGGAGGCGCCTTTCGATTGCGTCAAGCTGATGACCGCAGTCAGTATTTGCGGACCTGCAGGCATAAATGAGAATTGAAAATGATTACCTTATCCGTAGTCCATTTCCTTGCTCTGGAGTGACGTTTAGTGCCTTGGGAATGCTCAATGAAACAAGAGAACCTACGTTTTGTCAATCCGATCAATCACAGCATCCAGCAAATCCTCAAGCGAAACCTTATCAAAGGTGGACGGATCTAACATCACGACGAAGAGTTTGTGTCCAGTTTGCTTGCTCGTGGTCGCGAGTTGAGCGTCCTTGAACACGTGGAAACGGGCCGAGTGTACCGCCTCATCCAAAATGGAATTGCACTCCACGTTTGGAAATCAACTGACAGGGTCCACTGCCTGTCCGGGTCCGAATCTCTTGACACGATCTTTCTTGGTAATGTCTGGCGCGATCCAAGTGCGATCATTGTCTCTTTTTCATACGCTTGTGGTTGTAATTCTTCAGCTGGATTTTCCCTCTCAAGGAACAAGGTATGGGTCCTAGAACATAGCTTTTTTCACATCCGAATCGTGCTTGAGGCGTTGAGGGCCAGGGGAGGAAAAGCAATGACCAGGCCCTTCAGTGCCAGGGCGCTATCAGCCGCCTCCTGACTGAACGTAAATTCTAAATCAAATCCGTAGATACGCGCCCCCTACGGAAGCCCGAAAACCAATTGCAGTCGCGTTGAGCGGCGGGATGTGGGGTCAGCTGAGGCCCCGTGGGGTAGGGGACCATGAGATACCCCAATAATTATTCCGTATAGGAGTCAGGAGTATCTAAACGGTTTTCTTAAAAGCGCGTAAGTCTGAGAGGGCAAAATAAGAACTCCTTCTCCAGTTCTATCCACTTGTCTCGCACTCACTCAGCTCTCCGTCGCTATGTCTTACCAGATCCCCAAAGTTCAGAAGGTCGCCATCGTGCAAAAGACCGGAGGAACCATCGAGATCAAGAACGACTACCCCGTGAAGCAAGCGGATGAGCTTGCTCCAGGAGAATGCTTGATCAAGATGGAGGCTTCTGGTAAGCCCGTTCCTTTCGTCGATTTGCTTTTGTTCATTTCTTCTCTTCTTCTTCAGGATGTTGCCACACGGATTTGCACGCCGCTATCGGTGACTGGCCCGTCCCACCCAAGACTCCTCTTATCGGTGGACACGAGGGTGTTGGTATCGTTGTTGCTGTCGGTAGCAACACAAACTCTTCGTAAGTATTCTCTCGTTTGGGTTGTTGGCATCGACTCATCTTTCTCTCGCTGTATCTAGCCCCGTGAAGCTCGGTGACCGAGTTGGTATCAAATGGCTCGCTGACTCTTGCTTGAACTGCGAGGACTGCCGAAAGGGCCGTGAACAAAGTGCGTATTCTCATCCCAATATTATTTTCGCTACTAATCTCCACGATATTTGCAGACTGCGCTCAGTGCAAGCTCAGTGGCTACACCGTCGACGGTACCTTCGCCGAATACGTCGTCTCCTATGTCAACCACGTCACCCCCATCCCTGAGGGCTTCCCATCCGACGCTGCCGCCTCCATCCTCTGCGCTGGTGTCACCGTGTACCGCGCCATCAAGTACAGCCAGACCAGTGCAGGCGACTGGATCGTCCTCCCCGGTGCCGGAGGAGGTCTCGGCCATCTTGCCGTGCAGTACGCCCGTGCTCGTGGTCTCCGAGTTATCGCCATCGACTCTGGTGCCGAGAAGAAGAAGCTCTGCGAGTCGCTCGGCGCTGAGGTCTGGATTGACTTCAAGGAGTCGAAGAACATCGTTGAGGATGTCAAGGCTGCTACCGGTGGATTCGGAGCTCACTCCGCTGTCGTCACCGCTGCGCATGTGAGTAGTTTTTCTTGTGGTACATTTTCTATACTAACTCGTGTTGCTACAGAGCTCTGGCTACACCCAGGCCATTGACTACCTCCGCCCTGGTGCCACCCTCATGGCTGTCGGTCTCCCAGGAGATGCGACCTTGAATGCTTCTATCTTCTTCACCGTCTTCAAGGTAAGCGTTATCGTTTGATGTTTAATTTAGCTACGACATCTAACGGTCTCATAGAGCATTAGCATCCTCGGTTCGTACGTCGGTAACCGTCAAGATGCTCGGGAAGCTTTGGACATTGCCGCTCGCGGACAAGTAACGGTCCACTTCGTTTCCAAGGACCTCAAGGAGCTCCAGAAGTAAGTTTACATTTCTTCTTGACGAAATTTTATCCTAATCTATGGCTTTCTTAGCGTCTACGACGGAATGAGCGCTGGAAAGGTTGCCGGACGTGTTGTCTTCGACCTCACAAAGTCTTCTTAAGCGTCGATGATAAACTGAAAATGTATTAGTAAACCAGGAGCTTCTGTAATGCTTATTTATTCTTTCAATCAGTCAAGTGTTGTTCTGCAAGTGACATGATTGCATTTCCACCTCATGATTCGTATCATCAGCTCTCCTTCGTCTCTACGCCGGTTCTCCTTCTCGATATTCACATATTCTTCAAGTCGACACGACAGCGCATGCATATTAATAGTTTACCTCACACACGGAGGGAATTTCTCAACGCGGGGAATGATTATCCTTACTTGACGCCTCGCTGCAAACCAGGGTTACTCTTCCCCGTAAGGCAGATCCCCCGCAGCGGGGTAAATTACGTCCTTATGCAATTTGATAATCAATCCTTGGCCGACTCCAATTGACCAATGCCTAGGCTAGTTACATGAAATATTACCGGCGCAGCATATTTATGACATGACCGCCATGACCGAAAGTGACTCCAGAATCCAAGATAACACCAGGTTAAGAAACCGAAGGGACAAACGCCAAGCTACCACAAGGTTCCAATCCCTCGCCTTAAGCGACACTCTTCATCCCACAAATAAGCTTTTGTAGGCCATTCCACCGGGGCCCAATTGGCGTACGCTCCCCTCTTCTTCCGCTGTTTTACATCTCTGACATGCCTTTTCAAAGCTGCGATCCCATCAGATCGCAATATCGACCCTTCGTCGTCAATCTCGTCCTCAGCATCCTCGCCGTCTCTCTCTCCAGGATCCGAATCCGAGTCACTTCCATAATATGTCGGGGGCCAGGCGTCCCCTGGGTTACCCCAGCCGTTGTGTGGAACAGCCTCAGAGCGCCTTTCAAGAGAAACGATTTCAACAGACTCCATATCCCGACGTTCTTGTGCTAATACCGCGATGAAGAATGCTAGAAAAGTCGACGTGTCTGCAGTGTACTTCTCTAGTCGCAGAGACTTGAGACGGGGGCATGGGACCTCGAGGCTGCCTTCACCGCGTGGATAGAGACCTTCCAAGATACGTTTTGTTTTCTCCACGTTGTTGGAGCGGATGACGAAACTTTCCATGGACGGCAGATGGTCAAATGTGTCTCGCCACATGCGACGGACCGCCTCAGCATGAAAATCGTTGTGGTTATTGGTAGTATGTGATAGACTGGCTTCGAAGAGTAATGTTTTGACATTGCTCAACGGGAATCGGAGGGGAATGGTCGAGAGCTGCGGGACGGAGATACGGCCCCGGATGAACAGAACGCCATCGACAATGCCGATTATGTCGTTCGGAGAACGGTCGCTGCCATACTCTACCAAGCGGTACTCGGTGATATTTTGCAGATTTTCGAGGTGAGAGATATCGGAAGGAAAGAGTGAGGAAAGCTCCTCTTCGTGGTTTGTGAGTGGCGAGCCCCAGAAAAACATGTTCGCATGTTTGGGGAGGGAAAGATGCGATAGTAAACGTGTAATGGAAAAAATACCATGACTGGAATTCATACTAAGTTCCCGAAGAGAATCAAGGGCGACCAAACGATCGAGAGGAACTAATGGAAGATCATCGGAAATATAGCGAGTTGGCCCTGCATTAATTAACGCGAGCGTCTCCAGTTGGGGTGATGTTTCCAACATATCGAGGAAGGCGGATGTCGAAGGGCGTGATGATTGATCTTGGTCGTACAAACAGAGGTGTGTTAGGTTCGTAAAATAACCTTTTGGCCATGTCGTGAAATATCCAAGACAAAGGTGCTTCAGTCTCGGCATCTCGTCGTTGAAGAGCTTATGAAGGGTAGGTTGCATCCCGATGAAATGAGGTTCCTTGTTCATCAGCAGTGAGAGGCTCACTAGATTTGGTGCACCGGTCTCCGTAAGGAAGATCGATGACCCGAGAAGGGATCCAGTATCCCAAAAGTCGGCATGAAGTTCACGGATGCGAGGTAACGACTCAATGATGGCTGTCAAATACTGTCGATCGAAGTAGGGCTTTGTAAAACCAGCGACAACCGTGATAAGCGAGTCTGAAGAACGTTTTAAGAATGTGTAAGGACTGCGGTTGTTGTCGATGGTGGCCCAAAGAGAATGGAAGGTCGCGGCTATCCCGCGCCAATGGCGACAGACTCGGAGCACGGACAGCCAATCCATAGCTTTGGCATAAGGGCTCTGTAGCCCAACGAGAGGGAGGAAGCCTGGAAGCTGATGCTGTGTCATGCTGAAGATGACAGCGAGTAGCTCAGGCGGGATACGGTTAATGGGTTGGAGGGAATTACGGGCGCCTCTTACAACCGCAACAGCCTTTTGCAGACGTTTCTCCATTTTATCTAGCTGAAGGAAGAAAAACTTAGACTTTAATTTTTTTTAAAAACAGAGAGAGCCACACGTACCTTGCCAGTATTCCACTTGACCGCACTGCAAATAGCAAATGAATGAAATATATACTTGCCATTAGTTGTAAACACACACCTTCTCTGTATCCTATACATCAAAGCATCCATGAGCTCTTCAGAGGTCATTGTACACGCAGTCGCCACCATGGTGCCAGGTGCAGGATAAGGAACAAAAGAGGCGCTAGTGAGGCGCTGTACCAGGCTGTACCGGCGTGATCTGTGATCACGTTGGTTCGAGATTGATATCAACCAAAAGCAGAACTGGACCGAATGACTCGGTATTCTGAGTGGATACACATTGAGCACAGTTTGCTTTGTTTCATGTGAGCGTCCGAAATCATACCCAAAGATAAGAAGCTGGGGTATTAACTGAAGCACAAAAGTCTGGGATCCGAGTCAAGTATAGAAACATACAATGAAATGTCCAATTGATATTGATTTTCCAAGGGGCAGTGCGGCCAAAGTGCGTTTCAGGGCTTCAGGCTTCGATGGGCAAATGAATGTTGAATGAATGCATTGGCAAGATCGATCTCTGACCCTGCATAGATCTGTATACTTACCACGAAGAGCCATCTGCCATCTTTCGTGACATTCTCGTTTGGCGCCAGCGTGACAGGAGAGCATCATGGAAGGAAGGAAGGAGGCGTCAATGGATTTTTAATTCGGAGAATCGGGCCGGAATCCCGGTGGTTTCTCAATGGACGTTGAGGGAGGAGCCTGCGGATCCCTCATAAGGTGCTGACTAAGCTCAGAGGATCGATCGTCGCGCGTCTGAGTGACTTGTCGTTGCACCATCACTACGAATTTTCGACCCGCCCTCCCGGCCCATTCGAGTCCCGATTGCCAGAGAGAAGTCAGAAGTCGGTCCTCTGGAATCCCACTCGCGAGAGGCGTGCCTAAGCAGCTCTCCCCCTTCCCATGTTGTTATATATATCAATACATCGTTTGACTGTGATACGGCGAGCTTACCGTCGCGAACTATCGTGATCACTTCAGGACGTGGGCTTCAAGTGGCCAGCAAAATTCGAACTGCACTACTATCACTAACTGCGTTGTCACACCGTTGATAGTATCACTTCAGTGGTATTTGATTCTATGTGGCATAAGTATTCATAATTCATCCTCGGTATCTTGGTTGAGCATCATCGTCTCGTCAGCTTTGTACTACAATCAGACGAGAATGGAATTGAAAAGTTCATGCGATATGAAACGCAACATGTATCTGTAGAAGCTACCACCCAAAGCTTCTCTTTTCACTTTCTTTCTTCCAAAGATAAGCCTGTGTGGGCCATTCCTTCGGGGTCCACCGCGTATATGAGTTCGCCCTCTTCATCTGACTAACATTCTTAACACGTCTTTTCAAGGCTTCTAGACCGTCCGATTGCGGCATCGTTACTTCGGTTTCGACCTGATCATCCTCACAGTCATCCTCCTCAGAATCATCGTCAGAATCACTTCCGTAAGGTGGCGACCAACTCGGGCCTCCCCAGGCATCCCTCCCTGGTTTGTGTGGTTTATTTAGAGAGATGATCCTGACAGACTCAATTCCCCCGCGTTCCTCCGCCAGCACCGCGATGAAGAAGGCGAGGAAAGTTGATACGTCCGAGGTGTATCTCTCTATCCGCAGAGACGTAAGAAGAGGGCAGGGCGGCAGCTTTTCAGTACCACGAGGATAGAGACCCTCTAAAATAACTTTGGCTTTGCGCATGTCGCGGGAGCGGATAGTGATAGCCTCAAGAGAAGGCATTTTTTCGAAGGCAACTCTCCACATCCGAGAGATAGTATCGAAGTTACCATAGGGATGGTGGGGATGGTGGGGGGAGAAGAGTAGGGACTGAAGAGCAATCTTTTGACGTTATTTAATGGGAATCGAAGCGGTAAAGTGGCGAGCTGCGTTAATGCGAAGTTTCCGCGGATAAAGAGAACACCATTGACCACGGCGACAATATCAGGGGAGGCACTCCGCCTGTTCCCATGCTCTACCAATCGATACTCCTGGATGTTTTGGATATTTTGAAGGTGGGAGATATCGGAAGGAAGAAGGGAGGAGATTTCTTCTTGCGGCTGGACCAACGGTTGCCCCCAGAAGAACATGTTCGTCTGTTCAGGTAGGGCCAGGTGCGATAGCAATCGTGTGATGGAAGCGATGCCATTGCTGACATTCATGCCGATCTCAGTAAGATGATCGAGAGCCACAATACGGTCGATAGGAACCAGGGGTAGGTCATCGGAGACGTAACGCGTTGGCCCAGCGTCAATCAACGCAAGCTTCTCCAGACGTGGCGACAATTCCAAAAAGTCAAGGAATTCAGACGTTGAAGGGCGGGTAAGCGTGTCCTGGCTAATCAAGCAAAGGTGCGTCAGATTTCTGAAGTAATTCTGTGGCCACGATGTGAAATATCCGAGAGAGAGCTGCTTCAGTTTTGGCATTTCCCCCATAAAAAGTTTGGAAAGGGTAGAGGATAACCCGGCAGCCATATGCGGCTGATGATTTGGGAGCAGCGACAGGCTCACCAAATTTGGTGCACTGTTTGTGAGAAGGCCGCTGGATTCGAGAAGCGAGCCGCTATGGCAGAAATCGATATGAAACTCCCGGATGCGAGGTAGCTCCACGATTATCTTTGCCAAAGAATGCTGATCAAAATGTGTCTTATTCAGACCAAAAACAACCGTAAGCAATGATTCGAATGAACGTTTCAGAAATATGAGGGGCCTAAGATCGTTATCGATGGTAGCCCAAAGGGAATGGAAGGTGGCGGCTACACCGCGCCAGTGACGACAGACTTCGAGGACGCGCAGCCAATCCCGTGCTCTGGGGTAGTCACTACTTGGACCGATGAGAGGGAGGAAGCCAGGAAGGTGGTGCTGTATCATACTGAAGATCTGCGCCAGTAGTTCTGGTGGAATACGGTTGATAGACTGATGGGAATTACGGGCACCTCTGACAACAGCCGCGGCCGTCTGAAGACGCCTTTCCATGGTATCAATCTGAGAAATCGTTGAGGTTCGAATCATAGTGAAAGAACGCCACATACTTTGGTCGTATCCCACTTGGTGGAGCTGTATGAATTGAAATCAGGGAGACATGTAACCCCAAATAGAAATTTCACAGACTTTTTCTGTATCCTATGCATCAAGGCATCCATGAGCTCTTCAGAGCTCAAATGGAGCACACTAGGAGCCATGGTGGAAGGCAAGGTATACCTTAGACGCCGTGTGATGCTTGACGGAACAAGAGCTGTTTGACATCACTCGGATCAGATAAAGCCGAGTGGCAATCCGGTATAAATAGAGGATGGACTTGACTTCGACACTTGAAACTGGTGATGACTCCTCGAACGATGTCAGCTTTTGTCGAGAGTACAATGGTTATGATCAAGATTCGTCGCGAGCAGCGCAGTCCGTCATATGTGAGAGTCAAAGAGACCAAAAGTATGCACAGAAGCCCAGATTGAATGATGATCAATAATCAGGCAGGCATGGAAGATTTTCATCCTGTGATACGATAAGTGATTCATGTTTTGTTAGCGCAGTACGTTGGTACCGGAGTAAGAATCTGTAAGATGGTAGTTGGGACTCGTATTAGTGTCTAAGTGGGGTAATTCTGATACTTAATAAACTGTATCAGAAACCTGAAAGTTTTGGAAGGTATCGATAGTGTCAGTGAGCTCGAGTTGCGCAAAATGGTCAAAGGTCGGTACAAGGAGCCAATTTCGGCCCGGCTTCCGGAGAGTTGGAAAGTGGCACGTGTATGAAATTTGTTGCGATCGACTCGGACCAGGATCCAACCTGAATCTACGCGACGATTCGACCTGGAGAAATCTTGGCGAGCAAAACAATCTGTGCACATGATGTCAGTGTCAGATTCACTCCAGGAGGAGATGAACCCCGGTTTCCTAGTAGTGCTTCGCGGCCAAAATAGGCTTCTTTTACCAAAGTCGATGTTCAGTACCTCTTTTGATGTGCGTGTCTTGCTCTTAAAGTTATTGAAGTTTATCTGATACCGAGTCCCTACTATGATACAGCAAGCAATAAACACACTGATGTGCCATTTCCCTGAAATACCGCCACACCGAATGAGACTCACTACAGATAATCCTGTTGAATGCGAGGGCCGACATGTTACTATATCAGCCGCGTCGTGGGTTGATATTTTGCCAGAATTGACCTCTGTTCGGGTCGACGATGTCGGATCGGTAGCCCAGACAAGTAATGTCTTTTATCTCCTATCCTTTGCTGACTGATTGGATACTTATCGCAGGTCTGTGTCTTCGAGTGGAGGAATATGACTCCGATATCTGGAGTGATGATGAAGAAGACGAAGAGAATACTTCTGATAAAGCAGGCAGATATGGATATCAAGCAGACGAAGATGGAGACGAGGACGAGGTCAAAGACACCGACAAAAGCGATGACGAAGACAAAGACAAAGACAAAGGATTGGATGACGATGACGACACGAGAGGAAGATCTGTCCTGAAGGTTTCTTCAGGCAGTGACATCCAGGTATCCTTTCGCGACGCATACGGGGGAGCTCTTGCATTCAAGGCGCAGCCAGACAATTTGATAGCAACTCATGTCGCAGCATATGCATCCGAATTTGGCAAAGACCAGTCAATGTTGCGCGTCTTCTGTCAGGGAGCGGTCCTGGATGTTGATACATCCTTCTCCGATAACAATTTAAGGCGTTTCGCGGTGTTTTATGTCGTGGACGATGTCGTTTCCCCACCGTCTGTCGTCAGATTTACAGCCAATTCATCAGCGGGTCTCTCTAATCGCTCGCATCCATTCAAGAACTCATCCGATGGCAGAAAATTCAAATTCCTGACGATAAAGAGTCTGGATAAACGTATCCTGCTTCCAAGATCGATGCTAGGCACGTACCAAGTGAGTTCACGATGCCTATTGTCTTTGAACCGTCTCTCAATCATATTAGGAAGCAATAGATGCCATTGCAGCACATTTCCCAAAACTCAAGAAAGAAACGCTGCTTCTGAGAACCAACGCTTTCCCGGAATGCGAGGGCGAATATGTCGAAATCCCTCCGACTACGTGGACTCATGCGCTCCCAGAAATAACATCAGTCGACATCGAAGTCGAGGGCCAAGTCCGATGCGATAAAGCAATACCCAATAATCCAAATCGTAACTCCTCCTGGAACGAAGCTTGAGATGAGTGTCCAAAGGGATTTGGCACAGGATTGGATGTTCCATGTTACAATGAAAAGACGTCGCGTGCCATTGGCGCGAAAATGTGGGCCTCAACATTATCGATACCAGACGAAATGGTGTGCCCAAGTCGGAGTGCAGAAAACGTTCTCTCTACCATGCGGGTCCTGGTCCATGCCTGCCAGCCGCGGTCAAACCCGTCTCTTCAATTGGCGAAGCGTACGGCTGCCTACATGTCTCGTCTTCATTCTAATCATTTTTTTTTCATTTACTAGGTCCCTGGAGAGCTAGACGACCTTCACGCAGTTGTTTTATCCAGAGGATCAGTCGCTCCCTATCTCAATAGAGTGTTGCGAACTGTAGGTCTGGGAGCAGAAGAGCGCGCCTGTTTCATATCGTACGGTCATCTCTTTTTGCAGGAGTTCGTTCATCTGACGTATCGTCCAAGCAACAACCTGTCTAGCCTTGTAGCAAAGTCGTATGTTGCCTTGGTATTCGTTCCTCAAGCCCTTTACGACCGTCAGGCGCCATTGAAGATACAGCCGACTCCGGATGTCGTTACACGGATTCTTATGCTGTACAAAGGTGTTCCTGCGACACATATTGGACGATGGCGTAATGCTGTCAAGCGAGCTGAAGAAAGCGTACAGCGTTGGATAGACATCATTGATCTAGATGTCCGGCGAAATGATGAGACATTGTGCCGGGTTTGGCAGTGGGAATCACTTTGGTATCCATCTGACGAATGCTGAATATGAATATCGGCACATTGCTTCCATCATGAAAGGCACATTTATATTGGACTCGGTAGATGGCTATTCTGTACGGACATAAGCTGTGTTATTTCAAATAAAAACATTACAATGTCACGATGATTCGTTGGATGTATAGGTCAGAAGATCATCGATGAGATGGCCAAGTATGCTAGTAACGATAACCACCAGAATGTCCAGAAGTTCCTTGTTCTACGTCCGCACCATAATAATAGCACTCTTCAGAATACTCGTCCTCTGGCTGGGCCTTTCGTGCCTTCTTCTTCCGCCTGGTCTTTTGCGGGCCTTTGGCCACATCCTCCATCACCTTGTCCACACAAAAAAGAACCTCGTCCGCAACGTCCCTTTTCATGGTGACCGTGACGCGCCATGTCGCATTGTCCGGAGTCCAGAACGACGAGATGCCGAAATCGTCGAGGGTCTTGTCCTCCGTTATCGCCCAGTTTGGGTCGGCGCATGCTCCTTTTAGTACGCCTGTAGTGCATTCCTAGAGTGAAGATGTCAACAGGGAAGCAACGAAACGCAAAGTAGAGGAACGTACTACGATGAAGTCTTTTACATGACAAGCCACAAAGAATGCAAGGTCTTGGCGTGTACTACCCACATCTTCAGGAGAGAAGGTAACGGTCCTTCTCGTATTGTATCCCGGCCACTAGAGCACGGATGTAAATTCAGCATCCACCTCCAATGAGAGCTTAACCCACTCACAGATAAATGCCAGACAAAATGAGACTTGCCATCGATTTTGAGGTTTCCAAAAGCAGGCGCGCTGGGTTCTGTGAGGCGTCTCCTCGCAAGAGCATCTGTCAACGAGTAACAGACATCGTGTCTTGGCATGGTGGTAATGGTGGTAGCGAACAGAACGGTGTGCTCTGTCTCCGGTTGCATCTCTGGGAGACCCACCTGCGGAACAGGGACATCGAAGAGTATTTTCTCTCGATCCGAGGCCGGAACTTCAAGTCGGCTCTTGGTGAGGAAAACGCGTTGGCGACTGGAACGTTTACGGCCGTCTGAAACAACGCCGCTGGCCTCCGAGAGGGAGAGACTCGGATATACGGGATTGGACGGGGGCGGAGGCTTGTAGGATGCCTGGAAGGCTGTTAGTTTTCGCGTCACCGAGGAAAAAAAAGAACGAACATATGGACGCGTCTTCTCGGCACCGCCCTAGGGAACGATCAGCAAGAAGGCCCTGCAACAATGGAAGACAAACAAACCGCTTGTTTCGTTTTCCCTGTATGTTCTGCTGAACTGGTCTTCTTTTTGGAAGGCATGACAAACGAGAGAAGTGTTGGATGTGGGACCCAAGGCAATCTGCAAGTCTTTTATTGTCCCCGGCTGGTCCAAGTGGCATGTAACCACCGGCCGGGCGCGGACTACGGTCAAAGCCAAAGGACTGTGATGTCTTGGACGGACTTTGCACAAACAAAGCAAATCGACCGTTTCATCCGATCGTTCTGCCTTTTGCACGAAGATGCTGAAGACGACAATTAGTAATTAGGCGAACAGAGATCTGCTAGCGCCTACCTTCGGAGATAGATATGCCATCTGTTTATCCAGAATGAACAAAATACAGACTGCACGCGCGCGTAGTCCATTCGAAAATCGAATCTCTTCACAAATGAGCACCAACGAAGAAGCCAAGGCCTCGATTGTATTGCGCTTGAACAGACTTTTTGCAATGAAACCGCAGTTTTGACTCGGACAATATCAGAGCAACGTCCCTAAGCGGAATTGATCTTTTGTCGACACCGATAACTTTGGGCGTAAACCATCAAGGTCAAGGCATCTTCTTGAAGTGGCTCCTAGTTGATGCTAACGAAGAACAGTAAGCATCAGAAAGCGATCCTTGAGACAGCAGAAACGAGCCGGCGAGTAGAGCGCGGTGGCACATCCGTCAGGCGACTGCCGGCGTACTTTGAGGCTGTTGCCAGTTAACGCCAAGGTGTGCAACGTATGATATGAATGCTGTGGTGTTCGACAACATGCACATGAGTAAATGAGCAAACACCACGATGATGGTTGAAGGCTGGTCCCCGCCTAACTGGGAGGGTTCAGGATATGTTAGCAAAGCATGGGAGGTTCGACAATGTTAAGCTCACATTGCTGGATGGCGAGATTTCTAAGAAGGGACGATCCCCACAACGATTAACGAACTGGCTTGACCGTGGCGGTACAGCCAGACTGCCGAGAAAGGAGTGAATTGGCACTCCTAGGATGCGCGTCTAATGTTGACTGAGAAGAGAATCCGGCTCGACTGGATTCCGATAAACCGCATGTTCAGGTCCAGAGGGCAACGGAAACGCTGCGAGCCAGAAGTAGTGACCAGTTCGAGAGGATGACTGAACATGTTAAACAAGCAAATAACTGTGATACGGAAGTCAGATCGACTCAAAGGCAATTAGTGCGTACGTACCATCCGGATAATCTTGACGTTTCAAGTATCGACAGCGTTCCGTCTAAAAACTTGCAGCGTTACAATAGCTCAGGGTAACTGCCACCGCTGAGATAAGATCGCATGAAACTACGATGATAACCAGCACGTACCTGTGCTATCGAGAATATGGTATATGTAGCTGTATATGATGTGCCATGGCCAGACAGATACTCTTTCACGACTCGCTGGGAGTTGAACATCATCATACAAGCTTTCCACCAGACGCTAGACCAACAGATAAGAAAACGTCAGCAGGCCGAGACGAGTCGCTTACGAAATGAATAGACAAATATCATGAATGGCAAGTCGTCGCCCACGCTAATATTCCCGTGCGGAGGGGAAAATATGAGACTGTGTATGACATGGAACTGGAGCCATGTCACGCAAGTTTTCACCAGGTGCTAGCGCAGAAAATGAGAAAGGGAGAACAGGTCAATATAGTT
Source organism: Armillaria solidipes (assembly GCA_022818035.1). NCBI lineage: Eukaryota > Fungi > Basidiomycota > Agaricomycetes > Agaricales > Physalacriaceae > Armillaria > Armillaria solidipes. The sequence continues at coordinate 1,238,182 of JAIWYQ010000015.1, forward strand.
CGCTTACAGCAGTGGATGCTTTCAAGACGGAAATTTCTCTTGGCCAGGTGTCATCATTGGCCATCTTCATCAAAGGATCGGACCGGACGTTGGGCAAGTCCTGTTGAGCTCTGCTGGCGCAAGGAACGATTGTCCTATGGCATGATTGGTAGATCTGCGATGAGGGGCATTAGAAAAACTGCAATGGACGTACTATCGTCAACGCACTTATAAAACAGTCGTCAATAGTTGCATTCTCTCATGACGGAAAAGAAATGCGAGTGTTACCACGAGATAAGTACGAGAAACTAATATCTAGCCAAGAAAGCCTTGGCAAGTGATAAAAGAACTTCCTTACCTGCCGACCTGCCGCCAAATTTTCAAGATCCTCGGTAGCGCACTAGTTATTCGACCTTGGGGCTCGAACAAGGCTGGATTGTTGTTAGTCGAGCTCTATAGTGTCTCTAAGCCTCTCCGTTCCGGAATCCGAACTCGTTTGGCCATCGTTGTCGCCGAGGAGAATTTTTTTTGAACCAAAGCCTAGGTTGGGTGGAAGCTACTTCTCGGTAGATACTGAGCTCAAAGCAGTCATATTTCGGTGACATTGCAGTACTGTAGAACCGTCCGCCTGGGAGAGCGGGATGGGATGGTGATGATGGTGGTTGGGAGGAAAAATATTTACCCATTTCCGGATCGGTCATCTTCGGCTGGATCTTGACATCGGGCCGGCTTTCCGCTTGTACTGATGCCATCATTTCGAATCTACCCGTATCCTGGCAACGGTCAGTCTTATCGAATGCGACATTTCCTTTTGGTGAAAGGAATCTCTAACCTTTCTTACCCTGCTTGTTCCCGTTTGGTAGCTTAGTGAGTTTTATTATGATTCTACACTTCCGACTCATCCACGGGACCACATTGCGTCCACCAGATCAACAAGTTCCACTGACTACAGATCCCTACGAGTTACTAGTCGCAAGGAAAATTACTCGGATGCACTTCTGACGCGTTCATGGAAAAGGGAAGATACTCCCATGTCCAATTCGTATTTCCCACTCGTGTCGGACCTGAAGCTGACTGTCCATATCAATGGGGTCAAGCACAAGTAAGTAAACGTCTCGGCCACGCTCCGATTTACGCTGATACCTGACTACGTCTTCAATATGCATTAGAACACACCTCGAGTAGTTGTATATACTATACGTGCTATCATAGGCCCTGGGCAGAGGATATAGAATATTGACTCATTTCAACCTTTAGGCTACTTTCATTATGCGCATCTGATAAATTGACGAGAAAAGCAAGGGCTGATCAAAATCCCTGTATGCCATAAACTGTCCTGTGCTCCTAAACCTTGGGCTTGAACTACTGATCCCGCTCTTTTCGGATAGGTTCATCCGGAGTTGACGAAGATGCGTGATTGCAGATTAAATAGATCAGACCTTTCACTGAGATGTTTCTAGCTTCGCTCACCGGCAGGCTCCACCGTGTACGTCATGAAAACCTCGTTCTTAGGCATTTGTTTCGTCAAGAATATCGTCACTCACAGGCTCCGGCTCCCATGCAAAGCAACTTTATCAAACCTATCGTAAAATCTTCTCTGGCCCTTGTAGCGCGTGCCTATCATGTTTAATCCCAAAGCTATCAAAAAGCTCCGGTGTTAGTTTGCAAAGGCAAAAATTCTATCTATGTCTTGACTCTTGGGATCTTTCAGACCTAGACCTGCATGTCGTCGCCTGCCGCTAAACGATCTACTAGGCAATGGAGTATTGAAGCTATTCTTGTTCTCGTATTATGTGAACGTAATTGCTCTGTCCTAGGCCTTTTGAACCCATGGTTGTCTCGCCTGTATACAAGGAACGGCACCATTTGCCACAAACCCGCAGATCTATGCAGCGGATGAGAGGTGGATACCCTCACGCGCATGGATCACAAATACATACATATGAATATTATTTTACAAAGCGTATTCCACGGATCCGCCACCATTCTGTCACCTTGGCTTTCCAAACACCATTACTCAGGGCCCGGTCTTCAGCTCGGCTTTTAGATATGCAATGAGACAAAATACGGCGCTCCATGCGTTGGTCTATTGCAGGCCTCGTTCTGCACTCTGCAGGGCCAGATTCGCCACTGTCAAAAATCCATGGGAGTCATCATTCAAGTGTGTACATTTTGAACCTTCATTCGAACTTCGTGCGACCCTTAGGACTCATGGAAAGGCAAAATTCGCGTTACACTTCTGCGATGTCTACAGCAAGCTGATACTTAAGTGCGCTCTGCTGGCTAAGTTCTCTCGCTTCCTTATGTCTTTACTCAAAATTCCTCTATTGTTCTCCGACGCAATCGGCATGCGCATTACAGGAACACCACCCAACAACCCGCCTCCTTCGGTGGAACATATTATTCCTGATTGGAGAGAAATTTTTCTCAAGAGTCTTGCTTGGCCATGCATCTTCTTGCGGGTAAGTCTCCGACAAGGTCTTTCTTTGTCGTCCCATATATATCTTCTTCTACCAGTTTATATCTTGGTCCATCTGCATCATTGAAACGACCGTCATACTTGCCCACCATTGTCCATCTCTTCCGGCCTCTCATCTCATCCTATCAATCTTGGCTTTCAACGGCAATACAGATGGAATCGCCATTACCCCCCTTTTCCTCTTGGGGAACGTCCTCACGGTTGTGGGAACGGTCATTCGCTTGCACTGCTACAGCGCGCTTGGGCGGCTCTTCACTTTCGAGCTCAGCATACAAAGGGATCATCGTTTGATCGTACATGGACCCTACGCCGTGGTCAGACATCCTAGCTATACGGGGATGATCTTGACAATTCTTGGCGCAATATGCAGCCAATCAACCGGGTCCTGGGTAGTAGAATTTGGGTTAATCGACATGTGGTATGGGAAGGTTTTGGCCGTGTATTGGTTACTCGTTGCAGCGGCAGTTATAGCAAGTCTTTTACTCAGGATCTCCGTGGAGGATCGGTTACTCCGCAAGAGATTCGGTCGCGAATGGATTGACTGGAACCGACGAGTGCCATATGCTTTGATACCCGGGGTGTATTAGGAATCGGAAAATCGGGAAATGGTGCGCGAATTGGCGTCTGCTATGGATTATTACCACCTAATTCGCGTCTTTAGGGATTTTTTAGCCTGAGATATTGCTTTGAGGCTTGCCATAGGAAGTCGTTTTACACAGACCACCACGAAGAAGATGAAATATAGGGCTCACTGTAAACATTTACGGAGTTAGATACTCTGCTATGGAGCCCATTTGCAAAGACGATGAGAACTGGCATGGACATGGAGGCCAAGATATGACTCATGCGTCGCTCGTTTCACAGCGTTATACTTACAATAATACACGACTGAGGAGACGGCAAGGTTAGTTGTTCGGAGAGTAGGCCCATTGATCCGTTCCTATCGAACCTAGTGACAGATAACATTATTTCTTGACCATGAACTCATATCGTGTAGCGTTAAGAACTTGCTGGAAGGAGGAAAGAAACAGATGAGACATTTCACACTTACTGCAGCAATCTGAAGGTCGCAATGACCCTTTGACGACTACAAGAAAATCCCGGGAAAAGAAAGAGTGCTCTGCTCCATGGTGATACCACATGGTAATAAGGAGAAGATCGTTTGGCGTATGCAATGCCTACATAAGAGGTGCTTCTATCTTCTTGATATCGAAGCAGTGGAACAGACCGGACGACAAGACGAGGTTCGGGACGACGCGCGTGTTGCGCGTGTTGATTGAGGAACGTCACAACACGTGATGTGACCGACGCGTCCATGACAAATTTTTGAACATTGACAAGCCTAACGTTAAACGTCGCTGCCCATTTGTCTCCTTCCCATTTGCACAACGCACCGCACCTTCGAGAAATTTCGTCTTCTATAATTTGGATTTTGTTCGACATCCATTCAAGAAGCAATGGACCCGGATGAAATCAAAGTCAGTGTTACCAGTACTCTCTGAGTGACCTCATTGATAATTGTTTTTTTTTACCAGAGAGATGCGCTTTCAGATTCTTCGAAATCGCTTGTGAAGCTTGGAGAGATGGTGGCCGAAAATACCTCTTTGTTTCAGCCCGTAGTCGAAATTGTGCGCGTGGGACTGTCCATTTTAGAAAAGCCTTACGAAACCTACAATCCTTCCGATCCTAATCGGCATCGCAAAACGTTGGAAATAGCTGCCAACTTATTTACAGGACTCAATTCAGCCCTTGCGCCCCGAAGTTTCCGAAGTTCACCTGGTGATATCGCGTCACTTCAGACCGTGGCAGGACCTATATATGAATGGGCGTTGGTTTTCTACCAGACGCATTTCCTTGATATCGCTGAAGTTACGAGGGACAAAGCTCTCCTTGTCGATGTGTGTCTCCAGCTTGCCAAGCTGTTTCAATCGTTCTCCCTGGTCCAGGAGCTCGCTAATATCATGGCGACTACACCTGGTTTCATTACGCGCGTCACCATGCTCTGGATCCACTCCATTTGGAATGTATTAGACATGCGTCTTTACTACCAACCGACCGTGATATCCTTGTCCTCTCAGCGCCAAGTGATTCAGCGATGTCTCGATTGCAGCATCCCAGGTGACATTATAACGAAGTGCTGTTCCATTATGTTGACTCAGAAGTCAACTTCTTCACCTTCTGGGACATATCCCATGGACGGCCCGATTGGCTTTGTCGTGGCGATCTCAGGATTCTCTGAGAAATTCCGACATGCCCTCGTCGCCAAGCATGCGCCTTCTTGGTTGTGCAGGCAGCTGTCTATCCATATCTCTAAGGAAAAGGATGACATCGATGAGGATCCGCTTCGCACGGTTGAGGTTATTCTGACTGGAGTTTGGAGGTTCGGTCTCGAGGGTCCCCGTTGCATTGTCGATATGCTTGACAGCAATATTGTAGCGCTTTTGTCGGACTGCGCTTCTCTACCGGGGCCGAGATGCACGAAGGAGTCTGTGCGACTCTTGGAATTGATAGCGAAATTTCTCTTCTACCGCCCTATTATCCCCCGAGTAGCGAAATGCTTGCGTGCTCTGGACATCGAAAGCCTGACTCCGGGCTCTATACGAGATGCACTCTTATCTCTCAAGGAGGTGACATTGCTGAGAGAAAGAGTTCTTGAAAACTACGTCCAATCAAGGGAGTACTGTAGATGCTCGTTGTTCAAGGTGAAGTTTGATCCAACCTGTCTTCACTGAGCCTCATCGTCCTGATCGCGCGGTTACTAGTGTAAAATAAACAACGACTTTGATGACGAAGATCCGGCAAACAAAGGTCGGCCTCGACCGGTTTTGAGACACTGTGCGAAATGTCACTCTGTGTCATACTGCTCCGCAGAATGCCAAAAAATCGATTGGAAGAACAGCCACAAATTAATGTGCAAAATGATTTCACATAGAGTCCTAGGTCGGTGACGAATTGTTCTTCTTGACTAGCAATCGGAGTTAAGCTTTACTTCAGATGGTTTACCGCCCGACCTGACTGAACGCGACCGTCATTTCATTTTGTATATCGTAGAACAGGACGTTCACGATAACGAAGAAATAATTGAGAAGCTTAGAGCTGAGCACCAAGGTCCAGGCGTGCCATTTGTCGAAATTAACTATGACGCTGTTCCCCGTACAATCGTGATCAAGACATCAGAAGAATTTCGAGGCAGAGAATTGCCGGAGGATCACATGGAGCATGTTGAGGACGCAAAATGTGGAAAGATGGTTATTGGTTTCCGAGTTCCTCATACAACTGAAGAAGTCTTCGATGCGGTTGTGACTTACCCATTTGATTGGCGCATAATCTTTTAGATATTTTTGATTCGATAAACTCATACTATGACCTCGAAGTTGAACGTCGATTGCTTGTCCAATAACGATTATCACAGGTGCAACCGTTCGTTGTAAGAGGCAGACAGTCATACTTGCATTCACGAGCCCGTTGATTGGAGATTTGTGATGCATACGGTGTATCTAGTTTGTATATTTCTAGAGCGACGGTACAGCTGAATGGGAGAGATGAAAGGTCCGATCCCGCATATCTATGGTAGCGCTGAATTATAATCACGTCACTCCAGGCAAGTCACCTTCCACACCCGTGGCAGTAGCGTTTCGATCTCCTGGATCTGACACCTTATGCTCTTTGACAACCTAAGATCTACTTTCGTCATATCAGGTCCGTGGTAGACTCCGTCCATACTCCAGCACTCCAGACGCTGGCGAAGAAATGTCCCGACGCTTTTCCCAGGCCGTACGCAAAGTGCCTTATTCGACACGGAGAGACACCAAGTCTCAAGGTCAGACATGTTCAGAGCGCGATGAACATGGAGCCCGTCATTCAAGTCATGGAGATTGATGGGATAGTTCATGTACTCCATGAATACGCTGCAAGGAGAATATAGATATAGGTGCCTGAGTGCAGTGAGTCGACAAATGAACCGCAGGGAGACAGGAAGCCTGTCTTCATCGTGGAGCCATCCATTCTTCCCGAAGTCTGTATGAATAGTCGGCAGAGTGTCTGTGCAATGATCCCCATGGCAGACACGGTCGAGTGTGAGCGTGTGGACCTGATGCAAAGGGAGGTACTCTATAATGCTCTCGATGGCGTCTGTAGAATCACGACACCAAACAGCTTCAAGGTTATTGATACTCAGGTCACCGACAGCCGGGAGGTCGAGGTACTGGAATAAAAGTCTAACTTCTTGTGGGGTGGTGTACCCGAGCGTAAAGTGACGGACGTAGGGAAGAGTGAGTCGCCTATTGGGAAGACCGAAATCATTTGAAGATGTGTCAGTGGAGATGACACCGTTGAGCTCGAGAATCTCCAATGTATCCACACTTCCCGCTATAATTCCACGTAAAATAGATGCTGACGGTCGTTCTTCATATGGCTGAAACCGAAGACATAGTCTGGTAAGGTTTTGAGGGCAGAAGAGATGCCAACGAAATGGAACGCCGGACAAATCCAACGCTTTGAGGGACGGGTACATGTACTGGTTCCACAGAATCTGATCTTCAGTGGATGAAAGCGCGGGGTGCTGAAGGACGTCTATTTCTCCCTCCTGTAGATCATCCTCAAAGTCTTCTTCGAAGGCGACTTGGCTCATCGACCGGTGGCAAATCTCGAAACTCTGCAGACGGGGCATTGGCACGTTACGGAATGCGGCTAAGGCGTTGACATGGGAGCTCCAAAAGCCCGTATCCACTGAAAAGTGTTTAATATGATACGCGTGCTGGACAAGGAGTCGAGAGAGACAGAGAAAGTGTCTGTCGGTGAAGACCATATATGATGGCTGAAGACTCGCAGAGTCGTGAAAAGGTGCGGATCCTACGCGAATGATGACGTCGATATCCAGCTGCGATGAGCGTTCAAGAAAAGAAGCCACTCGAGGGAATACTGCCTTAGGTCCCAAGTCGGGGTTAAGAATAAATGCTGTGGCAGCCGGACTGTAATCTGGCGAGCATTCGGTGATGTAGAGGCGAGTCCACAGAGGTGGATAGTCGGTCATTATGGAACGCCAGCGTTTACAAATGATGGAGAGGAGGAAAGGATAGTCAACCCGACCACTGGTAGACATCGCCATGGTAAATATTTCGACTAGAAGCTCGTTCGGGAGCTTCGCAATGTAATTGTCCGACGGCCGTTGGATGAACTGAGGAAAAACATGGATGCTATAATGGACGTCAGAAGGGCACGGATGTCTTGAAGTTATACACGTACTTCTGCATGACGGTGACCAGTGGACTATCAAGTTTAAGGGGAGATGAGGGGAGAAAAGACGTGTAACTTACCTCTAGTGAAGCATCTTTATATGGCGACCCTTGTTTGCAAACAAACAATAAACATTGTGATAAGTGCCACTAGAACGGCAGGCAAATAAATTGTCTTTGTTGTAAAAGGTTGCAGCCAGCTTGGCTTCAGTCGACTTGTGCACTTGAACGGAGGTCCGTTGGGGATCATGGAATGGTCCAAGTGGCCTTCGTGATGATCGATCTGACCTCGGCATCTTGGTATTGCTTTCTGGCGGGTCAAAGCGTCAAAGCTTTAGTCTCATTGACCAACGTCATTCCTCCCAGGATCGGATGAAGCCCTGACAAAGACAGGAGATTACGGCCATAGTGTAAGGTCCCTGTCACGCGGCGAGGAATAGGGTAGACAACTTATGATCAAAGCTGTACAGCGATGAACTATAGGCCGGGTTGTCAGGGGACATATCTTAAGGAAACTCACCGGTTCGATGCGCTGGGTCATTTTCCTAGTACACATAGGAATAGAAGCAATTTACAATTGCAAGCTCATTTTGTGAGAAGAATCCCCGACTCCCAAGTCGAGCGTTATCCGAATGAGATATAAGCCTTCCTGGCCAACACTGGCTACTGTCATCATTTGGATTGAAACAGGCATACACTACAACTTCTCATAATGATAGGTGAAACCGTCAGGCTTTGAGCATCGCAAGGCACAAGTTGGGAAGCAATAATGCCAGTCAAGATTGTCAATAGACCCCGATGACCGTGCCAAATCGGTAGGGCATATATTTTAACACTGCAATGCGTTGTTACATTGCTTCATAGCAAGAACTACACAAGAAGTTTGATTTTATGCCTCACCCTCTGTCGGTTCTGCAAGACACAAGCCGAAGCCAACATTGCCACCTTTTTCTACTATATCATCGTCATCAAGCACCCATTCCAAGTCGAAGTCTTTGGCGAGATGAGAATATTGGTTTTTGATGACTTCTTCCAAGGAGGGATGCATACAATGGGACACCTCCGAGAGCATGTACGGCAACACGATGTTTAGCCTATTCATCGCCACCCCATGATAAACTCCGTCTTGTGCCCACGGCCATTGAAACCGATTATGCAGGAACGTCAAAGCAGGACCCAATCCCGGATCTCCCAGTTATCTGCTTCGATGTTCATTGTCTCGACGGTGCTGAAATTCATCAGTCGAGCCAGGTCGTCGAGCGTGATCTCGTTGTCTCTGCGAAGTGTCTGGGGATACGTGGCGAAGTACATGAATATGGGGCACGGGGAGCTCACTGAGAGTTGCTTGACGGCTGTAAGCTTGCAAATAAACCTCAGCGGGATGGGCGGATCCTCCTCGGCATCGAAGTTTCTGTCAAGCACATCTTGCGATGTGATGTAACGGTCCTCTCGGACCTCGAAACGAACGTTCGATAGTTTCAGAAAGACAATCTGGTGCAACGGAAGGCGCTTCATGATGTGTGCGCACCGTCAGAGGCAGGTAATCGCGCTATATGACAGTCTCTGATGCTCAGGTCGCGAACAGCGGGTATGTCGAGGAACTGGAGGATAAGCTCGACTTCTTTGATCGCTCGACCATACCCAAGAGAGAACGTATGAACGTGTGGAAGGGTTAGAGGTTCCAGCGGGATTGGCGAGTCCTCGACATCACGGACGGCGCATACAAGTGATAGAATTTCGAGGGTATTGACGAGATTAGACAGCACAAGGCGTAGCTCGGATGGTGTAGGGAGGTTGTCCGATGGTAGGCCGACTAGCTGCAGGTTGCGGATACCGCCACTGAAAGAAAAGGAGCCAAGTGGCATTCCCTGCACAGAGAAGCTGCGAAGGGAGGGGTACATCACACTGTGCCACTGTTCCAAGCGAAGAGATGAATGACCCAGGTATTTCATCAGCGTCAGCCCCTTGTTCGTAATGTCTGAATTGTCGTGCCGAAGTCGTAAACACTGCAAGCATGGCATGGGCTTGTTTATGAACGCAGACAACAGGTCGACCTGGGTAGTCGAATCTCTCGTAATGAGTCTGACATCCAGAGTTCGGATTCGATGGGCATGTGCGCTGAGGAGCAAGGAGAGGGATCGGGAGTGCTCGCTGCTGAAGGAGAACGGCGGGTGTCCTTTACAGCCTTGGGAGCAGTATATCACCACTTGTTGAAAATCTAGCGGGACCTGAGGAGGAGCCCAAATATCGATTTTAACGTCGAAATCGCAGTTCGAAGAACGTTCAAGAATACGGACAAGTTTTGGGAAGGTGGACTCTGGACTACTGCCGACTCTAGGCGGGAAACACACTGGATGGTCGGGTGAGAAATCCGTGATGGTGATACCTGTCCACAGAGTAGGGCATGCCTCGATGAGGTCTCGCCACTGCTTGCATACCAAAGACAGTCTAAATTGACCGGTACGCTTTCTAGGATCCTCCTCGTTGTCGTCTTCAGTGGCTACAACGATAGCAAATACTTCCTGAAGGAGCTCGCAAGGGAGATCCTTTATGAGGTCTCGATGTAAGTTACAGAACCGCTCCTGGGAACCAGAGGTGTTCGAGAAGGAATTCATCCTAGAAGTATGTTAAGAACATGCGTGTCGTCAGGGTAAAAGACGTACATAGATTTCGAGACAGTAGTTTCGGTAGCAATGGACTTTGGACTATAGTGGGTGCAGTGTTCGTTGGAAGTGCGATGGAAAAGCTTCATATCGGGTGGCGTAGGGTCTCGCCCAGATTTGGATCCAGCGATGACGAAGAGAACAAGCTTATTGTACGGATCCATTAATCCTGGTAAGTGAATTGCTATCTATATTTCTCACTGCCGAGGTTGAACATCGAGCATTAACCAGGTGACCGGAAAAGTAACCGGAATTTTAATTGACGAGAGTTGGGACCCTACTGAATTTTCGCCCATTCCATTCTGATAGAGCAGCCAGTCCGTTCACGTCTTCTCTTCTTCATCGCCCACTGTCTTTCCGCTGATTCAAATCATATGTTGGTAGCAAAAGTCAAGATCTGTTGGGATTTATGATCAATTCACCGGAAATCTCGAACTATCAGCTAACAAATACTGTGCATAGTGCGAGTAATACTCTGAGGAAAAGTAAGTTCCGGTATATCCCTTCGACAACTATCTGCTGGGGTGGATCATAGGTAAAACATATCATTCAAAGGCATCATTATCACACAAGTAGATCATGACACGGTACCACACTTCAGCGGTGTCTCGCGTAGGGGTGACCTTTGTCCATCTCATCATCTTTCCCCCTCTCAGTTCGCGTCAAACGATCGCTGCTCGTTGGATATAGATGCTGATAATATCTCTCTCTTTCCATACCTGTCCTCTCCTGCCAGGGTCGCGATTTGGAGTACTGAAGCAGATTGCCTGCCTGGTCCTGTCCTTCGGTGAAGGATGCATCCAATGGTGGACGGATTCGAGGGCCCGAATTCTCGGTGGGAATATCGTGGAGAGAGGAAGAGGACGAAGACGGAACAGGGTTCGTATGGCTTCGGCAGTGCCGAAGCATGTTCGACTTCACGTTGAATTCTTGGCCGCACCCAGGAAAGGGGCATCGGTACGCTTAATATGTATCTTTTAATGTTGGATGCATCAAAAGCTGAGAGACTCACGTGTAGCGCCGGTATGACTGTTGATGTGATTATTCAAGCCACTGGGTCGGAGGAATCGTTTGTGACAGATGGCACAGATATGTTTCTTGCTCTCTTCATCTTCATCATCTTGTGCGAGCTGGTGACGAAGTGATGACGAGGACATGTGGCTAGGATGTGAGGGGGCATCGTTAAGCAAGGATTTGCGAATTGGCTGAGGAGGTACATATAGGCGAGGCGGAATGAACGCCGGAGACGCGCTGCCTTTCACACCAACTTCGGGTGAAACTCGTAGCATATGCTCTGCAAGATAGACGCCATCAACTCAGCATCAACAATGCAGAAGGAACAATATCGCGACTGACCTGGGAACCATTCTTGGATACTAGGGAGAGGGACCTTCGCATTATCAGCCATTCGTAAGTGGATTCTGTGACGATAAGCGTGAATTTCATCTGGTTATATATTAGTTTGTTTCCTCTGAGAATCACGGTTATTGCACGTACAGGGCGATGTGCTAATCCTGCGTGTGACGATCCTTCATCTGTCGTAAAGTGTGCTCCACCGATGCATGTAGGGAAGTTTACGACAATACTGGAAAAACCTCAGTCTAGTCTGTTCAAGGAGATACCGGCTATAGATCCAGGTACGTTCCAATATTTGTTCGAGTCATATTCCTGGGCTCATATTCCTTCAAAGCGACCGCTTTTCCATGAGCCTCTGGTACAATCTCAGTTCCTCGTCAATTCCTCGTATATCATCCAACGCGCTCTACTCTAGTGAAGTGAAGAGTATTATCGCTATCCATGCCACAGAACAATGACTGGAATACTCTCTCACAACTGTCAATACGAGATGGTGATGTCGCCATATCGCAACCGTGACCGTATTCACAGATTCAAGGGGCGAACTCATCGCAAGCCTAGGACATTCTTGTGGCTGCGGGGAAGTTCCAGAAATCTGGCTCTGCTACGTATGTATTCTTCTCGATGGTCGCTTCAATCAAGCTCACTGATGGCCTTGGTGATGACTGCCATGTCTGTCGTTGGAGTTGTCTTTCGGATTTCTGATGGGAGAGTCCAGGCCCTACTTCGATGTTGACTGGTCAACGAGATGGCTCAGGGTGCTCGCCGTCTTTGAGCATGGAATATCTAGTCACTAACAAGAGGTGTACAAGAGTCGGTAACCATTGTATAAGCGAACATCATGTAAGTACTCTATGCCTGATGCCGCCTTACCAAGTGCCGACTGCACGGCGGGCCGCGGAATGAAGGCACGGATTTCTAAACAGGTACGACTGAATGCACGCCCTACCCAGACTTAGCTTCAGGTAGCTATATATTGACTTTAGACAAAACGGGATAGAAGTGACGTACTCATTTCTACACTGTAGTCATATGCAAAGAGAACGATTTGGAGGCACACCATGCGGCAGGCTTTGATCCAAGGCATATGTCGATGAATGTCTACTAGCCCATCAGGTTCGAAGATGATAAGTCTGTTCAAGCAGCATATGTCGTATGGATGAACGGCGGCTGATAATTGCTTTCCCCTCACGTCTCTGAACCTAAATGATCACAATTTGAAGACGGACCTTTTTTGAGGTGTGGTTTGATCCTGTGAATTTCAGCAGCCTTCTGTGGTCTTATTTTCAGATTTCTTGACCGCTTACTGTTCTCTGGGGATTAATCGAAGAGTGACTCCTATGTACGAGTTGTCTTTAGGCTGGAACTCCGTATTGACTCCGTACAAAGAGAAACAATTTATGGAAGATGTGTCCTGTCGTGGTTCAACCCGTCTTTCCAGGAGAAAACCAAAGTGCAAGATGTTTGCTGCCGATATCTTGCACAGATGTGAATTTAGAAATAACGGCTGTGTTCCTTGGACCATACATCCCCCGGCGGGCTAAAGAGAAGGATCAGGCTCCATCATAGCAGGTACGTAGCCGCCATGATGGTGGGCCTACTCTCATGGTTCGCCGCTTACCCCGTGAGACCAGCCTAGACCTTAGCATCATGTAGGTAGAGCATGGCAGCCCGAATGAAGCGCGATATTAACCTACGGCTCAAGTCCTCAATGTTCGTCGTTGTTCCACGACCCATCGAGGGATTACATTTGAAATTTGAATCTAGAAGTACCGCGAAGAATTTTGTTTGGTGTTTGTTTCGTTATACATCTGCGGCCTGCCTCCCGGCTTGCTGACACATTCCCAGGATTACTTCGCCCGCCCACAATGTGTCCTGGCCAGCGCCTATGTCGGATGACTGAACTGTGTGGTCGTTCACAAAAATCAATGTCGACTTCCACCTTCCGTTCATTCCGTGCCATCAGACTCGTTAATTATATGGAAGTCGGGAATCATTTGTATGACCATTACAGACATGGTACTGATGTTCTCGTAGATCCCTCTCAATTCTGTCCACGTCTACATCGTGGTAGATTCTTGTCTTTGTATATTTATCCCTCCCTACCTCGACGAACTCCAGACATTGATGGAGATTTATAACTTCTCTAGTCACTGCACCGTTGTTAAAGGGTCGTATCCCAACAACCGGGGACGGCACTCAAATGGAGTCTTCATTCAAATTGCAGAGCTGGACGCAGATACGTCGCCTCACAGACAACGTAATAGTCTGGCGACCTTAGGGCGACCAGACTGCCGTCGACGGAATCGAAGCTTGGGTGAACATCCGGTTATAAGGTACATTTCCGGGCTCTGATAGGCTGTCGACGCAGGATCCTTTGAACTTACGATGCCCCTCAAGCCGTGACTTTCAAACTCAACATATCTGGCAGCACTGACACCCAACTCAATGAAAACCTTCTCCCACTGTTATCGCTTTGGGTCTCCTTCAGTACCGTCTTACACAACCTATGCTGAGTTATAGAGAGTCACGATGTCCAGAACAGATAAATATGCGCCGAGCGCCGGCGAGACCTCGATATTGAAACAAAGAGCCGTCGACCTCGTACACCCTCTAATCTGTTGTCGGAAAAGAATGAAATACTCTAGATCCGGTCAGAGAAGTTGTTTGCGGACCGGTCTATTTTTGGTCAACTCCAAATTGACTGGGGACCACCAGGAGTCGAAATTCATCTACATCGAACAAGGAATCTGAGCGTCTCGTCTCGTTCTGTAGTAGAATCTGTATGGTGGTGTTGATAGCCTCTGTTCATTCCAATCACGACATGCTGACGGTATCTGTCCGAATTCAGACGTGTACGTTGCAGCAAACTAGATATGCCATCGGTCGTAGATTGGCATTTGGGCATGGTCTCTAAGTTAAAGAAAGTTCACGAATGAGTGTAGATTTCTCTGTATGAGCTGATGTCAGTGATTATCCTTATATTGATGGACGAAAGAATTATGCATCTGAGTATAAGATCAACGAGCTCCCGGTTCACGGATACGCTCAGTTTATCTTAGATACAATCATAGCTGCATTTGTGCCCTTTTTGGGTCGAGCGTTCGAGTCGGACTGGAGTACTGCGCAATCTGCATGGAGAGATAGAACAGTTCTTACAATAGTATTCTTTGCCCTCACTTGAATTTGCGCTGGCCTCAAACCGAACGCAATCGAGAGTGCGCTGTTGCTGCGAATGCTCGCATAGAATCAAGGTCGCTATCCTACCACAGGACGGTTATAAATGTTCGCCTGGAGAGATGTAACAAAAACGACCTCGATAGAAGACGATCGATCCACCGCGAGATGAAGGAGGAGGCACGGTATCTCCAACATACTAAATTATCGGCTAGCCAAAATAGGACTGTCAGGATCACGAACTGCCGGTCTCCAAAAGAAGAACAGACCGGCGACACTGTCAGGGAGTCAGATCTCAAAGACACGCCAAGAAAGAACATTCTTACAGGCCAGGTACGAGAAAACGACTTCACGGAGCCATTTTGAGAGAGTTCATTTCCGTCTTCAGTACTGAGTACTCCGGGTCTTATTTTTGAACCTTATGCGGATAAGGATAAGAATAGTACAAGACTAGCGTAGGGCCGTACCTTTTGCGTGATCATCACGAACTGGGATACAGAGGGTCTGGTGTCGAAAGAAAGCACATTTGGAAAGGCCTCGCCTCGTGAAAAAGGGCCAGTCGACATGTAACGCGAGACTCGCACTGGAACGATGACGTGGTGCATCGACCTCGAGTCGTGCGAAAGGGAGGCTGATGATATGCCGAATAGAAATAAATTTCGTTCGAGAGCTAGCATCTAAGTAATGGATTGAATTTTAGTAACAGAAGGGCCAGAGAACGGGAAATTGCTCACCGGAACAACACCAATAATGGCGCCCCAACTCACAACCCAAATTCATCATGCCATGTCATGGAGTATGACGGTCTTGAAAAGTCGGTATGAAGGTTACCCCATTACTGTTGACGTTGATGCGCCAATCTAACGAGGACCAGAGGCCGTCAGTCAAATATCTCGACACGGGGAGTTATGCAACTGACATGGATCGGAGACCGGAGGGAGGAGCTTGAGTCCCGACGGGGGAAAGAGAAAGCGCACTCAAATCCGCAAGAGCAAGAGTAAAGAGAGCCCTAACCGGACCTTTTGCTCGGTTTTCTGGAGCAACGTCACGACGATAAGTGCACGCTCTTATCTCCCGTTGGTGGTGGGCAGGATCCAGATTAGTTTAAGATTACAGTGGAAAGAGCGTGACCTCACCTTGACAAACGAGGAATCGGTGGAGGCCTGGCGCGCCGGAAAGATCGGAAAAGCCATACGCGAGTCTGAAGTACGCGTGGTCTTGGCAAGCTTCAGGGCAGCAGCCAAGAGTAAACGAACTGAGCTAATGGTCCTAATTCAGGTTACCGGGAGGCTGAAGGTGCGCCAACATTGTACAAACGTGTGAGCGGGGGCGAGGTCCTAATACACCTCAGCAACAAAAATAGCTGCCGGTGCTAGATATGCAACTAAGTACTCACGAGTCCAGCCAGATCCCTATACTGTACTATTTCGACCAAAAGTTCACACAGGGTGAGGTGTTAGGCAAGAAGTTCATCGGATTGTTAGTTCAGTTTCCTTTTTAAGCATGTTCTCGGAGAAATTTTTGATTATTAAGCGCAAAATATGGCGATTTTGTGGTTCAGACCCCCCTGTTAGGCGTTATGATATACCAATTTGGTTCAGTTCAGGGGGGTCCGTTAGGCATTAGGTGAACTTTTGGTCGTAATGTTACAGTACTCGCCATTCCAATTCAGGGGTTAATTTTAGGAGTGTCGCATCACAGTCTACAGAAGGTGTAGCCGTCACTCAGTGGGATCGAGACAGGGAACTGCGCGCGCGCTGACGTGTAAAATTTGAAATTACAACCATCGGCAATCAAAATGGATGGGCCGGTATCCGGTCCGTTTATGTAGTGCTTCGGTGGCGCTCATGCTGCGTTCCCTCGTACAGTAATACCTGCACCGGGGCATTCCTTTTTCCTTCTATTCGATCTAGGGCTTGAGATATTATTCTATGTGCGTATCTATATGAACTTATTCGTGTCTGTGTTCACTGAATATGTCCCAGACCGCCGTACAAGCCGTCTCTTCAAGCCGATGCTATGGTGAAGGAATATTGCGAGTTTGGGCAGTTACCAACGCGCTT
Organism: Armillaria solidipes; assembly: GCA_022818035.1. NCBI lineage: Eukaryota > Fungi > Basidiomycota > Agaricomycetes > Agaricales > Physalacriaceae > Armillaria > Armillaria solidipes. The sequence continues at coordinate 1,255,133 of JAIWYQ010000015.1, forward strand.
TTCCTACAGTGAGTTCCTCTCAGTAAATCGCCCAGGGAATGAATGATTTAAATAAATCTCTGGGAAAGGTAGATACAATTGCGGTGAAGCTACGTTCGATAAGAACTTCGCGTGGAAATGACACATTACACTCAGACGAGGATTAATTGCTTTTCCAGCCTTAGGAGATGACCCACGGGAAGAGAGTCAGTAACAAGGTATCGGTGCAGGATCATCGGTCGTGATCCTGCGCTGGACGCCCGAAGAACTGACTCAACTCAGTATCAGGGACCCCTACCACGTCTTTCGATTCAACGTGTTCGACATCGGAGAAGGACCTTTCCCGCACGCGAGAGGTTAAATTTGGAAAAACAAGTACTTGAAAGAAACCTCTTGTTGCTCTGCATTCTGTCCTCTCGCACGCGGATCGGGAGGGATGGCGACAGCATTCAAATCTTTTAGGACATGGTCAACGGAACTACAGTTGTTGCGCTTAGGATACTCATGGTTCGACATATCTTTCCTATCAACCAGTCTTACAATGCTTGCGTTCCAAATTCTCGAAACACAAGAAATATTCCGGAGGTATCATAGTGAGAAACGGGAGTGAACTTGGACAGAGAGGGAAAGAGGAAGGGAGCCACAGAGGAAGGTGCCTCATGCAAGTGGCAAACAGTGGCTTGCCCGGTCCGATATTGTCGCAAAGCGTCTTTTCCGTCTACGACGACCTCTCCGTGTTATCTCTCGGTTCTTCCGCGGGTCTTTGTCGACAACGAACCTTTGTCGAGAACAATGGAAATTCCTTTGTTAAACAGTACCGTTGCTATGCCCCGACAGGTATCAATGTTCTTTCTCTAAGAAGTATGAGTTACAATCGTCAACCAAGAGTTTATGTACATAATTATAATGGATCGCTATGTAGAATGATACGTGAGACTGCCTAAATTGACGCAACATTTCTAAACCATGCCCGTCGGCTAATCCTGCAACTTCAACGCCGCCAGTCGACGATTTGTATCCACACTCAATTCTTCGTATGGATTGAGCCTCCCGAACGTAACTTACTTCAGCTTCCCATATGCTCTGCGCGTCTCAACCATTTCCATCAGCGTTTTTTCTAGCTTGCGCCCGGTATCCTCCCTCTGCCAAATGAACTCCATGGCCTCAAGGTCCGGAAGGAACATGGGATTAGCCTCGATATAAGAGGTCAACGTCTGCGAGACAGGACAATACGGGGCGAAACTGCTGAGCACCGGATCACGGAGCTCGAGGCGCGTTAAACCAGGGACAACCGAGAGAATGTCAATTAGACCTGAAGCTCGTATGGGAACTTTCTCCAATGAGAATGAGCGAAGAGACTGCGAGCATGCTCCAAGGACATCAGTGACGGATTCCGCTGCGAAGGGGTACTGGATGATGTTGTCGATGTATTTCAGGGTGAAAGAACACAGACATGGTAAAGAGAGATTGGATAAGTAGTGCTTTACCTCGTTCTGGCAGGTGTAGTTAACCCAGAGTGTCAGGGAAGTTAGACTGGATAGGGAAAGAGCTGGTAGGAGGCCATCTGCGTGAGGATCGACATACGGAAGGGAAAGTATAACATCTTCAATATTCGGGAAACGTTCGAGAGCGCGCCGTATCACGAGAATGCTACCACCTTCGATACCGCCTCGGGTGGAAGAACCATTAATGGCCAATGAGCGTATTTTGTCGAAAGGGAAATCGGGGTGTGATAATCCAGTTCCAATGCTATAACAGGAGTCGTGGCCATGGACATAGAAATTGCGAAGATTGGGAGCCGACGCAAGAACAGGCGTCTCGTAAAGGCTCGAATATCCTGGGAGCGTTACGGTATCCATCGCCTTCAAACACTGAGCTCCCATATCAAACAAACGACACAGGTCTCGTTCATGCCACATGCTTAAAACATTGATCTCCTTCCAGCCGGTGGCCTGACAGAGCAGGGAAATCTGCCTATCGCTGATTGGGAAAACCCATTCAGGAGGAGGAGGCTTTGGTGGAGATTTTGTACTCCTGCACACAAAAATGCTGATTGGCTGGCTCTGGGAGCGCTGAACGTAGAGATTCGTGATCTCTTCCTGAACCATGGCATGGCGAGCAAGCTCATCAGCTCCTGGATCGCCATCCCGCGGCGCTAGGGTTGAGATAAGGACTGTGATATTCGTCCACAGGCGATAGGAGTAGAGCGACACCGCACGCCAACGTGAGCAGACGAGCGATAATTGCAGAGCGGGATAGGGATATTTGGGATATGCATTCTGGGGCTTTTCGGCGCATAAATAGAGGAATATTCCAACAGGACGTCGTCGTTCAGACGGGAAATAAAAATTTCATTGGACATTGCAAAAGGGCTACCCTGCAAGCAAAGAAAACATCAGCGCGGGAACAAGGTAAAGGAAAAATAACGCAGACAGTCAATACTTCGAAAGCAGAGGGTCGGGTACCGGATTGATGATGTAGAAGGGAGCAGAGCAGCTTTACGGGTTAGGGTCATATGCCTTTCACCCCGTACTCGCTGTCGGACTTAACGAAAAATACATCGCCCCTAACTCCCAGTCTGAGACTTTAGTCTGACTCTCAGTGGCAACTACCGTCACGGATTGTCATGTGATGTGACTTGAGCGGCTGATCCGGGCCGGGACCAACGTCACCGCTTGGTCAATGGTCACTGTGCCCACTGGCAGCCATCAAGTCACTTGAAGTTCAAGTTGCGGCTATGGCCTATTTCGATATGAATATGGGATCACCACTTGCGACTAAATCTCTCTTCGTATCACTGAATCGATGTGCCGCACTCTGACTGCTGTGCGGCGTAGCTGCGGTGAACAAAGTTCCCAAAGCAATGATCAAGGCAAAGGTACTGACTGACGTTTCCTATTCATTTCAATTTCGTATTCATTATGTCCTCAATGTCATAATTCATTGAAAAAAAGCAGTCTCGATGACCCCACTTGAACCGCGTTCAGATGCATATTACTTCGTCGACATTCCTAGACCGCTTATCGATAAAACCTTCAAACCTTCCATTCCGCTAAGACCTTTATACAGCTCCCTTCCTTCGTCTCGCCCATGGCATATGTCCTGGAACCATAATTTTGTTGCCCTTCGCTCATCGCATTTTTGAAATACGCGCGGCATCTTCAATTAGATCGGTGGCGCCGCTAGCACCAAAATCATTCACCATGCCATCTTTGAGTTGATTGGTTCCCGGCAGCCAAAATCTTTCTGTTTTCGTTGTTCTAGCGGAAATACGCTTCCAAACCAATGTTTCGGCCAAACATACTTTCGCTTATATATCACCTTACGCTCGATTGGCCGTCATTCCTTCTACCACTCATGACTCAGTCCGCAATTTTTGACTCGCGCTCCTCGAGCGTTAGGCGATCCAAGTCCGTATCGTTCCAACCAAGCTATTCCCCTACCGCACGTCCGCAAAAATCACGTTCATTTCTTTCTGCTCTCAAATTTATCCGGAGGAAGGTCATCAGTAGCCTCCTCTCGCACCATAGTCCATCTCGAAACCCTATACCAGCACCGACCCACGAACCCAAGGTGGAATCTGAAGTGATGGTCATCTCGCGGCCTGTGAATCTCCAGGTTAAGCTGGTGCCGAGAAAGGTGCACTACGAGACGGTCCGGCGACGACAGCATGGAGAAGAGCCCGCTCTTCATACTTTCCAGTCTGTCCTTGCTCCTTCTCGGCAACCCAAGCGCCCTTCCACAGCACCACAGTTACAGAATTACGGTTCTGGCAAACGCTTTGATGGGTTCGTTCGAAGGAGGGAGAAGAAGCAAGCGTGGAGCGGCGAATGGAATAGGACGGATATACGGGACGTCATTAAAGACCTGAGAAGTTTGAGGTGATTTCTGCCTTCCGTTGTGCTCGGTGTTGATGATGTTGGTGTTGTACTCTCTGTTGATAGTCTCTTATATCTTTAGGTGGATTCATATTGTACTTTTACAGTCTGTCTTTCCATTTTCGCCTTATCTAACACCCTTTACTTCATTGCTATTGCTACTGTTGATACGGGAACTGTTCAACTGTATTGGTGCACCGTAGTACAGTACTGTACTTTATTATCTATTCGACCAGGACGTCGCGTGACGTCTTCCATTCAACACTTGACAGGTATACTCTGAGCGACTCATGATCCCGGCGATGACATCTCTTGATACGAAATGACGGCATATCGCGCTAAAAAAAAACATCGAGCGACATGAGTGACTGATCCTGTCTTATCTTCTTTTACAACAGAGTCTCTCTTTCCACATGGATTTGCGCCTGATATTAAAAGAAGACCAGTTCTATTATAGAACGTCTGGATATGGGATGCAAATATACTGCCACGTAAGTATTGGAACAAATAGTACGGAAATGAAACTCGTCCCGAGTATGAGGAGGTGAACAGGAAGTGGCTACTCCAACAAATGCTTACGCCAGGACTACCAGTAAATACGCACCAGCGACCCCCCAAAAAGAATGCTCGCCCGACCACTCAGACGTCCGAAGAGAATGAACGATAACCCTTGCGGCCGCCACGACTCATGGCCTCGATCTCCGCCATAAAACATTCACGGCGAGACCAAAGCACAACCATGAGTGTTTGTGGCGTTCGAAGAGAATACCGTTGAGACCCTAGGATGGTGAGCAGTGAGTGAGAGAACGATACAGAGAGAGATAACGCCCACCCAGCATTCCCTTTTATATCCCGTTCCGAGGCCCATCACGCAACGGAGCGCGATAATGTCGACCGGTGTGATATTCCGGTGCCGAGATTGCTTTACTCGGCTAGAATTCACATCGGGTCCGTTGAAACAGCGAGGGGCGGGTACCTGCGAGATAAGGACAGGAAGGAAGAATATGCGAGGAATTCAGCTATGTGTTGATCAAGGCTTGGAATGGTCGCATGTTCACCAGATGGTAAAGACATAGACACGATACACATGACGAGCATCGGCTTTAGCAACGGAAATATATCGTGATTCGTGCGGGGCCAAATCGAGTGTGGCGTCTTTCGAGAAATCCGTCCTTCAAGTTGGTTTAGCGACCTACGTATTAACGCTCGTGGTGCACAGGATAAGACAAGAAAAATGTTCGTGTAGCCGAGAGCTAAGCGGGGGTTCGAAAGAAGCAGCACCAGAGTAGTGGAAGGATGAAAAGAACGTCCGTGTATAATGTGGAGGTGGAGCAAGGCGCCTGTTAGAGACAGGGTGGGCGACGGGCCGGGCTCGTATTCGTTGTTACAGTTCGCGAGTGAAGGTCGCGAACTGATGAATTGGATCGCCCCGCCGGTCTCTCTAGTGTCAATGGGATATGTTGTCACTGCTGGTAAGTAGCTATGTCGCGTCAGGAGAGAATAGTGGAAACGCATGGATAGCGGATGAAGTGTAGTCATCTTGAGCGCAGCAAAAACTGCCGGTTGTACCACCAAGAGGAAGCCCGACGAATTCTGTTGGAGTCAAAATCGTACCTCGGTTGTAATCGTTTTCCTCGAGCCGGTGCGAATTCGCGCCTGGAGAGGAAAATCAACACGTGAAGTAGCTGAACCGCTTTGACGAAGGTATCCCAGAAACCGCTAGGCGTCGCGTGACGTGTGATTTGGCTAGTTTGTACCATCAGAATCGCAGAATCAAGCAAGGACCAAGATGATTCTAATCAGTGGAAGCCTGTTCAGTGGTTATCAGTTAGTAGTAGAATGTCGCAAGACTGAGAGCTGTTAGCGGAGATTTTTGATGGAAAAACGATTAGGAGGCTGTTGGGAATAGACGTCGGCAGGCACAAAGAACGTGACGGATATGGCTCGAACGAACGTATATTGTGGACAGATACGTAGGTGGTGGTGGTACGAAGCCAAGAAGCGGTAGTGATCGATACGAAAATCAAAATAAAGTAAAACAAACAACGGCATGGCCGTTGGCCCAGTGGCTGTGAAACCAGAATCCTCAACAGAGGCGATGAAGGAGACTTGGAGGAAAGCTACGGCCATAGTAGCCTCTGAAAGTTCTGAGCTTTTCAGAGACTCCAGAAAGGTTCTGCCAGATTAATTCTGGGGATACTGGACAGGCCAATTCAATCTCCGTTTTGAAGTAGAAACTCCGATTGATTCGATGCATGCCGAGGCGGTGGTTGGACGATGGCGTTTTGAAGCTTGGACCGCGGCCCGGATGAGCCGCTCGTGTGTATAAGTCACATCACATGACTATGTCTCAGCGTGACATTGGTTGCGCCGCGCCGCGCAAATGGATACAAAGCTGCTCTGCTCCCTTCTAGTCAATTTAGGCTTCCAGTCTTTTAGTGCCTGCCCCCCTCGTTTGAAGACTTCATTGTCTGCGTTGTTCCTTCCTTCCACCTTGTTCAACGCTGAAGTTTTTTTTGGTAAAGGGGAAGGCTTTTCGCAATGTCCAACGAAATTTTTATTTCCCGTCTGAACGACGACGTTCTGCTGGAAATATTCCTATACTTGTGTACCGAAAAGCCACATAATGCATATGCCAAAAATCCGTACCCCGCTCTGCAATTGTCACTCGTCTGCGCGTGTTGGCGGGAGTTGTCGCTTTGCTCCCATCGCCTGTGGACAAATGTCACAGTCCTTATCTTAATCGCAGCGCTATGGGAGGTTTATCCAGGGGCAGATGAGCTTGCTCACCATGCCATGATTCAGGAAGAGATCACGAATCTCTACGTCCAGCGCTCCCAAGGCCGATCAATCAGTATATTCGTGTGCAGGAGCACAAAATTACCACCGCCAGCAGGTTTTACTCCTTCTTCATGGGCGTTCCCTATTAGCGATAGGCAGATTTTCCTGCTCTGTCAGGCCACCTGTTGGAAGGAGATCAGTGTTTTAACCACGTGGCATGGACAAGACTTGTGTCGCTTGTTGGATATGGGAGCTCAGTGTTTTAAGGCGGTGGATACCGTAGCGCTCCCAGGACATTCGATGATTTCCGGGACACCTGCTCTTGCGCTGGCTTCCAATTTTCGCAACCTTTATCTCCATGGCGACGACTGCTGTTATGGCATTGGAAGTGGATTATCACACCCCGATTTCCCCTTCGACAAAATACGCTCATTGGCCATTAATGGTTGTTCAACTCGAGGTGGCATCGTGTCTGGTAGCATTTTCGCTATACGGAAAGCTCTTCAGTCTTTCCCGTATATTCGAAACCTTATACTCTCAGTTCCGATGGTCGATCCCCGCGAGTATGACTTCCTACCAACCCTTTCTTTATCCTCTCTGACTTCTTTGACCCTCTGGGTTGATGACACCTGCCAAGGCAAGGTGAAATACTACTTATCCGATCTCTCTTTACCATGTCTGCGTTCTTTTGGCCTGAAATACGTCAACGACATCATCCGGTACCCCTTCGCAGCAGAATCCGTCACTGATGTCCTTGGAACATGCTCGCAGTCTCTTCGTTCATTCTCATTGGAGAAAGTTCCTATTCGAACTTCGGGCCTGATTGACATTCTCTCGGTCGTCCCTGGCTTAACGCGCCTCGAGCTCCGCGATCCGGTGCTCGGCAGCTTCATCCCGTATTGTCCTGTCTCACAGACGTTGACAACCTATATCGAGGCTAATCCCATGTTCCTTCCGGACCTCGAAGCCGTGGAGTTCATTTGGCAGAGGGAGGATACCGGACGCAAGCTGGAAAAAGCGCTGATGGAAATGGTTGAGACGCGCAGATCGTATGGGAAGCTGAAGGAGGTTACTATCGGGAGGCTCAATCCATACGAAGAATTGAGTGTGGATACAAATCGTCGGCTGGCGGCGCAGGATTAGCCTACGGACCAGTCTCGTGGGCGACACATATTGTCCTACATAGCGACCCATTTTAAGTAGTACGTACGTAAACTCTTGGTTGACGATTGTAGCTCATACTTCTCAGAGAAAGAACATTGATACCTGTCGGGGCATAGCAACGGTACTGTTTAACAGAGGAATTACATTGTTCTCGACAAGGGTCCGTTGTCGACAAAGACCTATGCCGCCCGATATGAAGCTTTCCCATCGCACTTATATATTCGCATGTCCAACGAACATCAATTGACAATCCACTACACCCACTATAGTCCATTGTTACCGAAACTACTGTCTCGAAATCTAGGTACGTCTTTTACCCTGGTGACAGGCATGTTTTAACATACTCCTAGGATGAACTCCTTCTCGAACACCTCTAGTTCCCAGGAACGGTTCTCTAATGTTGACTTACAACGAGACCTTATAGCCGAGCTGCCTTGCGAGCTCCTTCAGGAAATATTTGCCATCGTCGTATCCACTGAAGAGGACAACGACGAAGATCCTAGAAAGCGCACCGGTCAATATAGACCGTCCTAGGTATGCCAGCGGTGGCGAAACCTCATCGAGGCATGCCCTACTCTACGGACAAGCGTATCTATCACAGATTTCTCACCAGACCATCCATCGTGTTACCCGGCTAGAGTCGGCAGTAGTCCCCAGTCCTTGCCCAGTCCACGTTCCTAAAACCTGTCCGTATTCTGGAACATTCTGCAAACTGTGATATCGACGTTAAAATCGACATTTGGGCACCACCCAAAGTTCCGCTAGATTTCCGATAGGTGGTGATATACTGCTCCCAAAGCTGTAAAGGACACCCGCCGTCTCCTTCAGCAGCGAGCACTCCCGGTCCCTCTCCTTACTCCTCAGCGCACATGCACATCACATCCGATCTCTCAATGACATTACGAGGGATTGGACTACCCAAGTCGACCTGTTTTCTGCGTTCATCAACAAGCCCATCTCACGCTTGCAGTGTTTATGACTTCGGCACGAGCATATGGACGTTACGAACGAGGGGTCGACGCTGACAATGCGATGTACCCCTCCCTTCGCAGCTTTTCTATACAGTGAATGCCAGTTGGCTCTTTTTCTTTCGGTGGCGGTATCCATAAATTGCAGCTAGTCAGCCTACCATCGGACAACCTCCATACACCGTCCAAGCTGCGCCTTTCTCTGTCTAATCTCGTCGATACCCTCGAAATTCTGTCACTCGTATGCACCGTCCGTGATGTCGAGGACTCGCCAGTCCCCCAGCAACTTCTGACCCTTGCTCACGTTCACACGTTCTCTCTGGGGTATGGCCGAACGATCAAAGAAGTCGAGCTTATCCTCCAATTCCTTGACATACCTGCTGTTCGCGACCTTAACATCAAAGATTGTCATATACTGTTGTCATCTGCCTCCGACGATGCGTTCACACACATTATGAAGCGCCTTCCGTTGCACCAGATTGTCTCTCTGAAACAATCGAACGTTCGTTTCGAGGTCAGAGAGGACTACATCACGTCGCAAGATGTCTTTGAGGGAAACTTCGATGCTGAAGAGGAACTGCCCATCCCGCTGAGGTTCATTCGAAAGCTTTCGGCCGTCAAGCAACTATCAGTGAATTCTCTGTGCCCCATATTCATGTACTTCGCCTCGTATCCGCAGACACTTCGCAGCCACGATGAGATCACGCTCGACGACCTGGCTCGACTGATGAATTTCAGCACCGTCGAGACAATGAACATCGAAGCAGATAACTGGGAGATCCGGGATTAGGACCCTGCCTTGACGTTCTTGTATAATCGGTTTCCATGGCCGTCGGCACAAGACGGGGTTTATCATGGGGTGGTGATGAATAGGCTAAACATCATGTTGCCGTACAAGCTCTCGGAGGTGTCGCATTGTATGCATCTCTCCTTGGAAGAAGTCATCGAAAACCAATATTCTCATCTCGCCAAAGACTTCGACTTGGAATGGGTGCTTGATGACAATGATGACGATGATATAGAGGAGGGTGGTAATGTTAGCTTCAGCTTGTGTCTTGCAGAACCGACAGAGGGCGAGGCATAAAATAAAATTTCTTGTGTAGTTCTTGCTATGAAGCAATTTAACAACGCAGTGTGTTAAAACATATGCCCTACCGATTTGTCACGGTCATCGGGGTCTATGCACAATCCCGGCTGGATCTACCTCGCGATGCTGATGGTTCCATGGACACGCGCACGGCCGACTCACCTACCTTGAATAATCGCATGTCATTGACGTCTCTATAGTAGACCATCTCGTGTAAAATGATTGACGATGATGATCTGGGCTCCCGATATAAATGAGGGCCGATCGCAATGTTGACTCTCGGGAAAAAGTTATTCCATGTGACGTCATCCATCCTGTATCGTGCTCACTAAGCACTTGCCCTTTCTTCTTTACCACCACCACGATGCCCGCCATCCAAGCAAAATCTGCAGCGAAAGTCCTTGTATCTGGAGCCAATGGATATATCGCCATCTGGGTTGTCCGTACTCTTCTGGAGCGAGGATACTCAGTGAGAGGCACCGTTCGTTCGACGGAGAAAGGGAAGCATCTACTCGAGATATTCAAAGGATACGGGGACAAATTGGAGGTCGTTGTCGTCGAGGATATCACCAAGGTGCGTGTTAGTGCGAGATATACTAGGCGGGCCGCTCATTTCCATCGATTCCTAGGAAGGCGCGTTCGACGAGGCTGTCAAGGGTGTCGACGCGATTGCCCATACGGCATCACCTTTCCACTTGAATGCGGTAGATCCTCAAGGTATGAAATGCTGCCTGTTTACGCGATTTTGACCTACATCGCCTGGATAGAGCTCATTGGACCAGCGGTGAAAGGTACTGTGGGAATGCTAGCTAGTGCACTCAAGAATGGGTAGGTGGTTGTTAATATATGCGGCTATTAGTCTCTAATACTGAAATATATTACAGTTCTTCCGTCCAACGTATTGTTGTGACTTCATCGTGCGCCTCTGTTCTCCACGTATCACCTGAGCCCAAGGTATTCTCTGAAGTCGACTGGAACGAGCAGTCTATCAAAGAAGTCGAGGAGCAAGGCAAGGATGCATCTGGTATTGCAAAATACCGTGCATCGAAGACCTTGGCTGAGAAAGGTCAAATTATCTCTGCTCCGTGCAGTTCTTTATCTGATTATATGCGTTGTCTTTAGCGGCCTGGGACTTCTACAAGAAACACAAATCTGAGATTAAGTGGGATCTTTCCGTCGTTAACCCTCCGTTTGTACGCATTATAACGCCTCATATTCTCTCATTTGCTCAAATATTTTGGTTCCTCAGGTCTTTGGTGTAAGTGCTCGTTGGACTGAAGACCACAACGCCCTGACCCTTTTATAGCCTTTCATTCATGACGCGTCGAGCTTGGACTCCCTCAACGAGTCAGCCCGAGTATGGTACAACATCGTTGCCAAGGCCGACTCGGGTGGAAAGTCTCCTGAATTCCTCGCTACCCAGGGATCCGCCTGGATAGATGTACGCGATCTCGCAGAGGGCCACGTGCGCGCCTTAGAGAACCCTGCGGCCGGAGACGAGCGGATCATTATATCTGCGGGACCATTCGTATGGCAAGATTGGAGTTCGTCTTCTCATTACATCATGTTTTACTCTCATCTGATAGTGATGCAGTTGACACAGCGAATGCGCTCTCTCCCAGCCCTATCCCATCTCACACGCTTCCAAAAGGTGTTCCTGGTGCTGGGAAGGGAGCCAAGTATCCAGTGGATTACGATACCGCGAAGGAGAAGAGGATTTTGGGACTTACTCTCAGCACGAAAGAGGAGACGGCGAAGGATACCTTGGCTGATTTCGAGAGGAGGGGATGGTAGGTAAAGAAAGTGAAAAGAGTGAATGACCGAGAAATGTTTGTATGCTTTCCTTGTGCTAGAATTGTTGTTTTGACCTCGTGACAAAGCTTTTACCCGTTTTTTGCCCCGTTACTGTTCCCTCAGATGACATGTACTCTCTGTTCTTAACTGAGGGTGTACTACGGTGAAATAGAACTGACGTCGCGAGAGACATCAAAGAAAAATTGTTGGTTCGCCAGGGACAAAAAGACTGGCCTGCTGTCGAGAGTTTGCTAGCTTGTGCTTGGAGCCGTGTTTGATGACTTCATGGTTTTCTCCTTGGCAATGAAAAGAGCGGTCCAGAAATTTGCAGTCATCCCGCCCGATATGTGGTACGGTTGAGGCTACCTCAGGCTGATTGATTATGAAGCTTTGTTTTTTTTTTGATTTTGCCTGGCTTTCCTGCTGCTGTGTGCTTCTCCCCGACGACCGGAGGGTCCGGTGCGTGGATGCTTGGCTCAGTAGTGGGGGGGCGGGTCTGGGCGTCGTACAGATGAGGGTGGTGATGTACATATTTTAATAATATTTAGTACTTCCCCCGTTGTATACGTAATGTCTGGGACCGGCGTTCACTGCGTGGACACTACCGTGTAATACTACCTGCCTGCCTGCCATACTAGCGATAGCCCCGATTGTTCTCCCTTCAGACTGCCTATGGCTGAAGTAGAAAGACATACTGAATACATTGTTTTGTAACTGCTATTCACGACTACGACTACCACCCCATGCGCTCCTTCGTCCATCCCCAGATCTTTCCATTCTTATCGATCTTGTTACACAGCCTCTCACCACGATCCAGCTGGTCTATCCTCTTCAAATCCTCTTCATCTAAAGCCGGGAGCTAAAAAGAAGTCCTATCAGAATCGGTTTGCCAAAGAGAACCACGACTACTGACGGTAATATTCTCCTTCTGCCGTTGTTCGTTTTCGCTCTTTGGTACGATGATGACGCCTCTCGCGAGGTGCCATGCGAGGATGATCTGTGTGGGTGATACACCACGCTTCGCAGCGATTGCGTTGATGACCGGATCTTCTCGGATGGCGTTTTTGTTGCCTGCATGGAGGAATCTGATGAGAAGACTGAATGAAACGCAATGGCGTGCTCACCCCCAGGAGAATACGCCTCGGTGGCGATACCCTTCTTCTTGTGGTACGCAATGAGATCGCTCTGTGCGAGGTAGGGATGTCGCCTGAAACGTGCTCCTTAAAACTTCCTAGATAATAATCGCTTTGATACATACTCTATCTGGTTTACTGCCGGAACGACTGTAGCCGTTTGGAGCAGCTCTTCAAGACTTCGGGTGTCACTGTTAGTATGGAGACACAGGCACAAAGAAACAACACACGTCTTGATGGAGAAATTGCTGACTCCGATAGCCTTGGCCCTTCCACTTGCGTATATTTTCTCGATTTCGGCATAAGACTCATTGAAAGTAGGAGAATCAAGTGTGACCAAAGAACCGTCGGGCCCGAGCGGAAAATCCATCCAGGTGTCTTGAAGAGACGTGATTAGGCAAGAATGGAAGGGGTCTACACTGACTTGCCTCGATAAGGGATGGTCATGGGCTGATGCATTAGGTACTGTGAAGGCACTCAGATCGGTATTCTCTCCGAGGAAACAAGACCTACCAGGTCCACGTAGTCTACCCCGAGGTTCTTGAGACTTAAGTCGAACGATTCAGCGACACGATCTTGTTGATTGAACCTATGAATCAAGGTTTGAGCAGTCGACTTGGAAAAAAAAAGACAACAGTGCGTACGGCAGTTTGGTCGTGATGAAAAATTCCTCGCGAGGAATACCAGATTCTCTGATAGCCTCGCTGATGACTTTCTCCGTACCTGTTATGATCGTTCAACCTTTGTAAGAAAACCACTGATGAAACTTGATCCCAGACCATAAACCTGGGCGGTGTCGATGTGCCTATACCCCGCCTTGGGTAACATTCAGTCGACGGGTCCAGATGGTAAAAGCTGGGTAAACCTCACCTGAATCGCCGTCGAGATCCATTTCTTAGCCGCATCACAGCCTTCATCTGTGAACGGGTTAGGAGCACCACCAGCACCTAGACAGACGAGCGTGACATTGCGCTCAATATTGTCGCGCACGGACGGGAATTACCTATGATTGGTATCTTCGTACCGTTATTCAGCTCAACCTGGGGGATTGGAGACATCGAAGTCGACTGAGAGGTTCTCTGTGCCATTCTGAGAAGTCTGCCCTATATACGGGGCCTACGGTTAACCGGCACGGTTCAAGCGACAATTTGTTCACAGCATCAGGTTCCTTTGTAGTCAGCAGAAAACCCCCGATTGCCGATGGAAAGGGACATTGTCGTGCTGAAGAATAAGTACTCCATGTGTAGAGAGAGATCTTTGAGAAAGAAAATATGAGGGATTACCAGAGCAGCCGGGTGAGGTCACTGGTTAGCGTCAAGGAACCGTTGTGGTAATGCGCCTACGAAATGAGATGCCGAAAGACCATCAATCGGAGTTGACCAACGTTGACGACTTGGCGCGGCTGAGATTGAAGTTCAGTATTTTCCCTGCCGAAAGTGATCCGGACTAAACGCACCCACCATCTAATATGTCCCACAGCTGGGGGGCGACTATTTGTGGATGGTCAAAATAGAATCAAAATCCGAGATGCCGATTTTGGGCAAGGCAAAATCCTTCAATATTTCTTTATTAGGCAATTCCCCGGATTTTCACTCAGGCAAAATCTGACATTTTGCACTTTGATTCTATTTTGACTCACCCAAAATAGTCGCCACCCAGCTGTGTCCAAGAGTCTCGAGTCGGTAGTTCCTCATAGCTATTGGTGGCCGTTTACTGATAGTCTCCGAGTCATGTATAGGGTGCTTCTTTGACATGCTTAGCTGTAATTCATAATTTGAGTTCTCACTCAGATCACTACCACCACCATCGATTTTCGCGGTTTGCTCTCTGGGCCTAAATTCTTACCTCTTCAGCCTCTCCGTGTGCTGCAAGACGTTGCATATAGTCCTGAGAGTCTCGCAGATTGCCCCGGATGACTCCCGATTCGAAGGTGTCCATGAAAGTGAAAAGAACAATGTCCGAGAAATACTTGTATTTTTTTTCCCCCTTGTGCTAGGATTATTCGGTGGCGACTCGAGATCTCGATAAGAAGAGCTACACTTGAAGGTTCAGATAAAGGTCGAGCTATTGTGGGTGGCTAACTACCTGTGTTCCGTCTGGAGCGACTAGGAGCGGCGACGCTGCCTTACCTTTCAACTTAAGCACCTTTCCCATATTGCCCGGTTAGTGATGGCAATCATGCTAGTACCTACAAAACGAACGCAGTGAGAACGTCGGGAAGGAAACACAAGCACTAAACAAGCGCCGGCATCAAGGCCCAATATTTCCTAGAAACGGCGAGCGTGCACCAACGGTTCTCGGTCCTATGGACACCAGAAAACGAATCACTGGTTCTGAAAAGGCTCCCCTTCATTGACTGACTGCCGTACCGGTGATAGCTCGCCTTGTCTGCCTATGCCTGAAGTAGAAAGACAAAACGGATACATTGTTTTCTAACTACCTTTGACAAGTACGACTACCACCCAAGGCGCTCCGTCGTCCATCCCCAGACCTTCCCATTCTTATCGACCTCGTAGCACAGCCTCTCGCCACGATCCAACCCGTCGATCTTCTTCAAATCCTCTTCATCCAAAGCGGGGAGCTAAAAAGGGAATGAGGATTGATTTTCCAAACAGAACCGCGGCTACTAACAATCATATTATCCTTCTGCCGTTGTTCGTTTTCGCTCTTTGGTACGATGATGACGCCTCCCGCGGTGTGCCATGCGAGGATGACCTGCGTGGGTGATACACCGTGCTTTGCTGCGATTTCGTTGATGACCGGATCTTCTCGGATGGCGTTTTTGTTGCCTGCGTGGAGGGAGGAATCTGATGAGAAGACTCAATGAAACGCAATGGCGTGCTCACCCCCGGGAGAATACGCCTCGGTGGCGATGCCTTTCTTCTTGTGGTACGCAATGAGATCGCTCTGTGCGAGGTAGGGATGTCGTCTGAAACGTGATCCTTAGAACTGGTTAGATAACAGTAGTGTTGACACATACTCTATCTGGTTTACTGCCGGAACGACTGTAGCTGTTTGGAGCAGCTCTTCAAGACTGTGAGTGTCACTTTTAGTACGAATACATGGGCACACAGAAAACACGTACGTCTTAATGGAGAAGTTGCTGACTCCGATGGCCTTGGCCCTCCCACTGGCGTATATTTTCTCGATTTCGGCATAAGACTCGTTGAAGGTGGGAGAATCGACTGTGATCACAGAGCCGTCGGGCCCGAGCGGAAAATCCAGCCAGGCGTCTGGAAGAGATACGATTAGGCAAGAAATGAAGGAGCATATATTGACTTGCCTCGATAAGGGATGGTCATGGGCCAATGCATTAGGTACTGTCAAGGTAGTCAGATTGGTATTCTCTCCGAGGAAACAAAGAAAGCCTACCAAGTCGACGTAGTCTACCCCGAGGTTCTTGAGACTCAAGTCGAATGATTCAGCGACGCGATCTTGGCAATTGAATCTAGGGATCGGATCTCAATGGGAGCGGGTTTCAAAGAAGGGCAATGGCGCGCACGGCAGTTTGGTGGTAATGAAGAATTCCTCGCGCGGAATGCCAGACTCTCTGATAGCCTCGCCGATGACTTTCTCCGTACCTGTGGTCATAGATCAATCATTGTAAGAGAACCACAACGCGAAACTTGATCCCAGACCATAGAGGAGTGCGGTATCGATGTGCCTATACCCCGCCTTGGCAACGTTCAGCCGACCAATCCAAACGATAAAAGCTGGGTACACCTCACCTGAATCGCTGTAGAAATCCATTTCTTAGCCGTCTCACACGCTTCAGCCGTGAGCGCGCTAGGACCACCGCCAGTACCTAAACATACGAGAGTTAGATTGCACAATGTTGTAGCGCATGGACGTGATTACCTATGATGGGTATCTTGTAACCATTATTTAGCTCGACTTGGGGGATCTGAGACATCGAAGTTGACGGAGGTTCTCTGTGTTCGGAGAAGTCTGCCCGCGGTTTTAATCGACATTTTGTTTACGGCATCAAGTTCCTTTGTAGTCAGCAGAAAATCCCCGATTCCCGATGGAAAAGGGAATTGTCATGCTGAATAAGTGCTGAATAAGTGCTTCATGTGTAGAGGGCGATCTTAGAGAGGAGAACCCATGCATTAGAGCAGAGTGAGGTCACTGCTTCGCGTCAAGGAAATGTCGTGGTTGCAAAAGTACACAATGCGCTTACATAAGATGCCGAAAGACGTCACTGATCGGAGTTGAACCTTGATCACTGGGAAAGCTGAGATTGAAATGCTAGATGGCGGGATGCGTTTGGTCGGGATCGCTTTCGGCAGGCTCGAAATGTCCGCTACTGTGTCCAAGAGGCTTCACTAGTCACTAGCACTGGCGCAGCCTGAAACCATTTCGCTCGAGACCAACTCCCTTATACCCAATTTATCGGAAGGTACGACTGTAAGGACCCCCCCGGCTTTGCCAATAAATGGTATCCCGACACATCTTACGGTGGTCACAAGCTGGATCAAAACCTCATTGACCAAGAGCTGTTTACCATCTATAACGGCATATCTGGATCGTCGATCAATTGGATTGACCGGAACGGGGTATTCGGCATGAAGGACGCGCGTCCTTTTCTGTCCTTCCGGGCATAGTTTGCCTCTTCTTCTCTTCAGTCTTACCATGCCCGCAGTCCGACAAAATTCGAACACGAGAATACTAGTCACCGGGGTGAATGGATACATCGGCTCATGGATCGCTCGGACCCTGCTTGAACGGGGTATAGCTGTACGGGGCACAGTGCGGAACGAAAAGAAGGGTAAGCATCTGAAAGAACTCTTCTCTCCCTATGAGGACAGGTTCCAGCTCGTCGAGGTGCCCGATATCATGGCGGTGCGTACACGATCATTCTTTTAATATGTTTTCCATGAACTGATTCATTTGACAGGACGGTGCATTCGATAAAGCAGTTCAGGACGTGGACGGCGTCATTCATACAGCGTCGCCTGTCGTCTTGACCGCGGTGGATCCAGAAGGTGAGATATTTCGAGGGGCACCTTCCTTTACTCGGAATAACCGTTCGACATCAGAGGTTATCGCACCGGCTGTCAAGGGAACGCTCAGCTTACTGACCAGCGTCGCCAAATTTGGGTGAATGTGCCACATTTCTCTTCCGACACGATATACTAACTGGGATAGAGCACAAGTTCAGCGCGTGGTCGTTACGTCTTCATGCACCGCCGTCTTCCATTTTCCCTCTGAGCCCAAGGTCTTCTCAGAGGTCGACTGGAACGAGCAAGCAGTCAATGAAGTTGAGGAGAAAGGAAGTAATGCTTCTTTTGCGGCGAAATACTGCGCGCCTAAGACTCTGGCGGAAAGAGGTTAGTACAATTCCTTGCGCTTAGTTTCTCCAGATCTTACCATGTGGATAACAGCTGCTTGGGAGTTCTTTGATAAACACAAAGGCACGATACCTTGGGATCTTTCGGTTATAAACCCGCCCAACGTAAGCTCCTGCAGACAAGTATCAATTATATCATTTTGCTGACCCTGTTTTAGGTTCATGGGGTAAATTCTAATCGTCGTTTGTCTTCTCTTCCACGCGCTAATGAATGGGCAGCCTTTTATCAATGAAGTAGCAAATCCTCAATCGCTTGGATACGCGACGAACGAATGGTACAACATTGTTGTCAGTGGGAGCATGAGCCCTGAAGACATGGCTACCCAAGGGCACTACTGGGTCGACGTTCGTGATTTAGCTAAGGCGCACGTCCGGGCTTTATTCGTCGAAGCTGCTGGGGGTGAGAGGATTATCGTGTCAGCAGGCCCGTATGTGTGGCAGGATTGGGGTAAGTGCTTCATCATTTTTACATATCAGTGTCTTACATCCGTGACAGTCGATGTTGCCAACTCGCTCTCCCCTTCGCCTATCCCCTCGCATCATCTACCTGTAGGCGTCCCGGGCGCTGGGGCTGGGGCTGCTTATCTGATGAGCTACCGTACTGACAAGCAAGCGAGGATATTGGGGTTAAAGTTCAGGACGAAAGCGGACACTGCGTGTGACGTTTTGACTGATTTCGAGCGCCTTGGGTGGTGAACCTCATCTATTCTGGACGGATGAAGTGGGGTATGCACAAGTTTGCTCTTGAGCTTTGCTCTCTCTCGGTACTACGAAATGGAAACAATCGCGTGTATTTCGCTTGTAAATATGATTTGGATTCACGATACTACTGTTTGATACTTAGATTCAGAAATCGTCCCCACGCAGCCACCTCTGTACCATTTCCAAGGATTCTTTCGGTTTATCGTAGGGGACCTGATGATGTTGAGCTTGCTTTGTAACGCTGAAGAAAATTGAACCAACCATGTGCCCTGCTCCATGAATAGTAGCAAACGATAATCCTTTTGCACTTCGCGTCTTCCCAGCGGGCTTTCCGTCGACGTACCAATCTCTCAATTCCTTCGTCGCAAACTCGGTCTGCCCACTCCATTCCAAGGCGAGCGTCCATCTCTCGTTACCGACCCAGTTGCATATCCAATCGTAGGAACCGACGTAGATAAGCACCTTGACACCGCGCTCAAGGAGAGCAGCAACGTAGTCTTTAGTGGGATGAAGACTATCCTGAGCGGCACGGAAGTCGCTGCCCACGGCATTGTTACACGAAGTGAAGTTGGTGGTCAGTGAAGGATCGACACCGAGCAGGGTGCGAATGCTGGGATCATCGAGGTATTGGCGGATGTATCTAGCAGGATAATAAAAATTGAGAATGCAGAGATACAAGGTACGAACTTTGTCACTGGATAGCAGAGCGTCTCGGAGATATCCCCATCACATTTCCGACTCATGTCGTATGGGTTCATACCTAGGAATTCTTAGCAGATGCCCAAGGAATGTTAGACTGCGTACCTGTCTGGCGGTAAGGAGCACTGAAAACAGAGCTGCAGAAGGAGTATGCGGCGCCGCAGTTGATGGAATCGAATTGGTCGATGCAGGACGTAGTCATCCATTTTTCGCATCTTGATAGCTGACGAGACGGTAAGAGAAAATGAACAAGGATGGTTGAATGCGTACCGTCGATTTCATGTTCACGCAGGTTTTGATATCTAGAATCGGGGGGACAGATGCTGCGGTGCATTGCACGTCGAAATAGGACAGAAGCGTCGTGATGCTGTCCGTTATCCCGTTTCCTTGGTTTAATGACTAAATATCCATACTGTCGTGAAGGTCAAAATAATCACATACCTATCATTACGGAAGTGAGGTTGATAGGTGTCTGACCGGCAGCTAGTAGCTTAACGTTGTTGTCATATACAGCGGAGGCGAATAGAGGCAAATATCTTCCCTAGACATCACATGAGCAGTGACCGAAAGGCACAAAATACGAAGCATACCCCGTATGATTCGCCCGACATATGAAACGACCTTCCTTTGAATTGGTCGAAATTGCTGAAGAAAATGGCGACAAAGGCAGCTACATCTTGTGCAGCTTCTTCAGATGTGCTCTATAAACACACATATGTCAGACCATCGGCAATATAACAAAAGTATACATACAACAGTCTCGCCATACTCAGCGTAGGAGAATCCGACCCCGATGGGCTGATCGATGAAGAATATGTTCGCGTTGGTATTCCAAGACTCTGGATGGTACTTGGCCCCATCAGAATCGAGGACACGACAAGGGCCTGTTGGCGGGATGAGTTCGCGTTGATTTTAGGGGCATACTTGCGCTCACCTAGTTCCATGAATAAACCCAGCGACGACGAACAACCGGGACCCCCATTAGTCCAGAATATCACATCATCTTTGTCCGGGTCGCTCCTACTCTCGAAAAAGTAGAAGAACAAATGGCGCGCTTCGATATCAATGTACCCGGTGTATGCACTAGAGCATTCCTCGAATCAGCCGACTAGATACTGTGATAGGGCTCGTACCTTACAGTGTTGTCACAAAAGTCAGTTTTCTTGATCCTCACAGAGTGCTTGGGGTACAGCGGATGGTCAAGGATTTCGAAATGCTCATGAGAAAGAAGCGAGAGTGATTTCGAATGCGTGAAAAGGCCGCCGAGTTCATAATTCGGATCCCTAGTCGTCGATTTGTTCAGCGCGAGAAATGTCTGTGTGGCCAAACTAGAACAGAAAAGCGAGAAGATGGAAAGGAGGTACACCAGCATGACAGGAATTGCAGAGAAGGCTGATGATAACGGGTATCTTTTTCTTCAGGGTTGGCAGCCACCTTTGATGCAAATATTGCAAGCTGAGAATCCAAGCACAAATATATCGAGAGCTTTGTGTCCTTACGCGTGCTGCGATAAGACAATTCCCAGGGACCTAAGTTTATCCAGGTTTATCTGTACCAGTGATAAAATCCTTCTTCGCCGCCAGATGCTAGATAGATCACCGGACAAGGTCCGAAAACGGAACCCCAGGGGATTCAATTTGGCCAGGGAAGGACCGGAATACCCGGCCCGAATCTTTTCCAACACAACCACGTGGGGCGCGGGGTTAAACTGCTACCATCAATTTGGCATTT
Organism: Armillaria solidipes; assembly: GCA_022818035.1. NCBI lineage: Eukaryota > Fungi > Basidiomycota > Agaricomycetes > Agaricales > Physalacriaceae > Armillaria > Armillaria solidipes. The sequence goes on from JAIWYQ010000015.1 coordinate 1,276,399, forward strand.
TACGTTCGACTTTAGCTGGGAAGAGACGAGAAAGCATGTCCTCGCCTTTGAATTCTATTGACTCACCTCCTGATATTGACACAAACGGGGGGAACAAATGATATGGGATGATACATTTCCCCCGGAAATCGGAGACAATTCTCCAAAGACAGCTATAGGTGTGTTCTCATAGTTGCGTTCTTATTCCTCCCTGAAATCTTTTCAAGTGTTGGGTGCACAGCAAATTCATTCTGCAACGGGGGATATAGCCGCTTCTGACAACGAGTCTCCGTCTCACAACGATGTCGGTAGCCGTGCGCAATCTCCTCAAAGAGACTCTGCGCTACCCTCACCTTTAAGCGACGCGTCAGGCCATCCAAGGTAAGTATTCAGTGGTCCCTCTGTTCCGGTAGACATCATTGAACGTTACTATTATCCCCTCTACCAGCCCCTCTAACAACGAGGGTATTGACATGCCCTGGGAACGCAGGGTTTCTATCTTGCTTGTAATGGGGCCAAAACCCGAAAAGGGACCACATAACTCATGGCATACCCACGAAAATCGTCTCGGAGTTGAATGGGAGGACATGCGCTGTTCTCCTCAACTCTCTGCCGACCTCCTCAATGACGAGAACTGTCGCGGTTTCATTTATCCTCTCAGACTGGCCCCGGGAGAAGCACCAGTTCTGGCCACCGGACAGAAATGGGGGCAATGGTACGCGCATTATATGGTCAGTGGATATTGTTGTAGCAATCACGTCCTGTCGATTAATTAATTTAAACAGACGCTACTGCTTACTCGCTTCCCGGAGACGCCTTTCATCTCCGTTACGAGGTGTAGTATTGAATCTTTCATCGACAAGGTCTGCTCCCCATCTGAGCTTGAGAAGCTGGACCAGTATACCTGCATTATAGCTCGTCTAACTGATCCCTCAAGCGATGACCTGTGAGCATTGATTTCTTGTCCTGATATCCTCACTGATATATAAATCTAGCGCCTCACTCCCCCCTCTCGCCTCTCCTCCCCGTCTTGCGACATTCGTCTCAGGAATGCGCGAGCTCTGCAAAAGGACAGCCGTCTTCCCAGATATCGACGAGATGGAGTACGCTGCCCAAAAGTTGCGCGTCATCGAGTGTCTCGACTCCATTGCGCAATCCGTGACCTCAACACCACGTCCCAAGACTTCCGTAGCAGGCGGAAAATTCCCGGGACAGATATACAAACGTGAAGGTTCGCATTGCGAACGCCACGTTTTGCTGCCAAAGCAGATACAGTCGTCAAACTACCGTTCGGTGATGAGGGAAGGACAACACCCAACGTACCGTTGGCTCCAGCAGGATTACGTTCCTTACAACATCGAGTGGCGAGTATTTCTTGTTGGTGGGGAGGTAGTGAAAGTGAGAGTGTCGAAGAGGAAGGAGCTGGATAATAGTTGGGTTGCTGAGACGCAATACAGTCGGTGTCCGCTTTTTGAGCTCGAGTTCGTTTCCATCTTCCTTTGTTTCATCTATTCTTTACTGACCGTATTGAAGGGAACGACTAAGAGCGCAGCCAGAGGATGAGGATGAGTTCCCCGACTTGACTGCTCACGACGAAGAGTCCCGGATTCGTTCTGATGAAGAGCTTATTGGGTTTGCAGAGCGTACTCTCGCGGCCCTCGTCCAGCGAGAGACGGAGATTCTAGGACACGTTCCGTCGATTTCGATGCTCTGTCGTCTCGACATTTCGGTAATGCGACAATCAAGGTCCAGGCAATTGCAATACTGGGTTGTAAGTGTCGCCAGGGGCGCTAACGTCCCAATCCACGGTATCGATGACAGCTTTGATACTCTTGGTGTCATCGCTGACGAGTTGGTCGATGCACTTAGGAGGAAACCTGGAGCTTGTATGTTCCTTGTTGCATTTTTAGAGCAGAAAGATACGACTCAATCCCTGTCTAGCGGATCCCTCATTTCCCTACTGCCCAGGGAGAGAAATTGCCCCACCGGTGGTACGGGATATACCAGTGGATCGGACGGTTAAGTACATCCTCGTCGTACCAGGCCCTCCCAACTCGTTCTCTCCAGTTGCCAAGGTGTGGGGCAACACGCATACCATCGTAAATTCGAACTCTCTCTGGGTGAAAGTCGATTTGCCGCGTACAGATGTCCAGCTCCTAGTTACGCATAAAGCGACCAAAGGTTTCATTCATGAGATTCCGTTAAGGGACCTCAAAGATGGTGTTAAGCCCAGGAGAGGGTATTCGGGCGTTTGGATACATCAGTTGGTGGGGAATCTCGATCCATTTCCGGACCTCGTTCTCATGGTATTCTGTTGCAGGTCCTTTTAGGGTACTACTGGTCTCGCAGGAATTTTACAGACGTGACATTCATGTCGTGGAGTGATTTCATAGACAGAGCCATCGCCGGGAACATCAAAGCAGACATAATCTGGGGTGGTGTAGATCTAACTACTGCTCTGTAGGCTATCATTTCTCCCTTTCTCCTCGTACTTACCTATACCTAGTGATACGGTCCCTGGGATCAAAGACCCCAGCATACGCCAGCGCTTCCTCGACTCTTTGGGTAAACTCAAAGCCAATTTTGGTACCGTCGATGAGCTGCTTCGTGCCGGACGGAAATTCGACGTCATCGGGGACCTTGATAACATCGCTGAGTACAGCATGGGAACGCCACGACCAGAAACCGACATCCTCTCACTCGATGGTGGTGACGACGACATAGATATCCGGTCTTGGATTTTCAAGCGTGAAGGCAGCCATAATTTTGCCCACGTCCAAGCGTGCGAAACGCCGAGCGAACTGCAGGCGCACCCTAAGTATCGATGGTTAAAGCAGCAGTATGTTCGCTCGCTGGATCGCCACGTCGAATGGCATGTCTTTATGATCAAAGGGAAGGTAAAGTGCGTGTTTTATGTAATGCCGATGGACAAGGTCGGGTTGAGGGAGGTTCACGGGGTCTCTCGAGATGAATACTCATACCGCTCTGTATGGCTGAGAACGAAAGGCTGGGATTTGGCAACGATGAAGTACGTGAGATCACTTTGCTGTTTCGTGTCTCACTAATCCACCTGCAGCACTTTCGCGCATAGAGGCAAACGCCAGCTCGTACACAGGTCAGGCGGGACCCGGGTTTCGCTAGCGCAGGCCGATGCTGAGATGAGGGAATTTGCTGAAGGTACCCTAGCCGAGCTGATTCGGGTGGAGAAGCGGAGGTTCGAGGGCCAAACGCTCTCGATAGAGAAGTTTTGCCGGATGGATTTGGGGATCATGACGGATGCCAGTGGGCAGCTGCAGTACTTTGTGCACGGGATTCGCAGGGGCCCGTTTATCGAGATGTTCCCCTCGGAAGTCGAGGATGGGGCCTTTCGGTACCTCAGCAACGAGATATTGAAGGCGTTGAGGGAGTAAGTAGGAGTAACCTATCAAACTGGGAATTATGGTTGTTTATGTTTGTCTGTCTTGAGATGCTAATTCTCATGAATATTTGTGGTTGGGAGAGCTAGGCAACCAGTTATGGTGGACTGATTCCACCAAAAGTTTGATAGGCCGTGTAGCGTAATGGTTAACGCGCTAGTTTCCGGCGTTGATCAGATAGCCAAGCTAGAGATTCCGAGTTCGAGTCTCGGCATGGTCGGTACTGGAGATGAAAACCTTTTTCCCCCTGGGGCTAAGCGCAATCTGTAAAACCCAAATGTCCTAAGTATGTACTGTGTAATATGGTGCTCGCAAGCGGCCCGCCGGTGTCCCACGAGAGTCATTGGTGGTTTGCCGCCTTTCTATTAGGTGTCCACGTATACCTATTCTTCCACCTCTTAATCTAATCTAGAGACATTATTTCCCGTTCTTCCTCACCGGTCGCACAATTGATCATCGACTTCTCCCTGCATGGAGTTTATCCACCTCTGTCCCCTGCATCCATCATTACTCCGAATTTCCTCAAGGTTAGCAAGCTTTTTTTATATCGCATTCAACCCTAGCTTGTGATTTGCAGACAGATGGAGGCCAAGATTATTTCTCCTTCATTTGAGTCTGAGCGCAGATAATAGGAGCCTGAGGACCACGCTACGAAATCACGACGATGACTTCCATTTCGGGAAGTTCGCTAGCCTTTCCCTTCTACCGTCATCCACCGCCACTGCGGACCGTGGTGTATTTTCGTTCCGTGGCCTCAGTCGAAAGCAACGAATCTTGAAATACTGCCAGTGCACAGGCTATCGCATCTTACACGGTGAGCTTGAGAATCCCGTGATGATTACAATCACCCCCAATTCTTATCTCATTATGTTTGCAATCAGCGTATACAAGCAATATGGTACGAATCCCCGATGATTCTGCCAGCTTAACTACATGCCCCGTCCATCGAACGCGCCAGAAAAAGGCGCAAACCTATAAATCTGCTCATGCCGCCGCTGTTAAGACTACCGTGAAAAAGGAAGAGCCTTCTGACAATGATAACATTCCCCCTCTCTTGCGTTCACCGTCTCCGAAAATTGGCGATACATATGGCTGGCGACATCCTGCGGAACTCGAATACCTGGAAGCCGTTGATTGGTCAAAAGCCGACGTCATCAAGTTCCTCATCACGCATTCCTTCTCCGTCCCCGGTAGACCGCCTCACCGAGGACGGTGGACCACCATCACATCTGGAGATGGTTCAACAACAGTCATTCCTACTCCATACCGTATCCCTCTGATGTTCGCTGCCAACTTTCAGTGGACGTCTCTCCAGCTCGTTCTCTCCGTTGACACAAAGATCCGGCAGAAAGAATGGAACGAATATAAAGGGGGGATACTTCATATCTCCAGGCTGTGCGATACGCTGCTGTGCGCAGCTCGGAGAGCCATGAATGTCGGAATGAAGCGTACGTGGCGGTGCAAGACGTTTGATCGGGCTCTCGTGAGGTATCGCATGGGGTGGCTTCTTTCCGATCCGGGGAAGGTGGAGGAGTTTTGGGATATGTATGGAAATGAGGAGTATGAGAAGGATCCGGTGAAGCTCGGTAGGTCCTGAAACATGCAATTTGACACGGCGCTCACTCAGATTATTCCTATCTAGACTGGAAGAGATGGGTTTTGAAAGGATATAAAGGATTCAAACTCGACGAAGAGCAGATAGAGGGCGGTATCTCTTTGGACCACTGGGTAGATGGTCTGAAGAAATATAAGGATGATTGGGTATGGGATGCGGTCAATGCATTTCCGTCGTCTCTCTCTGCCCTGCAAGGTCTCGCGCATTGGAAGAAAACAAGAACTTGGGGCCAAGAGCTCGAAGCACCAACACCCGCAGGTGGGAGTCTATCCTCCCACCACGCCGATCTGCGCTCAAATACCATGGATATTGATCCAGTGTCACACGAAATACCCTTCTCCACCGAACCAGTATCATGCGATACACACATTACTTCTCCCGACCAGAAACATAATCCGACATCCACCGAGTTCCTTGAAATTCTTCATAGTCGTTTCAAGGCACAGGAACAGCGGATTTCACTACTCGAGGTAGAGGTTAGGAAGCTAAAGCACGGGCAGGCAGACATCACATTCCCACCGCATCCCTCTCCTCCACCGACAGCATTTATACCTGCTAACAATTTCCCTGATATACATGACCGGGAGTGTACGGAAAGTTTTTGGAACCATCCGCTCGAACGGTTCCTAGATCTGAGCTGTTTGGATGATCTAGAACCTGTAGTTATGTCGCGTTCGGGAGCAGAGGAGACTATGTATGAGGCATCTTCAGCAGGACCGATAAAGTCCTTGCGGAAACTGCAGAGGACTAGAAATTAAACCATTCCAATTATATTTAAATCAGCGCTCTTCGCGTCTCTTCAAATTACGATGTCAGCAATTCTCTCGTGGAGGTTCTGCCCTTTATTGTGAGGTAGAGCTATTTTCACAGTATTTCCTTGTTGCTAGTACAATTTACAGTCGCACCATCCTCGAAAAGAGCTCTTTCATGGGTCCCTCAAGATTCGCAAGCGCCGTTTCCGCTTTCCCAGCCATTCGTTTCATCATCGAAAAGCTCTCCTCCATTCTTCGACAGTCGTCCCTGGCAGCTGCTTCTGATTTCCTGATTTTCTCAAGCTCTCGCTGGATCTTCTCGTGTTCTTCCTTCAAATCAGAGTATTCTCTCTTCATCGATGCGACTTCTGCAGCGAGTCTTGTGCATTCTGCCTGCATCTCGTCCGCAAGTAAATGGTAACCCGCCCTGATTGTATCGAGTGATTCGTCGAGCGTTGTGACAGACGATGGAATTCGGTTATGGTGTGGAAGATTGTTCTGTTGTGAGAGAGGAGATGGTGTTGGTAGCCTTCGTTGATCGTTCGAACCATCGTCACGGGAGGCCTCTGGGCCACGCATTCTCTGGGCGCTGCGTGTCTCTTCTTCAACTTCCTCTTCCCTCCTACGTTTCGGCTTCCTGAGAGGTGTTTCTGGCGTCAGCGGCACGCGTTTGGACGGGGAATAATCCCAGCAATCCATCCATGCGTCACAATCTGTACCAGATCGAGAAGCAATGCAATACTTGCAGCCAAGTCCCTTATATTTCCTACGTCCTTCTGGAGAGCCGACTGGCACCCCAATCGCTTTCGCTTCACAGCGCAGTCCGGCTATCTGGCATTTGAAGCACTGGGCATGCTTAGCGCTGAAAGTAGTACACCAATGTAAATGGGGGGTGCCTTACTCCTTTATCAAATGTGGGCGCCTTCAGAGACCAATCGCTAATGTTCACAGGACCAACCCGACGCGCTGTTTTCACTCGTTTTTCTAAGGACCGTAGCCATGGATATTGAAGATATAACAGTCGATGAAATTCGCCATAGTTCATGGCCCGTGTTGCATAGATAACTTCATCGTTCTCCTTCAATAGCGCTTCTTTGAGAGGACTCAAGACTTCGTCAGAGTAGTTGGCCCAGGTTTCCTCGCCATCCCATGGTCGATATCCAAGTCTTTTCTTGTTTGCATTCCAAATTCTCTTTGATCACACGAAGTGAATCAGCGAGAGAATAAGCAGTCAGCATTAGAGACTCACAGTGCATTCGTCCTTGTACAGGTATACTTCTGCCTTCTTCCTCGGCGAAATAGGCAGCGAAAGTCCTTGCTCTTCGAGTTTCACATTTTGGTTAGTAACGTTCGGGCTGAAGCGAAGCTGAGCATGAAAGTGATCATTAAACTCACTTCATCGATATCATCGCCTTCCGAGAGCACAGAATTTAATCTAGACATCATGAACCTATGCTCTCGATGAGTACTTTGGGCAACTTGTCCGTCGCTCTTCCTCTTTTCATAAAGGACTTGCGAGATGTAGGTGAAAAAGAAGGGGGACGTAAGAGAATAAAGTGCCAGAAAATAGTCTAAGACTCACGAAAGCCCGATCAATTATTCACGAATACTGATTCTGGAACGTTAAAGTGAGCACGAAGTCCCACGCACCCAAATATGAAGCGAAGTCGATACCAGATTGGTGTATACTATACGCTAAGAAGCTGAGGCAAGAACAAAAAGGATCTTCGATGAAGCGGGAAACGTTGCTTCGTAGCTCTTGGATGGCCGACATCCCGATTCCCGAAGCTGGTCGCATCTTTCAATTGAAAAAAGAGACACTGGTATGGCCGAAGACGCTAGAGGTATCAAAACAGCTGCGTTTATCCACGGGACCACTTCGATGGACTCACCAGACCGATATTTAGGCCGCCCGGATGAAGGTAAGGAAACAAGAACAGTCGAATGTATTGACGGGTTGACAAGTACAAGACAAGTAGCATAGAACCTGAGAAGTGGCCAAGCAAATACGTTAGGTCTCGATAAGGAAAGAAAGTTCGACACGTATGTCCTCAGTCGCCAAGTGTCGCTGGATTTGAAGGACTCCGAGTTCAGGCAGCAAATGAGTTGCATCAATCGCTATCAATCTGATCCACCACAGTGTCATGGAATAATTAGAAGACATACACATATCAATACAATAACATTTGTTGTCATGGACGCGTTCTGAGGCTGGTGACGGCACAGGGTACGCGACCACATGTGGAGGGAAGTGTTGTCCATGTGATTCAGGAAGTTTTGATCGGATTTATTAATTTGGCAATGACCGCCTCTTTTCCCCCAACAACGCGCCATTTATCTTTCGGCTTGGCATCTTTTACTCACCTGGAAAGGCGGGTTAGTAGCCAATATAAATCTCAACGTGGTGTTATCCTCAATTTCCCAAATTTCGATCAGAATTGTAGACATCCCTGCAATAGTTCGATAATGATTTCGAATTAGATGAGGCGGCGAATGATCATCGAGCGAGAGATGCATGTTGCTCCTGGTTTAATAGAAGATGATTGATCTTGATAATGGCAGTTGTATTGCATAGCGAGTGTGATAAAAGTATGTACACCTGAAATTGTTGCATTCGTAGAACGTACATCGCCCCACAGTTTCTTTCTCTCTACAGCAAAACTACATGAAATCTTAGCTGTGCGCGGCATCTTTCCCCTTTTGATGGCCTAATTCCGAGTAATTTGCAGTCACTTTGAAACGAGTTAGAGCAAATGATTTTCTCAGAGCTTCCATGTGGCGAGCGGGATCTGGGACCCAAAAGGACAGCCTTTTTCTGGCGATGACGAAAACTTCCTAGATTGGCAGTGCTGTATTTGGCCGGTATGCTTCGGAGCAGGTGCACTTGGAGCTCTCAATCAGACGTTGAAACATCCAGAAAGTAACGTGTTCCTCTTGTCATGCTTGGAAGGTCGGATCTTGGGTATGGAATCCCATGAAGGATCGTACCTGAATTGATCGGACATTCACTGCAGTGCCCTCAAAATGAATACTTTATGGCTGGCAAATGCTCCGCGTGGGCGGGATCTCAGGGCAGTGATTTTCACAGCTCATAGAAGACGGTAAGGTAAATCCGATATCAAGCATCAATCATTTCTATAAGTTGGGAGCCACACAAAGCTATGTATCTTAACGATACTCAGCCCCACAATCGCCGATGGTAGTAATCATCCGGCGACCACTTGAGAGCTCCAAGACAGTCTCGATAGCAGCACGATCCTCTTCAGTCAAAGCGAATTCGAAGACGCGGCTGTTGTCCGCCGGATGTTCGGAAATACCCAAGCGTGCTCCTGGAATTTGTAACTGAGACCTAATTAAATGGTCATCGGAGAACATTACATACCGATGATCACTGCTCCAACGAAGTGATGATCCAATACCCACCGTGTGGCAACATTGGCGATGCTGACTCCTCCATGGCGATCACCGATGATGCGAAGTGCCGAAAGAAGGGACTGGAAAAGAGTCCAGTCACCCCAGGCCTTTACAATCATGTCGAGGTACTGTATTTCAAGGTCCGTGATGAGACGGGCGTAGGAACGCCAAAGGGGAGAGTACCTTTCGTTGAGAGGGTGTAAGATTACCAGTGTAGGAATCCGGCTCTGGTTGATTAAGCCATTTATCAGCGAGAAAACCGCCACACTAAAGGTAACACCAATTCCATCATGATAGTAAACGGACATTGCGAGGATACTCACAACGGTACCATAGGTCAAGAGCTTTAGACCATGTCTGTCACAGACATCAGACATGCCATGAAGCGGGCGTGTATCAATCAATGAAAACTGCGGAGAGTGATACAAATTATTGGTAGCCAGTGTCTGCAGGTAGGAAGGGCATTACCTGCACTTGATTGGATACAATGACACCTCGCCCCAGTTGAGTACAAATCTCATCCGTATGAGCAGCGTCAAAATTGCAAAGTCCGATCGCCGTTATCAAACCATTATTTTGAAGATCTTGAAGAATTTCTAGGGTAGGAAGGTACTCCTTATTCCCGTATTCTTGCCAATGGAACTGTAGAGAGAAGGATTGGGTAGGGGAATGACGTCAAGAGGGTCCAGCTGTACCTGGAGAAGGTCGACATGATCTGTTTGCATCCGTTGAAGACGCTCTCGCACAGCGGCCTCGACCACATCTCGGGTGGGCACGATGGTCTTAAATACGCACCATTTGGTCGCTCCAATAACGTCCGACGGACTGCGCTGGCTTTGTCGGAACTGTCCCTGTCCGAGCAGTTAGTAGGATATTAATAAACTGCGCAAGAGACTGCCTTACAAATATAATCTCCGCACTGCCGTAGTGGTCCGCTGCCAAATTACGTGGTTCAATTCGATGACGATAAAAAGTCGTAGGGAAATTCCGCACCCTGCAATATCCGGGGAAAGGGAGGATGGTGAGAGAGATCAATAAAGATCCGATGCCAAAGTATCATACCATGTCTATAACACTCAGATCAGTATCGGGTATCATGAACAGATGCAGATGTGAACAAACGTACCAAAAGCAGTGTACCCTGATTCGACGTGACGAGACATGGCTTGCCGGATCTTGGAAGCAGAAGTGCTTCCCCAGGCGTTACTCGATAACTGCCATAGCCCGGTCCATATTCGAGGGACCTGGAGGGGCCCGAGGCGAAATGTTTCGAAGGAAGTCATCGCTGAGAAGAAACGCAAAGACACTGTCTATGATTCAAGTAGCAGAAAGGTGAAATGTAAACCCAAAGTTGCGTGTCCTCAGGCGGAGCATTTATACAAAGGGCTGGGTCGGTCTGCTTCGGGGATATGAGTTGTGACATCAAGAACAAGTTGCCCGGTCGAAAGGGTGACAGTCCAAATTCCAGCAAGCTAGTTATCAGAATACAACGAGCAGACTTTAGATTCTGATTCTGGGATGCATCGCAATAATTGCGGTCATCATAGAATTTACCGACGACTGACCTCAACTGCGCCAGTGGGCCGCAGGATCATGAAGAAACCCATTTGGCAGGGTTAAATCACCGACCTTCCGGAGGAAGAACTCCGACACAGCAGATGGGCAAGTCGTATAAGATGATATGACCCATGGATGGAATGACATCGAATTCGCACACTCTTCGAAGGATACACCATGCCTGCTCCAGATGCATCTTTAACCGTGCGACCAGCACTGGGACATGTGTAAGCATTGTTTCAGATAAAAACAGTACGGCGGCTGATGTCGATGCTGCTCTCCTAGAAACTTGATGGTAGACACCTTTATCGCAAATGCGCAGGTCGACGAGTCAGTACAACTTCGACTTCCAATGAATGACGCTAACCTACTACACAGCCTGCGTACAATCGTCCGAGATCTCGTTGGATCTGGAATACCGAGCATTGGCTCCACCTTCTCCGCGGCCGCGCGTAGCCGTTTGCATCAATCCGGTGCAAGTACTGGGCGTGTTCGAGGGCCTCTTTTCAAGAGAGACACTCATGACGGAAGCATGCATCCCTCTCAGAACTTTCAGGATACCTTGCGTCGTGCACGTTGCCTCTTTGGTGCCGGTCTGGGCTTCGCGAGCCTGTTAGTCCTCGCTGTCGTCGTCCGTGCGACCATCGGACTTCGATGGAACGCGGAGAACGAGATGGCAGATATACTGGCAGAAGTCGATGCAGATATTTGTCAAGCCATCCAAGTAAGCAATTCGCCCCGGAATGATGTCCTGATACAGGAAGCTGATATCACGAGTTCATAGAGTTCGAAGGAAGAGCTTGAAGGAGGACGTGTCGATGACTATGCCAAAGCTCGCGAAGCGGCGAGAGAGCTCCAGAATGCTGTCAAGGAAAGTTTGTTGGACGTTGAATCCTGGGGAGGAGAATTCCCCTTCGAGCGCGCGTCATCAAGTTTCGAACACTGGAAAATGTAGATGGTTAGAATATAATATAAATAACCTTTGATCAATAAGCGTTTGATGGTATGCTCATGACAAGCAGGCGGTATGGTAAGAAGCATCGCAAACGGGGATTTCTCTATTTAGGAAAGCAAATTTCGTCAGATAGTGGCGACCGGTGAGATATACTATACATTTTAACAGAAGGAAAAGGCTAATTTGCTGGTTGGACACGGTCACACCCATAAAGATGGTCACTCTAGTCGACCGTCGACAGGGGGACCACTTTCCACACTTAATGTAGACGTACCAGCACAGATGGTGCCCCGATCTGAAACACCGGCCCGTTGGAAGCAGAATCTCCGCGGAAATGGTGGATACGATGCGCGAAATCAAGCAGGTGACGATCCAGTTGTTGATCTGGAATTGTAAATGAGTATCTAACACAATACATCAGTGTATAGAAACTTACCGCCTGTGGTATTATTTTCCGTCCTTACCATGAACGTAACTTGTTCTCCGTTCATATTTCATACGCATTTTAGCAGAAAGCACACCGCGCCTCCTGACTGGAGATATCATTACTCACTGTTGACTGATAATCAGGCAATTGCGTCATTCCAGCAGCTAGATGGAACAAATCACCTTTGGTCCTAGAACAGGCGCTGAGATTCTAAAAGTGGAAAAGGGTAAGTAAGTGCGAGACGGTATACCCCATCCAAAGCTGTCCACGACGATAGCTCAACAAGTTGAACGTACGTGGGCCGATTCGGTGAAAACGTCGGTCCTATACTTTCTTCAAAAAACACTGAGGGAGAATCACATCTCCCGGCCGGATCGTGCATCATCATGATGCATGATAAGAGGCTATTCGTTGATTGCGTCAATTCCTTGACATGATTAACGGGTAAGGAATCTTTTACCGGAACATAGATTTACATGGATAATCAAAACCCTAGAATTCAATGAGACAGAAATAGTCAGCCAATCTCATTCGAGCGCGAAGTGGGAACCCACGAAAACAGCGCAGGCGACACGCCACAATTATGAAATGGGACGGGTGTTGCATGTATTGACGAGTTCCCAACATATTCATTGTTGAAAGTTCGATGTTCAAGCAAGATCACGGGTATCCACAGCATCTATGACTGTCACTGTGGCGGGAATCAGCGCCACGGACGACGTGTTGGAAACAGAAGTGAACGGCTCACAGGGATCCATCAAGTTCACCCCTGATATTATCCATAGACATGCTACGAGCGCGCATCATACACAGGAAGAAGGTAGGAGCCACGATGTGAGAATCAAAAAAAAAAAACCGAAGCCCTTTACGTCACGTGTTGGGACGGGCCGGCACTTCGCCTGAACCAAGCCTGAGCCTTGTCCTTCCTATTCAATTGCTGTTGGTTCAGCGCCCCCACACTACTCTAAATAAAATGCAAACATTTACGGGCCACGATCAGCTAGAATGTTCCCCTGAATTTCAGGATAAGTAATAATCAGCAACAGATTTACCGCAGTCAGGTTCCATTTTTAGCGGCGCTTACGTTTGTCAAGATCGGAGGGTTGTCGTTGGTATTCAATATTGAGGACTCGTGGCGCATTGGGCAGATGTAATCGCAATCGAAAATGATGAATAGATACCCGCCTCAAATTCACCATTCACTCAAACGGTAACTAGTGCGCTGCTTATTTCAGGGTTGCCTTCGCAAACTGTATGGGGAACGAGACAAGGTGAGGTGGATCAATAACGGTGCAATATGTCAAAAGATGGTAGACCGTTCATCTTTGCGTTGACTAGAACCACAGCTAGAGCATTGACGCTGATCTTCTAGACCGGCGTCAACCAGTGCGGGCGCTTCGTTTCCAGCGCAGTTCGGACGTCCAACGTAGCGTATACTAGCTTCCATTCGAAGGGACAAAAATATCGCCAAAGTATCGGATTATTTTGGAACATTCTAAGAGTTTTCAGATTGCTTAGCGGATAGGAACGAATTATGAGTGTGCGGTGACAAGCTGAGAATGGGATATTCTTCATTCTAGTATCTAATAAGTTATCAGACTTCTCCTTTCCAACAACTTTAGCCGATCAACAGGGATCTGTACGACTGGCCTATGCATGCGGAAAGGTGAGATTTAACACCTACATGGAGCTGGCTCAGACGAAACTGATATCAAATGTGTCAAATCTTGAAAAGGGGGTGAACAAACCTAGGTCCTCCGACAGGGTCGGACGGACTCTATCATAGTTGCTCAAATGGTGAGGATTGGTGATCCTTGGCAGAAGGAGCAATTGGTTTCTTAGCGGGTCTTGACTCGACAGGAAACGTTCATCTTTCTATTCCGCCGAATACATGTTGATTTTCCCTGTCCAGGCCGTCTCTGCCCTGGTTCAATGTGTGCCTCCACGTCCTCCCACGGGATTTCCTTAGGGTAATTAATCTCTCTCCCTGATTTTCCGTACTGAATGATCTTGATTCTCCAAAAGGGCTCTCATCGCAACGCCACAGTAGATCATTGGGAGATTCCCGGGGGAGATGTAACCGTTCGATTCCGTATCGATGCATGAGATGTGCTGTATGATATTACTTTTATTCAACGATTTGAAACCTTTTCATCAGGTCATACGAGCAAGGGATAGACGACCATGTTATCCTCTCCTTCTATCAACCAGCGCCGCATATCTACACTATTTTTAGGAGCAAATCAGATGGCCCTTTGAACACCCCTGGACGACGAGTACTTGTGAGTAGGTACTTGCAGAGAGTCGGCTACGGCGAGGGGTATCAGTTCAGCAGTGATGGCTATAGCATACCCACCACTGCGTTGGATTTGTGTAGCAAAGAGGATGAAATTACCAGCGACCTAGGCATGATCCGGTCAGGGCTCATACATCTATTATATGGCTTTGACTTAAAGGAACGACGTCAGAGTACTCAAATAGTACTTACCATCAATTGGTCCACTCGCAAGAAAAATATAATACTATTCCCACGGAGTGATGTCCTCGGAGTATACGGTGAAATGAACTTCTGAAGCTGGATTTCTTGATGAAATATAAAACGAGCCCAACCTGTATGTAAAGAACTCGCCAGATCCTTCATCACCCAATGGTGACCCATTGTTTTTAGACAAATCAAAAAGACCCGGGCCGCAAGATAGACTTCTCGGAATGTCTGGCAAAAAATCATCGTCAAACAACGAGGTAATGTAAAATCACTTTAGCAATAGGCGGCTTTCTAGATTCGAGGGCTATATTATGCACTGGGTAGACAAGCTCATGAAAAAAATGCAAAGCGGCGAGCTACAGCCGGTACTACTATGGCTGCTACAAGACCATGCTGCCAATAAGTTAACTGGTCGCTAGGCTGGTGCTAAATTAAACGCATCAGTAAACGCAAGCGAGGAAGTCATGAATCAAAGAATCATTTAACGAGATTCGTGTAGTCAGGCCAACCAATGGAAGAGACGCGATCAGTGACGCAGAGAACTGTACGTTGATGGTGGTGGGATTACGGCTCAGAAAATGAGCGCGCTGGTGTCGAGACTGAACAGCAAGCTGAATACAAGGCAACCGTATTAGGAGCTTAGGTAGATAACAAGAAAACGCGCCGGAGCGATCAAACGTTGTTCTTTGCCATGTTAACAGCATCCATCTACGGGGGAGGGAAGATACGAGTCTGTCGTGATGGTCAGAGCGGCAATACAATATGAATACATAGATACTGCTACTTTATAGATGAGCAGATAGTAACGGGTTGAGGTGACAAAGCAACAGGCGTTGGAGGTGTGACCGGGTATATGCACGTAAATGAGGAAGACACATAAGAGTAGATCCGACCGAACACAGCCCCAGGGATTGTACAGTAAAGATGGCGCTTTCTGGAGGCTATCTAATTTCAGACAAAGGAGCGCTATGAAAAAGGACGACTCCCTAACACGGGTTGTCAGCGCCGGAAGAGCAGAGACATACTTGTATCAAGTGCGTAAGGGCTGGACACGTTGATTGATGAAAAAAGCGAACCGCCATTCTTTCGGCCTTATCCGATACCAACTTTGAGCGAGAGAAGCAAAACAAGGGAAAGTCACACCTGATGAACGCTGAACGCTTGGTTGTCTATATGATTATCAGGCATTGTTCTGCTGCCTTTAGATACGGATTTTATCCCATATTACCTCCCGGTTCAGGCTTTGTCAAATATTTGGCGTCCGAAAAAGATCGTCGACAGGCCGACTCCCTGGGCGGAAAGACGAATTTCTCAAAATGGTACCGTAGTAACGCGTACGACGTGATTCAAATACAGACGCGTCGACCTGTTTTCTGGTTTCCGGGCCACAGATTCAACAAGAAATCCGAAGGAGTCGCGACTCAAGAGTTTTACTCGCGCATTGGCCATAGCATCTATCTTAGGATGAAAGTCTAAACCAAGGGAGAGTCAATGCGGAATATTCCAGTCCAGAAACTAACACGAATAGAAATAAATAATGATAGTCGCAGGTAATACTTACTCGATGATTGGAAGATACCACCGCTCACTGAATTTAATTAAACAGACAGCAAGACCTTCGTCGTTTATCATGGGAATAGAACAGCTTTAAAGTCCGACCTCCCAGTGATCTATAACAGCACACTGAAACCAAATTTTAGGCCGTTCACAGTGGTCAGTATCCCCGGACCTGGATAGATATACGTGAATAATACAGAGTATCAGACGCGGTATGTCCATAGAACTGCAACACCGGATGACTGGTAAACCCAGACAGGGAATCAGAATCCGAGTTAATAGGCAAACAGACTAGACGTCTCCCACCTGTAAAGGTCCCGTCGTCTGTTTTTTCTTACCAGCAACTCCGTTTTTTACACGAAGGAAGTTAGATGTATCTAGGACGGGAGGGTCAGGCAGTGTATGATTGAGGGCTCATTTTTGTAGCCGCTAGAACACAATGGCTTATTGGTCAACCATCCTGGACATAATCACGTTCGACTCCGCGTTGTGGGATCAGTATGAGGAGGAATTGTTTTGTGAGGCGTCCCTTCTTCACACGAAGGAAAATCACAGGTGAGGGTTGCGTGCAAATACTAGTTGATCTTCGGATCGTAGCGCAGTTCTGTTGGTTTTGAGGACGAAACCAAAGGACCTGCGTCAAGAATTCTCAAAATTCAATATGTCAAAATGCTTTAACCCAAGTCAGACGAACATTATCATAGCAAACAATTTTAGGCTTGAGTATGAAAGGTATTCCATGCACGACCGGGAAGCAGGCCTTAGTGTAAAGGATCTGCCATGCGATGGGTCTTCAACCCAGAAATGAGTACGAGTCGGGCGTATATTGCCAGAGTAAGCTAAGTCAAAGACACAAAGGCATGGTAGAAGTAAGAGGTTAAGATAGGAAAAGTCCGAAAACGGCGCATACGACGCTTGCCGCAAGGGATAGGTAAGCAAAAGAAATAAATGACGTAGCTATGCGGTCCGTAAATAATCCGTATCCCTTACACTTAGTAAGTCCGTGGAAAAAGGGACCGCGAACCACTATCCCCCACTCTTGTACTCGATTGAGTTGCTGGAAACGCGTCAGTAAAACGATAACATTGTTAGGGTGGACACAGGCGTACAACGCTCAGTGCCAGGGTGGAGGTCATCCAGCGGCATTGGAAATAGGCGATAAGGCAGACTGTATGGTTCCTTAATGTCCGAAACCAGGTTCGTAGATATAACAATGCGGGCGAGCTCGTGGACGCAAAGCAAGAAGAATTTCCTAAACAGAAGCCCAACACGTGCCACGTGATTGAAACGCTGACGAGCGTCGCGTCATCGCGTCTGGCTTGGTATGTTGTTGGTATGTACAGTTGTACTTAGCTCTCTACAGGCTCATGAGATACCAAGTCCGGGGCGGCATTCCGACAGAATGAGACATGGCGCAAGTGACATTGCTTTCGACGACAAAAAAACTGCGCCCTTTATGCCACTGTGCCAGGTGGAATCCGGATCAACTTACTATTCGTAGGTGGTCAAATGAGAAAAATACGGCGCGACTCGGTGTCATATCTATTGATAATGGTGCTACAGTGACGTGATCTGACATTCCGCCAAGGCCTTATTTGCAACTTCTGTTAGAACACGATGACTCAATGGCGGATCTTGTAGAAGAGAATCACGGTTCAATTCCGTGTCGTGGCGTTTGATGGTATCGACGTTTTTTTTTAAAGAATTACTTACGGTTTCGGTAATGTACTAAAGGTCTGATCTCTGATCTTTCAATTGCTATAGATGAAATGACATAAGGATGCGGAAATTTCAATCACGGCGTGTGCACAACGACCAAACAACGACCCCGTCCAGGATGAGTTCGCTTGCTTGCTTCCGTCTGTCAGCACAAGGTACATGAATCCTTATCCTTATACGCCACAAGTATTACTCTTTTCCGCGCCTAAGGGTATTGATAACTCTTAGAATTTGATTCCGTGTGATGGCTTACAAACCCTAAGACCTCGATAGGACGAATGTCATGTAGCGGAACCCATATACCTTCCATCATTATTTCATGCTTGAGAACCAGCCTTCTGTTGTGGGACCGACTGTTAGTCCAAGCGCGGCTCAGTTCCACGCTCCAGTTGATATTTTACAGGATTCAGTTGAACGGCGTCCTTCATCGGGTTAACGGGATTGTACGAGCAAGAGAGATGGGTGGAAATGAAATTAATATTCAACGGAGCGTTTGGGATGATAAAGGAGCCGATGTATATCGCAGTGCGATGGCCCAATCGTTTGTTCTGCAATGATTGCATTCACAATGTGTTTTTTCTCCGGTGGTAAGATCGTATCCCAGTCGACGAAAAATATACGGCCTGCACGAAAAGGGGTGTACTATCACTTGCCAAGTCTTATCGTGTTTTCCTTCGCAGAACGAAGCTGGAGGTACGCATAGTCTAACACACGAAAACTACACTATACGCAAGAGTACTACTCTTTTCCCGTTACAGCTGTTCCGGTAAATAATGAGAATCACGCGTAAGCAACGTGCGCGGTAAATGAATGACGGCTTTCCTTGACCTTCTTCCTCAATGTATATCTATACAAGCCATCTCTATTGCGCCTCTGAGCATCAGAGGCATATACTTAAGGTGTTTGGGATGTAGAGAAGCCGTTGTCAGGCCTGCGAGGATGCCCACCGTTCGAAATCCGAGCCTGAGACACTATCTGGGGCACCTGATGACTCGAGCTCATCATTTTCATTTTTTCAGTTGCCACTATCCTCTGAGCAATGACTGGACAAGGAATGCGAGTGTCGCGGCTTGGTGTACATGGGTGGAAGAAGGTCAAGCTACTTATTTACTGTATATAGTAAATACATTAAATTTGCGCGCACGATGCTTTCGCGTGATTCTCATTATTTACTGGAACAGCTGTAAGTTCAACAGAGACCAGGCTACTGTCCCTGGATAATGGAAGAACGGCAAAGTGAAGACCATGGGTGAGACCTGTGCCTTTCCGCAGAAACTAGATGAACTACGCTCCTCGTCTCAAAATCTTCCATAATAACAGCCTCGCATGCAACAACGAGGAAGTGACGAAACCCTCTCGGAACAAATGTGAGAACACGCCTTTCTCCTGAGAGTTGATTCCTTCCATCTGAATGACTCGCTATTTCAGCTCGATGGTTTAAGACAACGTCCGGAGTAAAGATACATTCCATATGAGTATGATTCCAATAAGGATGTGCGTCTACGGCCGCGATGACAGGTTTGTAGTCAGTACCCCGATGGTGCAGCGGCCATCTGTACTATCCATCCATCCATTCACGAAGTTTTGCTCTGGTCGGGAGATCGAATCCCAGTCAGGGGATAGAGGTGTCGCATACTTCGATACACACTTCCGCCTTGCAACTAGTACAAGATGACGGTGGCTAATCGTTGGGAATAAACCTCTGACTGCGACACCCTAACAAGGGTTTCTCTACAATTCCCATTCTTCCGTGTACGTACGTTGACTCTCGGATCATATATTCAATGTTCTGCTTCGTCTTATTACTTGGACGCAGCGCCATGTGGGCGAGACAGCGAGGATTAATGCAGTGTGCTACGCCCTGCTTTCATGGAATCAAGGAACCTGTGCTTCGAGCAGACTCATACTGTTCTATGATCTCGTGTTCTGCCATTACGCGAGCCCTTACTGCAAGCATTCTTCGGGGGTTCTACTTCTCTTGATAAATTCGTTTCACCGCACACAGTCATCGACGGCCAGTTCCACTCCAAAGCCAGTCCTCTTAAACCCCTCGACGACCTAACTCTTGTAGGAAGGCACGATCGTCTCCCGCGACACTCAATTTCATTTAAGTATATGTCAAACGTCGCCACTTATTGATCTCGACGTAATGCGGATCTTCCTTCTATCTCTCCGATGTCCACGCAGAAAGCTATGGTCTGTGGGGTTAATACGTCTCTTGGAGTTACATTCTTTCTATGGTCTAATTTCCGCAGGTCGAACCATTGTCTTCCGTCGCCATTCCCGAATGGAGCAACAACATGTGTATAAGAAAGTAAGAATGCAGACATCGCTAATACAGCTTCGGCCGAACGTGAAGTGGGCCAGTCCTTAGAATTAGGCAGGAGCTTGCGACTCCGCGAGAAGCCATACTCAATGTCTTCGCTGGCATGGACTTTGGATTGGTACCTATCACCGTGTCCCTTTCTCTTCGTGATCTTCCCCGCAAGACGTCGAAAGGACTGGAGATTCATCAGAGACGACAAGAGATATACCTAAACGGTTCGTAAAATGACGGTAACATCTTTACGTCTTCCTTCCCCTCTTGATTACAACATATGCTTTCTTTCCTTTCTTACGACGCTCACGACTTTATGCCTATTAATAGTTTCTATTTTCGCTTATACTAATCCGCAGTTGGGCGACTCACTATGAGGGCGACGGAAGCCTCTTCCGCAGTACTGTAATATTACGACCGGATGTTCATATAACGCATAACGCGGCACCCTGAACTGAACCTAAGTCATATCATATAACGTGTAACGCGGGGTCATGAACATGTATTTAGGCAAACACTATTTACTGAATTTTTTTGGTGCGCTTTCCGACTAATTCCTGAACTAATTTCGGCCTATTATTTGTCCAAAATACAATCTTCCACGGGCTTCAGGGACATTTTGTGCCAATTTATGACCCAACTGGGACAATTCTGTCCGGTATCTCATGAACATGAACCTATATGATAATCTATAACATGTCACACCTGGTCCTGAACATGAACTCGGGTGAACCTAACTCATAACGCATAACACCCGGTGAACATCCGGTCGTAATACTACAGTAGTATATAAACGCTGCCTTATCATGTATTAACCACCTTACAATTTACTTGCATTACCATTGAGTGCTAGCTGAACCTGCGCCGTTAATCAGCTCTTAGACTTTCCTTCCGAGGTAAAGTTGAACCCGTTTTATTAAGACTGGATGGAGACCGCGTCGACGGTCCTCTGAGGAGTGCTATGATATGAACTCGGTCACAGAGATGGTCGATATCAGAGAGTGCACGTACCTGAGTCAGGCTCATCGATCATCACTATGTTTCAGTAGACGACTCCCTAAAGTATATCGTTCTGCGTAAAAGAGTCGGCACACGCCATAGTCCATTCTCAACAAGATAGTGAGCCCTGCAGTGCAACGAAAGCATGGCGTATTCAGCGGTTGCCGTTGTAGCCTGGAGATGTAGGGGTCGGGGTCGTGGTTCGTCATCAAGAGACGCGATGCGTGGATTCCGGCTTGGCAAGCCGGGTGGTTCACTTGGATAAGCCCGTTCAGATGCATATTTACTCTGTCAACATTCCTAGAGCGCTTATCGATAAAATATCAATCTTTCATTCTGCTAAGACCTTTATTTAGCTCCCTTTCTTCGTCTCGCCCGTGGCATATGTCCTAGAACCATAATCTTGTCACCCTTCAGCTTCATCTTTGAGTTGATTGGTTTCTCGCTGTCAAAATCTTTCTGTTTTCGTTGTTATAGCAGAAATACGCTTCTAATCTAAAGTTTTGGTCAAACATACTTTCGCTTATATATCGCCTTGCGCCTCAATTGACCGTCCACGTCGTTCCTTCTACCATTCATCGCCCAGTCTCTGATTTTAGACTCGCGCTCCCCAAGCGCCATGCGATCCAAGTCCCCATCCTTCCAACCAAGCTATCCGCCTACCGCCCCTGGAAAAAACCACGTTCATTTCTTTCTGCTCTCAAATTTATCCGTAGGAAGGTCATCAGTAGCCTCCTCTCGTATCCTAGTCCATCTCGAATCCCATACCAGCACCGACCCATGAACCCAAGGCGGAATCTGAAGTAATGGTCATATTGCGACCTGTGAATATCCAGGTCAAGCTACTAGTAGTGCCGAGAAAGGTGCACTACGAGATGGTCCGACGACGACTGCATGGAGAAGAGCCCGCCCTTCATACTTTCCAGCCAGTCCTTGCTCCTTCTCGGCGACCCAAGCGCCCTTCCACAGCACCACAGTTACAGAATTACGGTTCTGGAAAACGCATTGATGGGTTCGTTCGAAGGAGGGAGAAGAAGTGAGTGTGGAGTGGCGAATGGAATAGGACAGATATACGGGACGTCATTAAAGACCTGAGAAGTTTGAGGTGATTTCTGCCTTCCGTTGTGCTCGGTGTTGATGATGCTCGTCTTGTACTCTCTGTTGATAGTCGCTTATCTCTTTTGGTGGATTTTCATATTGTACTTTCACAGTCGACCTTTCTATTTTCGTCTTATCTGATACTCTTTTCTTCATTACTAGTTTTCTTATCCGCTCTCAACTTTCAAGATCTCAAGCGCGGTGCTTCCAAGGAAACTAGAAGATCACCTAGCGAAATAAAGTTGTTTATTACCAGTAATGGAGCACCAAGCCCTTCATTGTTAAATGTACAGAGATAATCAGCAACTTTCGTCCTTGAAAAACCAGACACCAGTTACACCACCGAAAAAGCTCTAAGTCTAAGCATAAGTAACAGGATACGTCTAGAATACGAGGTCGCTTACCCGCTCGCAGCTGTCCGGTCGATCAAAATGATGCCCTTCGTAGTCCGCAGGAGTCGTAGAACACATCTCCCGCCAATTGTCCCATAGCGGCTGATGGTTTCCCATCTGCGCTTCAATGCGCTTCGAAACACATGAAATCTGTGGAAATGTACGAGCATAAGTGGACTTACGCGGTACTTCGATCCCTTGGCGGAGCATCCCTAAAGAGACCATCGTACGCTAAGTCCCAGAACACCAAAGAAAATAAAAAGAGACGAGCCTTATCCCTGAAATCCTCCCACGTCGTCATGCAACGCGGCTCATTGGACCCGACGATCCAATGGCCATAAACTCTGGTGGTCCCCTAAACAAAGATAAGTGAATCTGGTATCTGGAAATGACGGTTTCCTCACCGACTTATCCACGTCGATAGTACAATGTGCCGGATTTTTGAACTCTATTCTATGAATGGTGATCTCCTTCATCTTACACCACTTCAGACCGTCCTTGTCGCTTGGTACACCCCTCAGCAGAGCAGAATATTCGCGGGTGCTATAGCGGAGGCATCGATTTGACGGGGTGAGCTCGGTCCATGTGAGGCCGTCAAGGATGAATTGATTTTTTGTCCTTTCGTGGAGGTAAAGGGTGAAAACGATAGCCAAGATAGAGAACACAAGTATGGTTCGAAGGGTTTTACTTCAAGTTACAATTAGCTATTGTAAGATAAAGAAGTACCGAGACGCACCAAGATGACGATGTTGATGTTGATTGATAAGCGCTAAGCGAGCGGATATTCGGAGACTGTTCAGCCTGGTAAGGAGCAGTAATAGACTCACTCTGTGATTTCTCTTGGAAGTGTGTAACTAACGGGATTTGCTGTAGAACAAGATAATGAAGGGAATGTGTGACGAAATGAAAGAATAATAGTAACCTACTGGGATACAAAGGACTAGTCTCGTTCACTCCACGTTCAATGTCCTCGCTGTATGGAGGCGAAGGAGCGAAATGAGAGCCAGAGGATATTGCATTTGAGCTTCGCGGAGGTAGCTGCGGCTTGCTGTCTGTCATGGTGATGGGCGGAGACAAAGCTGGATCTGGACTTTCGGGCCATATTGCCGATGACGACAAACTAGGTTACCGGCCGGCCACTTTCACGACCCCCACCGTCACCACCAAAATTGCATCTCTCCCTTTTTCTATCGTCTCTTTGGTTGTAGTAATATCTTGGTACGGCTAGAATTGGAAACATATTCCGTACGCTATTCTTTCTCCGGTTCACGCCTTACTTATAGATAGGTCAGCTTTAGTCCCAAAGTCTTGATGTCGGTGTTGGCAGTGCCACCCTTGTCCCCAACTGCCGCCATGCCACAGCCGTTCTGACGGCAAAGAGCTAGCATCACTGTAGAGAAGATAATCTCGGCATTCTGTCTTTACATGATGCAGCGGTACCTATTCCGTTCTCGAGTACACCTGAGGAAGTCGTCGTCAATGATCAGATCTTTATCTGGCGCATAACCTTCGCGTCGAATATGGACAGCGGCGCCAACTCCTGCAGTGACGAAAATATCTCTTATGGTTCAAGATGGCAGATTTCAATAATAATGTTTTGCAGAAACAGTGAGTAGTATTTTATTTGCTCAACATCCTCTCATGCCATTCCTTGCAGATTCGTTCCCTATCACATGTTCTCTTGGCGTCAGTGTCTTCCTGCCGTCTCGCATCACGTTGAATGTGTCTGTCTCTAGCCAGTTAGTTCATACCTGTTGGCTCGGACTAGAAGCGCCTTACACTCGGATGTGTGACTACCATCAACTGTTTGATGCCATCAAGGATCGAGGAGAAATAATGGCGTTTCTGGAGACGAATTCTTCAGTCTAAAGATTCGCTGGTGGTCATGCATCGTCGTATATTTCAACAAGCCCTGATTTGGCTAGATGTACGTGACTCATTCACCTGCCAAGTATCGGCACAGCCGTCTTGACAGACTGTTCTAATCAATGAGCTTCCTTCTCCCTGCCTCAGGCCTCAAGTCCCGTCCTTGAGGACCTTTTCTATGCAATACGCCGTTCATCACCTCCAATTAAAATAGTGACATCACACATCCGACCGTTAGGCTAAATGCTACCACTTGTCATCTTCGTTACCGTTCCTTAGGCTATGTCAAATACAGATGACGCTCCAACATAGGAACCGAGACCCTGCATACAGGTACGTTCTCGTTTCCAGTGCGATAATGGCAACTAACCTAACATCGACCTCTCCCTCCCCAGCACGTCAGAGATTATCAATGGAGTCACCCGTAAAGAAATGATCCGAACATAAGGAAACTGCAATCTCGAACTGTCTTCACGTTTCGCTGAAGCTCCATGCACCATGGTCCATTTCAAATATGGGTAATGCCGGCCAGGGTCTCTTTGCCATATTCTCAATGCCATCATCAGTCATTGTCCTTCCGCATTGTTTCTTATTTCGTTTCCGGTCTCAGGGCCGGTCTCATAAGCTTTTCGACAGTTCCCTGAATATCGAAACCCACAGTCAGAGCCATATGTAAGACCTCTCGTATCTTTCCCTACCTTGTCCGTTCCATTGACTGACTACTTTTCAGTCTCAGCCATGACGTCAATCAAGCAGTCTACTCCCGCTTTCCTCCGTGATTTGCTGTCCAGATACGATTGGGTATCGACGTCCAGTCATTCTCCCGAGCTCATTGCGCTATTATCCACCAACGCCGTACCAACGGCCTTCCAAGCCGCTCAGTTAGAGGCTTCTATCGAGGTCCTCGACGCTCCCATTCACGAAATCCAGAGCGAGATTGACCTACTCCGAAACGCGGCTGCCTCTCTGGAGACGAAGATGACACGGCTCAAAGACTTCCGGCGCGATTACCGTGCGGCTTTATCCCCCATCCGTCGCTTACCCTCTGAAATCCTCGTCGAGATCCTGCGCTGGACACCCAAAAAGCAGACCGAACTCACTGCCGCGTCCCCCCAACACGTCTTTGGATTCAACGTGTTTAAGATCGCAGCAGGGCCATGGCATCTCGGTCAGGTATGCAGCTCGTGGAGAAATGCAGTTCAGTTTCTCTGCCCTGAGATCTGGTCGACACTGAAGATCACTTGGCAGCGTAAGCGCTCGGAGAAAGAGAATATAATGATCCCAGCTCCCAAGAAGGACATGCGGGCTCTTCTCAATCGGGCGTTGGAACGTGGTCAGAACCATCGCCTTGATTTTTTCTTCAGATGTCGGGGATTCCATGAGGAAGCCGCCGATAATCGGACTGATGAACCTGAAGAGATGAGCCAGTGCTTCGATCTTCTCTTGAGGCACTCGAAACGTTGGGGATCCGTTGAACTCGCTATCGTACCATCTTTCCTACCTCGACTGTCTCTTGTTCGTGGAAGGGTCGACCGCATCGAGGATGTATACTTGACGTGTGCACCGATCACCATGCCTGGAACTATTGACGCATTCGAAATCGCCCCCAAGTTAAAAACCTTGGATTTGACAGGCATGCACGCAGAAGCCCGTATTCCGTTCCCTGCAGAAAATCTAGTCTTATTTTCAGACGCAAGGCGCCTTCCGGATCACGACACGGTACCAAAGTACTTGGACATCATCGCATCGGCGCCTAATCTTTTGGACTTTTCGTACCATCACCACAGCGTCGTCCCTCAATCACCTGGTCCATATCATCCTCAGATCGTACACCAATCGCTTCAGATGCTTTCAGCGTCACTGGGAGCGTTGCTTTGCAGTCTAGTGGTACCAGCCTTAACACAGATGACTTTGGCATCCGTCAAGAGTGAAGAAGATCTCATGGTGTGCCCCAGAGACGCGCTCTTCCACCTTCACGACTTGGTCGCTCGCTCCCACTGTTCCTTGACTACGCTTACCTTCATCGATGCAACAATGGACGGAAACCTGATCCCCATACTCCGATTATCCCCCCAGCTCGTCTCACTCTCCTTTCAGGAGAAGCAGTCGTCAAGGGAATCGGACGCGACCATGGAGTCACTTTTTATCGACATGACAGAAACTGTTCGTGTTGGAGATACTCTCCATCATACGCTGCTTCCCTGTTTGAAGCACCTGGAGTTCGTGCTTGACGACGTCGAATTTGACCGTGTGAACTATCTCGACATTGATTTTGTGGAGATGATTGTTTCGCGGCGTGTCCCGCTCGGTTCGCAGATGCTTGAGTTCCTCAGGATCATAGTCGTAGGGAGAGCATTTGAGGTGCCGATCAGCGATAATGGTGGCTTGGAGGAGCTGAAGCGTTTGGGGGATAATGGATTGGATCTTCAGCTCGACATAGCTGATTGGGATGAGCGTGTATTGCAGGCAAGCGCGCTTCCCCGCAAACCTGATGATGATTGAATGGATGTTAGCAATCACGTCTGTATATTATCATGACTATATCGTACCATCTTGTGAACGTCCATCGTGTCGATTCTCGAATACATATTGGTAAGACAGGAATATAAGGTATCGGAACCATTCAACCCCTGTTGTGGCATAGATGCTGTCCCGACCAGTCTGTGCGAGATGGGCTCCACCGACTGCGTCGATAACCCTGATCTTTGAAGTTGACGCGTACATTTCCTGTGAACAAAATGACTCAGCAGTCCAGCGGAGCGTCGACGTCCACCCGTAGGCTGCTTCGTCTCACTTCTTGTGACCGCGCTGTGCTAGTAGAAGGACACTAGGTTATTGAATCGTCGCCATATATCATATGCGCGCGACAATTTAGCAAAGGTGCTCGTCCTGACTAGAAGGAGAATCAAGATGGCGGTTTCTTCAAGGTAGAGCGGACTGTATCTTGTGTATTTTTCCGTACTCGTCGGTGTAGCTCCAGCAGGAATGGCGCCCACGACAAACGATTTGAATCAATCAGGCAATCCATTGAATTGAGTGGTGTATCCTTTAATAGATTTACGGTGCGCTCATTTTATTTTGAGCAGTTGGATACATATACTGACTTCTATTTTGGAGGGTTTCTGGGTCGGCGCAATGTCTGTGCGGGTAAAAAGCTACGTTATTGAATGGTACTCATGTTCTAGCCTTCTCCTTTCCATCGTCTACTAATGCTAATGCGTATATATAGCCCATGAACTGCGGGAATACAGAAGGTGTGTATTTTGTCTGCCTATTAATTCCCTACTGACCTACGTCCGATCGACAGAGTGGTACACCCTCGGCAGACCACTTTTCTGCTTGCGTACAGCGTGAACGATCACTCGAGCTCAAAGCGCAGCCAGAGGATCTGAAGTAGCAACTTTCAAGCAGGACGGGGTGCAGGCACGATGTGAATAAGAAGCTGTGGTCGTCGATTAAGGTTCCCTGAGGCTGTCTGACTCTTTTGTTAGCTAATCCCTTCATGTTTCATTACTGGCCTAACTCTGGTAGGAAAGCGCAGTCTAATTCTGCGATGTTCACGAAGTATTGCTTTCATTTCGGTGTGAAAATTCGCTCCTAGAGCCTAACTCTCAAGGGTGATCTGTACATAATCTTGTACTTCAGTTCTATCTTCCGTCTCTCCAATTTCCACGCAGACTTCGGAACGCGAAGATCAAGTAGTTCTCTGATGTGTAAGACGTCTTCTTATTGTCTACGGAGTAGCTATTTGCGCTCTGTCCATGGCCAAAATTACGAACGGCGAAGAATCATCTTCCATTCCGACAAAGCCTTTCTCTCTCTTCTCTTCATTGTGACCAGAAGGCACGAAGTCATTGTGTTCGTGATGTGTGTCTACTGACTTTTCATATCCGTGCGTTTATCTTCGGTAACGGGAAATAATCGAAAGAAGACCACATGTATACATGGGTGCACTGCGCCTGTACTCCTCTGTGCTTACTTGTAGGATCACCATCAATCGAAGATCGCCCCTTCGGGTATCGTGCGGACCCCCGTTGCGCAGTTCCCAGTAGCGTTTTAATGACGATCTTACTCACCCTTGATCTCAAAGCCCCAGTAGTCTGGTGAGAAACCGGAGAGAAGTGGCCTTGAGTATCCAGGAACAAGAAATCGGACTTCGGATGTTGGTGATATCCTGCAATCCCGCTCTCTCTGAGTCATTCACTTGGACGCATGTTGGTTACCCGTCGTTTCACTCTGGGTCTGCTTCCCACGTCGTCCCAGTTACGATGAGCGTCTAATATTCATATCATACATCGGATTATCTCGAAATCCTTCTCATCTACATGTCCGTACGTCATTGTACCTCGCCCTCCTGCTACAATTTTGAACACGACTATTGTCCCGTACCATAGACTCGATACATCCTGAGGATGGTGCCACTTGTGGTAAAAGTCTGTCATTCGATTAAGACATTGTCCTTTTGATTTTGCGTTCGTGGAGAACCAGATGATGTAGTTCTGAACTCCGGATGAGATCGTTTGGTAGTTCGCGAGGTGCTCTCCTGCATACCTCGACAAGTCGGGTGTGGGATATGGGTAGTTGTACATGCATTGGAAGCTGACCCGGTTCACCCCATTGCGGCCTGATAAACATGAGCAGAGGCTGTTACCAAGAGAAGAGCCGAAAGCTTACCTAACGGGGGATCAGGGAGGAACTCGTACCCGTATACCTCGAATTTCGACATTGTAATTGGCAGAAAATGAAGGACATCCTGCGCTTAAGTACTGTAGCCATGTCAAATCCGAAAGGCGGTATGCATTTGGACCAAGTCCGACCTGCGCGTATTCTTTCGTGCGGGTACTCACGCTACACAATAAGACGAGATAGAGTTCGGTGGCGGAGATGCACTCGGTGCCGCAGGATGGTTACGACCGTATGCACACGTGTTACGAGTTACATTTATGGAAATAACTACGGGAGTACTCGTACCCGTGGCAGAATCTTTACCAGGCATACGACTGAAAAATATATTTGACGTGTCGAGCGTACGGCAGGAGAATTTGATATCCTGGCTATCATCCCGAGGAGGTTGCAGTGCCCTTGGGAAAACAGGCCCCTGGAAATCCCGTTGTCGCAAGAAGTCTGGTCGCATGATGGGTGTATAGAGTTATCAATCTCATGGGTTCGTTAGATTAAACAAAAAGACTTAAATTTAATTACTGCACTTACGGTATTCTATCGTGTGCAAGGTAGTTGATACAGCATCAATAGTGAACGATCTTCAGATACGACAGTCGTAGGAACCAGATCCAAGATAACAGTTGCTGTTATACTCTCGGTGAGCTACAGCTTTTGTATCATAGTATTATCACCATAAAAATGGAGGTTCGAAAGGCAAGGAATCACCTACTTTACGCGCGCCCGACAAAGAAATTTATTCATGACGGTATCGGGACTGGGCTTCGCGGGGGATCAGCATATAGTTTCCAGGACCAGTTAGAGCGCTCGAACCTGCCATTATGATCTGATGGCTAGAGACCACACTGATTCTGGAAATCTAGAAAGTATCGCGGATCATGAAATGGTAGTTAACTGAAGCCTGGGAGCGAGTACCTACCTTAAATGTTTCGTTCCTTGTCCACAGTCCAGGGTGATCCAACTAGAAGACGCCCTGTATCAAGCACCAAGAACAGGTGAGGAAATAAGATAGAGCGTTTGGTGATCAATAGAATGCCCTCCTTCAGCCGCGAGCAGCTTTGAGAGCAAGTAATTGGAAGGAAGATCCGTCCGGTCACAGTGACAGTCACTCGAGGGCTATCCGCACCGTACCGGTCCGTATTCTCTTTCTTTAGGGACCGGCGTTCACACTGTGTAATATTATGATCATCATGCGCTGCGAGTAGACACGGCTCCGAATCTTATGCAAGCCTTATCTACGCCATACTTGAAAAAGGGAGGCATTTATAAATCGTGCATCCATTACAGGATGGACCAGCCTTCACTCATCAGGTTAACGGGGCTTGTACGAGCGAAAAAGGCGCGTCCAACTGAATCCAATATTAACGAGCCATTGAAATGATAAAGGATCTGATCTATAATCGCAGTTCAATGGCCCAGTCGTTAGTTCTGCAGTTGTCTTTGCGTCTCTTCTTTTGCTCCGGTCGGAAGATCGTATCCCAATCGACGGAAAAGATACACACCACAAAAACGGGTGCAATGTTATACACCGCACGAAAACGGCATAATGTTACCTGTCAAATCCTTCGTCTTTTGTCAAATTTTATTTAGATGAATACCGCTAATAGTAGACGTGATCTATCTCAATTCCTGATTTGTCTATGGGGACGAAGGACAGCCATTCTTTTCCCATGCAGAGTCAGTGCTGACCGAGAGGGATGACAAATTGAAAGAGATCCCATGGTCCTGATAACAACAAGCCGTTCTGAAGTTTAGAATACTGAAGGACGCAGCTATCGACACGGAACAAAAGCAGTATGTCTCCTTCTATATCTTGTAGTGTCATCTCTCAGGAATCTTTAGATATTGCGACGTCTCGAGGATTCCGTTGTCCTGTCATGTACAACAATGACTAGCTTCAGGGTCGGACAGAAATGTTTTGAAATCAAAGTTCATTCAGTCGCCTATTTCCCCTATGTTGAACACCATTCACATCGTTCCTTTTCGTCGAGTTTGTTCACTCATAAACCAGATTGCATTGCGGTCGGCGTTCATTTGCGGTATTATATATAGACGGCTATAGTTTCATGTGGTGACGACATCAACAACGTTCTGTGTGCGCCGTGGAAATCGGAGAGGCAGAAGAAAGATCCGCGTTACGTCGAGAAGTGCGGCGACGTTTGACATGAGAAATGAAAAGCGATGCTTTAATCGTGCTTTCCTAGAGCAGCTAGGTCGCCAGACTACTATTACGATCCTACGTCAAGGAGTTTAAGAGGACCGGCTTTGGAGTGGGAACCAAGTGACCGCGATAGATCGAGGAGAAGGAGAACCCCCGGGGCCCGAAGGTAAGGACTCGCGTAATGGCAGGACACGAGGTCATATAGTAGGACAGTATTAGGCTGAGGTTCCTTGAAAGCAGGATAAATTATGAGCATAGTGCACTGTAGGTAGGATTATCGGAAAAGTATCCTTTCAGATGAGTCCCATAGCGTCGAAGAGATAGACGAGAAGCGGCATAGTTCTCCTGGTTCCCGCGAAAATGCGCAATCCTCGCCGACAGTGACAAGTCTGCTCTTATCCGGTCCCTCCGTTATTCCAGGACAAGTAGGGTCTCTGTGAAAATTGACGAGAGAAGAGCAGTACTCCCTGTGCGTAGAGTAGTCTTCATGACACAGATTACACGTACCATCAGCTTTATTATTGCAAATATATTATGGTGGACAAAGGAATTCGTAGATAACAGTACAGCCTTTTTGTGTGCTGTGTATTTTCGTCGACTGGGATACGAACTTCGAACCGGAGCAAAAGGGCAACGATGAAGACTGATATTGCAGAACTGACGAATGGGCCATCGAACTGCGATACACACGGGCTCCTTTAAGTCGATGCTCGTGAATGTTAAGTTCATTTCTGCCCCCTCGTACAATGCGCGAAGGCCCGTCCGCGTCGACCCTGATGAATGACGTCGTTCAGAAGAATGTTAGTCCATCTTGTAAAGTATAAAGTTAATTCAACTGAAGCGCAGTATTCAGCAACGCTGTCGAATCCTCAAACCACGGAGGTAGCACCATTATCAATGGTCATGACGTGGACCCATGGACTTCTTATTCGACCGCCTGCAACTGGCTAGTAACCTACATTGGATTGGTGATGGTGCCGGCACAAGGTTCCAAGCAGGAACAGCGGGGTCCATAGCCCTGACATGGTAAGCCACGCGCCGTGACCGCAAGGGCTCATACCGTTTTGATCACACGGTTTCGTACATCTCGCGGGCTTTACGGACTCCACTTTGAAAAGATTCCGCCGCCATGTTATGGACAAAAATAAGCCCATCGAGCGAGAGTAGTCGCTTGGGAAAAAATCCAAGCTGTGCGAAGTCTCTCACCGAAGATCGCTCAGTTCATGCATAAACACCACAACTGGAGGGTACGATAAGAAGCGGCAAGGTCACGTCGTTGTTGGTCGTGCTGGGGATCGGAGAATATTGTTTAGATAGAAACATGGTGGTACGGGTGCAATCTGGGTGCGACAACTCCCTCTGCTAGACGCGACGTGTCAGTCACGTGGTACGCGCTGGGCTTCTGTTTCGGGAAACTCCGCTTTCAGTCCACGAACGTTGCTCGCATCGTCGCAGCTGCGAACCTGTTTTAGGTCATCAAGGAACCTCTACATGTGTTATCGCATATTACCGATGCCGCTGGGTGTTATCAACTCCCACGCTGAGCGTAGTCGTGGCCGCGGAGTCAGAGCATAAGAGCGCTGACATCATTGTACCAGAGTTGCCGTTACACGGCCTTGGTCATCGTGTGTCTCTGGCCATTCTTTGCGCGTATCCAAATGTAATCTTTTTATAGCACACTCATCAAGCGTGTCACGTTGTTTCCGCCTCACGAATCCGCCGAATTCAAAGAGTCCCTAAAACTTCAGAGGAGTTGCAACACGGCCATCTACAACGGATTCCACACCCGCTGCTGAGGACGACATACCAGCACTGTTAACCGGTCATATAGACGAAGACAACCGTGCCAAAGTATAGTGTATTCATCTCACTGCCATTCCTCATCAGCACGTGGGGCAGCTCACCGAGGACAACGGTCGAAATCCCGGCGGCAAGATTTTCAAGACGATCAAGCGCGCTCTGGGAGACGATGGCTGCGGTGTCCTCACACAGGCATCGTACTCCGTTCTGAGCATGTGGAATAATTCCACGGTGCGTAATCCTCACCCATTTCCCTCCGAACTGTCTGATCGGCAAAACAGCTGTCATCCATTCGGCTGTTGGCGTGCCTTTTCTGGACAATCCACTTATATCGCCTCTCCCTCTGTCCGCGACTGCTAGCAGACGCTGAATTCCTTTTACGATGATATCAATGCCCCAACGGACCTCGAGCCAACCCCACCCCTGCTACTTCCCTTACCCTGCTCGCTTCACAGAGTACGACTCTAGATCATAACCGAACTTGACGTGCTCCAGAGTGATTCTACAAATGTGGCGCTACTAAATGCAATGGTTTGTACATGTATGTTGGCTTACACATTGGATAACATAGCCGCCCTGCTCCTATCGACGCTCAGTGGGACTCACATTCAACGCACATTGCGTTTCGTTCGAATGACTCTTTCGAGAATGGAGAATGCATTTCCAGAGGGAGTCGACTTCGCGTAGCTCCTTTTCCATATTGGCTATGTCGTTCAAAATGGCGGCTCGGGTGACTCTATCAATTCCGAATCCGGCTCGCAAGCGCTCATTCACCTCGGCGATATTGACAGACGGAGTGTAATGGGGTATAGCGGCGAATCTGCACTCGAAACATAGACACTGCTAGATTTTAGGAGAGGATGACGGAAGGAAGGGTGTGCATACCATCCTCGACAGGTGTACACGAAATCTGAAATCTACAATGTACTGATAATCTTGATGTATCGGAATAGATGATTTTGCACTTGTTACAGATAGGGGTCAATTTCGTTGGACGCAGTGATTGTGCGCGATCCAAGAGACCGCCCGGCCCGCCAAGCCGGAATCCACGCATCGCGTCTCTTGGTGACGAACCACGACCCTGACCAAGACATCTCCAGGCTACGACAGCAGCCGCTGAATACACGATGCTTTCGTTACACTGCAGCGCTCGCTACCTCGTTGAGAATAGATCGGCGTGAGCTGGCTCTTCTTTTACGCAGAACAATATCATAGTATCATCTGTACTTCAGGGAGGTTCTGTCTTATCATCGCCTTGTCACTGGTTACTGCGCGCGCCAGGTGATGAGACCCAAGTACGTGGACTCTCCGTATTCTCAGTACTTTTCTTATCTGTGCATGTATTAGAACCATTTCTTAAGCCACTTCACTTCATTCAGGGATCCGAGCATACTTGTTTCTCGACGTTCTGAAACCCGTCTGTGATATCGACCGACTCCATATCGTGGAATTCCTGAGACGCCATTGAACCCACTTTGAAGAGCACATAGACTTGACGGGGGCATTATGTATGAGGTATAGTTCCTGCCCCGACCGTGAGCTTATAGTGACATAATCTGTTCCTCATCTTGATTCGCGTGCGCCTTCAATTGATCGCGATCTTGACTCTTTTCTGCGGCGTCCTTCCGGAATACATGATCCCCAATGTCCGCTCCGACGGGTGAGTCCTCGATGGTGGAAGCAGTTTCCACCTCTTAAGTGCAAGGACGAATTGTGGTAGAGGAGACTAATGAAGTAGGTAGTCTTAGTAAAACGGGTTCAACTTTACCTCGGAAGGAAAGTCTAAGAGCTGATTAACCGCGCCGGTTCAGCTAGCACTCAATGGTAAATTATAAGGTGGTTAATACATGATAAGGCAGCGTTTATATACTAGTCTAACTACTGCGGAAGAGGCTTCCTTCGTCGACTCATAGTGAGTCGCCCAACTGCGGATTAGTGTAAGCGAAAATAGAAACTATTAATAGGTGAGCGTCGTAAGAAAGGAAAGAAAGCATATGTTGTAAGCAATAGGGGAAGACCGTAGGGATGCTGGAGGGAATACTATGACCCGTCATTTGACGAACCGTTTAGGTATATCTCTTGTCTTGTTGTCTCTGATGAATTTCGACGTCTTGCGGGGAACAGAAAGGGACACGGTGATAGGTACTAGTTCGAAGTCCGTGCCAGCGAAGACATTGAGTATGGCTTCTCGCAAGTTCCTGTCTAATTCTAGGGACTGGCACACTTCACGGTCGGCCGAAGCTGTATTAGCGATATCTGGATTCTTAATTTCTTATACACATGTTGTTGCTCCTTCTGGTCACAATGAAAACAGGGAATAGTGATGGAAGACAGTGGTTCGACCTGCGGAAATTAGACCGTAGAAAGAGACGAAGACAATTAACGTAACTCCGTAGCTCATAAGAAGTTGCATTAACCCCACATCAGGGCAATAGACCATAGCTTCCTGCGTGGACATCGGAGAGATAGAAGGGAGATCCGCATTACGTCGAGATCAATAAGCGGGGACGTTTGACATATACTTAAATGAATTTGATGCTTTCTGAGCGTCGCGGGAACGATCATGCCTTCCTACAAGAGTTAGGTCAGTCACGTCGTTAGAATAGACATGGTGCGGACCTACGTCAAGGAGTTTAAGAGGACCGGCTTTGGAGTGGAACTGGCCGTCGACGACGTTCCAAGTAATGAGTGTGATGAAACGAATTTATCAAGAGAAGCAGAACCCCCGAAGGAGTAAGGACCCGCATAATGACAGGACACGAAATTGTTCCTTGTTTCCGTGAAAGCAGGACAGATGTGAGCGTAGTACACTGCATCGACCCTCATTCTGTACTCGCCCATATGACGCAGAACATTAAACAAATGATCTATGTCGAGAGTGAACGTGGGTACGGGAATTGTAGGGGCCTTCAGAACGAAACCCTTGTCAGTGTGTCGCAGTCAGAGGTTTTTATTCCCAACGATTAGCCGTCGGGCGATCAGTTAGTGAGCATCAGTTGGGGTATGTGAAGAGATAATGTACGCCAGGATTTCGTATTGGACTAAGTATAACAGGACAACGAGCGAAGGGAATAACTGCGCGTATTCCAATCGAAACGAGGGGATTATGAAGAAGGCATTGGTCCAGGCTGGTCGAAAGCAAGAGAAAATTAATGGACAAGAGTCAGATATTTTGGAGGGAAGAAGCACGTACGGTGGAAGTCGTCATATGCGGATCCAGCAAGCTCTGTTTCGATACTAGACCAACCAGACTAGATAATTGAAAAGGCTGTAATCTACATACAACCAAACTTGTATATGTGACCTCATGCCATCCCCTGACTGGGATTCGATCTCCCGACCAGAGCAGAACTTTGTCACTGTGTGGTTGATAGTACCGGCGGCCGCTGAACCATCGATGTACTGATTACAAGGATATGGAAATCTGCTATGGCGGCCAAAGACGCATACCTTTATTGGAATCAGACTCAGATGGAAAGTATCTTGGCTTCAAACATCGTCTTAACCCGTCGAGCTGGAATAGCGAGTCATTCAGCTGGAAGGAATCAACTCTGAGGAGAAGGACATGTTCTCGCCTTTGTTCCACCGATTTCATGAGATGGCTCCATCACTTCATCCTGGTCGCATGAAAGAGTGTCATGCGTAGAAAATTCTAAGACGAGGAGCATAGTTTCTGTGGAAAGGCAGAGCCCTCGCTCATGGTCTTCTCTTTGCCGTTCTTCCATTAACTAAGGACAGCAGCCTGGTCTCTGTTGAACTTGTCAGGGGAGGAGCAGTACAGTACTCTTGCGCATAGCGTAGTCTTCGTAAAATGAACTACACGTACCATCAGCTTTGTGCCGCGAAAGGAAATATGAGTACACCATGTTTGGTGCAGGCCATATATTTTCCGTCGACTGGGGATACGATCTTCCGACCGGAGCAAAAAGAATTATGAAGGCAATAATTGCAGAACAAACGATTGGGCCATCGCACTGCGAAATATATCGGCTCCTTTATCATTTCGAACGCTCCGTTGAATATTGATTTCATTTCCACCCACCTCTCTTGCTGGTACAATCCCGTTAACCCGTTCGAATGAATCCTGTAAAATATCAACTGGAACGTGGAATTGAGCTGGACTTGGACTGCCAGTCAGTTATACAACAGAAGGCTGGTTCTCAAGCATCAAATAATGATGGAAGGTATATGGGTTCCGGTACACGACACGACATTCGTCCCATCGAGGTCTTTGATTTAAAGCTGAAAAATTGTAAGCCATCACACGGAATCAAACTCTAAGAGTTATCAATACCCTTAGGCGCGGAAAAGCGTAATACTTGTGGCGTATAAGGATAAGGATTCATGTACCTTGTGCTGACAGACGGAAGGAAGCAAGCGAACTCATCCTGGACGGGGTCGTTGTTTGGTCGTTGTGCACACGCCGTGATTGAAATTTCCGTGTCCTTATGTCATTTCATCTATAGCAATGGAAAGTCAGAGGTCAGACCTTTAGTACATTGCCGAAAACATAAGTAATTCTTTAAAAAAAACAGCGTTACCACCAAACACCACGACACGGAATTGAACCGTGATTCTCTTCTACAAGATCTGCCATTGAGTCATCGTGTTCGAACAAAAGTTGCAAATAAGGCCTTGGCGGAATGTCAGATCACGTCACTGTAGCACCATCATCAATAGATATGACACCGAGTCGCGCCGTATTTTTCTCATTCGACCACCTACAACTAAGTTGATCCGGATTCCACCTGGCACAGTGGCATAAAGGGCGCAGTTTTCTTTGTCGTCGAAAGTAATGACACTTGCGCCATGTCTCATTCTGTCGCAATGCCTCCCCAGCCCTGGGATTTCATGAACCTGTAGAGGGCTAAGTACATACCAACAACATACCAAGCCAGACACGATGACGCGATGCGAAGATTCACAATATTCGCAGATCGAACACCGGCCAGAAAAAGCGGCAAGTAGAAGCGACAAGGTGACGCGTGGGTAAAAACTTGAGGTTCGAAGCTTGAAGCTGTCCGCCAGAGGACGCTGGGTATATGCGCGAAATGCATCATGGGCAACAGAAGAGCACCTATCGCCGGGGCCAATTCCGAGCGCATACATGCGTGCTTCTTTCCACTATTCTCTTTGCAGATCGACGGTGGAAAGATATTGTCCTGTCGTACCGTGGGAGCGCCTATTCGGGAGTACGTCCACAGAAAGAGTTGTCCGTGAAAAAGGAAATGCCCTCGCCGATACGTGACTGCACTGACTTCATGGCCATGACATTATATAAGATTCGTACCATTTTCATACTCCAGATTATAATCGTTGTCGCCGTACGGTTGACGATAATCGGTTCGGCCTAGTGCTGAGGCCATTCTTTTACATTCAATGCACGACGTCAGACTGGTTCCGGGTTTTGTACGGTTCGAGGACCGATCGTACTGCCAAGGTTGAAGGACGATGTTGGCCAGAGGACTGAGAATATGCCCCAAATCCATCATGAACAGCCGAAAGCCCTCAATATTGATGTTCAAACGATGTACATACAGAATGCTTATGTAAGCGTACTTCTGGTTTCTTCTGTACTTCGCTGAGGATCAATATGAATAAAAGAACACAGAACTATAGAAACGACGTACTCGTTTAAGCGCCATTGATGTTCCCATCACGACCGTGCACGCAAGCGAAGATGTCTCTCGATAGCTTTGCGAGCATCATCCTTCGATTGTCTCCCGCCTCCAAATGACCGTCGGCCGAATTCGTCATCCCCGCTCCTGCCGTCCACCTCTCCTTGACATGTTATCCTTGCTTTTTAAAGATGCTTGGCTGATTGAAGCCACATGACAGGAATTTGACCTAGCTATTTCACAAGGAGGCGAAGGTGGACACGGCCTTGCTGGAGGATCCCGACATGGAGGTGGACCGAATGTCCGAGAGCTTAGGAGTTCTGCAACGCGAAGCTCGACTCGAAAGTATCAGGTGGAATCGATGCCCATTCTTTGAAGGCTGAGTTAGCTGGGTGTCATGTTCATCGATGAAGGAATTGTTGCAGTCATTGTTAACGTTGGCTATCAAGAAAGGACAAGAAGAGATGATACCATCATCGTTGGCAAAATACGAACAGGGGTGCTAGCCGACCGACTTCGTAGCCGGACAAGCCTCCCAAAGCGCTCCATTTCTTCCGCTCCTATCTTACCACAGATCATGCACGAATTGTGAAGTGGGTCGACTTTGCTATCGTCACTGTCGCTGGTGTTGGTGTTGGTGATGGATCATGGACAAATCCGGAAGAAACATAGAGATCGTGGTCCACCTATAGTATAGCGAGAAAGCCAGCTACTGATGCCGAGAGTACCGTAATTTAGAGCATCGGAGTACCGAGCCTCGTCATACGTATAGCCGGATTTTCTGACTGCATACGACGCAGCCAATGACGATTTTGGGTGAATGGCGTGCAATACAAAGCGATTCATCCGGGTAATCAGCTGCGTTGCATAAACGACATCGCGCGCGCGAAAGCGTATGGCCATATGCTCGGCTTTGCTAGCGCCGGAAATTATCCCGCCCAGCTCCCTGAAGTGGATCTTTCAAGGACCAAGCCGTCTAGTATACAGCGTTCCATATATCTATACCGATGGCACATCAGTAAAGAATAAAACAAACGTAAACGACCTGACCTTCATCTAAGGTTCGACCAGATGAGACTCAAGAAGAACTGCTTAAACGTAATTCTGGGACCAATGAATTAAGCCGAGCGATGGTGCGAGCGAAGGAGGAACATTGAGGGAGTCATGAAAAATCGTGGGCCAAACAGGGTATCCTGTCGGCAACGATGAGTCCAAGGGAATACATCAAGAGAAAGTAAACACACGTAATACCGCGCCGTCCCAAGCCCAAACTTCTTCGAAGAAGAAATGCTGTAAATCGACTCCAGCAGCAAAGCGTCACTATTCTCCGCTGACATGAGAGCGAACACGCTGGCAATCACCACGACTGTCAACAACAAGGCACCTTATTTTTATGAGGTTTCAAAGATATCGATACAAGCAAGGCGCACCAAATTCCGTGCAACACAGCAGCCGTAGTCCTTCGTGGAGAAGACGAGGGCCAGGGCATAACGACATATCCACTGAAGATTTCGATCAGCTGTATTCGAAGAAGTAAGGCCGACAAACGCACATGCATGGCCTATCGATCCACGAGTCAAGTACGCTATTGAAAGATCTTGGCTTGGTAGCTAGACGCGACTAGATATCTACATCAATAGTTCCCTCATGATCAGAGCGGCAATGGAAAGATATATGTCGCTCACAATGTCCATTGGCAGGCATAATCTCTGAAATAGAATGCCAGAGTCGTTTTTCTCGTCGCTGTCGCCGATTGCTACAAATCTGAGGCACCGTGGCCCGGGAGTTGAGGAAATCTCTGATATCGATGGGTAAGTTGAGTCCTCCGCGTCGGAAATGTCATTGCGCTATTTTAGAAATACAGCGTGGGTCGCGCAGAAAGGTCGAGCGGCACGTCAGAGGCATCGGTGATGGTTGGAGGAAGAGACGCGTCTTTGTTTGCATCACTTTGTCGTACTAGGCTCGGTTGGTCGGGCCGACCCGGACAACGTACCTGCAAAGTTTCGTTGACTACGCTTATTATCCCTCACCGTTCTCAACGCCTCTGAGCTCTTAGTGTCTCGATGAATTACAATCCTCGTGCCTGAAATATTCTGACTTAGAGCTCTAGCACGGCGATGCATTTATTGGATCAACACGTCCTGTCTCTTGACTTTACCTTGATTTCTCGAGTCAGACCTCAACGCTGCAGCTCGTATAAACTGAGATCTATTAGCCGCAAATGTTTCCCACAAGATGCATACATATATCTCGGTAATTTGAGCGAAGGAAGAAACTTTCTTGTTGCGGCAAAACGAACTGAAGGTGCTCATTCACGAGATCACCGCGTATGTTGTTATTCTGTGAAAGCATGTATGCACTGAAAAATGCTCTGTATCATTACACACACCATCTCGGGCTGAATATTGGGCTAAATTTGAGCTATCGAGCTAGAGTTCAAATCAATCCTGACTCGTGTAAGCATCATGCCTACGATGTCTCCTCGCTACACTCGTCTTACTGCAGGTTTGAAGCTCTGTACGTGGATTACAGTGCGACCTCAGTGTCCAGTACTTCTGGAGCGGGACCCTCTGGAACCGAGTAATGACTATATTCAGCGTCAATCGGTCCTTCCGCCGAGGGTGAGCCGGCTCCAAAGTTCGCCTTCCACAGCTTGGCTACAACGGCAGGATGAATCAATAGATGCTATACGCGAGATTGAGTGCCCTTTCTCGTGCTGACGCTCCGACATAGAATTCAAGGGGGAGATTAGGGTACAAGCTGGAGATGATTACGAGGCCTTGTGAGTCATTAGCGCAGGTACTGCTCTTCATGTGGGGCTCTTAGGCTTCGAGAGTGAGGAAGAGCTGGCCAGCCCAGTTCGCGGTGCATGACGCGGCATGAGAAGAACAAGTAGGGGACAACAGAAGGTTGGCCGTGCGAATTCTATGGTAAACCCCGCTTCATTCACAGAGTTAACGCTGATTTTCTGTTATCGCTATTAGCCAGGAACGAAGGTACTTGTTGCTTCCTGAGAGGGTGACCGTGCATTAATATATCCCAACCAGTACAAAGAGGAGGAACGCGCTTCTCGCAGGAAGATCCATAAGCTGCAAATGTAAACACTTGTCACTTCGTTCGCTAGGAATGGTTCGCAATCAAGTTCTCACTTCTCACTTTCACATCTGACATATTACTCACAAGGTCGTCCGAGCTCAAGTAATACTTTTATTTGGAGCAACACGGAAACACCTTACTTGTCTCCTGCTTGGTGAGACCCACTCTACTTAGGTTCCTTGACCTTCGCATAAAGTAACAATATCTCGTAGCAATTAATCAGCGCCGTTCGCCACTGGTAAAGTCAAGACTAGAGATATAATATGGATGGAATAGTACAGAGAAGGGAGGTTCTCGAGATTCTGCAGAACGAACTCAATGCACTTGTTCGCAAGCTCGCCAGGCGACTGTAGGTCGTCTTGCTATAAAAGTGATCACCCCGTGCCCATCTTTCTATAGAGCACAAGAACTGAACTCAATTCAAACGATCAAGCTCGAGACCTTGTCAAGGAGGGAATCTCTGGGACCGAGTGAAGATCATATTCAGCACCTGTGCCGTAATGTCAGAGCCATGGTTCTTGGCATCAAACCATTGTTACCACATATACCAATACCAGAAGTTCCACAAAGCCCAGAGCTTCACGGCCTGATACGACGACCTCTTTGCCCAAAGGAGATGAGCTTGTTCCATCACCTAGACCATTGCCAACTACCGACAGTCTCCTGCTGTCGCCCTCTGACCCACCCTCTACAACGATATCACCTTTACCTACTCTCCTGCCTGCGTCAGCCACGTCAATGGCCACTGGTACTTCCGTCCTCCAAAACACAAATGCTCTCCACAACGAACTGTCTGAACAGCTGGCACAGATGGCTACACAACTCAAACGCAACGCCTTGCATTTCTCTGATTCGCTGTCCGCAGACAAATCCATCGTTGAGGAAGCCGAACAGAAGATAG
Organism: Armillaria solidipes; assembly: GCA_022818035.1. Taxonomy (NCBI): domain Eukaryota; kingdom Fungi; phylum Basidiomycota; class Agaricomycetes; order Agaricales; family Physalacriaceae; genus Armillaria; species Armillaria solidipes. The sequence goes on from JAIWYQ010000015.1 coordinate 1,319,203, forward strand.
AGAGCAACTTCAATTTCATGAGAAAGGAGAGAGTGAGTTTAAGAGATTTTCGTGGAAAGAGTGGGTCCACGACATGTCTGGTGGTTATGTCCATCATCGTGGTGACAATGCTGTTCATCTTCATGGTGATGCTTATACATCTAACTCGGTAGTGGGAATCAGTCATGACTGCACTTATTACATCTGCATTGAATGCAACGGAATTTCATGGACGCTGCGTTTCCCTCATGCAAGAAACAAACGCTACTGTGTATCTTAATACTACCAGAAATTCAGAAAACGTCCAGCACATTCGCTTCAATACTGTAACACAAGCAGCCAGTACAGGTAGACAAGAAAAATATCCGCCGCTACTACTTTCAAGTTGTCACCGGACCTCCAACGCCCATTTCTGACCCATTTAGTCGACTTGAAGACAAGGTATAATCTATTTTGATCTATTGAGAACATATTCTACCGGATTACGCATGAATGTTGACCGCAATTCAGAACCTTTTTCTAATTCTAGCACGTATTATTTATATACAGCAAGGGAATATTAGCTTGTAAATATATTGTAGTGTCTACTGGGGGACCACGATTCAGACGTGGGACAGCTCATCATCGGCTATCTTGTTTACAGATGGCGAATTAAGGGATCTGTCATCTTCAATGGCACGGTTCTTTTGAAGAATATCGGACATTTCTGGTTCGAGATCAAGATTCAAAGTAGTCCACTCAAAGATATATATGGAAAGCCTTACCATACTCCTCCTGACCTGCGGGGTCATACTGGGTATGAATCTGGGTCGTGATGTTGACGGTCCTGCAATATGTAACGTATGAGGCCTGATAATGAAGTTATGAAGAAAAGCACGTACACGGTACCCTGTGTCCTCTGTCCCGTTTGGCCACTGAATGTGGTATTGTATACATTAATCCCAGTGGAATTCGCGACCTTGATGAGAAGACACGACATGGACATCTCGATTTGGAGCTTGACGATGTACGTGACAGGATGAAACTAGCAATACTATCGTCAGAGAACTCCGCGCTAAAATGAGAACCCTACCTGAGTATAAACGAAGGGATTCTTGAGAGTCGTGGCGCTCATGAGAAGAATATCCATCCCAATGGAAACGATGATGATACGCTGGTTAAAGCTGTTTTCAAGAAATCGTCAAACGCAGCTATACGACATTCGCATTGTAACTTACCGCATCACCCTGTCATATTTCTTCAAACCGTGGTCCACAAGGCGGCCTTTTACCATGCGAATGAAGAGGATGTTTAATGCCAGGTCCAACACTGAAACATAAACTATGAGTATCTCTGGACAAAAGAGTTCTCGGGTACTCACGAAGATAGATAGCTTTTTCAAACTTGTCCCACCTACAGGAAGGTGTGGGTATCCAATAGACGAGCCGTGAGTACGGCACTCACCACTTATCTAACTGGAAAGGATCACGTCAGTTCTTTCGAACTTCAAAGACGAAAGGTTAAAAGAACGTACACTCATATATGACGAATTAATCTGTAACTGAGCAGGTACCCCTGTGTAGTGGCGCTGAGGTGTAAAGCGCTTTCAAGGATAAGATGTTCACTCACAAACACAAGACGTAGAAATGGAAACGACAGAAACAACCCCGATAACCACGAGCTTGAGTGTAAGCTATGCGAAATGATACTGTGAGCTTCGATATCTCGAATGAGAAGAAAAGGAGGTGCCTCACTCTCTGAGATGGTCGCTGAATTAGAATGCACAATCGATTGACGATGATGAGCATCAGACATAGAACCTTCAGAACAGCAGTTAGCGCGTTATTAAATAAGGTACTTTAATGACGCTTACCTGAACAATCCAGCAGATGATGCATGCAAGAAAAAATCCAATGCTGGGGTTGATAAACTTCTGCCTATGATTTCGAAGGGGTTTCTGTGAAGTCGCAAAGTTGAGCAGAGATTGAGGGAGAACCTACAGATAACACCAAGCTATAACCTTTCGGGAAAGAGCGTATGAGCACTTGCCAATGACAAGGATACGATAGAGGCTCACCGCATAGGTTGTGTTCCTGATTTTAGAAAGTCAGACTTCACGGCTGCGGTCAACATAGAGAGGAGACATACGCCAGGATTTCAAGCCAGATCATGATAATATAGGCAGAAACCTATAGTAGATGCAGAAAATTAGAGCCGGCAGAAAACCCGACCAAGAATCGCACCCTGCTGGCTCGTTTAGTTTCTAATGCAGCACGCCACACAACTTGGATAGAAAAGCCCAACTACAAGACGATTCAGATAAAAGGTAGTATAAATTCGAGCTCACACTCACGAAAAAACCGAAGACGATAGAACCAAGGTTCGAATCTCCTCTACTCACGTACAGCAGCTCAAACCTAGGGAATATTTACACTAAGTCAGGGCCATAGAACAAAAGTCAGATGACGCATACGGCTTCTCGGTTTTGAACCCGATGTCGAAGGTCTGGGAGTCGGACATTCTTCTAGCTGCTTGCCAGATGCCGTCAAAGGTGGGTAAAGAGCGTGAAAGCGAACCCTGGAGTTCGTAGGAAATATATCCTTCCAAGGACATTATATATCGCAATGTCAGGATAGGAGCAGCCCATCAGGGGTGGTCCTCTCCATTCTCCAATGACATGATTACTATCTGTGGAGACTAAAACCAACCATTCTGACCAGCAATAGACCCCGACATACCTACAACTGCGCTTGTCATGCTCACGTTGTCAAGCCGATACTTCCCCGCCAAAAGGACGTATCTAGGCCACTGCAAGCCCTCGACACCGGTTGCCACATCTGATGGGTCCAGCCCGTTATGCTTATTATCTTATATTTTGCATCTCGTTTCATTGGAAGGTGTTCAAGCAAGGCCTTGTTGATTTCTCGTCATGGCGATACGTACAAGGACCCCAGCCTCCTGATGCGAAATTTTTCACAGATAGATAAATCCCCAGAGAATGCGGACCCTGAACACAAACACCGCTTGCTCTGGATGAAGAGTTCAAAATTTCCGTTTTCTTGCTCGCTTGGATTGACTCAAGCACCGACGTTCCCGCACTCTCGTGGATTTGAGTCTCAATCTGCATCCTTAACACCGTTATCCCACTGTTGTTAAGTGGTAAAAATCATTATTCGAACTATTCACCCGACGCGTAATTTAGTAATCCCATTCATTTCGGTTGATTTGCGGCACAGAATGAGGATGATCGGACCGTGCCATGCGAGAACTGCAGATCTCTGTTTCAGTCTCCGCTCGCCTGAAGCGGTCCGATTTCTCCCGCAAAGCTTACCCGGACCAAACGGAATCCCTGGGAGAAAACTCACTAGTACTCTGACATGATTCGCTGCTCTGTTTCGACAGGAACCTATGTATTTCCATCAGAGATTCATGACTCCATTTATATATGTACATTTAGATCCCCGTAGTCCGTGGCGTCGCGGATTGACATTGGTACAAATACAATTGGTTCACAGGATCGCAGTCAAAGTTAAAAAGTGTAAATCCTTACCTACTTCACCATATCGCCAAGGCTGCAATCAGTTTTTGAAACATTTGATTGAGAAAACCACGCGCAGCAACCGCAACAGTAGCCCTTCGAATCTCGATATTCGTGATGTTTCATAAAGATACATGCCCCTGAGCGGGCGCATCTTAAACGGCTTCGAGATCCTCAGCCAAGTCGCCCAGCGGAAGAAGATAAAAAAATCCGGTAGCAATGCTTTCCAGCCCACAGCCGTTTTCCAAGGCGGATAGAATGCCAATAGCTTCTGTGATACCTGACACTGAAGCCAAGCGTTCTTTGTCAGTCAAACTTCAAGGCGTCAAGCCTCAGCGAAATCACGGCAAGTAGGCGACATATTTCGTCAAATTAATTGGCTGAATGATCTCCTACTTCACCGCACTTTGATAAAGCAGACAACTAAGCGATCACGGTATCAGTACTACAATGGAAATTTCGATCACAAGTTCGCACGACGGCCACTCCTTCTGTTGTAGACCTTCGTGTCGGTTTCCCCAAAGATCATTTTCGCCTGTAGAATCTAGCATTTGTAGTACGGACTTATCTTTTCTTGCGCTCGGAACCGAGAACACCGTCGGTTTTTTTTTCCACACGGAAAAGATTCATGAATGAGATCCTATGGCACGACGCGCACATGGGCGGTGTTGCACTGCACGCGGATCAATCGTATTTAGGAGCTGCAAACAGAAATTTCCGCTGCCTTGGTAGTGGCTTCTTATCCTTTGCTATTGACAGCTTTTTTGGCTGTAGATTCGGTCAAATCTAATTGATTCAGTTCATCCCTATCTTTGATATTGTATGGCGTGTGCTTTCCAGCCTAGAAAGTCCATTCCGTCGTCCTCTGACTGGAAATGTTTCGGCTGCTGATGAAAAATGATCTCGTTCCAATTTTTGCCGCGCACGGTAGGTCCTCACAGAGAACACCGGTCCTAGACATTACATACACGACAAAGGAAGTAAACAAGCAAATACGTACATTACTACGACGCCCAGACCCAACCCCCCGGGATCTTGTAATCAAGATCGATCAGCCATACTGCTCTCAGTTCCATCTATTCGGGGGCCCATTGAATGCATGGAAGCTTTGGGTACACCGTTGCGTTGTCGCTGCGTGTCCTTTGTCCATGAGCTTCAATATGTATCAACACAAAAGCTACGGACGTCGGAAACATTATGGACAGCTATTTGTTGTGGCCATCCATGAAACACCAGATTGTTTACTGGATACTTTTGAAGGGTGACCACTACCGAGCGAACCTTTTTGCTTCTACGCTGTGCTTATTCTCTGGTCCCAAGACTCGAGTCAATTTCCTTAATCCACGCAGGTCCTCCTGCCGGGCGCTCGGTCTGGTTCTTGTCCTTCCTCGCTTCCTAGTACGCTCGGGAATGCCCTTGATCCTCCCATTGAGCATTCGTGATCACTCCTTGACAGTGAGCAAAACCCTTTCCGTTCTTCCGTCGTGAACTAACAGTTGGCGATGTTCAGTGTTATGCTGCCATAATGTCGCGCGGTGCTCGCTGTCTTTCTCGATTGTCAACTCCACGTGAAAAATGACATTGCCATTGCGAACGCTTGGATACCACGCGCTCCTTTCGAACTGATGGTAAGTCGACTATGCTAACTGTATATGTATGCGAATTCATCAGCTGCTGTAGAGATCGCCCCGGTCCATGTGACACATAATTTGGGGTGCTTACTGAGATGATTGCGGTTCGATTCCGCACGGCAGCAGCTTATCACAGCATTGACAAAGAATGTCACTAGGATAGCAGTATACCATCGATGTTCTGTCGTCCGATACATTACAATGATAAACCAAAATATCATCAGACGTGAATAGGCCGGGAAGGCTTTGGGTTACTTCATTTTCGCTGGCGGACGATCCTATACATTCTTCGGTGATTCTGCTTCGGTTAACTCGGGGGAATAACTTGAACATATGGAACTATGCCAGACGTCTTTTGAAAACGCTTTCGTGATGTCGACTGAAGTGTTCCGTGAGCTTTAGAATCAGATTGAGCAAGTGCATTATTTTGTCGTGCAAAAATGACGAATTCAATGACCTAAGCACCACTATGCGGATCCGAACCTAAACAGACAGGGAGCTACGCCGTTGATACGTAGCCGGTTTACTCAAAGGAATAATTATGATAAATACTAGCGCGAAGAGACATGTCATGTATGAATGGGAACAGCACGAGCTTGAGTCGAAGACAGAAATTTAACTATACATTCCGGAGATACGAACTCGCAATAGGCAGCAGCGGGAGGAAGTAAAACTGACGCAGAGTCGTACGTTCAGGTGAAAGATATTCAAAGTCGCAGACAAAGGATGACCTATGATCCTGCACCAATACCTTGTTACTGACCTTCCTCCTGTGGGTTATCTCCTAAGGCTGAAAAAGCAATTAATCTTCGTCGGGGTGTAATGACATTTCCACGCGAAGCTCTTATCCTTTGGCTAATGACCGCAGGGAGAACGTCTGGTGAAACGGTAAGGTCTGTCCACTCCGGTTCATATTCCATACGACCGAATTCTTTGAAGAGAGAAATGAGGACGCACCTGCTGCCGCTTTGAGAGTGATTTCAAGTCATCGTTAGAGTGGCGACTTGAAAAACAACCTGTGAGAAAACTTGAATCAAACATAAATGAAAATCTTTCTTTCTTTGTGTGTCGGAGCGTAGAGAAATGATGACAATAACATCTTGGATGGCGATTTGATCAACAGCGAGCACTCGCAGGCCTCGATTCCCTAAATTCGGGTGAAATCCGCAGATAACTTGTCATCAAAACTTTCCTCTTACTTATATACGTCAGAAGTTCCCCGTGTGACAAGAGGTTCCCTCCGTAGGGTTCGTATACCGCAAAGCGACATTGAAACATGAGTCGAAAGTAGCGTTCTGACATCTTAGACCACATTCTACGCTGCCTGTGGGACAAAGGTCCATCGTCTAGGCGAAATGGCAACATCGGAATTGCATTTGAGAGCTGTACGGAAATATTCTCCTGTGAATACGCGAATATAAGAGCCATACAGAGGGAGACTGGCTATTGATTTGACGGAGATTGTTCTGTACCTGAAGAGTAGAACTGCTAGATTAACATTACTACACGAGACATCGCTCATACTTGAAACGTAGCTTCACCGCAATTGTATCGACCTTTCTCAGAGACTTATTTAAGTCACTCATGCCCTGGGCGGTTTACTGAGAGGAACTCACTGTAGGAAAAGCACATTGGTAACTGCCCAAACTCACAATATTCCTTCACCATGGCGTCGGCTTGAAGACGAGACAGCTTGTACGGCAGTCTGGGACATTCAGTGAACGCAGGCAGACATGAATAAGTTCATATAAGTGCGCACCGAGAATAAAATTTCAAGCCCTAGATCGAACAAAAGGGAAAAGGAATGCCCCATAAAGGTAATAGTATTATGAGCGAAAGCAGCGCAAGCGCCACCGAAGCACTTACAGGAACGGACCGGATACCGGTCCATGCATTTTGATTGCCGATGTTTGTAATTTCACTGCTTCTCTTTTAAGTTCCACGTCAACGCGCGCGCAGTTCCCTCTGTCTCGATCTCGTTGAGTGACAGCTACTCCTTCTGCAACGCGACACCCCGAAAAGTGACCCTTGAATTGAACCGACGAGTATAGGAATCTGCCTGGACTCGTGAGGACTTGGTTGAATATCTAGCACTGGCAGCTATTTTTTTGCTGAGGTTTATTAGGACCTCGCCCCCGCTCACACGTCTGTCCAATGTTGGCGCATCTGCAGCCTCCCGGTAAACTGAATCAGGATCATTAGCTCATCTCGTGTACTCATGGCTGCTGCCTTGAAGCTTGCCAAGACCACGCGTACTTCAGACTCGCGTATGGCTTTTCCGATCTATCCGGCGCGCCAGGCATCCACCGATTCCTCGTTTGTCATGGCAAGGTCACGCTCTTTCTGCTGTAATATTAAACTAATCTGGATCCTGCGCACCACCAGCAGGAGATAAGAGCGTGCACTTATCATCATGACGTTGCTCCAGAAAACCGAGCCAAAGGTCCAGTTAAGGCCCTCTTTATTCTTGATCTTGCGGGTTTTAGTGCGCTTTCTCTGTCCCCGTCGGGACTTATGCTCCTCGCTCGGGTTTTCGATCTTTATCAGCTGCATATTTCCCCGTGTCGAGATATTTGACTGACGGTCTCTTGTCCTCGTTAGATTGGCGCATCAACGTCAACAGTAATAGGGTAACCTTCATGTCAACCTTTCAAGACCGTCAGACTCCATGACATGGCATGATGAATTTGGGTTGTGAGTTGGGGGGCCATTATTGGTGTCGTTCTGGTAAGCAATTTCCCATTCTCTGGCCCTTCTGTTACTAAAGTTTGATTACTTATATGCTAGCTCTCGAGCGAATTGATTTCTATTCGGCATATCATCAACCTCCCTTTCGCACGACTCGAGATCGATGCACAACACCATCGTTCCAGTGCAAGTCTCACGTTACATGTCGACTGACCCTTTTTCACGGGACGAGGCCTTTTTCAATGTACTTTCTTTCGAGGCCGGACCCTCCGTATCCCAGTTCGTGATGATCACGCAAAAGGTACGGTTCTACGTTAGGCTCGTACTATCCTTACATTTATCCGCGTAAGGTTCGAAAATCAGACCCGAAGTACTCAATACCAAAGACGGAAATCCAGTCTCTCAGAATGGCTCCGTAAAGTCGTTTTCTTGTACCTGGCTGGTAAGAATGTCCTTTACTTGCGTGTCTTCGAGATCTGATCACTGCTCCTTGACAGTGTCGCTGGTCTGTTCTTATGTTGGACACTGGCAGTTCGTGATCTTGATAGCTAGTTGATAATCTAGTACGTTGGAGATGCCGGGGCTCCTTCTCTTTCAACTTGCGATAGGTGAATTATCCTCCGTCGAGGTTATTTTCCTGACAGTTCTCCAGGTGAACCTTTTTAACCGTCCTGTGGTAGGATAGCGACCTCGGCTGTATCCAAGCGTTCCTAGCTTCTGTAGATGAACGGTATATCGGCCTCGTTTAATCGTTTGAACATGACTCATGCATCTGGTAGGATGATCGTGGTTCGAATACGTGCGGCAGCCTCTCCTTACATCTTTTTTGGCATCAACGAAGAGGAGCAAATGTCGGGCAATGTGAGTAGTATACATGGAAGCGTAATAAGAAATTGGTCTTGGAGGAGACATTTTTCACTGTGTTCGATTTAAGGCGGGCGCAAATTTAAGTGATGGCAATACTATTGTAAATATTGCCCTGCCTCTCTATGTGCACTGTACTCGAGTCTGATTCGAATGCTCAACCACATCTGTTATCAGAATACTTGGTTGATCACAGAAGATGGGTGACACCTTGACTCGGTGAGACATCTAGGAAGGATAGAAGCGAGGTGTTGGATGGAACCCAGGACAAAGTTAGCAATATTCGTCGTACATACCTCCAGTTCGGCAACTTGAAAGAAGATTCTATTTGAATGCCAGTCCCCGGTTGATGGGATACGACTCTTTAACAGCGGTGCAGTGACTAGAGAGGCTTGAAATCTCCATCAACTATTGAGTTCGTCGAGGAAGGGAGGGATAAATATACCAAGACAAGAATGTACCACGTTGTAGACGTGGACCGAAAGTTCTTCAAGGATCTTGAGAGGGATCTACGAGCGCATCAGTACCATGTCCGTAATGGCCATACAGATAATTCCCGGCTTCCATGTAATTAATGAGTCTGATGGCGCGGAATGAACGGAATATTATGCTTCATTCGGGCTGCTATACTCCACCTACACGATGCTAAGGTCTAGGCTGGTCTCACGGGGTAAGCGGTGAACCATGAGAGTACTTAGGCCCACCATCTTGGCAGCTACGTACCTGCTAACATCGAGCCTGATCCTTCTCTTTGGCCTGCCGGGGGATGTATGGTCCGAGGAACGCTGCTGTTGTTTCTAAATTCACATTTGTGCAAGATATCGGCAGCAAACATCTTATGCTGGGACCGTCTCGCTAGGTCCAAGAGAGAGAATGGGGAGTGCTAGTGATAGTCGTTGATGTAGCTACGAACAAGGCGGAGAAGTACGGAAGTCCTGCCCGAATGTGCACGTGATCACGGACGAACCGGACCGCGTCAACGCTCCCAACGCTTTGGTTTTCTCCTGGAAAGACGGGTTGAACCATGTTCATCCTCCGAACCGCCATCGATCACTCCCGCGCGCACGGAAAGGCGCTCTATGTCGCGTTTGTGGATCTCGTGAATGCTTTCCCATCAACTGATCAGCCCACACTATGGTCCAAAGTGTCCCACATGGGTGCCAGCGGGCTTCTAGTAGACTGGCTACGTATGATGTATCGCAAAATGTCATACGTCGTCAAGCTTGGCCCCCACCACTCTGATACCTTTCAATCCATTATCGGCATTCTCGCTGGCGATAGCTCTTCCCCCGGCTTATGGAATATCTACTTCTCCGACTTCTCGGTGCCATCGCATCCTGATGATGTGTGTTTTGGAAATCAACGGATCTCCCACGTCGAGCAGGCGGATGACATTGTTTTGTTTTCAACGTCACAAGAGGGCCTGCAGGAAAAGCTAGATGCGCTCTTTCTTTGGTGCCAGAGGAATTCAATGACGATCTCCCACGAGAAAACCAAGATATGGATTGCGGGTCCCCTGCCAGCCGTCTTGGCTTCGTTCATGGTCGGCCGCCATTCCCTCACCTGTGTATCCAAGTACAAATACGTTGGCATCACGCTCTGTTCCACAGACAGGTACTTCTTCTTGTTTGTCCAACTGATAGCTACAGTATCCTCACCGACGCTGCAGAAATATTTTCAAAGAGCATTATTATATCAAGGCGTCGAAAGCGCGGAAGTCGACAAACGCTTTGTTTGGGGCTGAAAACTTTGTCGGCACCGTCCCACCGAAAGATGGCATCTCTCTCTACATGACCACCGTCGATCCGCATCTGATGTCCGCTTGCGATGTCTCCATTGACATTGACGAAATCTCTTCGGCCGAATTGGAGCGTGTTCAAAAGAATTTCATTCGTCGTCTCCTTGGAATAGCGAAACGTTCTCCTGTTGCAATGCTTTTCTCTGAGACAGGAATGTGGCCAGTGAAGTATCGCAGACTGGTCCTTGCTCTTCGTTATTGGCAGTATGCCCTCTCCTTGCCGAACGACCATTTTCTCTCCTACGCAATGGCTGACGCTGTCAGCCTCGCTGTTAATGGAAAATCATCTTGGATGTCAGATCTTGTTCACGCTCTTCGCCGCCTGACCCACCCCATATCCCTTGACGTCTCTCGTGATTGGCGGCCTGTAGACATCGATAATCTCATCGAGACCGTTGAGCGCTCCTGTTTGAAAGACATCGACGACTTCATGGCCTCGTCTCCAAAGGCCCTGCTTTTGCATCATTGCTCTCCTCGTGCAGCCCATCTCCATAATGGCCATGCCAGTCAATATGTTGTGTCTGCCTTCCGCTCATATCTCTTAGTGCCAGTCCCCGCACACCGAAAAGCGTTGGTGCGTTTACTAACGTCGTCGCACACACTTGCGGTTGAGGTCCTCAGATGGACGGAGCGCCGTCGGCCGTCCATCCCGCGAGATGAGCGTTTGTGCCGTTACTGTCGCCAAGAGGTTGAGGAAGAAGCTCATGTTTTGTTATATTGTGATGGTTCAGATGACTTGCGCGCTCTTCGATCGGAATTCTTTCACAAGGTCTTCCGTATTGCGGGAAGCCCCCTTTCGTCTTCCTTGCGAGCCGCTCCCACAGGTTTCGATGTTGTACGGCTCCTGCTCCAGACGGACAATGTTGATATTATGTGCTCCTTTGCTAAATTTGTCTACAATGTTTTCGGTATTTATCAGCGTCTCCCTGTATTTATGCCACAGTCAGAATGATATCGTGCCGTTTCCCATTATCTTCCGCCTCTGTCCTTACCAATGTACCCCACGAGGTGTCTCTACTCCGCGAGACGTACGCAACCGTGCGATCAAAACGGTACGAGCCTTCGTGGCCACAGCACATGGCTTGCCATGTCAGGGCTGTGGACCCGCCGTTCCTGATTGGGACCTTGTGCCGGTACCAACACCAACACCAACACCACGACAAGACACATAATCCATTAATTGTTTCTGTTTGTACGGAGTTCCAGCCTAAAGACAACTCGTACATCAGAAGATTTACTCTTCAATTACTCCCTAGAGAGCTGTAAGCGGCCAAGAAGATGAGACCACAGAAGACTGCTGATACTCACAAGATGCAACCACACCTAAAAAATGGTTTGTCTTCAAAATGTGATCATTCAGGGACGTACGGGGAAAGGAATTATCAGCCGCCGTTCATCCATACGACATATACTGCTTGAACAGACTTATCATCTTCGAACCTGACGGGCTAGTAGACATTCATCGACATATACCTTCAATAAAAGCCTGCCGCATGGTGTGCCTCTGAATCGTTCTCTTTGCATATGACTACAATGTGGAATGAGTACGTCACATCTATCCCGGTTTGTCTAACGTCAGTATATAGCTACCTGATGCTGAGTCTGGGTAGGGCGTGCATTCAGTCGGACCTGTTTAGAAATCCGTGCCTTCATTCCGCCGTGCAGTCGGCACTTGATAAGGCGGCATCAGGAATAGAGTACTTACATGATGGTCGCTTATACAATGGTCACAGACTCTCTTACGCCTCCTGTTGGTGATTAGGTATTCGATACCTCAAGACGGTAAGCACCCTGAGCCATCTCATTGACCAGTCAACATCGAAGTAGGACCTGGACTCTCCCATCAGAAATCCGAAAGACAACTCCAACGACAGACATAGCAGTCATCACCAAGGCCATCAGTGAGCTTGATTGAAGCGACCATCGATAAGAACACCTATGTAGCAGAGCCAGGTTTCTGGAACTTCGCCGCAGCCACAAGATTGTCCTAGGCTTGCGATGAGTTCGCCCTTAAATTTGTGAATACGGTCACGGTTGCGATATGGCGACATCACCATCTGGTAATGACAGTTGTGAGAGAGCATTCGAGTCATTGTTCTGTGGCATGGATAGCAATAATAATCTTCGCTTCACTAGAGTAGAGCGCATGGGATGATATACGAGGAACAGATATTGTACCAGAGGTCCATGGAAAAGCGGCCGGTTTGAAAGTATATGAACCCCGGAATCTGGCTCGAACAAATATTGGAACGTACCTGAGTCTATAGCCGGTATATCCATGAACAGACTAGACTGAGATTTTTCCAGTGTTGTCGTAAACTTCCCTGCGGGTATCGGTGGAGCACACTTTACGACAGATGAAGAATCCTCACACACAGGATTAGCCTCGCTCTGTACGTGCAATAACCACGATTCTCAGAGGAACTAAACTGATACATAACCAGATGACATTCGTGCTTGCTGCCACAGAATTCACTTATGAATGGCTGATAACACAAAGGTCTCTCTCCCGAGTATCCAAGAATGGTTCCCAGGTCAGTCGCCGTATTGTTCCTTCGACATTGTTTGAAGCTGAGTTGATGGTGTCTACCTTGCAGAGCATATGCTACAAGTTTGGCCCGAAGGTAGTTTGAAAGGAAGCGCGCCTGCGACGCTCATTCCGGCTCATCCATATGTACCTCCTCAGCCAATTCGCAAATCCTCGCACAACGATGCCCGCTCACATCCCATCGACACGTCCTCCCCATCACTTCGTCACCAGCCCTCACCGAACGATGAAGATCAAGAGACCAAGAGACATATCTGTGCGATCTGTCACAAACGATTCCTCCGACCCAGTAGCTTGAATATTCACATCAACAGTCATACCGGCGCTACACGTGAGTCTCTCAGCCTTTAATGCATCCAACATTAAAAGATACGTACGAAGCGTACCGATGCTCCCTTCCTGGATGCGGCAGAGAATTCAACGTGAAGTCGAACATGATGCGGCACTACCGAAGCCATACCAACCCTGTTCCATCTTCGTCTTCTTCCTCTGTCCTCGACGTTCCCACCAAAAATCGACGCCGTCAAATCCATACATCATCGGATGCATCCTTCACCGAAGGACAGAACCAGGCAAGCAGTGTGTTTCAGTACTCCCAATTGCGACCCTGGCACGAGGGCACAGAGATAGGAGAGAGGCATTACCAGCGTCTGTATCCAACAAGCAGTGATCGTTTGACGCTTAGTGAGGAGGAGAGGAGATGATGAGATGGACGAAGGTCACCGCTATGCAAGTCACCACTGAAGTGTGGTACCGTGTTATGATCTACTTGTGCGATAATGATGCCTTCGAATGATATGTTTTACCTATCATTCACCCAGCAGAAACTTAGTCGTCGAAGGGATATACCAGGACTTACTTTTCCTCGGAGTAGTACTTGCACCATGCGCAGTATTTGCTAGCCGACATTTCAAGACCTCCGGGTGAATTGATCATAAATCCCTGCGGATCAATACTTTCACAAGGAACATCTGATTTGAATCAGCGCAAGGACAGTGGGCGATGAAGAAGGGAAGACGTGAACGGACTGGCTGCTCTATCAGAATGAAATGGGCGAAATTTTAGTAGGGTTCCCAACCCAAGTCAATCAAAAATCAGGGTACTTTTCTGGTCACCTGGCTGATGTTCGATGTTCAACCTTCGCAGTGAGAAAATTTAGATAGCAAATCACTCACCAAGATAAATGGATCCGTAAAATAAACTTGCTCTCTTCGTCGTCGCTGGATCCAAATCTGGGCCGCGGCGAGACACCGTGGTGAGGCGTCATTATCGGAGTGTAAGACACTGGGTAGTTTGTCGAGCGAGAGGCTGTTGTATGCTATCCGAAGATATAAGCAGAGTGAATGTATAAGAGCTGGTCATGCTGATTTCGAGTCACCTTGAATCGAATGACTCGTAGAGAGAAGAAAAAGTTGATCAAAATTTGAATTTACACAGATCGGCGTCGGGGCCGGCCATAATATCGTGATTCATAAGTCCATACTGGCAGGATAAACCAAGGAACTCGAGGGTATGCATAGACATTTCGCCACAATATCCATCTGAATCCGATAGCCAAAAATTGGCTATACAGTACGATCACACAAAACATCATTTCCGGACTTGGGCCAGCACGTTTAGCAGCCTGTTACCACCGATCCATCTTGGTGTATACACGGTGATCGATAAATTCCAAACTCAGAGAACCATCACCCACCAATACAAACTTGAACCTACTTGAAAATAAAGCCAAATGGAGCCCAGATCACGTACGACATATCTACTGCGAGACGGAGGAACGTGATGAGTATCAAATTTTTTTCCAAAAATAATGCTATCGGCTTACCATGTACTGCTATCGTGCCGAAATGAACCATGATCGTATATTTCTTTATCTTCGAATGGGCCAATGCTACAGTAGTGGCTCAGTCTGTCAAATACTCCCGTGCAAAGTTACCACTGAACGGCGTTTACAATCGAGGGTTAGCTACCGATCCGCCGAAGGAGCTCGATGTAATTAGCCTGGATAGAAAACCCGATCTCTAAGGAGAACCGACCGATGGGGAGAGTCGACGACAAGAAGGGAGGGCATGTCTGAGGTTCATGAGGTGGAAATGCCCTGAGACCGGAGCTTCACTGTCGCAAAAAGCCCTGACGCGAGAGCCAGAAGACACTACTTTTGTGGCAACATCCTATTAATATGGGGCTTATGGGACACAAAACGAAGGGCGAGACAGTGGGTGACCTACTTGGCCTGATACGACGAGGATGAAGATGCGATGAAGCGGCTGGTCATTGAACGAAGGTGATGTTGTTGATGTCAAATGTTGCACGAGAAATACCCACATTGAGAGGGCATTATCCTGTCTCACTGGGAAAAGATGGTATTTACAACGCATGACCGCATGAGAGTGGCTTTCTCACCTCGAGCTGAGATCGTCATAAGGCCTTTAGGGCCGAGTCGCATACTCGGACAGAAAAGTATATGTTATGATCGTGAAGTGGAGCAAGTACAAGGATCATGTAAAGGCGTACATTTGAGTATGGGGCCAGACACCGTCGGGTGAGAAGAACCTGTCCCTCCTATCAACGGAGGGACCTCTTTTAAGGCCGAGAGTCTTCAGCTAGTAGGAGTAAGAGCATTTTTACCATGGAGCACCATTATTGATTCGATGGATTCAAATCTACAAGAGGAAATTCAACTCTTGTGAGTAGGGAGCTGTCAAAAGAGACGAAGATGACTGTACCTAGACTGATCGATGTTAAAGATTAGCGTCGTGGCTTTCATTCTAAGTGTAATGGAGCGGGATAGCCGTCATAGGCGGACAAGTAGTAGCATACGTCGCCCTTCTCCGAACTGAGCATGGACACAGTTAGGGGAGGACAATGGAATGGGTTCCGTAGCGAGGTCTTAGACCGGAATGGGCATGGCGAAGATGCGCCATACACTATGCCATGCTGGAAGAAGAACCGGAAGATATCTCCAAAAATAGAGAGAAAGAGTGCCCCGCATTGTAAGAAGAAACGAGAACAGGGTCTGCTCCGACGGAAGGTTAGATAAACGGGAGGTAAATTGGTGCTAGAGCTTCACCTCACAGAGTACTTGCACGCTCGAGGAACAAAGCGTACTTAAATAGTAGACATCAAGTCCTGTTTTGGTTAGCAGGACGGGCATCGCGGATGGATCTAGTCGATGGGATGGTGATATGATGATGACGACGACGATGGCAGAGGTCTGTGCTTTCGAATCAGCGTCTAATCAACATTAGCAAGAAGCCGAAACAATTGGTTAGCAGCTGCCAACCTGCACGACATCTAGTCATAGCTCTCCCACTTCGCGTCCTATCGCCATCTCTTGTAGATCCAGATTCAGGTTGCTTTTTCCGTGGGCATGAGTAGGTACTAGGAGAGCAACGCTTGAAGCCGTAAGGCTTGTTCGAATCCAGTGGGAGGGCACAGGGCTGGCAGAGTGTCAGCAAAAGGTCCGAGCACGACGACATGGAACCGACTGTTAGAAGAGGGCACGTACAAATTTGAAATTTGAAATATGAAATATCGACAATTAACACGCCCGGGCCGGCCCAAACGCGAACGAGACGACTAAGCCACATCACCAGGACATTCAATCGTGTGTCGATGGCATGCGCCTTTCCAAATCAAGAGCATTTCCCGACCTTGGCTTACTAGAATACAAAAGACATCAACTAACAGTGGGCTCGACTTAGGCTTCTTGGACTCACCTAGAGTGAACTCCTCGGACAGTCCAATTGTTTGGCTTCTCTGACACCTGGGCCGCCAAATGGGAGATGAAGCGTCACATCTAAGTGTAGTAAGTCCATCGTCGAATTTCTTTTGAAGAGATTGAGAACGGGAATCTTCGGTACGACTCTTGTTTCCACTTCGCGTCCATCTCCGTTGAACAGAAGGATAAATTGCTTTCCGAAAGTACTGTGTCACGGGCTTTGTCCAGGGTACTTTTAGGGACGACCTTCCTCACCGTTACGAGCTTACGCAGATGGGCCACATCGGTGAGATTTTATTGCATGGCATTGGTTCGAGTTATTTACTTTGAGAGCGGCTATGACGATACAGCTGTCCGTTGATATGGTACAGGAGTGAACGTAACTTCGCGCTTGATGACACCCGTGTTATTTGCGTGGAGATACCTAATGTGAGGATGACTTAGCAAATAGATAAATAGAATAGCGCATAGTGATATGAAATGGAAGCTTATTCACGGAGATGTGAAAAGTTGGTTTCGGCAAGGATGTCGAGGGCATAAAACGACGCTTAGCTGAGTTTCCTGCTTGGCTTCGAAGTCCAAGAGGTGAAAAGGAGTTTATTGAGCAGCCTAGGTAATCTTACGTTGTCGTACCACGGGGAGTCATAAATACCAGTACCAAGCCGAGATACCTGAAACAAGAATCAGTTCACAGGAAGCGACGGAGCACTTGTGTGACATGCGTACCTGTGATAGTACTTCAAAGCCGAGCATTTGCACATCGTATACGAGCAAAGAATATAAGGACAGCCCGACTATATGTGCGTTCCAGCCGTGGTCTGCTACTCGGTAAGTGATCCGCGCCACCAAGATGATACGTACCTTACCCTATTACAATGAGTGCCTGTAAAGTCGTTTTCCCTCTTCCCTTTGGTCCGTGTCGTTGTCATCGAGACCACTGTGGATCAAGGCGACACCTAGAGACGGCCTGGTATTTGACTCTATCAGTAGAACGGTATTGTCCAGTCCACTGACGTACCTCAGGGTGAAACAAAGTCCGGTCTCATCTGACGCTGCGACACGACGGGTTCTGGGCCAGATAAGGACCATCGATCCACGAATTCCTCAGGTGTACTCGAGAACGGCACGAGTAACCACCGAATTATGAACAGAGGGAGTGTGCTGAGACTATCCTCTCTATGACGATGCTAGCACTTTGTCGCAGTGGCATGGCGGTGGTTGTGGACAAGGTGACACTTGACTTCGGCTTAAATTCTGCCATATCATTAAGTAAGATGTGAACCGGAGAAAGAACGACGCACGGAATGTGTTGCCGATTCTAGTAGCATCGAGATATTACGACTGCCAAAGGGTGACAATAGAACAAGGGAGAGATGAAGTTTTGATGGTGATGGTGGACGACGTGGTTTCTAGAACAGTGTACCTTTGAGCTGATGGTATGTACAACCGTGCACACGATCCATGATCATTAAACGTTAAAGGACCATTGCCAGTCCTAAGATCAATGGCATGAGAACGATATAATTTGATCTCATGACAAGCTACTGACCTTTTTTGTCTCTTCGGCGCAATTGCGAACAAGGGAAATCCAGGTTATGCTATGAGACAGAGAGATGCATAGCGTAGGGAGGATCTAGGAGACGATTTTCCGGGCATCTCTAAGGCACGCATTACGATTACCCATCAAGACCACGTAGAAGAAAGACGTACCTTCAATGATGGATATAGCATGCGAGGCTGTACGTTATCTTAGAACGTATCTCGAGGCATTGGCCCGACCAGTTCCATGCGGGGGTGCATAGGCGGAGCCACGACAACAAGAGCAAGAAGCAGAATGGCGAACTCTGGAATTGATTGTGACCAAAAACCGGAAGGATCGACTCGGAAATCTGATCCTCTTCAACATGCCAGTGAGACGGTAGTGCGAAGGATGTGGAAGGTCCAAAATGACACCCTTCCATGAGTTTTTTTCTGATATTCCCGCTTTGCTTTACAGTCAAAAGCAGAAACAGTATGGTATTGAGCAGCAACGTAATGCTACATAACGATATCATTGGTAGCCGTATAGATCAGCACGAAGTAGACATAGCTGAAATGAGAATCAGTTTTCAGGAAAGCGAGAGAGTATGTGTGGCGTACGTACCGGTGAAAAGAACTCACACTTTGGGGTATGCACCACTTCCGCAAGCTGAGAACACACTACGACTTGACTATATGCGCGCCCTCGGTGATCTATTCCTTGGTAAGCAATAAGCGGTACAGACAAGAGACACATACCTAAGTGCCCTGAAAGTCAAGTTCTCTATTCTTACTCCTGCGTCATCGTCAAAAATAAATTGATGTCGCGGCCATCGTGGACGAGATCAGAGGTTGAGACGTCTTAATGTTGATCCTTATGAGAAAATGGTATCGTCGAAGTCCGTTGCCGTACCGTCACAACCGGAAACGTCCACGTCAGCTCTTGTAATGTCCCTGCTACTTCGAAGCCTTGTACGTGTTGTATGCGGGCTCCTGGGCCAGATAAGGACTCTTACCCTCAGGCCCAGGCTCGCGCACTCGCCAAGAGTTCGTCGTCGACGCGCATGGATAGAAATAGTGAAATCATAGCTGGCTTAGTGTCGTCAGTCGGCATGCACGTGGGTCAAAGCGGACGGAACCCAGCTCACCTTCTTCCACGCTCAAGCGCTCAAGCGCTCAACGACAATACCGACGATAGTGAAGATGATGCCTCCTGAATGCGTTCCACAGCTGGCGCCATTCCTGATAGTCATTTTGCGACCCTCGAGCGTCAACGGACGATGTGCTTCTAGTCACCGGCTCTCGTCTTGGGACTAGCATTTCTACGAGACCTGAGCGGGAGAAAGAGCGATAGACGGGGTGAGATTTTACGGCTGCTGTCGCGAAGCAGACGAGAGCAGGAGACGACGCAATGTTGATGGTGGCTGTCTGAAACGTGAAATTGACCGGCCGGTAACCTAACTTGACATCACCGGCAATATGGCCCGAAAACCCGGATTCAGCTTTGTTTCCGCCCATCACCATGACAGACAGCTTGAAATTGCTGCCATCTCTGCGAAACTCAAATACGATATCTGCTAGCTCTCATTTGGCTCCGCCGCCTCCGCACAGCGAAGATATTGAACGTGGAGTCAATGAGACTAGTCCTTTGTATCCCGGTACGTTACTATTCTTTCCTTCCTTCGCACGTTCCTTTCATTCTCTTGTTCTACAGCAGGTCCTGTTAGTTACACAGTTCGAAGGGAAATTACAGAGTGACTCCATGATTGTTCCTTACCAGGATGAACAGTCTCCGAATACCCGCTCGCTTAGCGCTTATCAAGCAACATCAGTGTCGTCATCTTGGTGTGTCTCGGTACTTCTCTCGTTTATCTTACAATACCTAATTGTAATTTTAAGTAAAACCCTTCGAACGATACTTGTATTTTCTATCTTTGCTATCGTTGTCACACTTTACCTAGGGGAACTCCAATATCTGTGATGCAGCGTTCAGTATCAAGACGAGTAAGGTCAAAGTCAGGTATACCAGTACTCACCTCTCCAGAAGGAGGGAGGTATTACATACTTGTAGTGTACGCAGCACTCGCGCATCTTTAGACGCCAGAGTAGTTCAGCTTGATGATATGTTTTCTCCAGGAGGGTGATCAGGGCGCAGAGTGGTTTTAACTGAAGATTGTGGATGCAGATAGGTGGCAAGCTGTTTAATCGTTCCACTACTGCTTGTAATAATGAAAATCTGACTTTTTTTGACAGTAGCTCGATTCATAAACAGTAACAGCTTCAGCGCATGAATTATGGTCATACTTTCCAGAATGGAACTGCTTAACGCTATTCCTCCCCGTCCCGCCTCAGCAGGCTAACTATGCATGGCGTAAGTATTATTGATCTTTCCAAGAAGCTAGATTTATGAAAGAGTAAACCAGAATGGTGGTTTGATGGTGTAACGGCTCTCGCTCTCGCATAGCAAATTCCTAGCATTTGTTTTTGATCCCGTCGTGAGTTCGAATCCCCGTCCTCTGAATAGGAAGTTGGGAACTACTTCATCGAGCCATTGATCCACATATCAGAAGCTCCGAGATCTGCTTCGCATCCATTCTTGAACATTGTCTATTTTCGCAGTTCAGCACGCGGTGAGTGATCCGTCACTGGAGCTCCTTGGGCATGCATTCAAAACTACCACTACGAACACTCTGCTGGCAGAGTTACAAAGAAAATAGTGTGTCTGTCATGGATATGGCTATTCGTGCGGTGAGGACCCGCCGTCATACTAAGGGACATGTACTTCAAACTCTACACAAGCGGAATGAGAAGAAATCTCTCAGCGACACCTTCCCTAGACTCTACGATCAGACTCGACACCGTAGTCTCGCACTGAGTAGGTTTGTACCTGTTTGCTGTCGTGCCATCTGCAGTTGATCATCAGGCACCACTCGGAATACAGACACCAGAATCACGAGCAGGAAAACTGTCGAATCTTAATCACGGTATATGCGGCCCGGCTTCTTTTCTTTCGCCGCTATCATTGTCTCTCGCTGGCACCCGAGTCTACATCTTTCTCTGCTTGTTTAGGCACTTAACATCACATATTGTACGGTATGCGATTTTACCACTGCTCTGATTTCATACTGTACAAGTAAGTAGTCTACGCTGGCGAATGACCAAGGAAGGAAGAGTAATTGGAAATAAAAGGCATATGCGCAGGATTGACGTGGGTATGTGGTCTGCGCCCTCACTTACCTGATTAAATGATGATTGCATCTCTAGGCTCCAGTCCATATCCTGGTCCATAGCGCGACACATCGCTATCACTTCACAACCTTTCCGGGGATACCATCACCTCAGGATAGAGGGCTCGCTCGCTCTATTCACGACTATACGATTTGCTGTCGTTCTAACCATAGAGTGACAAGTAGAGCTGGTGTACGGTACGTGGACTAGACTTTCTCTATGGCAACTTATGTCTATACCCAAATCAGTTTGCCTTATGTCCATCGTTCTCGAAAAGCTGCTGCTTTCTACAGACGGTGCTCTTGAAGACCACGGAACTGCGATTTCCAAATCCTCGATCGCGAGGGATGTCGTGTCGATGAACAGTGGGTGACCGTATGTGAAAATGTATGTTTCTCTTGATCACTGATTCCTTTCGCTAAATACCAACAACACCGTTATTAGCAGTCGACATTCGGAGGATACGAGGTAATCGTCAATGACCGCCTATCCAGGAGTATCTCGATAAAAATGATTCTAATCATGTACGACTCTTCTCTTTCCTTACTGACTATTTTTAATCGGATGCTATCTGATTCCTACTTGAGACATCGTCGACAATCCCACGCAGGAAGGCCGTCAATATGTAACGTCTATTTATCTTCCGAGTTTACATAGCTTAACGTCAGCTTCTCTCGTCCATCAGATAGACCCCTTTTCCGCGAGCTGGTCCATTGAAACGAAGCGGGTTCGGTTGGGAGTGCAATCTTGATCTGGCAGCTTCTGAGGTGTCTGCTTCCAGTCTCGTTCTTCCTACGGTCGTTGGTCGGTCATTAAGAGATGCGTGCCCGATTTTTTTGATGCATGTACGAGGGTTCATATAGATACCGTAGTCCGGATCACTCGAGGCACGTTGGAAGATTCAGGTAGAGCTCGTGTTGTTCGAGAAGAAGCACCTACACGTTAAGCATCAACGTTCCGGCGTTCCGTCGGAGTTGTTTTGAGGTGTACAAGCCCAAATTTTAAGTTGAAGCAGGCGCACCAGTGTTCGTTCATCCAGAGTGGACTGTTCCAAATCTTCGTCGTACATCAGGAGAGCTTGACAAAGAGGGCACTCCTGGTGACAGACACTATGAAAAGCGTGTACATCGAGAATTCCAAATCTAAAATCTGATTTGGAATGAAGTCAATTATTGCTGTGTTACTTGAAGTTTGATGGAGATAATCGTCCTTTGCAAGTCACTTTGTATGGATTGTGTATGGAGCTCATGAGGCGAGGCCTCGGCCCGGAGTAGTCACATCACAAGACAGTACGTGACTGTAGTTGTGTTACTCAGACATGGGGGTACGCACCGCAAAGCTGCTCTGCTCCCTTCTGTCAATTCGGTACCTGACCTTCTGTCTTCGAAGTATTGACTGTCTGCGTTATTTTTTACTTTCACCTTGTTCCCATGCTGACGTCTTCTTTGCTTGAAGGGCAGCCCTTTTGCAATGTCCAACGAAAATTTTATTTCCCGTCTGAACGATGACGTTCTGTCGGAAATATTCCTCCATTTATGTGCCGAAAAGCCCCAGACTGTGTACTCAAAATATCCGTATCCCGTTCTGCAATTGTCACTCGTCTGCTCACGTTGGCGTGTGGTGTCGCATTGCTCCTATCGCCTGTGGACAAATATCACAGTCCTTATCTCAACCACAGCGCCGCGGGATGGTGATCCAGGACCTGATGAGCGTGCTCGCCATGCCCTGATTCAGGAAGAGATCACGAATCTCTACGTACAGCGCTCGCAGGGCTGGTTAATCAGTGTTTTTGTGTGCAGGAGCACACAATCTTGGTCGCCGAAAATCCCTCCTCCTTCTGAATGGGTCTTCCCAATTAGCGATAGGCAGATTCACCTGCTCTGTCAGGCTATCGGCTGGCAGGAAATCCGTATTTTAAGCAGGTGGCATGGACCCATTCAAGACCAAAGTTTGCGCCGCTTGTTGGATATGGGAGCTCAGTGCTTGAAGGTGGTGCATACGGTAACGCTCCCGGGACATCCAGGGCTTTACACGACACCTGCTTTTGCGCTGGCTCCAAATCTTCGCAGCCTCTGTCTCCATGGCCATAGCTGTTGTTATAGCATCGACAACAGATTATCGCACCCCGATTTCCCTTTCAACAAAATACGCTCGTTGGCCATTAATGGTTCTTCCACTCGAGGTGATATTGAATGTGGTAGCATTCTCTTGATACGGCACGCTCTAGGGCATTTCCCATATCTTCGAGACCTTGTACCTTCGGTCCCGCTCGTCGATCCCCACGAATATGGCATCCTACCAAACCTTTCTCTACCCTTTCTGACTTCTTTGACCCTCTGGGTTGACTACGCCTGCCGGGGCAAAATGAAGTATTACTTTTCCAATCTCTTTTTACCATGTCTGCATTCTTTCGCCCTGAAATATGCCAACGACATCATCCAGTGCCCCTTCGCAGCAGAATCCGTAACTGATCTCCTTGGCACATGCTCGCAGTCTCTTCGTTCATTCTCATTGGGGAAATTTCCCATTCGAGCCTCAAGTCTGATTGACATTCTGTCGGTCGTCCCTGGCTTAACGTGCCTCGAGCTCCGCGACCCGATGCTCGGCAGTTTCATCCCATATTGTCCTGTCTCGCAGACATTGGCCACCTACATCGAAGCTAATCCCATGTTTCTTCCGGACCTCAAAGCCGTCGAGTTCATTTGGCAGAGGGAGGATACCGGGCGCAAGCTGGAAAAAGCGCTAATGGGAATGGTTGAGATGCGCAGAGTGTATGGGAAGCTCAAGGAGGTCACTATCGGGAGGGTCAATCCATACGAGGAATTGAGTGTGGATACAAATCGTCAGTTGGCAGCGTTGAGGCGGCAAGAGTAGCCGATATGCATGGTTTAGAAATGTTGCGTCAATTTAGCCAGTCTCCTGAGCGACACGTATTATAAGTATGAGAAGGAACATTGATACTTGCCGGGGCATAGCAAAGGCCTACTGTTTAACAAAGGAATTCCATTGTTCAGCTTCTCGACAAAGGGTTCGTTGTTGACAAAGTCCTAGGAGCCCATTTCGTGCAGATGCCTGACTTTGTGCAGGGTACCGGTATGAGAATGCCTTCAGTTTCATGGACATCTCATCTAAATACTCCTTTTCGGCCCGCGAAATCATTACGAACTACGACGTCAGTGTCTTTGAGTCGTGTCATGGTGATAATATAAATGTATGTCTTTCGCTCAGCTCTTTCACACCGTTTGACTACTAATGTCATAACTATCCCATCGCGGGCCATCGGTACCACGACGTTTCACCGGGTTGACACTTCTATCCCCGTCCCGTCGTCTTTGCAGTGTCCAACTGCTTCTTCGATTAAAGAAGAGGCTGCGACTATGTCGACCAGCATCCTGTCCTGTGGTACCGAATTTCCTTTGATGATATGTGTAGTCGGACTAATTATATAGGGACGACTAGCGACATACTGGGAACAATAATGGAAGCATGGTTGCTCAAAAGCTATGTTTATCTTGTGTAGTAACATCCGACTGTGTAGATCAAAAAGATAAAGATCAATAAATGTATCCGTGCTCGTCACAGGAACCAGGGGTCTGCCGATTGGACTTTGAAGGATCTGACCAGCGAAGAAGATACCGCGAACACGGTAACTGAACGGCACATGTTGAACTTCACGAAGAATCAAAACATTCTCATCTCTAGCATCAAACTGTCTGCGGAAAATTATTCGCGAGATAATCACGGTTGAACTCCGTCTTGACTCTTGTGGCTTTGACCAAAATCGACAAGAAAAGTCCTGTTGCTTCGTTAATCTCACGAAGTCCCGAATTATTGATTGACTTGCTGTTTCCTGATTTCAACTGTGGTTATTGCTGGCGAGGCCTTTTAGGTAGTCCCCATCTGACATCTCCCATCAGTGCACATCGGCAGCTACTTTCGCCTGCACCGTCCATCCCCAGTTGAAAATTCCAGAAAGCGAGAGATAGACTGCTTTCTCTGTATCTTGAGCAGAACTTACTGTCGGATTATGCGCCCCATGCTATCCGCGTGCGGAAAGACAGTTACAGAGCTGCCGTGGCCCCACAGTAGGGCACGATGAAGACGTGGTTCAAATCCGCATGGTAGCCTGGCTGTCGATTAGCGCGCATTTTTTTTACAGATTTGTTTCATATAAACTATCTCTCATCTACGAGTTAGTATTGTCTAGAAGCCAACCCTCGTTCTGGAAAGAGATTTTGTGTACAGTATTATCATTTCCGTCTGTGCAAATCCTTCACCCTTTTGTCGGCACAAGTGTGCTGAGAAGCCTCGTGGGGTTGAAGAACGTTAAATTTGATTTGGCGTGCTGGTAGGACGGTGAAATTCCATCCCTAGTCATCCAAAATGATGGTAATATCTTCCCAGAATGCACTTTGAGTGCGACATTTTTCCTGAGCTAACATAGATCCCGCCACTGCAAAGCTGATATCGCGTACCAAGAGGTCGAAGGAAATCACGCACCTTTACCAACAACTGTGGATGAGACGATCCCAGAATAAATGGTCGAGAGCTGGTACGCGCTATCGTCAGAGCTGGAACTATTCCAAATACCAATCTGATGAAAAACGCAGTTTTTTGTTAAAGATGCCGCCACACGGGCTCGAACCGTGCAATCGTTATTTCTGATTTTCCGTTGGTCTAAATCGGCACACCAAAAATTTCGACTACTCCTTTAGTGTCCCAATTTCAAGAATCGGGAACGAAGAATGGTTTCCTAAGAAGAGAAAGTATCAAGGAACAAAAACGCTTAGGCAGCAATTATGCTAACGCGTGGAAGCGAACTACAATTTTAATTCTACTTGGGGATCCACCACAAAGTACGTTCTGTTGATCTACTATGGCAGCCTTGAGATAGACTCTTTAGGCATGTACGCTACCAGGCAATTATTCTACACGAAAGTCTGATGAATACAGTTAAACAGAGTGCGGGTCTGCACCCGGGATCACGGCAATGGTACCATTATGTTGAATAATCAACCTATTCGTGATGCTCAGCTCTCGACATTCATGCACAACGAGAAATAAATATACATGCCTGAGTGTCCTTAGCTTAACAAGACCATGTGAAGTCAGAACTGACCTTCTACAGTGTACAGAAATGAAAACGAGACAGGATGAGCGTCGATAAAGCACTTACAGTTAGCTCGAAAACTGGGTCTCTGTCGTATACAAGCTATGGGACCATAAGAGCCCTTCCACACGAACTTCGATTGTTTGTACCGATCAGGTCGAGGGCCAAGTGCTAAAGCGCTAAAGGTCGAGCTGATAACAACAGAAACTTGCGTTAGTATACAAGAATCAGGAAGGTAAATAGACATTACTAAATCGCATCACTTTCAATACGGGGTAGGATAATCGATGACGTCCTGTATATTCGGAGAACGGAAATAGTATCCTATTAAAAACAGTTAGCGCGGGAAAGATAATCATACGCCGTAGCCGCACCGTTATCTAGAAGCCGATTATTGGCACTAGGTTCATGTTCAAATCCTCCGAACGCTGCCTCATAAATAAAATATTTCATCGCACTGGAAGAGAAAGCTATTTAGTGACAAGAATCTGGGAAAGACGCGGTCTCGCATAAGGACAGCTACTTTTAACTGAGACTCGAAGCCTCGAAGCCTATCGAACACTCCTCGCATTTGCGTTTCGGTGGTCTTCGAGAGTACAAAGCATCGAATAACCTGAGGTAGCCACCTTTTGTTAGAAGCGAGGATGAAAGATTGACACGACAGCATAGTTGAGCCTACCTAGCTTGGGTATATGCGTAGAGTCGCTAAAGGAAGATTGCACCCAGCCGTACTACCGGAGTCCTTGGATTGACGGGCAATCGTGCGATAGTCCAAGGCTAAGGGCGAGCCAGTCTGAGAGCCTACTGGAAAGCGAGCTATAGCACTCCCGCCGTCCTGTAATGATGATCGTCCGCAGCTGTGCATGCGCTGGAGCCTAGAGACGATTACGATCGAACCATACAAGAGGGCGTAGGCCACGTACTGCCTGATGACATCAATCCCGCATACATGCCAACTAATGCCCCTCCTTGGCTATACACGCAGCGCACTCACAAGGATCGTAGTCGGAGTGCCGAGATGAAGCAGTCCGAGAAGTCTGGCGGGTAGGTACAAAACGAGCCTCAGTGTTGGGAGCCGTAACGGTACCAGAGTCCTTGGAATGAAATGCGATCGTACGACAGTCCGAGGCAAAAGGCGAGCCAGTATGAGATCCTGGTGGAGAACGGGCGGTCATATTCCCGCCACATTGTGGAGACGGCTGATAAGGATGTTTGTCTGCAGGTACTAGGGACGCGATTACCATCCAATTAGACAAAAATCAGCACAGGCCTAGCCACGTACTGCCAGGTGACATATCGTCGGTCCCGCATATAAACCGACGACTGCGCCTCCCTCGTTATCCACGCAACGTCATAGCAAGGTTCGTCGTCGAAATTTCAAGATGAGGCAGACCAAGTGGGCCGGTGGGTAGGTAAGAGACGATCCTCGGGTGTGGTGACAGTCCTATTCTCCATCAATCATGTACTCGTCGACGGCCAAGAATTCAGTGGAACGTACCTTTGGTAACTGTGCCAAATTTGTACTTGTTCCTGGACGATATCCGAGTCCTGCCAATTGAAGCGCTTAAGTGAGGAAGACCA
Organism: Armillaria solidipes; assembly: GCA_022818035.1. Lineage (NCBI taxonomy): Eukaryota > Fungi > Basidiomycota > Agaricomycetes > Agaricales > Physalacriaceae > Armillaria > Armillaria solidipes. The sequence continues at coordinate 1,347,386 of JAIWYQ010000015.1, forward strand.
TGGATTCAGGGATAACATCGTTGTTCGCCTGGGGGAGAAATGCAGAAATACGCGAAAGAAAAGAGAGACAACACTGGGAGATCGTTGTAGAAGGAAAGACGCGGTGCGACAATCTCGGACCGGGCAAGCCACGTGCACTAGGTACCTTCCTCTTTGGCTCCCTTCCTCCTTCCCTCTCTGTTCAAGTTCACTCCGGTTTCTCACTACGCTGTCTCTGAACCCGGAATATTCCCTGCATCTCTTGTATTTTGAACGCCAGCATTGAATGGCTGGTTGATAGGGATGATACGTCGAACTATGAATTGGCCATGACTATCCTAAGCTAACAACCAGCAGTTCCGTTGACCTACATCAGCGCAGTGGAATAGGATGAATGTCGTCCTTCCGATAGGGAAATGAATTCCAGCATAAATTTCCACGAAAAATTGAGTCTATATTGTACACGAAGACATTAAACGTCAGGGCGCGGGTTCCAACCGCGAGACGCAAATTACTATGCGCTATACCAGTGATCCATACCGTTCCAGGAAAAAGTGTTATCACATAGTCGGAGAACAAAGGCGAGAGACCATGTACATGACACGCATTTCTTCTTTGCAGAGCACCTTGAGAACCGCCGATGACGAGAAAGGGAACGAGCTGAGAAAAATCAAGTCGGTTCTAGCTCGTCTTTGCCACCACTTGCCATCAGGAACTCGACCTTTAGAAGTTGGCGAACACTTCCTTACCCAGAATCTTCTAATTCTCTACCCGAGTGGAACCTTGCTTCTTCTATGTTAAAAAATGCATGGACGATAGGTGTTTACAACACCGAAATCTCGGGCATCGACGTACTAAGAACAAAAATCCCAGAAGTTATCTAGCTTCGGCAGAAGAACCGCTTTCGTGATGCACGCCAATTAATCATTTCTGCTTCCTAAATAATCTCCAGCAGAATCATTACAAGAATGTACACGCACCGGGGCTCGATCTCACGCAAAAAGTGCATAATTAATTCTCCTTCATGGCTGCTACGACTGCTAAGCCAGATAGCAACGGAAGTGAGTGCAATCACGAGTTCCAGTATCCGTGCAATGCCATCCTGCGCTTGGAGAGGATTTCAGCTTCCTACGTCAGAGGAATTGAATGCTGGGAATGAACACTGTAGGTGTCGTAAGTCACACTCAGCACGGAGAGAAATATGAAGCCAACAGCATAGCTACACTTAAAGTTGACCGATCACCAGAGATGGTGAGCCGACGAGGAATACAAAAGCGATTCAAACTGTGCGCGGGCAGTCTCACGATAGCATCGACCCTCGCTTTCATGTGTTTATCTATACGTTGAACAAGAGGTTAGGCGAACTGTTCTCGACAAGGGAAGCAGTAACCTAGTGGCAGAAATGGGGAATCAATGGTTCGAATCCATTTCTTCCCAATGCTATGGCGAGTTACGGCTCACCGCAATAAACTTTTGGCACCAACCATTGGGAGTTCGATCCCCAAATGCTATTGACCGTCGAACCGGTACGGAATCTATGTCTATGGTTCGTGCTTTTTGAACTACGCGGGCTAGCGAGGAAGTCGGGGAGTTTAATATCGCCGTTCTCGGCTGGGGGAAGTCCCAGTTCGCGTCATGGTGGTCTATACTTATAGCGAAATATGATTCACGTGTAGTGGTTCGAACCACATGGCGACATAGTATGATAATGTCGGTTTGATTTTGCGTGGCATTTATGGAATGCTGGACTATTCTGTACCCTTGGAACCTACATTCATAACCGAAGCTTCTCCTACTATACTGCGCTGATGGAACTGCAGAACTTGGTTCGTCTAGGATACTCGTGGTTCGATTCCGCGTTGCAACGCTTCCCTAATCATATCTTTGCACTTTTTTTCAATGTAGTGGCGCAAAATTTACCATTTCTTTGTGTAACCCTTTCGTGTCACGAGAGAAAGCCATTCGTGATAATAGAAATGTCCGGTGAATTGAAAACAGGTAGTTGATATTCATTCAGTTATAGGCGTCCTTCATAAGCACTATTCATTCCAATGTAGATCAGTGAGATATCGTCTTCTGCAAATCTTCCGGTTCGGCTCCGGCAAGTGGTGATTTAGATTCCGTGAATGTGAGGTTTTTTTTCCAAAAGTTTCTTGTAAGCTGTGAGAGACCGAGACATAAATAGTGAGTTAATCTCTATTCGGAATAGGTCAACACGACAGATCATGGCTGTGGTCGTAATCAGAGGACAGAGAGTTGGCAAAGGCCGAAATACGCGCGCCCCTGCGATCCCTTCCTGCCAGATATAAGGGAGTAGTCTATGGCCATTACAGCTGTTAGCTGTACGTATACAACGGAGGGCAAATACTTGTTCATTCACCGGTAGTCAGGTCCGGAAGTTGAATCAGGGGAAGGAACACTATCTTCTCCTTGCGAAAGTACGGCGTGGCGATGTTTCTCCGCTGACGCCATCCCTCGATTGAGAAGACGGAAGAGTACATCTACTAAGGAGCGTCAGTCGTTATCTCACTTAATCGTCGCTGACTGACCCACAAAATAAAGCACCGCTCAATGAGATTCAGTGAAAGAGAACAGCGGAGGCTCACTTCAACGAACACGGTAGAGCGTAAGATTAAGGATAAAATGTCAGATAAGATGGGAAGGACGAAGAGAAGGCGGAAAATGACCCACCTAGCAGTGGGACCATGACGAGCCGGTTAGACGGCTAAGGTTTGCGGCAATAGAGGAGTCTGCAGGATCATAGCTCGCCAGTGCCGAACACTTGTGTATCAAAGTCGCGATTGCTGGTCCGTGTGGTAGAAGTCGTGCATGAGAGCGACGAAGGTTGAAATTACCGTCCCATCAGCGTCGTCGGACGCATCAAATAAGGAATCTGAGATCGTCAGAAAAAAGATTCCCGGAAGATGAGGTGATAACCGACATGGACCGACTGTAGCCAGAGAGAGAGAGACGAAGCATGACGAAATTCGAACTTGTAAAGGACTCGAACGTGCAATCCGATGCGACCTTGGTTATCGACACTTGTATCAGCACTTAGACTCCTGCTTAGAGTACGCGTAATTAGTATGGTAGCGCGGCGGGGAGAGTGTTGCCTTGCCTTGATGAGCGCGTGGAGGAGTGTAGAAAAAGGTACACCGTGGTTTCGCGGTCGGATCTCATTGAAGAAGCGAAGGGTATGACGGTGACAAAGTGGTCATACCGAGGATGGACGACTACGAACGAAATAAAGCCAGCGGTGTACAGAGAAGGCTCAAGCAATGAGCGTACCTTGGTTGTCCGAGCGGATCTTTGAACGCCAGCCTTCAGCTGACCGCATGAAAGAGGATCAGTGATTACGGCAGAGCCTTCCCTGTTATAGTTAGAGAGACGAGCATCATTCATTGTCCTCGACATCTCCACGAAGCTTGCCATCGCAAACTAGGGACTCCCAGTCTTGATTTCTGTGGAATGACTTCAGCGTGTGTAGACGTTTTGGACAAGCCTCGATGTCGATATCGCCAGGAGAGGTGAGACACGTTGGATACAGCTCACGCCTAGATGAAAGAGCACTATATCAAATAAGTGCCCGGAAGGATGCATGGCAACTTTATTTTGCCGGGCCACCTGTGGGTTGATATTTTGGGTATTCGTATCTGAGCAACAAGTTATCGAAACAGCCTGAATAAAACATAAGCAAAGACAACGAAGAGGGAGAATGCACGTACCCAGCCAGTCTTGCCGAGCAGTGTGGCAGTAACAAGCAACAAGGAAACCGTTCTCCGTTCGTCATCTTTCACCGGTGGTGGTGAATATGGTTCCCGATTCACGCAGATGTCTAACGTTGACAGGGTCAAGGTCATTGGTGGAATCTAGAGCCTCACAATGGACTCGCACAACGTGGACATCCGTATAGTAAAAGTTATACAATAGGAATTACGCGGAGTCCGTAAAGAGGCAGACAGGAATGCCACGTCTTTGTTCAAGCGGTCATGGACGAGAAAGCGGTCGCATCGCAGTGGAATGAACAACACGATGACACGACGTTGAATTACATTCTGTGTCATGCATCTTCATCCGACCAGATACAATGTAGAAAGAAGACTTGGAAGCGTTTGAATTACAATATAAAGAGATACAATTGAAACTATCGCGCAGTGAGGGAGGAAAACCGTCATTAAACGAAAGGATATCGACGTACAGTGAAGTACAGAAACCGAGTTGGCATCGTAGGTAATGAATCCGTCGTCGTGCCTTATTCTGCATACCAGACGTGAGATATACAACTGGATGAATGGAAGGGAGACCGACCGGAATAGAGACTATTTGCCTCGTAAAAATGCATTGGGAAGAACGGATAGTGGCGAGGTCAGTACAGGCGAGGTCCATGGGTCTCCGCATGGCAACATCCAAAGGAGATAGATATAGGAAGAAATGGCCAGGTATTCTGGTCGGACGCATTTTGTTCATTGAATCGAAGGAAGAAAACATCTGCAGCAGTTAAGCATGATTTGGGGAGGGGGGAGAGGACGGTGTCGACACTGCAACTGCGGCGTCTAGCACGGCGTGCAGGAATGGACGACACAAGCTCGGGCGGGAGAGTTTGGCCATGCGCTTCCACCACTCGTCGGGCTTGCGCTCTTGGACGGGGGACACAGGGGAGAGCGGGGCGTGGTCTGTGGGGAGGGGGAGGCTTCGAGGCAGACAAGGGCTAGCGCTCATCGTATACTGAGCACTGCTTGGAGAACGTAACCGCCCGACGCCAATAGCGCCCTCGATCATGCAGGTCTCCGACGACGAGCTATCCATCTCTAACGCGAATCCCATCTAGCAGCCCATAGTTCACCTCTCTCGTCGAGGTCGAAGTCCGTGGTACAAATTAGATTCAAGAACTCCATGGGAAGTCGGGTCGGCAAGGTCGACGAGTGAACGCGAAGCAGTGGGAGCACAGCGAAGGTGACAGTGGAAGGAAGCGTGGACCCTCAATCACTGCGGCAGTACCCGGTGCGCACGGACCTGTGGTGAGAGCTTCAATATGATTGGATACGGATTCGTCTTCACTCTTACCACAGCCTAGGTAAGTCATTTCGTCCCTTTTGTATTCCTTCGAGCTCACACACTCTCCAGATAGACTAATTTTAATTTTAAATTCCTCCGTACGTTGTTCTTGTGCGAGCCCGAGCTCGTGAAGAAGCGAGCCCCTGCGGATATCACGGAACTACCGACTACCCACCAGTGCATATCGCAACTGCTACTTATGACCAACTTAGTCAGATAGACCACAAATGTTAATGATGCTTCAGTTTTCGTTCTGTGTCGAGGTCAACATTCGCATTAAAGATCATTGCTTGTCGCTCAGTACAATCACCATACAGCTAGATGAGCCGAGCGTGAGATCTCGGACTAGAGGAGCAGGCAGGATACTGAAACTCGTCAAGTGTGTAGCGTATCTTTATCACAGGGCCATCTCTAATGATCGACAGGTAGCACTACTAGCACTACTCGACGCTCGAAACCCTCTCCTTCACAGCTCGAGGTTCCATACCCAATCGTCTTCAGGTCTGTACAATTCGAGATCGACAGCAGAAAATTTCGTCGCCGTTTATAGGTGCATCTCCAAGGTAAATGGTCCGGGACGGGTGAGCTAGGTACAGTAGTTGATGATGGAGGACGACTGCTAGAGGATGTCAGATGCGGAGATATAACAGGCGGGCATATCCTTTTTTTCTATTAGACTTGTGCTTACGGTCTTCCCTCAAAGGCTAGCATTGACATCCATGCATCACAAACGAAAAGAATGTCATTCATCAGATTGACGAGTTGTCACGTCCGACAAAGGGCTTGTGTCGAGTTGGGTCTGCAGGAGAAGTAGAACCAGATGCGTGTCTAAGCTCTGTGGCCATTTCTTGCAGCAGAGACCGACATGCAGGGATGTAATAGAGAGATGGAAGAGACACTTGAGCTACAAGTTCGGGTGCCCCCCGACCTTCGCCGAAGGCGTTGGGAGGGGGGTTGGAGCCGCAAAGTGGCGTCCAACAAAGGTAGAAGCGTAAACAAAATACTCACCGAGGCGGGTACTTGTTGTTTAGCTTGGAGGGCGAAACGGGTCCAACAGGGGATGGAGATTAGTCCTTCCTGGCCTGTTTCGCTTTTATAGCTCTTCAGGGACCGTATTCGTAAGCGCGCCAGGCGCGCTAAGACTTTGAGCCAATGTCGCCATTGGCCCGTTGTCGCTCGCCAAGCGAAACACGAGTACGACGCTCGCAAATGACGCTTGTAAAGCGTCATGCGCGGTCGCCGCAGCATAAACATGTAAGTCGTGCGGACTTAGGCACGGACCCTTGGGGCCGAACGTGCCGGAAACGTGTTTAGATTATTACATAACAAGATAAGATAACGATTAGATGAGATAAGAATTACCACATTCTGATCTGATGATCAAGCCGAGATGCCGGCAGAGCCGGAATCGGGCCGGCGGCCCGTGCCGAAGAGGCGCCGTCTACGTCATAGACTCTGTCGCCCGAAGGCCGAGTCACGTGGTCAGTTCCACTTAAGGGGTGCCCCCCCTCCCCGAGGGGAGGGTGCGGTAAATTCCGCTTTAAGAGGTTAGGGTTAGGGTGCCCCCCGACCTTCGACGTAGTCGTTGGGAGGGGGGTTGGAGCCGCAGAGCGGCGACCAAGAAAGGTAGAAGCGTAAAAGAAATACTCACCAGAGTGGGTACTTGTGTTTAGCTTGGAGGGCGAAACGGGTCCAACAGGGGATGGAGATTAGTCCTTCCCGGCCTGTTTCGCTTTTATAGCTCTTCAGGGACCGTATTCGTAAGCGCGCCAAGCGCGCTAAGACTTTGAGCCAATGTCGCCATTGGCCCGTTGTCGCTCGCCAAGCGAAACACGAGTACGACGCTCGCAAATGACGCTCGTAGAGCGTCATGCGCGGTCGCCGCAGCATAAACATGTAAGTCGTGCGGACTTAGGCACGGACCCTTAGGGCCGAACGTGCCGGAAACGTGTTTAGATTATTACATAACAAGATAAGATAACGATTAGATAAGATAAGAATTACCACATTCTGATCTAATGATCAAGCCGAGATGCCGGCAGGGCCGGTATCGGGCCGGCGGCCCGTGCCGAAGAGGCGCCGTCTACGTCATAGATTCTGTCGCCCGAAGGCCGAGTCACGTGGTCAGTTCCACTTAAGGGGTGCCCCCCCACTGAAGCGCTAAGGCGACGGCGGGTGCGGTAATTTCCGCTTTAAGAGGTCCTCGTTAAACGTTCGGGACGTATTCTAGACACGAGCGGCGGTAGCCGCGTCGGTTAGGGTTCGTTAGGTTAGCGTTAGGTCTAGAGTAATAAATTTCTTTAGTCGTGTTTCGCGCGTATCGCTACGCAACGCTTACTAGGGGGTTAGGGTTAGCCCGCCAGCTGGACACACCAGCCTCGTTACAACGATGAAGTTGTCGGAGTAAAAGTAAACGCCTAAGGCGAGAAGTCAATGAAAGAATTGTCTGTATATCATTTTTCAAGTACATACCATAATCCCGAGTATCACGGGTCGACAGGAAGCGTCTGGTACACGCCGAAGCGTCTGATCTAGTAGTTCCCTTGGTTAAGCATTTCCTCACGCCCCTACCGCGGTAGGTCGCTCAGTTTGCTGCAGGACTAAATAATGGTAGAGTTTTAGGTAGACCGTCTAAGCAGGGACCGCCACTCCCCCCTTGCGGGGATCTTAGCGGCATCGCAGGCTTGCTAGACGAACTACTTCAAACGTGCACGAACTACTTCCCTCACCGGAGTGCCCGGGGGATACGCGCTTGAAATGATTGGATTAAGATATTTGGATCTAATCCGTCTCTATTAGATGAGTCGCTAGCGACAGACTCATTAGAGTGTTCGGATTGATTGTCCTCATCGAGTACATCTTCATCCAGACGTAGGAGTACCGTTCTTTTCCAAAGGTTGGTTAAGTCGAATAGATTTCGTGTTCGTTTTTTGGACACGATCATTCGTCGGTTTAGAATACCTATTTTTCTAATATCCGGGATCTCTGACGGGCCCGCGGGGGTATTTACCTCTAAGCAAAGCTCAGAGGGAACCCGACCCGCGGGGTAAGCCCCGTAGAGGACGTCTATATTCCTAGGCGCAGTGCCCAAGCGCTCGATCTGTAAGATGCGATCACGCCAGGTATTCATTATGGTATCTCCTAATTCTTAGGGTTAGGGTTAGGGTTAGGGTTAGGGTTAGGGTTAGGGTTAGGGTTAGGGTTAGGGTTAGGGTTAGGGTTAGGGTTAGGGTTAGGTTAGGGTTAGGGTTAGGGTTAGGGTTAGGGTTAGGGTTAGGGTTAGGGTTAGGGTTAGGGTTAGGGTTAGGGTTAGGGTTAGGGTTAGGGTTAGGGTTAGGGTTAGGGTTAGGGTTAGGGTTAGGGTTAGGGTTAGGGTTAGGGTTAGGGTT